>JACCHV010002921.1:2570877-3856316 GCA_018907245.1 Eupristina koningsbergeri
AAAATACCAATGCAAAGCATAGTCTGCTTCTCTAATTGTAGGGAAAGAGAAGATTTACTAATCCGAGTTCTTCATTTTTCACTCATGGAGTGTGTACAAGTGAGGATACGATTGAGTTGTACATTCGCGAGTCACGATCTGAGAAGGAGAAATTTCACTCTCACGCGGAAATAATTCGCAATCCAAAAGAGAATAAAGTTTTACAGGAAGAAAAACTAGTTTTCGGCACGTTTGAAAGATTAATTTAAGCAGGAGGAGGAGGAGGAGGAGGAGGTAGGCGGGATTAATTCTTTTTCAATCTTTTATCGGAAACAAAAAAGAGATTAGCAATGCTCAAAATTGAGTTTTATATTATTTTACGTTATTTTTATATTGTAAAACATTTTCACTAGAAATGAAGATAAAATGTTTTACAATAAAATTGAGCAATAATAATCATAAATAAATATTAATGGTTAAACATTTTTTTAAATACCAAGTATAATAAATTTAATGTATAATTCATTTTTTTCTTAATAAAAAAATAAAATAATAATATATGAGATAAAAATAATATTAACATTTTATTCGGATCAATTCAGTACATGCTATGGAATTTTAAATATAATTTTATTCCTTTAATGCATTAATTTAGACTCCTTACAAATCATAATTATATTTCATTATTTGTTAAATATCTCAATTTAATAATGATTATAACACTCGGAGAAATAAATAATAATTTATTATGCATCAGGGTAAGTGAGTTCTAATTGAAGTTACGTAAAAAACGTGTTTATCTTTGTGATAATTTGTCAACAATTATTTTTACATTTATATTTGAAATAAATTTTAAATTTCTGTAATAAAAACCTCAGCTAATTAAAACATCAATTAATTACATTTTTTTTATAAAGCCAATGAACTTCCGCTCATTGAATAGATATGTAAATTGATTTCCATTGGACGATAGAAAGTGCATCAATTAAATATAACTCTACCTATAGATAAAGTTTAATTTATTTAATTTATTTTAATTTATCAAATATGTCATACTACTTTAATTATAAAAAAGTGTTGTTGTACGATGAACATTCAGAAAATTAATGAACAATAAAATTTCATGTATACATAAAATTTTAGTAAAAAATATAAAAAAATATTATTAATAAATTCACGATGCCTTCTTTATATTATAACAATTTTTTCCAAAAAATGCTGTATCCCTAGTTTTTCCACAAAATTTTGCAAGCAAGATTTGTTGGTAAAACATAAATTCGTAAATTTTTGTTCAATCGAGGGTTTGTAATAGAAATTTTAAATGACAGATAATTAATAATCATAAGTACATGGTATTGTGTGTTTTACAATATAATTTATAATGTAAAATAATTTTTTACAAGACTAAATCAAAATTTTATTAAAATGAAGTATTTTTAAGAATTCAAATGGTACATAAATCAATTACTTGAATAATTGAAAAGATGTACAAAATGAGAAAGTTATTTAAATTTTGTTTATACATTTAAATTACAGTTTAATATTGATTATGTCATGATTTACTTAATTTATTTTAAAACAGTATTTTTAAATGAATAGATCGATAGTTGAGTAATTCAATTTGAATCGATAATTTAATAATATTTGTATAATAATACTTAATCATTTCTTTGAATTATGATAATGAAAATAGAAAATTTGATTTCAACGAAATGAAATAAAAATTTAATAATAAAAAAATATATAGAGTCATAAAATTAATTATAGAAACATTTTATGCCTTTTAACATTTAATATCGTGAGGTTTAATTTCTTTTCGCTTAACAAAGATTCTTAATAATGTAATTTTAAGTTAAAATGATTAAGGTGGAAACTGCCTTTACTCTTTAATGAGCTAATGAAAATAAAAAACTGAGTAGTTGATTCGTCGGAAAATGTGCCGAATCATAATTTAATTATATTCAATAGTTTATTCATGTACTTTCGTTAAATTGAATGTGTAAATAAAAAATAACAAGACGTGGTATTTGGATAGAGGAAAAGGCTGAGTGCTAAAAACCAAATTAAAGTATCATTTCCTAGAGATTGCGCCCACTAATTTTCCATTCATTGCGTAACACAAAGGCCGCAGAATTGTAGTTTGCCCGAGGAGAAAAGTCTTGTCGAATCCACCAGGAGTCGGACTCCTTGGCGATAGGTAGGCGTGCGTGTAATTTGCTCAGGCCGACGGCACGAAATAGCTTGGTGCCCCTCCACGAACGCGAGTGTCCGCGCGCGCATTTTCACTCGCGAAAATTTAAGCGGAAAACGGCAGGAGCTACACCGCGAAGGAATGGAGTTCCGGCTTTTTTTCGAGCTCGAGCAAGAAGAGAAAGTGCAAATTGATGCTCGACCTCTGGATACGAATACGCACTTCTCCTCGTGCTCGTGTGCGCGAGAACCTGGTCGAGAGTTTCGCGATCCGGGGTCTTGGCCTCGCGCGAACAGCGAGAGCGAGAGTTTCCTATCTCACTCTCATTGATTTCCATCGCGCTCGGCGGATCCCCCGACAGCTGAGATTCACTTCACGATTGTGCCGCCCGGTAATCCCTTTTTCCCGGTCTTTGGAGAAATTCGATTCTGCTTATTCACAATTTCTCACAATGTCGTCGTTTGTCTGATGTCTGATTTATTTTCAATCTATTGAAGCAGCCGCTTGCGTCTATTGCATCCCTCCCCCGCGCAAACATCGAAAGCGGCCGTCACCCAGAAAGTGGTGCAATCCAAGTTTGGCGAGACCAAAGAGCACAACGTCAATTCTCCGACGCTCACCCCGTTCCTTTGTCTTCTCCATCGACTCCATCCGAGATCGATCTTGATCTCGGATCTACAATTCGAATCCGAACTGCCTACACGTAACACCATTAAACAATCTTGATTCTCTCTCGCTCGATCGTTGCCAGCGATTTTCCATCCATGAATCTTGTTATTTAACAACAACCCAAGCAATGCGTCGAAAACAAATCTATTGGTAATGGAATCAATGCATCATTTAAAAATCTCGAGTGACAATTAATTTCATTGATTTGTTATTAACATTATAATGTTGTTGCTGATGTGATTTATTATTATGTATTATCATTGTTGTTGTTGTTGTTGTTGTTGTTGTTGTTGTTGTTGTTGTTGTTGTTGTTATAATTGTTGTTATCATTATTGTTATCATTATTGTTATCATTATTATCATGCAAAATAACTTTCTCTTTTATTACCATGGTACTTTTACCATTTCATATCTGATAAAAAAAAAAATTTTATAAACGATAAAGTAAATATGTAATATCTTTACATTCACTTTCTTTATTGAATTTTGACTTTCATTTTAAGTTACATATAATATTGGAAAAATCCCTGTCATTTTCCTCATCTCATCTACGCAAAAGCAGGATACATTTTATAAATAAGCAACACGTAAAATAATATGTTATCAATACTTTGTAGATAATGTATCCAATGTGTTTATAAATTACAATTCATTGGCTACAATAATAGTAATTTTTAATGGATATTCATTCGTGTATATCATTGACACAATCTACTTATCAAACTAATTTCTATTCCAACTATTGAAAGCGTATAATTTTTTTTCTATTTAACATTTGTTATCACGGCCAATACCATGATATTAATTATATTAATTAATTAAATTATTATTTTATTACACCTAATTCTTTTATACTTTACACACAAATGCTTATTATTGTATTGTGTTAAAATTATCAATTAATAGTCGATAACCTGAATTAAATCATATGTTATATTGTATTTAAATACTGCAATGAGACAACATTAATTTTGGGCTTGATCAACCTTGAGGAGGGGGGATACTTTTCAGTCAATTTGGACGTATGTACGCGTTTATCATGCAACATTGTAGCGCGGATGCAAAAAATTAGATCTATACGGAAGGGTTCTTGTAAAGCATAAGTAACTAAGAAATTTAGTTACGTACATGGAATAAATTACTTTAATTACCGGAGAAACGGAAAGTTAAATTTGAATTCTATACTTTGAAGGAGTAGAAATCCCATTCTATTAGCTATGTTTGGTTAACAGTTCGGTAATATCGTTGACCAGTTCTCGCATAAATATCACGATGTACGAAAGAGGAATTCACATTAATAGATGAAATCTTTGGTAAACGTCCCCGAAAATACGTTTAGTGGATATTTAAATTTAAAATGCATATTTATTTAGGTAAAAAATAACCTTCTAGATCAATTATTGATTGATCATTTATTCCCACGTATTGTATGGTAAAGATGCGCGCGATAAAATCTCATTATTTACTGAATTAATTTTAATGTAGTTGACTGAAATGGATATTTATTGAGCTTAATGTTAAAATATCATATCACGCACCCTGGCCACAGTTCAAAATCTTAATAGCCTTTTAGAAAGGTCACTGAGGTAACTGTGAACGTGAGATAAAATTCGTAATTGTGATAAGGAAGTCGAAAGGCAAGCGGTCGGAGTCTGGAGGAATCGGTTGCACTTGAGGCGAGAATCCAGGAGCTGCGAAACTCCTCGCAGCCGCTTACCTCGGCGGTATTGAACTCCTGGGCCGTGGCTTCAGCAGGTGGAAACGGGCTTGGCAGTGTTGACTCCTGGGGCGATCGGAGGTGGGTTGAAGCTTGGGTGAAGAAGTTGGCAGCGCAGCGTCACTCGGCCGGGGCTCTCATGTCGAGGGAGGAAATAGAGACAGCGGCAGCAGCAGCAACGGCAACAGGAACAGCAGCGGCGCTCGGGCCCCGTCCTCCAAGTGCCAGCGCCTCTCGCACTCGAGCCTCCGCGCTTTATAACTTTGGTCCACGGCGGCTTTCCTCCGTGGCGGCTAACGAGGCCAAAAGCGCCCGCGCGCTCGCTTCGGGGAGCTCGGGTGGGGATGCCGAGCAGGACCAAGAGGAAGGACGGACCGTGAGTGCGCGTCCGAGCACCTGTCGAGGACCGATTCGAGTGCGGGCCGAGGATCCCGAGTACCGGCTCGGGGCAATCGCTCGCCCACCCCCTCCCGGGCATTTTCGCAGCAGAACCCCGAATCGGGCGGGGGTGGGGGGGAACGGAGGGGAACGGAGGGTAGCACCAGGGGGCAGAGGTAGAGGGGACCCACCCACTTCGGCGAAGGAGTGAGTGCGTGAAAAAGTGTCGAGCCGGTTGGCGCTTGATAGCCACTCGAGCCTCAGATTCGGCGGCTCCCTCCCGCTCTCACTCATCATTTTTCACTTTTCAGCGTTCGTTTCTCGCTCTCTATTTCTATCTCTACCTCCATCTCTCTCTGCACACTCGGCTTTTTCCAAATTCACTCTGTCCTTTTTTACTGATGAAAAGACGACTGGAGAACATTTGATGCTCTGGAAATACTTACTAACACTACTGTTTCTCAAAAGAAATTGACAACCCTCGATCTCCACATGCCGAGTGCTCGATCACACATGCAAACTAACTTATTTCTAAGGTTACTACGACTAAACCAATAAACTAGTATCAGGTTATTCTTTACTCTCGCGTTTACGCGCATACGCTTTTCCCTTTTTAATGTACTCTACGCTTACTCATTCGTTGGCCGATCAAAAAAATTTTAGTACAAGTGGTTCTCTAACGAATTTTGTTTTCCAGATGTTGGCAATCAAATTTATAATTCATTAATTTCCGACAAAGTTTGTTGAAACATTTTTTGCACGTTACAAAAATTACACTGTACTAAAATAAAATAACATTATTTAAAAGAATACACAAGAATTATAATACGATTTTTTTAGAATAAACTTTTAAATATATATACACAATCTACATTCTAAAAATAGATTATCTTTTAATTAATAAAAGCATTTTTGTAAATCATATGGCAAAACACCATCACACAGGAGAAATCCTTATTTCCTATTAAAAGTATTTTTGTAATTTCTAAATGCTTTTTGAAAATTAGTGTAATATTTCTTCTTTTTTTTTTTATTTAATTTATTTTTTTTTAAAATTATTTAATTATTTTGCCAAGTATTTGTATAAATAAATTATTTCTTAACAAGATATATAACATTAATAAACATAGTCATTAATTGATCATTCCACAATACATTTTATTATACAAAATTTCATTTTTTAATTCATTAAAATATTTTTTTATATTGCTATTAATTAAATTATTGGTTTAATGTACGTGATAATAATTTTGTAACATATTAGTTATCATTTTGCCAAATTTATTATCAATCACAGTTTGACACTTATTATTATTCCAATTAATGCATTATAATGATAAATTTAAATAATGATATTTTAAACAAATATTTGTATCCTTTATTTATGATAAATATTTTTCAATACATATTCTAAATTTCAAAGAATCATGTATAAAAATAAACAAAAATAAAAAAAAATAATATTTTAAATTGTTTTATAAGGTATACAATTGTATTTAGCATTATTAGTAAAGATTGTTGTATATTTTTATATTTTCTGAATCTAACATTCAACGTTTTACATTCAAAATATTACCACAAGTTTATTTTTACTACAATTTGGTTCATCTTAAATTTGATTAAGCTAAAAAGAAAAGTGTTTCCGTTTCTTAATTTGAAAATGCATTATAAGGAATTTTATAGAATAATGTAATCATAATGAGTACGCTGAATTCGTAGCATTTTTAAGGTTTGTCGTTCGAGATTTATTGACAAAATTTCAATGTTAATTTCAATTGAATTCAAGTATTCAATTATATCGACTTTATAGTTAAAAGCATATTTTTACATGTAATAATGTGTGTATTATTATTTTAGACATTTTTTAAGTGCAGTGAATCAATTTCTATGCTAGTTTCCTTAGCAAATTGTAGTTTATGTAAATTATCACGTAAAATAAAAATTATGTCAGTATTAATTATATGTATGAAAAACAAATTTAAGTCATTAAGATAATTGTTCGCCTTCACTAATAAATTGTCCCAATTTTAAAATATAGCTCCTTCTTTAAATATATATATATATATATATATATATATATATATATATTTATAAGCTTTGAATGATTACTGTAATCGTGTATCAAGCTATTTATTTTTATAAGTCATGCAATTAATTTGTAGCAAATAGCCGTATTTTTTTTTTAAATTACTGAATTCTCGTAATAATTTGAGGTTTACAGATAAAATTTTTATTGACCAGAAAATTAAAAAAATACAAGTGTTATACTTTCTATTATGCTAAAAAAAGTTGCTAAGAATTATCTATAAAAATAAAAAACATGATAATTAAAATTCTGCCCAATTAAGATGAATTTAATTAAATTTAATAGTTTAATTGGTAATTAATTAATGATATGCACTTCTTAATACAGCATTTTAAATAATGGTAGTATAAAAAAAAATAAAGCAATAATATATAATGATTTAAATATAATATATATGCTTGTTGCAGAATGATATTGATTTTGTTATTTATTTAAAAAATTGTTAATTACAGTGCAAAATATTATTATTCATCAGATTCTGTATTTGGTTATTTTAATTTTATTGCCTATTGATAATAAATAAATTACGGGATAAATATTCTTTCATTTTTGAAAATTTTTCGATAAAATGTTATTTTTTAAACTGACTATAAATTATATTCTTAATTATATACTATTTTATTTATTTATTATTCAGGTAGACATTTTTTAGAGTGAACTATATTAATTTTAAATAAGTAAAATTGTGAATAAACCAAAGACTAAAATAACATTTTTAATTGATTTTAATCTTTTACAATTCTTATTGGAAAATCTTAATATCGGAATGAAAGCATGCCGTTATTATTATTAAATAAGATATTACTTTATAATTGACGCGACAAAGAAGTTATGCTTAAAAAGAGATAACTAGATACATAGATAGATAGAGAGATAGAAAGAGAGAGAGAGAGAGAGAGAGAGAGAGAGAGAGAGCAGGTGAAAAGAAAAAAGAAAGAAGAGGAAGAAAATGCATTCTAATTCTAATCATCACCTAGAAGTACGCATATTTTCAACGGTTAAATGAATGTCCTCATTAGAAATAAGACAGACTTATATTCATCTCAAGTGCAAATACAAAATATGATATCTTTAACGAAGCAGGAATATTTAATGCATAGCTTAAAAGAAAGATCGAAAAAAAACATAAAGGGTCAAGCGCGGAAAAACGGTTTTGCGTGTTAAACTGTCAAATATCTGAGACTTGCCGTACTACAGATTAACTACTATGTTTTACTGTCGTGCAAATAAACGGCACGTGCAAAAAAGCTGCGTGGAATCTCGGATTCGTGGGCTTTCGTTAAAAGGTTCGAAATCCAGCAAGTACAAAAGATCGTCTGGCCAGGAGAAAGGCAACTTGCTAACCGTACAAACAAACGGCACCAAACTCCATGTGTCTAAAAAAAGAAAAAGGAAAAAAGCGTTAATCGCAAGACGTAAGAGTGCCGATGATCGGCCTCCTCGCACTCAAATTTAATATCACAAGATCGCATCCAATTATTCGCCCGGAGTGGAGGCTCGACGAGGACGCGAGGCGAGGACGAGGACGAGGACGAGGATCGCGGCGATGATTCGGCAGCCACGCGTCCACTCGTTTTCTGGAACAGATCAAATCCATACTCGTTTCACACGAGACTTCTTCTTTCACATTTCCCCCTTTCTTTTTTTTTTTTTTTTTTTTTTTTTTTTTTTTCTTGTTTTTATTCCTCGTCTCCGAAGTGGCGATGCTTCATCAACTTTGAATCCTGAGCTCCGTTTATCTCGTATTAAATAAACGTGCCGTCGCGGTTAGTCCTACTTTTACGAAGCAACTTTTTTGAATTACTTAATGGAATTCAGATTTTCGAATTTCATCTTTAGATGCTGACTTGACCTTCTTTTAATAATTTAATACCTTTATTACTCGCTCTTTAATATCTTTCAAATTTTATTAAACGGAAACTCGACATTTTTAAATTCATGATAGACAGGCGGGTTGGGAGCAATTTTTTTTAAATTGAGAACGACTTTTTTATTCGTATTGCAATGATTTTTTAAGATTTTTACACTAATATTAATAATACCAATCGGAAGTTATTTTATTTTTTTTTTTTTTATCCAACAAACGAGTATTCCTTTTACCAATATTTTATAATTCAAATGCAGAACAAAATGATGTCTCCTTAAAATCAGATCAAGTCGATATGATTAAACAGTCCGATAAGATTTTTTTAAATATTAACGAAAAAAAGCCGCATGTAATAAATGATATTAATTTTTTAAAAATAATATCAGTCCATATTTTTAACATATTTTTAAAAAACATCAAGTAATATGCAATACTTTGAAGTAATATTATATTTCAATTTGTGCCAAAATCACTGTCGATACATGTCACGAGGATCAGATTTCAAATAAATATGCCGATCAACATAACTTGTTAATAAAAAAAAAGAAAAGCAACAACGAAGAAAAACACAACAGTGAGCTTGAAATCTTGAAGCGGAATAATAAACAAACAGAAATTGCATGGTCGGATGATAATAAATGATAAATCATTGTAATTTCTTAAGGGCGAGCAAAAGTATTTGTCAGTTGTTTTTTTTTTCTTTTTTTTTTTTTGGCAAAAAACGTTTAAAGCTTGTTTGGAAGTGGAGCAAGCTCGAGGAGCCGGATAAATGGATGCGAGTGCACGGAAAGTGATGTGGGAGTGTGGGTAATGGGTGGTCGTGTACGTGCACGTTTAATTGCCGGTGGCCGAGGGTAACGGAGGCAAAAAAAAAACGAGCACAGAGACGAAGCACTGCGACGAAAAACATGGCGAGCGCCGGGAAACGGAACAAATATACATGGCCCGGAGCGAACTTTCATGCGCGCGCGTTCATTATCGCGATCGCGTCCCTTTTATGCTCGCTCGCCACGGGCGATACCTCTCGTAAGTGGCCCAATCATCCGCGTCATTCAATGACGCACAGCTATGCTTCCTAGATCTCCTCTCATCCCACCCCACCTGGCCTCACCTCTCTCTCGCTCTCTCTCTCTCTCTCTCTCTCTCTCGCTCTCTCTCGCTCTCTCTCGCTCTCTCTCTCTCTATCCATCTCTCTCGCGCACACCCCCCCCCCGCGCCCGACCAAATCTTTCACCCGCTCTCGTCCCTCCCTATCCGGCCCCGAATCCGCCGCCTGTAGGAATTTTTCCTCTCTTCATCCCAACACCCGAAATCTCGTTCCCTCTTCTTATGCATCCTCTCCGTTTGTCACAAGTGTCAATGCGTCATTTCATTTAACTCGCTTCAACGCCAACCCAACAACGCGACACAAGTAAATTTCATCAAGAAAACCAAAAGCTCCTTTTTTAATATAAGTGTTTTCACCTGATGTCTAATGTATGCGTAGACATCGGTTCAAGGCATGCAGCCAAAGAAATAAAAACCCACATAATTGCTTGTTGGACAATTGGAATGGTATTATCGATATTACGTTCCTCGATGGACGAGCCACTGAAGCGAAACACTTTCTCAAAAGTTCCGCAAGTCCAATGCCGTGTTTCGTAATAATCTAATATTTATATTACTTTTTTTAATAAAAAAATGAGAAATGTGGATCGTTTACCATATCTCTTTAATCGAGAAAGTAGAAATTTGCTTAGAATTAGCAAAGACCTATGCACATTCTCATAAGCTACCATAAATATTTAATAATTTTAAAAGCACATGTAAACGAAAGTCGCAAATAAACACAGAGTATATTTCTTATAAAAGTATGCTCATAGCTCAACTCACTGACGTACATTTAATCAAGAGTTTGCGTATATCAAACAATTAACTTGCTAGCTTTAATTTAAATGAGAAATTAAAATATAATTTAATAGATAATTGTTATTTTTTGAAATTATTAAATTATTTTTAATTAAATCATCGTCTTTACAAGCAATCGATTTTTTTAAATAAACTATTAATAAATTTTAATAAAATGTTGCACGCACATTTATTAACATTTTTTTATTAATTTATAATATTTATTATATGCAGTATTACGTATAATTTTTTAAAAATTTCTTAGATATTGTCCAATATTCATTTTCAATATTCATCAATTAATGGACAATTACTCATAATTATTAAAAAATTCACGAGATTTATGAATCTATTTGTAACATTTAATATACATTAAGTTAAATAATTTATAACATAAAATTGTATTTACTTTTGGATCTTTTTTTTTCATTTAACAGTCATATGGATTGAATAGCTTCTTTATAATATTTAAAATATTAATCTTAAATTAGATTCTTGTTAATTTTTGACTCTGTATTTATATGATTTTAATGAACGATAATATTAGATTTTTTTAAAAAAATACAAAATGGAGTAACAAAAAAAAAAATAAGATATTTAAATAAGTTAAAATTAGTGAACCATTACTTCTAAATTATAAAATAAAACAATTAAGTTAAGTTTGTTGATTTATATAGGTT
Source organism: Eupristina koningsbergeri (assembly GCA_018907245.1). Lineage (NCBI taxonomy): Eukaryota > Metazoa > Arthropoda > Insecta > Hymenoptera > Agaonidae > Eupristina > Eupristina koningsbergeri. Next base: position 2,582,332 of record JACCHV010002921.1, read on the forward strand.
ATAAAAACAGTTGCATAAAAAATTGATATTTTAAAAATTAATTTTTAGTAATGCTCTTTTTTTCATAATAGCTAATTTAATTAATTATTAAATGATAAGTTTTCTAGAGATAATAGCTTCACTAAATAAAATGTAAATTCATGTAATTTTCATATATTACAAGCATTTGTGAGACCTAATTTATCATTTTAATTTTAACACTTATTCACGAATATTTAATATTCTGAAAAATAAAATGGATCAATGAACGAATTTAATACAAAATTCAAGACGATATTTATAATTTGTATATCCAGCTGTTTAATTTATAATCTCCTTTTTGCTATTTGAAATATAATATCATGTATATATTAAACAAAAGTAATGTTAAAAATCTATTGATAGATATTAAATATTGGATTCTTATAACCTCCAAACTTTACTGGAATCATCTAATTACATCAATATGTAATAATTTTATAATTAAAGTTAAAAATGATACAATAGGTGCGAGCTGAATAAGGCAGAATGTGTAATAATATTATATTGCTTTCCATTTATTTATAAGTCGTATTTTTTAATTAATGTGCAATGAATATTATTAAAGGTTTAACATTAATTAATTTCATTATTATTGATTCTGCTTGTAACATAAAAATTATTCTTTATCTAAAATAATTTTTCAATAACTGAATAGAAAATATTTTTGTAAGAAAAGTTAGAAAATGTTAAATATTGAATATTCAAATTTTTTATTTTAAATATACAAAGATATGGAAACTTTAACCATTCTAATCGTGAATTGTTTCAAAAAATAATGAATAAATAATTTTTTTTTTTTTTTTTCCTTTTTCTTAAATAACATTATTACATATTGAGATTTAAAAAATCTTTTGACAAAACAGAAGCTTTTGAAAAATCTTTTAATAATAATATTATACATTATTAACAAGACTGAATATACTTACAGTAATTATTCGAAATAAGTTGATGTTTGCGAAAAAATAAAACAATTTTATTTTTTCATAAATATTCATTCAATATTTTACAAATTAATTTTAATACAAAATAAGATTATATAAATTTTTAAATATTGATAATTATATTTATTAATACACTATCTTTATAGAAATTTATCTTCATAATAAATAAGAAAATGTATTATTTTACATTGATTATAAAAATTATATTTTATATCTTAATTTATATTTTGTTTCCTTCGAATAAATCCATTGTCGACAAAACACAGATATTCTTTTGAAAAAAATCAAATGAACTTAACAGATAAAAGACAGTATAATTTTTAATCACGAAGAATAGAAATTAACAAATAACAACAAATCGATGTTCCTATATTTTTTATATATAAAAGTTGTGTCAAGATATTACAACTTAAAACTAAATTTTAATCTAATTTTACATCTGTCTGAATTTATTTCCATGGATTTAGAATATTATAAAATATTATTAATAAATTATTAATATTAGATTATTAATTTCTGGTTATTAATAAAACTCAATAAATTTATACAGGCAATTGTATTAAAAAAGTTGTGTGAGATATGATGTACTGAGAAATTTCTTTTACCAAAGTATTTAAGATTTTAATTTCTTAATATTCAATATTCGATATTAATATTGTTTAATAACATTTATACAATTTAAAAATACATCTTTATTATTAAATAAAAATAACTTTTTATTTTATATTCGCATCATAAATAAGCACTATGTATAACTACCCAATGATTACATCTATTTCTAATAATTCCTAATATTACAAATAGATGTGAAATTTTTTTTAAAGTATAATGAATATTATTATTATTAGGATGAATATTCTTCTTGCTATTTATTTTAAATTTTATATTATTTATTTATTTCTAAATTTTAAGATTTTTTAAGTATTTCATTATGAATATGTATAAATAATGACAAAACACATGAAGTCAAAGGATTGGTATGAAAATTAGTTGTTCAAAACAAGATTATTTGATAGAAAAACTAGGAAATTAACTTAATGGAATTAATTTAATACAATATCCTTATTAAACGGATTAATACATATTGTTATGGTAATATAGTTGGTATTATTAATATTTAAACAAATATTTTATTAATTATTTACATGATGATGTATTTGATAACATTAGAATACAATACTCATATTTAAAAACTAAAAAATTTATTTTTTTTGTATCAATGTATTTAAAATTTGAAACTTTTACTAAGCCAAAAAATCATAAAAAAAAACTTTTTGAAAATTACATTTAGAATTAAAGTAAATTAAATTAAAAATCAATTAATTTCTTATAAAATTTATCAGTGTTATTATTGTATGGTAGCTGAGCATAGTTGGAGTTGAGTAATTTTAAACGAAAAACAAATTTATATTTCACCAAAAAAGCAGTTTTACAGTTTAATTTTAAAACACAATCAAGATCTGCAAGATTTCGATAATATTTCGAAAAAATTCAAGCAATACCACAGTTTTCAGAAAATAACAAGAGCACCAGGATTAAGCGCATATCGATATATAAATGATAAGCTTAGATATATCTATGCATAAGAGAAAGATAGATCTTGTACACGTACAATGATTTGCAGATGCACTCATTCTCAATAGTTATTTCATGTAATTATTTACAATAAATTATTGAAATTCATACGAAAAATAGATTTTTTACAGCGCATATACATTTAATAACAATAGTAAAATATTATAAGTTGAAAATAATAACGTTTATATACGATAAGTTTTTACTTCAATAGAATACTTGATATTTTATATATCAATAATTTTCTAATTATGTTTTAATATTTTAATCTAGATACTGACAGCATTTATAAAATATCGATTATAAAGAAATATCATTGAATGTATTTTAAACGTTTGTATAAATGTAAGGAATCATTCTATGAATATTTATAAAAGAATTATAGAAACTAAAAATAATAACAATATTAAAATATAAAAAATAATTATGATTGCGAACCTCAATAATTAATTAGCTAAAGAAGTCAGTTTTGTAAAAAGTATATAATTTAATTACTTTATTTTTCTAATGAAAATATTTTATAACTATTTATCAAGCTAAATAATGTTATATCGATTGAGCTTCTAGAATGAAAAAAGTGACATTAAAAATGAAAGTGAAAGCAAAGAGCAACATAAATATATAAAAAGATTTTTAATTCGATTAAATATGTAAGATAATTGGTAATTAAACGTTATAGGACACTCTAATTTTTAAATTTATCATTTTTCATTATGTACTTAAATGTTCATATTCCAAAAAAGGGTTGCTTTACAATCACGATTCTTAAAGTAAGTAAGTGCATTGGTAGAGGGATAAAAGGGTAAGAATTTTGTATTAAATTAAGCTTAAAATTGTTTGATAATCAATTTGTAAGGGTCGTAAAAGGCAGTAGAGAAATACTGAAATAATAAATACACGGAATCACGGCAGAGAATACTCGAGTCTTAAAAAACGACAGCTCCCTTATTTTCAATATCATTAATAGCAAATTGTTAATCTTCTGACCTCTGGGAAAAAGAAAAAACTCGGCGCGTAAAAAGCTGCGAAACTTTGGTCGTCTGCCTAAAAAAATTAAGCATATGAGTGACCGGCCGGTTTCGCACAAATATTTATGTTTGGCAGTTACGCAAGATAAAAAGTCGTTTGCTACAAATTTGCCTACAAATTACATTAGCCTTGCAAATGTCGCTCCCTCGTGATTATTGGTTATAGTTATTTAGTCAGTGGTCAGCGCCAATTTACACCGACAATTTACAGCTTTTCGTGTGTAACAGGATCCGTGTCAGAAGAAAGTCGCGATCGCGGCCTACATACTTTGTCTTCGTTGGGTTGGTATGGCATCGATCATTCGCTCCCCATCTCCGTCTCTCGAGGAAGGCGAACGTGCGATTTTCCTTTTTACAAACGCATCCTTACAGTGTGACAAGGGGCTGCCATAAAACTTCCACGAGCCCATTTATTGCCGTGATTACCATCCATTGTCTCTAAATCGAATTACGCAACTCTTTGCTAATGAATTTGACACGTATCCGCGCTTTAATAAGTTGGGTTTCGACTAATTCACGTGGCTTCTCTACAGAACATACGTCAAAATTGCCGTCCCGTTAATTATCAACGGGCAGAAATAGTTCATTACTTCTTTAGAGACACACGTATATCGAAAAAATTATCCTCCAATCCATCTTTAAAATTGTATGGGCGTCCTAGATTTACCAAAAACTTTACAAGATACATACATTATCTGCAATTTCAATATTAAATTCAATCCCTTTGAATTAGTTATATTTCATTTAAAAAATCCTAAATATTTTTGTAACTTATTATAATATACGGTAATTAAATTATATTTTAAAAATCCAAAAAGAATTCCTTTTATTAGGTGTGAAATTTCAGGTACTTTTTGTACAAATTTTTGTACAGATTATTCTTTTTCAAGTTAAATAAACGAATAAACGAAATTTTTATGCAAAAACTATAGCAGAAAAGAAATAAATACTTTTTACGAGCCCTCGGAAAATTTGATAATCATAAATTAATTGATCGGTAATTGATTAATTGATAAATGTTCGGCATAAATAGTCATCGATGAAAATACTTGCCCATAAGGATATTTTTAAGGACGTGAGGAACAATGCCATAAAAATAAATTTAAAAAAAAAAAAAAATTTAACTAATAATAACTTGTAAAACCTTGACAATAGAGACTTTCGTATGGTTAACTCAATGAAAATTCAATGAACTTGGACAACTATTTGTCTAGTATCTTTGTTAATGCTTGTTAATTAAAAGTTGGGTTTATTTGCACTTTTAATTTATTTATTTATTTTATATTTTCATTTATTAATTGTATTTTCTTTATAAAATTACTTAATATTCCGTAAAAATCGACCATTCTTCTTAACTATCAACTGATTGTATTATACAATACTTAGATAAAATAGATAAAAAAATAAAAAAAATAAAAGCCTTTGTTTTATTGTACATAATTTCATCATTTAAAATAATTTAATCGAGCTTCCTTGACGATAATATTTATAAATTATTTTTTTATAAAAAAAATTTATCGACAAAGTAATAAAAAGTTGAATCATTGCCCAGTGTATACTGTATTTATACGCATGGAAGAATTTGTTCCTGGGCAAAAGCAGAGAAGCCAAAAAATGCGGTCAAAGTATTTGATTTTACCTGTAAATATCACTACATCATATTCATTTACATATACATGATATAACCAGACTTGTACGTTCACTAGTTCGATGTACACAAATTCACTTATCATATGAATTTTAGCTTTAACCCCATTCTTTCAGCATCTTCGTTGGTACATTGTTGGTCCGTCAATTTATTCGCTTATTTTTTAAAAAAAGTATGATTTTTGTTTTCATTATATTTATTAATTTACAATAATGTATTCAAATATATAATATATTTGGCAATTAAAAATGGCAGTATAGATAATCTGTGGCGAGTTTACCATTGGTCGAAGTATCAATGATATATCATCCCTACGGTTAATTAGCTTTAATTATTTATAAATTTATATTGCATATATTATTGGCTTTTAATTCCAGTACTTACCATAAAAAATGAAACGGTTCGATATTCATTGAAATGATTCAATCTACATTAATTTTGTGCCACTTTTAAGTCTACTATATCTGATCATAAAAAAGAGTTAATCAGCAAATAGACAATTACACTGCGTGTAATTGTTTAGTCCATTTTTTAGTTGCATTTATAATGTCACGTGTGGAAAATGTGGATTCAGATTGGATGGAAAAAGCAACAAAGATGTCAATATTAGTGAGAATTAACAATTGAAGGAACGGAATTGAGTTTTTATAGAGCTATAACTAGCGGTATAACAAATTAAAATGTGAGAAGGACCGATAGATGTTTAACTTCTGCCTAGTGACCAGATTTCTCTAACGGCACATTGCACTGCCCACACCAACATCAGAGAGTAACATCAGTCCGTACCCCAACCCACCATATGTGATCTTTCTTCCGATCCAACCAATCCAATCCAATCCAATCCAATCCAATCCAATTCCTACATTATGTTACTCTTTATTTTTGTTCGGCTTATGCGACCATCGACTAATTCCACACACCGAATAAAACACAGCTACATATTTTATGTGATTAGATTTTTATTTATAAAGCCTATCCCTAAGTGTCAATAGGTCATCACGCACATTGGCTACGCTTACAAATAAGCGGGATATTATAGAATTTATCGATAAGTAGTTGGAGCTTAGTATGTAGATCTATGCTGGAATATCTTGGCTGGTTAGATTTGTGAAGAAGGCGATACCTATTTTTCTGACGAACAAAAAATTTCGTGAGTTGTTTAAATAACTTCAAACTTGTTATAAAATTTTAATGTAAAGCATTATTTAAAGATATTTAAATTAAATGGCATATAAACTTGCCATTTTTGCAACTTCATTACACACTGTTGAATATTTCAACAGGTCTTATTTATCTCTTTAAAAGAAATGACAATTAGGGAAAAAATGTATCTTGAATAATGACTTTTTTCTTGTATTTATTTTAATCATATTTTTATAAATAACGCGCAGGCTATGTGTGCAATTTTTTTTTTTTTTCTTCAGTAAAATTAGCCACTTGTTTGTTGTAATATTGCATATTAAAGATTGAATTCCTTGCTTTCTCAAGAGTATTTATTTCAAAAAGGACGCATAAATTTTTTCATGATTTTTAAGATACCGCCTAATTGAAATACCGTTTATTCATTAACTTATCCCTTTTCAATACAATTATCGAAAGAATGTTTATTTGCTGAATGAAGCTGTAAGTGCAATAAAAATCGACAAGACAGTTACAATCATTATGCAAAGTAGATTCATTGGTGTATATTAGAACGCATGTACATTTAAATTCATCACTTTATCGCTTGTTTGAAGCTAGTGACTTTGTCATTCGGGAATTCCGAGAAAACTCGCAAAAAGCAATAATTTTTCGAAACAACTGTAATGGCACGAGAAATATAAGAGAGAAATAAACAATTGACAGTTGTTTTTCCTTTCCCCGAGTAAATATGCGAGAGTACATGAAATTGAAATAATTAAACGCAATTCCATACAGACACAAGCTCAGAGCCAATTATTTCGGAACGGTTTTCGTCGCGACCGAAACGTGGAGCCTTTCTTGTCGACGATATTTCGAAAACTGACCGCCCAAAAAAACATACACACACAAACTCGATCGATTTTCGTGACTGATCATCCGCATAATTGTGTACTATTACAATCGCTTAAATTATTTTAAGTATTCATTTTTGTTTACACATTCTTAGGATTATAAAAAATAAGGTACCTAACATACGAAATTTTGAGACCATTCGGCACTAGCTTTTTTGTTTCATTTCAAGAGGTATTTACTTCAATTGCTATATTTGAGTTTCGATCCTTTGGAAAATACTATAGTGCTATTTTTTGCAACGAAAACAAGCTGCTTCTGACAAATTCATATGTCGTGGAGATGAGTAGCAGATCTGCTCACTTTTCGGTAACCACGTTTGACACTGAGTGCGATCAAAAGAGGTGGAGTATCGTTAACGGGCCTAGGCATTCTTGCAGCTTTTCGTCTAATAAATAAAAAAATTGCGCATTCGAGGGAGAAAGAAAGGAGTGGACGTTTCACCAGCATGTGACTCACTCGCAAAAACAGCCTCCGAAATAAATGAGACACGCCGATCTCTTTCACAGTCGATGAACGGTTGTTTCTCTCTCTCTCTCTCTCTCTCTCTCTCTCTCCTCTCTCCCCCTCGCCCTTGAATCTTATTTATACTGCTGACTTTACTATTAATATTCGTTATTACTTGGATGCTGTTGGAGCGGCTCCTAACAATTTTGCCAACATATTTAACAAAAGCCATTTTTCAAATACTCCACGTTTCTAAACCACCAAATTTATATTCGTTGAGCGCGAGATCAAGTAAAATATTGAACTAACTACAGACAGACATCTATAACGGAATTGAAAAGAAGAAGGACTTTTGCATTAACATGATAAATTTTCTCATGTAATTATTACAATGTCGAAGAAAGTAATTTCACTCGAGCAATCTCATTATAGCATCATTATAGTACTATAATCGCACAATTTTAAAGGCATCACGTCATTTTGTAAAACCTTAAATTGGCAATTAAGCCCACAAAATTAATTATATTTCATTTTCGGTTTTAATTTGTTAAAGGGTATAATGGTGGCTGTTCGAAAATTTATATCAACAGGAATAAGATCACGGTGTGCTATAAACATAATTTAAGTAATTACGCATCTCATTTTTACTCATGAAGACGTTATTTTTTTCATGCAATCAAATATACATAAGACAATAAAAGCTTAACAATCTTCTTTATTTTACGTTGGGATTTTATTTTATTTATTTTATTTATTTATTTTAGGTAAATATGAAATAAATGTTATGGAAATGTAGACCAATATTACAAAATTCAATATTACGCGTAAAATGTTAGAAAAAAAACAAAAATAATTGCATCACTAATTATATAATATAGTTGAAATTGACAGGTGCCAATTATAAAATTTCGCGTCTATTACAAATAAAATGAAGCTGCTGAATGTACAATGATATAAATTGCATGAACATTGGGAAATTAAAGTTACTTCAATTGAAAGTGCAAGTACAGAGATTGTGCGTCTACAAGAAATCTTATGTATTAATAACTAGTTTCACTCTACTCAAACGAGTAAAATTGACGTTGAGCGAATGATTAAGTTTCGCTTTCCACGTAGTGCATCAACAGCTTGGAGCTATATTCCTGGATTATTCATCAAAGACTAGAAATTTGCCCTTTTTTTTTCTTCTTTTACTTATATCAATTACTCATTTCAATATGTAATTGAATAAAACTATTATACACTCCATCAGTATTTAATTTCATATATTTCATTATACACAGTTTACTTTTAAAAGTGTTGTTATTATATCTAACATAATTAATCGGATCATAAAATGTTTTAAAGTATGAAAGTGTTAGTTATAAAGTTGATTATGAATTTCATTATAATTTTTAGATTAAAACAAACTGATCATTGAATGAAATCTATTTTATAGATTTTTTATTCAATATGTTTATTAATAATTTATTACAATTTTTTTATAAAAGAATATCAGAGAATATTAATATTTTCATGTAGTTGAAATTTATTGTCAAACAACATTTATAACAAAAAACATAAATTGTATATAAAATTTATTTTAATTGATACATTTAATTTTTCAAGTATTATTTTAGAGCTTTAGTGAGTAAAAATTTTATCAAGACATTTTTCCATATGATTTTGTACATTTATGATGCTACGTGTAAACAATATTTCGTTTATTATATAATATAATATATATGTATATAAATATATGATTAAATAATATTTTACTTTAAATAAGATTACTAAATTCTATGCTTAAAACTCATTAATTTGATAAATTTATGAAATGCTTCTATAATTATAGAATAATCATTGAAAAAGCATTGTTTAGAATGAATAAAATAATTATTCAACATCAGTAAGAGTTAAAAACTTTATCGATTTATAAAAAAATATATTAAATATGATCTCTTTTTATTACATCGGTATGAAGTATCGAATCGAGACATCTAATTAATAATAATAAAAAAGGTGCATGTTTAACTTTCGATTTTCTAACGAGCAAAATAAAACATTTTCTAGGATTATAAAGTGAAATCGTATGATTTTGATGTTAAATTATCTTGCGAAGAAAATTATGTTGAATTAAGTAAAATATAAATTTTATTTTCATTTCTTTTTTTTTTTTTGTTGATTTAGTGTTAAAATTCTACTGTTGGATTCAATTCACATTAAACATACATTCAGTGAAATAATATATTTTTTAATAAATTGTAAGTTTTAAAAATTTGAGTTTGGAATATTTCAATTTTAATTTTTTTTTTTAAATCTGTAAATATTATTATTCGTTTAATAAATATATGATTAAATTATATGAAATTGTATCATCTGATAAAAATATATAAATATATCATAAATCAGGTGATATTACTGTCATAGAATAAATTCATTTTTAATAGATAATTCCTATATCAATTAAAATAGTTAATGTGTACTACTTGTACACATAAATTGTCGTTAAAAATCATATGGGTATCTGTATCATATAATATTTATAAAACACAATACACTTACGATTAATGAATCGGTTCTTGTATTGTACCTTAATTACCTTAAAATTATCTTTAATAAAATTTTAGCTTTAGAATACTGTGGGATTGCAATAATTCAAAAATACCGTACTAACAGTTGCAAATAATTAAGTTAGGGTAAAATACGAATCTAGTATACATATTAGAATAAATTAAAGCTTCTTTCTACACTTATCTTGCATTCTGAAATTTGTCAAGGTGGATAGATACGGAGGTGCAAGGACGATTAATCATCCGCTAATATCTCGAGATCTAGTGCTTTCACAACAAGTTCGTGCTTGGAGGAGGTTAGCATAATTAATGCGAACAAATTGTACAACCTTCGGGTTACACATTAAAGTCGGCTGGTGCAGCACGTCCTTGACGGAATAGAACAGCCACAACTCCCACTTTCGAGGTCAATGCCTAGATCCACGACTACGTGTAGTGTAGCGTGCATGTGGATGTGAATCTCGCTTACTTTTCCGGATTGCACTAGCACCGAATCCACAATTGCTCCCATGTCCTATAATTTTCTCATCTCCCGTTTTTTCTCCTTTTCCGTCTGCTCCCCTCCCCCATGGCTACTCCCCTCGTTGTCACGTCAAAAAGTCTAGGGATGCACGGGAACGATTTTCATCACCTATGCATGCAACTTTTTTTTTTTTTTTAAGCCACTGCGTCTGTTCCTTTTTCCTTTTCTTATCAACGTATTTCATAATTAAATATCCCTTTGAGTGGATATGCTTGTAAATTTAAAGTCTCCTATCTTTTAAATCGGTGTCACACTTTCGACGATATATTGTCTGTCGAGCTAATCACTCGGGTCAAATTAAAAAGAAAAATATTGCGGGAATGATTTATTTTGCGGCAGTCAAGAATTTCCATACGAGGCGCTGCCTGTGACTGTTTTACAACGGGAATTTATTTGCTCAATCGCATTCTAATAATTATTTTTTTTTTCTAAAGAAAATTAATATTACTTAAAAATTCGTTTTAAATTTCTTCGAGTACAAATGCTTATTAAATTTGTCAGCATTTCTAAACATCAATTCAAACTAAGTTTTAATAAACAACTTAGCAATTGCACTATTTAAATTATAACCAATAAAAGTCACAAGGCATAAAAATATCCGTGAATTGACAACATTTGCGGCTGTTGAAAAGAATAACAAACGAGAGCCGAGCGAAGAGTCAATTGAGGTAATTTGTTCTGTGTAATTGACGTAAATATCATGCTCATAAGTACTGAGTAGATTGTTGGACCAAACTGAGGTTCAACGCATGCAGACCATGTCGATAAAATAAAAAAATAAAAAAAAAACACACGAAAACAAATGCAGTTTTCATTACGAGTTCAGGAAATAGTCGTGTCGTCGAGAGACGTTGCATTGATTCGATAATAGAATCGTTTCGACGCGCAAAAATAACTTTTCCCGCGGCTAACCGCCGAGGCGCGAAGAGAGCAAGTATGTATTACTGGTTGAGCTGGGTAGATTGAGGATTGGGTACCGTGATCGAGGGCCGAGGATCGATGATCGAGGTTCGAGGATCGAGGTTCGAGGTTCGAGGATCGAGGTTCGAGGCGAAGTCAATGAAAGAAAGGATCTCGGTCAAGCGAAAGTGACGTTGTGACTCGTGACGGTGGTAGCGCACGTAGAGCTGGGAGATTGCGACCGAGACTGATCTAATCCCTGGACCAGTCGCTTGGTGAGCGGAGGGGGGGGGAAGGGGATACGATTATTGACTCGACACCCGGAACAAACTGGCTGTCTAACCCATCGGCGGCTTTCCAATCCTTCCCTTTCGAGCGTCGTCGACGCCTTTTTGTATTTTCACTTGGATTCCTTTTATTGAGTAAAACCACTTGGGGAGCAACAGCGATTGCAGCTGGGAAATAACAGACAAGATCCGCTCACAACAGTAAATTTCAATTATTTGCATGAAACTAAAGAAACAATTTTATTCCGTCACTTCAATGTTGTGTACGTCGAAATATTACGTAATAATTACTTTGAATTCTGCCTCGAAAAGTAATTTTAACTAATGGTATACTGATATAATAGTTAAAAATAAAAAAAAGTTCACTTCACTACTGCTCATTCAACATTTGATTCTATATGGAAATTATTTTAAAAATTATTGCCATCACATCAATATTACTCTTATAAATATTTTGTTATATAACATATAATATTTACATTCCTTTATTATGAATTCTCATTTTTTATTAATATTTTACGCTTCTTAAATTCTTAAATATGAAAGCAAGTCATCAAACAGTGTTTATTAAAAAAAAATATTATTTATGAGGTACATAAACGGAAACAGATTTTTGTATTTGTGGTTTTATATTTTTAATATACAGTGAAAACTTAATTCGAAAAATATAGGGAATACTGTTTCGAAGGCACTAATTTAAAAAACAATTGATCATTTGACTCAACTTAAATGGTATTAAATTTTCAAATCGATACATTTCTGAACAAAATAACATTGTTAAATAGTTTCAGCTGTTACATTCACTTTAGCGAGCATTTGCTTTACGTGCAACCAACATTTATGAATTTTTAAATATTTTTTTATATCCTGAAAACTTGAAAATTGAGATGTTTCAAGAACATTGAAATATAAATTTAAAATAAAAATGTTGATTTATTTCGCGCGATCTGCAAATCAAAAAGGATATTTGTGCTCGAGTAAAAAATTTAATTATAATTTCTTTTTCCAAGTTGCGATCCGTTATTGCGCGTGCAATTAAATAATTGTTATGATGCTAAAACCAGGGAGAATAAAATATTGTTCCAGATTTGTATTATAATTATCGCAGCACGTAATTCGTTATGAGTTTATGCTGCCGTTATATACACTTTGATTATACGTTGAAAGTTGCTCTGGAAAAGTCCCTTTAGCGAATGTTTTATAAAAATTTTTGCGCAAAGGCAAAAATATCTTTATTTGCATAGCGATCGTCAGCTTCTAAATCTATGAGAGTTACAGTATTTATTATAGTCGCTTGACTGGATATTAAAGCGACTAATCAAATAAACTTGGCTTTTAGCTGTTAATTGATTAATTAATTAGAAGAAAGAAAGAAAGAAAGAAAGAAAGAAAGAAATGCACATCACGCTCTTATGCGGACGCCAACGAAAACAAGATCAAGTGATATTAACATTTTAAATGCTGATCGTACATTAAGGCAACGAAAGATTTATTTCCCGTAATTGTTATTTATTTATTAGTTATAAGCCAACTGCCAGGGGCAAAACTCGTGACAAATAATTTCCAAAAAATTCTAAAAGAAATTATTTGTCACGGGGAAAGAGCGCGAAAGCAGAAAGGAGTAGTGATTGGAAGGAGGTGTAATTGAGCTTGAAGCACAATCGTAGATAGATAATCGAGTCCAATACACCTCGTATTGGACTCGATCCTCTACTGAGATTTCACTTTTCAAAGGTATTCAAAGGCACAGCCGAGAAAAAAGTCGAGATGCTGCCACTAAGAGTCCAAGAGTCTTTAAAAGATTCAGCCTCACGGGCACAATTAACGGGACTCGCTATAGCGCTCGTGGATTGTTGGACTGTTGCTCGGTCCAAGACTCCTTCAGCGGCATCAACGGAAGATCCGCCAATGAAGCCACCTTTCTCCTTCGGCTTTGAGAAGATTTTTCAAATGCAGGGTCAAGACACTTTCCACAAAGGCTTTCTGAAGTGCCTTAAAGATGCTTCACCGGCGACATGCTTTCCGACATACCTCACCAATATTATTTCCCATGGGTTAATGTTTACGCACCAATTGAGCTCCCTAAATTCCTAAACATCACCTAACCGCAAAATCCACTAAATTCTTCATTTTTCTCCTTGGAATTCTCTTAAACTCTCATTTTCCCTTTTTTCTTTTCTTTGTAATTTTATGACTTCTTGCTTCAGTGGTGCCAACACTGTGCATGATAATGCCCGCTACCATTACCAGTTCAATATCACTATCAATAATGAGCAAATTGAGATTAAATAAATAGGTAGATAATAAATTAATTCATTACAATTACTGTCTTATAGCACAGTGTCAAATGTTAATACAAATAATTATCCTGCCCTGATACCATAAAAATTGTCTCCTACGCATCAAGCACTAAAATTGAAATGTCAACGAATGAGTGCGATAGGATTTCTCTTTCAATTATATGTTTAATTTTATTTTCATTTAACCACCACAATAGTGCCCTCTTATTCATATATTATATTTGATTTCTCTGCAACTAATAATACATTTTGTAAGGAGAAAAAATAAGAAACTCATTGTAGCATTATAATATATTCATTTAGCTTAAATTCACTCTTACTCTATATTATTTACCTTCAGTATTAAATATAATTGCTTAAATAAATTTAATACGGTATAATAAATAATTCCTTAAAAATTAATTTTTAATTTTTATTGACAAATATTATAATCGACCTGGATATATCCAATTGACACTTTAATTGTTTTTCAATACTTATAAATATTCGATGTAAAAAATCCTAATTGTTAAAAATATTTTTTCACTTTTTTAAATTCATGAAATCCTAGCTGTTTTTAATTTATAGACAACTTTTATTTATTACAGGTTTAGTCCATTAAATTTAAAAAAGTAGAAAATATTAAAAAAAAAACAACGCAGTCTTAAAATGAAACTATCTTACAATAATTGTTTATTCATTAGTTCATAACTTATTAAAACAACACAATTTAAAAGTAAATTATTTTAATATTTTGATTTATATAAACATTTTTTTTTTTTTTTTTTTTGTTTTTAAATCAATGCAAAAAATACGAAAATGCCTGTTATATTCGAAATAGAAAGTTATAATATTACCTTCCTCAATTTCCAAATTTCATTGAAATTCGCTCATTTATGTTTAGTAATAATTTACGATAATTTAAAGAAATAAATTTTTTTTTAAAAATTTGTATTAAATTAAAATTTTTTAAATTAATTTTATTAAATAGTATTGAGATAATAAAAAGGGATGTTCACTTTTTTATAAAATTAAACGTCAAGAATATTTATTTAAATGAAAAATTAAATTATTTTTATGAATCTAAAAATTTTCTGTTAATTCAAATAAAATTATTAAAATGCTCGTTTTTATAATGAGAATAGGATTATTTTCTTGAGAAAACGATAAAACAAAAAAAATTAAAATTTAAAAATAAATCGGTTAAGAAAACATTTAAGAATGATAACTATGAATTGCATCATCAACATTTTAACAGGTGAAATCGTTTAAAAGCTTGTGAATTATATGGAAATTGTCAAAAAATAGAGAAACAGGGAACAACAATTGATTTAGATTAGCATAAAAAAACATCAAATAATAAGGAGACATGGCATTTTATAAAAAATTTCTCACCGAGTGTCAAATCGGTTTATTTTAACGATAGCTGAATGAATAACTTTATGAAAGATGATGCTATGCTGCGAAATCTAGACTAAATCGATCGTGAAACGTCTACTCTGGTTTACATTTTGAAGCTTTATTGAATTGGAAATTCGTACTTTCTTTTAACTCCGTCCATATTTTTTGTATTCATTTTTTATCAATAATAGATGTGTGTAATTTTGACGAATAATTTCTCTTTTCCATTACATAAATAGTGTTTGGATACTCAAATTTAAAATTTCTATACACGTTTAAAGAAGCGTTACAAATCAATATTTTTTTTTAATTTCTCTTTCATTTGCAATTTATTGTTAATCAAATACGATTTTCCCTTTTTCAATTTACTCAATATGAGCTAAAGAAAATTTTAATCCATTACCTTCTACTTACTTGGGGAAATATTAATGTATCAAATGTAAGCTAACTCAAACACGCTTTGTTTTTGTTGTAGTCTCTTGTGTCTGGATCACGCCGAATGGTAATTTGAATGGCATTTTTCGATTAAAAGGAAGGTTCATTGAAGAAATTATTGTTCCTATCTACCCCACCTCCGCTGCACACAATTCAAATTAACGATTTGAACGATCGGTGGAGAAAACCCTGGGAATTATAGTGTGGAGAGGGAGGATGGTTGCATCTAGCTAAAACGGACTTCAAACAAAGCTAATATTTTAAATCCTCCATTCTCGAAAAGTGTAAATATTATTTTAAAATTCCAAGCATCCTTACACAGGTATACAGGTACACAAGTGGACAAGTGGACAAGTGCACGGAAACAAATAATTTGATCTAACAACCATTGTATATCCATATACTAGTGTCGATCCCGACTCCGCTTGTGTCCAGTTCACATGTCTCTTACATCGCCTAAAGAGCAATAAGTATCGCTGATTAATTTATTTATGTTGTTGATCAATAGATAACAATATTTATTATAGATACAATGGATATTAAGGGGCTTTAGTTCTTAATCGGGAAAACGTAATCGTTTTTATTGAATATCTACAGATCGAGAAATTGTATATTTACATAAATATTGACAAATTCCATCGCACACTTGTGAAAGTCTTAGATGAAATGACTACTTCTAAAAATAATTGATTATAAAATTATTATTCAATTATTTACAGATGATATTTTTAACAGTAAATATTATTTATTATTTTGACTGTAAATTACAAATTTTAAAATTAGAACTGAATCAAGTAAAATTAAATGTAAATCCTAATATCGCAATTTCCCATTATTGTATAATAGTTATATATTTTTTTTTATTATGTAATAAAATGTGCACTATAAAAGAAAATAATTTTTACGCTTACTACATAATGAAATTGATGATTGTTCAAAAATTATAAATCTATAAATAACCTTGAGCTCATGGCAAATAAATACACACGAATTTGAAGAACAGGATTTTTTCATGGTAAATTATTATAATTTAAATTGAAAAATTCCATGGAGCGTAATAGTATATTTAAACGGAACGAGTTTCTAATTGACAACAAAGAAATGTTTGCGATACCAACCAGTTTTCGAGGTCGTTTAGCATACCATTAGTATTTTATTTATTTTCAAATTAAACATAAATAAATTACTTAAGAATATAATTTACATTTTTTAGCCCAGGCAATAAGGAAATATTCAAATTTCAAAAATTTCAATTCCATCATCTATCAAAACTTTTCACCAAGTCTCGAGAGCAATGCACTCGTGGTACTTTCAGTGAAAGTGCTAAATTACATCTTCCGGTCGGTTAGTGATACGTTCGATCATCAAGAAATAAACATAAATTTCTTTTCTCAGGCAATAATGGCAGTAATGCTAGTTGATAATTTTTATACGTGTTTTTGCTGACTCTGAATTACTTTGTTGAATTTAAATAATTTTTAATGAGCTTATTTATGTTTTTTTCAATATTACTTATATTATCAAAAGTATTTCAATATTTATCGCAAGTGAATCGGTTTCATCAGCTGGAATTTAACATCGACAAAAAGCACGAATCGCAATGTTACGATCTTTCCTGCTTGGATACCCTCGAATTATCTTCTGACAATTTACCCGGACAAAGTTTACGTACATCCGCAGACACACGCCAACTCAAAAAGTCAGGATTGCGCCACAGGATGGCCTCCGACTTATTAGCGCAGCTTACGCAACCAATAACTATAAAGGCGCAAACATACCAAATCTGCACAAACATACGGGCGCAATTGAGAAAAGAGGATGCATAAGTCGGGACGATACTTTCACGACCAATTGACTTTCTCCAGGCGCCAGTGATACTCCTCGGCGGCGGAGGGGATGCCGACTTTTACGGTGCTCTTTTTACGGTTTACCCCTCCCCCCCCCTCATCCCCCTGACCCCTACAGATCGGTATCTGCTGCCCGCGTTTTAAGGTGCACGAGCGGGGACACAACCAAAGGACTTCCGCAAGAAAATTAATTTGCGATCAGGGTCTTACAGGTTAGCTACTTGATTCACGAAACTTTCACTCTCTAGTCGAGCCTTCGACGCCCGTCTATTCCTCGTTAACACTTGTCGACTGGATAACGTTCGAGGTGTTCATGACAAACTTGAACCGGAACAGTGCAGAAAGGTCAATGGAACTCGAAAGCAACCGAGATCTACAGGTTAATCTTAAAAGGTCCTACCTGTGGCCTCATCCACTTGCAAGCAGAGACTTCTTGCGGTTCACTTGGTTACTTGCACTACTTTCGAAAGTTCAGATACCGAAGAACAATTGCTCCGGAATGTCAACACCCTTTCAAAAAGGGAAGATATCGTGCGAGGAGTCGCGACACTCTTCCACGCGACTTCTGTTTGGCGGAAAGCTCTCGGTTGACTTGACCCTCTCCTGTGTCCTACTCCACGATGACTAAGTCAGGGATGCAGAGGCCGATAGTCGGCCGCCATTTCTTCGATCGATACAACCCCTCCGTTAAGGCCGGCTCGCATCGAAAACTCCTCGTCGTTATAGAAAAATGTCGGCTGACGGAAAATTTTCCGGTACAATATTTTCACTTGGCCTCTCGGCTTTTGTTCTCGGATACTGTACTTTAATTTCACTTAAAGCGATCTAAAAAAGTATTTTCATCTATTAATTTATCATCAAACTCGATGGTTTTTTGTATAAATTAATATTGTATCGATTGAACGTTAAGTCTTACTTCTAAAAATAAATTATTTTTAAATACCTGTTGATTGTCCGAAAAAAATAATCATTTGTTCATAAGTCTATAAAAGCAGAGGCCATTGTAATATTAATTTGAAAATAGTTTTTAACAAATTTAAAAATTAATCAGTATCACGTGAGATTAAAGAATAAAATGCCATTTAATATTAAAAAATACCTATGTCATGTACTATTTTTATTGATCTTACTAGATAAATATGAACACCATTACACATCCTCGAAAAATAAAGGATTAAAAATATACACAGACACATACAAACTCAGAAAAATTATTTAATTAGATGATTGTTTCATTAAATTTTTTTGATTAATAATTACCGAGACTGACTATAAAAATCAAATTTCAAGTTTATTTTTCTAAAACAACCTTTTTTTCTCTATTATTATCAAACTATCTTACCTTGTTTACTGTGCATTTAATCACCACCATATCGCATAAAATCGTATTAAATTATGCGTGTTAAATCAACATTTGTATAATACAATTTTTTAATGAAATGAGGACGATCTTTGATATCTATACAATATATTTTTTTATTATATTTAATTAGCATTTGAAACTTCTAAATACACGAGTATTTACTCATACTGATTAATGAAAGCATAACTTTATGGATTCAATTAATAAATAATTTTTCAAATATTTGTTGAAAAAGATACTTATAAAAAATTTTTAATTACATATTTTCATTATACTTACACTTTTATTACTGTTAATTGTAATTCATAAATTATCGTTATAATATTATTATTACAATTTTTCAAGGACATGAGATAATTACCTTAACATGTAGTTCAATGATAAATCGTCTTCCGCATAATGAAAATTCCAACAAATACATACGATACTCTGCAATCTATTTCAATTCTATGTTTTTTTTTTTTTTTTTTAATTACATCTGTAATATTTTTTAATTTAATATTAAATTTTTAATTGCAGAAATGTAAAAGAAAGTTAGCAATGAAAAATATATTTCAAATAAATGGCTGATTAATGTTAATCTTTTTTGTTTTATTTGCACGTGTTAGACTTAAAAATAATTTTTAATGAAAAAAGAAAAAACTTTATAAGCATTATAAATTTTTATTTAAAATAAATAAATATTACGTTGGAAACACATTTTTTATGAGATATTATAAAGAATTGATTTTTCACTATCTTATTAAATTTGTTAAAATTAATTTTTTTATTGAAAAAGTAATATTACTTGGCTTGTAACTAAAGTATTGTATTGATATATGTTTATAAAATTAGACTAAAGATTATATATTTATATATTAAAATAAACTAAAATTTACTAATTATTGTATATAATCTTTTTACATAAAATAATAAATGGAACTTTACAGCATCAGAATAGTAATATCAGTTTTAGAAGCAGCCAAGTCAATAGCGATATTCTGGTTTTTGATAGATCCAAAATTATTAATAAGTGAAATCATTAAAATATGTATATTCAATTAAATTATATTAAATATTAACGTATATTAATTATTTTTATTCATTACTTTACTTATACAAAAATCATACTGTAAATAATTACAAGGTTACATGCATTAAATTATATACTTGTATACATATCTTTATGTAATTTATTGCTCTTCTTTTCAAGCGCATGTTCTAAATTAACATTATTTGGACAATTTTTACAACAGCAGTTTAACATTTAAGAACAGCATGTAATAAAATAATCGAATTAAGAGAACAACAAAGTCTATTACTACATTTTAAAAAGTCAATAATAAAAAAGCAAAGTAAGTTATAGCAAGTACGTTAGAATTTATATGGTATATAGGCTATACTGTATACAGATAAGGTTTATAAAATATTATTATAAAACATTATCACGGCCATGATTCCTTTTTTTATTTAAATGATAGCAAAATATATGAATGGTTTATGTTGTTGGTATAATAAAATAATAAAAATTATATTCAAATTTTTGAATTGCAGTAACATAAATCTTTGAAAAAGTTGAATAAAAATATATCTCACGAAACGAAGAGAAATGAAATACAGAATAAACAGAATATATTTTTTATTAAGAAAATAATGATGCATTTATAAGAACTTTATTTAACTTATTAGAAAAGATAAATTATTTATAAATTTATTATAAAGTGAAACGAGTGCTAAATTATCTTAAAATTACAACTTTATAATTATCAAGACAAATGGTTAATAAGTAATTTTCAAAAATTTAGTATTGTTTCTAAAGTTAATGCAAAGTGACTTGTTCCAAGTCACTAGATCAATACCGCTCATTTGAATTGTGATAAAAACCCCAGCACGAGCAATGTCAGAGTGTGAAATTCGTGAAATTCGTGAAATTTCTGTGGAATTTCTTCGAGGCCTATTTGTTTGCTGAGGGAACAATAATCATGGCGCATGAATCTCCGGGAGGGAATTCAGTATATACTCTTAAACCTCTTTGAAGCTTACTCTCCAGCTAGACTAAATGGAACGATGCGATGCGAGCCCATTGACCGCTCCTCCGCGTACATTTCGTAATGAAATGACGCGATGCGATCAGTTCTAACTCGTGCGCTTCCTACTCGCCATTTGGAAGCTGAACCGGAGAAACGGTTCACCTAGAGGCCGTCTTTCGATTCGATTCGATTCGATTCGATTAGATTCGATTAGATTAGATTAGATTAGATTAGATTTGATTCGTTTCGTTTCGTTTCGTTTCGTTTCGTTTCGTTTCGTTTCGTTTCGTTTCGATTCACCCAAACATTCACCCAGACTCCTCTCTTCTTTTTCCCTCGGCCCCTCCCCCGCTCCTTTCCTTCCTCCCGGCCCACCTTCGAAGACCGTAAAAACACCATCGAGGCCGTCGATCGAGGTCGCGACTTTTAGAGGCTCCTTTGGAGGGGAGATAAAGAAATGATATGATTTTTAATGAACCGTCGAAATTCGTAGGGCCGATCCCCCCCGACATCGATCCAAACTTGTAAGCCAACGTGTTAACACTTTTATTGCTCCTCATAATAAGCACACCGCGCCTTTTACAATGTTTACACTTGTTACACGAGTAACTTTTTTTTTTTTTTTTTTTTTTTTTTTTTTGCCAATTATTGACTTGATCCAAATTTTCTATTTTATTTGGCTAAAATGCATTGCGACCGACCACAACGTTTGCCAGTCCCGTAGTTGCGGCTATCGACTTTACATCATCGCTACTTAATCCAATACTTTACAATGCCAATATGCCTAAAGAGCAAACATTTAATCTATCGCGTTAAATTTAAATTCTTTACAATGCAAAGGAGTGGTATAAAATTTTTGGAGAATATTAATAGACTTGAAGGTAAACGATAAATTGAAGATTGACAGATTCATAAGGATAATTAAAAGAAAAAACTATTCTTAAAACAACGATATATCATATTAATAAATTCATTCAAGGATTAACAAGTAAAATAGTATTTTGCTTCTTCCTGTTTATTATAATTGGCTCGAACTGACATTTCAGACCTAAGAATTAAAATTAAAATATTAAAATTTAATATTATTAATAATAACTTCATCAAGGAATTGTATCTCGTTTTTAAAATACGTCGATTATCAATTATCAAACGAATTTTTAATTTATTAACATAAAGTCTCAATTTCTGTAACATTCCTGTTCTGTAATAGTCATTTTATAATTTTTTGCAACATACGTCTATTTATATGTAGGAAGTGTACGGCAAAAAAGTACTCGATATCTGATTGATTTTGCTTGTCTTTTCATTAGCCTTTTCACGCACAATCATTAGTGAGGTATTTTATTCCGATTCTAGAGTCTTCTTTCATGTATAAACAAGCCTCAGCTACCTTAAGTGTGAAAAGTCTTGAAAATTCAAAGATATCGAATGAATTCATATAATTATTCGTGTCGGTATACGATCTCGCGCGATATTTACTTCTCTTTTGCTTAATCTTCGACAAAGCGTTATATTATGCCTTCATTACCATAAAGGGCTCTATAAAACATTTATGTAAAAATTAAAAATTGCCAATCATATTAATAAATTTCAGTTAAGGATATGACTTTCTAGCTATTCAACAATCAGTTAAATTTCTCTCTTTAAATATTATAAAAATGACCAATCTTCCAAACAGGAAAATTCTTGCGTTATAATGTGTAGTATTGATCATTTATGGATAAAATAAAGAAACATCTATTCAGTATTTCAAAAACAGTTAATTACATTCTCTAAAAATTTACTATTTTTTTTACTCGTTCATTTATCAATAATAATTTTATAAGATACGACAATGAATCCTAATCGTCATCATTTTTCATATCATCTTTTTGTCTTACGAAATCAATTTTTTTCCAAATCTTTTTTAAATAAGTTTAATGGAAATTTTTTTTTTTTTTTTTTTTTTTATAAGGATTATTTCTCTTCGATAATAAAGTAATTTAAATTTATAATTTTATTAAATAACAATTGAATTATCCTCGATATCATACTGTTATTTTTATTTTATACAAAAATACTTTATCTGTAAATAGTTCCATGAAACTATGAAAAACACAAATTAGTTACAATTCTTAAAATAAGAATAAATATAATACTATAATTTTCTAATTATTCTAATGAAATTGCATATTGGAAACAATTTAGTTCATTTGGAAATAAATTTTGTTGATTAACTTTATAAAAAGTAAGGATTAACAAATTATATCTAATTTATAAAGCAATTGCTTACAAGTGCCAATAGCATTTTGATTTTCAAGAATATTACAATTGTACGGTCAGGGATATTCGAACATTTGACAAGCTGATTATTATTTAGTTTTAACGGAAAAGCCCATGTGCTCGAGGCGTCAACGGTTAAATTAAACTTGAGGATTCGTGTTGCCGAGAATGAACGACGTGACGACGCTCAAGTTGTTGCGCAATAAGAAAGAAAATTCACTTCCGCGTTTAAATGCTGGAGAACGCAAAATGCTCCGGCAATTAATTAATGTAGATTGGAAAAATTGATCCTCTAATTGATTAATAAGCAAGTGCGCCTGGCAGTTAACGATCGGGTCCACGAAAATTTTCACTGTCTTCCCTCAGATGTTAGGATGAAGAGCGCGACTCTCGTCGCACTTCTAGTCGCCTACATTCCCCACCTCCCCTCTGTCTTTTCAACGAGGTAGGTTATTTATTATATTTAATAAAAAATTCAATGCACACTTGACTTGCTCATTCATTCGATAATTATTTCGAATAGCACGATTGGCATTTCTTCTACATTTACAACTGTTAAAATAATACTATTCCAATGAAACCTTGAAATTTTTAACCCTAACTTTTTTTACCTTTTGCTCGTCGATCAAGTGATTTCTAATGGCATTCAATTTACTTTTCATGTGAAAATTAAAGAAGTAGAGAAAAAACTCAGAATGTTATTTTTCTTTCATCAATATGTAAATTGTCGTACATGGCTGATGATTTATATTTAATGAAATATTTATTGAGTATTACGAGGTATTTTAACTAGTAAATTTGAATTTATTATAATTTCCTTACTATAATTTTTTATAATTATTAAATTAATAACAATACCTAAATTATAACGACTGCAGATAACCATATAATTATTATCCAACTAATTTGTAATTCTATTTATGATAAAATATTTTATATTACCATAAATTACTGTAATATCATTTAATAGTTCATCATTCTAATTTTTACAATTTTATATCCCATAATATATAAAAAATATATTTGTGTAATTATCAAAACTTTCAATTAAAACTTATCAATTACTAAAAATAAATTAAACGTTGATTTGTTAAACTGAAAGGATACTCGAAAAAATTTGTATTTCGATCTTTATTTAAAAAAAAAATATAAATAAAATAAATCAATATTTCAATAAAACTTTAATCTTGCATCAATTACATTATTATTATAATTAAAATAAATTTATTCAGTTCTTTAGGAACATATGAGAAATCTAATGAAACGACTTGGCCACGAATGGTTCTACCTGAACATTATATAAAAGGTATAAATGAAGATTTTACATATCATATACAGTGTTTAATAATTCATTTTATTTTCAAAATTTTCCTTGAAAAAGCAGCCATTAATAAGTATTTATATGTTTTTTATTTCCCGTGGTAAAAAATTATCGA
Organism: Eupristina koningsbergeri; assembly: GCA_018907245.1. Classification (NCBI taxonomy): domain Eukaryota; kingdom Metazoa; phylum Arthropoda; class Insecta; order Hymenoptera; family Agaonidae; genus Eupristina; species Eupristina koningsbergeri. The sequence continues at coordinate 2,607,317 of JACCHV010002921.1, forward strand.
AAAAATCTCGTATAAAATAAATCTTAATAAAACGAAATATAAAAATTATAAAAGCTTATAATTGATATTTTATAGAGTTTATAGTTGATATTTTATTTAGTAAAATATAATTCTAATAAGTGTAAATTTGTACGAAGAAGTTTAATTTCAAAAAACTCTCAATAAAAAATTACATAAATAATAAAATAATATAAAGATAATTTTTTAATAATTAATTTAAGATTTTAAGATAACATTAAATTATTATAACATTAGTCCTTCAAATTCATTATTCTAGAAATTAGACCACCAACAAAAGGAAGAACACCAGTTGTTGTAGATTTCAACATATTTGTAGTCGATATAAATTCAATAAATGTTGAAGATATGGATTTTCGGTAATTTAATCAATTTTAGTATTATTTTAAAACATAAATAATATTTAAAAATTTTTAGAGGTAGAAAAAAAAAAGCAAAAAAAATTTTGATATCAATATTCATTTCATTGGAAGTAGTAATAAATGTGATAATTTCTTTATCAAAAATATTAAAAATAAAAAACATATTTTCAGAGTTGATATGTTTATTTATCAAACATGGACGGAATCTCGTTTGAGGATGCCACTTGACATCTTTGAAGAAGAGGATTATGTGACGCTACCTCCAGAATTTTTCAATCATCTATGGCAGCCTGATCCGTATTTTCTAAATTCCAAGGTTTCCGGTACATCAATTAAATCATCTTGCTTAGATCGATTTAAGAACTTTGATTATTTAATAGACTGAGATAATAGACTTGATAAAAAAGCTTGAATTGTATTTAATTAATATTTAATAGTGATAAGTGTATTTCATCTTTGGATAATCGTTAAAATACATAAATATCTTTCACTTCTTTAATATTCACATTTTACTAATTTAATGTTGACCTGAATTAAATAATAATAAATAATAAATCGAAATTTTTTTTTTTATAATTATAATTAATGGTGAAATAATTTTCAGAGATTGCAACTTTAAATAGCAAACACTCATCGGTGACGATATTCAGGAACAAAACTGTTCGCTACGCCGCACGAATGCACGCAATTATTGCTTGTCAAATGGAATTTCAATTGTATCCGATGGATATTCAAGTCTGTCCCATGCAAATCGAAAGTTGTAAGACTCAAAGATACCAAGTTTTATTTATTTATTTATTTATTTATTTATTTATTTACTTCTTTATTTTTTGTTTTCGAAATTCATTCATTCTTTTAAATTATAGCAATAGAATGCGTGCTTTAATTACCAATGATCAAGTCTTTATCAATAAGAAAATGTAGTTGCCATTGGAGGAGGTATTAAAAGAAAAAGAAAACTAATTGCTCCAATAGTTGTGCGTGTTCATTTTTGTTTAAAATTTTAATAATCCACATGAACGTATTGGGAATTAGTAGATCAAAAATAAAAAAGCCATCGTCACCCACTGATATTATTGTTATAAGCCACACTTTTGGTGTAAGCCGCAACAAAATAAAAATTTAGGGACAATCAAATGGAAAATCGTTAATGAAAAGAAAGAAAAGGTAAGGAAAAGGTGTTCGAGTCGTCGATACTCGGATCCTTCACTCCACCAATATGAACGTGCGATCCAGAGTTCGAAGTAGCATCTTGCGAGAAAGGCAAGCTTTAACGGTATAACGAAACCACTTTTACATTCGAGTGCCTCGGCGGCCACGGCTTTGGCCCAATTTTTCATCGAGGAAAAAGAATAACGAGAGAAAAAGATAGAAGAGACGTTTGCACGTTGTGCCCGAGACATTACACGGCACACCGACACCCATGGAATTGTGCGTGTTGTGGGGTGTGAAGGAGAAAAAAATATCCGGAATAGACTAACGGTTTTACGTCGAGAGAGATAGATAAGTGTTTTCCATTTCCATTCGAAAAAGAATTCACTGTCTCCCGTCTAATTTATTATACCGATAATTTTCATCTTTGTTTTTTCGATGATTGATGGTTGGACTAATTCAAAGAATTTCTATTTACGTCCTTTTTATTCTATTCGTATAATTCCGAATACGAAAGTTTACTCGCTCTGGTGCACTTTTAACCGGATGCCCACATTACGTGTAAAATAAACTTCAGTCAAATTAATTTTTTAACTATTTCTTTTTGTTAAACAATCGGAAAGTAAACATTGCATTGAAAAACTTTCTGAATTGCAACGTATCCTTTAATAACATCATTATAATACCTAAAATACTATCGCTTCTCTAATTATAATCCTAATTATAATGTTGATTGGTAATAAATAACTAAGTAATAAGTAGTTTAATCCATACATACTTCAACAATAAACAGTATTATTTATGACCACTTTTAAATTTATTATTACTCGTTAATACACTTAAAAATTTCATAAATTTAATTTTTTCCTTCAAATGTTTATTTGTCTTATTTATTTATTGATAAAAAATTTATCGTTTTTTCAGTAAACTTTCATTTTTATTACTAATGATTTATTTTAACTTAATACCAATATTCATAATTGAAAATTAAAAATTTCTATCATATCTTTGTGTTTCCTCAGTTTCTTACGATAGTGAAAAATTAAACCTACGATGGGGAGACGAAGGTGTCATGGTAAATCCAGAATTAAAATTATTGCAGTACAATCTTGAAAATCCACTCAGAGCAGATGAATCAGTATGCTTTATCGATGAAAAAAATGGTACGAACTCATAAAAAGAAAATTAATTATTAAAATTATTATCTATTTACACTTGTAAACTTAGTGGTTGTATTTCATATTTACATTCAATTTATTTATTAAATTGAAAAATGCGTCAATTAAAATTTATTAAAATAATTGACTATTTTCTAAAATCCACCTAATTAATATTTATAAAATTTGTAGAGCCGTCCTCCATATTATTAGATCAGGTTATAAGGATCCTTCAGAGTACGTAGGCAGGACGAAAATTTAACGTTTAAAAATTTTAAGAATCATTTGTGTTTTTATGGCACCTACACGAAGGATTATTATAATTCAATTTCATAATCAATGTTAAGCAATGCTTATAAACTTGTATTAAGGTAAATAAATTAAAAGAAATTTTTAAATCTAAATTTTAATCTTAAATTTTTAAATTTAATTAATTAAAAATTGAAATAAATTTTACGAAAAAAAAAAATTATTAATAAAGCACAAAGCCTATTTAATGTAACAGATTTTTTCTTCTTTTTTTATGAAAACCATGGTTTATGTTTTTTTGTTTTTTTTATCTTGTACAATACTGTTTTATACGACTATTTAAAATTTAACATAAAACTATTTATGATTCTATTTTTAAAATAATCATCACTGAAATTAATCAATATAAGTTAATGTTATACATTTTAAAATACATAAAAAGTTCTGAAATTTTTTATTCACAACTTTAAAATAAGAAAGTCTTGTATTAAATTATACTGCATTGTACATATTTCTCCACATACTTATAATATACCATATTATACTTATTTTTATACATGAATACTACTAAACATTTCGTTACACTTTGTAACCGATAAGCAAATATTAGTTTTTTTTTTTTTTAATACAAATATTTTAGTTTTTAGCAAGTCCAAATCTTTTTATAATATTACATAATAATTAAAAAATACTCATTTTTCCATTTTAGAATAACATTAAAATTAATTGATATGTGAATTATAAATAAAATTTAAAATAATAAATTTAAATGTAAATTGAGAATGAATTTTATTTACATATTTCTGCTAAATAATATAAAACATAAAGCAAAAAGTTTTCCAATAATTTTCTTTAAAAATATTAAAAGCTTCATGTAAGAATATAATGCAATTTTAATCATAAAATAAATTGAACATTCCAATAAAAAAAATATTTTTAATAAAGTAATGTACATTGTAATTCACCTTCATAAATAGGAATATTTAAAATATAAAGGAAAATTTATATAAAATTATTTATTAAAAAAGTTTACATCATACAATTTACATAAAATATAGAATATTTTGTTAAAAATAATAAAAAGAATATTTGAAATTTCTAAAACAATCACAATTAAAAAAAAAAAAAAAAAAAAAAAAAAAAAAAATTAACACTTTTGATAGAATTGAAGCTATTTTAACTTATAAGTTTATATTTAATTTGCCTGGATCAATTGTTATATATTAATAACGAAAATTCACAATGAATTTAAGTCCTAAGAGTATTTTAAAAACTAGTTTAGAGATATTCATCTCGAAAAAAGGAAATAAAGCGTTTTTTTAAAATTGGCAAGTCCAATTTAGTGGAAGGTCCACAATGTCACTGGACAATTAAATGCAACAACAAAAATGAAAGTCTAATTGTGGTATCATTTGTGGTTTTATCTCCAACAGGAAACTTCTCTCGGCTCGTCGTCTTTTTCCAGTTCGAACGGCAAATCGGGCACCACCTTATCCAGACGTTCGCACCCTCGACCCTCGTAGTAATGCTCTCGTGGTTCAGCTTCTGGCTGGGACTCGACGCGATCCCGGGCCGGGTGGCTCTCCTCGTCACGAGTATGCTTACACTTGTCACTATGTTTACCGGCCTAAAAAGCGACATTCCACCGGTCGCCTACGTGAAAGTAAGTCTCCTACGCGATCCACATTTACTCAGATAACCCTAATCATTCCTCAAACCTCTTCTCTATTTTCACCGATAATTCACTTTGCCTTCTCCTGCATGCACAAATTTCAATTTTAATTATTGAAACACATTCCCGTGAAGGATAATTATAATGCTAACGATAGCTATTACTTATTTGGTTTTACATTTATTGAATAAAAGATTAATATGCTTGTAAATAATAAAAAATAGTGCACGTGTAAGGACAGATAACTTTTGAAAGAGACCAATGACAGTCGGTGACATTGATTAAAAAATATGCATTTAATAAAATTTAAAACGCCAAGTTTGGATTGAAATACTTCATACTTAATCACTTAATGATGATGCGAAAAAATCCACCCTGAAAGCTTATAATAGTCAAATATTAAGGAGGCCTTTTATGAACAATTATTTAAATTAAGCCCTGCTATCCCTGCAATCATTATAAAAATATTTAAAACTAGAAACATGTCAATTTTTATATTTATAGTTATTTAAAGTCATGGGGAAAATCATTCCAATTCAACGCTCATCAAGACAAGTGAACTAAAAATCACACGTGTTTTATATTATAGAAAATAAATAAAATTTAAGCTGACTTAGATAATCAAAACATTCATTTTCTTAATATAAATTACTTAATGACTACTTGATATTCTTAATTATATTGATAATTTTCTTCATGTTTATGATCTAAAAAAATATCTTTATTACATCACTTGTTTAAAAACGAAACCTTTTCTCTCAAATATGAGGAAATCTGATTTTTTAAAAAAAATTTGCTTGATAATTTCAAATTATTTTTATAAATAATCATTAATTACTAAAAGTTTAAATTATTTTTATTTCTTAAATTTTTTGTTAAATTTATTTATATGTATTTTAAAAAATATATATGCTCATATCTATCTTATTCAAATACAAGGATTTCAAAATTATTTAAATCCAATATTAAATGTTTAAATTTATATTTTTATATGACATTGCGGGATTAAATATGAATTTTGAAATATTCATAATAGTAATCATTTGCATGATAATTTGACAAAGAGCCTGCAGTTCACTACTTAGATTAAAAACTCTAAAAGTTGAATATTATTTCGAGTAGTAAATTAACATAGTATTTTTTTATTTTAATTTATAAAATATCTTTAAAAAAATATCATTTTTTATATTAAAGCATAAAGTTATTTCAAAATTCAGTGCTCTATTTTAAACATTCAATGTTATTTGTAATTAAATCTAAATAAAATTTAAATATCTCATACATTTATTTGTGTCCGACAATTTTACAACCCATGCACAAATGAATGACTTCTATTTCAACTATAGAAAAAAAAATTAAAAATATAAATTTATAATGAAAATAATGCATTTATGATAATTATCTTTTAATATTTTGCTTGATTTCCACTTGTACATATCTTCTTAGCTTTCACAAAAATGAAATGGAGGAAAGTTTGTATACACTTTCAAATAATATATTATGTATACCCTTTGATATTACACTTTGTGTATAAAAATTGGTATAATGTGAGACGTTACATTCAATTTTATTGTCATTAATGCCATCAATTTAATACACTGTTGCCATTTTTATTATTTATTTATTATTAATACTTTCGATGCAATATATTCAATCATATTTGTACGAAAAATTCAATTTTTTACAATAATGTTGCACCCGATGATTAATTATCTTAAATATATCTTTGAAGACTGTTAAAGAAAGTGTAAGATTAATAAATTAGAAATTATGAAACTCTTCCAATTGCTTAATAATAAAAAATAGCATTCAATTAGTTTTTAATTCATCGTTCATCAAATACTTTTTTATCTTTAGAAATATAAACTTACATAAACTTGATTCAATAAATTTTTCAAAATTTTCGTATATTTAAATTTGTGACTACAAAATAAACTATTAATCATATAAAAAGCCTTTTCATAAATGGTGTGTTTTTTAAATATATTTAAATATTATTTTTTCTTTCTAATTAAGACCAAACAAATACAATAATTATTTCATATCAATTTATTTAATTATTTTAATGTCTTATGTGTTTTATTCATTTGATACTCTTAATTAGAATGATACAGTCAATATAAATTTTTAAACCAATTTAGATGAATTTTCAAAATTATTGATTTTTTTTGAGATACCTAAAAAATTTTTTCTAAAAAAAAATATCTTAACATTTTATAAATTAAATAAATAATACGTAATAAATGTTCCTAATATTCTGAATTGTGAATAAATTTTATTGGGCTTAAAGTAAATATAATGAAAAATAATTTTAAAGATAATGGACCATGTGTACAACATTTGTAATGGAAAGCTTAAGAAATATACAAGACATGTCTCTAATATAAATAAATTGAATGTAAAAGTTGAACAGCGGAAAGAAAATCTTAAAAGACAATTTATGTTAAAACTGGACGAAAATATAATTGCAGCCTCCTTTGGATTAAAGAAGATTTAATTATATGAAAGAAAGTAAAATCTTTTTATAAATTTATCTAAAATATCAATAAACTTTTCAGATAGATATTGCCCTATGTAGATATTTATGATTATAAATTAATATTACAATCTTATATACAGGTCAATGCGAGATAGAAAAAAAAAAATTTATTCATGGCTGTTAATCTTATTCTTAAATAACCTTCATCTGTGCAATAAACTAATCTGAACTTCAAGATGCTCAATGTCCAGAAGTCATTAGCACGATAAAAAAAATAATCAAAGAATAAAATTACATGGATTTAATGATAAATTTACCCGTCCAGGAACACTTTCAAACTTATTTTCTCTAATCAAATAATAAGCAATGCTAAAAATACTCATAGTTACATTAGATAACAATAAAAAATTAATCAATAGGTCTTTCCTTGCTTTTAAGTATAATCGAACTACACATTTGAATGACCTGACTTCTGAAGTCTCACCAGCTTGTGTAAGCAATTGGAAATCGCTTGTTGAGTAACTTTAATTTGCTGAGCAAGTTCGTATAATATGTGGAAGGCACTTCTTCAAAAGCTGTTCCAATTAATTCCTTGTCTTTGATTTTTTTTTCAATGATCCTTTAAAAATAAAATAATATATATATGAATTGTAATTTCTGTGATTTCATTGCCATTTTTGTATTTGATAAATTGTTTGAAATAATATTTTAGCAATAGTAATACGAGAACTTAAGCATTCAATAATAGTACAAAGCTTTTCTCACTCAGTGTTATAAAAAACTTCATGTTTAATAATACACTGTTTACTTAGGAACATAAATTTCTTAATTCATTACAAAATTATAGAAGTTTTGAACTTGGAAAATATTTCATTTTCTAATGATATTTTTTGGAAAATATTCATCACAATGATAATAAATTAAATTGTAAATAAGTAACTAAACTTAATTAATATTTTATAAAAAGATATTTAAAAAAGCTTAACTACATAAATTAAAATATGCATTTAAAATAATAAATGTCAAACGGCAACTTTATGTGGAAAAAATAAACTTTCTAAATATTTTTGATTAATTAACTAACGAAGTCTTACAGACTTTCTATATAAGATCACACATGTTATTTCAATTTTATACTCAAAATCAAAATTTCTTCGCTTGTTTTTAAATGTTAAAAATTATTGATTATGTGCTGCATCTGAATTACACTTGAAAATTAGAGTTTAAAAAAAATGGATTATGAATTGATTGGAATTACGCTAATATTATCTTAACGAACATTTTTTTTTATTTTAAATGTAAATATAATATAAAATTAATATAAATTAAAAGAATTATTCGAGCAACTAATCGATTTTCATTACATGATAAATCATTATAATTATATCAACTATAAACATAATATTATCAGTTAGTAATGGGATAATAAAATAAATAATTATAAATAATGTTAAAAGGCATTAGATCTATGGATGGCTGGATGTATGTTTTTTGTTTTTTCGGCGTTGGGTGAATTTGTCGTTGTCAAAGTGCTCGATCTTCAATTTCAGAAAGAATGTGAAGCATCATTTGCATATCGATGTTTACCAGGAGTAAGTAGTTTTTTTATATATATTTTTAAATAAAAAATTTAGTTGGTAATTCATGTCATTTTAAATATCACTTGCAGCCAATGTCCATCGTCGAAAAAAGTTCATCTGTATGGGATTACGATTCGGTATATACGCCAAGATCGCGAAATAAACGAGCAGGAAGTCGAAATCTACTTCAAAATTCATGGCTAGATCCAGAGATACTTTTACGAAGACCGAAAAATCGGGCAAAGCAAATTGATACGTACAGTCGTATTGTTTTTCCAGTTCTTTTTTTAGTATTTAGTTTACTTTATTGGCCAATTTTATTATTGAAGAAAGCTTAAAATTATAGATCTGTTAAAATGCAATATAATATAATTATAGATCTGTTAAAATGCAATATGTTAAAATAAATAGTAACGGTTTATTTCATACTAATTCATACATTTTCATTAAAATATATCAATATTACTTTTAACCCGTTTTGAGAAAAATATTTTTTTATTTTTTGAAATATTTTTATTTATTTAAGATAAATTATTGTAATGTGGTTACTTAGTGTATTTATATTTATACAAATAAAGTGTATTCCATGAATGTACGTACGACAATACAGTATATATATTTGTATTCTTATTTTTCTAAAAAATTTAAAAACAAAAAAAAACAATTAAAATCACAGATTTTATCAAAGATTTAGTAATTAAAAATAAATAATTTTACATAATTTACTTGGAATATTAAATTTAAATGATAAATGTTTAAATTGTTTCAATTAAACTAACAAACATGACATATTTAAATATTTTTTATTAAATCTCAGTGCCATTGACTCAATTCAATATGAGATTAAAATATACAAAAAAATATTCAGTTTTTTACAAATATACATTTTTGATCTAGCTCTGATAACTATCATTATAAAAATTTTTTATTTTACATTTAATTACTTCATAAAAAATAAAATTATAATATAAATTTACTGTGTATACAATATTGTATATTTTGTTATTACATATAATAAAATTGAATATTAAAAGAGATTTTCTATTCCACTTCCATCATCTCCATACATTCCTCATTGTTTTCATCGTCACTGGAGTCTTCAATTTCTTTTAAATTTTTTTTATTTTTTAATTCATTCAGTCTTTTCAAATAGCTCATAGTGTATTCATTAAAGTCACATCTATAAAAAATATTAATACTATTTTAATTGTTTAATTTAAATACGATTAATTTAATATAAGTATAAATTATTTTTTTAATAATAAATTATATAGTATTTACTCAAATAAAATTTAATGAGCCAAAAAGTATTTAAATCATGTAATTTTTTACTAACTCATCAATTAAAATTAATGCCTATTCAAATATTTAACGAATATTGGTATCCACTGTATCCACTACCCATTTAAAACCTTAAAATCTATACTAACATTTTACTCAGATCATCATATTTCTTCGTCATATTTTTTTGCATTAATAATATAGTTGGTAAATGTAGTACTAAATTTCCATTTGGCCCATGCTCAGTTAAAATAGATTCAATCCACAATAAATAAAAATGTATGTGACGTGATTCTTCTAGTTCATTAGCTATAAACTTCAATAGCCTCTCTAAATATACTTTGGATATATTTACCACTGTTAGTTTAACTAAAAATAAAAAGTTGATTAGTAAATATTTTCAACTAAGTTAATTTTGAAACTTAATCTAAGCTAATTAATTTAAAAAATATAATGTAATTATTTTCATATTATGTGACTCATTCATAAATTAAATTTTTTATCGATGCTTTTAACTAAAATCTATTTGAATCACATTTTATTACAATTTTTGTTTTTAAAATAATTTAAGTCAATTTTTACCATAACTATTTCTAAAAATTAGTAGATCAAAACTGAAAAAACTATTAACATTAAATTGCAAATTTTTCAAGATTTTCAATTTTGTATTTTTAACAAACAAACCACTAAATAACATTCATAAAAGGAAGATAATCTTTACTTACTACTAGAATGAGGTACAGCTTCTACAACTTCTCGTATCAATGATACTTCATTAAGCTTTAAAGACATCATTATAGCTAAAAATAATATTATTAATGTTTGAAATAAAAAATAAACTAATTATTTTTATTTAAAAATAAGCACCTGTAGAAAACTCCTGTTTTTCTAAAGTTTCTTTAATAGATATTGAAGTTATTCCTATTTCGAGTTCGAATGGATCAAAAACTAATCCAACATCTAATGAATAAATTAATAATCCTTCTGTCGTTGCTGCTCCCCATGCTTGACCTGAAAAATGATTACAAATAGTAGCATATTAAATATAGTTAATTAATTAATTAAATTCATATAAATTTTCTATTTATGATTTTTGTAATTTTTAAATTAATCTTTTGATTAAATTTTTATTATACCTGTTGGTGAAAATTCTAAACTATAAACTCGAATTTCAGGCTTCATACTCCTACTCGCCATATCACCTGATCTAACTCCTGGTAAACGTAAAACTACATTTCCACCTTCATTTTCATCGCGTTCTTCTACCAGTGCTAAATTTCCAAATTCTGATAAATTCCGCCTGTTAATGAAATCCTAAAAAATTAGAAAAGTTCTAAATCAAACAAATAGTTTATTATACAATTAAATTTTAAATAATTTGCCTACATCAACTGCATCCAATGAGCGATTTTGAGTAATTTCAAATTTTTTTAATAGAACTGATTCTTTAACATTGTAAATACAAACATATTTTGATTGTCCTCCAGCTAATATACAACTTCCATCAGCTGCATAAGATAACGACGTAAATGCTCTAAAATTGAAAAAAAATTCATAAAATAAAAAATTAAAAACTACTGATAAAGATGTAAGTTTAATGTTTACAGATGCTGATTAATAAAAAAGAAGGATGCATTTAACAAGATATTTTTATTAGTTCAAAAAATATTTATTGAAGTATTACAGAAAATAAAATTCTTATTTAGTAACATAAATAAATAAATAAAAGATAAGTAAAAAAAACTTATTTAAAACATAATATAATTTATAAATTGAAAACAAGACCATTAAAAATTTTAACAAGAAATATAACTGAGATTAAAAATTCATCAGTGTTATAATATAAATAAAAAGTATAATAATAAATATAGTGCATATAAATACATATATATTTATTATTATAAATTTATGTTTATCAACATAATAGTTTGATATTAAAATCAGTAGAAAATATATATTTGAAACAAATGTCTTGTAGTGACAGAACTGATATGTATTTCTTACTTTCCTTCTGAAGTTTTTTTAGCAGTTATTAAATCTGTATCTGATCTTCCGCTACCTAAATCATGTTTTCCGTCAATTGAGTTAATTTGTGTTCCACTTTCAGGATGAAAAAATGAAATTTGGCCATCTAACGTTGCTACTGCAATTTCCTCGCCATTTGGATTGTAAGCAACATATAAACCATCAGCTGTTAATTGTATTGTTTCATGAGTTGATCCTTTTTCGATTGCATTCCAAATTTTCAAAGTCTTATCCCATGAAACTGAAGCTAATTCTGAACTTGCAAGATTTGGATTAAATGCCAAACTTATTACTGGACCTTCATGTCCACTCATTATCTATAAAAATATAAAATTTTACGAATATTTTAAAATCTAGTCACTTCTACAGTTTAATTAAAATAAAGTACACAGCACAATAATAACTTATTAATAAAAATGTATTGATGCTATTATTATAAAAAAAACTTAATCTAAAATATCTTATATCTAAATAATCTTATATCTAAAATGTTTACCTCTAATAAAGTTCCTAATTTTATACTCCACAAAAATATTTCAAAAATATCTTGTCCACCAGCAGCAATAAATTCATCACTCGAATCCAAAGCAACACAGGAAAACTGAACAGGTCTGGGTGAAGTAAAAGTTTTAAAATTTCTATAACGTAGTAAATCATATGCTCGAACAGTACCATCAAGTGAGGCTGATAAAACAAATTTACGATTTCTACTGAATAAAACTCCAGAAATAGATGATGTATGGTCATGAAAAGTAATAGTACAAAATCCACTGGAAGCATTCCATAATTTCAATTTTCCATCATTACCGCCAGTAGCAATTAACAATCCATCAGAACTATAAGAAATAGAATTCATATTGCTACTGTGGCCTTGCTGTTTCATTGCATAAGTTTCACTTTGCCATTCCCAAACCAATAACTGACCTAGTTCTGAACTTCCAAGTGCAATCCAATCACCAGATGAATTTAATGCAATCGTAGATATACAATTATTTGCCATACTACAAATTAAATTTTAATATTTAAAATATAAAAAAAAATTATAAAATCTATGCTACAATTTAAAACTGTTAAATGTATTAAAATATTAAACTTATTAAAATATAAATATTTCATAATATATGTTAAAATTATATAAATATTGGAATAATAATAAAAATATTTATACACAAATATTTATATATTTATAGTAACCAATATTTATATATTATCGTATTTAATCATAATAAAATTAAAAATTAATAAATCAAAAATAAAATCTAATATTTTATAATTTATAAATAATTATGATTATAATAAATAATTTCAATATTAATACCTAAGAGAATGAATCATATTGACTTCTGGCATTTCATATAAAAAGAATGATCCATTACTAAATCCAGCTACTAAAATACGAGTTCCTTGATGATATGCTGCTGCTGTTAAAACAGCACTTTTATCACTTTTGCGTACTTCATCAGCTAAATAATGTTTACCTAATTTTTTGTACATTAATTTTTTAACATTTTCATCTTCTAATTTATCTTTACTTCTTGTTTTTCTTGTTTCATCTTTATCAGGACTTTGCGCCTTGCTTATTAATACCTTTTCAAAACTTTTCTTTTGTTTTTCTGTCTTTTCCAATGCTTTCTCCACATCTATATCATCTTCACTATCACTGTCATTAAGCTTCACTTTTTTTACAGGTGGTTGAAAAATAACAAGATCACTAGGCTCTATTGTGCATTCCCATATACAAAGTTGGCCATTTCTTTTGAAGTAATTAAATATATGAATATTGAGTTAAGAAATTTTAATCAATTTAGAATGGAAATTAATATTTTAATTTAATCAAATTTATATTCAACATATATTTTGTAGAATAAAATATCTAAGAAGTTTATTCAAACTTAAATAATAAAATCCAGTGAACAAATGAAATAACACAATAAGCATAATTTATTTAAATTAAAACTTTTTTTATCAATAATATTACCTGCTAATAGTTGAGATATCATAATTATTTTTTTCAAAAAAACATCCAACAATAGTATCAGAATGACTTCCAAGAATATATTTTTTAAAATTTATGTACTTTTCAAAACTGTACAACCTTGTAGATTTATCTTTTGATCCAACAATAAGTAACTTAGAATCAAATGACCATTGAATACAAGTCACATCATCTGTAGCATCATGAAATACTCTTTCCATTACAAAAGGATTATATTGTCCTGTTAATAATCCTGGTGCCTTAAATACAAAAACTAAAAATGTGAAATATTTATTAGTGATTTTTAATGATTTTTTAAATTTTAATTTTAAATGATGTTGATTGAAAACAAAGTAATATATTTAAAAAAATTACCAATGTTTTCTTTACAAACTGCAAAATGTTTTCCATCTGGAGAAAATTTGATACTCTGTACTTTTCTTTTAAACCTATGCTTATGAATTATCATTTTACTAATTGTACTTATCACGTGCGCTTCACCCTCTAAAGTAATTAATTGTAATAAAATTAACAAATTTGATAAATAAAAAACAAATTAATAAATTTTATAGATATATGATATTACCTTCATTAACAGCAATCAATAAATAACCATTTGGTGATAAATCCATACAATTGTAATTGAATCTACTTTCAATTGGCAGTGTCAATGATTTATTACTATAAACAAATAATAAAAAATATTTTTTAATACATAAAATATGGTTTATGAATATTTATTAAATATTATGAATATTTACTATTATTAAAGAAAAATATTTACTTTTTCAAATCATATATGGTGATTCTGTTTCCCACCGGACTGATAACAGATGAAGCATCAGGAGTAAAAAGTAAATTGCCCTTGTGGTATACCGAACCCAATAAGTTACTGAACTATAATGTATTAATATTTAAAATACATGGTTAAAAATTAGGGACAAAATGATTAAAAATCATGACAAAAATCATCAATAAACTTAAGAACACAATATTATAAAATAATGGTTAAAATAATACTCTGTTTATATTTTTGATTAAACGAAAATAAAGTCATAAGATTAAATTATATTCATATTCATATCATATTCATATTATATTTATATTTTTTGAATAAATGATGGGCTATTTTAATACAATAAAATTTTACTTTATTTCGGATTTAAACTTATTATCAATAATATTAAAAATAAACCGAGTGTTTAAATGAAATATAAGAAGCATTATTCTTGTAGGTTAAAACATAAAAGCTAGATAAACATAATTATACATCAATTTCATATAGTTTCAAGATTAGATCTAAAAACAGACTACTTTACCTTGTACGCGAACTTCATTTTTGAATTATGGTTTTAAAGTAAATTTCAAAATGAGCAGAGGAATTGTTCTGTTTTTGAAGGTTTAGTTCTCATTTTTCACCACGTTTCTCGCATTCAAATGTAGTAGCTACGCAACATCCGGGGCCGTTCAAATTTCGCGCTTATTTTGAATGAGCAGTTTTAAAAAATTTAATTCTACTTTGTTAAAAAAGCTTGCGATAAAATAAAAGGCTTAGGTTGGATTTCTTAACATTATCATCATGACAGTTTGAGAATAAAAGGAAATACAGTTAGAGACAAATAAAAAGCTCGCAAATGTCCATGTTTTTTCGTAGGTGAAAATTGTATCATCGCGGATTTTTTAGAAGATATTGAAGTAGTTTTTATAGGAAAGAAGCAAAGAAAAATTACAGTTTGCTTCAGATGTTCGAAAGCATTAGCTCGAATTGGCGGAGATCGAAGGTGTACTTTCGGCCGACTAAAGCAGTGTACACCGCCCCGGACGTCATGTGTTCAACGAGAGCCGTCAAGGCCTCCAGAAGCAGAGAACTCAGGTGATAAGTCCGGGGTGATGTACGGGCGACTCTCGGGTGAGGACCTCAAATAAAAACGGGTTGGCTTTAGGAGGGCCCGAGCGTTCAAAAAATCGCACCCTCAGGCCTCCAGGAGTCGCGAAACCGGTTTATCCCCTAGTCACGCGCTCGGCGGCGCGTGGGGCGCTTACAGCGGCCGCCGCCGCGCACCTCGGGCTCGCCGACGAGCGAATGACGTCAGTAGAGGACGTCGGCGCCCCATTGGCCAGGAAGGTCCAGGGCGGCTCGGGCGACCAATCGCCAGGTCCGGGATCGCCGTCGCCCTCGCTTCCGGCCCGGTCGTCACATGACCGGCCGCTGCTCGCTCGCGCAGTCTCGGCGTTCGGTAGGCCATATTTGACTCAGTGCTGAGCCACAATACTGTGAGTGCCGAGAGTGCCGACACCGCCGTCTAGTGCCAGTCCGGGAAGAGCAGAGAACCGAGGAGTTTGCGGCACGAGCGAGAGATAGACAGTCGACCGATAGAGAGAGAGAGAGAGAGAGAGCGAGCGAGAAGTGCGCGAGAGTGAGATCGACCGAGTGGATTTTGAAGAGAAAAGCCAAGAGGGCAGTCGCAGGCAGCCTCTGTTTTGCGCGACTCATCGCATTCGTTCGACTCGCATCCGCTCACCTTACCGAGCCCAGGCCTCGATCATCCCCGCAGAGGAGTTCCTGGTGTCTAGGCGTACTCGACATCTCCGCAGCTGTAAATACCCGCGAAGCGGAGCGCGCGCGGATCAAGTCTTGGGGGCTCGCAGCCGAGAGACAAAAGCAGACAGCCAAGATGAGTGGAACGAACGAGCCATTGCCCGACGGCAACCCGATCTACGGGCCCTTCTTCGGCGTCATGGGGGCAGCCTCGGCCATCATCTTCTCCGGTGAGTGAATAGCAGTACTCGCGGCCCCTCGTGACCCGTGGTGGGCGTCGCCGAGGACAGCTTCGGCTGGTTTTAGCCGCGGAGGACGGACGCATATAGCGCCTAGGCTGCCTCGCTCCGCAAACGCCATTTTCCCATCTGGCGCGCCTCCGTGTACGCACTTGCTGGAGAGAGCGGGGACGAGGACGAGGGTGAGGATGAGGGTGACCTGACCAATGGAATTGGGGAGTAAGCGGAAGCCCCAGCCTCAAGCGCCCTCGTGCCCCTCTTCTCCATCGCCCGTCCAATCAACCACGGGGACGAGCGCCCCTTGGGTCACTCGCTGCTCCAGAAGCTCGGGGAACCTCCTGTGAATCCAGGTGGACCGAGTCAGGTTGGGTGCCTCGTAATTGACGAGTAGGCATACCATCCGTGTGACAGTCGCTCAAATGTCACGGGATCGCGGTTGTGCAATCGTCTGTTTCCTCTGTCTCTCCACGAATAAAGAGCATCCGGTCCCTCTCGTCATCGTCGTCGTCGTCGTCGTCGTCGTCGTCGTCGTCGTCATCATTACACATCGTATCGTATCATATCACTTCACATCGTATCGTATCGTGAATGTGTCTCGAGGAATTCCGTTCTCGGCTTATCTAGATGTGCAGCGCTGGTTAGATAAACCGCCCTAGCTCGGGAAACGTGCAGGAGCCGAGAAAGGCACTCGTGCACCCCCGCTACAGGTTTTCCCGAGACCGAGAGACGATGACATGGAGGAGGGCAGAGGTTGCGGGGGGCGGTTTCGATCGACGTCGTCTTCGTCGCATCGTGAAGGAGGGCGGCGCGCGCCTCGTGCACTTTCCCACCTCCGGTTCTCGCCGCCGCCGCCAAGTGCGACTCTCCCGCGCCCTCTCGCGCTCTTTCCCACCAGACGTCTATCCTTTTCGAGAAAATCAATACGAATCCCTTTTCCGCGCCGTTGGGACTCTGATCGATCAACCAGCGACCGCCGAGGAACTCGTGCAGAATGGAGAAGAACCGGTGCGCTTCCCCAGGCCAACAAATCAACCGCCGTCCCCGTTTTTAAGTGCCGCCAGCCTGTCCGACCGAATCTTACGAAAATAATTCTTGCGTATTTATTGACGTCGTCGACTATGGCTGGTCTCCGGTGCACCCAACGCACCCCTGCCCTCCTTCGCCACGTACACGCACCCGTACCCGCGTGTGTGAGCCCTGGAGTGATCGTGTGCCAGACCGATAACGTGATTTACAAGGTTTCCCCTTTAAATCCGTTCACGGGATTAGAATCGCGCTGGCGATCGCTGCTTTCGGCTACTTTCGCCTTCTTAACTTTATCCAACAATCAACATCTCAATCAGAGACACCGGGGTTGCAAAATATTTTCATGCAACTAATTTTAACTAAACTTTCGTACGCGAATGTCGAGATTCGAATACGTTTATCTCTGATCCAAATCAACTCGCGACATGTGAAATTACGTTCTTCATCGATTTTGCCGTTGCTCTCGACCAAGCAAGGCACGGATTTTTGTTTTGCTGCAAACTACATAAAGCATCGTCCCCTGTCCCGAACTTTACCCGAAATTTGTTTTTCATCCAAAAGTAGTGCATGAATTTCTTTAAACTCAAGAGCCAGACAAAGCGCACAAATAATTTCATGTGTCCATGCCGAATGTATCAATATAAATAGAACTCGCAAGTTCTAAAATTTCCCTTCGCGCCGATTCTCGCTATTTCCCTAATAGCACTCATACTCGTGCAAACGCATTGCAAATACACCTGCGACGAAGTAACGACTTTTCGTTAAAAAATAAACAAACAAACAAATAAATAAATAAATCGCGGCGAAGGTAGCGATTGTACTTTTTTAAAGCCGGGGGCGTTCGCTTGTCAAAGTTCGTTTGGGAGGACGTGATTTTTGTGGGTGAGCCGCTCCTCTTAATGAAAATAAGCGCATCAATATCATTTGTTTACTCGGGACATCTGTTTACTCGTCAGCTCGTACTCGTACCACCCCCGCGAAGAAAAGAGACTAGAAATAAAATAAAAATTGAAGAATGAGAGAGGCAGCCCAAAGCACATTGGTTTCGTTGGTCGCAATCAAAAAAAAAAAAATCGAGACGAGGCGAGCGAGTAGCGCGAATCGCGAGACGTGCGAGATTTTGATTCGTGGCCAAATGGGCCAGCCGCAGCCATCTCGAGACGCTTTTCCACTGCTCTTTTTCACTTTTTCTCCTCCGGGTTTTCCCCCCTTCCCTCGAACTTTTTCGGCCAAATTTTTCCGAGGTCGCGTTGGCCCGACTGGCCTCTTCTACGCCTCGTAAATCTCCTTGTTATTGTTATGGCAGATTTCCTTTCTAGGCTCGAAGGATTGGACTTGCGTCTTCGATCCATTGGTATTTCCCGTTTTCGGAAAGCTCGATTTTCCCAAAAAGAAAAGCGGCAGTTGGCTAAGAGCAGGGGGAGCCTGCAAGTAAGGAAGTCACAAAACGATGGATGACGGAGGAAGGAAGAAACCACGCCTCCCTCACCTCGTGGTTATTCACGGGTTCTGCACTTACATGATTGTCATGTGACTCGGCGCAACGTGACAATCATGTGACTAGAGCTCGTACGAACCCACTGCGCTCCTCAACTTCAACCTAGGAACTTTAAAATGGCTCTCTTTTCTCTTTTCTCTTTTCTCTTTTCTCTTTTCTGCAAATACACGACTCGCTTTTCTCGGCGATAAATCCGCGCATCATCTTCATTCTCGGCACTATTTTGTCAACCAATCCATTATTGCCTTTGCCATATTACTTTGGTTTGCGGTGCATTACTTTGCGAAACCGATGTACGACATTGATTCATCGTCGAGTCCATTATTTATTATTGCTTTTGTTGGATTGTTTATTTATCGATGTTTTTATTGTTCTGCGGAACTTCTCGCCGAGATTTTTTTCCCATTCCCTCGGGCTTTTCAAAATTCGAAATTACTGTACGTTATAATAATCTTTATGAAGTTTGCATTATATTTAGAACCGAATATAGGACAATTTTTGCACTTCATTTACTAATGATTTTCATGTTAAAATTTCACTCACGAATATGCTGATTTATAAATGGCAATTTTTGTGAAAAAAGTGGTAGTTTATTACGAGTTTATTGAGCTAACAATTTACCTACCCTTCAACTTTTATTCAAGATAAAAATTATTTTCATTAATATTTATTCTCTAAACGTATATCAAGTGGACAGAAGCAATAAAAATAAAAATAATCTGAAAATAATGAATTGTCCTACTGTGTAAAAAAGAAAGTAAATTACAACTACTTACCGTCAAATTAAAAAAAAAAAATAAACTTTTGTGGGAAAAAATATATTTCTTTTGGAAATACATTGGACAGCTTTAAAGTAATTTAATCAATCTTATATAAATAAAAATAAAAATTTTATGATTCAATGGAGGTACAAATCAAAATTGTTTGATATAAAATAGAGACTTCTATTTACTAACACTAACTTATGACGAGAATATTTAATCATACAATTATCAAAATCATTTTTCACATTTATCAACCTAAGTTGTTCTTTTTTTAATTTCAATTGTCCTACAGGATTCGGACAAAATTATCTACAGAGGAAATATATGCAATAGGCGGGTAATAATGAGAGATAAATTTTTTTAAAATTATATTTCCAAAAGAAATACTGTATTTATCATCAATCCCTCATAAATTAATTATTTTTTAATAAAATTACTTGTCGTTAAATATTTGTGCGTGTGCGTGTGCGTGTGCGTGTGCGTGCGCGGGTGTGTTTTTTTTTTTTTTTAATTAACGTATACTCAAGTATATTAATTTTAACAAAAACACTTAAATAGTATAAATGATTTTTCTTCACATCAAGTACAGAATAGTTTTATTAATCTTTGGGGATTTGATTCTTACTACAAGACCATAAAAAGGAAATATCATCATAAAAAGGATTCATATCGCGCAATTTAATTTAACGGTAATAATTGTAAAGTCCGTAGGAAAAAGAAAAAGGAAAAAGAAAGCCTCTAGTACACGATATTTGCATTAATTTGAACGGAAGCTAATTAATAATATTTAATTGAAACAGCCTTGGGAGCGGCTTATGGTACTGCTAAATCAGGTACCGGAATTGCGGCCATGTCCGTGATGAGGCCTGAACTCATCATGAAATCTATAATTCCTGTTGTCATGGCTGGTATCATTGCCATTTACGGTTTAGTCGTGGCCGTCCTTATCGCCGGAGCACTCGAGGATGCAAAAAAATATACTCTTTACAGGTGAGTCTTTTCGAGTTGTTCAACTTTTAGTTCATTTTCCTCTTCAATTTATTTACAACTTAGCGCATGCTCTTTTGCAGAGGGCTTACTTATCTTTATTTCGAAAAGATTTTGGATGATAATAGATCACGGCAGGTATTACTGCTTAAAGGGAAATCTTTTGAAATTAATATTATTGAAAAATAGAGACTTTTTAGTGGCAAATCTAAGCCCATTTGTTGAAAAGAGTATTCTATCATTGGAATCAAAACATTTTTGTTCCATTCATTAAGTTAGTAATAATTAAAAGAATCCTAAATTAAATTTAATGCTACATTTTCGTAATTGAGCTTTTTCGAGTAAATTGTATAATAATTTTATAAATTATTTATAATGCACGACAATATCTTCTTTCAACACTCACCAAAATTAGTTTAAACACATTTTATTTTAATCTCTCATATTTAAAAATACTATTAATTTGATTATCAATGTTTTACAAATCTTAAAATTGGAATATTTAGTATAATATTTATTCTGTGTTTTACACATAAAATCTGAAAACTTTTTACTATTTTTTCTTCTTCTTTTTTTATTTTTTTATTTTTTTATTTATGAATTACAGTGTTAAAAATTCTATAACTACAAATGCGCGTACGTTTATTTATTTTTAGTTTTTTTTTTTATCGACTATATAAGTACACTAAATAGTATCCCCGGTTTGCGTTTTCTGCTCAATGTATTGCTCGAGTAAACTTATATGAGTTACTGCTTTTAATAGAACTCTAACCAACTGCTAAGTAAATTCTATATATATATATGCCATACAATAACCGACAAAGTAAGGCTGCCATTCGGGAGGGATCATGATTCTTGAACTTGATTATATCTGTAATTGAGGGGTATTTTGTCAATAAATATGCCACTATGGCCAAGAATCTATATCGGCCAAATCATTGAGTACAAGTTAATTATAGATTTTTTTCTAAATTAATTTTTATTTACTCCGTAAATATATATTTTCAATAAAAGTGTGTCCATCATAAATTTTAAATGCAGGGAACAATTGAATGATTGTTTTTTATATTTTTTAAGTATAATAAGTATATTTTTAAATATAAAATTAATTATGCCATCAAAAAATAAGTAATCAATGTTTTTCATTTTTATCTTCAGAGGATTCGTGCATCTCGGTGCTGGTTTGGCGGTAGGTTTCTCTGGACTTGCAGCAGGATTTGCTATTGGTATCGTGGGGGACGCTGGTGTCAGGGGTACAGCCCAACAGCCACGTCTTTTCGTCGGTATGATCCTTATTCTCATCTTCGCTGAGGTATTGGGTCTTTACGGTCTCATCGTCGCCATCTACCTGTACACTAAGCAGAATTGAGCAGCTCGATCGCGACGCTCTACAAAGGAAAATCCAAGTCATGATTTTCTCTCGCGATTCCTACGCTTATTATCTCCGATTGTTTGTTGAGCCTACATTGCTTAGTTGAAATGCGCCAACTATTGTACAATTATACATATAAATATTATAGAGAGCGAAAAAAAACGGTTATTCCGTTTTCGAGTCCTTTAAACTTTATTATTATTACTTTTTCTTTTTTTTTTTTTATCTTGTACTTTAAATAAACAAAACATGCCTAAAACGCAAATATAAACAGAGCAAATCTTTTCGCGAGACTCACCCAATCTCTTCTATTAGTTTTTGGAGGAGAGAATTGAAAAAAAAATTACAATTGCAAACAAAATCATGATTTTGATTTTTATTGTGATCCAGTTAAACCGGAAAGGCACAACCCTAACACCAAATAAAAAAGAACAACAACAACAACAACAACAAATAAACAAAAAAAAAAACAATAAAAATAAAACGAATAATAAGAATATCAAGTTAAAATAACGTCACTTGTTATGACAGAAACACAAGCCTTGTCGTCTGCAAACGGTAATAACAATTCACTTATAGAACTATTCTAAAAAAAATTTGAGCATTTCGATTCAAATTTTAGTTAAAAATTAACAACAAAAATAAATATAAAATTTAAAAATCTTAAACGCGTATTTTTATTGCGGATATTATAAATTAATCATTATCGATCATACCTTTGCATCCTTCCGTAAATAATATTCATATTATTATTCCAAATATGACCAAATGATTATTTAAATCTAATATACTGGATAATCAGAACTATGCATGTAAAAAAAAAAAATTTTTTTTTTTTAAATGTACTCATGACAAAAAGTTGGAAAATGCGTGTCGAAGACAAATCAGTTTTAAAAAATCACTTGTTCAGGAAAGCGTTAAAGAAAAAGACCAAGAGAATGAAAACTACTCACAATATTATCGAAAGGAAAAAAATGTTTTTGAATACGGAGGGTGCAAAAAATGTCGGTGTCAGAAATCAGGCGACAGGAAAACTTGTCATAAGACAACCACCGATAAAAATAAACGAGTGATTTACCAACCCATATCCCATGCCGAAATCTTTCTCTTCATCATTGTATAGTAATCATTTCTAGTATAGTTTGACATTGAATTATTAATTAAATTTATTGGCTCTACTCTGAGTGTATAAAGTAAAATAAAAGAATAATAAATGAAGATAGGAAGGCGAAAAGAAAAACGTTTATCAATAAATGAACACTTAGCACAATTATATTAAAAAAAAGAAGAAGAAAAAATAATTTATATATATATATATATATATATATATATATATATATATACACACACACACACATATATATATATATATATACATACACATAACATATATACATATATATAAATATATGTATACATACATAAAATGCAAGCGATGCGGCGACGATGATATAATACTGTTTATAACAAAAAAAATCTAAGTCAAAGCTAGCCTTACATAGAAAGAATGTGAGAAAGCGAAAGAGACGGCCGAGAAGAAATTAGTATATCGATGGAATATAGAGATCGAAAAAGAAATGAAACAAACACATTCACTGTATAAAAAATAACGTTGCGAAATGCGCCTACACAAGATCCATACACCTTGCCACAGCTGATAATATTGAGATAATCAAGAGGGGCTTCAGCATGCAGCCGCGTGGCTTTAACAAGAAAGTGCAATATGAACGCATAAAGTCAAGTATTTCATTTTTGGATCAGCTGTACGGGCTATTAATTGATCCTGCGCACTAATTGATTTGAGAGGTGTAAAAGAGCTTCAGCCTCTAGTCGTGAGTCTATCTCCACATGGCAAAGTAAACGAGGAGAAACATGTTATTTGAATGTGTTTTGTGGAATGCAGCATTCGGTAAATAAACCAGAATCTATATATAAGGAGACAAAGGTAAATATCCAAGAGTAGAGAGTGCGAGTGAGAAAGATTAAGAGGCAATATTGTAAAAGGCAGGGCTTTGGGGAGAGGATTTTAATGAAAGAATCTTTAAAAAAATTTGTACATTCCATGATAAGTTCATTCAATTAATGAAGATTAAGTGAAGAAATAAGGTGAAGTATGTGAGCCGTTAAGAAAAAGAGGTATAGAGACGAGCGTATGCTATTGTCGAAAAGTACGTGGGAGTTCTCCAAGGACGCTTCCGTCGTCCAGTGGAGGGAGTGTACTTTTCGACAAATACACTTCGTTCGCTCTTGCGACAAGTATTGAATAATTAAATCGAGGGGCAGGAACGGCGGCGGCGGCGGCGGCGACAGCGACAGCGACAGCGACAGCAGTTCATCTTCTTTCGTCTTTTGCTCGCCTCTCGCACCTAGAAGGATTACGTGGACCATCGAACAGACGCACCTGTGACCTGCGAACACCAGTGAGGGCGAAAGACGCGCGACCGCTCGTTGCTTTTTATCAATTGTGCAGTATTTCCTATTCATAAAAACAAGACCAACAAAAGGACGGAAACAAGCTCGATCTATAGCTGCGTCTCTGCCGAGTAAACAGTGCCAGTTTTCCGTGTCGCTGCTCTCGTAAAAAGTTTTTTGTATGCTAATACAAAAAATCTTATCACGATACCTCTCGATTTTTAGCATAGCAAAATTGAGAGGTATCGCTGGGAGAAAGCTGAAAGTTCCGCTGAGACTGGCCAATCGCAAACAAATCACCAAGTGATTATGAATAACAGTCGGAGTGGGAAGTTACTTGAGAAATTATGCAGAAAAACAGCTGTAGCCGCGGAGGAAAGATCTAAGTAACTGAGACTGCATGCAAAGGTGTCTAACGACCGAGAGTACTACTGACCGACACACCAGACACGGATCAAAAAGAAAAAGAAAAAAATGGAGGATAAAAACAAAGCTCGATCAAATTCTCGTCGCAAGGTGGAAGGAAGGGAGGGGGAGGGGGAACAAGAGGCGAAGGAAGATAGTAAAGATAATAAGAGCGAGTGAAAATATCAAGAGTAGAGTGAGGAGACGCAACACGAGAGCACCAGCACTGATAAGAGAAATATAATTATAGACATGTGAGAGAGACTGTGCCGGGTAAGAAATCGAGAATTAAGCTTCAGAAAGTCATCTCATCATTTCGAAGATTTGAGGGGAAGTGTCAGCGAGTCGGAGAAGGCGGTGGTGCGAGGTCAACATTTTCTGTGGTAGGTCTGAGTCCGTGGGAGCTTGTACATTAACCGACGCATTAATCGAAAACATGTAATCAGAGTAACTCTTAAGAAATAATAAATGAATCCAAATTATAAAATGCACGCATCGAGAAATTTTTTAAATCAGCGACTTGCACGCGTTGCGCAACATATACATACATTCTCTCTTCTGCTGCTTATGTATAGACAAACGTGTATAAGAGCACGTGACATCAATACGTAAATGTATGCCCGTACATTTATTTATTTATTTGTGTTTTTACGTAATTGCCTCTGTATGTCAACTGGTGGGAAATCTCCGAGTCCCTCAGGGAGGAGGCCAGGGAAAATATGAGAAAAGTGTATTTCCGAAATTTAAATGTACCTACAGTCGTACACGTGAATTTTTATAGTGCGCGCGTGCATGTTGTACATATGATTAAATTTTGCCGATGCTTTGTGCTATGTTATTAACGGCTTAGAGCTAGAGATTAGCGCCAGATATTAATCTCGCACGCGCACGCGCACGCACGCACGCACCCACACGCACGCACGCACGAACGCACGCACACAAACACACAAACACAAACACAAACACAAACACAACAAAAGCTCCTGTAACTATAGTGAAAGCATACGTGCGAGAGTGAATGTAGAAAGGCGAAATAGGGAGTAAATGCGAGCGCAACTCGAAGAAGTAAAAATAAAAGGCTCGATTTGGAAATGCACAACCGAAAAAAAATTATGAAATGATGTATGCATGATAAAGACTAGAACTGGCAGGAGTAATGAGAAAACGATAACGACGCCGCCACCACTGCTGCCCCCCCTCCCCATCCCCACCCTATCCCACCCATAGTACTATCTTCCAGTGTTACTAGTAGATTCATTGTTGAGCGCTGAAAGTGATACTGATCAATAATTATTTATGTTATGATTCGTCCTCGATGTTACAGAAAACCGTGTTTAATAAAAATTTAATTTGGAGAAACGAATATCTAATTTGTCTATATTCATTTCCTATCCTTGTATAGTTTGCTACGGAAAGATATACACGTACATATTTGTTTTTTAATTTGTAGATACATATCTTACGACTGCTAACATGCATATGAAGTACACAAAAAAAATGAAGTTTATTGTTATAATTTAATAATATTTTAGAATTTATTAAAAAGGATTATTATATCTTTTTTAATTTAATTAACAAAATTTATGTCAAATTATGATTATTTGTTACATGTTTGACGTAAAAATATTTTGATTTAACGTAATTCTAAAAAATTTGATGTAAAGTTTTAATGGAGGTATAGCATTTGTCATTATACATTTTCTGAAGAAAATAAATGTATAAATTATAAATTAATCTAATAAATTCATATATACATGACAATATTTGCTTTTATATCAACATTTTGAATTCCGACATTTCCTTTTAAAATCGAGATAGCACATGGATTTTGTTCAGTATAGCCTCTCATCTATCAAAATAAAATGACTAACTTATAAGTCTTCATTTATGTTACTTAACCTTACATTAGCAAAATAAATTTTTTACTTTTAAATTATTTACATTTTTGAAAATAAATATACGTAATTTATTTGCAATAATTACTAGCCCAAAAGAATAAATTTTTTCTTCAATTTATTGAAATCAACATCCCAATTAAAGAATACTTAAAACAATAAATCATATAAAAACATTTTAATGCTTCTAAATAATCTGTAAAATAGATAAAACTCTCGTTTTATTAATTTTACTTTCATTAATATTAAACATAAGATTTTTTTTTGAAATGAAATTTTAAATAAATATATTCCTATAAAGCCAAGATAATGCTACCGTGAAGTTGAAAAAAAGTTATAAAACGACGGTCTATACAAAGATTTGTAGCTTATGTAAAAACAAAAAAATAACAAAAAAAAATTTTTTTTTATAGTTAACTAGATAAAACTCTACATACCATAAACTAGAGTCTTTTTAAAATATTGACAATTAATTAATTAATGGAGCTTTAAAAAATTCATACCAAATTCGCAATTTTTTAAATATTAAAAAAATCCTGATATATGGTGTAAAAAAGTGTTTTGAATGTTTTTCCAAAATTTCAAATCAATTGAATAATTTGTAGTCAATTTTGACTAGCAACCATTTATCAAAACTTAATTTCGAGAACAACATATCTAAGATTTTAATTAATATAGTTATGTTGTAATAAGAATTTTTTATTGTCAATATGATGTATTTTTTATAAATATATTATTATAGTGTTGTTTAAATAGTACAATATTGAAATGTGGAGGGAAAATATTAATCTTTTAAAAGTACCACACCAGGTAATCCTTTTAACAAACCTGCATTCATCGAATTATTTAGATATATCATGACAATATCATTATTTATCGAAATTAAATTTTAATTAGTGTTCGTAATCAAAATTGGTTGAATAGCTTTTATAAAAACAAAATCTGTATAATACTTATCCGCTTTCGTTTCTAAGTATAACATAATGCTAACAAATACAGTTTAAAATTGTAGTACATTAGTATTAGGTTTAATGGTTATAATAGTAGTAATATTATTATAATTATTAAATCATTATTATAAGGTCTCCATAAGCTCAATAATTTTTTCTGCATCAGATATTAAAAATTGAATGTTTTCTCGAGAAATACCTATATTTAAATAAGAATCACATTAATAGCAAAAAGTATTAAAGGTATTCAAGGTAGAAATTTTTAAAACGCTTATGCTTAATATTGTTTTCATACAGTAACTTTCTTTAAATTATAATCTTATTAAATTCAAATATTACCATAAACATTTTACAATAATAATATGACTATTGCCTGCTAATGCTTACAATTATTTATTGATACTTTTTTAAAAAATAATCGATCAAAAAAATATCTGAACGGTATTAAATTGATAAAGTTTTAAAAAAATAAAACTTCTATAAATTTATATTGGATTCTCAAAATAATAATCCTCACTATAAATTTTGTCACTATTTCTCATCAAACATAAAAAAATGATCAAATATAAATTGATTATAATAAATTTTGTATCTACATAATTAAAATTTGACATAAGTTTTAAACTAATTTATAAGGGATCCTCATTTACAACTGAAGTATTTGATATCCGGCGAAAATTATTATTTTACAATGTTTTAAACGTCGTAATTATAAACGACTACATTTTATGTCTGTTTAAAAAAATGATAATGCTTCTATACTACTTTAATTTGTACCTTCGTAAAATCACAAAAGATAAAAATTACGCAAAATAAAGTATTTGATTATTTAAACTGCTAGTAATATTGAAAGCATTTATAAAACTTTATCAACATTATTTTGCTTAAATACGCCATGCCTGACCTAATAAGACTAAAATATATCTTTTTATTTTTATTTAAGAAAAAAATTATCTTAAAATAATATAATAAAAAGTTATAAATCTTAAAATTTTGAGATAGATTTTGAAAACAGTTTGCCGAAACAATTTATTTGACATATTTTTACAATTCTTGCTTAAAAATTTACTGAGATGAAAATAATGTTAAATAACATTTTTCTTTTTCTTATTATTATTAATAATGTGGTTATTATTGATGTTGTTGTTAAAACAAAACCTATTAAAATGCTCCAGTTGTTACAAGACAGTTACATTTGAGTATTGCTAAGATGATATTAAATGGAGACAAACGATTAGGTCTCATTTCAAGTTTATAATTTTGCTGATCTGTATTCTTATTGTGCATTGACAATCTTATTAGCAAGTTGGATAACGTGAAACATAACGTTTCTCTTAACAACATAAATTACTCGTAAGGTAATAATATATCCTTGACGAGTGAATCACAAGATGTGATTGTACGAGTGATTAAATATTTCCTTCAATCTAAAGGCGTATTCAGCCGCATAAATTATTTAGCTTGCATTTTTCTAATAATGAATATAAAGAAAGAAATAGGAGATAAATTTATTTATCTTGTTAAAGTTGAATAAATATAATTTAATAAAAGAGTAACAAAACCTTTTGTTTAAATCAATTTCATTATTAATAGGAAATTCTTGAAAGATCTTTGATGTATTAATAATATTAATAATGTAATATCCAATAAATATGATATTGTCTGAAAAATGTTGCGAAAATGTCCAGGTTTTATTAAAAATGCATTTGAAAAATATGGGCACAATAATCAAGAAGTCAAACAGCGATTAAAGTACATAAAAAATGATAGACTTGACAACGAGTATTGAGATCGAGCGAGCGATTGATCGAGAGAGAGAGAGAGAGAGAGAGAGAAAAGTTACTCTAATTCGCGTGACCGCCTTTCTGCTCCTCTTTTTCCTTTCCAGGGTTACAAACTACACGTTTTTAAGCTTAAGAACATGGAAGGGACGACCGAGTTTAAAACTCTTTTAATACATAAGCGAGTCTTTTGAGTTGACGCCCACATGTTAGGAAACGATAATAATAATAATTACGGAACTATCCAATATTTGAGCCTTAAAGATTGAGAGAGACAGAGGGAGAGAGAGAGAGTGTGTAGATAACTGTCGAATTTTCTTCGTTTATTTTTTAATTTGCTTCAAAAAAAAATTTTTAATTATAAATAATATCACATTTGAAATATTTTCCATTTGACTCAAAACTAATAATTTATGGTTATAAATATGAATTTATCGCCTCTGATAATTATTTTACACGGAATCTGATAGATTTTACAAATATTATTGGATAATTCATTATCTATTATAATTTATATTTTATATGAATATTTATAAATTAAAATAAAATAGGAATTTTCCTATTGAAATACCAATAATTACTCTAGATTCAAAAATTTTTTTTATAACAATTTATTGTAATCCCAACTGTTATAATTTCGATTTTATTTAAAAAAAAATATTGTGTAAATTTTTCAATAAAATATAATTTTTCTTAGCTTTAAATTATTCCACTTGAAACGTTAGAATCAATATTGTTTAAAAATATGTATTTGAAAATTAATTTAATCGATTTAATATTTACAAAAGTTATAAATCAGATATTTTTATCTTATACCTTAAATATATATATATGAAATGATATATAATTGAACAATTCAATGATATTAAATAAAAAAGTGAATCAGCTCCATTTCGTAGAAAATATTTTCACCTTGATGTTATTTTTAACATCTGCAATACATAACTTGTAACATGTATAAATATTTTATCATTTATTTATATTACATAATACATACATTTGATTATTTAAAACTAGTACTATTGATTACAGTCATCGATATATAAAATTTTAAATATACATTATTTTTATTGTTAAATTCAAGAAATCTGTTTTATCAAACATTAATACACGACCTAATATACCGATTGTTAATAATTCATCTACGAAAATTATATAGTGTAAAATTATTTTTATAGTAAAAATGAAAACATATTTTTGATATTAAAAAAAATATTAATATTCATAATGATCTCACATGATCTTTTTAAAGAAAAATTATTACAGAAAGTTTTTACAGTTATTTATTGTAATAAATCCACGTATATGAGATCCTGATTACAAGTCACGTAATAAAGAAATGTATTGTATATTGTTTCAATGCATATATGTAATTTTTCTTACACAGGCCAAAGAGAGTATAAAATAAAAAATAAATTATAAGTATTAAAAAATTAGTTCTTTAAGGGTGTAGTTGAATAAAATAATAATTCTAAACACCACATAATTTTTGATTTTTAAAACTATTGTTTTATTCAACTACACCCTTAAGGGACTAATTTTTCAATAC
This sequence comes from Eupristina koningsbergeri, assembly GCA_018907245.1. Classification (NCBI taxonomy): domain Eukaryota; kingdom Metazoa; phylum Arthropoda; class Insecta; order Hymenoptera; family Agaonidae; genus Eupristina; species Eupristina koningsbergeri. The sequence continues at coordinate 2,638,684 of JACCHV010002921.1, forward strand.
TTATACTCACATGGAGGGTGTTCTCTTGAATTGTATATAAAATAAATTAATTTGACAAATAGATACATAAAAATTCAAGTCGTTAAAAGCGTGTGAATACTGATAAGATTTTTAATTGGGAATAACCACATGTATAATTTGTACATATATGGATATATTAATATGAATTATTACTGTATGGTTATCAAATAAATTTTAGATATCATATTGTCATGCATCAGTTGTGCATAAATTTACCTTTAGTCTTAATAACATAATCTGCTATTAGTTTTTTTATAAATAAGTGCAGATTTAAAGCGAATTCCCCAAATAGATACTCAAAAATATTCGAAATTAAGTGAGTAAATACGTATGTGCAATTAAACTTGATTGTAAATATACGTATACTTATTAAAATACTGTAAAAGAATACGAATTAAATTTTTATTAGGTAATTTTCATTTGAAATATGGTTTTAACTTTGAATACCAAATATTGTATTGAATTGAAAAATAAAATTTTTAACTACACTATCAAATAAATTGATGACTGATTAAAAATGGGTATGATATGAATAATTTTTATATTTATATATATTATATTTTCAAATTATCAATTCAAAATTCAAATATTATTGAAAATAAATTTTTGCCAATATTTCGATTTTTTTTTTTTTTTTTTTAAATCCTTGAAAAAAATAATAATGATATTTATTTTTCTAGCAAAGCTTAAATTAAAATACTAGACTAAAAAAGTAAAAATCTTAGAATTAGCTCTATTTATTCGATCAAATAACTCACTAATATTAAATATAACCTCAAAAACAATTATTATTAATAATAATAATAATAATAATAGTAAACAGCATTAAACGAATGGTACTAAAGGTTCAAAAATTTTCAAGAAAATCATTGTCTTAAAAATTGCACGTTATTTCGTTTAAGAACCATTATCCAGTTTATAGAAATAATTTAAATTGTATATTTAAAAATACATATAAAGTATACAGGGTGAGTTAATGGGTTTGTTCGATTGTCGGGGGTTGAGTGTCAACATGCGGTCAACGTAACACCAATCCGCCCGCCTGTGTTGCCGTTGATCACCAAAGTTAGGGAGCAATTTTTGTGTGCCACTTTACAACTTACAACTTTGTATTTTGGTAGCAAAAGAAAATTTCTGAGTGAAACGTTAAATAATTAATCATTAAAGAGGGCAGGAAGGGGGGGGGAGTGGGCGAGTAGGAGGGCAAGTGCATTCCGTTCTTTTTAACGGGACAATGGAGAATGGCGCCTCCACACTTGCAGTTAATGGGGACATAAAAATTCGATTACAAACAATAAGAAAAGTTGTTACAGAGCATGTTATAATATATGTATATTATAATAAATATTTGACACAAGCATTACTTTCGTCGCTCAACACTATTCCATTATTTGAATTTTATTTAAACTATATGTTCTGTTTTATTTACTGCGAAATAAACTTTAAAAAAACTGAATATCAAGATTATTGTACTTGTATTTTAAGTTATAGTTAAATTTTAAATACAAATTTATAACATTTAACAATTATAAAATGATAGTTGTACACTATGAATTTCATATTCATGCAAATAATATCCAAATTAAGACAGTATTAGCATTCATTACCTACTTGAAGATCTACAAATTAAAACATTTGCATAATATAACGAGAAACAGTAAAAAATGAGTCCTTTAAAAAAGAAAATTATATCATTAAAATTTTATTAGAAAATGAATATTCCCTAATTACTTATACAAAATGCATACATTGGTATAAAACCTCTGTCAGGCAATTGTAAAAAGTTATATCACTATTCTTTTAAACTTACAACACCAATAGGAATTTATTTCATTAAAAGTATAAAATTCATTCATTTTAATACAATAATTGTCATAATGTTTTTTATAATCAGAATAAAGTAGATATAAACATTTTCTATACAACCCATAATGTCTGATAAAATTACTATCAAAAATTAAATTTTGTGAACCGAAATAAATAAATATAGATTAAAAATAAGAGTATTTTTCAATTTAAAAAAATAACTGCTGAAGCAGCTATTTCACATTATGTACCTTATTTTTAAATATAATAACAAGAAATTATTATCATTTACAATGGATTCAAATAAATTTCAATAATTAAGAAAAAATTTTCGAAGTTTATAATTATCGTTTAATAATTTATTTAATTACTTTAATGTATTTGTAGATATTATTAATTTAACTATAACGAAGTTTTATTGGTGATTTTTAAGAGGATTAAGATAAATCCACTTATTTACTTTTTTTAATTCATAATTTTTTACAAAAAAGATTACGTAAAAAATAATAATAATAATATCAAAATTAAATTAAATTAATTAAAAAATTACTCTAAAATTTGAACTTTTATTAGAATGTTAATTGATTGTAAAACATGATATAACTGTGATCGTTAATTTAAACTCTAATCATATATTAGGTAAATAAATAAATAAACTTACCTTAAAATTATTTCAAATTTAAAATTAATGTATTACATAAAAAAATAATTTTTTGAATGTCAAATAGTACTAATAAATAAATATCATACTAGCAATTTATACGTCTTGGATTCATTGATTCAACCGGCTTAAATTAATTTATAAACTACAAATATTTTTTTACATTTTTTATTTTTAAATGTTTATATATTTAATAATTATATAACCGTTCGCAATAAAAACTACTACGAAAAAATCTGTATAAGCGTCAATATATGTGACGTAAATTTTAATGAAAAAAGTGTTGAATCCAATTACAAAATATATCTTAAACATTCATTATAAATTAGGGAATATATTTTTTTAAAAATCAATAATAAATCTTTCAAAACGAGGTAAACACTATAAATATTATTTATCAACATTTAATGTAATTTGTTTGTAGAACTTATTTTTAATATGCCAGAAAAAAATGTTTTTGTCTGACTTACTAACTCAAAAATTTTTAAAATTTACTCTATCAAAATATTTCTTAAATAAATTATTAATCTTAAATATTATTATTATTAAAATTAAATATTAATTATTTATCTTAAATAAATATTTCTTAAATGAATTCAAACAAAAAGTTATAAATAAAACTAAGAGAAACCTCATTTAATTTTTATTATCTAAATAAAAAAATTGTATTGATAAATAATTAATTTTTCAAATACATTTGTATTTAAATAAATTTCACAAAATGAAATCATATGAATTAGAATTTTATTTTTATTTAAAATTTTTAAAAACATTTATTAGTAACTTCAAATTACTCAAGGATTATATTATTTTATATAATGATTAAAACAATTTTTTTGTCGATAAGACTAAATTTATTCAATTAATTGTTGCAAAAATGTAATTTTAATAAGAATTTGTAAGACAAACATTTCTTCAGAATGTCACACTTATACAATTCAGGCTACTATTAAATACACATTTTATTAAATTTTTTACCAAATCTAAATTATAGTTATAGAATGATCAATTAAATCTTGAAAAATGCTAAAAATTTTTTAGTAAATACACTCAATTTTTTTTAAGTAAATTGAACTCTATTGTTTAATTGAAATCACTATAAAAAATTAAATTGATTTATATATAAATTGCTCAACTTAAAATAGAATGATGATAGCGATTTATATATTTAATCGCTTTAAAAAAGAATTGTAAAAAATAAGAGTAGATTTATTATTATTTTTCAACTTTATATATAACTTTATTTTAAAAAATTTTAATAAAAAAAAAATGTCTTGCAACAAAAATATTTTTGTCTCCGTTAAACACGTTAAACATAAAAATCAATTTATTAATCGAATTGAAAGATTCTTGTCGTTTAATTTATTTTAATGTCCTGAGCATTTAAATACACGATCGATAAAATCCATGCTTTTTATTTTTAATATTGTATATATGTATGTATATATACATACATTTGCGTATATATATATATATATATATATATACATATATATATACCTATATATTTATATTTTTTTTATTATTTGCGTTACTTTGCCATTACACCCATAACACAATGTATGATCAATAATGTAACGGTCATTCATGAAAAACAGCTAATATTGTCAAACTGTTTCTTTAATGTAACTTTTTTTATTTTCAGTCAAAAAGTGTTAACGCAAGTGAATCAAAAAAAAATCAATGTGTCCATTTTTATGTTTGAATTGACTAATCAAGCAGATGCATTTTATATAATGAACAATGTGTTAAAATGAGCAATCTAAATATTTTTATAGCAATGTTTTAAATATAAATTTTTTTTTATAAGTAAATTAATTCACTCGTGATACTGTTTTGATGAAGTTCCGTCATATTATATAGAATTTCAAGAAACAAAAAATTACAATAAATTTATTAAAAAAAATGATGACAAGTGAAAGTAAATATTTTTTTGTTTTGCAAGTGAAAAAACAGATTAGAATAAACAAAAAATGGGTTTATATTTTTTACGATTCTTCCTTTTGGTGTATTCCTGCATGTGTTACATTTACGAATTTTAATGACATACGAAGCAACCAAACAGAAAACGCATGAATATACCACATTAAATATAATACTATAATGTCGCTACAGAAAAATTGTATGCCACTTTCAAACAGATAGTTTACGCTAAAATAAATAGTAAGTCGCTACAAAGTTTGGATTGTATGGAAGGGAGGAATATGGCTTTAATTGAAGCGGGACGTTTATTTTGTTAAAAATAACCGTTTCCAAAACTGTACTGTATAAGCCAAAAAAATTTTCATTTAAAAAAATATAATAATTTATTAAATTTAGTGCATATGTCCTCATTGTTTTTAAATAAATTATTAATGATGCCTTTAAAATTTATTAATAAAATTTGTATATTAGCAATAAATTTCCAATGACTGAATTTATCCTGGTTAAACACTTTTTTTCTCACGGACATATTTTTCGATGTCATATAGTCATTGCACTGCCAATTTATCTGTAAATTGATTTTTTCTTTTCATGCTGAACGACATTATACAGATATATTTTGAATGTGAAAAATGGTATAAAGATGTATTTTTCTTTCTTTTCTTTTTTTTTCTTCATATATCATTATAAGACGAATTGAACTGATAGGACACTCGACCGAATTTGTAAATAAGAAGACAAGTTGTAGTTAATAAAAATCATTTTTTACAGAAAACATTCACGGAAGATTATTTCCTTAATTCCATTTTTTTTTTATTTTCTTAATTTTTGTGTAAAACATGACAAGTCCTCCAAATGAATTGGTCGAATGCCCCATATCAATTATTTCGAAGCAATAAATCTAACGTAATATGGTTTTGATACATTAAATTTTTCTTGTTTATTTCTCTACCTCCTTGATTTTCACCATTCGTATTTCTTCATTTTTACAGAGAATGAACTCCTTAATAAACGTCCAACTTCATTCTTTTTTTTCCATTTTTTATTAACGCTTCAGTCCGGCGATAACAAAAGCTCTATTTACATACGAAATTGACTAAATAATGATTTTCTTCCAATTTTTTATTTATTAACTTATTTATTTATACAATAATCAATGAGAAAAATTTATTTGTTATAGGAGAATTTTTTATTTTTAAAATTATACTTAAAAAGAAACAAAAAAACGTGCTTCAACACAAATAAGGCAAAACGCGATTATTGCACCAATATCCAGGCAAATTTTTTGATTATATAAAAATCAACCGGGCTGAAGGTTATTAAAGTAAACACGCCCGTATTCTTTCATTAACTTCTTTTATTTTTTGCTTAATACGCTTGAACAACATTTTTACTTGATATTTTTTATCATAATTCTACTATGTAAATATTTTGTTAAATGTTTTTTTTTTTGAAATTTAGAGGAAAACGTAAAGAATGAGAAAGGAAACGAAGGTAAGAGGTTTGAAAACTTTTTGGTCGTTGACAAAACAACCAAAGGAGCTTTTTTTTTTAATAAATTACACCAAAGCTTATTCATATTTTTCATATATGATTTAGTAAATGTCACTAGTTTTCGTTATGTTCTTTTCTTTTTTATTAGGATGTGACGTTGGCTGCTGGTTGTTACATTATAATTGTTAAATCACTTTCCTGTGTATTTACGATTTTGCTCTATATTTTTTCGTGCAAAATAGTGCAGTATCAATAATGTATTTCTCATATTTCAAAAACAAAACATTCGAAGCATTAAAATTATGTTTCAATGCTTTGAATAGTTTAGCCTTCAGCTAGCCGACTTTGTATTTTTCAAGGTTTCACTCTGAGATTAAGATCAAAGTTTATTTGTCAAAAAGTCGATAATTGTTTAGATATTCGTACGAGTGAATATCTTAAATAATTCATTTGGTTAATAACTTTAATACGCAGTAATAATTCATTATAAGTGTAAAAGTTGGTACACAGAGATAACAGGCTTTTTCTTCTAATCGCAAACAAAAAGACTTATAAAACGTGGCACGTACACAATACTAGACAAAAACTCGGACAATACAAATCATCAAATTAATTTTTTACTGTTTCACGATATTTTCATTTAAACCCCTGTTTATGCTGTTTTCTCATATTTTCATTTTGTTTTCATATCTTAAAAGATGTTCTTTCTGCACCAATAGTCATTTTATGGCCCTTTATTACAGCTGTATTTTTCTTTTCTTCTTTTTTTTTTTTTTTTTTTTATATAAATCATAATAACATTCAATATTTAATTATCTAAGACTTTAAAACTTCCTGTTCACAGAATTTGCCAAGCGCCACTCATAGCTTTAGATTTGAGCATTTATCTTTTACTATTTTTTTCTGTCTTTTTTCACTGTTTTAAAGTTTAGCTTTGCGTCCATCAATTAACGCCATTGTATTATTTATAAATTTTTTTATTGCTGGAGGGCACTGACAAGTTCACAGGATGCTTGTTATTTTAACAGAGGCAACTTAATAGATGAAATCAAAACCTTCGGCTCAGTTAGATTATGAGATAGTAAAAATCTATCGCAAATCATAGATATTTTTCTTCTGTTCAGCTTGCCTACTAGGGCTCCTTTCTCTCCTTAATTGTCTCCTTTTTCCTCTTCATCCTCATCCTCATCTTCGGAAGGTTGCTCTGCTAGCCATGTTAGCCAAGCATTAACCTTAGAATTAGAAAACATTATGTAAGTCTAAAAATATTTAATCAAATAAGGCATGTGTAAACTTCTAGATGAGAATAAAATATATAACAGTAAATACTTCTTACTTTACAATTGATATTACTTTATTATAATATGCATTTGTATTAATTTTAATATACTCATTATAATAATTAATTACATACATTGTGTAATTATATCTTAGCATTAATTTTTTTAAATACATTCTAATTTATTTCTTAAATTAAATAATAGTTTAGAATTTTAAAAATAAGAGTAGCAGAAATTTCAATAGGTACTTATTGAAAATATTAAAATTGTAAATTTAAATGAAAATTTTAATATAAATTTAAATTATACTAAATTTTTAAGAAGAGTGTATAGATTTTATAATTTTATATTTGTTTAAAATAAATGATTAATAGAATTCTAAATTTCAGAATGGAAAAATTTAATTTATCATTCTCTGGAAAATAAATAATAATCAATGTTATAAATAATATAAAAATAATTACCTGAAACAAGGCATCACCCTTTCCTGGGTAAGCGTCGTTGACGTCTTCTTTCCAGCGCATGAAGGCTTCTTCATCAATAATTGAAAGATTGTATAGTGCTATGAACCAACGCAATAACATTCCTTTAGGAAAGTTGTGTGACAAGCAAAAAACTTGTAATGAATGCACGGCAGTGACTTGGGATTCAATGGTTGGTAAAAGTGTCTGTAGCATTCGCTGATATTTTCCAAGCAATGCTAACTCTTTTTCTTGCACTGCTTTCTCAGGAATGACCGATGGGTTGGTACCAGGTGGGAATGTTGTTTCCTGTTTTTATAAATACAGATAAATTGTGTTTTAAATATAGATGTATACTTACAATTTAATTAAAATAATAAAATTACAGGAAATAATAAAAATAATAAATTAATTTAGATAGATAAAATATTAAATCTAATGACAGATAGTCAATAAATATCATTATGTAAATAATTTATATAAAAATATTTATATAATTTTTAATTCATAAATAACACCATTGCAAACACTCATTGTTTAAAAATATTTGTTAAATACTAGTATTTATTTCTATTTGAAGAAGTCGTGGTCAAAAATGTAGCTTTGACAGGACTACTGAATAATATTTAAAGTTGTTTACATATAACATTTATTATACTATTATATAGAATAAATACATTTTTATCTCATTTTAATGATAATAAGAAAATGAATAATAATATGAATAATAATATAATAATATGAATAAGTTTTATTTATTTATTATAAATTACGGTATTACAAAAACATAAAAATAATAAAAAATATAATAAACTAATACAATAATAAATAATCTAAATACGTTTCTAAAATTGATTCAATAAAAAAATATATAATTTTTAGTATTTTATATAATTTATGATACGATAACGTTCAGTATAGATTACTTTTTTGTATATTTGAGTTGTTGAAATAATATTTTAATTTATATAAATTTGTCTTTAAACATTTACTAATTTCGATGGTTTCCTATTAAAGATTCTATATTTTAAAAAAAAGAAAAGAAAATGAATATTTTTATTATATGAATAATAAAATTGAACCTTATTTTTGCAGAAAACATTTGTAATATTTGTATCAAAAATAAAATATAACTATAAACAATAGAATCATTTGAAAATGATTAATTACTAAATTGATGATAAATATTAATAGTTACTAGAATGAAAAAAAAATAAATAAAAAGTGAATAAATAAGATGGAATAATGATAAATCAATTTTTAATCATTAAAAGATTATAAAGATAAAGCTAATAAAAACACAAAACGAGGCGTATTAACATAAAAATGTACAATTGAAATAGCTTGAACAAAAGAATATGATTTTTAAAGAGTGATATGTAGACAATTTACCTGAGTGATGTATTTGAGTAGAACTGTAATGAGTGCATTAATGAAACCTGGATCGGAATGGTGTGAAGGATCGAGCTTTTCCTTAATCCATTTGTAAAGACTGTTGGGTGCTGGATCATTCTCAAGTTGACGCCACATGTCACCCTGAATTCTTAACAGTGGATAAAGGAAAGTAAGGTCTCTATCCTCGAGTATCTCACCAAGACGTTCCTTAGTTTTATCAGCCTCAGGCAACTGACTGATTAGATTAAGCTTGCTCTCATTGAAAATCTGCGTAAGAGCAGCTTTACCCTTACTCTTATGCAGTTGCTGAAGTGTTAGCAAAAAGAGGGGATAGTGTTGGCCATTTTCGGTAATTGATGCTACATCAGCGAGCTGCATTAAGCCATCGATGATGGCGCGCGCTGTCAGGTGTGCTATATATGAAGCAATGCAAGGCACCGAACTCTCCTTCTCCGCTATGGAATTCACCATCTCCTTCCAGCCATCTTGGTATTGCTGTGCACTGACGATGCTTTCTTTGCGCAACTGGCTGACAAGATCGGCCGCTAGGTTACGTTCAGCATCGGTACGCTCGAGACTGTTGGAGTAGATGGCATAGACAGCGTAGCGCAAGAACCGCTCAGGTATTTTGAGCTCCTTGAAGGCTGAGACTGCATCGGATACATTGCCTTGAGGAACGAAGTCGTCCATCGCAGCATTAACTTTCTTCATAACTTCTTCCTTGGTTGGACCTTTGTCCTTACGCTCACGTGCCTTTTCACGCTTGTCCAGTGGACCCTGCTTGATCACGATGCTGGACGGTGTTTCTTTAGAGAGAAGTGGTGGACTAGGTTTCCTCAAAGCTGTTGAGCGTATCAACGGCGACTCCGGAATACGTCCAGGGAATAGGTCTATCCCCCCAATGGGCAGATTCCCTAGAAGTGTAAATGATTCCGTTAGGACCGGATAAATTGATGTTAACGTGTGCGCGAGTAAATAAAAAAATACCGTTGTTAAGTGGTAGACTGGGGCTGATGTTGGGTTGCTTGAAAATCATAGAATTGGCTGAAGGCCTAAGAGAGACCTCCTCCGGGGGACCAATCAGCATTTTGTTCTTATTGAAACGCACTGGCTCTTTATTTCCGTCTACAATGAAAAAGAAAAAAGGTTAATGATGCGTTAAAGATAGCTGTAAGAAGAGGGTTAGATGTTGGATGGTGAAGGTACTCACTATTGTTATAGTTTTGGGGCGAGTTATGCTGCTGCTGGTTGTGCTTGCCTGGGTAGTTGTTTTGGTGTCTCATCTGATTGGAATAGAAACTGGCAGGTTGACCGCGTTGACCTTGTCTACCGTAACCAGCAACACCCGGAGGAGATCCAGGTCTGAAACCATTTGGGCTAAAGGGTGAGCCAACGGTGAAGCCTGGCGAGCTCAGTGGTATGATGCCGAGGCTGTCGACGTCAAGACTAACCCGGCCCATACGCCGGAAGAGATCGCTGCCCATGGAGCGACCACCGTCGTCCCTGTTGCGACCATAGTAGCCACCCGGGCCTCCAGGACCAAGACCTCCGCCAGGCCTCGAGTGATCGTCACCGTCGTTGCGGATCTGGTTGATGGGCATAGGGCCCTCGGTGCTGGTGGCCTTGCGTGGCACCCACCCATCCATCCTCAGCTCGATCACATCGCGAATCATGAAGCGAATACGTTGTGGCAGGTCGTCTCTCTTGGCCATTCTGCTCATACGACTGAAGTATTGCTCCATGAGGAGTGCGCCCTTGTCCGTGTCGAGAATGCGGCCGCATGTGCGCATGATCTGGCAGAGACACTCGATATCCTCGGCGGGGTCCCCCCGGGATCCACCTCGCCGGGTATGGGAGAGTAGTTGTTGGATGCAGAGATGGAGAGTCTTGTTCGTAACGATCTCCAGCTTGCCGAGCTCCCCAATGAATTTGATGTTGCCGAGCATCTTGCGCTTTGAAGCCTGGCGACGCTCCTCGTCCTCCGGACTAAGCTCGTCCTGGCGTTCGAAGGCCTCGTTGGCTTTGGAGCGATTCTCGAATTCAATGCGGCACTTGTTGAGCAGTATGCGCTTGAATTTATTCTCGCCATCGTCGGGCTCGTGATTGTTGATTCCGCCGCCATGTCCGTGAAAGCCGTGCCCGCCGCCACTGCCACCGTGCTTCTGCAAGTTCTCCAAGTTCGCAGCCTCCTCGGACAGCCGCTTGCACAGCTGTGCGTACATAGAACTGTATTTCGGTTCATCGAGAGCTTTTTCGAAGATCTGCCCAAGAGAACGGGAAGGGGAAAGAGAACAAATCTCATTAGTTACGACTGTCACACTGCTGCGCGCGTTTCATCCGCATCGCTTTGGCACTTTCGAGAAAAAATTGTTACTAATTAGCGTCATTGAAAAATTGGCCATTCAGCTTGTTAACCGTTCATCCCTCGGTCCAATGGACGTTAAGATGTTAGTATTTTAGTGCGTGCCAGTTAGTCTATTCATGTGTTCGGTGCAAACCACAACCCAAGCATACATTTGTCGCGCAACTAATTTTTTCTCTCGGTCTCTTCATAAAACAAGTAAAACAAGTAAAACAACAAAGCCACAGGTTACCTGTCATCCATTAGCAGCATTAATACATTTTACAAAAGACAAATTTATATATTTGTAAGTAATTCTGAAGATTATAAATAAATCCACGGATGCAAATGCACGGATTTCTCAAATATGATTTGGTGTGTTGCGATACTGTTACTAAAACATTAATGAGCTCATGACAAATCTCGAATCAGATTGCTGCTTGATTGATGAAATGAAAATAAGTTGAATAATTTTATGCGTGTCAGCTGAATATTATTGGAAAAACTCGTGGGACAATTGCTTGCAAATACAACTAGGAGTATATATAAACAATGGTCAGTTTAAATAGTTGCCAAGATTGTTAGGCTTACAATTATGTTATCGAGTACAAGCAGACTACCATAATGTCTACACACGCGGCAGATAAAACAGTTATGTTTGGATTGTGTCGGTAATGCGAGCGCGCGTGTAACGCGTTATGCTTTTTTTTTTAATAGTTTTTTTTTTAATTTTAAATTCAATTTTTCATCCATGTTTGAGTTTGAATTGGTTCATCGGAAGTAGCCCGCGCAAGTGAAAAATGGAAAAACCCCTGTTCCCCGTCGCCGGGAATGCGGAAAACGCAAGTTACCAGCGCCGAGCAAAGTCCACGCTGCTGTTGTAAATGTAATGTTAATTAATGCAGTATGTGTTGCGTTGTCTAATGTTGGAAGAAAGAAGTTTCGAGAGAATTAATGATGTTGGGAGAATAAATACTGATGTATTAGTAGCTAGACTAGGGAGCATGAAGCGGACTTACCAAAAAAATGAGGCCTTTGAGAATTTCATGGGACGTGAGGTCAAGGTTGAGCAATTCGTTGCTCAGCTTTGCGAACTTTTCCGGTGTGAGCTTGTTAAGAATACCCCGCACCTTTCTGTAGACGACATCATTTCTGCTTTCTGGGGTGAGCGCATCGCGTCTAATAGTTGAAGGAGGGATCCAGCGTTGCTCAGTGGATAGGGAGCGATTATCGTCCCTGGAAGGCATCGAATCTTTTAGTTTCGTGTGTTTTTACAGCGCGCCACGCAGGAAAGGTGTTTTAACGTTCGTTCAGGAGGTGATTAGGGGTGAAAAGTTGATTTTTGATTAAAGGGAGCGCAATATGCGTGTTTTTGGATTGATTTATCGAGTTTTCGAGAGGAAGCAGCTCGCGTATGACTTGTTTAGAGCCTAGGTAACTGTGCAGGCCCTGACCTTCCTCCCGAGACACGAGAAGCACCCCCCGGTCCTGTGGGGTTGTCCGTTGTTGTGCGTGTTTTGGGCCCCACAACGATAAATCACAGCACACAGTTCTTCCGATGGGAAGCTGAAACAGAGTAAACGAAGAGACGATTAGTCTTGGGTCCCCTTTGCGAAGCATGCCCCTTCCCCCTTCCCCCCCCCGGCCGCCACGATAGCGCCCCACAAACGGGCGCACTCTACTTTTTTTATTAAGCCATGCCAACACTCACACTCGATAACTAATTCAGGTGCACATTTTAATCTTTCGCTCGCAATCTTTTGCTTCTTCGCTCTGTTAGGACGAGCACGAGAAAACCCAATATTTCTAGTCCAGTTAAAGACATTGGATCTTGGTGCACTTTTTACTACTGCACACGAAAAATTCTCCGAGTATTTAATTTCAAAAATGCAGATAGTCTACCTATTGTTACGTGATTTCGGTATTGCACACGATGGCACATCTTCGAGTTTTGTCAAAACACAGATAACATATCTAAAACAAATTTTTAATCGGGTACGTACTTTGCATATTAGCATTAAAAAATCCTCCTTCAAAGTCATACGCCTCGAAACAACGTTCCCAACAATTGTTTTTATCAGCCAATTTATCAAATCAAACGCCACTAATATTTTTTAACTTTTTTATCTCTGTGATTTAAAGGATTAAACAAAAATTTAACACTGCTATATTTCAAAATTTCGTAAAATTAAAATTAAACAACTGATGCGCAAGTGTTAAATATATTAAATATATGAAAATGTGTAAATCAAAGCATTTATATAATATATTATTTTGAATTTTTGTTTAATTAAAAAATTATTAATAAAGAAAATTTTTTTCAAAAATTATTTTATTCTTTGTGGTATTGAGAAAAAGTCATATTTAAATACGAAATTTATGGTTCCGATGAAGGAATCTGAAAATAAACTGAGACTTCAATACATTTACAAATATATTTCATTGCCCTACTACATTAATTAGTATTTCAAAAATACATTCATTACGCTTTTAAAATTCTCATGAGAACAAAATTATAAAAGTTAATAGACCCATTGAAATGACGGGACGAAATAATTTTGAGTCATAGAAACCATGCGAACATTCTCTTTTCTTTCTTTCCTTCTTCGTTCAGTAAACATTTTAGGGTATTCTAAAACTTCATCAATTTCATTAAATCTATTATCAATTAAAATATATTTTATATCGATACTCGGCACAATTTACAAAAAAACCGCGTCATGTATAAATAATTTATCATCTTTAAAACATTTCTTAATTATAACACTAAAAACATTTATAAACCTACAATTAATTATCTTAAAAATTATGTACTTAATTTATTATACTTAATTGAATACATGCACCAAACAATCGATATAAACCATGTCTATTCACTGTATTTTATGACAGTTGCATAATTGAATATTAATGAGTATTTAATTTTTAATTAAAATATGATAGAAAATAATAAACAAATTAAATAAAACTAAATTATAACTAGTATTAGCTTCCTTATTGAACCTTCACGTTGTATGAGAAAAACAATTTCATTTATCAAATAGCCTAATCTTCATCAAAACATATTTTAAAATGAACGGTCCATCTTAAAAAAAATCAATTGTAACTTTATCAAAATAAACAGAAAAAAAATTTAACCTTTATTTTAAATAATAATTTAAGTGCTTAAAAAAACACTTAATTGTAAATACCAAAAAACTTGCATTTATAATTAAATTTATAAGACTTGATAGAGCTTAAAATACATTTCAGGAATCCAAGAGCTGATTATCTGGCCGGAAGCTTTGATGCTACAACCTAAATGATAACCTTTTGACATTAATTTATAACATAATATCCCTTGTGAAACTTATAAATAAAATTTATACATTGTTATAAAAATATTCGAATTTATAAAACTTCTTCATGCATAAAATTATTGCACTAATTACTATGAAAAACATTCAAGCTATGTATTGTTTTAAATTTACATCTATCAATATTCGCTTTATATTAATTAGTATTGTAAAAATTATTTTTATCGTCCCTAAGTATATAATACAAATTTCATAGTAAAAACAATTTTTCATCGTAGCAAATGGTCGGAATGAAATATTTTAAGCAAAACATACATAAATGGCGTGTTTTTTAAAAATGAAAATGATATTATATTTTAATTATTAATTAATCTGTAAAAAAAAGTTTATTTTTTATTTGTTTACATATTATTAATATTTCAGCAACTCCGATAGCTGATGACCCTCTTTAACAATGCACATTATGAGTCTATCCATCAAATTTTGTTAATTACGATTTATCGACTAATTATATAGTCACCATCTATATTAAAAGTTTTATCAATTCTACTTTTTGCTGAGTCATTTATTTATTAAATAAATAATATAGTTAAAAATAAAATTATAAACGATATTACTAAAATAACATTTTTAATTATTATTCACTGAAGGATAATTCTAATACATTAATGTCCCAATGAATTCTAAAGTATAAAATACGTTAATATAAATCATTATGCTTTAACATGTTAATAAACATTAAAATTAATTATGTGTATAAAATTGTAGCTTGCAAGAAAAAAAACTAATATAAAACAATATCCAATTAAAATACGAATTTATTAAAAAAAAAAAAAAAAAATCCGTTAATTACTGGAAAATATAAATATAATCATTCATATTATTGTTATAAATGTGTACATTTAATTTAAGTATTACTTCATTGCAGTCTGTAAATTCTTGGTAAATCGTATCACGTGAATATTCAAAAAAAAAATTTTTTAAATAATTGTTTTTGAAGTTTCTAGTTTGAAATTACCTTTTAAAGATATTTTTTACTCTACTAGTAAATAAAGTGAACTTTTTCATAAAATTTAATACTAAAAAAGGACTGCTTTCAAATGCTTCACAAAAAGTTCAATATACGTTTTTTTAACAAAGCAGTACAAGAATAATTTTCTCCTCTTTTCTTGTATTTATACTTGTAAATATTAAACTACGTAATTGACACCAAGTTTGAATCTTTTTAGACTACATACGTAACTAAACACGAAGTTTCCACACTGATTAAAATTAATCTAAACACAAATTTTTATGATTGAGAAAGATAGTTCTACAAAAGACAGCAGGAATCTGATCTGTAATTTTTATTAATTATATTCAATTAATGATGATAAAGTATTATGAGCAATTATTAAGAAGAAAGTTAGAAAGCCCGAGTTCGAAAATTCTTATAATTCGCTTGTAAAAAAATGTATGACGCAAAATGTTGGTAAAGAAAAGTATGAACGAAAATCCTATAAACCTTAAAATTTTGTAAGTGTCATCATAGATAGTCATGCCATTTATAGTTCAAAATCACTGCAAAACTTTGAAGTCACAACACATACATCTGCATTGTTATTTAGAGATAAAAAAAAATTTGCAGGAATAAAGAATTAAAAGACAATGCTCCGACATTTATCTATGTATTACAACTGTTTAACGAATATTTTGATTAAAATAATTAATTTTTTTCGTGTGTGCATGAACCCTAATATCAATCGTTTTAATATTATATTTTTAAATGACTAACAATCTGAGCTATGAACGATTGTATTTTCAATTCATTCGTTTACGCGGTACTTATTGACTTCTTCTTAACTCAAATTAACACATCAAACGTGTCTATCCTAATTTTTATCCAATAAAGATAATATCAAGATTTGTATGTAACGAGAATTATTAAATAAGAAAAAAAAGGAAGATGTTTATTACTTACGAACTAATTGAAGGTAATCGCACAATACACGATGAACTAGCAAAACGACACAAGCATTTCCTATTCTTTCTCTCTCTCTCTCTCTCTCCCTCCCTCCCTCCCTCCCTCCCACGCCATCTAATTCAATATTTTTTTTATATGAAGAAATGAGTGCGTATGTTTGTAATAGTACTCATTTGAAAATAGTGTTTTGTAATCATGCTTACAATTGATGTCTATAAAAATAAATATGTAAATGAATAATAAATGATCAAATGATTAAGAAATGGTTAAAAATAGGTGGAATATTTATCGATGACGAGGACATGCTTTTATTAAGTAAATAAATAATTTTATTTGTTTAAAAAAGTTTCTTTCAATAATTTCAGAATTGATAATGGAACTCCACTTTAGGAAATAATATACCAATTAAAAATAAATTGAATAAAAATACCAATTTTTTTCCAAATTAATGGGTGAAAATCGAGTGCACGATTAATTTTATTTTGAGTTTCTCACCTTGATATTTTAAAATCTGCTTATGCATGTAAGTACAAGGGAGGAATCACGGAAGAGTATGAAAGGAAGTAGTTATTCAATCGCAAAAAATAATACTGATGCATATTCGAGCTCGCACTTGCATGTTTTTTTATGCATTTGCACGTAATTTGTATGTATAAGACGAGTATTTAAACTGTGTCGATTCGATTTAATGCAGCGTTGCCAGATCCCAGATCTCATTTTCTGCCTGACGCTGATTTTCTTTGTACAAAAGAGTCGGCGGTAAAGATATTTTGTGATTGCGAAAGTCGCGACGATGATCATTGACTCATTTTCTTTTCCTATTATTTCTAAGCAAATATTTATTACTCGAAACCTTCACTAAACCTACGCACGACTTAAATTTGAATATTTACATCTTTCCTCGAAAAAACTCGCGTTCATCATCCAATGTTTTATTTTGCAAAAAAATTGCCACCCCTTTGTCGTTATTCTTTTCCTCTTTTTAATGGCAAATTTAAAAATGGATATATTGCGAGAATCAAGTCTGTGGCATTTTATAAAATAAAGTAACTATGAGTCATGCGCTGGCGCAAAAAGGAGTGTAACGTCGATGTCATCCAACACTGTCAAACACTTCCCCCCTGTGAATAAGTAACATTTTTTTCTCCGAGTTTTCAATTTTGAGTTCTTGTAGCAAACACCATATCTTTTCAATCCAAAAATTCGTTCGGTGTGCAAATATTTGATTTTGCGACATTTTTCAAAAAATTTGCAACCCACTTGCAGCCTTCTAATCATTTTTTTTGTTGCAAAGAAAAAAATAATAATAAATAATAAATAATTCAATGCTTCTAGCAAAAAATTCGCTACACCATATTCAGCAGATTAAATCGAGGGAATAATAGCTGATCAGCAACGCAGAATCAATTTATATTGAGAATGGAATTCGATGCAAGGTTCGAATGATTTTAAAAGCGGTGGCTCGATATTTAAGAATAACAATCGCGAGGAAGAACGAACAATGGGTCAATGAGTAAATTTGCACGCAGAATAAAGGAAGAAAAAAACTCGGAGAAGTTCAACTCAAGTCATCGTTTATCAACCGACCATCCTAAGCGTAAAATCGTGTGCAATTAGTGTGATTGCAAGAACCAACATTGGTCGAGATGCAGTTGCTCCCCCCCGCATCACTCAACTTCTTCTCCAGCGCCCTGACCTATTTCTCCTCAACCGATAATGAGACGATGGTAGCGCGTGCGAGTGAGCGAGCCAACAAGGCCTCCGCAGATTAAAAACGTGAGAATTTGCGCGTTTTCGCACATCGGAGTTGCGTGGTCATCGTTAACCGTTATTAACCGAGCCAGTGCCGAATTGCCAAGCGAAATGACGACCGTCGAACCCCCCCCCTCCCCCGCCCCGTCAACCCGCTCAACCCCACCACCGCCTTGATCGCCCCAACACTTGGTGGTATACAACCATCACTCGGAATTTAAATGGCGATTTCCGATGCCTGGAATAGGTGCCTCGGGGTTTGCTTTTGCAATTATCAAATTATCAACGCTTGGATGCTTCTTAGGACGCGTTCCTTGGTTACGAACTTTGCTAGGGGGCTTTATGGTTACCCAGATTTCTTTTTGAGACTCGACAATTGCGATTGAGTAATACATTTTTTATACCAAACAACATACGTCTAGCTGTCGAGTAAATATAATTTTTTTTTTTTTTATTTTTTTTATTTTATGCTGCCCACAAAGTTATTTGTTAACGTCATTTTTCATCTTTCGTTGGCTTTCTCAAATCAGGTGTTGTTCGATCGAGATAATACCATTTTTATAATACCATACTAAGCGATGCGCGCGTGTAAACAAAGTCAATAATTAAAAAATTTAGATCAACGGCTACAATTAAGCTACGCATCTATTCAAATACTTTTATACATTAGATACGTAACATTGAGGCATTCGCATTACAATGTAACAGGAACACAATGAAAGCTACTTTCTATTTCAATAATTCCAAGCTCACTCACTCCAAGGAAACTTTGGGTGATAACCTAATTCGATATCGTTTTTACCTGCATCTTTGGATAAAATATAATTATTTTCAGTTAATTATTAAACAAGTAATTTTAAGAAACAGAATGGATGTGCAAGTCATGATAATGTAAATCAAGACTCTTAAATTATTTTTACCTGAATATAAATCTTCTTTGATAATTTCAAGGAAAACGAGCTCAATAAAAAAATATATACATATCTCGGTAGCTCATTGCAACATTATAAAATTTTTATTATGTCAAATTTTAAAGGATAATTGAAATATTACTAAAGGATTACAAGTAAAATAAAAGAATAAAGAGTTGAACCAAATTCAAAATAAAGTCTGAGATTAATGTCGGTGCATTGTCAGTAAGAGTAGAGTAACATTAGAAAAGTAGAATCGACGTTTAGCATTAATCAAAGCTCGTTAATGGATTTCTGTATCTAGAGTTATTTACATTAATTGCATTGAAAGAACACATGCACGCATTACCTGGCACAACAAAGTTTCACCAAGTTCCTCTTCTACGCGCAAGCATTACGCGTATAACAAGAACAACTATTTTGAGTCAACGAGCTTGTTATTAATAAGGACATACTCGTTAAATTTTTTTCTTAAATTTCATGGAAATATTCACAGTTAAGAAAATATTTTCATTTGTACTGCCAATTAATTTCATCTCGTTTCTTCTAATTCCTTACTCTCACAGATCATTCGAACTATGCTGATACATTGAAAATGAGTATTACTTGTTTGATATAATAATTCGTTAATGCATCATCATATTGATTGGAAATCATTAATTTTCCAGTTTTTAACTTTTTTTTTTACGGATTTTTATGTTTTCTTAGAATACTTGCTGTGATTTTCGCGTAAATATATATGCTTTAATCACATTAATTATCTATTTCTATCCAAAAAAGAAACTACAGTAAAATACTTGTTTAAGCGCAGTACTGAAGCACAAAATCAGATTGACAATATATTTCCCGAACAATAACGAAGCTATTGTAAATAATGGTTGACCTTAAACTTATAAAATTACTTTTAATATTTGTAGGAGTATCTTTGAGACCGGTTGTTCACTATTGAATTTCTGTTTAACCAACTACCAGTGACATTTGTAAACCATCTTCTTAGGAAACAGCTGACTCGAATGAACAGCTGACCAAGGAAGGTTGTAGGTTAAGTTACGTAATAAATATTACAAAACTATGCGTGTAAACTGAGGGTTGGAAATTAAAAGAAATCATAAACTTAGAGATTTTTCTTTTTGGCGAATATTCTCAAGATTGAGTAGTTGGAGAACTAAGCACAACCAATGATTCGAGCGCGACATGTTCTTAAAAATGATTTAAAGGAATGCATGAACGCTGAGCGATCGTGACGAATATCGTGCAAGAAGATAATAAGAATAGGACGCATCCGCAATAGGTATGTGCAGGTCAAAAAGGGAAAACCGAAAAGCCAAATAATAATGATAATAATAATGATAACAACAACCACAACCACAACAACAACAACAACAACAATAATAACAATAACAATAAGGTGGCCAGAGCGGAAGGAGCTCTGACGCGGCTCCAAATGGAGAAGCCTAATAAACCAGGAGTAGTGGTAGCGATGACACTCCGAGGAAGGATAAAAAGCTGAAGAATAGTGAAAACGAGGTTCGTGCAAATTGCAGAGATCAACACTAGGGGTTAGAAATCCCCAGCTCCCGGTGGCTTAACTCCTCGAAGCTGACGCATTAACAGGGAAGGCAATAAAGAGCACACATACCTGCGGAACCCGAGTGGCGAAGCGCGAGGACCCGCGGAGTGGTAAGGTGACATTAGCGACAACCAGGATTTCAGGGACCGACCGCGAGGATGGAAATTCTCTCCTTCTCGGGGAGCGATATGGGGCGCGGCTCTCATGGTCAGAC
Organism: Eupristina koningsbergeri; assembly: GCA_018907245.1. NCBI lineage: Eukaryota > Metazoa > Arthropoda > Insecta > Hymenoptera > Agaonidae > Eupristina > Eupristina koningsbergeri. The sequence goes on from JACCHV010002921.1 coordinate 2,659,772, forward strand.
GGTCAATGAACCCCGGACGCGCGCGCATTCGACCTCGGCTGCTGCTTCGTCTGTCTCTCTCGCTCGCGCGTGCTATCATCGTACGAACCGGCTGCTGCTGCTGCTCCTTCTGACTTCCCGAGCTACTCTACGCCCCTCTCGCTCCCGCGCACTTGTTCTCCCTTTCGATCATTTATTTATAGTTTCGGAACTATTCATGCACGCGCCACGACCTCGGACCTTGGATTTTCGCTTTTGAACACAGAGAGCAGACATCATTAAATCGCAAACCACCTAAAGTACAAAGACCAGCAATTCCTGATAATACAGAACACTAAAATATTTTTGAAAGGGTTATTTTAAAAAAAAAAAGGAGGAGAACCAGGGGTAGCTAATGGTCGTGCAGGTGACCACCTCCGCGCACTTATTTGGCTTGTCTCTAGTTTGATTTTTTGAAAAATAATATCCCCAGATACCATCCTTGACGAAATGGGGGATTCATCCCTTTTTATACAGCAGGTTTTTCGTCTTCAAAACGATACCCTGTCGACTTTTTTTTATCGTCACTTCAATTTCTAATTTTCGAAAGCCTTAATTCAGGTTGAGTGGGGCTGCCACAAATTAAATCATATCCGAATACTTTTTCCACTTTTTAAAAAGACGCGTTTACGTTTGTTTACGAAAGACCAATATTTTAGTATTGGCGCAAGTGTTAAAAGCTAAACACGTAAATGCTAATGGAATATAAATTTACAATCATTCGTCGTGCATTATAAATAAATTTACGAGCCCGGCAAATGCCCGATCCTAATCATTATAATCATTTAGAATTATTATTAGAATTTCTGACATCTATAAAAAGTAAGGCACTTTCTATAAAACCCGACTTCACGAGCTTCACACTTTCTCATTCTCATTTAAACTAATACTAATTCCTGCATCGCAATAACCACCTATCTATAAATTAATTAAAAGTGTCCTTAATGCTAGTTAATTACCGTTTGGCTATTGGTAAAAAAAAAAGTCTTCTGACACATTGTAAACAAAAAAGACGAGTAAGGCTGTTAATTAAATTGGAAACTGATTTACGAGGAACAAAAGAGAATTGCGAGCCGAGGTGAGTGCTAATAAACTTTGTTTGGCAACTATCTCTCCTATCGAACAAAGTATCAGCTGTTTGTTTGCTCCTACTGATCGCGTCAAATCGCCGTTCGTCCGTCCATTCGACAACAAAGACTTCACAAACAAAGATATTGTTTTGCTCCATAAACACAGTCAACTTGACATTTTCTTCGTGCACTGATAAAAAATAATACCACCTAACATTTATTTACAAGGAGTGTGTAGGGTTATTTAAAGCTGCATTTAAATTACCATACATACTTGCCTTTAAAAGGAAATCTGCGAAAAAATTTAATATTTCACATCAAAACATTCACGATGTATCATAAATCATTCTTTCTTTTTCTTTATTTTTTTGTAGCTTCTAAGAATAAACGCAATATCTTATCAATGACGAATTTATCAATCCTGTAGAAATTTCAAGAAAATAATGTAGAACCGCAAATGAGTGGATGTGCACGTACCTTGAAAATAAAATTGCAAGGAAAATCATATCCAACGCATATTATTAATAAACAGCACAAACAAAAGCATATTGCGGTTGATATTTTATCTTACAATAATTCAATGGTTAAAATCAAGGGATTGAAATATTTGTTTCGGCTAATGTTTATTGGGATGTTTCAAACATGATTCCAATTGCAATTAGTACCAATTTCGAAGACGTAGTAAAACATTGAAAAAATATCAATTAATCTCCTCAAAGTAATGCGTTTTTTAAATAAACAAATGATTCATAATTTCGAATAAGCATTCATGTGATTCCATTGTGCTTACAATTAAATGCAACGATATCTATTTTGTGCTTGTTTCTCCGAAACCAGTCAAATGAACATAAAAAAAAAAGGAAAAAATACATCTTGTAAATGGGAATAAAAAAAGGGTTGTTAGTTAACTGAAAATGCTCAGGTCCGTTCTGTTTTGTTCTCGCACTTTCTCGGATTCCCGTCTGTCTCGATGTAGTGAGTGCGCAACGACGAATGGGCAGAGGGTAGACAAGTGGGATGGGATCTGTAGAAATCGAGGTTTGATCAACGAAAAATAAGTGCATCGTTCGCTCGCCTGTGCGAGTGCGTTTTTGCACCTTTTGCAGCGCATCCTTGAATCCATCTTCGTTGTGTTTGCGCGCGTGTCACTGATAGCCCCTCGCTCCTTCCTTCTCGCAATCGCGGTGTCGTGCTCGTTCCTATCCCCCCACGCTAGGTTCGCGACTGCATGTGCGCATGTGAGTGCGCGCGTGTGTGTGTGTGTGCGCGAGAGAGAGAGAGAGAGTTCGCGCCTGCGCGCGCGTCCAATTTGGCGCACACGTTCACCACCGCAAACATACATGCGCGCACGCATTGAAGTAGAGTTGAGCGAACGTTTGTGTATGCGTGCGGCCAATTGCCGCAATGTAAAAGCGAAAAGGCTACACAGGCCCACGACGACTCGACACGGGCCAGACAAAGAGATAGCGAACGAGTGACGCACACCACACCACACTCCTCCTCTCCTCTCTTATTTACCCGCTCTGTCTGTCCCTCCCCTCCCCCCCCCATTTGGTTGAGTTTTTTTTGCTAAGTTACTTCGTTTTACAGCTCTTCTCCACCTTGGCCGCGCCGAACCTCCTTTTCTAATTCAATGCCCTTATTTTTTATAGGTTTGCGCTCGTGTCGTGTACGCAGTCGGCATTCGTAATATGAATGCCACATCTGCGTACCTGCCCAGTCAATCGGACTCGTTCGAATGGTTTATTTGCCCTCCGCGCAATCGGTTTTCCTAACGAAAGGCGTCAAGAGAGACGAGTTGGCTGCTCGAAAGCGACTAAACTCAGGCGCCCACGCGCATCCTTTGCGCTTGTCGAACGAGTCGCGATTGACTTCGAGCGCCCGTGTCACAACTGCACTTTGGCTCGGACGCACACACACACGCGCACACAGCGGAGCCGCACCAGGCGTGCGGGGGCGCGCACACTTAGTCAGGCAGAGACAGCGCCCCCGCATAATTTCTCGAGAATCAAACGATTATATCGAGGAGAATCTCGCAGGCGTTCCTACGCACGCTCGCACGTCGACCGAGAGGCCAATCCCCAATGGTCGAGTGGCTGCCGCGCCGGCTCCTCGCTTCGCGGCAGGTCGTGGGCTTACCGGAGCTCGTCCTCGGTGAAGACGGTGAGCGTCCGCGAAGCACTAGGAGACCCTGGAGCAGATGAGGTTAAGAGACTCGCACGCGTCGCCGCTCTCTCGGAGCGTTCAGCCCCCGTCCGTGCGTGCGTTCGACCGGACGGACCGAACGAGACACGTCACACTGATGCGTCCGTGCGGCTGCAACGCTCGAGCACCGAGCGTCCAACGCTCGCTCTCTCTCTCTCTCTCTCGCTTTCTCCCTAGCGCCGAGCGGTGGCAGCGGCGTCGGCGCGAGCTAGCCCGGCCAATGCTGCCAACCTCGACGACGGACGCGCTGACAACGTGCGCCACCCCTTCCCCTCGGCGATCAGCCCGGCCGCAACCGTACAACACTACTACGAGTTTAGCGCCGCCCATCCCAATATTAATAATGCGCGCTGCCGCCAATGTCGAAGCACTGTTTTGTTTGCTACTCACTCGCACTCCCTTTCCCGCCCCCGGCCTTTGCCCTTTCGCTGCGCCGTGCCACCCCCACCCTCCTGACCTTCGTCGGTCCGCATTTTCTGCGTGTCGAACCCGGGGATTCAGGGCGCAGCGCCGCAGCCAACGCAACGGAGTCAAGGCGAAGGGAAGCAGAAGCAAAAGCAAAGCACAAGCAAAAGCAGGCCCATCGCCGCTAAACTAATTATCAGTTCCTGTCACGCGGCCAGCGGTCATTTTTTATGCCCAAAGCGGTAATCTCCTCATTATTAACTCATGATTAACTCATTATTCACTCGTTATTCACTTGTTAATCGCGACGCAATTACTCTTTACGTTTAATTCGTCCATCGCTTCAAATCGATGTCTATCCAAAGACGCACTTATTCATCTTCGATTACTCTCGTTCTGCAAAATGCATTTTAACACTCGGTACTTGTAAGGCTTTGTCACCCCTGGGACAATCTGCATCCGCACGGACTCAACGAGGCTGCGTTGATTAACAACAAGGGAAACCCGAGCTTTTACTCACTCAAGCGAGACAATAATGCCTCATGGATCTCTCATTAAAAGAGACAATATGACTTTTCCGCTAATGTGGAGTCATAACCGACAAATGGAGTTCGAGGTTTGTTTGGATATTGGAGGAGCGAAACGAAAGCTCCAGCTCCGACAGCCGAGCAATTAGTTCGCATAAATTGCGTAATTTAACTTTATAATTGGTATCGCAGACTCGTTGCGTAAAAGGTTTTTCAATGTTCCGTTAAAATGTCATTGATATCCTCGCGCGGAATCGACGAATCGTTTCTTTCAGCGAGTGGATTCGCCTATTTATTGCCCGTTGATTATGCCTGCAAAAAGTGAGGGAAAAGTGGTACGAGCGTTGGGAGCGCGTGACACATTATGAAGACGTGACTTAATAACCTCGAAGAGCGATTGGAAGAAGGGATGGCGCAATCGCGATCAGCAGTCGTGATCGCTTTCTTCGACGAGCGACTCGCAAAGGATCGCGCAAACTATCGATTGAGCACGGCGCCCACACCTACGACAATACCCGGACCCGGACCCGCACCCGCACCCGCACCCGCACCACCCACAACTTCACCTCGCAGGAGTCGGACGTGGGGCGAACGCGAGTTGCCACTCGCTGTGGTAACCCTCTTTCCATCCGCACACCCGAGGGTGGAGGAAGGAGGTGCGCAGCTCGGAAATCAAAAGAAATATGTCGGGGAATTAGGAGCCGCGTTTCCGCTCGGCTCTTATTCGTCGCCCCCTTTTGCAATAGGAGCACGCCAATTGAATGAAAAGCCCTTTTGTCGCAAGTACACACATGTCCCCACACTCACTCGCTCATTGACTTTGGTTACGTCGACTTTTGCAAATGCACACACGCACCTGCACCCACACACTCTGGGTGCACCGGTTACATCTTCCATCCGTTTATATAATTTCCTTACAACTTGCAGCAGCCATTTAATATTGCGAGCCTCATGATTTGATGCTAATTTCAAAACAACTTTTTTCTATTTTAAATCGATGAGTTGTTTGCCAATTCCATCCGATATTCGTGTCAGCTTTTTATTTAATCGTAAACTATATACATGTCTAGTGCGCTTTTAATATTAAATACAACGTGCTTTCTGATTTTAACTTTTCACACTTTTCATATCCTGCGTACCTGTTTATCCAGTCGAAAAAACTACAAGGATCTATTATCTGAAAGAAAACTAAAAGACAAACAAAAGCATTTTTAAAAGGGAAAAGGAATAATTGATAATTCAGTTTCAAGCTTTTATACGATAAATTTCATGCGAGTTTCAAAATTTAATTTTCAAATTAAGAATTTGCAGTAAAAACGTCTATGTACAAACATTGCAACTCCAATAATGAAAAAAAATCTCGAGAAATACTTTTCTTTTTTTGTTTCACTAATTCGGAATAAATTATGTCCTGCACAAGTGGAAAAAGCGTTGATACTCGATCTTTCGTTAATGAGGAATAAGCCGAGTTTCCATTTGCCTCTTCATTATACAAGTAGTAAATAAATAAATACGAGGGAAATGGTTAAAGTTTTTCAATATTAGAATTTTCGAACGAGGAATCCAAGTAGCGGCGACACACCAAAGTTACGAATATTCGCGCAAAAAGGAATTAACAATTGCCCGGGACCTTCCTTCTCTCTCTCTCTCTCTCTCTCTCTCTCTCTTTGTCGCACTCTTTTATCGGAGATGCAGCGCGGGTAAGACAGCGCATTTTAGCGAACCTCCACTAGCAGAAGGAACGGCGTCGGACTCATCTGATGCCCGATTCTCTCTTTCTCCCTCTCGCTGCTTCTCGGTTAGCCACGAGTGTCCGCGACGTTTCCCGAAGAAGCTCGAGCGGCTCTTCAAAATTTTGAGCGACAACCGACTGTTGCCGTGGTCATTGACGTCAATTCGAGTCAAGTTTTCGTGCTGGGATTGGAGGAAAACCCACTCCTCCAAAAACCTCCTCCCATGCTCCACTAAAATGCACCTTTTGGAAGTAGTATATAAGAAAACCACTACTTCACAATGCGTCGAGAAAATTCGGAAAACATTGTCAGGCCCCCGGGAATCGTTGCTTCGGGCTAAATTTTACTTCCATGGCACTGGCCTCATCTCAGGGGGACGGTTTTTTTGGTTTTTTTTATATTTTTTGGCTGATGCATCAGCTGATGCTGCAGGTGGATGAAGTATCTGCACTAGATAACACTAGACCCCTCCCAGCTGAGATCGCTCAAAATCCAGCACGAATTGTAAGCTTCACTTGAGCAACAAATGGAAAATTAGCCATTAGATACCCGGTTTTGACAATACTCGATCCATTTATCAATCGCTTAAAAAATTAGAGAAACACATCTTTGGGGGGAGGGGGTGGCAACTCACCGAGAAACCGTTCTCACTGGCGTGTCGGCGACAGATCCACTCCTGCGCATCAATCCGATAATTTCAACGATTCGATGCTCATTTGCTCAAACAATCCCAGCCCCCCCCCCCAACAGCTTAAAATGCATTCCACGAAGCTTTGGCTAAACTACGCTCAAATGCTTTTACGCACTGGCATATGATCGGTACAATAAGAACAAATGCTATAATTCGAGTAGTATGCATGAGAAGAGTAGAATTTAAATACACGTCTACGCTCAAAGCTTTGTATTGAGAAATGTTGGAAAGTGCGCGAAATCCTCGCTAATTATTTAATAAAGAATAAATTAAACATTTTCCTCCGTACTGTATGATAACGCATTTCTCTTTCGAAGTTTTAAAATTCTTAAGCTTTCTGGTGAACGAATTTTGTAGACGTAATCGAACGTACAAGTCATCGAAAGTGTTGAAAACCGATATTAAAATAGTGAATTAATAATAAAAAATGGCCAAATATGGAAGGTGAATCTAAAACCGACTGATTAATTTGTAGTTGTGATCACTTATATAAAATACCTTTAGAGTAAATGCTTTTATTGATTACAGAAGTCGTAAAACTTTTCAAAATATATTATTAACTGTAAGCGGATTAAAATTTGCACCGTTACGAAATGCATTTAAATGCGTCACCTACACATGAGTAATTTTCGAAAAGGCTTTACTCTTTATCTTTACGGGAATTAAAATAATAAGCGGGTTAATTGGCAAATGTGAGGTGAGCACGTTCAAGAAAATAATGTACGAAAGTGTGGGTGAAATAAACCATCGGAGAAAGGGGAATACATTTCGCTTGGTTAAGCACGATTTTTTCTCCCGAGTACCCAGTTACTTTGTTAATTCATGCAGGATAAAAAGTGGGAGGAACATGAAAGAGAAAGCGCATGAAAGGGGTGTAAGGTATAAAGGGGTTGGTAGCGCTGGAGGATCAAGGCCCTCTCTTTCTCCTCCCGATAAGCACAGGTTGTCGCTAGAGAAAATCCGGAAAATAGAGAGATCACAAGGTATTCATGCGAGAATAAAGAATAAAGTGAATGGTAATAAATCCCTGTTAAGAGCGATAAGTTCGGCAGGTCCTCTCCCCGGGTCGTCGAGCACGCCGACTACGAGGTCGCGCAGTCAAGGAGATACGGAGGTCAAGGCAGAGCGTCACGAATGCTGGTTACATATAAAATATGTGGTTAATGTAAATTGGTGCCTTTGACAACGATCCGCAAGGGTGCCGAGCTCGACGGATATCTAATCGAAAATTCGACATCTCTGGGGTTTATCGTGTGCTCTCGGAACAGTGGCCCGCGCCGCGGATGAACCCGTCTGAGGGTCGTAGCGACCTCGCAGTCGCAGGGTTGATCGGGTCGACCCGTGCCCTTGCTCGAATATCACCTTCGCGTCAACTCGAGCAGGTGAAAGGAAATCGGCACGGCTATTCACAGCTTTGATAACTGATATAACGACGATAGCTGATGTCCATTCATGCATCTGGGTGCGCACGCGCGTCCGTGTGCGTGTGACGTACATCCTCGAGCGAGCTGATTCACGAGCTATTACTTTTTAGCGACTCGTTATTTAGGGGTGAGAGGGGGGGCGACAGAGAGTAGAAGGGAGAGGCTCCGGTCAGTCAAGCCAGTTCATAAATCTTAACTTTAGGTCACTACAGAACTGGTGCTGCTATTCTCGCTCTCGTTCCCTCATCGAAGACAAAATTAATCGAAGAAGCAAGTATCCATCATACCAAAATTTTGATTGGGAAAAAGTTTAATCTTCTCCAATTCGCAACTCTCGAGTTTAGCATGTTTTCTCACGTCGACAGTCTCCTCTCGCGTGATTATCTTTTCAATTAACCGTGGTTCCGTTACTTTTTCTATCCTCTCCAATTTTCCACCTCTGGGTTATTCATCACAATGGTTGTTAATTTCTTGGGAACTACTTGAAGGAAATTCACGGCCCCGTTAATGCATGGCTCATGCATGCATTATAAGATAAACAAAAAAAAAAAATACTCAAGCATGTTTTGTGGTTGAGAGTTTAACTATTCCAAACATTAAAATTCGTAAGTATAAAAACGAGCAAACAATGGTTTTCCTTCAATCCCTCAGCCTTCATCGAATGCTTATGACCTGATAATATAGCATTATTATTCTTCATCTTTTTCGTTTTTATTGCGTATTGCGTTAAAATACTGGAAGAATGACTATAATAGTCGACTTGACTTTGAGATTGTGGGCGTGTAACACATTTTGTTATAAAAATGAATAAATAAATTTGCTTAAGAAACGCGCTTTTTTAAAATTGCATATTGTAAAACAAAAATGTAATAAAACCTCGAGGTATTGGATATGTTGATTCAACATTATCGTTTATAAAAATTTTCTAATCGGACAACGCTCCCAGTTGTAAATCATTATATCTCACTTGTCTGATTTTAATTAACACACTTTGTGTTTAGTGATAATTATTATGACTATTCACGTAGCACAAATGGAAAAATGTCAATGTAAATTATAACAATTGTTGTCTCCCTCATGAAAACCTATCTTCTTTCACTGGCATTACTCAAAAGTTAATTTATTTCAAGGCTTGCCTGTGTGGCTGCAAAACATGAAGCGTTAATTTAATGCCAATATTATAATTAGGCATGAATTTATCAATGAAACGAATCACAATAAAGCCTCGTCACTCGAATTAAAAGGCAGCCTAAAAAGGAATAATTCTGAAATGGAAAATTGTGAGACCATGGGATGGACACTTGAAATCAGATGGAGAGAATTAATTTTTCTTAAATGAACTTATACTGCTGAAGCTCGGCTCGGCTCAACCATGGTAAAACAATTAATTTAATCGAGTCTCCTCTCGAATGAAAAAATCCGGAATTGCGCGTGGCAGCGGCAATTGCCTTTAAGAGGTTTCCTCCGTCTTAATAAAAAAAAAAAAAAAAAAAAAATTCCACCCACGCATTCGGGCTTGGCGACCCATGAATGAATTTCTCAAAGCCACGCATTGATGGTTGGGCAAGCAGTGATCCAGGGACGTATTCCCCAGCTCTAGACCCGCGCCTTCGTTTTCGCGCGATTACCTCGGAAATAACTGCAGTTTTCTGTCAGCAAACAAAGCGGCGTCGCTCAACGAGAACAAAAGAAGAAAAATGAGAAGAAACCATTCGAACGATTAAATTGATATTACTGAACTGTTGCTCGAGTGACAAAATGATGTCTATTGCACTCTCGAAGAGCGTTTGTCCAGCTTTCCGAGTACGACCGAGTGATATTTATCAGAATTGGGAAGCTGGGAGGGAGATTTATATTTCCAGTGCACTCGGTGAAATAGGGAAACGCCAGGAGAAGAGGAAGCAGGAATTACCGCAATTGATGGACAAAGTTGTTAATTAAATGAATGGGCAAGTTGCGGAGGAAGAGAGTTTTTCGTTTGACCGAAGAAAAATGTCGAATTCTTTAAAAAATTAGCCGAACTGCGAGAGGATAATCGAGACTTTCTACCTGACGCCGAGGAGTCCGTCTGTCCCCGCATAAAAACTCCAAAAGACATTTGACGGATCGGCGTTACTCGCGTACACGAGCTCGAGCTCGTGTACTCCTCGTAAATTCCCGGGGATTATCTCGGGGGCAACGCGGTTGTGCTCTGTGTGCGTACAGTCCTCATCTTTTGTTCGTTGACGATACGCGTCCGTTACAGGATCAATTGGACGCGGAAAACTGCATCGCCTTTCCATTAACTTATCTTCCTCTCTACTCCTATCCTGCAATCCTGGACAAGAGCCCTCTACCCGAGTCATTACGTTCCCCCTCGTAATGATTCTCGGTAATTCGCAGAGCCGATCTTCACTTGGAGATGCGGTGCGCTCCTGCATGCAGCCGCTGTAATACTACAAAATTCCACTGTCTATCCTCCCTTTTTCAAACCTCGTCCGAGCTCTCGATTCTTCCGAGTCCCGCTCGTTCCTCAATTAGAGTCGGTTGCAATTTAAACTTGTGGGATAGTTCCACTTAGGAGTACGTAGGACTGATGTGCAGGCTTTCGCAAACAAGGCGTTCACGGCTACCAAAATTGAACTGTTTTTGGACACTTGCTCGACTATTGAGAGTGGATATTACGATAATGAAATTGTGCTTGACTAATACTTGAAAAAAGTGGCGGTCGAATCGAGCAAGAAACAAGCAACAGTCCTTAACCTACATTAGACCTATTTCGTGCGCTCGGTCCGTTTCGATCTTTCCACTTTCAAGGATACCTAAGGCGCGGAGAGCATCCGCATACATGCTCATTCGCATGCACACACGAGGCGTCTAGGAGTGAGCGAGTGAGCGAGTGAGCGATTAAGCAAGCAACCGTTTTGTGCGTGTGCGAACGATTATTGGGGGAGGGGGAGGGGGGGAAAGAAGGAAGGAACACAGCCACAGTGGTAGTGGTAGCACCGGACTGGCGATGCGAGCCACGCCAGCAAATCCTGGCAGCCTTCTTTTCTTTGCTCCCCTGTAATGGAAAATCGAAACTCGGAAAAGCTCCCCCGTGGCCTGACCCTCTACCCGGCCTGATGGTACACTCCGGACATCGTGTCGACACGATTAAATCCCCTCGACACTCGGCGAAAGCGGCAACACGACGCCTTTTTGGGGCGTGTGCCGAGGCTCGGCTCCGGCTCTTGTCCTACACGAATCTCCCTCCCAGCCTCCACCACGACTACCGAACTTTAAGAGGACCAAGGCTCCGAGTCTTATCCGTTCTGATCGTGCGGGCGAGTACCACCATCCTATCGGTTTCGGAGCTCAAGGCTCTTTGCTTCTTCACGTAGTTCCATCGGATCTTTCCCACAACTGTGTTCATTTTTTTCCAGCACTTATTTTTCAAGTGCATATATTCGCATTTCCCTCAAATAGCTAAAACGTCAACGACATGACAGTGAGACTCCTGCAATCGTCTTCTCTCCCTAGAACCGACTCCTCACAGAACCCAATAATCTACCGAGAGTGATGATCACAACAACAACACAAACAACAGCAGCAACAATATTAATAATAATCAAAGCTTTCGTGCCTTCTCTTGTTTAATTGCAGCTCGCTCAAACTCAAATTGAGAGATATCAAGAGAGCAAGGAGAATAAGCGAGTATAAAGTACAGGAATATAGATTCCTCGGACTCGAGGCTACGGTCTCCGGTTTAATTCGCCGCTGTAAGAGAAAATCAATTGGAGAAATGTTTCGGATTTCTCATTTCGTTCTTTCTCCGTCAAACCTCGACAAGTATGGATTTCTTTGAAATGGTTGGCTGCGCGAACCAAAAAAAACGGAGGTAAGAGCGTTGAAGAAAAAATGAGAGCTACGGAGAAGCTTGAAGGGGAAAAAGGGAGTTCGACGACGAGGTTTCTGGTCGAGGATATTCTTTTCTCGACAACTGCCTTATGGTGTAGACCGGAAAAGGAAGGAGAGTCGGAACGAGGAGGAGAAACAACGAGGAGTGCGTACATAAAACGCGCAAAGCGCCGAGATATATGTATGTGAACTTACACACATGGGCCGTGGGACAGGGAGGGTAGCACAAGGAAAGCAAAGCGGCACTAAGAGCAAGAGAGATGGAAGGAGTTGGAAAGCTAGCGAACGAGAGGTAAAAACAGAGAGAGAGAGAGAGAGAGAGAGAGAGAGAGAGAGAGAGAGAGAGACAGAGACAGACAGAACATTCTCAGGGCGCGTAGTAATGTGATCGAATATGGCAACGGTCTCGGTAATGGCTCCGAAATCTCGCAAGACCGTGAAGAGGACAAGGATGAGGAAGCCGAGGATTGGGGCATCACGATATAACATGAGGATAGGCAGTGATGAAGACAGGGCGCATCGAGTATAGACACGTCAGGTCGCTTGCAGCGTCGATACGACTTACTTCTTCCACGTACAAGCGCTTATCTCTATCTTTTTCTCATACTTTCTCGCACGCTCTAAATCATTTAGCAGTCAGGTATTTTTCGAGCTTCCTTGCTTTTCTGCGGAGCTAGGAAGAGAGGAAAGAGTACTACTCCTCGCAAGTTCAGGTGTCCATACACGCACGAGGATCGCACCTCCGTCTCTCTCTCTCTCTCTCTCTCTCTCTCTCTCTCTGTCCATCTTTCTCGCTCTTTCACTCGGGTGCACATGCCAACGCTCCTTTTCTGCCTGCTCAGGCCACGGAAGTAAGACAGAACACTAGAGCGAGTGAGAGGGAGAGTCGGCGACGAGACATGGAGGTGTCGTCGACTCGTGGGTCAGGCTAGACCTCGTGACCGGGCTCGCGCGACGACTCCTTGGCGCAACCCTGGCCCCTGATACAACGGATTAATGAGATGAGACAAAGGTACTTACGGACCGACGACGATGTCGACGACGGTTGTGTTGCGAGGAAGGCTCTCGTCGTTCGCCTCTCGCTCCTCGTGATCTCTCGGCCGCACTCGGAAATCTCCGCGCGGAGAGAACGCGCGCGCGCACACTGACTGACTGCCTATTACTCCTCCTCGAGAGCAAATCTCTCTCTCTCTCTCTATCTTCCTCGAACTCTCCTCGCCTCACGGCTTCGCGGGCTCAGTGTGTTTTCCTGCCGATGTTTATGACCGTCATTCCCGAACATTACCGACCGTCTCCCTCGAACTCGAATTTACTTTCGATGATGCACGCACAAGCTCCTTGCATTTTTCAATTTACCTTTTATAAGAGCAATGCTCCTCCATTTTTATATCCCGTCCCATGCTATTCTCGTCGAAGACCCCCGAGCCGCCGTGCTCGGGAGTTACGCGCTCCAGGGATTCCAGAGTATTTTGCTTTTGCTTGCTTACCATTAATATTCGCATACATGGAACTTGTGCCGTCCTTCAAAACTTAATTGTAGTTGGGCACGCACTATTGCGTCAATTTACTATACGCATAGCTTTGTTATATCGCACAACTTTTTTTTTTCTCCTCTTATTCTGAAGCGATCTCAATGATGCTAGAGACTGGGAATTTACGTTTGTTCGGCCAATGGAATCACCAATACGGATTACCAATCGAAATTTGTCCGATTCATTATTAAGACTCCTTCCTTCCACCCCCCGGCCACCAATATTTATTTAATCCATACAATCAAACAAATGGCAGAATAAAACACTTGTTTATCGTAAATTGGCTTTTACAGATAATGGATTCACTGACACTGAAACACGCATTATTTGTTAAATATTATTCGCGTATGGGTAAATAAAGATATCAAAAGTTATTTGATATTTAAAAACCTAGTCGTGTGTCTAAAATGTGTACTGCAGAACGTATCTCAATCTCAATATGTAGCAATTTATAATACCCCAATAAATAAAAGTAGTATTGTAATGGAATTTTTTTTCGCGTTAATTATGCATTCGTACTTATAATTAAAATATTCATGTAAACATATCCACTCTATTGCGGCTTCAATCGTCATTTCTTGTATCAATTATTTTTTTACAGGGCAAGTGTTTCGAGGAAGTTTCGCTCTGTACTCTGAAATAAATATTATTTAATAGCTTAATGAAAAATTTTCCTCAATAGTGTGGATATATACATGACACATGTAATACCGGCGTTGGAAAAATTTTCACATAGGTACCCTGTACGTATGACCGTAACTGACCGAGCCTTATAAACTACACAGGCACACACAAATTTATCTGCGTACAAAAACTTTTAAGTACATCGCGTTGTTTCTTACTTTTCTCTCCTTCCCTCGGTAAGGAGGGAGAATTTGTCTCGTTCTCTCTCGTAGTCTGGAAGTTGCTAGGAGCGAGAGAGAATACGCGACGTCTCTTCTCCTTCAAGTCGTTGATGTTGACGACTCAGCGTCCGGCGCGCTACTAACCGGACTAATTTAATGACTAACGCTAACAGCAGTATCGCCGCAGGACTTGGACAAGCGGCGGCTGTAGACGACTAGCAAAAAGGGGATCATATCTTTCCTCTCTTGAAAAAAATGTACAACAATAATAATAATAATACGTGTGCCATAAACACAATTTTCAGTTCAGGATACTAGTACTTGATCTCTTCTATTATTTATCTTTTTGTTTATTTTTTTACTGTTTAGCGAGAATTTTGAATGTTTCGGTATTTTAATAAAATATGAGGTTAAGTAGATTTTCAAAATGACAAAAAAAAAAAAGAGAAATATTTTTGAGAACAAACTTGACCAGCGTAGTGAGTTATTTTCGAGTGCGTGCGCAGTATCACGTCTACGCACGCGTCATTCTCATGGCTATCTCCACTCGAGAAAACCGGCTAAATTAAAGATTTCATAGAGGATGGTTGGCTCTTTTTATTGGGTCTTTTTATTGGGTCTTTTCTAACATTACCAATATAGACTATTGAAAACAGAAAAGGCATAAAACGAATATCTGCATTTGCCAACTATTTCCGTAACATTCTAAAGCCTGCAAATCAAAATGGAAAAATTACACAATTATGATATATACATTTTGCACTCGAGCATCATTATCGGTATGCATTGAACCGACAAAGCTTTTCATTTCAGTAGCAGGTTACAACAGGATTAAACTCGATGGAAATACCAGTGAAAATACTAGCTACAAGATTGCAGAATATATTCGGCACAGCTGTAGATTTCGACAAATATACGACGAGGTTAAGTACTTCCGAGCGCAGCGACGCTAATCCCCTGAACTCAAATTCTCGAACTAAAGGCGGTACACACCCATACAACGAGGAAAATCATCTGCGGGGTGCGCGAGTTGCGCAGCGCAACTGTCATTTTCCACGAGACTGTGTGTGTCCCTCTCCTCTGGGCTTTTTTCTCCACTCGGGGAGTCTCGATTCCCATCGATAGCCTCGATACTTGGCTCGGCTCATCGTTCCTCGGCTTTCCTCGCGTAGTAGTGTCTGGGTCAAAGAAGCTAGGAAGTGGTCCACACATCCATCGCGACAAACAGCACGAGCACAACCGAGCCGAGACTCTTTAAATGCTCGACGAGACACCCTTCTTCTCATCGTAACTACCTCCGCTCCCCAGCAAAACTGACCAGGTTAGTACTTGTATTGTTTTTAACTTACTACTTTTATCGGCTCATTCGCTTGCTTTTCTTTTATTGTGTTGATATTTGAATTGAACTTTGGCATCAGTTAGTGCGAGTGAACGATCGTGCGATCGATCTTAGCAATTGATACTTTTATTGTCGACGTCCGAAATGTAGAGATTACACACGGATTAACCTACAATGTCGATTTCCATAATAATTTTTGTTTGAAATACCTGTAAATGGATTAAGGACGCAATTTTTGTCTCCCTCTCATTTTCTCCTCCCCCTCCTCACTCGCTCTCTCGCTCTCTCGCTCTCTCTCTCCTCTCTCTCTCTCTCTCTCTCTCTCTATATATATATATATATATATAATATATATATATATATATATATATATATGCACATGTATATGTATTTATGTATATACGTTTCTATTTCTATCTCTATCTCCTTCTGGCTATTCCTTAAGCTCTAATAACATAATACATTAACGCACACGTACAAACACTTACGATTTTCACGATTGTTAGCCAACGACGCTTTTACCCAATTTGATTGCTTCTAGATTTCACTAATTACCATGCTCTTCTCATTAGAAATTATTTCGGAGTGTTTTTCAAGTTCCAAAAATTTTGATCTCCATTTTTATTTTTACACGAGAATTTATCTACGTGTTTCAATGTCCTTTTACTTTTTTTTGTTTTTCATTGCTCCTGTTTTAATCAAAGCTTACACAAGTAATATTTTCTTGATTTTCATATCTAATTAATAAAATAAATTTTTAAAAAAATATAATACTTAATGCCAATGACTTAAGAAATTCCTTTTAAAATTTTTATATTCTTTAATATTAAATGTTCATATAGCTTTCACTCATTGAGAAATGGTCAAGACTATAATTATTAGTTAGTGTTTCATTATCAAAGTGTCATAAAAACCAAACAAAGCTTTTATTTTGATGTAAATTAAACAATTAAAAACTTAAATAATTTTTTTAAAAGGAATTTCAAGTCTTACAATTTCGTTTTTTTTAAATATTCAATGTTATTTATTGTATTATCATGTGCAATATGTTTAATACATGTTACTTAATATATTATCCTTTACATTCAGATTCGTTTATTAAATATCTGTAAATTATTAATCCTTTATTTACTTTTTTAACTTCTACTAATAATGGCTTTCAAATATAAAAAATTTCTCAAACACGAGTTTTCCTTTTTGATGAATTAACACTTAAAAAAAAAAATGCCAATTAACAATATGATAATAAACTTGTTTTTTGACATTATAAAATATTGAATTAATATTCAGTTTTTTATCCAATACAAATAATAATAGTTTTTTTTACCTCTTTGATTATTTTTGTTTTTCTATTCTCTACAATTGATATTTTTTATATATTTTTAGGATGGCACACAGTTCTCAATCTTATGGGTCTACAGATCAGAGGACTGATGTACCTGATGTTGGATTTAGTCCCACCGAACTTTACAGTCTAAGTGAAAACATAACAACCAACATATATACAATCAATACAAGTTATAGAACTCTAGATCGTGCCTACAAGCTGATTGGAACCAATAAAGATAATCAGGGTCTTAGGGATAAAGTGTTAGTTAAAATTTATAAAATTGATACCTATTTTATTTATAATTTATTTAAATTATTTTTCTTTACAATAGCATTTAATGTGTTATATGATTAATAATTTTGATCTTTCTTTTTTTAAGACATGTGGCACAATTAAGCACAAATCAAGTGGTGACTCAAACAAGTAAAAACATTGCAAGACTGACTGTATTAATGAGAAAAGGCGATAAGCAACAAAAGTTACAAATTGAAAAGCTTACAAGTGATTTTAAAGATGCATTACAAAAATATTCTGATATGCAAAGAGTAAGTCAAAAAATGTATATTTATTTTTTACATGATATTGGAGCTATGCCTCTAGAACAAGACAACATATATAATTTTTCTTATACCATTCTTAAATCGATACTTCTTAAGTTTATAATAATTTATTAATTTATTGTATAATTATTTTTTATATTATTTATATTCTTTTAAATTTTCCAATTAGGTAATTTTTTATTATTAAAAATACTTAATTATATTGAGCAAACTATTTTAAATAATTACTAAACAAATAAATTAAAAACTATTATATTTCAAATATAAAATATTTTTAACAAGAATTATACAGATTATAATTAAAGATTATGTAATCCTTTAATTAAAAAGAATTTGTATTGTTTTTTATTTAGTACTGTAAAATATAATTTTTATTAAATAAAAGTAATTAAAGATACAATACATTTTCAATTAAATTTAGTAAATGTAACAAAACATCTTTATTTTTAATATTATTATTATTATTTTGAATTAAATTATTAAATCACCAAAAAATATTTAATAAAAAGAAAATGGTTAAAATCAAGAAATTACCATATATTTGTTTCAATTTATTATAGTCGATTGCTGACAAAATGAAGAGGCATATACTGGTGATGAGTAGTATAGAAACTCATGGAGATGAAGAAGATGAAAAGCAAAGTTTGATTCAAATTCAAGAGGATGCAAAACGAAGAGCTGAACAAAGGTTAGTTTTAAAACAAAGAAGTTACACATCCTCAGATTTCGGTTTCATATCAATCCTTTCTATTAAAACAAACCAATCATTCTTTCACTTCAAAAAACATTATCGATGCTTTTTTATAGCTTAACTTACATTACTTATGTATGTTTAACACCCGAGTATGTAAAAAAAATTATCTGCATGACTGCAAATGAGTAATTAGCATGGATTACGAGTGGATGTTGCCGTTTAACATTTTCATGAAAAAAATGCGTAATCGGACATTTTTTTAAGTATGAAAAATATTTTAATAAAGGTAAGAGTTTAGGCAAAAGTTGGTTCAGAACAGGTTAAATTGAAAAATATTTTTAATTTCCAAACACTATAAATAATTTTGTTTTTTTTCAGAGCATTGGAATTCGACCATGCATTAATTCTGGATCAAGAAGAAAGGATAAAACGAATTGAAGGTGATATATTAGATGTAAATCAAGTTATGAGAGAGCTTGGAGCTCTTGTCTATCAGCAAGGAGAATCTATCAGTAAGAATAATATTTACATTAATATATATATATATATATATACATATATTCATAATAAATGAATACTATGTCAGCTGATTTTTAAAAATCAAATTCTGAATATTTAATTTGTAATAAAATCGTAAATGTTAATATTAACTAAACAGAAAATTTCAATTCACTAATACTTACATTAAATCTTTGTTAATTACATTAAATATGTGAAAATTTAAATGAAAATTCAATGTTTTCATTACAGGCAATATAGAAAATAATATTGAAAGTGTACATGACCATGTTGAACTGGGAACACAAGAATTAATAAAGGCTAGTAATTACCAAAGTAAATTTCGGCGAAAACTTTGTGTTCTCTTAATTATAGCTATTACTTTTGTGATTATTTTGATACTGTGTATAGTTTTAGCTCGCAAAGCAAGTTAGCACTTTTAGACATTTAGGTAGCTGTAGAAAGTCGGATTTGGTTGTCTCAATCTATTGTAATAGCTCGTTTTTAAGAATCTTGCCCATTACAAATTTAACATATTGCCTATTTTTATTGACTTTATGAATACGCTGTATGGAATGCAAGAGTTCAGAGACTTACACAAAGATTTGGTAAAAGACTTTCTACATTTATGCTGCAACTACATGAAATCAAGTGGTTGTATGAAAAACGGTGCTTCTCAATCTATTTAATGTATTTCTGAATTAGATAGGTAAATATCAAATGATGAAATTTTGATATAAATAATGTATAGTGCGATCTCTATTAAAACTTATAGTCAGTGAATTTAGAAAATAAGCTTTTTTGAATTTCAGGTAGAATTTAATAATATATTGATTATTGCAATTAAACGTAAAAGTATATTGTGATATTTTTAAATATATAAATTAAAATATAAATGCATTAAATCAATAAAGTTTCAATCAACAGTTTTTTCTAATAATTAATTTTAACGAAATGTGAGGAAAGTATATCTATCTAAAATTCACAATGACTGTTAAACCGTTATATTTTCATTCATTGAGTAGCAATTATCTTCACTAAAAATTTATTGAAAGTTATATGATATTGTTATATTATAATTATTCCATAAAATAAAGTGAATATTTTTCTTTTGCTAAAAATTATTTGCACTTATCAGTTTTATAATGAATTACTTGTCAGAAAGTGTTAAAGTTAATTTTTTCTTTAACATAATTCCTTATACGTAAATAATTGCGTTAGGTATATTTTTAGTTATATTTTTATTAACAACTGTGTCATAGTTATACGCAAAGCGTTTATTCTTTGCAAAAGAAAAAAGCGTTTATAATGAAAAACAGCATTGAAAAACTATAGTGATTCGCTGTAACAAGCTTTGTAAATGAGAAAACAGCCAGGGGCTGAACCAAATGTGTATTGCCTTGATATTACATGTATTTTACCTTTACTCATAAATTTGTTAAAAAGTGATAAATTAGTAGTCGTTAAAGAAAATGTGCCTATGTGAGTTTTCTTCGTTCTGAAATCGTTATAACTCAAGAATTTGTACTTCATTTAACGTCTATTAATTCTACTATAAAAATATAATAGAGTACCTTTGTTATTTATGTATTAAAAAACTAAAGTAAGGTGAATCTTTTTACTTTGCTCTTAAGATACTGTGATTTGAAAGCATGACATATGAGAATGCTTCTCATATAAGAAAAAGTGTTAAGAATGCAAGACTTTCGCTGTTAATGAAGTTTCTTCAGTCATTGCAATTAAATTTAAAAAAAGCTTTACATTAACTGAATGCATTGAAAATGCATAGCAACGATATTTTTGATGAAAATTATCATCAAATAAATGTGATTATTGTAGAGGTTAACAAAAAATTCTCACAATTTATGCTGCGTCAATCACTATTTTAATAAATATATCTCATTATTGCTTAGTATATGTATTATTCATCATGCCAGGGGCAAAAAAAAAAAAATAAATCCGAAATGATTGAGACAGCCATTTTTTTTTAAAAAAAGGCCGATAGATTCGTATATATAATAATAAATATTAGGCATTCCAGATATAAAAAAAAATTCATCAAATTTACTATATTATTAAGAGAGAAAAAACAACAAAATTGTATATACAACTTATTAATATCATTCTGAATAAATGACATTAAACAATAATTATATAAACATTAAACGATTCTTTATAAACCTGTAAATGCGTATATTGACAAACAAAGCTCTTACAACTTTGCAACAAATGTATGCTTCATATTTTAATATTTAATATTTTTTAAATTTGCCAAAACTTAGTAGATAATTAAATTATAGCACATTGTGTAACATCGATAAAAAATGGGTATAAAAAATTAAATTATGTAAAATCGTAATTAAAAAATCAAGATTTTTATAATACTTTTAAAATTTAGACGTGCATCAATAGTAAGCAATACATAATAATAAACTTATATTATATATTTCATTGAGAAAAGAAAAATAATTGAGCTTACGAATACAATTACGCTGTAAATGTATATAATTTGTATTATCAGTTTTATTGTTGTATTTATAATTTTAAATAAATAAGTACAAATTTACTTTCATTTAATTAGTAATTATACACAGAATAATATTACAAATATTTTATTTTTTAATATAATATTGAATCAAAATTTATAATAATGTGAAAATAAGATCATATTAATTGGAAATGACAGAAAAACTTATTTATATTATTAAAAGCTTTATTATTAAATTATTAAAAGTCGAAAAGTTGAATATTATGAACTTGAAGATATTTATTATAATAAATATTTGAAAATCACAATTACGAAATTATTCCAATAATATTACACTTTGACTTTATTTTGCGTTTTGTGGTCTTCGGGTTTTTATTCTAGCTTGCAGTGCTAAAAGAAGACCTGCGAGAACGTCATGGTTCGGCAACTTTTTGGCAAATAATAATCGCTTTACTGAATCATCATACGTAAGAAGTGCTACCATGTTTTGGAGTAAAAATCCTTGGCAGTATTCGAGTAATTGTACAGCATTATAAACCTAAAATTATATTTTAATAAAATTTAATATGATTAAGAATACGTTAATTTTATAATGTTGAAAAGATTATTTAAATGCTGATCAAAAAATAATATAAAATTTGAATGAATGAAAATTATTTTTTATATTAGAGAATCGATAAAATTATATTTTTAATGTATTTAGAAAAATTTATTAATAATATTTACACTTTTGATTATTTCAAAAATCAAATTTTATTTTTAATTAAAACCCTATTAAAATAAATATATATAAAAGTGTTTTACCTTAGCATGAATGTACATAGAGACAATATTATCGAGATCAACCATTGTTGAGCATTGAGCTTCGCAGAATCTTAATAAACCATCCAGTTGGAAGAAATTTGCAGCTGCCATCAGTTCTAATACGTCACTTTGATTCACATTCAAAGTGGTGTATCCTCCATGATATAAAAACTCCATGACCAACTTTAATTAAAAAAATTTAAATTTCGAACAAGAACAACCATGTTGTATTAGCGCCAATATTATGTAATGATAAATTTGTACCTGGAAAATGTGATACCGAATGTCGTTAATTTGAACAATAGGTGGATTTCCTTCACACAATTTTGAACTTAACATGTTTCTAAACCTAGAAGATGACGTTACGAGTACAATTTTATGTCCATAAAACACCCTGCCTTCTACTCTAAATTGTACGTCGCTTAATTCCGGATTATTTACGAATTGTGGATCGATTCTGGATCCACTTGAAAGAGTTGTATCTCTAATTGGTTTTATTGGCTCCCAACCAAAACAGGTACAAAATATATCCGCCAATAATAGTGTCGTTCCTTCTTTCTACACGCAAACGAGAAAAAGGATGTTAAAATCTTCTTTTTTTTAAAGATACATAAAATTATGCAACGATATAACGCCGAATATGTACTTTACTATATCGAAAAATATTAAACAGTAAGGGAAGACACTCTTGAACGAACTGCGTTGAATAATCATCGGGACAGACTTGAAGGAAGTCTTGGAGAAGTTGATCGATAATAAAGTCTATTCGCATCTCGTGGGCTGTCGAGAGACTGTGCATCCAACAGTGCAGTGTCCAGGAAACCCTCAACCCTCGAAGTTCCATAGTTATATCTATTTTTAAAATAAAATTACAATTGGTCTTTTTATGGTTTAAGCTTTAGACTAAATTGATATTAAGTGTCTTGGTAGGTATTTACAAATACAGGAAATTTTTGAATGTACCTAAATGATTGCACTCAACACTGTGATACATGGCTTCTTGGAGAGCTTTATTTTGAACTTTGCTGAAGACCGGCTCATTTCCGTCTCGTTGATTGTCTCGATTATCGACTACGTGTTGCTGAACTGTACCCGAGTTACCTTCAGCGAGTATTTCTTCAAGAGACAGCACCTCTTTTTCACCTCGTCTAGCTGAAAAGTTGAGTGGGTGTGAGAGCAACTGATTCAAACAACTCCGTTGTCCATGTGCCGTTGCAACAGATATTGCACTGTCAAATTTTAAAACAAAATCAATTTATTTCATCAATTTTTACTCCACACCACGTGTATTTCTATTTCTTTGTTCTTATTTTTAATGAATCATCTTCATATATTGATACCTGTAGCAGCCACGTTGTGCAGAGCCAGAGTAACAAAATGTATCTTTGACTAATGTGGATAAAAAAGGTTGTGCTCCATGAGCCAAAAGCAATGCAACCATTTCATTGTTTCCAGAAGCTGTTGCCGCTTGTAATGGAGTTATTGTTGACTTATCTTCGCTGAGTTTCGCGCCCCCTTCGACAGCTGCGCCTCTCTCCAACAATATCCTAGCAATATTGCAGTGACCTATGAGGGCTGTGTAAGTCAATGCCGTCCAGTGTTGAGTTTCCGCACAAAATCCCTAAAAATAACTATCATGAGATATTGTACGCTTGCAGTATATTGTTAAGAAATATACATATGTGGACATTGTAAAAATTCATTAGACTATTGTAAATCAAATCAATCACGACTAATGTATAGGAGAGAATTTTTTTTATAATTACCACAGGACTAGGTTGCGACTGATAATTATTATTCTGATTTAAACTGCTGCTCAGCGAACCCGATGATGCGCTTAAATTCATGTTTTTATTAGGACTCGGAGCAGAAGGTTGACAAATCATGTTTTTTGAATTAGAGATCCCAGAAATCAAGGAGGGCCTCAAAGGAGTTAGAGAATACTGATTCGTTGTTGAAGCCGGAGTTTCTATATTCAGATCTGCTCCTGCATCTATGAGAGCCAATACAGCCTTTTCATCTCCATTTACACATGCTAACATAAGTGCAGTAAACCCATGGTCGTTAACCGTATTGATTTTTGTCATTGGTAAAACCGCTAGAGCCTGAGATATCAATTCCATCCGTCCACTAGTCAA
This sequence comes from Eupristina koningsbergeri, assembly GCA_018907245.1. Classification (NCBI taxonomy): domain Eukaryota; kingdom Metazoa; phylum Arthropoda; class Insecta; order Hymenoptera; family Agaonidae; genus Eupristina; species Eupristina koningsbergeri. Next base: position 2,683,952 of record JACCHV010002921.1, read on the forward strand.
TAGCTTAAATGCCATTTCCAGGCTGAAACGCCTAACATATTCCGAGTCGTCGATTCGTTTTGAGCTAATTGTTACCTCATCCGAGCTAAAACAATTAATACAAGTGCATATTAATATTTTATTTTGAAGATATGAAACAGTAGTTTCATAAATCTTATGCCTAAATAATTAAATAAGTCAGTTGAATAAATTATTCACAGAGCGGAAAAAACATTCTTCTATGTATACTAGATGGAAAACAATAAAAGAGAAGATATTATTATATATATTGTAAATAGTCTAACCAAATGGGTCTGATTGGGCAATCAACTCCAGGCAGAAGTAGCCGCGCTGCTTGGCTGATGTCATCGTGATCGACAATTTGAGCATGTCGGTGTTCAGCATGAGCACTTGCAACTCTTAACCATTCAACTAGCGGTGGAAGCACAACAAAGGCCCTTTCGTATGTTAATTCTTGAATTCCGGAGCCTTGCTCACCGTATTCCAGCTAAAATGCAATAACATTTTAGTGTAAGGTGAATTGATAATTTTGTAAGAACAATAAGCAACTTACCTGAGAACAGCGCATGTAGTAGAATAGGGCATTAAGTGCTTTAAGAGTAAGAGGAAGTAAACATCTACCAGATTGTGCAAGCTTTGTCACCAAGTCGACAAGCTCCTGCATCGATCCAACACAAGTGGTAAGAAGAGAAGATTCCAAACTCGAGTTTTGAGTATCTTTTCCACTGCGCGATGAGTTTGAGGAATTGAGGGAACTAACACTTGTCCACCGTGGCATTGCCAGAGCTCCTATTATTGTAATTAAGTAACGATAAATCTTGGTCGAGTTATTACTCACTCAAGGTCAAATAAAAATTAGCGGTGTTTACCCGAAGCCAGTCTCCCGGCATTGAGGTGGGCATAAGGTTGGAGAAGTCCCCAGAGATCTCCACTGTTGGCGATCGCGTGCTCTAGCATCGTTGCTGTGAGGTTCGTATGCGGTTCTATGGGTACGCACTGCAACACCATCTCTTCAAGAAGGTTCTCGATGCCTGCAGCCAAATAAACAGCTGCATATTCGTGAATCATACGACCTAGTCGAACGTCTGACATCCAACGGAGAAAACGTCCCACTGGGAGGTTTAGTCCTGAGCGCGAGCCTTTGGACTGCTTCATTTGATCGCCCGAGACCGCAAACATCGCCGCTGCCCTTAAGCAAGCCTACCCGTAGTCATAATCAAAAGGATAAATATAGTTCCAGATGAACGTTACAAACGTTAACGTACCTTAGTGCAGGAGTCGGCAAGAGCAGGACAAAGTAAAATCTTGAATGCACTGTAAACTTCATGCTTGCTACAGAGCCCCAGTGGTTTTACGAGCCTCTGAACTTCCCGGCCAACTCGTACGAGTGCCCGTTGTAACAGATACGAGAGTCGAGGTACTGTTTCCATCGTCACCTGAGCCATGTGATCCCGCGTTCTGCCATTTTGCAAAACCCGTAGTACATCGTGGTGTGTCCAGGGCAGCTGTTGCAACTCGACCAGACGATTGTGCGAGTCCACCCAAACGAACTCGTCGGCATTCGTGACGTTTGTATTGATGGTTTCAAGACTCGAGTGACGCATCAGACGTCGCACCGCGGGCTCCGAACTCTCAGAGCCACTCAGTGATGAGTAGGTCGAGGTCGAAGTGTGCGAGCGCATCGTTAGGTGTTGAATAGCGAATTTGATGTCTTCGATTCCGGATCCGGACCATGGTACCTGTAACTGCCCACACAGGATTGTCAGACATAATCTATTCAAGTACGGGTAGACGGGTGAAGATGAAGCAAGGAGACAAAAAAGTGAAGGTTTACCTTCGCGGGGGTTGCTCGATGTCGGCTGCGGTTCTGTCCAGAACGGTTGCGCCCGTTTCTCTGGGTCACCGAAGCCGAGAGTCGTTCGTCCTCGGGAACGCTGTTCAGGGTCTGTGGACTGTGGCTCCGGTGCTGCCGGTGGAGTGGCGAGCTGCTGCTCGTATGCCCGCCGGTGTCGGACATGCTCGCGTGTCCCGAGGAGCGGTTTTCGTCGGAGGAACTGTTGCTCGTACATTCTGGCCTCCGCTGTAAATGGAAATGTTCGTCTTGTTGTCGAAAGCTCCGACTGTTGGCCGGCTCTGTTACTGGTTTAGTTGTTGGGGCAGCCTTGTCTTTCAAATTGAATTCGCGATTTAAAATAGGGAATGCGCGAGCGACTTTTTGACTTTGCGCTGTCCGAATTCTCGAACAAAAGTCGGCTCTCTTTGTGCACTTTTGGAGAAATTATCGGTAAAGTCAAGCATCCACGTTCACGGGATGTTCTCACGCACTGAGAACTGATGGCATCGGTGGATAATAAAGGCAGCTCACATCCGTCAGCACGATCAAACGTTTGATTGGCTTTGAGGCGCGCGTTCGAGGGCATGCACTCGCGTGAGGTCCATTGTCGAGGGTTTGTTTTGTTACTTTTTTGCGGGATAGATAGCGTGCACGTTCGTTTAACATGCGGACAATACGCGTAAGCATAACCAGCAACACCGAATAATGATCGTTTGCAACGGAAAGAGTAGGAAGGAGTGAAAAGGCGAACCTGGAGTGCTCTGAGCTCGTGGATGCTGAGATGATGGTGCTGAGATTGATGAGGATAATGAGCAGTGGGCGTCATCGGGGTGGACGTCGGTGTCGGGGCAACACTGTCCGTGTCTCGCTCGGCTACCATGTGTACCGCATTAGTCTTCGGGGAGCCGTTTGTGACCTCGTTCGTGTAGGTGGAACAGTACAACTCATTGTGGCAGTTTCCTCCACTCGGCCTTTAGCAGCGTTTTAAAAATCATTTCAGGTTAATTTATTATCAAGTTACTATTATTAACGATCAACTCGATTATTTAATGTTTCGAAGGGATTTTATTTTATTCTTGTAAGAAGTAATCAACAATAAATTCAATTTGCATTCTCATGTGCCAAAAGTGGACGTTATTATCGGAATTGGATTTTTCACATCCGAATAGTACTATTACAATTATTATTGCAATCTTCTTACTTTTACACACAGAGAGAATTATCATTGAAATGTAAATAGTTTTCTATGTTAATTATATATTTAATTAACATTGCCAACAACTTATTGTTATCAACTTAAGCTCAAATTTTTATTCAACATATATTTTACATTAATATTGTTTGCTCTGACATTTATGCTTCCTATTTAAAGTATAATACTTCGAGTATTTACATTGTTTATTGATTTTATGAGTTTTGAAAATGAACAAAGTTTTCGTGAGATATCTAATGAATCTTTACACATAATTAAATCACTGAAAAACAAGTTTTACATTTAATATATATTTCAAAACATATTATTTTTTGATGCAAAGATCATATATTTTTAAATGCACAATACAACATATTATTTTTTTTTTTTATGAAATGCATTAAATGACAGTAGATATAAATATTTATTTTTAATTTAAATAGGATTTTATGTACAATTTTCTATTTGATTTGTTAAATCATGTGCCAATATCATTTATAAATTTTACTTGTGAATTCGTCTGCTATTTTATATATATGTACGTATACATATTTATGATGTATTTTGTATTCTGTATTTTTAATTATTTATATTTATTTATATCAGTAAGCATATAGACGGGTACATTAAAAATCAATATTTATCAATATTTATTGTTCCTCAAAGATATTTTGATACGCCTAATAGTTCATTTTAAGATAATTTAAAACAAACAATAGTCGATTAAATTTTCGATTTGCTCAAATTCAATATTATTTGTTTATTTTTATGCAGCTCAATACAAATCAATTTGGTAAAAAAAAAGATGCATGATCATGTTGGTGATTAAAAATACCGCATAGATTTTATCAATTGATCTTGTCCAAAGCAATATCAACAAACGAAACATAGCCAACAGTTCATTGATCTTTCATCAAAACTGCGCAATTGGAAAAATCGGTACTAACAATCGGTAGGTACGTCAATTGTCCGGATTATGTAAAGATTATTAGCACTTGGCGCGCCCAGAAAATCTACACTTTCTTTCAACAGTACTTGGTTTTTTTTTGTTTAGTTAAAATCGCGCTATTTTATCTGAATGAGCAATAAGGGATATCTTTTCTTGGTAAATTATTTTTTATTCCTACATGGACTAATTTAAGTACCTGGACAAAATTGACGTAGCGTTTCCCTACGTTTGTGCATTTAATAATTATTAACAAAACTCCTTTATTCCCAAGTTAAGACCTCGAAAGGAAGAAAACCTCGTGTTCTATTAAAGTAGTTGGAGGTGCAGGAGTAGGAAAGATTCAGTTTAATATTTTTGTACATTCTAGAAATCGTAAATGGGTGTTTTGCCTATCAAATGCTCTCTACAGCCTTGCACCTGGGATTCCTGTTCTCCTCTCCACCCAGGTCAAGGATGAGAGCACACGAGCGACACTGTAATTTATCTCTGAAAGTTACCCCCGCAAACGCCATTGCTGGACAAAACTCCAATCAGCCTTAAAGCCGCTCCTGTCTCCGGGCAAGGACCAGTAATCCTCCCGCTTGCTCTCGTCCTCCTCGATTCTCAAAACGTCCTCTCGACAAGGCTTCACGCTGATGACGATCTCATACGGGTTGGCCTCGGTGTCTGGCAACTCCTGGCCAACTCTCGAGTCCTCTTGGCTCTCGAGCTCGATGACTTGGGCCTTCTCACGGCGACCGGTGTCCCCGAAATAAATGACCGTCTTGTGTTTGGGCTCGGGCGCGGCTTCGAGTTCGGACACAGACTCAGACAGGGGCTCCGGATCCGAGGCGCCTTCCTCCTGCCACTCGCGCGTGGGCGCGCGCTCCACCAGGGGCAGAGACCGTCGGAGGATGAAGTCCCCCACGGGCCCCGTCCGGTTCTGCGTTGCGCTCATCGTCAAGGAATCCGGTGGCACTACGTCTCACGATCTCGTCCTCGGGAAGCGCCAAGCAGAGCGTCTCATCTGCGACGCGAGCACGCACGTGACTGCGCGACCGGCCGAGGCTTTCGCGCTCACACAGGCCGGAGGTGAAAAGCCACTTCCTGCGGAATACGAAGGGTAGGGCAGGGCTCGGCTCCGGGCGGCCTGCCTTCTCCTTAGATAGGAGAAGTCCCCCCGACTGTGCGTGCGTGCGTGCGTGCGTGCGCGCGCGTGTACTACCTATTACTCCTCTTTTACTTTCGATGCTTGTTGGGCGCAACATGTGCCTCGCGCGATTCTCCGCTTCCGCGTCTTTCCTTTGTTTCCCCTTTTGCGCGAACTCGGCCAACTCATCGAGTTTGCCGGGAGTCAGGATTCCTCGTGTTCGCGAGCATCGAGAGGCTCAGGGCTTCCTGACCTTTTTTGCCGCTTTGGCCCACTCGCTTCCATGTCGCTCTCCTTTTTCTATTTCGATCAATCAGTTTGAAACTCTCTCGCACTCTCGCAACTCCACTTCTCCCTCCCGCTCTCTGTTTCTCGATTTTCGCTTTCCGCCTCGGGCTCTAAATCGGAAAATCGGGCATCGCGCGGCGGCGAATCGACGCTCGCTGTGAACTTTGAACTCGCTTTGAAACGATCGAAGTACAAAGTTTTAATGCTGGTCTCTTGGAAGATCGCGAAGGAGCACAAGAAAGTCATCCTTTATTCATAGTTTTATTAGCTTTGTGTTACTGGAGAAGCGGGGGGGGGCATCTCCTATGTCCCTCCCTACATCCGATATCATGTCCCTTGCAATTGTCCCTACCAAGTTCCGTGACGGAGGCAGACCCGCAATGCCTATTATTACCGCCGTTATTATTACACTTTCCTTTGTATCGCATTAGCCTTTGAAAGTGGGCAATATTTAAAAGGCATTGCATTATGTATTTAAATAAGCCTGGAAGCATTCAATTCTTTCGTAGGATTGCAGTTTTAAAGTTTCATTGAAAATATTAGGTTAATCAGAAACATTTGCGATTTGTCAAAAAACAAAAAACAAAATCTACCCTGTGTTTTTTGTTTATTTCATTATTTTGCCGTTGCTGATCATTCAGCTTTTCGATAAAATTTTTTTTTATGATAGTATTTCATAAAAAAGCCAACTAATTGCTTTGTTACTGCAATTTTAACGAAGCATAACAACCGAACCACAACAATATAACAAATAAAATATTCTAAGCACGAACCTCACGAAAAACGTTTTTTAAAAAGCTATTAATGAAATATCGAGTATTTCTATGTACGTTAAATGCATTAAATAATTGATACTTTTCGTAAAGTTACAAAAGCTTGAGTGAGGGGAGCTTTAGAAAAAGATCAAGCGCGCTGTCGATTATCCTGGAACTTAGACTGATGACTTGGACTGTGGATTTAATTTTTATCCTGAGAGCAGGAGCTAAAGAATTAAAGGCCGATATTAGGGAGATGTGCATTGCTCGGAGGATCGTTCGACCGATCGAGAATCTGATTGCCGGCCACCATCTGGATCTCGGGCCCATCGTCCGGGCCTGAGATTACCATTCCCCGCTCCCGGACATTTGTATTGTCTGTGCTCATGTGGCGAAACTCCGGTGTCAAGGGCACCAAACACGCCTCCCCAACTAAATCGAAAACTTTTTCCTCTCGTCGTCGCGTCGCGGGCGGCCACATCAACTCCTCGCCCGCTCCCTCATCCTTCAAATTATTTTTTCATTCATTGCGATGTCTGTCGACGATGAATGAAAAAAATCTACACTTCCTCGTATGCTCTTCAATATGTGAATTAAATGTTATTTAATTTCGTGTATTTTTTACCGATCCACTCCCGCTTACACTCCTTCTTCAATTGGGTATTGTACCTTTAAAAATTAAATATTACGTCCATGTGTCAACTCAATCTAATCAAATTGAATTATTATCGCATTTCGAAATTTATGGCTCCGCGTGCTAAGTAAAGAGAATTCAATTTGAAAAAATACAGATGATACTATAAATCTTTAGCAGTTTTGCATGGAAAGCAAATAATTCAACAATCTTTTTATAATGTAACCTACTAATTACAAAAATGGCCATGTAGGCCGTATTGATTACCATTCAATCTTCTTCTCACTTTATAGTTTCATGATATATAGATCACGAAAAATAAACGCTAAAATAGGTCCTTTGAATACGAATTCATAGTTTCCAAACATGTCCTAAAAATACATTTCAGGTAATTATTATTTTTTTAAAAATATTACCATCGATAAAACGGCAAAGTAGCACACTAATTAGCGTTTTTTATCGCTTCTACTTTAATATAAATGTGTGTATCGAGGAGCCCACGGATCTGGAAATAAAAATGAATGAATAGTTTTAAAAAATGCATAAATGACGAAGATAAATAGTCGCGAGTGGGATGCGATTTGAAAAGTTAGACGGAAACGGAATTTTGTAGTGAATCGGCACGAATTACATATAATAACACAAAGTAGAAATTGGTTGGCTGGCAGGTTTCGTGTGAAAAAGAGAGCAGGTCGCGTTTGCACTCGATGTCTCTTAATTAGTCATCTGAAAGTCGAAGAGAGAACGAGGAAAGGAAAGGGTCCCAGAGGAAAAGAAAGAGAAAGAGAAAGATAGCGGCCCTGATATTATTATGGGAACAAAGTGGTGAAGATAATGCGCGTGGGATCAATTGCACCCGGCGACAAGATGACTTAGCCCAAGCCTTGAGCTAACGCAACGATTTAGGCTAACGGCTCTCTTCTTTCGCCTTCTCTCTTTCTCTCTCGTTAAACATTCACTTTGTAATGTTTCATACAGGATCTCTCTGTTATATTCATTGGTTCGATGAAAGCGCTGGCTTTTATTCGTGATTGACAGTACAATGATCAATTACGAGTCCCTCCTCATTACCCAAAAGACATTTCAAGCACATGAAAATGACAAGGAGTAAAACCAATTTAATCGATTGATTTTTTATCAGTCATTTACACTTCAAGACTTTTTCCGGTGGTGAGGAGTTTTGCAATTTGTCTCATTGAAATAATATTAAAAAAAAAGGTGCTTTATATTTTCCAGCATATGAAGCGTCTGTATCTCAGGGCCACGCTGGTACAATGAATGACTTTATTATAATTATGAATACCCTGTTTCCGCTTACAATTTCAACGAGCACGTGCACTTTCCGTTTGCCGGTTTCCGTACAGAGGATTCACTGTAGCGACCACGCAAACTTTCGTTTTTTCACATTCTAACAGTACTTTTCGTTACTAGCAATACTTCCTTTTCTAGGACTAGATTTATAAAAATGTGAGGCAACAAGCTTATTTGAACATAAAAACACATCCCACCCCTTAGTTGAATTGTTTTCCTTTGCTAAATCTGTTTTAGAATAAGTGATTGGAAAGATTTATCGGTAAGAATTATTCCCCACTCTTCTCGTGTTTTTTTGTGACGAATACAATTTATTCCTTTATTATTGAATTACAACTAAACCATTCACAAGCGGTACCCTAAATAAAATTCTGAAATAATTTATCTAGATCAACGAACTCAGCGCCAGCAGAAAATGATAATTAATAATGCATAGTTAATAATGACTGACAGCACTGCCCGGATTTTCCCATATTAATATTAGCTTATAGCGGCAATGAATTTACGAATTTAAGATAAATTTATTTTAATTTGATTTATTATTCCTTATCTAAAATTGTATCTCGAGTGATTGTACGAGGAACAAAAGATTCACCTTCAACATAATTCGTTAAAATGAAGTCGCTCGTAAAATGCCTAATAAAATTAATTTACGGCCATAAAGTGTAAGTGAAAATTCCGGGGAAAAAGAGGCAAACGCATACAGAGGTTTATTGGCATGGTATAGAGCTTGCGTGTAAATACATGTAGGATTTGAAATACGGATATGAGGTTGACCCGCGATCGATATTGGAATGTTCGGAAGATACCGCAATAAGCCGTAGCACTGGATGCGGGGGACCTCCGACTTGTATCTTTCAAACTTTTACTTCTATTTATTGTCTCTTCTTTTTGTCTTTTTTTTCTTTTAATTATGTCGGTTTAAAAGTTAAATAAACACCGAGTTTAATGGAATAATAATGTTCTTATTGGCTTGGTTTTCTCATTACTGGCGCGATAAAAATAAATGAGAAGCCTGCATTGGACGAGTTGAAAAAAAACTAAAATTTAAAGCTATGCACATGACATGTAAATGTAAGATTAAAAAAAGGTGCTTAAAAAATCTTACGTGAATTAAGATTTACTTTGATGAGTTCACGCCTGTCAAACTGTAATTTCGCAGGCTCAGGACACTGATAATATTTTATTGTGCTATCATAAAAATTAGATTTAGTTTGGATTTTCTAAAGTATTTGATAATTTCTTTAAACTCAAAATACAAATTTTTTTTCAATTTATTTATCAGCGGTTGAAAGTTCTTTAAGACAAAAATATTATACATGAACAGGTAATTTTCGATATGAACATTCGATGAATATAGCATTTTGTTATTTAGTACGAAGCCGTATTAAATTAAAATAGGCCAATTAAATTAATAGCTTATAATTAAGTCTTATGTCTAACTTTAATAGTAATAATTCGTTTAGATATACTTTCCGGGAAGGAAATGCAACCGGGAAGAAAAAATGTCAAAATTGGGCGTCTCATTTTTCAACGAAAGCATGACAATGTTTCTTTAGGAAGTTTATAGTTTTAATATAGAATCGGCAAATTGATAATCACGGAGTTTTTCAACCGAGACTTCAATTCAACTTGGATTTAATTACTCTGTTTATGGTAATGTTAGTTGTCAATTGGGGGCTTGAGATACTAGCTTAAATTTCATGTAAAACCGTTAACAAACGCTTATGGTAATGTGCATGTCTTAAGCTTTTTTTAAAGCACTTTTCCGGTTGGCCGCGTAAGAATCGCGAGATCCGAAGAGTAAAAGGCAGACGAGGAGGAATCAAAAGAATTCACCGGTGAACTCGGGAAAAATAAAGGATTCACACCCGTGGATGCTCGAACGTGCATGATTGCAGCAGTTGTCACTATCATTGTCACTATCATTCACCAGACGCATCCGAGACATCGGCAGACATCCGAGGCTAGGGGCTGCGGATCCGAGAGGTGAACATAAATTTCCTCCTCAGAGATGTGCGATCGGTTGGGGAGGGCACGACCTGGCTCGATTCCTTCGATCGGCTCCACGCCTACAAGGATATTAAATGCCGATGATCATTTCTACGTCTGCGTATCTTTCATCCAGGTCTAGGCTATTTTAACTTTATTTGACTCTGCTTTCGTAGACCAAGCACATCCAATCGCATTGTAATCACAGTCCTCCTGCGAATTGCTCGTTATTAAATGGGGAGCTCGAATTGCATTTACGTTGGTCGAGACAGTCAATTTATTTTGTCGTATTAATCGAGTGACTTAATTTTTCCACCGATAAAAAGCTGAAATTTTCGATTGCTCATTATTTTCATTGAAGTGCACGGGAGATGATTTAGGATTATCAATGTTTGCCTATGATTGGAAGTTGATTTGATACTCGGCAAGAGGAAAGGGATTGTCCGAGATCTCAAACGAATAAGTGAACGTTTTCCCATCCTCTAATTAACAAGTATGACAAGTGTCGTGTGCTTTGCAAGAAAGTATCCGCAAATTTCTCTATTGATGTCAATTGCAGCGAGACAGCAAAAGGTACGCGTAAAAAAGGTGAAGTAATATTTTATTTCAAATGCTTATTTCCCTTAAACAAAGTAATAGATCAATTAAAGGAAGTTCCTGTGCTACGCATCGGTTGCCACGAGATGGAAAGGACAGAAAAAACCTGGATGATTCGATCAATCAGAGAAATTAATGACACTGACTAGCAGATAATAATAGCAATTAAACTTTTTTGCGCAATTTTATTTTTTTTTTCTTTTGTGATGGAGGAAAAGAAGAAAAAGAAAAACTAACGAATGGATTCGGTAGAAGAGATGTAAGCCATGAAATAACTTCTATTCCTTTCGGCCGAAACTTTTAATACAAACATTTTATTTATTAAATTTTTCTTTTAATCTATATTTTTAATTTTCTTTTCAAAAACTTTCATTTACTATTAACATTTTAAATGCAATATAAATTTATATTATAATACTGCTGTCAAATAATTTCTCCAAACTGTAATGCTAAAACGAAATTTATTTTAAATGTTATTTTAAACTTTGCTCTTATTATCAAAAAAAAATCTTAAAAAGAATTTTAAGATTTCTTTTGAATGTACAGTGCAGTACGGAGAAAATTCAATGCAATGAAAATTACGCGTTTCAAATCGAAAGATGTTGAGTTGCGGAAGAAGAAATAAATATAAATGGAATTGCAAGGAATTCTATTAGATTATCCAGATTGTTCTGATTGTAAGATTGTGGTAAGAAGTCTATTGTGGTTATATTTAAAATATTTAACACATATAAAAAAATTCCTATAATAGATTTAAAACTGCTTCTGTATACAATATAAATATATTATTTTTGTTTGACACGAAAATAATATAAAAGAAATATGTCTTTTATAATTCCTTTCTACTTAATAAATTAGATGTTATCTCAATAAAATCTTCTCTAAACCAACTAAATAATTCTTTTAAATTCTGTATTTTAAAGCATTAATAATTATCATTAGTCGAATAATTAAAATTAAAACGAAAGCTTTTCTTATAACTATGAATTAATAATATATTTTTTATAATAATAAATTATAAACTTGGCACTTAATATTGGTAATGAATTTTAGCTACTTTCGATAAATGTGTTTATATAATTCGATAAAAATTGTATTAATAATTATTAAAGATTACTTTTACATGGATTTTAACAATTAGTCTGGAGTTTACAATTCGGTTAGTTCTTGCACAAAATTTAATAGTTCTTTAAATTAATTAAAATTATTAAATTCGGCATTAATTTAAATATCTGTGTGATAAAATTACTCATTAATGATATGTTTTACGTTTTTTGCTTAATAGTTATACCCTCAGATAGTATAAAACTTTCATCTAAAGCATACATTATAATTATATTAGTAGTTTTAGATTTATAAATTATTATTTGACACAAAAAAATGACATTTATTTATTCACAATAAAAATCCAATTATACATCATCATTAGTCCAATAAAACCTCATCATTAGTCGTCCGATTAATGATAAGATTTGTATTTTATTTATTCACTTTTATAAAATGTGATATAAAAATTTGAATCTAAAATTTAATTTTTATTTTATTATTTTTTATGTATCCTATTTTAAATTAATCATAGAAATTAACACAAGTTAAGTTAAATATTTAATTGATTTAATTTTTAAGTAAACTGAATAAAGCATAAAATCAAAATAATTGAAAAATTATAAATTAAAAAAAAAAGCCTATAAAACTTTTTTTTATTGAATTTCTTCGTATTAAATGTATATGATAATGAATAGTATTAAGATTGATTTAATAATGACTGAATTTATAGACACACAGAAAATTCACAAGTTTATATTTTAATATTAAATATAAAACCAATGAAAAAATATTTTACATTTTTAATAGAACATTTTCATTAATTTTTAAAAATAGTAAAATATTTAAAAGTAATTTTGATGATTGTAATTTGTACTTATATGTACCAAGCTATTATATTTAGCAAATATTATAGTCTTGCAATTACTTAATTTATAGATGTTGAGAAAAATAAAATAATCGTTTATAAATAATTATTTTCGAAATACATAAATTAAATATTATTACCACAAAAATTATTCCTTCCGGAAAGTAGAAATTGTCTTTGAATTTTTCATGTATCAAAAATGTTAAGTTTTTATGGAATTTATAATCAATAAATGCATAGGTAATTTTTAAATTAAAATATGTACCTTCACTTATCGTTCTTTTTTTTTTTTTTTTTTTTTTTTATTTTTATACATTTTGTGTGTATAAGGGACTAAAACGAGTTACGAAGCAATTACGGGTAATAAAGTAACAATTTTTTTTTAATTTCAGAATTTACGCCTTTGACTGTTACATAATAAAAACTAGATTTGGTTTCTATAAAATATGTCTGAGAAAAAATATATTTCTGTGAATTCGATTAAAATCTATTTTTTAAAAAGTAGGTATTTTGAAGAGCAATAAAAGAAAAAAAATGCAAGACTATCCATTAGTAGGAATGGCTATTTATAACGGTAAACCGAGGAAAATGTCGACAATCTTGTAGATTTCAAGGTGCATATTTCCTTTTATTAAGATAATATTTCAATATAGATAAATAAATATAATTTTTATCGTGAGTTAAAATTAAAAGTGAAGTCCAGCAGAAGGTATGGGTGAATCAAAGCATTCTGTTGACGACCATTTTTTATTCAGGTCATTGAGGAAATAATATAGGGTGATCAATGTTAATTGGTGTCCATTGATATGGAATAATAATCATTTGTCTATTAAAAATGACTAGCACACGGCTGGTCGTTAATTAAAAAATTGCAGAGTTCGGTAACTGCATTGAATTGAGAGTCATCGACTTTTGCACCCGAGTAAGATCGAACAAAGAGATTTTGAAATATTGAATTATTAGTGTTGAATATTGTACAAGAGCTTAGTCATTACACGGTATGAATAAGATACGAGGTCATTTTATGATGTAACGTAAATAAAGATATATTTCTTTGCCGGCATTTATCTGCCGCTTAATTTAAGAAGTAAGATCTTGAGGAGCAAAAATATTAAGGGCCTGGACACACGTTATGAGTCGCAAGTCACGAAAGAATTTCGTTTTATGATTTTTCATGGAGAACTGATATAAATTTTCTTGAGTGCGGTTGGCCCGGCGATCGAGAGATAAGAGATCGCGGTGGAGCATCGGACATGTGTTCGTGGACGCACAACCAAACGATTACCAGAGTTTCGGAGCCGTTAGAACCGCGCTAAACCTAGTTTAATTTTCAATTTGTTTGGAAGGGGCCGCGAATAATTTGCACTAAAAAATGAAAATCGCAGTCGCACTTTCTTCAGTTGGGTAAAAAAATTAATTTCGCACTTGTATTGTGTTCGGGGATAAAAAAGAAGTACAAGACAAAGCAATTAAAAAGGAGACTTGTGTTTGTTCGCGAGAGAGGCAAGCGGTTGCCGAGAACCGAGACACAAGCACTTTTGGTCTCTTTGGTCTCTTTGGTCTCACACTCTTAATCTCGCGGGAGTCGGAAAGTAAGTTTTGTAAATCATCAGAAGAGGAGATAAAATACAATGAATCTCTTCATGGTATGTATAATAAATGTTTTCGTCATAGTGTACGGGGGAATAATTTATTAAAATTCGAAGGGCTTTGTTGGTAGTAGAGGTTTGCACGCATACCCCCCCCCCGCCCGCTACTCGCAACAGGTTATCGCGGGCATGACTCTTCATTTTTATAATCATTAAAGTTTGTTTGACAGTCGGGTCAACGGCAAGAAACTTTCAGGTTCTTGCCGTTTTACGAGCGAAATTATGAGAGAGCCGCTTCCGAAATTATTTCCAAGGGACGATGGGGTCGTTCCACGGTCGTTGGCTCCGGCCGGCAGCCTAATTATCTTATCCTGAAATTCATTTCACATGCCCATCGCCGATTCCGATTCCGATCCCAAATTTCAATTACCCTTCGCGGCAATCTACATCAGCGGTTGTAAACGACGATTCGCTCGTTTCTGCGACTCACACCACGGCAAGTTTCATTTGAAAAAATCATAATAACCTGCGAGGCTTCGGTCTCAGGATCTCATGACCCAGGTCAGGAATGCACACACTCAGACTCAGCGGGTGACCATAGTTCTCGGAGGTGTCGAGCGTTTTCCTCCGCTGCTGTTGATGTTGCAGATACTGCTCTTGTTGCTGCTGCTGCTGCTGCTCCTGCTGCTGCTGCTCCTGCTGCTGCTGCTTCTGCTGCTGCTGCTGTTGCTGCTGTTGCTGCTGCTGTTGCTGCTGCTGTTGCTGCTGCTGCTGCTGCTGCTGCTGCTGATGATGATGATGATGATGATGATGATTTAATGGCTGCTGGGAAGTGCCGGGAAGAATGGAGGGCGCGCCTACAGAATTTGGTAGGCCGTTTGCCAAAAAGATACTCGTTTGCCCCTGTGGTTGTGGTTGGTGCGGCTGAGCCTGACCATCCATCCTTCTCTATAACCTTTGCCTTTGCGACACCCTAATTAATCCTCCACCCACCACAAGTCCTGGAAATTTGAACATTTAGTGACAAAATCTTTATATGTTACTAATTTTTACACCAGGAAATATATATTTTTAAAAGCAAATAATTTATAAGTTTTTTTTTTTCAAGTAATACTGTTATTTGTTAAATTTTAGCTATTTTTTTTCTCTTGATGTTTATCTGAAAATTTATAAACTTTGTTTAGAATTTTATTTATACTACATTCTAATTAATAAAATTAATCATTTTTCTTTTTTCTTCTAAATTATTTTTTGATGAAAATTGTTCTTTTGACACAATTACAATTGTGTTTATATATCCATATATACATACATACATACCTACATACATTGCATTACCTTATATTGTGTATATAAATGGTAACTTACAATATTTTTATCTGGTTTATAAAATATACAGAATTCATATTTTAATAAATGTATCATAAATACAATCCATTTTAATAACACTTTTAAAATAAAAAATAAATTAGTGATCCAATAGAAATGAGTTTTTATTAAATGGTTTTAAAATTATTAGAAAGTTTCTCTAATTATATGTACATATTTAAGGCATAAATATTCCTTTAAAAAGACATTATATTACACGTGAACTGTGAAAAATAGAAAGTAAGACTTTTCACTGAGTTGAATACATTATTATATACTTAATGTGATTTACACTAACAAAGTGGTTTCAGGGGAATGAGATTGTTATCTCATACTTATATTCCGATAAGCCCACTTTTAATACCTTCAATGCATTTTCTATTTCTTCATTTTACAAAATCTTAAGCACAAAAGATAAGTTAAATTTGATTTTCGAAGGAAATCGTTTAAGGATATATTTTTATTTTAAATACGATCATGATTAATAGTATAAAAAATATAATTAATATAAAGATTTACTAAAGATTTTAAACCTTTTACAAGGCGCTAGATATGATTTGAGGATAGCTTTAAAAGAATAAAGTAATATTCACAAAACGTCATCTTTGGATAAAATATGAGATTTGATCAACCACTTAAAGTTCTCATTACCTTCTTTCTTTATCGCAGGAATGAGTTTTACGCAGATTCATCATAACATTTTTGAATTTTTAAAAACAATAATTGATCATTTAAAAGTATTCACAAATATTAATCAATGAAAATATTAAAGTTATTAAGATATAGGAAAATAATGTGCAAGAGATGCAATATACATAAATACCAATGAGATTATTCTTCATCGTATAATTTTAATTTTTAAATTCTTCATATTATTGTTAAAATCATTTCAATGCAAATATATTTTATTTAAACAATATCTTATTTAGCTTATATTATAAATATAAACCTTTGAAATTCCACTTTATCAAATATATAAAAGACAACATTGTTAAATTATTAAACTATGTAAAATAATATATATACTTCAATCAATGTTTATGCTTTCAAATGAAAATATGTTCTTAAAAAATTAAAGAGAAATGATGTAATTAATAAGCATGTGTATATTAATAATAGATAATTCAATCAAATAAATATTGTTTTTATTTGATTTTGAATTTAATTCTTACATATTCTTATTAAGAAATTTCTACAAAAAATCTTTCCAGTAAAAAACGAATTATTCATCACTGCAAATTATGTTCATTAACATTAACATACTGAGTACTAATTTCATCAGGATTAAATATATACTACTTTTCAAGACGACATAAGTATTATCATATATTAAATATATTAAAACTTATAAGTAATAAAAAAAAATTTAAGTAAATAATACAATCCATCCATACACCACTTCACAAAGTGCACAAGATACTATATTCAATTTATTTTGTAAAAAATTTGTCCATAATAATTTAGAAAAGTAAATAATGATTATTCATGCCAAATAATATTTTTTTGCAATTTTTGTCAAAATAAAATTATATCTAAAAAAATAATGAATAACTTTTTTAATTCGTGAAAATAGTTAAACCTTTTATTTAAATGTTTTATCAGAATTATAAAAATTTTAAGGATAAATGTGTATTTGTGATATGTATGCCACATATATTTCCATACACGTTACCATTTTATGATGTGATGTTCATGTGTTGTAACGATTGATTTTTATTATTATTTATAAATTCATTGTTATGAATATTATTCCAATTTTTACAATTCATAGATCATAATTAATAATCGTAATTCATGTAAAGTATAAAAAGCCTGTTAAAATTTTAATTATATCAGGATGTAAGAGAAAAAACTTACGTAAATGAAATAATATCAAATAAAATGAAAAGTTTTATGGATGTGGATTAATATAACTAAAACCAGAGAAATTGCAAATATTTGTATTTAAACTATGAAAATGAATATGGATAAATATATAATTTCGATAAAGATTTCCATATAATATTTTGATTTTATATTACCAATAAAATGTAAAAATAATATTATTAATTATTATAAATTTGAACAAATTCTTTACTATGTTAATATTTTAATTAATATAATACAGCATAGATTTTACTTTCAATATAAGAAACAGATTGGCCAGAATTTTGATTCATAGAAAAAATATGCTTAATTTTATAAAATAATATAATTATATATTTACAATTATAAATATTTTCTTCGGTAAAAAGTCATAATACAAAAAATACTGTACTGCAATAAAGTTAAAGCAATCTAATTAATGAATTGGAGAAAAAAGTTTTTTAAACAAGATATTTTTTTATGATCACTAATATGATTATAATGATTATATTGAAATTATTTGTAACGATTAATAATAAGAGTTATAACAAAATTGAAATAGATACACGATTAATATCATTTTGAAAAGTATGGTCTTGCGTGGATAAGACCTTGCGAGTATGTCTTGCATCTGTATAAAATTTATATGATGAAAAATTAAATCCCCAGACACACATATCATTTATAATTGGTACCGATAAAATGGAGCTAAAGTTTTTATATCGAATAATATTCATATTCAAAGTATCAAGATACGTTTCCCTTGTGTTTGTGTGCCGTTAATGTCGGTAGTACTTGAGAGTAGTGCGTAATAAGGGAGAGTGAGGGGGGGGGCGTTGGAATAGACACCGACCTACTAGCGAACAGTGCCTAATGAGCAGCGAGTAGTGAGTAGTGAGGAGTGGGCAGTGGGTAGTAAGACGGGATTCGTGATTCGTGATGCGTGATTCGTGATTCGTGATTCGTGAGCAGCTGCTCTCGCTAGATGAAAGTAATTCACGTGCACGTAACAGCCGCAGGTACTTTCGGCACTTTCTTCCGAGCTCTTACCTGCTTGCTCGAGAGTTGCACGCGAGGAATCCGAAGGTCATTAACGAGTTCACGCTCGTAATTAGCAGCGCTCCGACGATCCTTATCTGGAATAACTTGCCGAGAACTAAGGCTCAATTGTAATTGCAACTAGCAAAATGTAAACCACGAATTCACGTAGCTCTTCAAGGATCGATGGCACATGCATTAATTTAAGGTGCACATAAAAACAAGCTGACGCGCTTTAAATAATAAATGGAAAAAAATTCCAGGCATATTATTTCTCTATAATTAGCAACTTGTTTTACGGAATTTTACACGTTATCACGCAAACTGTCTTTTCGTGAATTTAATTGAAAGACGAACAAAGTACATCATTTTGAAATGCGTACATTACAAAGATTTGTTGAATGCAAAGTAAATTTAGTACATGAGAACAATAGTGGATAAAAAATTATCAGATTTTCAAAATAAATGTAGTTCATTTACACGTTTAATTGTTGATGGATGATTATATTACCTGGCGTAAATAACTATTCTTTAACGGTATTGAAGTGCATTAACCACATACATGCGACAATGCAATTGCAGTGCACTTGAAGCACGTGACACGTTTAAAAGGTAATATTTGTCGAATGAATAGGATACAAAATAAAGTAGAAATATTAGGTAATTTTATCACCATTTAATGATTAATTTATTGTTTGATAAAATAAAAAAAAATAAAAAATTTGCGTTTCAGTATGTGTTTTACCCAAAACGTCAATATACATATTATAATAATTATTAGTTGTAGACAAGGCATTGAAAATAAATTATTTTAACATAAATAAAAATAGTTTCGTAATAAAAAAGCTACACGTAGTGCAGTGGATAAAAGTTAGTTTGCCTTGATCTACATCGGGAAAAATAGTCAAAAGTATACAAAATTAGACGCTGCGATGGGAATGCACATGCACAAAGGCCAAGGAACCCCAACTTTGCTCGCGCTACAAGGTTTCGTGTACAGTACTGGGGCATCCGAAGGCAGACATCTCCTAGCCCTGTGCACACACGCGCACACGCACGCACGCACGCACGCACATAAATAAGGATTTGCGTTATGGAGGAGGTCCCTGTCAAGCGGTAAATATCTTTTTGCAGTTTCTCCATTTGCAGCTAAGGAGGTCATTCCAGGTGTCTGGGATTCGCGCAAGTTTTGCTCGTTTTGCACGTTTTACGAGTCGTCCCCGTGCACAGGCACCCGTACATTCATTTCCGAGGAAGAGGCTGCGCGAGCCCCAGCTGATGTCCATCTCGGGCCGTTACCCACTCGCCGCCCAAATAGATCTGCGAAATCGGCTGCGAATTTACAGTTGCTCGCGGGTCCAGCTCAGATCCAAAAGATCGAGATCCAAAAGCGCACAGAGCCCAATTGTTCGGTCATTTAAGTAAATCTTTGTGCGTCCAAAACTAGCTCTCCTTCCGAACCGATAATTCAACAGTACCCGTCGGCTTATCTCGCGACTTCACCCAAACTACGCATTATCGACCGATATTTTGTATCTTTGATTTTGTTTGATCAATCAGCGAAACAAAGGCAATATTATGCGAGGAATATGACAGACCAATTCGTGTCCAGCTCCGCTAACAGGCGCCCCGGACTAAATTTAACAATGTTGATTCGGCGGTATTGGACAAATTGCTCGTATTATTATAATAAATCCAGTGCTGTCTGTATTTTTTTTGAGAAATAATGAGAGTGAGCCGCGGCGGTTAAATTTGAGGGGAGGGGGAGAGAGAGAAAGAGAGGCGAGCCTCTCCTTTGGAGGAGACTCGGCCCTCTGCTCGAGCGTCGCTTTCACAGTGTCTCTCGTTGGCTGTCTATCTCGAGGCTTGATCATTAGTTCTCTCGACACTTTATCCAAAGTTTACTTTAATAAGAAAGAGCTGTAAATGCCTCGACAAAGTGCCCACTCAACAAGTAATTAAAAGTTGTTTCGAGTGCAATTAAAAACATTGTCCACTTGCAACAATTTCAATTATATAAGTTTAATAGGTGGATAAAGATATCAGAGGAACGCGGATTCTTAATTTCCATGATTAAGCATTAAATGACGATTTTTTTTTTTTTTTCTTTATTCTTAAAACTTAATCCTCGAACGAAATAGTCCAAGCAATTACAATCATCGGCTATTATGATTTTAATTAATTAACTTCCGAGTCAATATGTTATGGCACGGTACCCTAACCCCATTAAACGTATATAAGATAAATTTTATTAACCTATCACCAGCACTTTGGTGAATGGATGAATGAACTGAGAAAAATTTAAAAACTTACATAAAACATAATAAAATTACGTTATAAAATCGTGATGCGCCAACAGTATTTGAAACAAAAAAACCCAATAATTGCTTATGCGATATTAAAGACTCCCTCAAGTATAAACGATAAACTGATGGACGTCCAAATATTGTTCGAGAAATCGCATTCATAAAAAGTATTTTGTTATCGGATTCCTGGGAGTTTTGGTATGTATGAATTGAATGTAAATATCATATCCTACAATGCCATTTCTATTTCCTTGTACGGAACGGCTTGCAGATACTTAATAATTGATACCAACATAAATTTGGTGTATTACCATTCCTTGTCCCATGATTTATTGCATTATAATAAAATTGTACATTAATGATGACTAGATTTATTCATTTATTTAAAAAGATCAGGCCCGAGCAATAGTTATACGCCAATAGATTACCGTCAACAAGGCAGTTTTCGAGGCTTAACCTTTTCATTAATAACATCGGCTATATTAGCATTTAACTATTTAGGCTAAGAAAGAAGTATTTATTGTCATAAATTGAAACTCGAAATCCAATTATGCGCGTATTCGTAATAAAACATTTTCTAAGCATCGCATACAGTACGAAACCGTCCATGAAATATGGTCGTGTGTGTGTGTGGGTTGGCTCGTGCTCAAATTCACGCACACACAAGGATATCCTTACGGAGGACAAGGGTTACACCACACCGATCGATCCATCATCCAGAAAATACAGAATCAGCTTTAAACCCGATAAGCCCAATAAAAGTCTGCCAAAGCGATCTTTTTTATTTTGAAAATGGATTCTGCAACGTCTCGGCTTTTACAATGTCTATCCGCGCTCGGAGCAAACGCCCGTCTTCGTAAAAAATTACCACACTTTGCGCTCGTTCCACTAAATTATAAATTCTGTTATTGGCTGCGAAAATTCTCCTTATCTCCTTCTCTTTAAGCCAGAATGCCATGCCTGAAAGCTGACGACAGCAAGTGAATAATGTTTATCGCACATGTTAACGTTTGCAAAATATGCACAGCAAACATTTTCAAGCGCGCACCTTCAAGGAAAACAGCGCTCTTGGTTACGAGCAACAAACAAATCTTTAAATACTAACATTCTTTTCCTTTTTTTCAAGTTACTCGACAGCATCAATTGCACCGTACGCCTCTGTAAGAATATTTCCGGTCATGCTTCAAACAGTTGCACCAAAGAATTCATCGGGAAAAAACAAATTTCTTTTTCTTCGATGTACCGGGGTCAGCAATACATTGGATAAAGGTCGAAGCTATCGATAAAGAGCAAATCTAATCTCAGCTTTGCAATCTCCTAATGGCTCCGAGAGAGAAATCACGAATAGTCTTGGCGAGTAGGAAAGGCCCTAAAGATTACCGAGAGGCTTCGTGCTAAGGACAACAGAAAAACAAGAAGAGACAGAGTGAAAAGTTCAAGTCTCCATGAGCTCGAGAACGGGATATTCCTAGATGTCAAAATTATTTATCAGATTACACGTAATACGCGGCGACCCGTTGCTTCGATTTGCAAGTTGTGAAAACGTTCGCAAAACGTGTGCAGAGCCCCCGGGGCTACCTTGAACATGTCCTAGGGTAGCCTAGGGATGCCTGGGAAGGAACCAGCTCACTCCTGCCTCGGCTACCTTCGCAAGTCAAGCAAAACTATCATTTATATGTGGGCATCAATTACTTTGGCAAATTGCGGTTGTCGAAGCTCCCATTCTCACGCATACGCGTAACGAATTCGGAAAGGCCGAACACGCGTCAAGGGGAAGGAGAGGGAAATTTTTTGCGCGGATGTAGACTGCCAAAACCCACGGGGAGGATGACGAACACGAGCTCGAGGGCCGGCATTTTAAAAGTAAAAGTCCGCTGATTGTCTGTCTGAGCGAGAAACCGGCAATCGGTCGACGTAGGCGCACGCGATCGCGGGGAGGAAAATGACGGAGAAACACACGCGCCACTTTTCTCGATCGTCACGTGTGCCGACATCGCGGTTTTCCCGCCGAGTTTCACCAGCAAGACCCCGTTTGCAGTGTCACGGCACTCCGAGGCAAATGCGGACATTTCATTTTCTTTCCGCCGTGTCGTGGATAATATAAGCCAGGGCGCTCATTCTTTAATGGAAGTATGAATAAATTTGAATACCTTTCTACCTCGAGTCTCAGTGTCAACTCTACTTTTTAAATTGCACAGGGACCAACCAAATTGGTCAATAGGTGCTATCATTTTTTAAATTTAAAAGAAAAGTGTGAATACTCGGATATTTTACCAGTCCATGACTTTGTTTCGTTTTAAAGAAATATCTTAGTCAATTGCAATTTAATTTTTCTCATGGTAGTAGCAATTGTATACATAAGCAAGTTCAATTGTATCTACCGAAATATATAGACAAACATTCTAAATAAATGATTCAATTGAATTAAAATTTTTTTTTAAATAGAATTGAGGGTTTAATTATATTTACAATAATTTTTTTAACCACTGTAATTTGTAACAATAATCATCTTTTAATCAATTATTTAAGTGACTTTCTAATTACTTCTGTTCAGAAAATTGATTTTTCTTGGATATTTCAATGGTACATTACTCCAACAACGATATTTCAACACATTAACAATCGAACAATAAATATTTATAAAATGGCAATGTAATAAAAAATTAATTTTATAACATGATAATCATTAGTTAACATATATTTAAAATATATTTTATTCAAATTGGATACCTCTTTAACGTGAAGGCAAATTAGTTCAAAATTTTTTAAAAAAATATTAGGAATACGTTTTATATACTAAACCTAAAATATTTATGATATTTGAAAGAAAATGTGGATTTGGAGTGTACTAAATATCTTATACTTTCTGAAAAATTTAATTTTTGTTTTTTTTTTCAAAGCGACATTATTTGATCACTTATTAATATTTAAAAAAAATTAAAAAATATTTAAGACGACGGCCTGTGGAATTTCATCTAGTATTACGTAAAATAAATTTTGTAGTTGTACAAACAGCCTACGAATCTCTACAGTTGCAGTCATTTTATAATTTTTTTAAGACCTACGCACATATCCTAATTACGTTCAAAGTAAATAAAAAATCCCTGACAGTATGCTTAACATTTAAAAACATTTGCTTTGTTAATTTGTTTATATATATATCCTGAAAAGTAATCCAGAAAATTATTAATGATAAATTATTAATAATAAATAATGGCACGTAAGAAGTAACCCCTAGTTATTTCAATATTTCTAAAATTGAACACAAGATATGTTATTTAACCGTTACACATGAATTTGTAAAATATTTACTATCTCGGTTGAATTGAAACTGCAATACAGAATTGAGTAGTAGGTCAACAAGAGGAAATTGATCTCCTAGTGTGATTGGAGAATGCTGACCAGTACAATGACTGAAACGTGAAAAAAATTCGTGTTAGAATACGTGGAAGGTAAATCAGCGGCTAATCGCTCGAATCGGCCATCAACTCCTCGAAGGAACCCAATACGAATTCAAAGTCGTCCGAGTGTTTTCGCCTCAGTTTTAGAGGACGATAGCCGGGGATGAGAATTGGGCCTCCGGGTACGGGTCTCGTGTCCCAAGTACACTCCGAGGCCAAGTTCAAGTTCGACTCCGAGTGGTAGTCACATGAGCTTACGCTGGTCCAGCGGCACTTGATTATCACCGGTAGCAGTCCCAGTCGGTTGCAGAATCTCCGCGATACCGTTGCGCGGCACCGTTCATCTCTTTCAGGTGCGAATGCTCGATGGGGTAAGGATCGAGATAAGGCCCCGGCCAATTACGCGTAGCCTCCGATCTATTCTTGCAAATGAGATGAAAATGATGAGGCCAAAGAAGCAACCGGCGTCATAATCGCGATTACATTCGTAGGGATCGTTCGGCGAATAAAAATGCCACTGGCCACGGGGCCGCTGCCACAGCATTCTTCCTCTGGTTTTTTCCCCTCTTTCGCTTCTCAACTCCCCGATTAATTGATAAGAGGACACGGGATGAAATTGCAAGCACAATCCATCACGTTTTTTTATCGGCTTTCTTACACGTCAACGAGTCAGGAGCTAGGACAAACTCGTAGTGATCAAGGCCACCGATGATTTCTTTTTCGTAAGAGCTTTTCAGCTCCCACTATTGGTAAGATGAATTTAAATAAAAGTGAAAATCGTCCTGAAAATCATTCACCTTTGTGCACTTGAGTTTTTAAATATTGCGGTGTTCAAGTGTGCACTAAAAATTGAGCGAGAGGCTGATACTAGAGGAAGACAAAAAATAAAGCGAGCTGGTACTTTAAAAATGAGAGGCATCAGTCGAACAACGAGAGTTCCGGATAATAGGTCTCTTTAAAATAAAAGGTAGTCGCGGTGTTAGTGGTTTCGTGTTAACTGTAAACTCTGGACCCAAACGCGATTACAGTAGATTGTCGTTGCAGAGTTTTGATAATAACACAATGGGATTGAGTACTTGGTGGGGGAGAGCGTCGCATAGGGTTGAGGGACGGGCCAGGATACAAGGGATGAACTGTGGCCGAGACACGTAATTGCAGGTGTCCTACGTGAGTATGTTTCCTTAAACCGTGGAGACGGGAGCAGCGTCGGAAGCAGCAGCTTCACCTAATTGAACACCCGGGAGCCAGAGGTGCAGCGGAGAAGCGGGTCCAGAGAGGAAATTCCGGAACGGTAAAATAAAAATAAGGCCCTCGTAAAGTCGCGCAATTGGAACCTTTGGGGCTCATTGAAATTCAGGTAGAGGACGGCCAACCAACACTCTGAACTGCGCAGCATTGCTTATGTTAAAAAATCAGTCGTTCTTCGAACAATAATACAAAAGGCTATAAACTTATAAAACCTTGTCAATTATTTATTTCGATTGACTCGCCAACCAAAACACGATCACCCTATCAAACGCTTGTCGGCCGATATTCTGACATTTATGACGACACTTCAGTCGAAAATTCTTTCTTCTCTTTATATAAATAATTTTATTTTAATCAAACAAACTTATCTCCTAGTCTCTGGCTAAATTGTGCTTTATTCCACTCGACTTTGGTGCCGATGATTTAGACATTGTGGGGATATTTAAAAATCGATTGTATTCTACATTCTTCACATTCGCTGGCATTAGTTTAAAGCAGCCACCTGTTGAAAAGATTAACGTTTTAAAACTATTTAAGTAAAATAGTCCAAGTACAAAACTACTTTCTAGTTTGCGAATACAAGTTTGCAATGAAAACCATCTTGAGTTTTCAAACTTTTAATAAAAACATATGAAAATAATCCAAACGGCTTTTTCACTTGAGCCTAGAATTGAAGAAAAAAGAAAAACTGCATTGCTTTTCGGTTTAAAGTAATTGAGATCAAAGTATGAAAATCATAAGAAATGACAAGGAACTACTAGAAATTAGTGATGAAATATTTAAGTACATACCTACAGTATTTTATTTAATCCCAAATTGAGTGACGATTAGATTTTAAAGAGTTATACAAAATGTCGCGATCGTTTTGTAGCTTATCCAAATTTTTATATGCTGCGTGGGTTCTCTAAGATATTCGGTCGGTACCAGTCTATCAGGATTAAATTTAATAATGTTGGATCAAGCAGACACCAATAAGATGGGCCAGATGGATACGCAAATGAGAAATGGGAGCTCCAACGGGAAGTGGAGTCGCTAGTTAGGGTTTTATTTATTTACACATTTCGTGGCGTGTCCAGGAAAGAATTGCAAATGAGAGCGAGAGCATGTGTGTGTGAATGCGTAGGGGTGAGAGGGTCGTGGGGATTATTTATTCCAGGGCTCCCTGTAAAGAGACGAGCGTTGTGAACGACAGCGGGTGCCTGGACCGATGATCATGCATCTGCACCTCGAGCACAACGTTACGGAGTGCAGAACGACATAAAAGGGGTGCCCTTCTGCATCTCCTCGGGTAACCTGTCTCTTCCGGTTTTTGCATTGCGTAGCTGCAACTGGCGCTTCGCTGTAATCAAACGCTTATTAATTGGTTGCTTGTAGATAAATTGATTATTTGTATTATATGTAACTTGGTTACTCAATTACCGCAATCGATAATTCCGCCGCGTTTTCTTTTCTACATTAGTTAATGATCCGATAATTGAGTCTTATTTTAATTTGACAATTCTTCTAGTTATTACATTAGCTAGATTTAGCAAACGTATCTCGCACGTGTTACTTTGGATTGTACAGTATTCTTTAAAAAAAAAAAAGTCTATAAAGTGTTCATTACAATAAATAAATTAAAATGATTGAACTGAAGGAATGCGAATTATTCAACAGTAGATTTAACATTTAATAGGTGTAATATATTTAATAACTTAATTTATAATCGAAAATTTGTTATAAATTTAAAATATTTATATTATAAATAATTCACTATCTAACTATATCGCGACAACATTCTTGAAAGAGTAGAGAGTATGATTAAATTAGGTTTATAAACTGGAAATGCTTATTGAATTTTATAACATTATGAAATTTATATGTTCATGTGCTATGTATATAATTACTTAAAAAAATCTTCATCGATAATGTGTAGGGGTTTCTCGTGTGCATTTATACGGATGCTCGTGAATGTGTTATGGATACATTTGATGTACTTATGCCACGATCAATACCTATTGTAAATTTATAAAATAATTTTTATTTATTGTATATATAAATTTTTAAAATAATCTTAAATTTAAATAAGCCTATTTTGATATTCGCTATTTGTGTTGTATTATTCACTTCAAAACATAATAGTACCTATAAATAATATTGTTTGTTTTTTTTTTTTAAATATAGATTACAAATTTATATAATCGTTACACATGCTTCATACACGGGCGGGCGCATACACTTGTATATATTATAAAAGCCGTTATTGTCCGTAATTACAAATTAAATTTATTTTTCAGATACAATTTTACAGCTTGATTTATTGATCAATAAAATTTAAAGTTACACTAAATTACTTGTTTTTGATACAAAGGATCAGCGAGGTTTAATTTGAGTGGTATATTAAACATTACGAATTGCAAATGAAAAAAGTATTTAATTATTTAATAATATGCACTTATTGAGATAAAATTTAGAATGCATGAATTCAAATTAAAAAAAAAAAAATGAATCAAAAAAAGAAATGTATAATGCAATTTAATATTTTATAATTATTAGTAGAGTGCAATGTGTAAATAAATTTTTTTATATTGATGTATGCATATGGACATGTATAGGTATAGGTATAGGTATATGCACATGTATAGATGCCGGGCGTACAGTGTCTTAAAGTCGCCAACTACCAGAGAATAGCAATAATTTATGAAGTATATGAAAAAAGATGCAAGAGGTATCGTCTACAGTGTAGATTAAATTAATGAGAAGGACTTGAAAGGGAGTAAAAATAGAAGAATGCGGGTAATGGGGAAATAAAATAGGTGCAACGGTTAGATGAATCAGTTGCGCGAATGCTCCGGAATAATGGATAAGTCGCTTGATAAACCAGGATAATACTTTTTACGTCATCAAAAAACCATGAAAATAAAACGAGACAACTCGGGCAAAATTATACAATAAATAGTTATTGAAACTCACGACAACGTTTGAGGTCTTTTAATAAGGGGCTGCCTATTTATTATTAATTTGTAAGAGCAGGAATGATTAAAATCGCCATCGTAGAAAGAGGCTAAAAAAAATTGTAAATCTACCGACATTATTATAAAGTTCAATTTTAATAATTAAAATTACATTTAAATTATAAAATTTAAATAATTTCCACTTTCTTACCTCCATTTAAATATTTTGCAATTGCGCCTTAATTGCACAGAATTCAAGAGCGATTCGAAGCATTGATAATTACATAGGAAACATTAACATTAAATTTCATTATGTTTGTTAATGCAAAAACTGTCAACACTCGAGCAAATACAAGAATTAAAATTAAAACTTTGATAAGCATCTCATTTTGGAGCATAAGAAACAAGAGCTGGAAGAGAGGAGAGTTTTTCGTAAAGATGTATAGTGAATTTAATGGGAGGGGGGGGGAAGCATTCCTGCATTTTAAATAATTACATAATCACATGCATTTTCAGAGTCTTAGCCGAGGAATCCAGCAACAAGTTACTTAAATGTAAACTGCATGAGTACATTTATTTAAAGTGGCAATTTCTGGCAATTAATGGATACATGTTTGGAGTTTGGCGGAGCGGGCGGGCAGGGATAAAAACACAGAGGTTTTACTGTTGAGAGGCATGATTGGAGTGATCGGAGGCAGGCAGACTATTCGTGGATAATTTTAGTAA
Organism: Eupristina koningsbergeri; assembly: GCA_018907245.1. Taxonomy (NCBI): domain Eukaryota; kingdom Metazoa; phylum Arthropoda; class Insecta; order Hymenoptera; family Agaonidae; genus Eupristina; species Eupristina koningsbergeri. Next base: position 2,712,999 of record JACCHV010002921.1, read on the forward strand.
AGCTTGAGTTATGGAGGAGGGGAGCCGAGGTGTCGCGCGATGCTCCGACGAGGCTCTGGCCGAGTCCTCGTTCCCGAGGAGGAGAGACTGTAGAATGAGCACAAGGAGGAGGGGGAGGAGAGGGGCGAAGCAGGGGGAGGAGCGAGAGCACGAGGACGAGAGAAAAAAGTCCGCAACTGGTTTTCCAGACCGTAAACCGAATCGGCGGTGTGTCATATAACGTAGGGCTGACCATAAGCTCTCTCGCCGAGGCAGAATTGCGCCGCATTGCGTACGATTTCAATTTCTCGGGGAGCAATGCACAATGCGCGTGGGTGCTTAGGCTTAGGCGGGGACATTTGTAAGGGCGGCCGTTCTCGGCGCGTGTCCCCCCCAGCCCGAGTTGGAGCCTGTCCCCCCCGTCGTGTGTGCGCGTCGCATCTCCGCATACCTCCGCGCTCAGTAACAGGTTGCCATATTTCATTACTCCAATGACTCGACGAATGTAGGATGTGGACGGTGTAATTAGTTGTAGTTATCGCTCTCGAGCCCCTTCTGTCCCGGGCGATGGTCAGCCGATAGAAGCAGCCGGTTCGCTACAACACCAATGCATGCCGTCTCCTTGAAAGAGCTCTTCGTGACCTTTTGATGCAGCTGCTGCCCCGAAAGCTCGCACTTTTTTACTCTCCAGCCAGGGCTTTTCACAAGAAAAGGGCCGAGCTTTCGGCCCAAGTGCTCGACCCTTGCCAAAAAAGTGCACACGAATCATCATCTTAGTAGGGAAATCACTGGGAGAAGCAAGGGAGCAACGGAAGAGGGGCCGAGTTTTTAATGCTCCTCGCACTCCGAGTGATCGCCTCGTAGTTATCCCGGGGGCAGAGCGAGGTTCCCGATGAGCGAGCTTTCGACGAGTTCTTGCCGATTGCAGATTGTGGAACGAAGGGGATGGAGTCGTCGGATGAAATTAGGAGTCCTCCGAGGCCCTTTGTACTTGTGAATGGGCAAACGCGGAATAAACGAGGATGGGCGGAGGAGGGAAGGAGGAGGGCAAGGGACAAAGGACTCGTAAAACCGCAGCATCGCGCAAACCACAGCACCCGCGATACGAGCGACGATAGTCCGATTCTGCGATACGAGCATCGATCCCAGCACACATTCGGATATGTTCTCGGCGCATTCCAGAGGGCTGAGCCTCGACCTCGCTGCAGCCTCCGGGGCTCAGCTCTTTCTCGGCTCCGGCCCTCTTATCGGCCTTATCACCTTACTCGCGCCTCGCCCTCCCACCTTCTTTCACTATATAATCCAACGACTCTGCCAATCGACCGTCCCATGCGAACTCAAACCCCCTAGCTCGACTCGATTTTATGAGGAATAACTTTGCACTTTGGGGATGCGCTCGAGGACCCGTCGACGACCCGAACTTTTGCAGGCTCAGGAACTTTTGCACATTGCTGTCCACAACCGAAGTGCGCCTTTGACTCAACTGTTCCTCCGCAGTGGCAGGTAAATAAATGAATTTCTTTCCGAGCTACCAGTTGCAGTGACTCGGTAGCAGTGGTGTTTAAGGTCGACAATCGATCCGAGGACCGATTAGACTCGATCTGCTTGAATTATAGATGGAATTGTCCGAGTCGGTTACTCGCCTCCGCTCGATGAAGAAATCCTGCCTAAAGCTTCTACTTTCACGCCCATATATTTTCAAGTATAGATTGCTGAAATCGCATCAACTCGCCGCCTCGAAAGTAGAGCCTCTGCATTGAATTTTGTAATAGTCATCCGATGATCTGTTCTGATGTAACATACCCTCTCTCTACCTGTATTCGACGGGTGGCTCGTGCAATTCTATTATTCTTCTTCTATTCCTATTATTCTTTTTCCTCCCTTCATCCCCATCATATGTTGCCAATTATTCTCGCCATCTTTCTTTATGTTTCAAAATAGCATTCAAAGAACCGGAAAAAGAGCTTGTCAACAATCGAGATAGCACTTTAAGTTCCTGTCACAATTTTGAAAAGATTCAACATTCCTTTTACCACAAATCTTTCCAAAGACTTTAAATTGCTTTGGATCTTTTTGAAGTATCAAAGGTAATTCTTATATTTACTTGCTTAAAAAACCAAAATAACACTTTTTTTTTATTGATCTACGTATAAATTTTTAATGTATGAATAAATATGCAAAATTACCTTGTTTCACAAAATATGCTGAAAAGCTAGCCTTATTGAATAAAGAAAAATCAAATCTCAGTGAACAGAAATAAACGTAGATCAAAAATGTACATATTTTACTGCGAAAAGTACGAGTCAAGTTATGTATTTACTTTACATAAATTCTGATGTAGGCGATGAATTGCTTCTTGTTTGTGTACAAACATGTATTCTGCAACACTATAAAACTTTACGCGATAAAAATTTTAAATAATAACAAATTTTAACAAAGTTAATTGATCCAATTATATTTTGTTTTCTCTACTAAAGCTACTAATTTTAAGCGATCATTTTACATTTTTATAAACTAATTTTTTTTTTTTTTATATTTTATTTTATTACCAAGAGAGTAAATTAAATGAAGAGTAAATGCCTTCATTTAATTTAAAATAGATATATCAATTCAATTTTATTCAAAATTTATCATGCACACGTGTATTTTTATACGTTTTACGTGATAGAGCCAACCTCTTAATTGAGCGTCAGATGACGATTGATGTTTATACAGTAAGCATAAATATAGGTAACATAATTAGATTCAGAATATTCGATCGATAAAAATCAGTCTTAAATTTATATTTTTCCAACGAATGAAACATCAGAATATTCAAACTTATTATTACTATGTACAAATAGATACAATAATAACGATGAAAATAATACTGTGACATTAGCAATAAATAATATATTTATAAATAATGTGCGACAAACCATGTCAATAGTCGTGATTTGTTTATTATTAAACTGTTTAAAAAGATCAATAATTGTCAAGAAAAAAACTGCACGAGAGCAACGCTTATCGAACGTTTATTGCATGAAAGGCCAGAGACGAAGGAAACAGATAAAAAATATCCAAATATTTTTATTCAACATAGAATAACTTGTAGAATTAGTAATATTTAAGCTGTGGTTAATTGATTATTTAGTTGAATATAAAACTAATAATGCATAGGCATACCATAAGCCGATACCACGAGTTAGAGCTCATGATGAGAGCTTACGTGAAAAATCTCACGATATTGCCAATGCAGTATTAATATCATTAAATTATTTGTTAATTAAAATAATTCGGATGGAATCAATTTAAATTGACCGTTAGGAACCAGGGTCAGAAAATGAGGGTACCTGGACCAGGGAAAAGTGAAATAATAAGTTGAAAAAAGAAAATAATTAAGTGTTCGTGTACAATGTAAATGTATTTTATCAAAGAGTTAAAAAAAAAAAAACTCGATCAAATTTAAAAATATATAAAGGGTATGGAAGGACATGTAAAGAGGAGGAGGAGGAGGAGGAGGAGGAGGAGGAGGAGTTCCGTTTTAAGCAGAGGCAGAGGACATTTTCGCGACGCGGACAGTGAAAGGAATCCAAAGACGACACCATCGCTTCGGATGCCTCGATGTTTCAATTCTACTCCAGTACACCTGCACGAGGTATCATTCCTTCCTCTTTTCCTCGCGCCTCCCGAGATTCAGGATGATCCCCTAGTTGTCGCACTCGTCCTCGTTTATGATACTTTAATTCGAATGATACTTTAATTTTTACGTTCACAACTTCAAAAGCGAGCTTTTGACGAGACTGTGCCTGTGCGCAATGAAAAATTATATCCTTGTTAATGAGTAAAGCAATTGGGCCCATCGCAATATTTTTTTTGTTCGCTTGTTTCGTCAAAGGAATAAGAGAAAAATGCCATAAAAAACAAAGTTGTTTCGCACGGTGAGGCAATTGAAGTAACCCAATAATGATTGGGCTTTGTCATTGGCAAAATTTAAACAAACATATTTGTTGGACAATGTTGGCTCAAGAGTAGGATCGCAATGAGAATAATGAAGCGCCTTCTCATCCCACCAGCTGTAGAGTAACATTCAATTAAATGTGCCAATAAAGTTTAAAATAAAAAGTTAAATTCCCCGCGAGTCTCGGAGCTAAAAAGTCAACAGGATTTCTCGGCGCAAGCAGCCTTGGTTTCATTCTCGAGTCGCGTGTGCGGATTAGCCCGTTGGCAGTTGACACTTAAAGAGTAAAGCTTTTAATAAGGCCAAAGGTCAGAAATTTGAGATGGCGTTATTGCTGGGGATAAGTTAAAGGGACATAAAACTGAAACTCACCGCTGAGGATCCGCTACTGCACATTTTCACGTTTCCGGAAAATCATCAGTCAATAAAGCTTGCCGTCGTCAAGAGCCGCATCCTGGTGGAGGAGCTCGTTTACAATTGCACAGTCAAGGCCGTAACAGCTCCGGTCCGACGAGTCTGCCTTGGTTCCGAGGGCTGCCCAAAGATCCTAGAGCAGGCGCCGAGAGAAAAGGGAAAAGGGCATGGAAAGAAAGCCGCAAGGGAAATATCACGTGAGCACCGGGACGCGGACGAAAGGAGGTTGGCTCGGGATGCCAGACGCCCTAAGCCGCGGATTATTTCCATGTCATTTCCCTGGGCCGGTGGCTGGTCGCTCGCTCAGGCTCCGCAGACTGCCAACCGCGAGGCCGGGGATAGCCGGGCTGAGCACTCAAGGGCACGCAAAAAATGAAGCGGCTCCGCGGTTTTGGGGAGCCGTCAATTACGGATCGCGGCACTTGGATTTCTGGCTCTCCGCTCGGGCTACTGCGCTCGAGGCTTTCCTCTACTTTTAGCCTCCGTCTCGGTCTCGGTCTTGGTCTTGGTCTCGGTCTCGGTCTCGGTCTCGGTCTCGGTCTCGGTCCCGCCGCAGCTTCCCTCCGTGAAAGCTGGAGCCGCTGACCCACGCATACAAACGACGGACTCGCGCCGCAGCTCCCGGCCTAGACTCTCTCGAGCGGAGGAGATGGCAACGGGGGGAGTAAGAGTGCGAGCGAGACGAGCCGAGGATACGCCTTCTCCAAAAGGTACAAAAAAGCCCACCGCGAGAATTTGTCCGCTCACCCTTCGAATTCCAGGCAGCGCCTTATCCTTTATCCGTGACCAAGCGCCATCTCTCTATTTGTTCAACAAACATCGTTATTATTTCGGGCCGCTGCCTAATTATAACCTTATGATGCATGCCAAGAAAGAAGAAGAAGAAATAATTATTTTAGTGCACATAATTATTACAAACTTCGACTACAGTTAGTCAACGCTTCTCAATGCTTCTCATGCGCAAATCGACATAACGCCACCTTTTATTCCCAATAATACAGCCAACATTTCTCGCTTTTCCTTCAATTTTATTTTTTTTGACAAATTTTTTTTTGTCTTTTTATTTGTCTGCTATTAACTGTAAGCATAACTAAATGCTGATAAAATCTGCTCGATAAAATCTTTATTCAACGACACAATTCTTGTACATCAAACAGTAATTTTAGTATTAAAATCCATTAAATTGCTCATCTCATTATAAATCGTTTGTTTTGTATTTTACTTGCTAACAATTGTTTTATCTAACCAACGTAGAGACTCAGTTAGGCAGGATTCCGCATTACCGACTACTCCGCAATGTGATTGTCGGCTGGTGACTGAAAGTATTTGGAGGTTAAATGTAAAATTACGTTATTTTTTATTCAATCATCGTTTGGCATTATAAAGCACTGTAGAACATGTCCACGCGATGGTAATTTTAATTTAAGATAACAAGTACTATTTTATTCAAAAATATACCTCTGTAATTTCAATAAAAATTAATTTAGTTATGGCTTCTTACCAAACGTTCTTTTCTAATTTCTTTATTTTATTTATCCTTTTAATCTTTTAGGTATCCTCTTTATCAGAAAGGAAATCCACAACTGCGCATATTTCTTCCAAATTTTTGGATGAAACTTGTCAAACCAGAAGATACCATTAAAAAAAATATTGTTCAATTTCATGTATCCATGCAAATGACAAAACATGACATAAAAAATTATTTAGAAAAAATTTACAACGTACCAGTTGTTCAAGTAAACACAAGGATAAAATTAGGAAAAATTCTATCAAGACGTGGTATTTATAAGGAGAATGATGTAAAAATTGCATATGTTCATCTTGTAAGTATACAAATCGCAATTAAGACTATAAAAATATATTGGTGGATAAAAATTATACAATTTTCTATTGTCTATTTTCAGCCGAGATCGGAAACATTTACATTTCCAGATATATATGCTGATAAAACTATTCAAAAAACTGAGGAAGAAAATAAGAAAAAATTAAAGGAAAACGAAGAAAAACTAGGACTCGAAAAAAAAATAAAAGAACACAATAAAATTAATCCAACCATACCACCTTGGTTTAACTAGTTTTTCTGTATTAAATAATACTATTAGTAATAATAAATAACATTGTATGTATTATAATTGTAATACTTTATTTTTGTAGGCATGATATAAATATAAAAAAAAAAAGAAAAACTATAATTAGAGGTTAATGTTTATAAAGTATTGTAATTTATTATTAACAAAATTTAATAAACTTTGTATCTTGTATAAAAACAAAGTAATTACATTACTTAAAAGTATTTACTTTTCTAATATTCTGAATTTTAAATAAATCAAATAAATTTCTTTTTAAATTTCATCTTTTTCCAAACTGAATTCATTCAGCATAAAATGAAAACATCGGCATCTAGGGCAATTAGTTATATCTATTAAAAATGTAACCTGAAAAGTAATTCTATTATAAAATTTGAAACATTTTCACATTATCTGATGTATTAAATACAATTATTAACCATTGCATGCTTTGGACAACTGTATCTAATTCGCCCAAACATTAAATAACCACAGTTTGTACAAATGATATGATTATATGGTCTGTCACAAACACATTTGTTTGACAATTTTAAACATCTATTTCTCTTAATCATATCTGGCTTAGATTCCAAACACTCATTTTCTAAAAAAAATAATATTATTAAAATTATTGGCTCATTATTATTGATAAAAAAAAAAAAAAAAAAACATTCAAATAAATATATAATTTGAAATGGTATAATAATATAATAATAAGTAGCAAAAGAAATTTCATGAATCAATTTTTATGTTAAAATAAACTAACAGCTTCATTCTAGTTTAATAATGTTCTAAAAGATTTTAAAAATGAATTTTGATTTAAGTGATTGAATTTTAGTAAATCAATCCAATAATCCAATTTTGTATAATGGTTGATGCTTATTAAATCAAAGTCTGAATTTCATATATTTCATTAGCATTTTTTTTAAATTTTATGGACTAGTGGCATTTGATAAATGTATGAATATTTGTGAAATGTAAATTTGTAAACAAAGATTAATTAACAGAAAAAAGTGCCTGTGAAACCACTAATAAAAGCCATTTACAATATAAATTATAAATAAAGTATAACATTGACCGGATCAATTGACTTAACTTATTATATTACGCAATTGAAATTAAATTTCTTTTCTAATTAATTTTTACTATTTGTTATCAAAAATGGTAAAATTTGTTTAAATGTAAAAATGTTGATTTTTTGTTTATTTCACCGCGTAGGAATAAAACAAAATAATGTTTAAAAAGCAAACATAATTATTATGAAATTTATATGAAAACGGTTAGAGCGTAATTTATTGATTTATAAAAATAAATTTAATGCTCTAATGGAGAGTGTGAAAATGTGAGTTTTATCGGTGTAATTAGACCGATGAGATGGGCACAATAAATCAACTGAGAGTCACGAGGAACCAGAGAATTTTCCTTGGTGACAAATTTTACGCCGCGCATTCTCACACACTATGGTATACGGAAAAACAAAAAACTTCATACATACAAAAAGAGAACAAAAAAATCTAACCTTCGACTATTTCCTCGGAGATTTGCCCCATTTTTTAAAAAGTATATTGTTCCTTTAGAGGGTGCTGGTAGGGACGCGAGTGCTTCTTGTTCGTTGGGACGGTAGACGTGCGCGTAGAGAGACAAAATGCGAGAGGATGTGGGGATTTTTGAGCTGTCGAGTCGCGAATCGGAAGGAAGGACTGTTTGAAATTGTAAACAATTTTGAAAAGCGAGTGGGCAGCCCGCCACGAGGCTCCCCGCACTTCCAGGAAAGTCCCACCAATCTCCGCTCTCGATCTCCGCTCTCGATCTCCGCTCCTCTGTCCATGCGCCGGGGCTCCTAGGCATTTGGCTTTGCATTAACGCTTGGGGATTGTGAATTTCTCAGCGGCAAAGGTACTGGGCGCTGCAATGTTGCAAAAATGCCAGTTATCAACGATCGCAAGCAATCCGAGTTTGAAAATGGGCTGAGGACTGGTTGTGGTGGTGGCGGGGGCGGCTCTGCTGAGTCCAGTTGGGAAAATTCGGTCCTCGATACAAGCTCCGGGCGACCAAGCCACCACTTTCACTTGCATATCCATTTCCATTTCCATTTCCATTTCCATTTCCATTCCCATTTCCATTCCCATTCCCATTTCCATTTCCATTTCCATTTCCATTTCATCATAATAATACATAATACACCAGCACCCTCGACCAATGGAATTGATATTATTTGAAACGCATTTGCTTCCCATTGTTTAATTGATTGTTATTGCGTGTTACCATAGATGCAGTGCATCGACAAAACGCGGCCTCGTTATCACTAGAAAGATCGTTGGCTCTTGGAAATGGCGGGCACTGAAAATAAACGGATAGGAAGCCACAATCCATCCAATACTTACGGCAGGTACAACTATACGTTTACCATGTGGCACAGGTTTAATTGTTTAATTGTTTAATTGTCCGTTTGTCCATTTGTCCATTTGTCCATTTGTCCATTTGTCGAGTCGAAGCTTAAATTATGCCGATGCCCTTAAAACGTTTCGTAAAGTCTCGTGCGTTGAGCTCATACCTCTGATACCTCGTTAAAAGAATGAGAGCACTCCTTCATTCATTCTCACGTATGTAACCCAAGATTTACTTTTTCCAATTAAACCAATGCTTTAAAATACTTCATTATTTTGCTTTACATTAATTTGCAAAATGTCGAATGTCCATCGATAATTCACGGAGTGGCTCGATAACTCTGATCAACTGAGCAGCTCCATGAAATACGCCATAAATAAACCTTTTACCTTGGCGCCTGACTCAAATTAAAATCGACCTCCATTCAAAAACAAATAATCTTTAATCTTTTTTTAATTGAGCAAATTGAATATTTTTAAGGGTTCCCACCTGCGGAATAGACAAAATGAAAGTAACATTTTGCACGGATGTCGACAAATCTGTAATTACTTATAATTTTGAGAAAAGGGGGTGGAGGCAGGTTGGCCCCGACGATGACTGGAACTTCTACTGGTAAATACCCCAATCTTATGTAATTAATTTTTATTTAAAAATTTCAATTACTTTACAAGGGCTGCCACGTTGTCCTGCCGAAATATCTTCAGTGTTGAGACTGGCTATAGAATGGCCGATAACCAGTAAGTTCCCTATTGTTGTTTGATATATTTAATGGGTAAATTGATTTTTTAATTCCTTTTTAACTTCGGAAGACATAAGCATAACGCTTTTAAGATTATATAGAAGCTAATGCAATACCATTGAACAATGTATAACAATGTATAACAAAGTAAACAACAAAACATCGTCATTCTTTATATTTTATAAATAAAATTTATAAAAATATAAAGTTCAAATTACAGAAATCAGAATAACTTATCAGGTCATTGTACATTTGTATAAAATAATGCAACGTACACAAGACTAATATTTTAGGTTTTCTTTAGCAGCTTATTATAATAATTAAAAAAACCATTCATTTTACCGAGTCGCGTGAATATTAAATAATAAATTGATGAATATACAGCGACCTCTTGAAACCTTTTTTTTAATTACATCATTATACACGTACGAAGTACGTAAGAATTTTTTTTTTAAGCATTTCAACTTGGAATTATCTAATGAAGCTCAATCCAAATATAAAGTATTATGAGTCTTAAATTCATATTTCAAATGTTCTTGGTTACTTTGTACATAAGCAAGGGTCAAGTTAACAATACAATTTTAATTAATATGGTAATGATTTAAGGAATACGTATTTTCATTAATTTCTTCTTCTTTTTTTTTTTATTTATATTTCATAGTTTTAAAGCTAAAATTGTAATATTGTTCACTGCCAAATTTTTAATCTCTTATTTATTCGAAACATACCGTATGTTTATTTTTGTTGTAAAATTTTATTATTAAAAAATATATACATTTGTTTATTTTAAAAAATTATTTATTATAGAGCAATCAATCATTTTCCAAATCATTATGAGTTGACGCGCAAAGACCTTCTTGTGAAAAATATTAAAAGATATCGAAAAGATTTGGAACGTGATGGTAATCCTTTGGCTGAAAGAGGCGATGTTCCCGGCAAATATCTTCATCTGGATTTTATCCCAGTAACCTTTGTTTTACCAGCAGGTGAATCAAGCACAAAGACTTAACATTTATAATTTGTTTAAAAATTAATATAACGTACAATAGAATAAATATTGAAAAATAATTTCTTTTACGTTTGTATTAATATAAGACTACAATATGTTTGTTGAGGAATATCGAAAATCACCCCAAAGTACTTGGATTATGAAACCTTGTGGTAAATCTCAAGGTGCTGGAATCTTTCTAATCAATAAATTGAGTAAACTAAAAAAATGGTCAAGAGAAGCGAGAAATCCCTTTAATCCAAATCTTACCAAAGAATCTTATGTTATATCAAGGTGTTAGTGATTGTTCATAAAGTAACACGTGCACTAATGCCAATTAGCACAATACTAATAAGCTTAATTTCAAATATAATAACTTGTGCTACTAAAGTTGACCCTGAATTTTTTGTTTTAGATATATTGATAATCCTCTTTTAATAGGAGGGAAAAAATTTGATCTTAGACTTTACGTTTTAATTACTTCATTCAGACCCTTAAAGGCGTATCTATTTAAATTGGGGTTTTGCCGGTTCTGTACTGTCAAATATGACACAAGTATTCAAGAATTAGACAATATGTACGTTCACTTAACTAATGTATCTGTACAAAAACACGGGGTAAGTCTTCGGTACAATAACATTTTTATGGCAAAGAATGTATGGCAAGCTATGTAAAATAGTTAAATTTATCATTATTGTATATTTATGACGGACAACAAGGCCTTAGATATTATTAACGCATTATTTCATACCGCAGGATGAGTACAACAGCTTGCACGGTGGTAAATTAAGCGTACAAAATCTTCGTTTATATTTGGAGAGTACCAGAGGCAAAGCTGTAACAGAAAAACTATTTTCCAGCATAACCTGGTGCATAGTACACTCATTACGAGCCGTGGCTCCTGTCATGGCGAATGATCGTCATTGCTTCGAGTGTTACGGTTACGATATCATTATCGACAATAAATTAAAGCCTTGGCTCATCGAGGTCTCCGCTTTCTTTTCAAAAATACGAATTACATATTTTAATCTTCCGATCAATTTAAATCAAATGGATCCATTCATTTACAGGTGAATGCTTCTCCTTCGCTCACATCGACAACGGTTAACGATAGAATATTAAAGTACAAACTCATTGATAATATAATTTCTGTAGTATTACCTCCTGATGGGGTCCCAGAGTAAGATATATTACTAATTACGCAATGAATTCATTTACGTTTGTTATTAAGAATATTGGCATAAAATTTTTGTTTCTCATGATTAAGTGTTAGATGGAATAAATGCCCGTCGCGGGAAGCAATGGGTAACTTTGAATTGCTTTTAGACGAGGAGTTGGCTGCTCACGATGAAAAAGAAAATCCAGGAAAATACAAGAATTCCCTGAGTAAATCGAAATAAAATTGTGTTGTATTTAAAATGTATAAAATGTTATTATCTTGGTACGACGGTCAATTCTTTTTACGTATCACGTTCAATCGAATACGTATTTCTTCTGTTTTTTTTTTTTTTTTTTTTTTTTTTTTTTTTAACATTTTTCAAACAAATTCATAAGTACTAAAATGATTTGCAAATATTTAATAATTTTACTGGACTTGAAAAAAATCACAATTGTATTTAAATGTAGCTAATGTTTACATTTGTATATGAAAAATGTTCACTACTCTAAATTTAACTGACATGTAAAAATTAATACCGCAGTCTTAAAATTAATTAATAGATCTTTACAAAAAATAAAAAATGTAACATTATATTATTTTACTTAAACATTCTATTTATTGATTAAATAATGTTATTGTCTTTATAATACATTCATTAACTAAAGAAAAAAGATATAAACAGTAAGTGCTTATACAATGCTGAATCTAGAATAAACTAATATGATAAAATAGCTGTGCTGTAATGTAGAGATATTTTTAAAATTAAATTGAAAATGGATGTTTGCTGGCCCTATGAATCATTGCAGAATACTGCTTTTTTTAATATGGTTTTATAAATAATTAATATTTTGATTCAAACTAATTCCATAAGTATTAAAATAAAATGATTACTTTGATATAATCACGCATTTTAACTTTATTATTTAATATCAGTTCGATACAAATTGTCAGAGCATAATCTGTCGATCGCATGTTGAAAAATGTAGCTGACATCATTAGCTATTATTCACGGCAGTTCGTTACTTAACATTTGTTGTATTAAATTTATCTTTTATTTCACTTAACATGAATTCACCAGCGAAACAGTTGCTGCATTTACTGATATCACACAAAAAAGCTACCTGTACAGGAGGAATTAATTTTTTATTAATATTTATTGATAATGTTATTTTCAAAATAATTGAAAAATATACTCAACTCTTTCGTGTACTGAACATGAATATTTTATTCTTCCAAACATGATGTGTCTGCAATTCTTGCACAGGATATTTGTTTTTGGCCTTTGACACACACACTCGCTCGAAGATGACTTAGATATGTTATTATCTTTTGCACGAGTTGCACTGTCGTTACTTTCATCGCGCCTTAAGTTTTCTAAAATAAATATATCGAAATGACTTTTGACAAATAATAAAGCGGGATAACTTTTCAACCGTTCATTTTAATTATTTATTTATAAAACTTCACAATAAAAGTCAATTTCATATATCTTCATAATGATTAAATAGTTTGTACTAAATCTTAAAATATTCAATTAAAATTTAATTTTGTAATAAAAAAACGAAATTCCTCTTTTTCTCAACTAAAGTTTTTCAATAAATTCAATTTAATTATGAAAATTCTGATAATAATTAACCTTTTGAGATTTCAGTTTCATTCCAACTATTTTTATACATTGTTTTAATAGATACTTGTAACTTTGGTTTAATTAATACTAGTTACAATGATTTTTTAGTTATTTGGTTATTATTAAGTCTCAATTTATGTCAATTTTCCCAAATCTAAATTATTCCAAGAAAAATATACGTTTCAATTTATAAGCATAACATCCTACAATAGTATTCTGTAATATATTTCATACTGTTTCAATTATACATACAAATAAAAAATAATGACTAAAATTCTCAGCTTTTTTAATTTTTTTGAATAATTTCTTTCGTAAATATCACTTTTATCATTGTAAATAATGCATGGGAATGAAAAAAAAAACTTTTAAAAGTTTTTTATCGTTCTAAAATTTGACGGTTATATTCAAGCTGGATTTTAAAATTTTCGACCATCCGACCTTATCTATCCTTCAATAATTTATTTGCACGAATGTTCGAGTATTTTGTAATAAAACCTAATTCTAAATAATCAGAAATATAAAATAATTTAAAACAACTAATAGACCACGACTAACTAATAGACACGATTATTGGGGAATTAAAAATTCGTAATAAATTGGGAGCTTAAATATAATAATATAAAAATGGGTTTTTAATACATCAACAAAATTTATTATTATTTATTGTTTTGTACAAATATTTTACACTTATATAAAACGCGATACAACGATATGAATGTATAAAAATATAGAAGTGTCAATCTCAGTCTTATAATACTAAATAAGGACATATTTTTTTTGCAACAGCATAGGTAATTTAAATCTCGAGTGTCAGTAGACAGTAGCATTCATGAGTCAATATCAAATACAATTCACTCAATAATTTATTCAAATACAATTTTTTTTTTCTTTCATTCTTTCTTTAATAAAGAATAACATCTCTTAAATACGCCAGGTTAAAATATTGTCGTTTATATAAAAATCCTTGGTTTATGGCACGACAAATGTGATTTACAATACAAAAAAAATTTTTCGTTCTTTTGTAAATTATCACTACTTGTATATTAAAATAGACCTCTCGTTATATATAATACTCTTGCATTATTGAAAGTAATCTTTTAAATACATCTATGGACAAAAGTGTTTTTGTTGAATAATGTAAATATAATTCATGAATTGGAAATTGATAATTTTTCAAATGTACTAGCAATTAGCTTGAAAACTATGTTTTTGTCTTCTTATTAACTTCAATATTACGTGTTTTCTTTTATTTAATATGACTAATTATAGTACACATTAATCTAAATTTGAAGTAATTTATTTGTGGCTTGAAATTATTTTATAAAAACAAAAATTATAATTTCGCTTTAAACAAGTTTTCAGGAACATACATTTTACGATAAATAATGCCATCAAATCTGTAAGAAAATTTATTTATTAAACGCATGCGTTTGTTGAACATAACGTTAATTTAATATATATATGTGAAATTTTAATGATGTGACAAGATTTTACGCTAATATCTTCTTCTGTCATATAATTGACACATTTGAATAACATTTTATTTTTTGTTTTTAAAATTTATATCTATCTAATGATCTAGGATCAATACAAATTTATAAAACAAAATTTATCAATTAGAAATTCTGCTGAATCAAGCTTTTACAAGAGAAAAAGGACGTATAAAAAAATTAAATTCACAAATTTAATTTTCATTCATTATTTAATTTTTCGTTTGAAAAGATTCAATAGTTATTTAATGGTAATGCCTATTATCAAATGTTGAAAATACTTTTAGTTTTCTATATATTATGCGCTTTGATAATTAGTATTATATATATGTAATAATTTTTAATTTATTTGAAATTTTTTATAAATCGCAGATAAAAGGAATAAAAAATATAAAATAAGCTTAACTTCAACCTTATTCGCAAATTTTTTTTAGGTCATTTAGACATTTATTTCATTTAATGGTTTAATTAATTGATATTTTAATGACTTTCTTTATACTAACACTTATTAACAAATATTTTTACAATGCTCGATTTACCTAATTTTTTCAAAAAATATTCGTTGCAAAAATATTTAAATGAATTTTTTTATTATTCTAACAGAACTAATTACTTTCAATTATTGTTATTTGATATCCAGGTAGTTTTTTAAAATAAATATATTAATAATTAATAAAAATCCAATTAAATAAAAAGATAGATAAATAATATCTTTCTATACTTTTACAAATTAAATTAACTTACTCGTTTAAATACAGGCTAAGTACATAAACCATGTAGGCTACATATTTGTACACAATAAAAAACTATTCTCATGTATTATTTTTTATAAAATTTATATTATCCAAATATTTTATCATAATAGAGAATATGTATAAAAGAATGGTGTTGTTTTTATTGAAAAAATCGAAATTTTTTTTAAATTTATAAAATTTATAAAAACTTATATAGAGATGCAAGATGCAATTTTTAATATTTCAACATTAATAGTAGTCATTACCTTAAAATATTTATGTTTATGATTCACTTTTTTTTTTAATAGTATATATATAAGAAAAAAAAAATATAAATGAATTGATTTTATATTTTTGTCATTATAATTTTAATGAAAATTATTATTTCAAAATATAAAATAAAAAAATTTATTTCAATTTACGAGTTATTATTTATGAAAATACAATATAATATGTTCAATGCAGCCTTTGGTTAAATGCTACGTCAATTAAGGAACATAAATAATGTATATATATTTAATGATAATAATATCGATAATTGTAACGAAATTTATATATAATAATGTGATAATATAATTTATATCACGAATAACAGAATATATATAAAATTATAGACAAATTATTAATAACTTTACCAATTTATCCATAGCTCTTGATATCTATTAAAAAATGTATTTGATTCCAAAATGCATTTCATAAACCATTTAAGTAAATTTTCAAATGAATATAAATACAATTTGAAAAGAAAAATATTGACGTTTCATTAGTATGACTTTTTTAACTTAATAACATTTAAAATCGACTTAAAAAGAATTTTATTTTTAAATTTATAATAATACATAAGTATTAAATTTGATGAATAAATATTTTAAAATATGGGTAAAAGATTTTTGAATCAAATTCATTTGTAACTTTTGTTAAAATGTCATGTACAAATTCTTTTTCTATTATATACTTTTACAATCAGTCATTTTTTTCTTTTGCTTTAAACATTGCACAGTCGCACTTCTCTTATTTACAACGAACCGTGATTGTATCTACGATCACAGATAGGCACAATGGCTCTGAAACTTTGTACAAGGAATATAGTTAGTAACTTATTAGTCGAATATTTGCACTTATAAAACAGAAAAATTCACCACTCACGATAATTTAAGGTCACATTATAGAAATAGTTTTATCATTCAAGAGTAGCGAATGAAAGTTAAAGCGATTATTCTAATTTATATAAAATTTACAAGAATTCTATATACACGTAACTCTAAGAAGCAACTCACTCCCAAAGTATTCGCTTGGAATACAAAAAGTCTTGTAGTTCTTTAACAGAGTATCCATAGGTAAGAAAATATTGCTCTGGAGAATTGCGAGATAAAACAAGCAAACTATTATAAAAATTGAAGTGTTGTTCCTTCTTCTTCGAAGTGTCCCAAACATTTGGAAGATGTTTTTGTCGAAGACGAGTCGTCCGAGTCAGACGATTCAAGGTACAGGCGATGGAGGCGGCGGTAGGGGACTGAAGTAGGTCGACGACCTCGAGCTCGGCGACGGCGGGCAGCTGATTGCCGTGTCGCTCTGGTATACCGATCTCGGGGTCGGCGGTGGCGGAAAGGGCTCCCCAGCATGGCCGTACCTGAAGCGCGGCATAGCTGGGTAGTTGCTGTCAGACTCGTCACACACGTCTGTGCTGCAAGGGGTTGGCGGTGGTGGCTGGTTAATGCTCCGATAGTTTCGATAGGGACGATACCTCGAGGCGTTACTGCTGGAGCAACGGGTCGAATTCGCCGTGGTTGCAGGACTTGGCGGTGGATTAAGCGTTTCCTGGGGATATCCTCCAGCTGAACTCCCATGAGTCGAGCTCGATGCGCCTACAACAGTTACAAGTGGAAATGTGAAATTAATAAGTTTTATCTAGCTGCCAGTTTCCTCTAATGTGCACTAATTTTCTCAATTATATACAATATGAATATTCAATGATAACATCATGCTTTAACAAATAAGTTGACAGTAACCAGAGCTAAACTTGGTCTGTATGAAATATGACTTTTTATATTTTTATCACTAATTGCACTTAATTACTAATCAAAACAATAAATAAACAACAAATTTATTTTTTCATTAAAGCTCGATACCTTTGAAAAGATTAAAAAATCGAAATTTGAAAATGAAAGTTTGTTAAGCAATTATTAATGTAATCTTTTTTATTTTAAGTAATCATTTTATTGAATGATATCTTTGAGACATTCAATGATTGTATTTTTATCAAGCTATGCTTAAATAAGTTTTGAGGTTTAGCTTGAAAATTTGTATCCAAATTCATTTAATATCAATTTAGTATCCAAATGAAATTGTGCACATTAGATTCAAGTAATAATGTTTAATAAAAAAAGAGGGATAACTAACAATAGGAAAAACCTGTTATATGGCTTCGATCATAACTCGAACTGATACTGCTGCCATTAAGTGTAGACATCCTAACGGCCATCCCTGGTTTAAGGTCCTTTCTGGCATTTTTCTGGGCTAGCATTGGTTTAGCCATTCGACAACTTTTGGGTGACAGTGGATCTCCAGCGGAATCGTGTAGGATATCCGGCAAATCCTCGTTGCCGGTGGGTCGTCGTCTACAATAATAGAATCCTAGTACAACAAGAACAGTGGCAGCCATAAATACGAGCCCAGCCACGACATAAGTGCTCTTGCCAGAATCGACGGCTTGTCGATGGTTATTGGCGGAGGCGCAAGTTGGTGCCGATTCATCGCTGCCATCCGCACAATTTTCCCAATCATCACATAGAGCCGCTGCAGAAATGCAAACACCTGATGTGGTACACCTAAACTGACCTGCACGACAGCAATTCACTTCGTCCTCCCCGTTGCTACATTGAGATGTCCCATCGCACACCCAAGCATTATCTGGAATTTTTAATAATTGTATTTGTGTTATTTTCATGTATTTAATAAATT
Organism: Eupristina koningsbergeri; assembly: GCA_018907245.1. Classification (NCBI taxonomy): domain Eukaryota; kingdom Metazoa; phylum Arthropoda; class Insecta; order Hymenoptera; family Agaonidae; genus Eupristina; species Eupristina koningsbergeri. The sequence continues at coordinate 2,731,484 of JACCHV010002921.1, forward strand.
TCTAAAATAAATTTTCATTAAATAGTACGATGTTTCATTAAAGTTACTTTATTGAATTGAAAAATCACCAATTATTAATATATTCAACTCACCGATACAATGGCCATTATGGCACTCGAAATACATGTCCCTATTGCAAGGCGGACACCCGATCTCATCACTGCCATCTGCACAGTCACGTTGACCATCACACTTCCAAGTAGCAGGAATACAATCTTTTGATTCTGTCGATTTCGAGCTAAGACACGTGAAGTGATCGACTCTACAAGTAGGGGCAACCCTGCAATTTTTTCCATCGTCCGCAAGTACAAGAGACTGCGGACATGAACATCTAGAACTCGCACCGGCACCTATACAGATATGTGAACATCCACCATACTCGTGAAGAGGACTACACAAGTTTGTTTCCATGGCTATATTACTCGGCATCCTTACAGACACTAAGTCAGTAAGGGCTCGATTGCTCATCACTGATTTTCTTCCAGATCCTGTTGTTTTTTCAACACGTTCTACAACTTGGCTGTCGCGGTCAAACCTATGGTATTTAAATGAATTATTTACTCTTTGCTGTTAGTTTTGTTTTGATATCTAATTATATCAATTAATAATTATTTATTATATATTTCACTCATTCCATGTCTATAGTACACCATATATATTTTAAATTACTCAATGAAATTTTAAATAGTACACTTTCTTATATAAATTAAAAAATGCATTGTGTTCTAAAATTTTTAATTTAGCAATATAATTATAAGTAATTCATTCAATTTTCAAGGAATTTTTATTAAAGAAAATCTTTTATAATAAAATGGTTTATTCAATTACTTTTTTAAGAAAATAATTTTATTGATATTAAAACCAGTATATTTTGTAATAATTTTACAAACCAATAAACATGATCGAAGAGCACGGAAAGATGAACAAGAGACCCTTGGACAGCTGCAAGTAGAATACGTCGATTAGCTCCATTCAACTCAGAAAACTCAATTTGTCTGCCATGAGCCCAATAAACAAGATTTGCAGAAGCATCAACAGCTAAACTCGTTGGCGATTCCAAATCTGATGCTATGACAACTCTTTCTTTTCCGTCCATCAAACTTTGCATAACGCGCATCTTGTCTCCAACGTCTGTCCAAAAAAGAAGCCTTTTTTCCGGGTGTAACGCGATGTTTCTCGGTTTTTCACCTTCACTTTTAACGACAACACCTATCGTCGAGTCACTATCAAGCCTCGTTACATTGATAGCATCGTTCATTGAGCAGGACCAGAAGAGCAAACGACCCAGCGGATCAAGAGCTAGATCAAAGGGATGACCTGTTCCTCCTGGCAGAACGACTACCGCGTGTGTTCGATTTTCCAAAGCTTTTCTAATGGAAGAACTACGACCATCACCTGTGCGTATCCAATATATATACTGACTTATTGGATCAAATTCGATGGCGCGCACGTTCTTAAGGCCTTGGACGCGAAGAGTTATGTCAGGACAATCGTTCGTATCTGGTATGAATCGACCCATTACGTTACGAAAACTATATACCATGAAATTCTTTGGTGCTGAAAACCAAATAATATATTTATCATAATTTAATGCGATAAATTTAAAATTCTAAAAAATAAAATTGTATTACAGAACACGTTTTCAGTAAATACATTTTTATTAAATAATGACAATTTCGTGTCTTACCGATGCAGGTTCTGTTATCCGAACTAAGACTGTAATGGGTGGGACAACTACATTTGTGACTCTTTGAAAATGTACCAGCATTTCCTGGTAAAGCTATGCACAAATGACTACAATCGCCATTATTAATGGCACATGTGTTCCAACCAGGCTGCCTAGACTTGTGACAAACCAAAAGATCCGTAACTGATTCTAAATTGTCATGAATTTTGGTTCTATTTCCCCCAGTTGTTTTATTAGCTCGCTCGATATCACCAGTATTCCAATCTGTCCAGTAAATATAATCTTGATACTGAGTAATACTAAATGGATAACCAATTTTTTGTGTGATAATGGGTCTGCGTTTTTTCGTTATTAAATCGAAACTGTCAATTGCTGGAGTAAAAAGATCAGCCCAATAGAGACAATGTTCTTCGTGATCTATTGTTAATCCATTGGTGCGTCCTATGTCAGTCACAATAACTTGACGATGTGTTCCATCTAACCATGCTCGTTCTATGTTACCAGTATTTCCCCACTCTGTCCAATAAATAAAGCTGAAACGTATATCAATTACATATTTAACTGTAATCAAGTATAGATTTTCATTTTTAAAGAATGTTGATTAATTATATGTAAATAACAAAAATTATATAAAAAATAATTCAATTACAAACTTGCAAGAACTAAATGATCACAATAAAAATAATAATCGAATAATTAAATATTCATTGAAATATTGGAAAAATTACCCTCTTTCAGGATCTAGAGCAATGCATCTAGGTTCGATAAGATCTTGCCAAATCAATACTCTTCTACTGTAGCCCTCAAGATGAATAACCTCAATTCTACGAGTACCTGTATCACTCCAATAAAGATTATGCGCAATCCAATCTACTGCCAAACCATCTGGTGTTTCCAATCCAAGATCAACTACTTTTTCTACTTCTGAACCATTCATGAAGGCACGAGTTATAGTTTTTAATTTAACATCTGTCCAATAGAGTCGATTATCAGATATTTCGAAATCAAGAGCACTGAAAATAATTAGGATATTTTATTGATTAATTTTATGAAACTAAGAATTCTAAAGTTGGTACACATTTAATATTGATGAAAATAGCACAAAGTAAGATTTAAGAATTTTCAAATATTAAAATATCAACCTTGCATCTTTTATTCCTGTAATTGGGATTATGTTATCGTTGTTGGCATTTTCAATACTGTTCCTTCCAATTTTATCTTTTCTCGTAAAAAGCAAGAATGCTTTTGGTATGACACAGGTTTTCATATCTTTGGTAAGTTCATAGCCAATCTGACAAGCACAAACGTACTTGTCTCCTGGCCGATTTAAACACAAATGACTACATCCACCATTATTTTTTGCACATGGATTTGTACCATTTGGCTTTCCACGATGTACAGCTTTTAATCCCATAACGTTTGGAAATTGTTCGACAATTATTTCTCTTTCACCGCCAGTTAGTTTATGTGCTCGATCAATGCTTCGTCTTTGCCAATCTGTCCAATAAAGAAAATCTCCAAGTAAACTGAATCCAAACAGGTGAGGTAAATTCTCTGTGATTACTTCTCTACGATCACTTCCATCCATGTTGCAAACCTAAAATTATAAAATGTTTACCAAAGTGAATTGTAATTTGTTTAACTAAATAAATAGCATGTAAGTGTAATGTACAAAATAATTTTTTTTTACTATGTACTTAATTATAAATTTTTTTAATCTAATATAAAAGATAATTTATTATTAAAACGAATGAATAAAAAGTGACGATAATGAAATTTGATTGAATAGAATGAGAAAGTAAAAATAATGCAAACCTCAATTTTGTCAGTTTTAGCGTCACACCAATAAACCTTCTTTCTTTCAAGATCCAAAGCAATACCATTTGGCCATATGATATCTTTGGTGATCAATAAAGTTCTTTCACTGCCGTCCAAATTACTACGTTCGATTTTTGGCCTTTTATCATCCCAATCAGTCCAGAACATCCAACCAAGTTCAAGCGCAAGAGCTATCGCTCTTGGTTCACCCAAATCTTCGTGAATTAGAACTTTTCTACTACTTCCATTCAATCGAGCTACTTCAATTCTATCAGTACCTGTATCAGTCCAATATAAATTACGGGCGATCCAATCCACAGCGATTCCATCAGCGCTTTTCACTTCGGTTGTTAAAATGTCTTCTTGTCCCGTTCCATCTAGATAAGCTCTAAGAACACGGGAAAATGATTGAATTAAAAAAATATCAATATAATAAAAGGCTCTAGGAAAATAGAAAGTATTCGAAAATTTTTAAAAGAAAAAAACATGGCATATCTACCTTCTAATGACATGAGCTAGTTCATCAGTCCAATAGAGCATTTCATTGATCGGATCAAAGTCGATAGCAATTGCATGTTTAATACCGCTAAGTGGTAAAATAAAATTAGTATAGTCGGGTGAGTCGAGGGAAATCATGCTGATCTCATTCCTTTGAACAATAAGCAGTAATTCTTGAGCTCCCTTGGCACAATTATAATCGTCAATGAGCTTAACCCCAGTGGGACAAGCGCAACTATATCCTGGTGGTTTAGGGCTCAGCAGACAGAGATGTGAACAATTTCCGTTATTAAATTTACATGGGTTGTTGACTGCTGGGGGCTGCCTCCTCGCGTCCCAGACTTCAATATCACCCGGAATATACTCGCCGTGGAAGAGTTCACGAGGTCGCGCGTTCGTCGAGCGTAGGTCTAATGCATGAATACACCAGGTCCGCCAGTCCGTCCAGTAAAGACGTTGGTCAAAGTACGTAATGGCAAATGGATATTCAAGACCGTCGCTAACGATTTTTCGTCGATTTCTTCCATAATAATCCATGACTGCTATGAACTTGTATCTAGGTAAAATTTCAAATATCAGTCTTTTTTATTAGTAAAAAATAATTATTTTATACACTCTTATGTAAAAGTGAGCAGTAAAATAAACCTATCGGCTGTTTGTTATTAAAGCGAAATCTAACTTTTAAAATTTGTTTAATAAAAATATTTAATAAAAATAATAATAATAAATGTTTATATTAATGTAGCGCACCTTCCATCGACCCAATAAACAAGGTCGCTTTCGTAATCGATGGTCAGTCCGTTGGGCCAATAAATATCATCAGAAACAACAACACTCCTTGAACTCGGCTCACCATTCATGGCGGCGCGCTCAATTTTTGGCACATCGCCCCAATCCGTCCAAAAAAATATACTTTTCATAGGCACAAGAGCAATTGCCCGAGGTTGATAAATCTCCGTCCAAAAAAGAACCTTTCGGTGCCGGCCGTCGATGCTCGTCACCTCAATCCGGTTCTTTTCGCCATCTGTCCAGTAGAGTTTGCCCGTGTACCAATCACAGGCCAAACCGTCCGGGGAGATCAAGCTCGAGTTTACCACTGTTATAGGTTCCTGCAATACAATAAAATATTGTCAATGAGCTAGTGCTTTTTATCTACGTGCTTAATGCCTAGGAAATAGTGACCAGTGGTGGAAAATCAAAACGGACCTGCGTGTGGGTACCATTTGTACGGACGCATTGTATCATCTCAAGGGCACTGTCCGACCAACACACGAGACTACGTTCGTGGTAAAAGTCGAGGGTGACACCTTCAGAGAGGTCTTTGACAATGGTCGACACAACTTTGTTGGACCGAGAGACGTTTGCCACGCGGATGTCCTTGTTCGTGGCGAACAGCAGTGTGGGAGAGCCTGAAACAATAACCAACATGTCTGTGAGCTTTTGAGAAAAAAGGTAAATATTTTGTTAATTGTAAAGTGCTGCTTTAGAAGGAGAGAGGAGGAAAAATAGAAGGCAATAAAGAAATTTTTTCTATTCAAAAATAATTATAGTGAAAACATACGATATGTTTTTCAAGTTAAGGCTTATAATAAATGAGGCGCGCAGTGCTCCGAATACTATTTTTCGCCAAATTCGTTTGTTCCAGTGAAAATCTGTGTGGCTTCTTGTACATGTTTACGTAGAGATAATAAAGTATCGGATATCGGGCGTTCCTCACCGTTGCTTTGGCAAACCTGCAAAGCTGCAAAAGTGCATTTCCCTGTGCAACGAAACGGTTCACGCGGTAAAATTTATTTTGATAAAAGGCGAGACGGCAAAAAAGGGCGTCGCGAACGTGTCGGCAGATGTCTGTTCGCGGGAGTAACCAAACCAGAAAACGCGGAGGAAAAAAGTCGAGGAAGTCGAGGAAGTCGAGGAAGTCGAAGACGGACTCGATAAGGACAGCAAGTTGTTTCCACGTGCGATTTTACGCCCTTAATCGGCATCGCATCACTAGCGGCAGCACTTTTATGCCGCTTCTTAATTAGCTGTTGCCCGCCGAGGATTGAGTGCAAAAACCGGGTGCGCGACTCCAAAACGGAGCCACCCCTTCGCCCCGGCTCGGGTGTCACTCCTTGCTTCCGGGACCGGTTCTCCTTTGACGAGCGCCGACCACCTTCCCCAAGACCTTTTCCCACCCCCAGATTAGATTATTTTCAGAGGTGTTGTGAGCCCTCGTTACACCCTCGTTGCCTTAATTTTGCAAGTGGACGGGTGTCGCGGATACTGGATGCGTGGAAAGCGTGCGAGGAGTATGGAAACGACGAGGCTGCGGCCTGAAAGCCAAAGGAGCCACCCAAAAGCTTTTGAAACCTTCGAAGCCCTGAGCTCGCGCGCCGTTCCAATTCCAAGAGTCGTGGGGAGCTATAGTTTCTTCACCACATTATGCACTTTAGCGCATTATTATTCTCTTTGTGTCCCTCGAACGCGGTTCCCACCTCAGTCGTAGAAGCTTGAACGCCGAGTTCTCCTCAAAAAAAAAAAATTGCTTAATGTGTGCGTGCGTGCGTGCGTGTGTAAGAGAGAGAGAGAGAGGGATAGAAGAGGTCCTTAATGACCCTCTTGGTTTTCACACCCTCTCTCGTTCATTAGGAGCACGGAAGAGGGTGGATAGCTTCTCCACCGTCCGGTCTCCTCTCTCCTGGAGAAACCCGTTTATCTCCGGGGGGTTCAGGGCCAATCCTCCAATCCCACACTTAAATATTGAAACGTGTCCCATAACGTACTCCATCCCTTTCGACGCGGCTGCAGCAACATCCTCTACAAGAAAAGAAAGAAGGGTGCTTCTGCTTTCGAGAACGCGAGCACGCACACCTACACGCAAACACACTATCACGTAGACTTACTTCACTTTTCGTAATGCTTTTTCTACATTTTCGGCCGATAATTAGATTGGCTTTGCTTTTAACTCGCTCCGGGGAACGAGGAGGAGAAGGAAAAAGGAACCGCTCATTATTCGTACTTGCGAATTTCTACACGAGTCCCTAATTTTCGTCAATCGCACAGATAATCTGGCTGTCTGTTTTGTTTTTATTCCTTGAGCAGGAGTACAATTTGCCGAAGCGGAGGTAGGGCGGTCGACTGCTGTTGCTGCTGCTCCCGACGCTCCTGTTCCCCGACGACAATGAAAGCGACCCAGGGTGTTCCTCGAAAGGCTCCAGTACTGGGGGGCCTCCGCACTCACCGGCCGACTCGTCCAAACTCGAGCCCGGCACTTGGATGTGGGTGAACCACCGCTAGGGCGCCTCTTTGTGCTTGGTGCGACGGCGGTGATAACGACCGCGAGAACGGCCGGTCGAGGCTGCCTCCACGGATGTGCATGTGTGGGTAAGAAAATCCAATTACTTCGGGCTGCATCGCCGAGCTAACGAGCATCAAAATCGTTTTCAGCTCGTTCGCTCCATTGACTGCTAGGATTTAATCGCGATAATTTAGTCGGGAATTATTAGCGCTGGTTCACTCTCGATGCATAGATAGACAGGATACATATTTGCAAGGGGATTATGTAAAGCAGCACCTTTTCCGACTTCGGAGGCTCTCTTAAAGCTTTAAAATCTTTTGCACCTTCCAAAAATTTTCTCTGGTCCATAAGCAAACGTTTTCGCATTCGCATCGCTCGTGTGCCAGCCCTAACGCGGCTCCCGATCGCTCCTTTTTCGTTTAACGATGAAAGATGCTGGGGCAATAGCTCGGTCCAGTTGACGTAAAGAAAACAAGAAGAAACCCCAAAGCGTCATCTTCCTTTTTTAATCCTCTTTTTATTGTGCCCCTTTTCCCTGTGTCTTATTATTATTAGGTCCTTTTATTTTGGTCGTCATTCTCTCCACCATTATCGCGAGTTACAAAACTATTTCGCTTCGCTGATTTTGATTTTTCGAAATGAACTCGCCTCCCCGTTACCTCCTTCCTTCCTTCTTTCTTTCCTTTGCTTCTTCGTTCTCTTAACAACTGTGTCCCTTCTCTCCGAACCCAAACTTCGGCCATGTGCTTCGGTTCGAGGTTTTCAATCATCAATACCTACATACCGAGTAGCCGAGAAAAATAAATTAAATTCTTCCAATTAAATAAAAATGTTAACGTGCAATGATACATTTTGATAATTTGTAAGCCAATTAATTAATTTGCTTGTTGCGATAAGTTTCGATACGGTTGGCTTCAAAATACGTTATTGCGATTTATTTATATACAAAAGCGTGTAAAATAGTAGAAATAAATTAAGAATTCATTGATTCACTTGATGTATGAACTGTTTTATATAATATTCTTAGAATTTGTGCTATGAAGTAGTGTCATTATAATGATACAAAGTTATTAATTTTTTAATATTTTTTTTTTTTTAACACAAATGATTGTTGTTTCTATTTATCAGATTGGAATTTAAAAAGAGAAAAAATTATTTGGAATTTATTAAACAAAATATTTCCAACAAGTCGTTGTATGGAATTTTAATTAATTTATTTAGTCAAATATCATATTTTATAATTGCTAGTCAACAGTTTTGATTTTCAATGCGTCATGATGATTTTTAAATCAAGGCAACTGTATTCATGATTTAACATTGGATATACATTGGATGCATTTGAAAATATCACCGACTCTACGCGCGAGTTATATATTTTTAAATATTTAATTTAACTTTGAATGTAATAAGAGAATAAATTGATAAGATAATAAAAATAATAAACAATAAAATTTTATGCCGAATCTTGAACTCGAAGAAGCAAATAAAAAATTGAAAATGCAAAGAAGAAAATTACATAAGAAGAAATTGAATAAGGGAGTTATTTGTTTCCTCACAAAATGCATTTAGCCAAAAATAAAGATAAACAAAACTTCTGGTTTGTATGAGATGTCCGTGCAGAGCCCTTTTTTAATTATTTACGTATGTTAATTATTATTTAATAATAATTTCCTCAGCATATTAAAGAAAAAGAAAAGAAAGAAAAGAAAAACAAAAAAAATTGGCGGAGAGTATTCGCGTGCATTAGTAATCCTCAGCATCGTTGCCATCGATCGAACCCCTTATCTATTTGCTCTTTCCTCCTCCGTCTCGCCCCTGCTTTGCAAGGAGAAATAATGAAAGAATGAGGAACGGAAGAAAAGAAAAGTTAGAGGAGGAGGAGGGCTGGTGCCTGTGAGAAAAAGGGGGAGAGAGAGAGAGAGAATTAGAGTCAAACGAGGTCCTTTTTGTGGCCAAGTCGAATGATTACAGGTGTTCGACCTGCACTTGGCCGAAGGACGAGTTACGGCAAAGAAGAAAGAGTAAAGGCGTAGAGAGAAGTGGAGAGGGGTGAGGAGGAAGAAGAGGAGAGGAGGGGGAGGGTAGCTGCTCTTTTTTCTCCGCTGGTGGACCCACGGCAATGGACGACGAAGCCAATCATGCGTGAACATAAGCGCTGCCCTAACGCAACGACGCCCCTTTGTTTTTTACTCTCCTCATTTGTTCCCCCCCCCTCTCTCTTTCTCTGCGTTGCTGCTCGATTTATGCCTCGAAAATTCCATTTCTTTCTCTTGATTATAGCGAAAAGTGCTCGTGCCTCGGCTAATGCGCAATTTGCATTCCCAGGCTCGCTTGGGTTTCCTTAGCTTCGCGGTCGGAGACTCTGGTTTACGAGCCTCGTGACCCCGAAAGCAGTCGCGTCCGCGGGTTGACGTAGAGATCATCACCCGAGAGGAGCGGGCGCGTCCCTACAGCACTGCCGGATACCAGAGGAGGTGCTCGACGCACGCTACGCACGCACGCACGCACGCACGCACGCACGACGTCGCAGTAGACTCGGCAGTTGACGCTCCTGCTCCCTTCTCCTCGCCCTCCTCACTCCCCACTCTTCCCGCTTCTTCTCACATTCCTCCTCTCATGTCTCTGGCCTCTCTCTCGTCCACTCGTTCGCTTGTTAGCGGCTGGTCACCTCACCTCCACTCACCTTTTATCACGTGTGTCTGTCTCTCTTTCGCCCGTTCGCTCCTTCGCTCTCCGCCACTACTTCCCTATTTGCCATCGCCACACGTTACTCAGCTCATTATCTCCTCTCTCTCGGTCGCTCGCCTCCCTGCCTTTTCCGAACCTCGTTTTTTCCGGTGATCGATGCCCACCTCCGCACTTTATGGGAACAAACGAGGAACGAGTCTGTTGTTGCAGCTGTTAACATACGAACGTCCTTATCGGATACACATGCAACAATCCCTCCTCCCCCAACAAAACCACTCAATTCAATTTTATTTCAATTTTGTCGTTGGTTCATTTTTCAGAGTTGATCTCCACTTGTGAAGAAAAACTCTACGCGGCAAATAAAAATATTTACGCCTCAAGTGGACTGAATGACAATGCACTGCACGAGCCGTGGCCCATCATATTCTTCAGACTACTTCTATAATTTATAATTTACATCTTCCTCGCCATTTATATCTTATATCAGCGTAGATCTTCAATTCTCGATCCTCGATCCTCGATCCTCGCTCGAGTCTCCGATTTCTTGTTTGTTCGGTGCTACGGTGTACGGCCAACAATGCCTTATTCCGACTACCACGTCGAAGCTTCTTTTCTCTCTTTGCATACCTTTGTTCCAGAACACCCCCCCCCCGCCCGTCACTCTCCCTCGCAACCTTCCAATGGTTTGGTCTTATCTTTGCGGTATTCGCAATTTACAAAGCCTTTATTCCCAACTTTGTAAGCCCATGGTAACTTACGAATGCGTTATCGACTATCTTCTTATCCGACAATGCTTTTATTTGATGGAATATACCATGTTGCATTACCCTGACAACGACGATAAGCCCTCTATAATAAATAAAATATTCCTTGGAGATTGTAAGCCTTTAAATATTTACACTTCGAAGTTATTTATTATTTACTGGGCTGTCATCGTTTTAATCAACCTCTTGTCAAGTATGTGGATCGACAATTTTGCCTTTTGCAAATATCGATACGAAACTTAGTTTCTCTCTGAAAAATAGTATTTTTTGTTAAAAAGATATCACGTATTATACTTCACAAGAAGCCATAATTTGCATTCTTACATATTTTCACTTTTACACTACCTTTTCAGTAATTTTTAAAAAATCTGTGTTAAATTCATTATTTTTTTGCCTACGTTTACATTTATGTAATTGGTGCTCCAACAAATAAATACATTTTTTGTTTTCACATTATATTTTATATATATTTGAGCAATACATACACAGGTATGTATCCTAATTACACAAGCATACTTATTCAACACATCAATTATACAATATTCACAATAATAAATAATAATATTATTGCTAGAAACATTAATTTATTTTCTGTGAAATTTAATTTTTGATAGATGTCCCCTTAATTTTTGTTCTCCCCACTACTTGTCTACTTTTGCAGACTTGGTCGTTTTTGGTCATATTTATCTCCGTTTTTCAAATAAATAAAAAGATTATAACATAAAAGATCTGTTGTAAAGTAATTATATTTTATAACCCATCATAAAATATAAAATTGAATAATGCATTGGACATGGAGCAATTAAGAAATATTTCGTATAATATTAATAATTGAAATAGTGCTAAAATTAGTAATCCCCACAGAGCTGAAATTTTGCACAAATTAAGTGCATATAAATTACCTCAATTACATTAATCAAGATTTAAAAAGAATCAAAAATGACAAAGCTATAAATTTTTTGATTGATATTAAAATTTTCCAGTTTTTTGAAAATTTATCCCTTGTCTAACTTTTTAACAAATTTATATAAAAATGGATTTTTTTTCAAAATTTCATTAGCTACAATCCTTCATTAACACTATAATGCTAAAATTATAACATTATATTGAATAACAAAAATTACAAGAAAAGGAACTTTTTAAATAAAATTGTTTATAAAAAATTAGCTGGAATAAAATTACAGACTTGATTTTTTACAATTTTTCATGTATTAAATTTGTTGTATTCTTTAACGACCAAAAAAGTGCTATATTGCTTGATCTAATATCGTATTGTATACATTTTAAGATAACTAGAATATAAGTTTTTTTTAAAACATTTTTTAAATTAATCATTTTCAATTATACAAAGTCAAATTTCCAAAAATTATTATTTTTTTTTTCTAAATCCTGTACAAAAAAAGACTTAATATTAAAAATGTTTATATAATTTTTAGATCAGATTATTTATATTCTTATTTTATCTTTAAATAAGTATCATGTTCTTTTTTTTTCCTAATAGGAATGTATTTTATACAATTTGCATAATATTAAAAAGAAATTTGATTGATTCTTAACAGTCATAAAATTTTTTATTAAGGACTAAAAATTATTCAATGAAATTCGAGATATCCAGTTCTTCAATGTAAATTTAAATTATTGACTTACAATTTTATCTATTAATTGCTGAAACAATTATGGAGTATATTTCTTATAAAATTTTTATTTGATACATCATTTAAAAAAAAAAATTTATGTTTGGTACCAGTTTGTATAAATTTTTATTGGGAAAAGCTTGTCATACAATAAAAAATAGGAAAATGAAACAAAACCGAAAAATGATAAATATATGAATTAAGATAAATTATTTTTTAATAAATGTATTTCATTGTGTGTGGTATTTTGGATTTAATTTAAACATTTTTGTTATAGATTTCGAGTCAATAAGTTGGAAATCCCTAAAATTTACTATCCTTTTAAAGCAAGTTCCTTGTAATATTATACGATCCATCATGTTGAATTGATTTCGAAATTGATATCAGTAACTTTAACGAAGCATACGTGTATATAAAAAAAAATATAAAAAAAAAGATCCGTGATAAAATAATTGAATACTTTTGTTTATTTAATATTTTAGCTTTTTTACTTCTACGTATTAAGCAACACTTGTATAGCATTGAGATAGTTAAAAATTCCCTACCGTAAGGGTGGAGGTGGTGCTGGTAGTGGGAAAGAGTTATGAACAACAACAATTGTTTTAAGAGGAAAAATATTTAAAAATTCAACATTTAAAATTTCTTGTAGTATTACGTTTATACGATGCACAGATTTCGCGAATTTCTTTCCTTTCCGCTCCTTAAAAAAAAAAAAAAGCAATGTAACCGAACAATCTGCTCCCTTATTCTCTCGACCCCCTTTTAAAAACTTCTCTCTTTGCTCTCGTCCCCTCTCACTCTCTCACTCTCTTTCTCTCACTCTCTCTCTCTCTCTCTCTCTCTCTCTCTCTTTTTGCGTATTTTTTTTTTTACAGCACACTTGTACTACCTCGGGGATGTTTTTTTTCCGGGAGCGAGTGTATGCGGATTTTAAAGGAGCTCCAACTCGTTCATTTGCATGGCAAAATAAAGAGCACATAGTTAGTGAGTCAGCAATATTTATCCCAAAGGTGATTTGTCGCTTGGGCAATGTTTCTTCTTCTTCAATTTTTACTTGAGTGGACGATAGTTGCAAGTCAACGTCGTAAAATTGTCTTCAAGTACACGGAACTCTAATAATGACATGCGTTATTTCAATTTTCGGTGCGCTTTCCCACAGCATCAACGTACTTGTTAATTTATAATTATTTTCGTTCCCCTGGATTTTTATTCTGAAGAATATTTGAAATGCCTGGTAGGTATACAAATGCCTATTTGAGAAAATATTTATTCCTCGAAATGCAAATGTCTCTAACGCACGAACTCCAAAGATCAATTCGGTTGTTTTTCGTCCATACGGAGCGCAGTATAATATTCTTGAACAAAAAATTAAAAAAAATTTTTTTTGACATCAGTTGCGTTGTAGGTGACCATAATTATGGATTTTGGTGCCGTTGACCCGTAACAGAGCAAAATTGTAAACAACTCGGGGACGTACTTTTCTTTGAATAAAATTAAGTGCTTCTCTGAATTTTTCAGTGTGAATTTTTCAGTCGTTACTTATACTCTTATTTTATCATCAGCGCGACGCTTTTTCAATAGATTAATCGATACCAGAAGAGCTAATTCCTCAGAGTATTACCCTACATTTCTAAAATTCCATAACTTACTACTCTTTGAAAGCCTCTTTGAAAAGTCTCGAATATTTATATTCAAGCTTTTGGTCCATTAAAAAATATTTGGGCCTTTTCCTTTTATAATTTTTCTATTTCAAATGAAAATGAAATTCCGATTAAAAATATTTTTTTGTTATTGAATTATAATTTATGAATAATATTGAATATTCTGATAAATTTTGAATGCGCACCGTCACATAGAATATATTTATGATCTTTCTTTTGTAAACGATACTTAATCGACTTGATGATTTCAACATCTAACTTTTTAAATTAAAATTTCAATCAATGATAAATAGGCATATTGTATCTTCTCTTTAATCGCATACAATTGCTAACATTGAGTCAAGTGAAAGCAAGCTTCGTTACATAAATGTAGCTCGACACGATCCATGTACTTCCACCTCCTAAGAAATAATATACTCATTATATTTATAAATTAAATTTGAAAAGCCGTTTATTTTCCTATTCTTTACAAACAATGTATCAGAAACTATCCACGACGAGAGATAAATTTTGATGACAAATATACTGTGGCTAAATCAAATTTTGATCAAGGAGTTTTATACAATATACTAAATCCTCTTACATTATATAAAGTAGCACTTATTTATCAAGAAACTTATTTATCGAGGTTTTTTTTTTTAGTCGGATACTAGATGAGACATTATTATCTAATTATACTGTTATCTACACAATTCCCTTTAGTTACTGCCACAATTATGTTGGCTTTCTTTATTCTCTGTTTAAGAAAATAAAAATTAATTCGGCAATGACATGCTAAATAAAAATTTGATGTAGTTGGATTTAAATAGACAAAAAAAAAAGGCAAAATAACAAATCATGCACCTAATATAGATTATATCAAAATTATTGCTATTAATTACGAGTATCTAATAGATTTTTATACCGGTATAAAATATCATATAAACAGCAATTAATATAATACAAGCCATATATTTTATAGTTATAAATTCAGTTTTAATTTGAGCCTATATTCCACCAGTTGAAAATGTTTCATAGCAGTCGAAATTACAATATTAAAAATTGCGATCTCATTTATTTTATCCGTTCACTCAACTTTTTTACTTTCAGTTATATATTTTTATTTTCATAGAACTGCAAATTTTTCTTTTACATGAGTTCATTTTTTACGTTTACGTACTTAAAAAGATTTATGATCGGTATACTTAACAATGTAATATTTTATTATTAGTCGTGAGAAATTAGCTAAATACAAAGATATGCAATAAAAAAGGTCCAAAAGATCGTTTATAATAAATCAAGCCATAATAATATAAAAATATGCAGTCTATCGTAATAATCACATTAAAAAATTGATAATAAAATTTAGAATTTAAATGTACAATCACGAATCAAGGTCACCAAGACCATATTCCTAGTTTAGTTTAGAGGCGTTTTACGCTTCCAGCATTTTTTTTATTTTTTATTTGTGCTTAAGAGCGATAGTTATCTGATACTGAGTTCTTTTCCATTACAACAGTGATATGTTGCTCCTCCTCCTCCCCCTCTCCCCCGCCCCGCCCCTCACCACCCCCCGCCCAGCAACTAAGCGTCCCACCTCGTCAACCCTGCTCCATCTGTGTAATGTACACACGGAAATCGGAGGATCTGTAGAGCCATCGCATACATGCCTTTCATACAAATCTTCTCCAAGTAATGGTATTGCCAACGGCATTACCATTATAGAACCATACATAGATGAAGACTAGACAAGCGTGTTAAACATTTTACAACCACATTAATCTCTTCTTCTTTCCACAAATTTTAAGTTAACTCAAATGACTTTTTGGAATATATTTTTAAAATTAGTACTTTTTTTACGTAAAAGTATTTGTTCAGAATAAATTTCTAAGGTGGTATTTAATAAATGTACTAGTTGAAATTATTGACGAATTAAAAGATGAATTTGAATGGGAATTTGGATAAAAGAATAATTTACTGTGTGAATGCCTGTTACAGTTAATTCTTTTTTTTATTTTAAGGTTCTTTATAGTAAATGCTTACAATAAATGAATGTATATTTATATAAAAAATAGTTGTAAATTACAAAACTTCTAAAAACAGTAAGAATAAAGCTGGTTTCTTGATATACCGTTTATCCAATGGTTTTTTCAAAATTATTTTTCCAAGAAAAATAGATTATGCTAAATAAATAGTCAAAAGATTGTTAATTTTTACCCCGCAAGTCTGCTTCTTAAGCTAATGACATTTAATCGCAATTACTATTATGGTAATGTATTTTCTAAATATATTTGGCATCTCAAAGCCACGTAATACCTTTATCATTATTATTAATCTAATCAATGTGTCAATCTTGTCATAAAATTTAAGATGGATTTGAATATACATGGTGGAGTTTTGAAATTGGCTAAGCCTGATAAATTTGTACTTGTTTTGTGAGTCCGTACAGGAGGAAAAAAGCCTACATAAAAGATTATTTATTGTTATCATAAATAATGCTAACATTTTTTACAAGTGGTTGTATAGGAAGTTGAATCCGATTATGTGAATTGAAGAAAGATGTTTTGAAGCGAGGGGAGAGAAAGATGAAAAAAGGTGTATAAAGGAGAATATAAACGTCGAATAGAATTAGAGACTACCACTTGCAAATCTAAAATAATGAATTGCGAGCCAAACGTGATGTGCAGTGTGTTGTTCGGTTGTTCGTTTGTGGGGTTGTTCCGTTGATACGTTAAGCGCTCGTGTGAAATAGGGGTTTGTTTGAATGTACCTACACCCGTCTCATTGTAAAACTATAGCTGTTCTATCCTCTCTGTCTCTCTCTGTCTCTCTCTCTCACTTTACCGCCTACTTGGGGGTACTTCGTGGACTGGACCCGAACGACCAAAGATGCAGGGGAGAAAGATAGAAAAAGCTTCGAGATCACTGGTTCTTGCACATTCTTCGTTTCATCTTCGGTGACGTTCTCTTGTTCCTCTCTTTCATTTTATTCAAATTCGTTTGGACCGATTTAACCATTTTCTTCCTCCCCTCTTTTTTTGCAATCGACACTAATATAGAATTCATGAATTTTTCAGATTACTTCTGTAACCAAGTAAAACGGAAAAACATTAACACGATTAGCGTGTCTGTCAACTTGAGCTTTTACTTCACCATGGCACGGTGCCTACGGATTTTAAAAAGTCATTTCGCATTTTATCGCATAATGATCGCGAAACATTGCTCGATCACTTGAAAGCACAGTCAAGCGCATTGACAATTCTATATTCTCCACGAATACGTGTACGAATATCTGTGTTTTACATGTCAACACATTTTAATCATTTTAATAACGGAAGCACGGATACTTTCAAATGCAAACAGTAATTATTGCCAACATTTGAGGCCGTTAAAAACTTTCATGTAAGACAAAGGACCAACCTTTCCTAATGCAGAACCTTAATCTACCATACGAAGTAATTGCATGGTCACTAGATCGAGAAACTTGGTCACCGTAGAATCATAGTCCATAATTCAGGATCATAATTCAGTACTCATTACGTATACAAGGACGAGAAAATAGACTGCTCCTTAACAACTTTTTCCAAGTCGAGAAATGATTTTCATTACTTCTTCAGTCAATTATATTTTCATTTTGGTTGTATAATTCGTTATTTTCAAGCTTGAATTTTTAGTACTGAAATAATATTTATGTTACTATGTGACACTTTTATTTGCTTCGATACTATGCATTAAAACTCGAGTGCGTTCTTCGCCGACATAATTCCTATTATTTGTTTGTTGAAATAACATTTAAGTCATGATGAATCACAAACATCGAATGTTGATTAATTTACTTTATGTGTACATGTGATGGGATCTCTTCATACATTTGAACTTTAACCTTCTTATACCTTCCTTTTCGATCAGATAATTCAAGTACTCAAACAGGTCTACACACGCATACACACAAAAATTAAATCTTATCAAAACAGTGAAATAAAATTAAATATTAAATAACGTTGAAGGATTGATTTTGTATACATAAATGAAAAGCACCACAAAAAGAAAATTTAAAGGGTAAATTAGACTATATTAACAGCAGTACGTGGATAAAAAATAAATCTTTTCTTCATTACTAATTCTGTCACATTACTAAGAAAAACATTTTATTTAGACATTTGGATGTTAAATGAAAAGCATATTTAAAAAAAATATATTTTAAACAACTTATTTCACTGATCATCAATCAAATATCAAATATCATCAACACACTTCGATAGCTTTCTGACACATTTTTAATTATCAATTAAACTTTTGCACGCAATTCACTATTCTTTATGTATGATATAAAATTCAAAATAAATTTTAAAAATTGATTCCAAGTTAATAAAAACTTAGAATTTCGTCTTTTAATTAACTGTATTTATACATGGCTCAGTGTTGCGTAAATCTCGTAATTTTCCAGTGGCATTCAATTCTGAAAAATAGTTTTGGTTTTCCAGTTGCGATTTGCAATGGATACTAACGAATGAGGAAAACGAACAAACACGGGAAGGGGTCGCAACGACACTTTCGACATAATAAAGCACAGGTATAAGTAAAAATATTGGGAAAGTTTTGTCGGGCGCATGTGTACTGTTTTGTGAAAGGGCGATAAAAGCACGAAAGTGCAGCAGGGTAAGAGAGTGAGAAAGCGGGGAGAGCAAGAGTAAGAGGTTACGAAAGGAATGTTCAGTTGGGGCAAGACAAGAGGACGCATTCGAGAGGTCGGACGGTGCAATCGAAGGTTGAAGGTCGCTTGTGGAAAAGGCGGTCAGGACAGCTACGTTGGGGTTCAGGAGAGCGAAAGGGCTTCTGAGTGAGGGAGGGAGGGAGGGAGGGAGTGAGTGAGTGAGTGAGTGAGTGAGTGAGTGAGTGAGTGACTGAGTGAGTGAGAGAGAGAGAGAGAGAGAGAGAGAGAGAGAGAGAGAGAAATCCGAGAGACCCAAAGCGTCACTCGTAGGCGTCGAATTTACGTGCTTCGAGAATGCTCGTGGTCGGTTTGGTCTCGGGACCGAGGCCCGACTCCAGACCCATGAATGGGAGAAAGGGAGGGACGATAAGCTACGGGCGAACTACGGGCGAAGAACAGAAGAAAGGATCTCGTTTCGGGAGAGGGAGGCTGCGGAGGCGCGCCCGAGCACCTTTTTTCAGTTCTGTCCGACCTGGGGACCTGGGGAGAGGGGGAGGGGAGAAAGAGAAACCAAGAGTCCTTCCTCCACCCGCACGGCCGATACGTCAGACAATGCTTCCTTCTCTCCCGCTCCCCTGGCTCCTTTGGCTCCAACGACTACGTAAACAAGGACCGGCGGTGCTCGCCTTTCATATACCTTCAATGCGTACACCCTCCCACCCTCTGTCTGTCTCCTGGTTTTATCTCTTTCCCAGCATTCCAAGGTGTGGAAAGAGCGGCACTCATGCCCAGGAATTAGAAAAAAGCCACATGCAATAAATAAATATTAAAAATCCCCAGCCTCTCAAATTCGCCGGAGACATTTCCGAGGGAGGCTGGGAGTTGGAACCTGGAGCCAATTCGAGCAGCCTCTTTTCCTCGCAGTTCATTTCGCTGATTTACTCCAGGAGCAAATTCAACCATTTTAAATCTGAGCTATTATATTTTCTTTTAAAATAATTTGTTCTCGTGTTATTTTGGCGTGATCTAGCAAGAACCATTGAATCTCTTTTATTGAATAAATTAAGAATAACAATTATCAAAATGAATCTCTGATGTTTAGACAAATTATCAGTAGTTTACTCTCCGCCTCTTTCTCTGAGATCTCTCTATTATCCAAAGTCATTATCTTTATTCCTCATTAATCATAATAAACTACCCATGCATTCGCATAATAAATATTGACGCTTATTCTTTATTGACAGTACCTCCCCAATTAAATAAAGTACATTTCAACTTCCAATCAGAATGTTAAGTCTTTGTCTTTTCTTGTTTTTTCGACAGTCCTGTGAAATTATCTTTATTTTTTACGCTTATTTTTCTTGTTGCTTTTATCATATTAAGGTCGTAATCGAGATTCAGAGGAAGCGATGCAGGCAGAGGAACGACATTTCTTGAAATGAATTTTGGAAAATGAAAATGAGAAACTGCACTGCGTTATTGGTGATGCATAGATCGGATATTATAAATGTTTTAAATTACAATTCTCTCCAAACGCCTATTCTACGAAAATTAATTATTTTTCATTTAATATTACAAAATTATATTTTGTAAATACGATTTGTTGATTGTAAAACTTTTAGCGGAGATTAATAAAAAGTGCAAGAAAATGTTGCTCTGCGAAAAATTGCATATAAAGTGTAATTACAAGAAGGAAAAATTATTTTACAATTTACAAAATATTCCGATGACACATCCCCTTCCTAACTCGCATAGGAAAGTTGTAAAGGCACAAAAAATATTCTCTTCGAACCAGTCATTCCTAAGCTCTTACTCGTCGAGGAATGAAGAATTTGAAGAAGAAAAAATAACAAAGGACGTATTACATCTAATTCGTTTACCGGTAAACATAAAAAAAAGGGGGGGGGGAAATTAAAAAAGGAAAAAGAGTGCGAATACACGAGCTAGTTTCCGCCTAGGAGTAGGTTTAAGGGACGAAGAGACTGAATAGTAATTAAAATTGATTTGATGCAATTAAAATTAATGAAGCGACCTGGCAGGAGAAATGAGTTGATAGAAGCGCCAGTCCCCCAGCTATTAACGAGAAATCTCCGAGGGTCGGAAAAGAACGCCCGCGCCCTCGTGCACCGGAGGTAGATTAGTGCCGGGTGTCGCGATGGCGGTTGCAGTAATAGCAGCAACGCCTAAGGCTCAGGGATGATAAACGCGCACGTAAATCCTCGAGGTAGAGCTTCATGTGGCCTTGCCGCTTCTCCTTGGATTCCCCATCTACACTCGGGTGCCTCTCTCCACGGGATGAGAAGAAAAGCAGACCAGCTCGATCATTCCACCGACTCATCGTAGAAAAAGAAGAAAAGAAAAGTTGTGTGGGTCGGTTTGCACTCGATCCTCGGTCCAAGTTCCGAGTCGACTTTTCGACGTTTCAGATTTTTCCAAGTCTGGATGCTGTAAATGTGGTCGTTTTTCAAAGTTGCGGCTCTCCACTTTTTGTTTTGCGCCTTACAATGTGAAAACAGTCACTTAATTAATTCGGGAATTTTAATTAAAACCCGTACGAGTGCCGTAAGTTCTGGCCAGAGAGGAGAAGAAGAACAAGAGCGGAGTAAAGCGGAGCGATGAATTATTACCCTGGAACTTTACCTTCTGCTCTCCCTTCACCTTCACCACCTGAAAGCCTTCCTCAAGCTCATAAATCCTTGCCTATAACGCGTCGCTTCGTTTTTGAGAGAAATACACATGTCGAGGAAAGGTTAAACAAGACACCACTGGGCTCAACGAGAATCTGCCCTGCCATATGTCCTTTGGTTTCCCGCTTTTTTCCAAAACCCTCTAAAAAACCTCTGGCTCTCGAGTGAATTTTTCATGAAATTCCAATATTTATAATGCACACATTTGCACGTTTTGTGCGATGATAAAGTTGGCATGCTTATCGGCTGTTGACTTTCTCAAGCGGAGGAGGGTGTCAAGAGGTATCAATCTTGCGAGAAGAGATTGAGAAAAGATTGCCGTTGCCAGCGAAGATTGCCAGTTGTGAAAAAAGCGCGAGTCCTGTTCCAAGGTCACTTGATAAGCTTTTGAAAAAATATGTAAAAAGGTGAATACCAGTTGGATATACGCGCGATAAGCAAAAAACATCGTAAAAGTACGTAATGTAACGGGGAAAGAAATGGAAAAAAAAAGAAAATGGAATGGTTTTCCAGAGAGAAACGAGACGCGCTCATCTACGGGCGCTGCGCACGCACGCCCTCACGCACACGCACACGCACACGCACACGCACACGCACACACCGACTCACACTTTCCAATAAAAAAGCCAAGGGGCATTCGCGCGCATCTTGTATAACATTATTTATATTGCAGCTTGTTAGAAGGCCGAAAGAACCCACATGAGAGGTAAGAGAGGAAGAGGAGGAAGAGTGAATATAATTCACGACGAGAGGCAGGGGAGGGGCACAAAGATTGGAGAAACTAGAGGGAAGGAGAAGAATCCTCATTTAGGAGCAACTATAAAACGCCGATAAAAAAATAAGAATTATTTACGATAGACTTGATAGCTCGGCTCGCGTATCATTTGCATATACAAAATCCGAAGAAAATATCGAATTTTCCCAGTGATTTTATTTGGCCAGGATGACGCTGGCGCTAGACTTTGAAGAGAGGCTCGGTCGTCCGACTGAAAAAAGTTCCTTCGAGACGAATTTCCAGCAGTTGGTCCCGTTGGCCGTCAATAATCCTGACATCAACCTCGAGCTCATTGAACAGAGTCGAATTCACGGGCGTTGCTCCGAGGCAGAAAGTCAATTAATATCGCAAACGAGGTCGGCGTCGTTATGTGCACCGGCACGGGTTTCTCGTGGAATGCGCGGGTGTTTTATTATTGTGGGCTGAAAGGCTGCAAATCCGGGGAAGATAAATAAAGCCGGGGAGGACGAGGGGCGAGAAGCCTCGTGCACAGGTAGGGGAAGGGCTCAGGTGCGCGCACCGGACGCCGGGGAAAAGCCAAGAGGGCGGGGGGCGAGAGAGCGCCTACATTCTACATTCCTGAGGTTTGGTCTTCTCTCCGTTCGCCGGCCGCTCTCGGTCTCTTCTTGTTAACTCCTTCCCCCCCCCCGCCCCGCTAACCGCTCGCTAGCCGCCTGCTCCGTCGGGGTGTAGGCAAAGGTTCGTTTTCTCTCGGCGAAGCGTTCGCTTTTTCATTTGCTTCTACACGCGCGTCTGCCTTTTCCTCGTAAACGCGACGATCTGCAACTCATACACATGCTTTGGTGGCTCGAGGCGAGTCGACCTCTCGCTCTCTCCTCTTCCTCCTCCCAGTCCGCATCCGCAATTTCGCTCTCATCCATTCGCCTTTATTAATCCTCCTTCTTGTCTTGTATTAATTTCTCTCTCTCTCTCTCTCTCTCTCGTCTCCCTCCCCCCTCACTCTATGTTTCTATGGTCTGCAAATCGAAAACGAATCCACAGATAAGGGTGAATGCCCAGCAACCGACTTAATCATTTTCTGCAACTTTACGACCTTCTCCCCCGTATCCCTCTGTCGTGTTTTCTGACACTTGCAGGGTATACTTTTGCTTTTTCTGTCCATTGAATTGCAGGAATTAATGACTTTGGATTATTCAGAGTTACAATACAAGATACAAAACGCGTGTGATATTGTTCAAAAGTATCAATATCTCAAAGTTCTTGGACAAGACATTTTTATATTAAATAAATAAATAAATAAATAAATAAATAAATAAATAATTACCAATAGTATTGTGGAAATGGGAAAACTTTTACACTGCGCCAATAAAAGCAAATAATGTCAGATGTGAAATAATGCATGTAGTGAGTTCGTTAAATCTCGGGGGATTCTTCTTCTTATTTCTTGTTTTTCTCTCTTAAAGCCGAGGAAAATCACAAAAAGACCCTCTTGTTTGAATAAAAATAAGTAGAAGAGTAATGGATGTGGCGTGAAGGCTGGCAGTTTGAAAAGATCGTGCACATCACTATTTTGTTTCTTGTAATCGTTATCGTCACTGCTGCCTCGAGATGTCTGGCTTCCATACAATCTTGCCACACCACATCGCCCCAGCATCAGCATCAGCATCAGCATCAGCATCAGCATCAGAATCAGCATCAGCATCAGCATCAGCATCAACATCATCATCAGCAGCAGTGGCAGACTAACTAACTAAAACTCCATGTACAAGCCATCGCTTCTTTGAATGGGCCGATGGCTGCCTGACCCTCGTATTTTTCATCTCTTCACGCTTTCAAAGCAGCCAGGATGTTTAGGCGATCTGCATTGTATCGTGATACACGATAGCCGCCAACCAACGGCACTCTCAACTTTTAAATATCTGAGGTCATCAGGTACAAACTAACTCCCGACCTTTGGTTTGTACTCCCACGCCCACCTGTTTTCATTGGGCTCGTATTCACCTTGATAAATCGGATGCATTACAAAAAAAAAGTAAGCGCAGAAGGATACGCCTCGACCGAATTAACAACTCCCGCTTAATTCCTCTGTATCTGCCTGCTTGCGCTTAAAAATAGCGGCCAGGAAGTTCAGGTTCTGCCTTTTAAATTCTTTTTCAGATAAAGGATACGCACGCTGTCGGCACTTTTCCGACAAACTTCAGAGGCAGCCGCGCTCTATCTGGTTACGGAAAACTCGTTATCGACTTTCCAAGACGCAAGCTATAGGGAAAAGGAAATAAACGGCGATGTGCAATGCGTTGGGAAGGACGTCGATGGGTATTTTGAAAAGAAGAAAATGGCTTTAAATGCGGGGTTTCTCCAAATGCCCAAAGTGGGAGGTTTACTTTTCCGAGGTCCTGCGTCCAAGTCACGGATTTTGTATTCGCTTTGTATCCGAGCTCCTTTCCCTTTGTTCTGCCTGGAGTTGTTATCTCACCCGAGCACCCGAGTCCCGATGCTCATTTTGGTCCGCTGTGCTCTTTTCCAAGTCGTCCCTTACGCAAATTTCTGGTCGGTTCGCTGAGTCTGGGGCAGCTCCTCGGCTGCGCGCTGGTAAACACCCGAAACTCACGGACAAACCATCTGCACTTGTGTGGAGTTGACCCTCTCCTTTCTCCAATTCGTTTTCTCCTTGGTTCCTTTATTTTTTCGTTCAACTTGGAAACCTCCAAGCCACAGAGACGCGACGCCCACTACCCGACTACTTTCTTCGTCCCGTTCTAGTTTTTCCTTCAACTTTCTCTCTCCGTCTCCTATCCCTTTTTCTTATATTTTTTTCTTTTTTTATTTTCTTATTTTTTTTTTTTGTAATATATTCCCGTTTTCATTCCTTTATTCTAGTACTATCGGCATCTCGTGCGTTTTTATTGCACTAATTCCTGTTTTGTTGTCTTTTATTACGTGTGTTTTGTATTACGTCGAGGGCCTCTGCTTGCCCTCCCCCTCCGACCGGCAGCCCTGCTTCTGTTACTCTGCACTGATTCCTTTATACTTTGCATTGCTCCTACGGATCGGCGGTATAAAGTTCAATTTTTCATTTTCTCTTCGTGCGTGTAATATTTCCAATTGCGTACACAACAACATTTATAGAGCTCGACCTTTCAAGGCACCTTTTTACACCACTTCAAGCGCCCTCATTCATCCCCAAATAATGTTTTCGATATTTTCCAATAATGCCTTCATTAGAAACAAATTTTTTATATGCCGTTGCAAACAAATCACAGCACCTTTCTTTAAAAACTGTTTGAGTTGAACAATACATGGTTTCTACCCAATAAATCTCTTCACAATTTCTCCACCATTGACACAATACTAATGCCCATTCCAAAGACATTTTATGTAATTTTCCGGTATTATTTCGGTATTACAAGAAGATAAATATTTCAAATCAATTTGCTAGACAGTTCTTACTGTTATGCTAATTTGAAAAAATGTTTTTCACCGACAAAAAATGACCATTTGTAACGGACTTCATTTTCATTAAATTTTCAAAAAAATATTGCAGATCCTAAAAGTCACCTTTTCTTCATACGGTAAGTAATAAACAAAAAAAACTGATCTCTGGATTGTCCCAGACAAATGCACTCGTACCGAGTGGTGGATAAATCCGCCATTCGACTCTCGAAAAACACAAAATCTTTTTTTTCCTCGGCGACGTTGTACTATTGTATAAGGATATATAACATTCGTTGTATAACATGTTAATTGTTATGATAAGATTAGTCAATTATTTTATATCAAGACTTGTGTCTTAATCTAGTTATTTTCACACATATATCAAATGAAAAAATAAAAATTTAAACAATTTTTTGTGTTTTGTTACAAAAAGTTATATTAAATATACTTTTTATATAAAGAAGTACGAACTCGTAAAGTAATGTTAAAATGCTATCAATAAATGTTTTGAAAATGATTTCTTTGAAATGTGCAATAGATAATAAAAATCTAACTTAAAACAAAAAAATTAAATTTTTTCTTTAATTTATTTACAAATTTTTTTCAAGTCTCAACAGAAGGAAATAAGAATTTATTTAAAATAATTTATGGTAAAGCAATCATTGCTTAGGAATAATTGAAATTCGTTCCATACCATAAACAATAAAATGTTTTATTCATATTTTCTCAGTTGTGTACTTTCATCTTTATTTAAGTCGTAATTATAAATAATTGTTTTAATATTTTTTAACATAACACTTGACTAACTATTCTTTAACACAAAATTCTAATAGTTTTTAACGGTAGTGTAAAATCGCATGGACATATTGATAATTTAATTTATTTGAATCATTAAATATTAAAGTATGCAATCTAAAAAATTCTTCATATCCGTATATTTGTTTTTGTTTTTTTATTATTATAAATCAAAACAAAAACTTAAAAAATGAATATGGCGTATAATTTTTTATGTGAATTTTTAAATTATGAATTTAAGTCAATCGTCTAGGTAGAATAAAACTGATCAGAGTATACGTGAAAAGTTAATAATGGATTAAAGTGAAAAGTTTGATAGGGAAACTGAAGAGAAACTTGATGGTAGAGGGCTAATATCACAGGAAACTTTTAGTTGCATATAAGTAAATAACGTTGCTGTGATTTATTTTAAAAACTATTCGCGCACACTTTTAATTAATCTTAGAGACAACCTTTCACGAGATAAAAATAAATTTTATCAGAAAAAAATTTCACATAGTCTTTTACTTTGAAGCTGTGTCAAATTTTTAATACAATGCATACGTACATACGATTTAGAGATCTTTGCTACTTGTTCAATGCGTTCGGATAAATGATTTAAGTTTCAATAAAAGCTTATGTAACCGTTTAACTCCAAGTAATGTTTATGTAGTCTAGATAATTCAGAGAGTGGGAGTCGTGTGCGTAAGACTGTGGTAGGTGAATCGGAATATATATGCTCATATTTATTAAGTACAGCTTCTTATCTTTCTTTTTCAAATAATTGAATAATAATAAAAGCGTCGCAATGTTAGTAGTTTATAATTTAGGAAATTCTAATGAAGAGAATCTTCTGAAATAATATCGTAAATAATTATTGCAAGCGCGTACCGAGATTTAAGCTTGAACGATACTTTTTTTAATATTCTTTAATGATTCTTAAGCGAGTTGTAACATTATTTCGAAATTTTTTTTGTTTTTTGTTTTTTGTTTTTATTATTGTATAAATAGCTAATCTACAATTTTTACAAATAAAAGTATAACATTTGCCGCATACGTTTTATTGAATATAAAGAAAATTTTATAAACAAGAAAAAGATGACGGCAAGAAGAGAGAAGACAAAACAGCATCGAAGTATTAGTATTAAAAAAAAAAAACAATGCAATCAATGCGTTTTTACATAAACGTAAAAATTTTTCAAAAATAGATTGTCAACAATGGACGATATTCAAAGTTAGTTTTTTTCCCAAACGTTGGGTAGTTTTTTTAAAATAGCGTTGACGTTGGAGAAAGAAAAGTGTAATTTGGCGTTATTAAGCTTAAAAGAAAAGAGAGATTCACAAGCACGTCTCTTGACAAAAACATAAAAAACCATTGACATTTGGAAAGTGAAGCTGGAAGAGTCGAAGAGAAGAAGAAGAAGAAGAAGAAGAAGAAGAAGAAGAAGAAGAAGAAGAAGAAGAAGAAGAAGACGAAGAAAAGAAAAAAAAAGTAAAGCCGGATGACGTGCACACACCAGGCGAGCAGAATCATTTCCACTGGTGTTGGACACGTGCACGCGGGATGTTATGTGCCGCTTATGCGCGTCGGCACTCGGACCGTTCAGTGAATTATGCAGCGGTCACGTGTATCCTCGTCCTCGTCCTCGTCCTCGTCCTCGCGCTCGCACCCGCCGTCACTAACTGACAACTCCAGGAGAAGATCCACTTCCAAACTGTTCTTTGAACTGAACATTAAAATCGCGGCTCGCAGTTCCTCCCAAAGATTACCCAAAACTACATCCAAGCTGAGAAAACTTACTTGTAACATTCGTCTCTCTCTTTTCCCTTTTTTACTACTAATAAAAACACGTCCTTTAACCATTTTACATTAAAATATGTGAGATGTCGATAAATATAAATTTCAGTTTTATTGCAGTGTAGCTGTCCTTGGCATTCAAGGTATAAACATGTTAAAGTGCGAAAAATGAACCAAGGAATATTTCAAATAATAAAATACTTTTCCGTTTTACATTGTGTATTTTGCAGTGTTTTCCCTTTGAATTTTAAACACGATCAAAACATAAAAAAAAAGAGTTGGCTCTTGCTGCTTTTTGAGAATCAAATGAATAAAACTCGACACTTTCATCGGGAGTACATAATAATGTGCATCCAGTAATAATACAAGACCTCTAATAATAAATATTTGCTCACACTGTATTTTAATTCTAAGAATACACGTGGAAGACCATTTCTAAATACATGTATATGTACTTCAAAATTTCTTTTTTTCCTGTGATTTTCGTACCATTTACTTTCTAATTCATTCTTCGATACGTATCCTGTGTCTATTCAATGCCGATAAACACGTGGCATCTGGCAGATATAATTAGTGATTTAATGTGCGATAAAATAATCGTAAAGACGCTCTCTCTCTTTTATGTTGCGCTAGGCTCCAAAGGAACATACGGGAAAAATCTTGACTCTCGAAACGTTGATTTTTCCCTCTCATTTTCTCACTTTTTATTATTCTTCTTATTTTCCCCATTGATAATTAAAATTAATTTGGTTTAAAATTTTTTGGTGTATTAAAATTCTTGATGGCGCTATGCTCGAAAAGAGATGGGTTTGCATTTTTATTGCATAATTATTGCGGCCTTAATGATTTGCAGTTACGTTAAAAATTTCTGACAATTGAAATATTTAAACACAACCAATTGATTATTATTATAATTCGTATTTCAAAGATGTTTGTCATTTTTATGAGCAGCCATTAGTGAGCAGTAGTTTAATATTTGATACTTTTACTGCCTTTCCAGAAAAACAAGTATTAAATAATTAACTTTTTTATGAAATTACATTTGAAGGTATGAAAACCTTACTTTTTAGTATTGGTAATTGATAGAAGACGAGGGTTAAAAGAACATGTATTAGAACTTGGGTTTGATGTGTGCGTAAGAAATGTAATATAATATAATGTAGGAACACGTAGAGAAAGTAAGGAAGTAGGGAAAAAAAAATTATAGAAAAAGTGAAGCGCAGAGAAGAGAAGAAAAGAGTAGGAGTAGGAGTAGGAGTAGGAGTAGGAGTAGGAGTAGGAGTAGGAGTAGAGTAGAGTAGAGTAGAGTAGAGTAGAGTAGAGAAGGAGAAGGAGAAGAGACGAGAAGAGACGAGACGAGAGGAAGGGAGGAGATGAAAAGTCCGTGAAAAGGGCGGGCTTGCAAAGGTGATTGATTTCCTTGGTTTGTACATTGAGAACTAGAGAGAAAGCCTGCAGTATTTTTCATTTTTCAGTTGAAAAATACTGAACTGGAAAAGGATCGAATACGCATCACAGCACAGACGACACACAAGAGCATTTTCTTCTTTTAGTTTATTTTTTTTTTAATCAGTCTCCGACTAGTTTTTCGTACGTGTACATTCACCTCTTCATCTCTCTTGTGTGCTAACAGGGACGTCTGACAAAAATAGCCCGATTCTACACGGATTCTCAGACCAACCCGAATCTTTTCCTTTTTTTTTTTTTTTTTTTTTTTTTTTTTCCTGCACTAGAAACGACGAAATTGTTTTTCCTTTCCAAGTATCCCAGAAAATCGAGCCTTTCCTTTATCTGGCAAGCACCTTCCTTCCACGGGTACTTTTATTGTTTCTTCAAAAGGGTCATTTTCCTGTGTTTACTGCTAATACTGCTGTTCGCGCATCAAAGATCGGTTAGATTGAAAACACTCTGAGCAAAGAACAGGTGATTCGCGTAAATGAATTTTGATGTTCAACCACCGTATTAAATGCGTAAAAGCTTACGTAAAAGCTTGCGTAAAAGTTTGCGTCAATGGCAAAGTAACGATATTTTCACTAAGTAAAGAGAAGTAAATGAAAATTCGCTCAAATTAAAACGCAAAAAAACTAAAATTTCTCTAGGAAAGTGGAGGTGCATTTTTAATTCGAACGATTATACATCGCAACTTTAATAATTCGAAATAGCCGAAATTTTAGTTCTCTGCCGGCGTCCTTAGTGTAATGAATGTTAATGTGGCAATGGAGTAATTTTGCCAGTGGTTATTATTTAGCTTTAAATGTCGCTTAATTACCGCCAAGTCAATTTGAGACTCGAGGGCTATTAATTAATCTTTTACCGAGAAACACATGTAAAAATATGAAATAAATATCTTGGGAAAATTTCGAAGGAAAAACGCTCTAAATTTAGATAGACAGGCCAAGGAGTGTGAATTTTTATTTGAATTTATATTTTTATTTTTTTTTTGATGATGTTTTACTGGTGAAAAAGTGAGAAGCGGATTATTGCGTCGAATTGAAGCTAAAAACGAGCGAAACGTAATTTTCACAAGCTTCGAGGTGCACAAGAATGCGAACAGCGGAGGAGTTTATCAAGGGAAAATAAGATAAAAATTGGATAAGAGGGAGGGCTGGCAAACGAAAATTATCAATCAAAAAATCGGATTGCCCGTTTAATTACTTGGGAAGGGGATGATGGCAGGAGGCGATAAGGGCTGGGGAGGGGGGGGGAAGGTTATCCGAGTCGCCGATCGTGAGTTAGCAGGTAAGTGAGATGCATCTCGCAACAAAGGAGATGGAAGATGAAAAAAGTGAAAACTCGGAGGAGACAAAGAAGCAGAAGGCGTTCGTTCGCTCGCTCGCGGTGCTCGCCCGAAGAAGGCAAGGAAGGAAAGAGAAGAGAAAAAGGTGCAGCGCACTCACCATCGTTGCGCCCGGCGATGCTGCAGAGTAGGCAGACGGCTGCGAGGATGCCGAGAGGGTCTCGGAGTCTCGCCATATCTCCAATCGGTCCCCTCCTCTGGCGCTCGCGCTCGCGCTCTCGTCTCTCTCTCTTTCTCTTTCTCTCTCTCTCTCTCTCTCTCTATCTCTGGGTTCGGCACGCTAAGTCGGCGCCCACATCATCCTCCCGCGAACCGCTCACTTGGCGGTACACCTCGGTGACGACGTTGCAGCCTCGGGGGTAGCGGTGCACGTCGACATCGGAGTCTCGGCGGTGCTCGCGTCGCCCAGCGCCGCTGCACGGGCCACCGCAGCCTTAGACTCGCATCCTTTGCCCAGCTCCTGGCGTCCTGGCTGGCCTCGCTCCGTCTCCGTCCCTCCAGAGCGCGCGCGGCTTCGTTCGTGGAACTCGGACGAAGGTCGCTCGAGGAACACCGGGCAACGCACAACGTACACTGCGTACGCAGCCCTAGTGCGCTATCTCAACAAGGGCCATGCTGTTCTCCTCTCCTCTCTTTCTTTCTTTCTGGCACCAGCCTTTGTCGTTTCGGTCCTCGCCGTAAACCCGGCGCGCGCTCGACCACAAACACAGAACAACACGAAGGGACGTCTCGTCTCGGACTGACCTGCCCCAGAATCCGAGGGCCGGCTTGGTCTCCTCGACCGGATCAACGCTAGCGCTGCTCTCGTGGCTCAAAGCCACTGAGCCGGACCCGCTCCCCTCCCCCCCCACACTCGATCGGCGAGTTTAGTCGAGATTGAACTCGGCGGTCCTTCCTTATCGCAGGTCGGTAACTACCGCTTTACCAACAAGCCTCTTCAGACTCACACCGTGTAATTTTCATTTATGAGTTTTTGAATAATGATATTATGCACCTGGTTGGGCGGGATACTTGGGTGGGACTTGGCTGACACGTTCGACTTTTTTTTTCTTTCTTTCTTTCTTTTATTTTTTTTTTTTTTTTTCACGGTGTTTTTCTTATCTTCTATGGAGATGGTTGTAAGGAAGCCAGGTCATAATCACCTAGGATTAGGAGGTATCTAATCCAAGCGATAATAAACAAATAATAGTCGTTTGAATTTTAATATTTGGCCATGAATGAATTGATAACTAATAATGGATAAACAATTTAGGCTGAAAAATTCGCAGGCTCGCATGGTAAAACATATTTTATTGGTAAAATTCAATATTATTGTCCAATGCAGTTGCCTCCATTGTAGCAGTCGTACAGCTTTTCGATACCATTTTTATAGCCCGATTTCGGTTTAGTCTAAAAGTAGGTCTTAGTTACAGGGCGGCTACCTCTCCACCAGTGTTCATTTTCTTTCCATCGAGCGTTCTTTTGAGCTTTTGTAAAAAGGAAAAAATCACCGGTGGCTAGAGCTGGTGAATAGGGCGTATTGCAAAGGGAAGGGGAAGGAAATTTATAGCCCATTCCATGGATCTTTGCTATCGTTTTCATTGATTTGTGACGCGTTGTATTGTCTCGATGGACCAACGCATTACTTTACTCGAATGACATATCTTACGAAACCGATTATCCGAACCAGCTGACAAGTTTTGTGTCTGTATCTTTTCGAATTTGTTACTGAAAAGAATTATACAAATTGAATGATACCAACGACATCTATGGGTTAGTCTACGAACGTTTCATTCCTTCTGTTAAAATAATCAAAATAATCAAAATAATCACCCATATATCAGATGAACACTGAACAACACTAAGCAGATGAGCGTATCTGCATTGTTATAAAATATAATCGACTAATAAACTTAAATACACGTTACATCAACATCTCTGAAAAACTGGTATTGCTAGTTGAAAAAATTTTAAGCAATGTGTGTTTTCAATATTAATTTTATGATGTACACAAAAATCTAATGTCTAATCTATTAAATCACAATAATATTTAAAAAATTATAATTATCAAATATACATATATATCTATATATATATATATGAATTTTTCTACATTTAGAATTTTTCCATTATTTACTATTAGTGTCCAAACGTTCAAAAAAAGCTATTTATATAATTTCCTACATTGATAATAAATTTTTTAAAGCTCAATTTAATAATTATATTATTTTATTTGAAAATTTGGTAAAAAGAAAGATAAAAA
This sequence comes from Eupristina koningsbergeri, assembly GCA_018907245.1. Classification (NCBI taxonomy): domain Eukaryota; kingdom Metazoa; phylum Arthropoda; class Insecta; order Hymenoptera; family Agaonidae; genus Eupristina; species Eupristina koningsbergeri. The sequence goes on from JACCHV010002921.1 coordinate 2,764,616, forward strand.
TATTTCTATTATTTATTTTAATATTCATTTAAAGTTTAGCATAGAAATTAAAAAAGTAAGTCTTCGTTAAAAAAAAAGTCGTTTAAAAGATTTACATTCAAGATTAAATTATATTTTCAAGATGAAAACATAATTTTCCAAAGTAAAATAAAAATAAGCTTTTTACATTTATTAAATATTTCAAACAATGTTTATTAATTAATGATCTATTTATAAAAAATATGACATTGAGAGTAATAAATATTTTTATTTCATAGTTTTAAATGTATAAATATCTAAGAAAATTTTTTTTAGTATTAATTAATGTAAGTAGAATCACCATTAAATTTGATACAAATTTGATAAAACAAATAAAATTATATATTCGTATAAATATTACCAAATTTTTATTTTAAAACTATAAATCGTTTCATTTTTTTATGTTATTTAACGATAGGATACTAATTTCTTAATTGTATGAGCTGTCATTAGAAAATAATGAGAATTTCTTAATTATGCGCTCTTCGAATTTTTCTACAAAAAGTGTTTCTATTTTTTTTATTTATAAAGATAATAGAATGTAGGTATTTATTTTTATTTTTATTAATAAAATAGTTTGAATATAGTTTTGTATATTCGATGTTTTTTTTGTAGTAAAGTGATCAGAATAGAAGATTTTGTTAAATATTGTAATAAAAATTTATTCAAGCATAATATGTTATTTCTAGCATACAAAATATTAAAGTAGTTCTTCAAGAAAAGATATTTTATCCTAGTTTGTAAAATTTATTAAATGGAATACCAATGGTATTATTAAATAATACTATGCATTAATTAAATTCTATTTGATATGGTTATTTTGGTAAATACAAAAAATTAATAAATTAAAATAAATAATTATTAAAGGTCAAAAACTTAGTTTAACCAATTTTTTTTTTTTTTTTTGTAATAAATAATTGCTTGTAGCTGCTTGTTAGAATACCACAAATAGTAAAGCAAATAAATTACTGAAAAATGCTGCACAATATACAAATTAAATAAAAGCAATAGAAAATTGTTCGATTATTCTAGAAGCAATTCTAAAATAAATTCGTGTATAAAATTAAAAAAAAAAACAATAAATTCATTAATACTCTTTGAATACATAATTCTTTTAGGCAATTACATACATTTTATTATTTATGTAAATATATAAATATACCATTTTAATTCCTGACCAAAATTCATATATAAAATTATAATGTTTTGAATAGAGAATATATAAAATAAATTATTTTTCTTATAAAAAAAATAGTAACTATAATATAATACGATAATATTAAAACAACGATAAAAATTTGAATTGAATACAAAAATTATAGCAGGTTGTATTATTAAAATTAAAATTGAATTTGTCTTCAGATATTTCGAATATATTATATTATTCAGACTATTGTATTTATTTGCTTTTGACTAGTTTTCCTATTTTAAGTTACTGTGTTGTTTTTTACATTATAAACATCGGTAAGTAATAATAACAAAAGAATGGAAAGTATTATTATTCTCCAGATATTATTCTCATTAATTTATTAATCACTAATTAATTATGCCAATTACAAAATGAACGTATTGAAACAAAGATAAATTAAAATTATAATAACAATTTCAAATCAACATAACTATTACAGTTGTAATATTCATTTTCATACAATGCTCATTGTATTTAATAAATTCTTATATGTAACCTATTACTACAAATAATAATTGAAAAATAATAAAAACTTTATGTGCGCATGTTATTAATAAATAAATGTACAGTCGTATACATTAATATATTTAGTTAAAATACATTTACGTAAATTTAATAATTCTCTATTATAATTAATACAATGGACCAAGCAATAGAGCACTTTCTAGGCCATGAAAAAAAGCAGCTAATCAGTAGGTTCCTATTTTTAAAAATGTCACTCATGATATTCGGGGTTTTTTTTTCTTAACAATTTTAATGAAAAAATCCTTTTTTTTTACTTTTTTTGTAAGAAAATGAGAAGTTTTAATTTTAACACTATTGATTTATCAATTGACTTATTGTTGCTGATAAAATTGTGAATAAAATTCATTTTTTCATAAACCGATCGGAAAATTATAAGCTGAGAAATTTTTCAAAAAAATCAGAAAATTTTTAAATTGATTACAAAAATTTGTAATTTTTTTATTTTTTAATATCTAGAGCTCTAATTTCGAAAAATTAAAACAATTGAAATGCATTTTATTTTCATTCTAAAAATTTTAGCTTGATCGGATTATTAGTTTTCAAGTTATTGATTTAATGTTAATTAAATTATGCGAAAATCTACAAAGTTATTTCCAGTTCTCTTTATTATACGATTTAAGTTTTTTTTTTTTTTTTTTTTTTTTTGTCCAAAAGTTTTAAAAAAATGTAATTGTCGCTTAACAAATCCAATATCCTATATTTTGTAATAATCTTTTAAATACTCTAAAAATTGCGGATAAGGATGACCAAATGAATTTTCTTCACAATTTTATCAGCTACAAATCGTCCATTGGCACCGCATAGTATTTAAATAACAACTTTTCATTTTACAACAAAAAAAAGAAGAAAAAGAAAAAAAGACAAAGGCATTTTATCTTTATGATTGTTAATAAAAAGAAGAAGAAGAAGAAGAAGAAGAAGAAAAGAAAAAAAAAAACCCGTAATATCACGAGCGGCATTTTAGAAAATAAGAATCTACTGATTTTTTTTTCCATTACCTAAAAATTGCTCTATTGCTTGGTCTATTGTCTATTGTAATTATATTGTCTATAAATAAACAGTGTAAAAAATCTTCTGCATCACCTTCCTACAGCCACATATAATGTACTTATGTAATCCCGAATCATTAGATTTATTTCTTCACACGCATTTCAAATAAATAATACGTTGCTCTAAAGGTGTAATGCAATTCGATAGTTATGCTTTAGTACATTTCGAACTTATATTCAAGTATAGCATGTGTTCAAAATTATTTATTAGGACATAATTTTGACCGGTACAATTTACAAGTTGTTATTCAAACATATTATGTTATAAACTAGTGATTTTTTGGATATATTATTGTTTTATTTTATTAAATATGTAAATCAAAATGCTTATTTTATTGAGAAGAAAACTGAAATTTAATACATTGTAAATGGACTAACGAATGATAATTATGATTCTATTTATTTACATATGAGTAACGTAGAAAAAGTGTTATTTTATTAAATTATTATTAATTAAAAGACATACAATATTTTTAATTTGTAATTATTTATATGTACATTGACAATTAACATAAAAATAGTACAAGTCGATTAATATTAAAAGTTACATTTTCATTTTCAAAATTTATATAATAATATTAAAAATTTCACTATCATAATTTCTATTTTTTAATATCAATGAAAAAATACGTTTATAATTGTATTTGTGTGCATATTTTGAATCGGCATCGCATTTTGCCTCAACCATTGTGCAGAGCACAATAACCTTAAAACCAATGAACATTTAACTTAAAAGTAATATTGAAAAACGCTTCAAATAAAAAAGTACAATAAATATAAATAGAAAGTAATTTTAAGATTACAATGTAAAATTTTTTTTATTATCGAATGATTAATTGACACTAGAAATTCAAATGAAGCAATTATATTATATTTTTATTATCTGAACCATATGAATGTTTATTTTTTACAAAGTATTAAAAGTGAAAACAAGTTACTAAATTTAATAAATAAGTTAATAAATAAATAATAAAAATGTGTATTAATATTTTTAAATCTTTAATATTACCATCAGGAAGTATAAAATCTTGTTATAATTCATTTTCAAAAGTATTAAAAACAAATGATTATAATGAAATAGCATTGAAAAGAAATTTGAAATATAAGTATTGCTTTTTAAAGCAAATATCACAGTGTCATACAAATCAAAATACTAAAAAATTAGATGAAAATAATACACCATTGCAAATGAAATCAAGGCTTATACGTAAGAAAAGAGCCCATACCAATATTCAGGATGCATCTATTCCTGGTGTATGAAATTTTTTATTTTAATTAAAATATTATTATACACAAATTCATGAAATTTATTATTTTATTTATAATAAAATGAATACATGTTTATTACATATTTTATTACATATAAACATATGTTTATTCACATTTTTAAATTAATGTAACATATAAAATAATAACAATAATGATCATTCTTAAAATTATAACAATTCAATAATTGCATAAATCTTTTGAAAACTATATTACTTGATCTATTATGTATTTGAGTAATGTTATCTTAATATTATGCCATATAAATATTAAATTGTAAGATTTCTTAATATATTTATTATTTTCATTATTGTAAATTATGAGTATTATGTTTTCATGTTAAATTCTATTTTTACTTTTCATTATAATTTTTCAGTAAATTAAAAACAATATTATGTATAATATGTATTTCTAAAGTATTTATAAAGTAAAAATTTTACTAAATAAATGCCATTAAATAATATAACTTTATTTTTAGAATGCTATTTTAAATTTTAATATATTTACAGTTTTGGCAATTAAAGGCTTTAGCTACTGCTGAACAGTATAATTTAGAAGGCTTAATGGAAGCTTTACAAGCACAAAATTTATATATACCTGTGGAAATAGAATCTTCATGTGAGTATATATTTTAAATTTTAGTTTGATTCTTAAAAGAATTTTCATTTTCACTTATTTTGGCTTTGTATTAAATAGTATATATTATATTAAATTTTAGAAAATACTATTCAAAATAAAAAAATTTCTTAAATTTTACAATAAAAAAAATTATTTTAGTTTTTATTAAAATTATCTACATAATAATTATTTTTTATCGTATCCAAATATAATTTAAATCTACAAATATTAATGTATATATAGATTAGAAAAAGCTAATTGCTAATTACTACACACACTGAAGGCATACTAATCTTTATGTATTTTTTAATAAAGGAATATTTTAAACAATTTATATGATACTAATATATAAAAAATAAGCTTTACAATAAAAAAAATTATAAAACACAAATTATAAGTAATTTAATAATAACAATTGCATATTTCATTTATAAATGAATTTTTGATTTTTATTTAAGCTGTTTTAAAAAAAAAATTCATTTTTATGACTTGTCATGAATTGACATATATTTAATATAAAAATTCATTTTTAAATAAATGTGTAATATATATTAAGATATTATTATTATTGTCATAAAATACATATACAAAAATATAATGCATCAGTAGTATAGTTTTTAAGAAATAATGTGATGGACAAGAAAGTATTTTTGAATTGATAATTTTACCATTAAATATATTACTTCATTTATGAGGTTGATTGATTATTTTATAAAGAAATACAATTATTATTCAAAATAATTTAAATAAAATTATTAGATGTATAAATTAAAATCTTGAATATATATGTATTTATGTTTGAGTAAGATATGCATGCTTAAATATAAAATATTACAAAATTATTTACATTTTAGTATATTAAAAAGTTTTTTAAAAATAAGAATAAATTATAATCATGAAAGATTTAAACAGAAAACTTCAGTTCAAATTATAATTTGTATCAATAACTTATAACAACTTTTGAATTGTGAGAGATAACTAATTATAACGATAAATTATTTATCGAAAGTTTTTTATATTCATATTATTATAATCTTATAAAAATGATATATTAATAAAAAGTAATTTCCTTAAGTACGTAAAATAATTAAAGTTGAATTAATTTATTGTTTCCAACACTCTTTGAATATTATTATTTCTGAAATTTTCATAAATTAATAAGCAATTACACAAATTATTATAAATTAATAAATTATTTTAGAATAAATAAATGTAGTATATAATAAAAACATTTATTAATTTTAAGAGATATGAAATTAATTGAATTAAATATTTTTTTTTTTTATTTATAAATTTAATTTATATTTTTATTACATATTATGTAAATGTTAATTTACTCAATTAAGTAGATTCTATAAAATGACAATTTATATGTTAACAATTTAATTTTACTTCTTTATATATGTATATAATAATAAATAATTAAATGAAATATTTAATTAAGTCACAATTTTTTGTAGTAATTGTATATTTAGCATACATGTAAATTATTATTCTATAGAATTATTTAATAAATTATTTTTGACATTCATTAAAAAATTGTATACATTCTCATTAGATAAGCAATATACAGCACTTTAAGAATACACATTTATATGTTTTAATTTCTTATTGAAATACAATAGAACATTAAAAGAGATAAATTAAAAAGTTGAATTATGAAAATATATTATTATTCAATTTTTTTTAAAGTTTTCTGTAAAATTTCACATTTATTGTTTTTTATATATTAATACTTATAATTTTGTTTAAAGATATTTTTATAAATTGTATATTTTGAAATAGAGAATTCACATAAATAAGCAGAGAGTGCTACGTTTATTTAGAAAAATAATTTTAAAAGTATACATTAAAAATGTATGTGATTCATTGAATGACTTAATTTACTATGTTAATCTTGATAAATTAATTGACAGAATGAAATTAAATATTCAAAAACAAATTTCATAAGTTAATTCAATATTGGTTTTAATAATATTCTTTTGTACAGTTTTGAGCTAGATTTTCATGTATTAGTTATTTAAAATCTTTAATCCTGATTATCTTATCACAAGTAATATTGAATATTATAATAAATATTAAATATTTCTTTGATAGATTAATTTATCTTTATTACATTATTTATTAAAATCTTTAAAATTTCTTTTATATTTATTATCTTCATATGATCATTGTTTCCAAATTTTTTAAAATATTTTTTAGCAAATAATTAATTTTATTTATTATAGTTTTCATTATTTATCTATTTTTTTTACAATAACAATTTTTATTCACATTTCTTTTAAAAAATTCATATTGACATTCAAAATTGCATAAAAATAAATTATTTTTAATTTCATGGAATAATTATAATTTTATTATAATTTCTATATGAATAATGTAATATTCATAAAATTAATATTTTTAAACAAAATAATTAAAAACTTAGACATGCTTATTGGAATTAATGAATGTCATAACAATTATACAAAGGATATCGCTAGACTGTTACAAAAGAATAAAAAATATTCTAAATTTATTAAAAATAAGTTTTAAGCAATTTTTAAAACAGGAGAGTATTTTTTAATTGTAATATAACTATTATAAAATAGTTTTTGTACATTCAATAATTAAGTTTTGATAAGTGATTTATAGGTAAATTTGCAAATGATACTTTTATAATGAACTTTATTGATAATCCATTTTAAAGTTTCATTGGTTAAAAACATGAAAAAAATATATAGTCCAAGCAATAGAACACATTTTTTGTCGTAAAAAAAGCAGCTAATGATGCATATCACAAAAATCAGTAGATTCTTATTTTCTAAAATGCCATTCATTCAATTTAGGATTATTTTTTTTTATTTAACAATTTTAAGGAAAAAATGCATTTTTTTTACTTTTCTCATTATGAAATTAAAAGTCTTAATTCTAATACTATAGTATCAGTAGGTGATTTGTAGCTAATAAAATTGTGAATAAAATTCATTTTTTCATAAACCGATCAAAAAATTAGAAGCTGAGAAATTTTTCAAAAAAATCAGAAAATTTTTAAATTGATTACAAAAATTTGTAATTTTAATATCTAGAGCTCTAATTTCGAGAAATTAAAATAATTGAAATGCATTTTATTTTTAAAAAATTTTAGCTTGATCGGATTATTAGTTTTCAAATAATATTAATATTAATTATGTGAAAATTTACGAAGCTATTTTCTGCTGAATGCATCTATGGATTTTAGTTTTTTCAACGGTTTTAAAAAATATAATTGTTGTGCAATATATCCTGTATCTTACATTTTGTATACATATTTCGGATTGCATAAAATACAAGGATAAAGATGATCGAAAACGTCCGAGCGCGTGCAATTTGCATACTATACTGCTAAAATTAAGACTTTTCATTTTATTACAAAAAAGGTAAAAAAAAGGCATTTTTTCATTAAAATTTTTAATAAAAAAAGACCCGGAATATCATGAGTGACTTTTTAAAAATAGGAACCTACTGATTAGCTGCTTTTTTTCATGACCTAAAAAGTACTCTATTGCTTGGACTAATGTACTAATTGAAAATACCTAAAGTTAATGTGTTCACTTAAGTACATTAAAACCCCACGGTTAAGACGTAACTTCTTTTCTCTTACTAATCAGTAATGATGTCGAAAACGATTGTTAAGAAAATTATTAATATCTGACTCATACATTTGAAAATATAAAATATAATTTATATTTCTTATATTGAATTTTATAATCTAAATTACAAAAATGTTTCCATTCAGTGAAAAAAATCTGACGTTTGAAATTATTGGTACTTTTAAAATAAAAATATGTTACTTTAATTTAATCGAGTATTTTATAATAATAAATAGTTTTAAAAAAAGTCGTTGTTTAATCTACACGGATAAAATTAATACAAAGTGGATAAAGAATTTTCTTTTTTTAAACAATCAGTATTGTAAAATTGTAGGCATGTCTTATTGAATAACAATTATTTAGTTACGTAAATATATTTTTGTGAAATAAAATCAAATAATCTTCAATTGTTGAAACAAGTAAATGACATTTTCGATTAAATCATTTGGAAAAATTTTAAATCTTTAAACGCATAAAGAATTTTTGAGTTTTAAATTTCACTAAGTATTGATGATATAGCTAAAATCGAAAGTTTATTTTAGAATTTTCAAGAACTTTAATTATTATCGTAATTGCTATTCAAGAAAAAAAAATCAGCTTTTAATTACATAATTATATAACTAATTAATCTAATGTAAGTAAGGTCTCAAATTTTTTTTAAATATTAAATAAATTTAAATTGATTGTTAAATTATGCAGAAACAATTTTATTGTAGACCTTGTATCAAAAAATATTATTTAATATTATTAGATAATAGTGGTAAATAAAAAAAAAACCATTATGATATTCCATTTACACAATTTATTTATATTGTGTCTTTATAAAAATAACATTTCAAATTGATTTGGTATATATCTCATTTATTATCCATTATATGCAAGTTCATTTAGTACTAATAAATAATTGTGCATTAAGAAAAGATTTAATATACTTAAATATGTAAAATTCATTTATACACAAAAAGTTATTTGAAAACGGTTTTGATTTTTTATCAAGCATAAAGAAGACTAAAATATTTAATAAAACTAAATAAATTCCACTATGGTTTTAGCTTTTGTTAGTGCTATCCATGCAAAAGCTAAATATGAAGTTGATACCGAGTCTCGAGAAATTTTTTTTTTTCGACAAGGTACTGTAGTTATGTGGAATGTTGCTGAATTGGAATGCACTAGTTTACTTCGATTTTTAAAGCAATATGAAGAAAATAGATATAATGAAGATCGAATCATAGCCGAACAAGAAAGAACATTTTATAGTTACACAGAACGTCACAGTTATCTTGAAAATGGAAATATATTTCTTTCAACAAATGAAAATCTTGATAGATATACATTTTCTAATGCTCTATCTCAAACAGTCAAATTAGGAATTTGGGAATCATTCTTAGAGTCCTATATAGACTCTATACAATTCATCACGCAGGATTTAAAAAAAGGAAATAAAATTCTAATGACTAGACAAGCAGTTTTGCAAAAACAAGGCGAAATTTTTGCATTGAGGCATTCGATAAATTTGAGCTCTGATCTTTTAGACACACCTGATTTTTATTGGGAACGTGATGATTTGGAAATATTATACCGAAGAACTTGCGATTATTTTAGTATTAGTAAAAGGACTAAAGTAAGTTTAATATTCATTACATTATCTAATAACAATAGTTTTTATTAATATAATATTTAATTATAAGTCTTTAAAAAAATAATACATTAATAAAATTAAGTTTCTTTTTAAACAATCGCGAATGGTGTATTTTTTAAATTATATGAAATCATTGTAAATAATTTTAAATAAAAATTTAATAATTATTTTAGAAAATTTGTTTAAAAATATTTACAAACAAGATAAGCAAAACAATTTTATCAGGAAGAAACTGTACACAGATAAAATAAATAATAAGCGCTTTAAAAACTGTCAAATTTTCGTATGAATTGCATAATTTATTATGATTATTGCTATAATAAAAATGTTATGCAACATATAATATTTCATAAAATATTAAAAATCAAGTTATAGAACATTATTGGGATAATGTTGGGATATAATTATAGACCATTATAGCTATTCAATTCAAATAAATATAGATCAGGGTGAAAATATCATATGTTACATAAAATTTTTTTTTGATTAATCATACAAAATGCGATAGTTTTTATGACGTCTACTATTTCTTTTATACATATAGATATAATGTTTTATATAATTAAAATCCATTACTTTATTATATTACGTTTTAAATGATTGAAAATTATTTTTTAATCATTGCATAATATTTATGGTAATACATCGAAGAAATTTTGTTAATCATGTGATATGAGAATATGTATAAAAAAAATTTTTTATATAAAAGTATTTTTTTTTTCAATATAATGACAGTTCACTTATTTCTTCTTCTTCTTCTTCTTCTTCTTCTTCTTATTCTTCTACTTCTTCTTTATTTTGTACTTTGTGTATGAAGATTTGATTACATATGCATTATTTATTTCTCGATTAAAATAAATTTGCTACAACTTTTTTAATATCTAATTAAAAAAAAAAATATTACATACTTTACGTCAGTAATTTTTATTACAACAATTTATTAAATCTATTTTTTATTAAAAAATGTATTGTATAATATTAAGTTCCAATAATAACAGTATGGTGATACATTACAATGTATTTCAATTTTACAATTCGGATTTTAGATAAACATTTTTTTCTAACAGGTTTCATGCGAGACTTTATTTTACTAATTCATTTGTATTTTAGTGTCCTGTTATCCAAATCCGAAGATAGATACAAATGCATTTTTTTCATAAGGAATATTTTCTGATATTTATTTTCATATTTAGGTGACTTATTATTATTCTGGAATATTTAAATTCATTTACAGTAACAGACAACCGAAATTAGTAACGAAGCCTTGTCTCAAATCCTCTTCTGGAATATCTAAATTTAATCCGTCTACTCTTAGTTCTTAGTTATTCTTTGTTCTTAAGAGTCCTACTTTTGAATAACGGTTTCTTTGCATACTAAATTCAAATCATCAGTTCGAATTGGCCTTTTAATACTACACTTGAATATACATTTTTTACCACATCAAACTTAAATTTGATATCAAATATTTCAAATCAATCATTTGATGGTATTAAAAAGGAAAATTCTTTTAGTGTAATATAAAATTTTAAAGTTTTTGTTAATTATGTTTTCCAATTGTTTAATACGATATCTTTAAATATATTATTTCTTAAATTTATTATTTGTCTGTATTCAATTTTGTTCCTATGTTGAAGAGTGTACTAATTTATTTTTTAATTGTTTATTAATTTATAATTGTTGATTTTTAAACCGTCGCTAATAAAATTAGCTTAACTTTTTTCTTTTTTTTTTTTAAGCACCTCTTTCTCCCCCCCCCCAAAAAAAAACTATTTACACGCATGCGCACTTACGTCGATATATATATTTCAATAATTATTTCCCTTCAAAATATGAGTTTTGTAAATGAAGTATTTTCGATAATGAACGTGGTGGATTGAAGAAACAATAATTTGTTTCCTCAATTCTCTTTGCGCCACAATTTCACCAAATTTCATAAAAATGTTTCTTTTAGCATGTGAATTATCGAAGGTTACTTTGGCTCTTTACGTTTTATTAAATATTAATAAATTAATATTATTAAGCCCTATTGGCTTTGAGCAATGATAAATATTTAGTGAAAATTAAGTTCCAAGGAGGCGTTTAGTATTACTCCTCTTGTCAACCAGAAGAGGCTTTTGTGTGTGTGTGTGTGTGTGTGTGTGTGTGTGTGTGTTTTATTTATTTATTTATTTATTTATTTATTTATTTATTGGGCGCAGCGATAGAGTTTATTATAATTTACTAGGGATTTTATTGTACTTTAGCGCACATATCGTTTAGCATTAAAGAGAGATATCGATATTTTTATTGTCGTTTGGTACTCGGAAGCTTCAATTGGTCACGCCTCGCGTACAAATAAACCGGTGCTCGGCTTCTCGCTTGGGCTTCATTTACGTTACCGATCAGTAAAAAGATTTTGTTGTTAAATTTTGCATTTAAATGTTTTTATGCCCATAAACACCGCACAATTCATTATATTTTATACTATAATTATATTTAAATTATTTATCCACGCGTCGGATGTAACGCCAAGTAAAAGCTATTTAATTATTCAAGAGAGATTTTGATTCGTGCATTAATTTATTTTAGTGGATAATTGAAAGTTTATTCCAAGAATTTATTTTATTTTATTATTATTTTTCAGATTAAAAACACTCATTCATAAAAGACGTATTTATATTTATTTCCAGGTGGTGAATACAAAAATTAATCATTGCGTTGAATTGGTTGAATTGCTTTCTTCGCATCTGAGCGACAAGCACCATATTCGTTTGGAATGGATGGTTATTGTTTTGATTATGGTGGAGGTGGCTTTTGAGGCTATACATTACTTGGATCGATATTTTGCCTAGTAAGAAGAAGGGTCGACAACAATATCAATCTGGTGCCAATTGTTTTTTAGTCCCTGAGAGCTCATGAAAAATTATACAGTAATAATACAGTTTAAACATTATTTAATTATATTTTATAAGCTGTTACAAAAAAATTATAAAACTCCAATTAAAAAGAAAATAAATTTTTTTTTTTACTATTTACGATGAAATTGCTTTATGCATAAAATATTAGCATTTATAAATTCTTTACAATTCATTTCGAACAATTTCATTTTTAATTTTTATTAGAGTTTACGTTATTACTTACTTTATTCTATCTAAAATTAATTTTTATATTATTCTTAAATTGCGCGGCAATATATAATTAAATATAATAGTTTTTGACTTAAAATTTTATTTGGCTGTTTTTTATTTGATAATATTCGACAAAAGCATCTCTTATTGATAAAACTTTAAATTAAATGTTTAATTTATACCGGAGCTATGAATTATGGAATTAGTATATTCCTTTTTAATCTATTACCCTAAGATTATATTATTTTACACCATGTTCATTTTTTTCTTCTTTAAATGAAAAGGTTTTATTAAAAATTAATTTAAAAGAGTAATGTCCAGTTTAACACCCTTTCAAGTTGAATATAATTGATAATTATTTAGACCCTTTTTTTAGTCGGGTGTGAGGAAATTAAAACGCAAGAACTTAGTAAACGTCGGCGCTGTTTCCATGAGACGAGTTTCAGGTCATCGATAAATTTTCATATAATAATTATTATACGTCTACTGCGAGAAAGGTTTACACAAAACAATTATAAATTTATACTAAACAAAGTAACCTTTTTTTTACTAACTATAACAAAAAAAAATATTAATATGTTGTTTTATCGATTTTGTAAATTATAAATTTTCAATATAATTTCAAGTTTTTATTTATGAATTTAAAAACAAAATTGATATTTTAGTTCATAATCTTTGAGAAAAATGTACCATTTGCATATATAAATGGAAATAAGATTAGTATTATTAATGTAAAATTGAAAATTTTATGTTTTAAAAAAATAATATAAATAAATAATTAAATTTAATAAAAAATTTTTGTTATGCTATTATTATTATATTATTGAAAAAGTTCTTCAATGCAATAGTAAATCAGTATTAAGAGACTCGTTTTGATTATTAAAAAATGAGGAATTTACCAATTTTTGTAAATTACTTTATTTTTCCAATAAACTATGTTTTATGAGAGCTATAGCTGTGTTAAAACTAATAGGTCACATAATTATTTCTTCTTATAAGATATTGAAAAATGTACAAATATTGATAAAATTATTTAAATAGAAGAAAATATACAGTAATTGAATATGCTGCTTCATTTAAAAAACTTATTTATATATTACTTTTTGTGCTTATTTTTATATATGTATTAGAAATAAATAAAAGCTTTGCATTAATTGCAATATATTACAAAAAATAAATGTAAATTAATAGTAATATATACTTTTGATAATTAATATTAACTTTTTAAATTAAATAGTACAATCAATCTTAGGATGTATAAACTGAACTATTAGTGTTTTTTGATACTTGTTATTAAAACTTTAAACATAAAAAGTGTTTTGGAATGGTAGTATTTATATTATTTATATCAAAGTATCGTGACAAAGCTTTAATATGTTTAATAGCATATTTTAGGATGGAAATATTTTTTATTCGTTATACCTAAAAAAATGTGTACAAATTTAACAACAGCGAAGAAAACAAATACACCTTAATTTTATTTTTTAATGTACTGTGCAAATTTGTAGGCAAAATATTTTTCTGATCGGTCAATGTAGTGAAATTAGAAAAATTATTGGATGTTCGATTTGCCTATCTTTACTAGTCATCGTTCTTAAAAGAACGGCACCATCTGGAGAGGGAATTTTGAGGAAATTTTTAGCAAAGTAAAAAGAAATTTTTTCTATCAATTTATTTAAAGTACCCATATTATATATATATCGCCACCAAAAGCGTAAAAATATACAAATATATATAATAATTATCAATACAATTAACTTAAAATGCATTTTAAGTCTTGTTTTTGTACCCCAATTGGTAAACTGATGTGATTCTGACTGATTTTTTATGCGACTCGATTCAATCAAAGGATGTTTTTTTGTATTACTTTATTTATTATGATGGCGTGAAATTTGATATTCAAAATTGTATGTTCTACAAAGGTACAATTTTGAAAAGAAAGACAAATAAATATAAGAATTCAAACTGCGTAACACCAACATGCATTCAAGTTTTAAGTACTGTAAATTTAGCGACATTATGCATATCTAGCTTCTGCACGGACGATGTACTTCAAACTGTTTTCGATTTTCAATCAACAAAATAATGGATGATCATGCGCAGTTTAGTATTTATTTAACAAATCAACGTTAAAGTTAAAAGAATGGTGCAACGCAAAAAAATACCTTATAATTCGGGTTCTACGCAAATACAAATAATATTGAAGTTCAAAATTCAGTAATTTTTCAAAATCACAATATGATTTACATGTACATCATTCATTGTATTTTAGCATTTATGGCAGATTGAGATAATTCAAAATCTACTTAAATCACCAAATAAATATACATCATCTGTCTCCAGATGCACTGTAGCAGAAACATCCTTCACAAACATGAACCAATCTATTCTCTTTTTGAAACGCATGCTCGATCCAGATTTAAATTTTATTTTAATTAAATTTTATTTTAATTAAATAAATGTATCGAGTCATGTTACATAAAGAATGCAAAACCAATCGGCGTGAGACAGTGCGAAACAATAAAACAAGTACAATTTGTTAACTCTACTAATATCATGATAGGTAATGGTCAAAGTTCATTAAGTGCATTATTCCATACTTCAAGAAAATATTAAAGAATGCTTAAAAATTTTGGGAACGAAACAATGTTTTAAATCAATTATTTAGTAACCGATATATCTCTGTATACAGTTCTTTGATAACGTCTACGTAGGCTTATGTATTTTATCAAAATTACATATTTATGTAAAAATGTAAAAGATATTGTAAAACATTATAAATTTCTACCTATGGTATATCGCGATAAATAAAAATTAATGTCGTGTTTTTATAGTTTTTCGTGGACTTTTGTACTTGAATTTAGTCTAGAAAATGAAAATTCACAATGTAGTGACAAAAGATAGCCTCAACTAAGTCTGTGCATGGAAGCTTCAGCAACTTAATCATAACCACAATATATGACTTAATTTGTGAAGAAGAATTATTCGATAATTATGATTAATTTACGAGATCTGTTTTTTTTTTTTACGTATTGATTTAAAATACTATATTAATACATTGGTCAGTAATACACATTCAAGAACTATCACTTTTAAAGACCAAAGCTTGAATTGGAGAAGATCAACCTACCCGATGACTCAAAAATTGATCATACAACTCTAAAAGAATGCGTGAATATTTTTTATAAATCTTGCATTAATCTTTAATTTATTAAATGGAAATATAAACTATAATACTTTACTCAAATTAAATTAAAAGTTACATTTCTATAGCAAGAGTTTAAATGTATTTAGAACTTGTATCAATTCTCTCTGGACAGAAGCGGTAACCATCAGCGATGCCCACGACTGTTAATAGATAATTCGAGTAGATTCCTTCGTATAATATACATCTGGAATTATTAATTGATTGTGTTTGATAAATTATATATTATATAAATAAATTACAAACTAAGTAAATTCATTGAATTAAAATAATTGCAAGCAACCACTTACTATTTCCAAAAAAATGTCAAGGCAGAGAGGATGAATCAGCTTGATTAAAAATTAACAATAAGGTACCTGAAAACTTAGACTTAAATAGAAATTATATCACCCTTTTTGGAACTCATAATATCCATCGCTGAATAGGTTTTGATAGAGGAATTTTACTCACTCGACCAAAGATGTTCATACCGTACTGAATACTATAACTCGCAAGGCAATTGAAAAATATTAAACCTATGTATATTAATTCGTCAGGGACAGTGAAAAGTTATCATTATTATTATTATTATAGTATTATTTACCACATTTTCCATGATACCATATTTTTTCGTGTACCAGAGTGCGGTAAAACATATATTATAGTTATCACACAATGAATCACAAAATATCTAGAAATGAATTATACAAATGTTGCTTTAGTCGACCGATTGAAAGCTACTTTTATAATCAATTGCGATAATAAAATTAATTCACTAGCGAAAATATCAATGATGGTTACAACATTATCAATTCGAATAACATGTTTGTTGGAAAAGTTTGATCAATTCAAATTGAAAAATTCAAACTTTAAGACTTTTTCAAAATTTTGTAATTCAACTATTGACTTTAATTTGTATTAATTTATTTCCTTTTTTTATTGTTGAAAATGACTCATTTTTTTCTTTCATTTTTTTAAAAATTCTTTTATTGAAGTAGGCGCTTATTTTATTTTTTTTGTAAACATTTTATTATCAACAATAGTTTACCTGTATTCTCTCAAATATTTAATAAGTGCACATATTTACTTATAATAACACTAAAATAAATGTAGCTTAACACATACGTAAAAGTATTATACGTTAATATGTTTAATTAAAGATTTAGTTAAATTTTTTTAAAAATAATCTTAATTTTATATTAAAAAATTCACAAACATGTAAATGAATTTAATACATGAATTTAAATAATAATAATTTATATTATACTTTTCTATTATATTGACTTATGAGAACTAAAGGAAATATAAATAAAGTTTTCAAAAAATAAAAAAAAGCGTAAATAAATGTTAATGAAGTTAGCGTTTTTGATATTTTTTTTAAATTTAAATTTTTTCAGAAATGAAATCATTTAAAAGAAATATTGTTTGTGATAGATCATTTTTTGATTTAAAAATTGTTATATAAAAGTTTTAATTTTCATAAATTTGAAAAATGATTGCAAATGAAAACAGTTTTTGTATAAATATTGATAAATTGTATAAACTAAATATAAGATACAGTTAAAAATTGATAAGTATCAATTGAATTATCCATAAAAAATACTTGTTTTAATACGATATATTTTATTTACAAAAAATGCAATAGGAGTTGAAAACATTAAAAAAAAACCATGATAATCAACAGTAGAAAAAAAGTATATTTACTTTTAATTTGTAAGTGTCGGGAGTTGGTTTGATTACGTCGATTCATTAAGTTACGGAATGTTAAAAACTCTTAGCATTAGTCATACCGACATTACAACTACCTAATTGTACCGAAAAACTTAAATAGCCGTTTTTATTATTCAAGCGATGATTACAAAATAAATAATGTAATAAAAATGAAGTGAACATCAGAGAAATTGCGACCTTGACATTTTTTTTACCACTGATGACCGTCACTTAACACGCGTATTACCCATTGTCTGGGTCCTTTAGACACATTGATTTTTTGTAAAATATCCACATACAAAGAAAAGAAAAGAAAAGAAAAGAAAAATGACAGAGTTTTTTAAAAATAAATTTTTTAATTAGCTACTACTAAATATTTGTTTTGAATGATTTTTAATATTTATTTTGACTTGATGCACACGGGTTACCAGCAAAGAATCAATAACCATGAAAGAAACTAGTGAAGAAAAGGGAATGCTCATCGAATTTCCCACATAAGTCGGATGGTTTTTCATGAAAAATATTATGCACGCGTAATCATTGTTTTGACGTGTAATCTAGGGTGTCAGTATTACATTTGCGATCGCACGCAACACATGCACGCGCATTCGGTTAAGTCGCTCTCGATTGGCAGCAGCAGCAGCAGCAGCAGCAGCAGCATCATCATCATCATCAACAAAAAGAGAGAGAGAGAGACGGGATTAAAAGATCAGAAGGTGTGGCTGGTGTCGTATCCCAAAGCGAAGAAGAGGGAGAGAAAACCGTAGGCATCTCTTTCTCGCTCTCCCACCCCCCCCTCCCGGGCTTCAATTCGGGCATCAAAACGGCAAGCACAAGTGAGCCGCAGAGGAAAGTGCTCACTGAATACGAAGGCAGGATGGCGAGTTGATCCATAGTTGCTAGTTGCACGCGTGTGTTGTTCCAGTGGTGGAGATGTTTTTGTCGAAGTCGATCTGCAGGGGAACGAGGTGGAACTCCGTCCTAGCCGTTTGACGTTTCTGGCTGTTCACCGCAAAAGGGAAGGCATCACTCTCGTGACAAAAAACATGCGACCAGCGTGTCCTGATGAGTCGGTCCCCCTGAGGACAATGTAAATATTGGACAACGGGGACAACTTCGTACCTTTTCTCTTATCATCAATTTCCGTTGAATGCAATAGCAACAGCCACACTAGCAACATGATCCACAGTCTTGTGTACATTTGCAAGGGTTAGTTTTTACATCAGCAGTCTCCTTTTCTTTCTCCTATTTGTTTTTATCTTTCTCTATTCCTTTATGCATCCCTCTCTCTCTCTCCCTCGCTCCCGAGCCTTCCTCTCTCACTTTGTGGCCTCACACGCGCATTCTCTCTCTCTCTTTCTTTCTCTCTCCCTCTTCTGTCTATCCAAACAAGATTCTAACTTTCTCTTTCCCCTCTCTTGTTGGTTCGGTCGCTTTCAAGCTTCGGGTTCGCGTTCTTAGGTTATGCCTTCTGAATTTGGATTATACTCGTCACCGTCATCGTGGAGGTATTTGTCAATTGTTGCTTCGTACCAGGTCGCCAGACTTGACAGATAGCGTTAGCAAGATATTAAGGAAAGACAAAACAGGGAAAGAGAAAGAGAGAAAGACAGAGTACAAACCCTCTCCTAAAGAGGGGAAAAGTGTCTCAATGTACGGCATCGTGTAAATCACCGTTAATCGTGCAGGATAAGCAGACTGCCCTTTCATAGTAATACCTACTCATGACTGTTCAAGAGTAGTCCAGGGTGAATTTACAAGGGCACATGTCCCATTGACATTCAAGTGAGGATTTTGAACAACGGAGAAGATAAGAGGAAGGCTGTCACCATGAGCAGTTGGACTGAAAGGATGCATCGACGTGCAGCTACTTTAGGCAATGTAGTTACCAGCTGTGGACATCCTTCATCTGTATCACCTTATCCTCGACGATTAGAAAAGTTAGTAGCACCATAATCTTCACTTTAAATCAATGTGATAAATCAATTGTACTTAAACTCACAGCTATACTTTATGTATTTTTTCCAAAAATATATTGCAAACAAATCCAATATTTGTTACTTTATCTTTATTTTGTTAAATTTATAATTTATATTATTTCTCTCAAATGATTCCTTATGATTTCATCTTATAATTTGTTAAAATAATAAAATAGAATAATAAAATTGACAAGTGATTTTTTCAAGTAAATTTTATTGATATTTATAAATATAGTGGTCAGATTTCAAGAAATAAAATTAGCATAATATAAAAAGTCAAAGAAGATAAAATTATGTAATACAGAATAGGTGCTTCTGAGTATTTAAAAGTATTTATATATATTTAAATTAAAATAAATTATTGAATATTGATTTTAAATTTTATAAATTTTATTCCAAAATTTAAAAAACAAATATTTTGATTAATTCTATTATTAAATTATTAAATTTGTTTGAATTGATTAAAAAGTCTTTTTTTTTAATAATTTGTTCAATAAATAATTTTTTAATAATAAAAAATAATATAAAAATTCATTTATTAAATTTTAAACTATTTCATAGTATTAATAACACTTAAGATCTATCAAAGATAATGTGTGTGTGTGTGTGTGTGCGTGCGTGCGTACGTACGTGAACTCAAATACCTGCATATGCACACGCACGCGCGCGCGTGCTTATAAATATAAGTACAATAGAAATTATATTCATTGGTTTTAAATTATACTACTGAATAAATATTTATTTTTAAAGAGTTAAATTTGGAGTTCCACTTGATGAAGTCTGTAAAAATGATATACCTGGACCACTACTGGTAAAGTCTATTTGCCATAATTAAAAATAAGTAATTCCATTAGTAATTATTAATTATAATATTTATCAATTAGGTTTTAATATTAAAATTGAACAAAGAAGCTCCATTACGTAAAGATGTATTTCGAGCTCCGGGACACCAGGGTAACATGAAGAAACTCATTCATTTTCTTCAAACTGGACGTTTAGTAAACATGGATAACTTCAGTGTTTATACAATAGCTAGTGTTCTTAAAAAATTTTTACGAAAAATCCCTGGTGGGGTTTTTGGCAGAGATGGTGAACACCAGCTGTTTAGTGTAATTCAATTGGATAGTATTGAACAACAAAGGGACCAGATACACAAGTACGATATTAAAATATTTTTAAATATTATGTTTTTATAATAAATTGTATAAGATAAATTAGATTATATTTAATATAAACAATTACAGATTGATTACTACATTACCAATGTATACTCAACGTTTATTGGTATTGTTATTTGGAACATTTAGAGTAGTTGCAGTAAATAGTGAAAGAGCTAGAACAGGTATGACTAGTGAGGCTCTAGGTGTTTCTGTTGCTCCCTCTTTCTTTCAAAGTTGTGTTAGTGATGGCAAAACAGCAAAAATGGAAGATGTCCTAAGGTTCAAGGTATTTTTCCTTTATTTAATCAAATCTTATCACTATAAATTTGATCAAAGATTTTTAATGTAAAGAAATTTGTTTCAAATTTCAATTTTACAAATTTTAACTTTAAATAAAAGGAAAAAGATTTGGTAACTTTTTATAATTTAGTTTATAAAATTTAAAAAAACAAATATTTTCTCTTATTTTTTATATTTTGCAGTTTATATGTATTAAATAATGTTACAATTCTTATAAAAGTATTATTTTAAAAGAATTAAAAATATTATTTTATATTATTCTTTATAAAATATTTTTTTTTTCTTTTACAAATCACATGTTGACTTACAAAAAAAAAAAAAAAATTAAAAAGGAACAATAATTATTCAATTTAAATTCTGTTAAAATCATATTTCAGTTTTCATTTTATATCAATTTCCTGTCCTCTCATATAACTGTTTTTAAATATTTATTATTTTCTTAAACGAATATTGATACAAATATTCCAAGATCATAATGAAATACGATTTTATATAATGTAATTTATAACTGAATTATTTTACTACAGTTATACACAGGAATTTTATATTTTTTACTTTATAAATTATTTATAATAAATATATAGGTTATATGTGAAGTTAATTATGTTTTTTTAACTTAATACAACAAAACGTATGGTAAAATTACTTAATTGAAATTTAGAGTTAATTTAATCTAAAATAACATTGTTTAGCATTTAATAAATATTTTTAATTTTAAACTTCCGAAAATCAAAAATTTTAATTTGAATTATTATATTTGTTTATTTACATTTTTTTTAAATATTAAAATTTATGCAATATAAAAATTCTTAAACTGATAGAATATGCATGACACTCATAAATATTTAACACAAACTGTTTAATTGTGTATTCTATCTATGTGTTGATTCAACAATGATAGTATAGTATGATTACTTTTTTTTTTCATATTTTGCCTACAATCATCAACAGGCGGAAGTATCAGTAAGTTTACCATACCGACATTCTGTTGTATATTTTTATCTTTCAAGCAGTTATGACTGTTTCTAATATTGTAATAATTATTATTGTATCATTCTTTTTTATTATCATCTTTTATAAAATATTATGATACCATGAATGAATTATACAAAGCAAGCATGAACTGAAAATCAGTCAACTAATAGAATAAGTACTACCTAATCAAGAAAGAATTTTTTGAATGCTTAAATACTTAATGTATTATTAGTATGCATGATACATAAAGTGGGTTATTTAAGTCATAGGGGATCAAGCCATGATAACTTTTTAAGGGTTAAAGGTTAACAATTAATGATATCATAATTCAAAAAACATAAATCAAGTCATTCAGAGTATAAAAAATTGATATATGAATACATAAAAATATTCAAATATTAAATAAAACCTAAATGAAATCTTAAATTTTATTTTTGTAATATTAATATCAAAATTAAAAATATTTAAATTTATTGAATAAAAATAAATTATAATTTAAATTATAAAATTGAACATCAGTATTAAAAATATAATTATTTTTTATTAAATTAATAGAAATTGAACTTAAAAAATATATCATTGCTAAATCTCCTTTGTTAACTTTTTAGGCTTTATTTCTTTTATTACATTAAAATGATAAAATGTTATGTTATGTTTGTTATTTTATGTTTTATGAAAATGAATTATAAATTTTGTTTTTAGATGAATTAAATTTTTGTGTAGTTATCCATAATATAATAATTTTAAATAATTAATATTTAATATTTCATTAATTAAAGTAATTATATTATCTTAATTAATAATAAAATGTTTAGGTTGCTACAAGAGTCATGAAATTCATGATAGATAATTTTGGTGTTTCAAACTTGTTTGGAAGAGAAAATTATGAATTTTATGCACGAATTACTGGACGAATACTAAAAGTTGAAGAAGATTGGATTTTTAGTTTTCGCTACCCTCCTGATACATTAGTTTCACGTAAGTTTTTCATAAATTATATTTAGTACATAGTAAGTCTTCATATAAAATTTTTTTCAATTTGTAATTTTTAAATATTTCGGTATTTTATGTATTAATTTAGTAGATATTTTTTACATAATCATAATGATTAGCTACACTTTTTTCTTACATATATATATCACTACAGGACAATTATCACTAGAAGCAGAAAAGACTTGGTTGCAATACGAATGTGAGAGATGGGGCTTGAAGTTTAATCTAGAATGTAAGCTTGTACTGTAATACAAAAATCTGCACAGTCAATTACATTTGAGCTTATTTTTATAAAGTATGGACAATTTTTTGTTATTTAGCAATGTCTCATCAAGAGGAGTCACAATCTACACCAGCATTGATTCATGTACCAGAATCTCTAGAAATCACTTCATCACTTGGAATGATTCCAGAAAACACACTATTAGAAAGCTACACTCGCCTTTCAGTTAGTTTAGAAGAAAATGGTTTTTTTCAAGTATGTAAATGCAATAAAATATTATGTTCTATGCATATTATATTGCATATCTGATTAAATATATATGTTAAAAATCAATCATGTAAAATTTTTTTTTTTATTTTATTTTTTAATAGAAAAATATTGATAAATTTAAATTTTGCAAAAATGAAAAATATTTCATAATTTTTTAAGTACTTAGGTATTTCTTATTATGGTTATCTAATTTTGATACCCCTTTTTGAATTAAAATTTATTTCAATAAAAGTAGATTTTGTATTAAAAATACTTACAATTAAAATGTTTAATATTTTTACAGAAAAACCAACAATTATTTGTAAAAATATAGAATTTTTGCAAAAAGAATGTCTTTAAATTCATTTTTAATGTAAAGGATAATGGTATTTAAATCTTAAATTAAAAATTGTATTTGCATTTGAATACTTAGGCCTCCAGCCGATCATCAAGTAATGGTAGTCACCATTCACGTCACGCAGGAATGACATTAGATGAACTCCGAGCAGTTAATCGTTACGCCGAAAGCACAAAGAGTCTCAGCTATTTGCCTCAGGTAGGCGTGGGCGAAGCTTAAATGAAATGACGGTGTCCTTAAGTAATTAAGTTTATCGATCGAACGTCAAATATTAATAAAAGTAATAATCACACGTATACACATTTCACAATATTACGTGACAGATAAAAAAATCATTTGCATTAATACATTCCTGAAAACTCGATCGAGTTTTGAGATTAATATATTGTTATAAATTATAAAAGGAATGTAGATTTATTCGTAGTTTAATTATGTTTATACTGAATATTATCAATATAGTAATTTAGCATGCTACGCGTTAATTACTTTTTTTATTGCACAAATAATTCAAAGCATTAATTTCTAAAAATCATGCATTTTAAAATTTAACGCTTCTTTTTTTGCACCACACCAATTTGACTGCACATAAAAATGATAAATATAGATTTGCAAAAAAGAAGTGGATATTTAAACCCCACATATTTGGCTTTTACATTTATATTAAAGCTAAAGCATACGTTAAATCATTATTAATGTGTCAAATCAATTGATATAAGTTTTCTTGCTATACTAAAAATCATGCTTTATAATTGGAATAGCGAGATCATGTAAACTACGCGATGATATATTTGATATATTTTTCAATATGAAAACGAGTACAAAAATGATACCGACATAAAATTAAAGAGAATGAGACTGCATAATTGTTTTTTTTTTGTTTTTTTTTTTTTTTTTATATAAATACTTTCTTATTTACGCATTTAATTTATTGAAAGTGTTTGTCTATCGTATTCAGTGTAATTTCATTTTGTTGCATCAAAATTGTTCATAATTTTTAGTAATTTTTTGTTTTTTTTGCGATCTGTAGTAATTAATAATACGATTTTTGCGTTTAGATAATCATTATTTGAGTTGATTTACTCATTATTGCTGTTAATATAAAAAAATTTAAGGCATCTCATATTTTTCAATAAAAAAAAGTTTAAAAAGAAAATATTTTATCGAATTAATTAATTTATCTGGAAATTAAGTGTTTTTAGATAAGTGAAATATCTAAAAATTTTATATATTTAAAATAAGATTTTTGTTAAATGCATGTACTTGAAGCTGAAGATGAAATATTAAAATATGATGTAAAATAGATGAGGAGCCTCAAATTTTCATAAGTATAATAGTGGTTACAATTATTTATACGTTTTTTGTATTTGTATTTATAATTAGCGGATCTGTAGTAGACTTTTTAAACATTGTTTAGATTATAGGCGTTTTGAAGAGATGGACATTTTTTACATTTAATTGCAATAATTATGAGTAAGGTGAGGCCTAGGTCACACGTTAATTCGTATGTACATAAAGCCACACATTTAATATCATCTCAGACTAAATTTCATCTGCTTGAATGTAATAGTAATATTGATGCGCAAA
Source organism: Eupristina koningsbergeri (assembly GCA_018907245.1). Classification (NCBI taxonomy): domain Eukaryota; kingdom Metazoa; phylum Arthropoda; class Insecta; order Hymenoptera; family Agaonidae; genus Eupristina; species Eupristina koningsbergeri. The sequence continues at coordinate 2,790,353 of JACCHV010002921.1, forward strand.
AATACCACATTTTGCACTTTCTTTATGCAATTTTTACGCTGGTTTGTAAGTGTACCGAACTTATGTATCAAAGAGTCAAGTAATATAATACATGTCATAAAAATTTTGTTTTTATTTTACAAAAAGTAGTATGTTGGCTTTCTTGCACGCTGGACATTCATCTTACAATTAAAACAAAACAAAAAACAAAAAACAAAAATAATATTTATTCTTTGGGATCATTTTTGAGGGAGTCCTGTATGTTATGAATATAACTCCATTTTCGAGCACCCTCGCTTACATGCACATATTATAACATTTCTGATTTATCATTAAAATTTTCACTTGAAATAGAAGAATACTTTAATAGTGTATAGATTATTGTTACGGTATGTACTTGCACATATAATTTGTTTGAAAAATTCTGTTTACAGCTAAAGAAATTCGCTTCAAGATGTCGAAAGTCAATGTTAATTGATTGAACATTGTCTTTAAGAATTCTCAATGAATTGTTCTTATTCACACAAGTTATCTCGAGTAATATTTCTTTATCTGATGATTTTAACGGAATTTGTAACTTGCGTAAATAAAAACTTTCGTAAAAAGTAAGATTGACTTTGGCATCTGTTTGTTGAATATTGCTGCTGATTGCATAATTTTGAACTAAAAAAATCTCCAGTCGAAACAACTGTCCTTGATCGATGCACGATTTTCGTCAGGTACATGAACGACAAACCGCACGCATGCGAACTAGGTCCGAGTGGTTTCTGACTCCTGTCAGCGAAAGGTTGTCGGCGACCGACAGCGACCCCACGGCTATACACATCCTTCGTGGTTCCAACCGATCTTCCTCTGGCAACATTGGTAAGTCTCTCATCCTACCTTTTAATCCATTTAGCTTTGTAAATTATAAAATCCTAACGAAAGCTTCCAAAACATTCACTCAATAAATTAACTTTGTTTTTTCTTAACACTTTCTTTTTTAATATTATTGATTTTATTGCAAATAAAGAATGGTCATTCGAGCAGACCCGGAAAGCTTAATCGTATTTTCATCCGAGGTGTATATTTTTGCAGAAATGGATTTTAAATATGATCATGGATGATGTTTGAATGGATTGCTACGAAGAACGAGCAGAGCAGTTTTGTAGGCTAATGCTGTCGAGAAAAGTCTACTACCTACGTCCCATTCGATTGTCCTAAATCGGTTTGAGTGTGTAACGGAACGGACCCAAACTTAATATCCACTCATAAGCATTGACAAACATTAACACATAATCTCATTTTACATTATCGTAGGGAGATGTGCTATCAGTGCGATGATCGAAGTAACCTTTAAGAGTAAACTGTCAGCTTGGATTGGGCGATCCAAGCGGTCTCTTTCAGTTTCTGGCTTCCTCCACGCAGTTCTGCTCTAGATCATTTCCTTTAGATCATTTCCGCACAATATCCCCCGTCAAATTGCCTTGTCGTTGCGGTTTCTCAGCTCTTTAATTCAGTGCGCCGGTGTTGACGCCTAGTCAAATAACGAGCCACGAATGATTGTGAATTTGATCGAGCCACGACCAATAGTGTTATAAGCATGAGTTTGTGATGTTACTCCATTGAAAGAATGAATTTAATCAGATTGAAAGAAAGATGAAATCGGTAAAATATTCGTACAAGTGTTCTTTGTTCGCAGCAACGGGGTTAAGTGCAAGCGCTGAGTCCGTGAAGCGTCCAAGTTTGCGAAGGAACTCTTCTCGAGAGAAGTCCCGATTGCACCGCAGCTCATCCCGACGAAACAAGGAGAACGGGGCGAAGGGCCGGGTGGGCTCCGACAACTCCAAGTCGCGCTCGCTCGAAACCATCAAGGCGAAGGGGACCCGGGTAACCATGGACCAGCAGCCTGCCGAGAAGATGATCAAGAACAGCGAGGAACAAAAGAGCACCGGGAAGCTGCACCACCAGGCAGATATAGCCATAAGGCCGCAGGACTGCACTGAAATGGACGTACAAACCTTTCATGTCACTCTCACTTATAAGCCGCGAATATAGTAAATTATATTACGCCTCTCGAACTCACTGCAAACGTTTCCGTCCTACAACATTCTCATACATAACTTTAAATTCTATTTCAGATATTATTGTTTTTATATACATACATACATACATACATACAATAAACTTCGATTCCTCATCGAATATGTTTAAAGCTGTACATTGTATGTATAAAGTACTTTACTTTTATTAATCTCAACTTCTTATATATATTTGATATTTTTAATTCGAATTATTAGCAACACCCGTTTGTATTAGTAGTTTTGTTATATTGCGAAGTAAAAAGTGTGTACACACTTGTATAACGTGCACACTGCAGGTAATTGATTTATTTCACTTCCTTTACTGTCAATAATTGACTATTGTTCCTTGAAATGTTTTTATTTTAACAAGGAAACTATATTTTTCTTCGTTACTGTAGTTCGGCAAAATCGCACTCTACAAACATATTCATTAAATAAATAATTAAGTCTGGACTACTTAAGACAGAAAGAATTATATGCAATAGTAGTTAACATAAGCAATTGAACCGGTGTACTTATAAATTAAAATTTATTAATTGTAAACATTTAGAAATAAATAACGCACATGCAATTGAATAACAATCCATATCCTTTCGCTATTCAAAAAATTGGATAATAGCTTTAAGCGAGTATGCATTCATACATGCAGTTATAAAATTTGTATGACGGAATATTAGCAGTAATATGAGAGACAAAAGATTTATATAATTCACGTAGGTCGTGAATTCGTAGCCAAATTTTTAACTCATTCGATGCGTATGCCGTACGTTTACATCGAGTAGATTTCCCAACTAATTCATTTTTGTACAAGCGTATTCGAGTTCGATATAATATATTGATGATTTATTAGTCCCCCCATCACGAAAGATTTTTTAAAAAATGTATAAAATATTTACCTCGTGAATCATATTATTTTATATTAAATTTTGCGTTTTATTGTCAAAGAAGTCAATAAGCTTATAAATAAGTGCAAGTAATATTTTAAATATTAATTAGAAATTCCTTAACATGGTAGAAAAGAGGACAAAGAAAAAGTAAATTATGTCTGGTCAATGTCCTTGATAATTCAAGTTAACAATATCGGTAGTTATAAAAATACAGTGCTATGTCCATTTGCCTAAAATAATGCCAAACATTCAATAATTTGAATGAGTTATAAGTGTTATAGGATAAAATTGTAAGCTCGCGAGTTGAGTGAAAAGTAAATTTTAATATTTGGCTTGGGGATATGACTCTCAGGACTAGGAGTAATAATGGCCACGAGAGAAGAGAATAAGATTGAATATACCACTGTTTGCTTGAGCCAAACCATGTGTATATACGCACCCATGCACACACTCACAATTACACACGAATTATATAAATTCATTTGCATTTTAGTAGAAGTTCATTCCATGAATCGATTTATATATTTTATATTTTTTATGATTGATACTGATTTATGATCATACTGCACCATTCCAAGCGCATTTAATCATAAGTATAAAACGTTAATCGTCTTTATTAGGAATTGTAAATTGTTTTTTTGCCCAGACTTCTTAAAGTCGTCAAAAATATATTAGTGGAAACGAAAGTATTACAATAACAATCGCTGTCTAGGTTAACAGTCTAAGAAGTGAGAGCTCTCTATTAAATAACAAAAAAAAAACGAACAATAGATAAAAAAAATCGCTTGCCATTACATCAAGACTCTGTTCGATATAAATCTCTGCTGGATGCTTATCCTAAAGTGGTTTTGCTTTGTAACAAGCAAATTTGTGACAGAGAAAATTGTGCAAACGTCTTAATAGAGACATAATGATAAAATTAATGTATGCTGTTAACGCATTCGATGTGTCAAAAAATCATCCCATTTTACAAAAATGTTAAAGCAGGTAACGATTGTTACATGTACGCACATATGTATGTGACGAGATGTGTACTTTGTATGTGCGTATGTAAATATATATAATGATATACATTCGCACGGATTTCGTGTTAAGTGTTTGCTATTATGAGTATTCAGACATTTTAAGACTAACAACTTAATTTAGTGCATAAACCTTATTATTTCCATACTTTAAAATGCTCCCACGTTATCGAAGCATTATTACAAAGAATTTAAGTATCGTTGGATTACATTGCATTCAATACAATTCTGTTTCGAACACATGTACGTGTAATTGAAATTACTTTTTCCTATGCACATCTGTCGATAATGTCAAACTATTTTTAGTATTATTTTTTACAATAATATTTTAAACGAAAAAATAAAATAAAAATGAAAAACAAATGAAAGTGACTTTGAGTCTTAACTTGTGTTCGATTTAATAAAGGCTTTTTTTTACAGCACGTTTAGACGTAAATTTATATCTAAATATGAATGAAAATAAAATATACTTTAAACTTACCTATTGTATTATAATTGTGTATAAACAAATATACGTTATGTTTTGTATGATAATTAGAAATATACTTTCAAATATATAAAGTCTGTATAACGTTACTGACTTTATATAAAAAAAAAAATAATTGGAGGTTTTTGTATAGCAAAATATTAATTACATACTTTTGGGCACTAGGTGCGATCACACACAGACGCGCGCACACGACACTCGTACCCGCACTGAATGCGAAAAACATTTTCTTCGCAACTGTTTTTCTCAGTTTTACATGTACATAAAGGATTTTAAGATAAATATTATTCCATCCGTTAAAAAAATAGAAACACAGCTGTTATAAATTAAGTGATAAGACGAAAGCGAAAATCGTCATCTTTTATATCAAGTTTTTATGTATTTATTATTTTATTTTTGCTAGCACCAAAGAAACTTTATCGAATGTATTATTTCATATTATTTTAATTTTATTTAATGATAAAAATATTTTATGTGTGATCGAGTTCTTTTTCATGAATAATTAATAGGAAAAAATTTTTTGATACATAATTTATAACTGGCATCATTAGGCTTTTAAAATTTCTTTGCGATTATTAATATTATTAATATTACAACATTAATTTATACATTGTTATTTTTATTTCTCCTGTAATTATCAGTATTTAATATTTCATTGTAAAAATGAAGTTTCTTTTGTAATATTTATCATTTATTTTAATTGTAAAAAGTAAGAAAGTTTTTTTTCCTAAGTATATTTATTTTAAAATAATAAATTGGATTATTCCCTATGCATTAATAAATCAATCTGTGATCTCATGACACCGGATTATACATATATAAATGAATAAAAGTATTCAGTGAAAAATATATTTTAACAATTGAAAATACCATTTTCTGTCCTTTCCTTTTTAAACTCGTTAATTTTTATCCAAAAAATTCTTAATTTATTATTAAATCTATCTTTTAAACAGATTTATAAAAGTTGTTCGAGGCAAAGCAACTTTACCTATTAATCGTAATTTTTTTTTACCTTCTGCTTGTCTTTGTAATAATTTTATTTTTCTACTAATGTCGCCACCATACTAAAATTATTTTAATAAGTTTTATATATACATCACTTAAAACAATCAAAATTTAAAGTATTTTAATATCTTACCAAATGTCCTGTAACATCCTTCCTAAATGGACGTATATTTTCTCTTGCTAAAACTCGAGCTCCTACACAGGCTTGGATTGCAATTAAAAATTGCTGTCTTGGAATTATTTCTACTAATTTAGCACACATTTTTTTTGCCTTGTCAGCTGCTAAACTATAATTTACTATTGTACTAAGTTCTTCTACTGTATTACCATTTAATAATATATCCATCTAAATTAATTTGATGTATATAGTACTTTTTTTAATTATTTTTATATAACTTTAATTTACAAGAATGTTTTAAATTTATTACTTTTGTTAGATAGATGAATAAAAATATACCTTTACTACATCACTTAGTTGATAACCATAATCTTCATAATCAAAACTTGCATATCCAGAGGTCATACGTTTTAATTCATCATGAAAATCAATAATTATTTCATTTAAAGGTAAAACATATTGAAGAATTAACCTTTCGCTATCGATATTTTTATTTGATTTTTCAACTCCTCGTCTTTCTTGGCAAAAATTTGCAATAGTATTATAATAATTTCCTTAAAAATTGTTATAATTTTTGTTCAATTTAAGAAAAATTACATGGTTTTGATAAATAATGTAAAACTTCATAATTTTTTAAATATTAATTTGAGTTTTTAGAAAAATTAGTTAATAATTATTAATTATTTAATAAAAATATTATTTGTAATAATATAAGAATATAATGAATTGAAATTTAATTTAATGTTTAAGATTTTCTCAAAAAACTTTATAAATACCTCATGCAAGTGTTGAATTTAAATTTATTTATGAATATTTTAAAATAACATTCATTAAATTAAAAAAATTATAAACAAAGTGGTTAGTATTCTATTTTTAAAACATAAAAAATATTTTTAATTACATATAAAATAAATTCCACACATAATTTTTACAAAACTTTTTTTCATGAATTAAGTTTTACAATTTATGTCTACATATTTCATTCATGTATTCAAAATGCAAGAAAGATATCTTTACTATAAAATATTTAATGATTCTCTTAAAATTCAAAAAATAAATAAGTATTTGATTTACATTATAATTGATATGTAACAAACCTGGTGTTATAATTGTTCCTAAAATCATTGGCTCATATATTTCTTTCATTATATTTGGATCTGGATAATGTGATGGATTGCTGAAGTAAAAATCTTCACCGCCATATTTGATTATATTTTTTTTGCCTATTATCTTTGCCTTATATACAACTCCAGGAATAGTAAAGATTGCTTGGGTATCATGTTCTTGATCAAGTCTTTGACTAAAAACTTCCAAATGTAAAAATCCAAGAAATCCAAGTCGCCAACCTTGTCCCAATGCTGGACTGTAAAAATGTTCTTATAAAAAAAAAATAAAAAAAATTTTTAACTTATAAAAATAAATTTTTATTGTTATAATTATAACATTTTATGTACAAATTTGTATAATGTTGATAAATAATATATTATTTTATTTTATAAAGTGTTGCAATGCAGTTTTTATTTGAATGTTACCTAGATTCTTGTGTTACTGCTACTGCATTATCATTTAAAGTTAATCTATTAATAGCATTTTTTAATAATAAATATTGCGATTGATCCATTGGATAAACTCCAGCATACACCATTGACTTTGCTGTTTTAAATCCAGCAATAGGTTCTACTGGGTTTCCTTGTAAATGAAGAGTATCCCCTATATGTGCTTCATCAGATTTCATTTTACAAATAATGCATCCTACTTGTCCAGCATATCTAAATTTGTAAAAAAAATTTTTTTAAATATTTTTATTTAATATATTTAATTATATTTTAAAGTAATTTGTCTATATTATACATTTTTTTCACATTTTCTTCTTCTGGCCTGAGAAACATTAATGACTTTATTTCATACGTTTTTCCTGTAGAATAAGATGTTATACGATTACCAACTGATATTATTCCATCTTTAACATAAACCAGAAGAATAGCACCTCTGTATTTGTCATACCAGCTATCAAAGATAAGTATTCTTAATGGTTTATTTCTAAAACATGTTGGTTTGGGAACTTTTTCAACTACAGCTTCTAAAACTTTTTCAACATTAGTACCTAATTTTGCAGAAATTTTAATGATTTCTTCTTCTTTTATTTCAAATATATTTTTCATTTGTTCTACCACACTTTCAGGATTTGCATTTTGTAAGTCAATTTTATTTATAACAGGAATTATTTGAAGATCATTACCAAATGCAAGATAAAAATTTGCCACAGTCTGGGCTTGCACACCATCATTAGCATCAATAACTAGTATAACACCTTGGCATGCTGCTAAAGATCGATATACTTCTGATGCAAAGTCCACATGTCCAGGGGTGTCAATTAAATTAAGCAAGTACTCTTTATTATTAAAAATATATTTTAGAGAAGCTGTTTGAGCTTTAACTGTAATTCCTCTTTCTTTCTCTACTTGTAATTTATCTAAAACTTGTTTTCCAGAATTTGATTTAATGGCTCCTGTAATTTCTAAAAGTCTATCTGCTAATGTGCTTTTTCCATGATCAATATGAGCAATAATGCTAAAATTGCGTATATTTTCTAATGGTATATCATATTCTTTTGGTTCATTTGTAGAATAAAAAGATGAAAATGTAAATGGAAGATATCTGAAAGATTTTAATGTATAAAAATATATTCACAGTTTATATTATAAAAATTTTATTTTATTATTATTGAATATTAATTTCAACATCACAAAGGCATTAAAATTAAAAAGTAGGTGTATATGAAAAGTTAAGGTAAATACAAAAATATAATTTTGATAACATGAATTATTTAATTGAGCATAAATTTTGGTTTTCATGTAATTATATCACAGAAATTTAGTAAAGTTTTATTAAATTAAATTATAATCTTGTATTCTTTATTTAATTAGATTAATTTAAAAAATTGAATATGAAAAAAACCATTATAAAATAATAATATTTTTATAAGCGTACCGCTGTTTATGATCCAGTTTAATTTTGTAATTTAAAGCAAATCTTCTCAAATTAGAAAATATTTTTAATTTCATATTTAATTATTTTATGATAGTTTGAATTACATAAGATATCTTTAAAGATTGTTTTTTCAACTTTTGAATGAAATAAATGAAACTTTCATCCATGCCAACCTAGCTTGAACATATTTCATCGTAATTTCATATACCATTCAAAACAGAGATGAATTCTGGATCTTCTTAAAAGGCAAAAGTAGTGCAGTGCTGAGCGTCACACATGTGTTAAAGCTTGGATAAGTACTGTAACGATGTATAAATTCTCCGTCACATACTACTCTCGAAGTAATAAAAAATCATAATCACAATCCTACGTCTGTTTTTTCTTTTTTTCTCTTTTTTCCTTCTTTTTTCTTTTTTCTTTTTTGTTTGTACGTACAGGTGCGGTATTCAATTCTCTGCTATTGAGGGTTGTACAAATAAATACAAATAAATTCACACTCTCGTTCAATGGGAGGGATGTGTAAATTTGTTAATGTGTCTTCTAATAATTCAGTGTCAAAATAATATTTTATGTTTCGTTTATTTTGTCGAGCTTCTTAGTTTCTTTTTAGACAAATACAATTGCTTTCATTAGAACTCGAAGAGACAGTTTAAATAAAATGTGCATTATAATAAAATATGCATGTGCCTGTTAAAATTATGTGTAATATAAGATATAGTATACAAAGCATAGTAAGAGCTAGCGATCTGTCTTGATTCTGATATCAAGATATCGTCTGAAGCGTTTTATATATTTACATCCTTATCAAAGGTTAAATAATTGCTCGAATTGCTTGTAGACTTTCAACTTTACTTAATTTATGTATCCAAAAGATTATTTTGACAAGAGTTTCAACCAGCGTATTTTTACATAATAAACAAATTATCCATTTTTTATAACTCCAAAAGAATAGTCATTACTGCATTTAATTAATAAAATTAATTCGAAAAAGTGTACGATTTATATATAATAATAAATGAGTGATGTTTACGAAAAAAAGAAGACATTAAATGTAAAAGTATGATATAACAAACATTAATTTTAAATTTTGATTTCAATTTTATTGAAAGTTTATTTATAGTTATTTTTTTAAAATGGAATTTTAAAATACTAGCCTAACGTGCACATCTATCATATATTTACAGTTAAATTTACACATGTGTATTGTTCTGATAAGAAATGTGTAAATTTAACGGATGTATACACATAGAAAGTTAGGTTAGTTTTCTACAAATTTTAAGTATTAATTAAATTAAAGATTATGTCAAAATCGTAATAGCATGTTTAAGCGTAAATGATCAACTTTGTTAAACTTTTAGTGATATTTTTAATTTAATAATTTTTATGGATTTTTAAATAAGAAATATTATTTATTTTTTATATATGAAATGAATATGTTTATCGGAATAAAATATTTATAAATATTTATGATATCTAGTGTTTCTTAATGATCAGATGAATAATCATAACTAAATATCGTATAATCTCAATTTAATAGTAATCATAAAGATGATGTGTTCACATATTTTAAAAATATTTTGCAAATTGAAAGTTTTTCAACCTAATTTATTTTTGCAAAGAATTGGTAAAATGCACATTTTAGTACCATTAAATATTTTAGAAAGTAATGTTATTTATTCGAATTTAAAGAGTAGTATTTATAAAGTACCCATAAACAAAATACATATAAATAATGAAACTCGTATTTCACTTATATTACCGAATGGAAAACTTGTATCGGCAACGTTACAAGAGGCCAAACAATTGTCTGAAAGAAAAAATTTAAAATTGATAAAAATTGTAGATTCCAAATTGAAAGATGATAAGATATTATATAAGTTAATATCAAAATCACAAATTGAAAAAAAAATTAATTTAGATTATGATAAATCTCAAATAAAAAAAAAAGTTAATGATTCAAAATTACTAGTATTTACACCAAATATTTCTAATCATGATTTGGAAGTGAAGATTAAGCATATGATAAGATTTCTTAATAAACAAAGGAAAGTAGAAGTTAGAATTCAGAAAGGCAACGATTCTTCAAGACTAGTAAATTGACATTATTTTATTAATATACAATTTATAATATATAATGTAAATTGGAATGTACAAATTTTTATATGATATAATAATTTCTTTAAATTTTCTTTTAATATCTGATAATTTATATTTGAATAAAAATGTATATTTTTATAATTTTACAGTCAGAAATCCAAGAGATTATTGTAAAGGCATTGGTTGAATTGACTGAGAAATATGAAAAAAGAGATGAAGCTAATCAACATAAATTAATATTTCAACCATTGAGAAACAATAATCAGGTCCAAAAATGTGAAAAAAGTGATCAAATTATTCAAGAGAAAAAATGTTAAATGAAGCTGTAAAGTAAAAAATATTATAATTTGTAAAGAAATAATTAGAATAAATCAATCATTGGATAATTTGGGCATTTAATAATAATTGACATTTTTTAATATATTTGAATTTGTGAAATATTTATATATATTCAAACACTATTTATACAATATTATAATTGATAAAAGTTATTAAAAAGATAGATTCAAACACATTTAAACAGAGTATACGATATGTAACTTATCAGTATATTACATTTCAGGTTCTTAAAATTATCCAAATATATAAATAAATATATAAATAAATATATAAATAAATATATATATATAATAAAGAATAGTTTAATTTATTTAATTTATTATTATTACAATTATTATTTTTAAAACAATTTGTTAGATCAAAAAGAGATAGAGTTCAGTTATTTACTATTTAAAATTATAATTTTCCAATTTTTCCATCACTATAGAATTTATATTATTTACTTAAAAGACATATGTTTTTAAATATGAAAAAAATTATATCAATATTAAATTGATCAGCATAAAAAATTTGTCTTCATTATATTACTATTACTTGTAATTAGAGTTATAATACAAATAATAATAAATATATGTATATAACTTTTTATTTCATAGTCTATCATACTATATGATTTATTAATAAATATTTTTATTAATGATGTTATCTTTAATTGTTCGAAAGAAGTTTCATTGAATTTGCTTTATAATTATCATAATTTAAAGAAACGAATGCTTTAAAAATTATTTGTATAAAAAATGCTTAGGTTTTTTACATAAATATTATTTATGTAAATTTTTTAATTGTATTTTGAATAGTAACGTATGTATTAAGTTGAAAATTTGTACGTAACATTTATGAAATCAAATTTTTTAATTACTTTTGATTTTTTAATTGCACTAAATAATTATATATTGATAACAATTAGTAATAAAATAAATGTAAAATAAAATGTTAATGAATACGTGTTGTTAATGTTTTTAAAGGCATTTTATAAAATTATGAAATACCATTTTATATTTGAATTATTTGTACACTACATTAAATTAAAGTATTCAAAATTAATAGCATAATAAAAGTTCAGTTACTATCAATGGCAAAATTGCATGAATCTGTTGAAATTATTGAAAGGAAACATTGTATCATTGCATCCATACATTTACAAATGTAAAAAAAATTTTTCAATGTGCGTGTACAGGTTCATCTCGTCGATTTGATGAAATTAAAATTTAAGGTTTTAAAGCGCTAATTAATTATTGCGTCATTGAACAGAAGTTCGTTAGTCTATAAGAGGATTTTTTAAGAGAGGAACATGTGACTACAAAGGGAATAAAACTGAAATCGTGCGTTTGAGTCGATGGAATAAAAGTATCTTTAGCAGGTATTAGAAACTGGAGAATCCCTGGTCTTTACGAGGGCTGGACACTTTTTGCCCGTCTCTCCTTGTGAGTAAACGATTTTTCGAGTTTGTCGGCGCTGTGTCGGTTCGCAACTTGGTGTACATGTTGTCCATTCAGTCCAAAAAGAAACCTTACACTGCACTGCAAGATACAAATATACGCAAACTCAGATTTTTATTTATAATTAGCAGTATTAATTATATTTAATTCATGTGAATATAATTTAATTTGAACAACGACACTCGGTTTAAAAGTATAGGTATCTCTTATTATTGCTACTGATAAATGTATTTTGAATTTTAGCCTCTCGATTAGTATATAACTGCTTCGTAACGTAATTACGATATCAATTTATTGTAGAAATTGCATTATATATAATTTATTAATTAGTTATTATATTTGATAAAAAATAAACTATTTTGAAAGTTTAAATGGTCGATATATTGATATAATTTTTTGTGGTTTTAAAGATTAAAATAAGAGTGAATTAATTAATCAATAAACATTATGTTTTTATTGAATAAGAATCATATAAGACGGTATGTTCTAGCATGAAAATGCATTAACATATGTTTGTCTTTAAGATTTGCCTTTAAGATTGTTATTCATGAGTAGTGCCGAGAGAAAAGTTATCCTGGTATTTAACATTAAATCCAAATCGCTTTAAATTAAAATGTGGATGAGCTTAAATAAATTAAGGTATGTAAACAGGATTGGGTAAAGATTTTTATTCGTTCAAGATTCCGTTACTTTACCTCCTTCGCGAGTTTCTATTACTCTTCTGAATAACAACTGCAACTCCAGTAAAATAATATTATGCACAATGGATTTTTTAATGTAAAATAAACTATCATTGGTCTTTTTACTATTTAATTAATAATTTATATTAAATACCGAGATAAGTATTTGGAAATTAAATTTTTTTAAACTTATCACATGCAAAATAACATTTTAAGTTATCTTTAAGTTTTCATGGATATTTTCAAAATGATGTTCATTATATTTTTCATTTATTACAGATATATATTTTCTATGTATTTACTTAAGAAATTTGTGCGAGGCAAGTGAATTACAAAGTAAAATTTATCCTCACGGGGTAGAAAAATTAATATAGTATTGTACGTAAAAAAAAATACTTTTATTTCGTCAGATTTATAAATAAATACAGTTTATTTTTTTTATTGATTTCATTAAGTTTTAATATAATTTTTTTATAACAATATAATTTTGTCGTGGCTTTAACTTTGTTTATTTGTGAACTTGAAAAATATTAATGATAATTTTTAACTTATAATTATTATAATTGACTCCTTCCATGAATTTTTAATTAAAATAAATGAAATAGATTTTTTTATTTAGGAGAAAATTGGTTTTTGTTTAAAGTCAAGAACTTAGAAAATGAAAATGAAAAAAAAAGATTTTTTTCTCGATGTCGACAAAGTTTCGACACCTAATCAAGTAGGTTTATCGGCTTTTGTTAAAATAACTATTATTAAAATTATATGGTCAATGCATATGAGATAAGCATATTAAGTTAATTTTAATTTTTATAATTTTAGCAAAGGCCTGACGAGTGCATTAGGTACTGAAATAGGTATCGAGAGCTTGCTGATGTCAAAGAAAAGTTTTTTTGTTCTCATGTTTGTCTTACCACCTCAACATTGAACAAATATTAATCTTGAATATTGATTCGGAGCACTTTCCATATTGTTTGATAATGAACAATCAAGATCCAAGGAGGTGCAAAATAAATAAAAGCACAACGGTTTATTCTTATGTTTGCCAGCTCTTTAACAAGGAATCCCTTATCCTTCACAAGGCTTTTCTTTATTAATAAAATAGAAACATTATAAATATAAATATTGATTATTTTTTCTTGCATGATAAATTATTTAAAATTGATAGTTACCAATTATTTGAAAGCATGCATATCTATAATCCATGAGATATAATTGTCGCAATCTTACAATAATAGTTTTAACAGAAGTTATTGTACGCGCTTTTACATTATTATATTGCGTTATAAAATGCGTCGTAAAAATCATAACAATAATTTATCACAGGCTAGCTTAACCAAGGAGTATGGACTTCCTAAAATACACAAAACTGACTGCTCATTATGACCTAACGTATCTATGACAAATAGTCCTCTATACTTTATACCAAATTTATTCTAAAATGAAGTTACGAAATGTGTAAAGCCTATTCTATATCGAGAATTAACACTGGTCTCGGTTTAAAAAAAAAAAAAAATTAAAAACTATTGAAATCCCGGAGAACCTAGACATCAATTCTTTACTTATCAATACACTTAATGAATTAGCCACTCCAAGCCTAGAGTAAACAATATTTAGCATACGTAACATTAGAGTAATGTCTCAGTTAATGACGCATTAATAATTACAGCTTCTTTTAGACGACACATATATTCTTTTTGATAAGAAATTCTATAAACAGATTTTTGGCACCTGAATGGGTTTATCCATTTAAAACTTTATCTCTATTCGCAGACACAGTGATAGATGATTTGGAATTTGAATTCAATAATGAAATGGAAATAATTGGTAACTATCAATTTTAAATAATTTGTCCATGGGAGAAAAAACAAGCAATATTTATATATATAATATTTATATTTTATTAATAAACAACCTTGAAAAGGGAAAGGGATTCGGTGTTGAAACGCTGGCAAACATAAGAATAAACCGTTGTGCTTTTATTTATTTCATACCTTCTTGGATCTTGCTTATCCCATTTTACCAAAATTAATTTTTTCCTAAATATAGAATCTATTTCATTTATCTTTAATATTCGATGAATTTTAATATTATTCAAAGAACAATGTCTTATTCATGAAACTCTATGACATATGATTATACCATATAAATACTATTTTAAAAATCTGAATTGTGTCATATAATTAAATTAAATCATTTTTTAAAATTAAAATAATGATTATTTATTTAGATAGATAATAAATATTTACCACGGTAAGATTTTCTTACAGCTTTTTATTTTAGACAACTTTTTTGGACAAGGCTTACCACCATTTTTTGGATTTTGCTGCATAAAATAATTATAAATATAATAAGACAATAAAATTATACATTAAATTATATATATATAGAAATATAGTACTATACCAATATATCTCGTTTTAAAACAGTTTTATTCTTACAGCCATTGCATGGCTTTTCTTGCCTCCATTCTGAAACTTTACAGTCTACTGGTTTACAATCTTCGTTTAGTGAATTCGATTTTGTTTTTCCTTCTTTCACGTTGATTTCTTCATTGTTATCTTCATCTACTCAGTCAAATAAAATCAAGATAAAATAACATTTTTTTATTTGATTAATTTCCTCTTTGCACAAAAAAATAAAAAAAAAAGTTTCAAAAAAATTTTATTGGTTTATTAAATTATAAAGGTTTAATTTAAAAACATTTAGATGCAAGGTTTATTCCAAAAAAAAAAAAAAATAAAAAAATTAAAAAAATTAATTGCCAAGAGACTCATAAAATTATATTTTAATTAATTACTTTAATGAATAATAGAAAATATTTAAATGTAAAGTAAAATTAGATAGTTTAGTAGAATGTTCACCACTTTTTAAGCCTTTGATCTTGGATTTTCCTGGACCATTGTTGAATGGTACATTATAAGTAACAATACTGCTCAGCTTTACTTTAAAATTTCTTAAATTCAAACTATCTTCTGCCATGTCATTGATTAGTAAGCATATAAATATTAGATAAAAATTTTAGTCAATATTTGATTATGAGCGTAGTTATTTTATATTAATTATAATTTATCAAATCAAATATGAGTTTTTTCATTACAATGAAAAAAATTATTTAAATGCTGTATTTTTGATTAATATTTATATCTTTTCATACTTCACGTACAAATTACTTTGACTGTATTTTCTGGCATTAAAATATGCAATGTGAAAAAGTGTTTTTTTTCTCTTTTTTTAAAGGATATTTACAATGTATAGATGCGTAAAAATGGTAATTTAGTTTATAAATGATTGATGAATGATTACACTTACGGAACCTGCTGCAGGTCGATCGACAATCTTTAAGCGTTCGGAAATTGTTCCTAGTACCATTACATCCACTATAATGAAAAGTTTCACATTCACCAGTTTTTATGTTAAAATAATATCTTAAAGAATAATCATCGTGTCCATCAGAACAGTATCCAGGTTCTTTCGGCTGGGAACAAGATACTGCATTACAAAGAAAATATTAGTTTCCCAATATTGCTGATTAATTAAATATTTTATACGCTTTAGGATTATTATTTAACTTTTTTCAGAATAATCATAAAGGGGTATTAATTTTTGTCTTTATACATTCGTTTGTAAATTTATTTTATTTTTAAACGCATTTATGGATTTTTTATTTTATTATTTGACAGTTGTTAATGATAAAAGACAAAAGGTCACTTTTGCTTTAAATTTGACAACTTTCTCAATTCTTTATTGAACATTACTTAATACAAATATTTAAAAATATATGAATAATAGAATGTGTTTTAAAATATATTTTACTTTAAAGAAAATTAAAGCTAATGAATCATTCATAAAATAAAATATGGATAATGGTATTTTTTAATTATTTTATTTTAATCATACCATTATGACGTCTTGAAAATGATTCATTAAACATTAAATATACTGTTCTCGAATTACAACGAATAAGGATTTTGAATGAAAATATCAATTTCGAATTATAAATACATTTTTTTTTTTTTTAATGAAATTCTTCTTATTAAATAAAATAAAAACAATAAATAACATTAATAAAAAATATCATTTTATTTTAAATTAAAATTATATAATAATACAATTAATATAAAATATTGTAGGATCCAGGTGTTATTGGTTCCTTTAGATACGTTTGTAGTGTTCTCAACACTACCTTCGACGTTGCTACCCAACACTAACTAGCGCTAATTGTCTCCAGTAATACTTTAAACTCAAACAAACATTTAAGTTATTAATTATAACGTAAATCTATCGTCTAATAGCACTTCGGCTATATTCGTTAATCGTCGTGGCCAAATCGTAATTTGCATTCTGATGAGGTATCGATTATTTCTGCGCTGTCTTATTTATTATTTCAATTAATTATTCCTATTGCATTTATTGCAAAATGATGCGTACCCCTTTGCGAACGCTCTTGGTAATCTATTATTGTCTAACCGCACACTCGTCCATCCTTAAAATTGATATCGCCCTCAATATCTCAATTATCTTTCTTCTTTCTTTAATTTTTTTTTTATCTATTATTATTTATTATAAAAAATTAAAATTCATTCTCCCTTAAAGCATATGTATCACTCATATCATCGTCATCTTCTAAAATTGGCGAAGACCATGGTTTCATAAAATCTACTGACGTATTTGTAGAAATTTGTAGAAATTCATGTTCACCAATCTTCTCTACTTTATATCTATTATTATTTATTATTTACTATAATAATACATCCCAGCCATTAGGCCTAGGGACGGGTTTCCGTTTTTACAATTTTTACATTTTTTACATTTTTACATATAATTATATTTACATTTTGCACGCAACTGTCTTTTTAGTATTTCTCTATCCCTTATTCTGTCTCTGCACATTTCCATAACCCCTTCTTCTTTTCTGTTTTCATTTTCCAACCCTCTTAATTTTCCAAATAGGTCCGCTGTCTCTGTACAGTCCGTCGTCCAGTGTGTCCAGTCTCCTTCTTTTTTTCTGCACAATTGACATTTCCTCTCTTCTGGGTCTAACCAATACTTGTTTCCAGTGGTTATATTTCCACATCTAATCCTGGCCATTTCTCTTATATCTTCGGGATTGCCTTCCCTCTTTAAGTAACTTGGTAGTCCGTGTTCTTTTATACCTATGTATGTCTTATTGTATTTTGATTCCCTCATTTTACTCCTTCTCTCCTGCAGTTGTCTGTCTCTGTCTCTTCTTCTCAGTTCTGTGTATACGTCCTTTCCTGTCTTTTCCCAGTATGTCATTTGCTCCTTGCTGAGTCCTAATTTATTTAACCATCCGTTTCTTTCCTCTTTTTCTTGGGGGGTTTCATTCTCTTTCTGCTCCACATAACATTTCTTTACCCATCTGAATTCTTCCATTTTCTTTATTTTATCTTCAAACTTCATTACCCTTATTTTCCACTCTGTTCCCATCTGGAATTCGTCTGCCTCTTCGTAGACCAGATATCTGGGTGTGCAGAAATCGAGTCTCAAGGTCCACCTGTAGTAGTCGGTCTTGATCCTCTCCATTTCCTCTACCTTTCCTGTACCCCATATCTCCACTCCATATTCCATAACACTCCTCACTAAGTATTGAAAAAGCATCTTTCTCATTTTGAAATCTCCCTTGCATCTCCTTTCAGCTACCCCCCATGTAGTCCTTTCAGCTATTCTTCCCTTGTTGATTCTTTCCTTTATCTGTTCGTCGTGCCTTCCGTCGCTCCTGAACACGAAACCCAAATATCTGAAGCTATTGACCGTTTCTATTTTCTTTCCTTTCCATGTCCATTTTTCTTGTTTCATTTTCTTTCTTCTCCTAGCTATCATGATATTTGTCTTCTCCGTGTTCAGGTGCAACTCTCTATGGTCGAGAAAGCTCTTCAGGGTTTGAATCATTGCTTGGAGCGCTTCTCTGTTTTCCCCGAATATCACGAGATCGTCTGCGTAAGCGAGGGACCATATCCTCGTCTCCTTTACTCTGGTGCCTCCTGTTATCTTCTTTTCTAGCTCCTCCTCTAGCTCTGATATGTATACATTGAACAAAATCGGGCTGAGACAGCATCTTTGTCTCAAACCCTTATTTGTCCAAAATTCATCCGTCAGTCCTCCCTCAGTCCTCACTCTGCATTTTGTTTCTTTGTATATTTCTCTCACCCTTGCGATTATCTCCCTGCTTATCCCCTTCCTTTCCATAATTTTCCATAGTTTGTTTCTGCATACCGTATCAAAGGCCGCTTTTATGTCTACAAACATCATATATATTTCTTTTTTTGCTTTTATAGCCCTTTTTATTATGTGGTACTTTATATCTATTATTTCGTAAAACTGCTTCATTTTGTATGGCCCTAAAATTTTTTATTTGAACTTTTGACCTGGTGCTCCTTGTGTTTTTTGAATTGCCACATAATCATTGATTTTATATTTTTTAGCTCTCTTTCTTTTCTTGTTGTAGTTTCTTTTATTTTCTCTTTGTATTTTTTCTGTGTTTCTTTTGCTTCCTTTCTTAGTTATATTCTTTTTGCTTCAAAAACTTTCGTAAATTCTTCATCTATAATTTCTTTTAGATTTAAATCTTCTTTAGTGCACATTTTTTGTACCAATTAATAATTCGCATGGAGTCTTCTGAATACTTCTATGATATGATGAATTTATTATTTCTTGTACTTTGTCTACATGATCATACCATTTACTCGGATTTTCTTCTGAAATTTTAGTTAATATAGATATAATTGTTCTATTAATTCGTTATACTTGTCTATTTCCACCGTTTGTATACCGGTTGTAATTAAAATTTCTTGAATTTTTTCTTCTTTACAATATTCTTCAAAAATTTTTGAAGTGAATGCAGTTCCTCTATCTGAAATAATTCTTCGTGGATTGACAAAAATTGTTGCTTGTTTTTTTTTTTAATTTTGAAATTACTTCTTGAGATGTCGTTGATTTAGTTGGATAAAACCATACAAACTTGGTAAAAGGATCAATTACGGCTAACAAATGTTTATATTTTTTGTTTGTAGATGGTACTGGTCCAAGATGATGAATGTGATAGGTATCTAATGGTATATCACCCTTGTCAATTTCATTTAAAAATCCTTCAGCTTTTCTACTAGTATACAGCTTACACAATTATTTATTACTCTTTTAATTCGTTCTTTTATTTTGCGAAACCAGAAATCTCTTAAAATAATATATTCAGTTTTTTTAATGCCAAAATGTCCTTGTTTGTGTGCTTGTTTGATTATTTCTATCATCACTTTCTTTAGTACAATTAATAGTGTTGATCTATCATGAATTTTGTAAAGTATTCCATTCTTTATTTCAAATTATTTATCTTTTCCGGTTTTTACTTTATTCATTATATTTTTAACCATTTCACCTTCTTCTTGAGCTTTAAATATTTTTGAACTTACAATATTTATTTTTTCTTTATAATTTGTGATCGTTATTTGAATAGGATTTCTGCTTAATGCATTTACATGTTTCATTAATGTCCCTAGACGATGTTCTATTGTATAATGAAATTCTTCTATTGCTAATGCCCATCTTGTAATTCTAAGCCAAATATCTTTTTTCATCATAGTTAAAGTAAATGCACGACATTCAGTTATAATTTTTATTGGAATTCCTAATAAGTAAATTCTAAACTTCTTAAGTACTTTAATAATTGCTAATATTTCTAATTCTTAAATAGTATATTTTTCTTCTGTTGTTGTTGTTTTCCAGCTTGGATAATATACAGGATGAAGTTGATCATCTTTTTTCTTTTGAAAAATAATTGCACCCAATCCATATATGCTGGCATCTGTATGCAACTCAGTGATTGCACCCACTTGATACAATTTTAATAGTGGATCTTCGGATAATGCTTCTTTCAGTTTTACAAATGCTATTTCTTGATCTGGTCCAAATTTAAATTTTTTATTATTTCTCAATAAATTAGATAGTGGTTTGACAATTAAAGCAACATTTGATATAAACTTTCTAAAATAACTTGTTAATCCTAAAAATCATTGTATTTGTTTAATAGACTTTGGTCTCGAAAAATTTTTTACTGCTGCTGTCTTTTTTTCTGAAGGTTTAACAGTTCCATTTTCAATAATATATCATAAATATTCTATTTTTTTTACTAAAACTTAACATTTTTTCCAATTAATGTTTAATCCATATTCTTCTGCTCTTTGTAAAATTTTATAAAAATTTTTAAATCCCTCTTCTTCATTTTTTCCTATAATCATATCATCTAAATATGCTAAAGCTATTCCATCATCTAAAAAATCTCTAAAAACTTCCCTTATCATTTGTTGAAAACATGCAGGAGAATTACTAAGTCCACGAAAAAATTCATATTGGCCATCTGGTACAATAAAGGATGTATATTTAATACTTTCTTCTTCTACAGCTACGTGAAAAAATCCATCTTTCAAATCTATTGTACTAAAAATTTTTTTTTGCTGCTAATTTATTTATTTCATCTTCCAAAATTATTAAAGTGTAACGATCTCTTATTATTTTTTTATTTAATTTCCTGTAATCTATGCATAGTCTAAGATCACCGTTTTTCTTTTTAGATAAAACTATTGGACTTGTATAAGAAGAAATACTTGGTCTTATGATTTTTTGTTGTAACCAATTTTTAATTATCTCATTTAGTGTTTTTCTTTGATCTGGAGTAAGTCTTCGAGGATACTGAGATTTCATCTGATAACACAATTTACATTTTCATATTCGTTATTTTATATTCTTTAGGTTTATAATTATTAATTATTTTTCTAAAATTTTCTTTAATTTTCTTATCCTGATCATGTTCTAAATTAAGTTCGTTTTTTTTTTCTTCAATTTTTTCATTTTCGATATTTATACATAAAACAGACTACCAATTTTGATCAATTTGATCTTCTGGTAATGAAACATTTATTTTTTTATTTTGAATTTTGATATCAAATAATTCTGATAATATACCTCCAATCAATAAATCATGATCCAAATATTTATCTTCAATTATATCAAAATTTAAATTCAATTCTACACTATCTCTTTTTACTTTAATTTTTATTGTTCCTAATGTTTTAAATGTTTCTGATTCTATCCCATTAAATTTCGTTTGAATTAATTTAATTTTTGGTGTAACTAATATAATATATAAAGAATATTTCATTAAATTCAAATCTCTTTCTGAATCAAATATTGGTATTATTTTTGTCTAAAATATATACTTCTTTCTAAATTTTTTTGTCTTCTGTACATGAAATATTATAATTTTTTTTTTCATCATTTTTTTTACATTGTTTTGATATATGTCCAAAATTTCCGCAACTAAAACATTTGGTACCTCTTTTTTTTTAGGACAATCTAATGTTTTGTGATTTTTGTCTCCATAATTGAAACATCTACTTATTTTATCATTATTTCTTTTGTAATCTTTATTTTTTTCTATTGCTTTTTTAATTGATTCATATTATAATCATTTGTTTCTTAAATCTTTAATCGATTTGGCTCCATATATAATAATTAATTTTGTTTTCTTCTTTATCTTTCATTTCTTCAATAATATATTGAATTTTTGATTCAATATCTATTTCTGTATGACTTGCTATTTCTAGCATTTTATATGTATATTCAATATATATTTGAATTTTTTTCCTTTTTTGTTGTAGTTTATTGATAATGGATTTGTTTTGTATTACAAATTGTACAAAATTCATTTTTTAATTCTTCTTTCATTTTTCCCCAATTTTTTGATTTACTTTCAAAATTAATGAATAATTTGGCCAATCCTTTCATAATTCTTCTTGTAAATATTATCTTTTGTATATCTGATCAAGTGCACGATTTAGCGATATCTTCAAAATTGTGTATCCAGGTTTCTATATTTTCGTTTTTATCTCCAGAAAATTTTTACAACCTATCTTCTACATCTTTAAATGTTAATTGATTACAATATTTTTGTCTTGTAATTTTATTACTTGTTTCTTTATTATCAATTGAACTATTTTCTTCATTTTCATCATTACTTGATTCATCATTATTTTTAATTTTTTTCACCATAGCTTTTGCTAATCTTTGAATTAATACTATTTTCGTTCCTCTTATTGATAAATTTTCTTCTTCTAATTTTTGTTTTAATTCTTCTATTTTTAATTTACTAACATCCTCGATAATATTTTCCACGCGATTTTTTTTATTTTAAATTAAAATTATATAATAATACAATTAATATAAAATATTGTAGGATCCAGGTGTTATTGGTTCCTTTAGATACGTTTGTAGTGTTCTCAACACTACCTTCGACGTTGCTACCCAACACTAACTAGCGCTAATTGTCTCCAGTAATACTTTAAACTCAAACAAACATTTAAGTTATTAATTATAACGTAAATCTATCGTCTAATAGCACTTCGGCTATATTCGTTAATCGTCGTGGCCAAATCGTAATTTGCATTCTGATGAGGTATCGATTATTTCTGCGCTGTCTTATTTATTATTTCAATTAATTATTCCTATTGCATTTATTGCAAAATGATGCGTACCCCTTTGCGAACGCTCTTGGTAATCTATTATTGTCTAACCGCACAATATTTTTAGTTATTATATAATGATTGACATTAATAAATACCGTCATATCTTCTTTTAATATTGAATAAATTTTTCAATTATATTATTATTAAAAAATGAAATATTATTAATTTTTAAAATATTATTATATTAGAATAGAATGGTTAATTAAAATGCATTGCTATAGAACAACAAGGATTCTTACATGAATTTTATTGTGAAATAAATCTGATGCAAAAAGATTTTTAAAAGAACATCCAATGATTTTTTGTTGTTGTTGATCAATGAGCATACTAAATGAATTTGTCTAATTATTCTGAATAGTGAAAAGTATTAAATGTATTTGATAATGTTAATTTATATGACCATATTATCTATAAGATAGTTTGAATAGTTTGTGTATCTATATTTATACAAATATACATAAATGAGTCTCTTAAATAAATTACTAACTAAGGCATTAGCTTCCGTTTTATAAAACAATGATTGGGTGTGCTATGAAAATTTGTCGAATAAATCGTATGTGCTAGTTTCTAATGTACTATAGAACATTTATAACGAACAATACATTTAAATGAACACAATTTAAATAAATAAATTGAACTTATCAAATTCACTTTCAAGGCATTTAGAATAATATTTATTTACAGAGAAAAAGGATTGTCAATAATACTTTTCATTGATTCCTGGCTAATTTCACACGATTTTGTTTCTGCCTCGCAAGTGGTTGATTCATTCAGGCATTCGTCTTTTTGGGTATCGGGTGAGTTATTCCATTCGGATTTGAATTTCCGCTGTCGGCTTTTAATACCCATGCCACAGGTTACCGAACATGGAGTCCAATTTGTCCAAGAGTTGAATTGCTCGTTGTCACAGCTCTGCTTAATGTAAAATACACTGTTATTTTAAGCTGATTTTTAATTTTAAAATTGAGTTATCAATCAGAAGACCATGGGTATTAATCTTTTGGCCAGCGATATTTTTGATGGTGAAATATCAGAGAAATGTTGCGTGATAAATTTAGCTTAACGGTTGAAGTAATATCATGTGCATAATGCCCATTAAATTAATTTTTTTTTGTTACTAAAGGCACTCATATTTATGGAGATTTAGATATGTCGGGGAAGAGAAAGATGACTCGAACAGAGTTAAGTACACGTTAATTTGCTATTTTTATTATTTGTGTCAGCTGAAAAATGTTTGTGGGGCAAATGATATTAAAATACATGTAATTTGTTGATGATGCGTTCGTTTTAGATTTATATGATTCGAGGGTATAGCATTCAGCAGATGCTCGACTGTGAATATCGTTAATGAAAAATTTCATAACAAAAATTAAATAAAATTTACGAAAAATTCTCGATTGTAAAAGCAAAGAACGTGTGTTAAAATACGGTGGAAGGGAAACTCATCATGTACCTTTCGGACTCCATCACTTGTCTGATTCATCTCAGACATCGACGAATACCCGTCAATGGTTGGGAAGGTCGTCCACTCGGTCATGGACTCGGTCATCTTTCCCATTTCCCATGTTTTGCCACGGTTGTTCGATTTAGGTTCAGAGGACATGCTTACCGTTTCCGTGTTAAAGGTCGCATCGGCTTCGGTGATCACGCAGGGCATGTTGTTGCAGTCCATTGTCTGCTGAAGTTCTAATTTCGGGTAGAGATGTTTGCACTTCTTGAACATGCCTTTGGGGAAACGCCGAGAGCGCGTCTTATTCTCCGGACCACATTTATTGGTGCAGCGCGTCCAGCTATCCCAGGGCAAGAGACGGCACTCCTTGTGGGTCACTTCGTCCGGCGGACTGTCCCTCGAACAGCCAACATTCATTGTCCATCCAAACCCAACTTTCCCCCTTTTTAACTTACCATTGGAAATTGCCATCGTAGCAATTTTTCCTATCAGTGAGCTTGTCATCACAATTGTGCCTTTGAGCAGCTTCCCTATTCAGGTACTCGCGCTGTCTGAGGCTGGTGCCTTGCCCGCAGGTCTGTGAACAGCTTTCCCATTGATTCCATTCGGTTAGCTGGCAAGCCTCTAAATTTTCATAAATACAAGTCATTGCTTTGCTAACGGACTTTATACTTTTGTACTACAATTGTACCTTGAGAAAACTCATTCAAATCTTGAGCTTCTGCTTATCCGACATTCTCCAATTTGAAATAACGTGGAAATTTATAATCTTTATTATTTATTATTAGCTGCAAGCTTTTGAGGCACGCGCGATTAAAAAACTAGCCGATTTATTTTTAATAAAGAGTCATCGTATTTTGCAACTCCATATTATTCAAGGAAACCATCAAACCGTATCGTCTATTTTTAATCAACAGAATTTATTGTGCTGGGCGATTTATTGGAACGAGTTATGACATCAACTTAAAATATATCTGGATGCGGATGTAAAGACATTCAAAAGTAAAGTTTTCTCAGGTTTCTCGTGCTCTAATTATATTCAAATTTTTCACACGATTTCACTCGCACACAATAATATAATAAATAAACATGTAATAACTATCCACGATAAAAAGCTTCCAATTCTACAAACAAATATAAAAAAAAATAAAAATGCCAATCTGCAGATGCGTGTATTACCTGGTTTTCAAGTTTTCAATCGGCCTTCAAACGGATCGCTTTTGTTTATCAATGAGTTGCACTGCAACCCTATCATCGCCTATCCTTTCTCGCCGAGAAATACGCAGACAAAAATTGAAGGACTCAAAGAAGGATAAATTGGGTTTTATAGTATAGGCAGCTGAGCAGTGCAAAAAAAAAACAACAAAAGATAAAAGGATAAGAATACTTGCTAATATAAGTGAGAGGTGGTTCTGTACCCTCGGTGTTTTGGGTGGCTGTCGACGTTTCGCAGTCTTTGTCATAGATCCGCTGCCTCTTGAGGTGAAGTTTGGCCAACGGCGCCATGTCGATGGCTGTCGCATCGTAAAAAGGCGATGCCTCGGTGCTCGGCCAAGTCGTTGTGATTCGTTTTATGACGTCGCGGGGTTCTGTCGCCGAATTCGCAGCCTGTCACATAATTTATAATTTATAGATAATTTATAACATATTATAACCCGTAATTCATAAAGATTTTAAATAATAATTTAAATACGCGTGCGGGTGTCTGACTAAATGAGCTCTTACTGGATACACTTCAACTACTGGAATTTAAATTTCGATTTTCTCTTTGAAGCATTTATCAAAGATAAAGAAATAATTAAGGGATTCAAATGAAAGACCAAGAGTTGGAAGTTAAATAAGATGTCGGTTTATGGTCTGTCTAGCAATGCATGCAGGTGTAGATCGAATGATCGATGGTGCACAATGTTATCGAGACGATTTATTTCCTGGAAATAAGCTCACCTCATAAGTAATGCCGTCGTCGGTGCCGGCGTCAATTGGGTACAGGTTGAGTTCTTTTTGTTCGATCCAAGAGCAGTTGATTAAACAAAGCTCCAAACCTGATACGCCAACGAACCAATCGGGCGACGGATCTAAAATGCGCGTCCTGCCTTATTCATCTGTGTTGCGTGTTTTTTTTTTTTTTTTTTTTTTTTTTATTAAAATTAGTTTTAAAAAGGCGAGAAAACCATTTGCTTCTCCTGTTTTGTTTATCATGCTTTGATTTAAATTTATTTAAACTAACGAGTAAAATATTTTAAATATTATTTAAAATTTAGAATTTCGGGAAAATATGCTAATTGTATTTATAGATATTTGAAAAGACACACCTATCATTGAGACCAAAGACATAAGATGATGATCCTGATCGACCTTAAATACTGCAAAAGTTTTACTGGTTATATTTGGAAAGCTTATTCCACGAGCTTTGATGATCGTCCGTATATGCACGCTCTGTAAGTAGAAAAACCTGCTGTATCATGATCAGCTATCAATCAAAATTATAGGCTGTCTTTTCAAATATACTTGGTTTTTCAGCTCGGATTCTAAAATTCGAGTTATACCGTTTTCGGCGACTTGTTTCAAACCTTCGCTCGCAGTACCATTAAACTCCCAAAATCGATAATTCGATGTATGCGAGGCTCCAATAACATCGGAAAACCTTGCTCCCCATGGCTTGGTCGGAAAATGCTGAATAAAATAAAGTATTTTTAATTGTAAGTCATTTGAGCTTATTAATTAATTATCATTAATTTCAATTGGTTCTTGAATTGGTTATGCAAACATATCTTGTCTAGGTTATTTGCTTAATTAAAAATCAATTGGACATCGATATATTCATCACCTTTGGATGAGTATATCTGGACCAAAGTCCTTCAAAGGCAAGTTCGTATTTAGCTTCGTTACAGGCACAACATTCTGTCACCACCGGGCCAGGGTCATCTACCGTCGCCTTCGGATCCTGACAAAATTTCTGTTCTAAGCTTCCATCCATATACCAACTCGATTGTGATTCCATTATCGTGGCTCTATAATCATTATTATCATTCGATTTAAATTTTCTAAATCACATTATCGGTTTTTTAAGCTCTTATTTTATTTTCCTCTACAATCGATCCATTTTCTTTTTGTTTGTTTCTTTGTGTATTTAAATATAATTTTTTTCGATTTATTCTAACTATTGCTGCATATCGATGCTATATTTATATTTAAACTCATTATAAAATTATTATTTTACTATATTAATATCAAGGCTTATGATTGATATAATTCTATCGATACACACTCAGCTCTATTTTTAAATAAACATATAGGTGAATTCTCAAAGGTAGGTAAAAAGTACACAAATATTATATTAATGATATATTAATTATTATAACATCAAAATAATTAAAATTAGTAATAATTATCATTTTAAAGGATTATATAATTAATTGCATTATTGAAAAATTACTTGATTAAAAGAGAGAACATATTCACCTGAAAATGACACATCCACTACCTTCTTCTGGGCTTGTCCAATAAGTCGAAATTTCATTTTTTGGAACCTGAGATACTTGTATAATTGAATTCGGACAGTCTTGAGAAAATTGTGAAGTTTCATTATCATATAATTCTAATACACCTTGATCAAGTGTTTTATTTTCATTTTCAACGTGTACATAAAATCTGATAAATGTATTATCCTCATCCGATTTTACTAAAACTAAAATGAAAGCGTGTTAAAGTTTATCCATTTTTTAATAATTTTTTATTATATTTCAAAGTAAAAATTATTATTATAACTGCGCTTACAATTAAATTAATAAGAAACACATTATTTCAATATTTCTCGAGCAATAATATTAATTACTCGTTTATAACATTAATTTTTAAGGAAGGTGGTACATTTAAAATTTTTTAAAATAATTGTTCTAAACTTTGTGATGTCAGAGGTCATTGTAAAAATATATAATGAGATTATATTAACAAAAAAGATATAATTAAAAAAAATACAAATTCCAGAAGGTGTTCCTCTGTATTACTTTTTTTAATTTTAATTCACTTTTGAACTGTAATATTAAAATTATCGATGACAAATTTCTTAATATAAAAATATATTTTTTATATTTAATTACTTTTTTCATTATTGTTAATATTTTGTTTTTAATTAAAATCTTTTCCAACATAATTATAATTCTTTATTATTCTAGAACTTTTTTAACTGTCTATATATCAGACTATATTTATAATTATACTTTATCTCTCTCTGTCTCTCTCTCTCTCTCCCTCCCTCTAGGTATATTAATAAAATTATATAAATTTTCAAATCAAAAGCATAAATTAAAATTATAGTAAAATTTAAATAAACAATAGTTTTGATTCAATTTTTTAAGGTTTTTGCACAAAATATACACAAGAAGAAATAATTTTTGAAAGTTTAAACGTGTACTAAATTGTTATTTAGTATAGGGTTTAAGCTATTAATTTTTTTTGCTTTTTCTATTTATTCATCTCTTAAAGTTGCGTTCGTTGTTGCATAAATTTATGGCTTCACCCCGGTTTTAAACGGGTCATCATTAATTCATGTTAATACAGCACCAGTAAAAAGTGAGCGAAAGAGAGAGAGAGAGAGAGACAGAGACAGAGAACATCGAGGAAGAGTAAAAAATGAATGACAATGAAAACGTAAAGAGAACAAAAAATATAAAATCATAAGTAACACAGATATATGTGAAAATAATTTTTTTTGTATATTCATTTTATCAATTTTTAAATTAGTAAACTGTATAATATAAAGATCAAGTACTTCAATTATTTGATTTTGTATTCAAATTTGTATAAATAAAATAAATAATATGATTTAATACATGATGTATTTGGTACTTTAAATACTCTTACTATCTACTTCCCCAAATTACTCCTTAATTTTTTAACGACATATTTCATTTTTAGCTATAGATCTTATTATATTTTTATTTAAAAATTAATATAACTTTTTATGAATTAAATGTTTAAAATTTAAATTGTAATTAAATATTAAATTGCAATTAGTATACAAGTATAATTAACGATTTATTAGTATCAATAAAAAATAAAAATATGCGAGAAAATATGATAAATATGTGTTATGTGGTTAGTGATTTTAGCATTATACAGAAGAATTCGTAAAAAATATGTGCTAAGCTTAATTAAATATTTAAAAATTCAAATTTTAATCATCATTTACAATTGTTAAATATTGTTTAATTAAAGATTTACAAAAATGTATAAACTAGCATGACTTCATCTTAGTTTTCAATCGATCCTCTTATGTTAAAACTAATATAATTGAAAACACATGATTAATAAAATTAAAATTAAAATTTCAAAATAATATCAATTTCTCTAAGCGTGTGTTTGAAAAATATTAAAAAACCATAATAATAAATAGAGATAAGTACAGTTTTCATTTTTACATAAAGCTTTATTTCTTCTTGCTTAGATTATAATAAAAAATTGAATTGTTACTTAAGTGAAAAATGATATTTTTATGTGATATTTATTTAAAACAATATAGAACTTGGTAAAATTATTTAAATTTATGAATAAAAGATAGAATGAATATGAGATTTATCACCTAATAGAGTTTACGTTGTTTTAACCTAAATACTAAATGAATGACAAGTAGATTCCCTGTTTTTTTAAACAAAAATTTTAAATATTTACTGACATGGGTTACAATTTTTTCTATTGTAATTGGTGATTAATATTTTTTCAGATAGGTTATATTATATTAATATAATATATTATATTAGGTATATATATATATAGGTATATATATATATAGGTTATATTATATTTATTTACGCGTTATAAGAAAAAATAATAATTTAATCACGTAATTTTTAAAATATATATGTAAATTAAATAAATGAATGATATCTTCAAATTATTTATGCTTATATTGTAAATAAATATATTGATTAAGGTAGATCTGTTTGAGATGAAAATACTTTTAAATAAATTCTAATTGATAAAATCGTAAATGAAATGACTGATAAAACAATACTAAATAATATTGATTTGTAATTAGCGTGAAAATTGGAAAAAAATTAAAAATCTTGATAGAGTTGCATTTTGATTTTATTCAATCAAAGTTCTAATGAAGATCTTCAAGATGTTTCAAGGAAGAATGCATTATTATTCTTTAAAATATAGTTATTAGCCGTTATTTTCCGTTAGGTAGCTTTAAGCTTATAAAATTGAAAAGTTTACCCAAAGTTCAGGGCAAATTTTTATTTTCACCACTTGAAAATTAAATGTGCTCGTATGTTAAAAATATTGTTATCATTTGATGCATTAATTTGAGATTAAAATATTTTATTATATGTACTTTTTCTTTTTTCTTTTTTTTTTCTTCATCAAATTTAATGTCCAATGAAAATGAAAATAAATCCCGCTCTTAAATTTGTAGCTATATCATCACTTAAATACTTTGCGTATAAAGGTCATGAAACCTTGTGAATTTCACAGAAGCACATGCCTCAATATTTGAGAAGCAAGGTAATTAACTAAAATCACGATATTTTTATAAAATTGCGAGAAATAGCGCTTATGGATATTATTCCATTAGACGTTAGATCGAACGATGTAACTTTATAAATTTTATTTATTGAAACTATTATTGAAACTAAATTAAATAATTCCAAAAATAAATATTTCTATAAGAGAAATTGAATGTGCAAACATATCTTGTCCATTTACACGTATATAGAATATGTATTTAATTTATATATTTCTACAGTGGAACTTTCATAAAAAGCGCTTGGACTGCGAGATGCACTTTTTCAAGTGTTCACCCGTGACCTTTTCAACAAAATTGATATAAAAATACTGCAATTGACTTGTTCAGCATTGAATACTCGATTATATTAATATTAAGGTAAATAATAAACTGCACACAATTTTACGATGAATGAATAAAGCAGGGTTATTTGGTTAATTTTATAGGAATTTGATATGCCAGTGGAAAATGTTTCCCCCGGCTGTAATTCAATTTTAGCACAGCTTCTATTGTAGGTAGTGTGTAGGGGATAGTGTTGACATAGGTGGAGTTGCCACCATGAGGCACCTCAGGGGTTTCTCAGCCTTATTTTTCTGGAATCTTGGAGGGTAATGTCGACTGGCCGGTTGCCAGACTTCCTCGACTAAACTACACTTGCCAAGGTGCCATCATTTTATTGAAATCCCTGTTATGGCGGTTACACTCGCCTCGGTATTCTGGAGTCGACCCTTGATTTTTCATTGCAACCGAGCATTCATTTGGTTTCATTTGAAAATCAAGGATCAATGGCCAATTTTTTCAATAAGATCGGGAGCTTATTATGAAAAATTGGAGGTTTTGTTGTTACGGTGGCACTCAATTTCTTACTGGAACATTATCGACTTTTAATTTTAAATAGAAGAATAATTTTAAAACCTCGAGAATAGGCTGCAGGAGAATCAAATAAGCGTGTAAACTTTTTTTGGGCGTTGGTGAGTTTTGTGAAGGAATTAGAGTTGGAATAAGCCGGTGATTACAGACGCGGAAAAATTTTTGCGTTACGATTGCATTGGAAGTCTAGGGTTTTTGATGGTGTGCTTATGTACTGTTTTTTCTTCTTCTTGTTTCTCGAGTTAAACTTGTCACTGCAGATAAGCTTTTGTAGTCTTCCTCCTCAGATTTCACACTAGGATCAATCTATGCATCTCGAACATTAACAATTATAATGGAATTTCGAAATTTTAAAATTAATAAAACGAATAGTAAATATTATTTATTTCAATATGAGACCTTAAAATTTTTTCCAATAATATATACCAATTTATTATTGTTTATTTAAAAAAAATATTTACTACCTTAATAAATTATTCTTTCACAGAACTCAATTGCACCCATTTGGTTAATGCTTTAATTTATAATTATTGCTATTTTTAATATTATTTTAATCAATGCATTAATGCTTTAACTGAGAAAATCATAATTATTTGCCTGAACTTTATTGTTAGTATAATATTTAGATAAAATAAAATATAAAGATTTTTAATATGCATTTTCTTTAACAAACGAATATTAGATTTATCCTAATATGTATTGTTTATTAGTGAAGATTATTAATGATGATGCTTATATAAGCCATTGTTGTATTATTGGCGCTTTTTAATAGATACAACTTTAATTTACAAAATTAATTCTTTCTAAGCTAATCGACTATGCTACAAAAAACTTGTTTGTATCCGTTAATTACGATTTGAATAGTTTAGAACTAATTATAAAAATATTTATACTTTATTTGTTTAATTTTTTAAAATGGATTTTAAATAATAATATATTTATTGAATGATACAGAGGACTAAAAATCTTCGTAATATTCATGCATATAAAGAGAACTAATTCATACAAGAGAAATAATTTTTTAGACCTTCACTTTAATTGTGGTAGTGTAATATTAGATGGATACTCCAAATTTTATTTTTAATACAATTATGAACAGTACAAGTATAAAAATGTAAACACAATAATTAAGAGAATACTTTAAATTTCAAAATGGAGGTTTTTCTAATCACAATTGCATCAAAAAGTGAAAAAAATATGAGCTTACCAATTATTAAAACGGCGTAAAATTTATTAGAATTTTAGTGAATAAAATTAAATTTCTAATCAAGAATTATAAATTTACAAACATCAGTTTAGACTATTAAGTAATAGTTAAGATCGTAAAAAATTATTGATATAATTTAAACTATAAATATGTATGGAATAAAAGTTAAAGAATTAAGTATGAGGTTTTAAAAAAATAGACGAGAAAAGAATACGTCATTTATTATGTATTATTTAAATTATTTGGACAAATGCTAAAATTTTGTTTTTAAGTTTATCTATGTATAATCACTATCTTAATAAAGAATCAGATTATGAATTTTTTTTGTAAATGTGTATTTCATGACGATAAATATTGGTGGGTTTCATTTATAAATCTTACCTTAAATATCATATAAGATTTTATATTTGATTAAATATATTTTGTACTTATAAATTTCAGATTTTAAAATAATTCGTCATACAAAAGTTAAATTAACTACAGCTATCGGAAAAAAACTAATTACTGATTTTAAATGAAAAATTTAATTTAAAATAAATGATATTATAATTACATATTTATTACCCTTTCTTATTAAATAATGACTACATAATTATTAAGCTTTAATAAGGTACGACTAAATTTTATTTTTAGGTTTTAAATCATTTCATGTACGTATTTAAGCATTAAATTACAAAAAAAAATGGAAATATTAAATTTTTTAATCTATCTAGCACTAAAATTTATAAATTTATTATTTTACTGTCATGAATACAAATTTAGTAATTCCACTTTAAAATATTCAATAGCATATTGTGAAAAATAGATAACTTTGTTTTTAAATAAATTTGTTTACATAATAGTGATCAAAGAATCAGAATTAAAGTTAATGTATTTTTGAATTGTTAAATCATATTACATATAATTTAAACATACAATGATATTTTTGAAAATATTTAAATGTTAAAAGAATTTTTTTTTTTATTTGTATTATTTTGAGGAACATATAAAATTGGCTAATCACTAAAATCAATTTCAATAGTTATATATTAAAAAGAAAGAAAAGTATCGTTAAAATAAAATTTCATGCAAAAAGATTAACGTTGTCTTAAAAAATACTAAAAAAAATTTAACTGTTTAAATTATATTAATTGTTTGTAATGTAGATAACGAAAAATATATACGTATAATTATTACGTGTGATTATTATTTTAAAAAAAATGTAGACTTTTCTTATATAAAACAAATAATCATCCATAGAGAATTATTTATTAATGTACAATTAATTCATGGGATACGATTATAAGGTAATCAATGGTGTTTCGTCACGAGTGAAAATCAAAGTATTTTAACAAACTCAAATTTGAAAGGCTCATAGTTTTTGGTAATATGGTAATATGGTAATTTTCAATAATTTTGGGGGAGTAATTTACCTAGTGCCCTTATCGGAGAAAAGATAATGAGGATATTCTCGGCCGAAGTATCGCAAGGTAAAAGTTACATTATCACTACTCTAACTATTAACAATAATATTGTCTACGTTTTTTCTGTACATGTGAAACCTATAAAGACAGCCTTATTTTTTACTAGAATTTAGAATTTTGTTAATCATTCAAATTAATTAATATAAATGAATATAAATCGAAACAATTTATATTCATCATTGTACGTAGTACGCATTTAACTTAAATTTCAATTTCATTTATTATACGTATTTTTTTCTTATAAGCTGTTTATCAAACACGTAAGAATCGAAAGTGTAATTAATTTTGCTCCCTGAATAATGAAAAGAAAAAAAAAATCTTTTTTCAATAAAATAAGTGGTATTAATTGTTATTTAATTAATTGTTAAAAGTTAGAAACATTGTTAAATATCATTTTTAATAAATTGTTAATAATTTATAACTACTGTGATAGCGTTAATTCTTGGCATTTAATTATTTTTTACGTTCTCCTAATCTTCTATTATTTTTATAATTCATTTATTTTTATATTTTAATTAAAGGAAATAGAAACTTTGTTAATATTACAGATAAAGAATTGATTATGAAGGTAGAAATAAAGATTGAAATAGGTATTTGTTTATAATTTCTTATATAAATAAATATAATATGTGTAGTTACAATGCTTATAGAATTATAAAAATATATTTCAGTAAAGTAGGTATTATTTGAATTTTAAACAAGTTTCTTTACTCCAATTCTATAAATTTTTAATTATACAAATATAAATGAACTCCTTGTAGAAATATAAGAATAGTATTGTGACCCTTTTTAAAATTTACTTAAAATATAATGTAATATTAAATAATATTTCACTTATACAAAATATAACAATAATTAAATAAAATTAAATTTTAATAAATAAATTAATTTTAATATAAATATTCTATTTTAATTATTTAACTATTCAATTATGAACGATTAATGTTTTTGTGTAAATTGTTTGCTTCTCACTGCTCGCAAGCAACTTCAAAGCCACACACCTTCTTTTATCCTACATGTAAATAAAATTTTATTTATTTTAACTTTTTAATTTTATTTTATTTTTAAAAACTTTTCTTCAATGATTTTATAAATTAATATTTTGGCTTCCAACAATAGTTTTACAAAAATATTTTGTAGATGTAGTAATTTGGAAAGTACTCATAATGATAATAATAAATATTTTGCTGATAAAAAATTTAAAGTATTTGTATAATTTTCTATTTTGACTACTTTTATTGATAATCTATCATGCATTTATTTCAATCATTTTCTACAATAATGAGTAAAGTTTATGCGAGCTTTATTTTTAGCCATAGATACATGTATATTTATGGTTATCAAAATGGAGTTACAAAAAAATGTATACAAATAAAATAAGTTTGTGCATACTTTAGTTTCTTTCTGATTTGAGTAGTTTTTTTTATATTGTTTACCTTTAAACTACGATCTAGAGTAAATATGTGTAGGCAGAAGTCAACATTTAAATTAATACAAAGATATATAAGATTATTTAATGAAAATTTCTAAAAGTTCTAAATTAAAAAAAGAATTTAAATTGTAAATACTTAAAGAATTTAGATTAAATGTTAACCTACTAATGAGAAAATTGGCAAAATCTATCAAATATTGAAATGTTTATATTTTAAAAATATTTTTATAATTTTTAATTACCTTCGCAATAATAATAACAATAATAATTTATAACAACAACAACAACAACAACAAAAACAACAACAACAACAACAACAAGAACAACAACATCAACAATAATAATAGCAATAATTGTGATGATAATGATGAAGACGATGATGATGATGATGATAGTGGTTGTTGTTGTTGTTGTTGTTGTTGTTGTTTTTATTGTTTTTGTTGTTGTTGTTG
Organism: Eupristina koningsbergeri; assembly: GCA_018907245.1. Taxonomy (NCBI): domain Eukaryota; kingdom Metazoa; phylum Arthropoda; class Insecta; order Hymenoptera; family Agaonidae; genus Eupristina; species Eupristina koningsbergeri. The sequence continues at coordinate 2,827,374 of JACCHV010002921.1, forward strand.
CCTTTTTTATGCTTGTTATTTTTGTTATTGATGTTATGTATTAAAATTTAAGGTGAGATTTTATAAAAAAAAAACTTGCTTTGATATTTAGTGCTGGGCATGTAGGTGGTGTATTCCTCGGTGGTATTGATTTTCAGTAAATGAATGTGATATGAATTGGTTACCGAATGTGGTGCTTTTATGTCATCCCATTTTTGTTCACAGTGCATCCTTCCTTCAACGATTGTCATAATAAATAAAAGAAGAAATATCTTCCACACTTTGAAATTATGAAACATTTTTCTGTTTTCTGCAAAATATAAAATTATTATACTATTAATTCAATATTTTCGTAATACATTGATATATATATATATATCGATTTAAGCGAAAGAGAAAATAATCTATATTTACTGCTAGAAATGCGAATAAATTATTCAAAATATCGAATTTTTGAATTTTCATTCAATTAATTTTGAAGTTGAAAAAAAAAATAATATTTATTTTTTAATTTAATGAATCCCTTTTATATGTGTGTTCATAATTAATTACATATTTTATATCCCAAATAATATTTAGCAGGATTTCAATAAAACATGAATATAAATATTTCTCTTTTTTTCATACTAATATAATCAAAATAAAAAAAAAAAATTAATCAATTATTACAATACGCTAATAGTAATCATGAGAAAAAAGATGATATCATTTATATTTACTAAAATACACTATGTAAAAACATAATTTTTCAAAAATTTTTAATTCTTAACTGATTTATAACAGTGTATTAACTTTTAATATTATATATAATATTAAAATTTTATATAAAAATTATAATATTAAAATAATTCTATATAATTAAAGTTAAAAGTTAAATGATATTTATTATAGTATGCATTCCTATGAGAATTCCTGAACTTGTGTGTTTCTATTAACATAAAACCAATAATTCATATGACATCTATTGTACGAGTAATTTCGCGCTATGTATATTTTTATTTTAAACAATTTAATATTTTATGATTCCAATTTTTTATCACTTTTTGTTTCTTATTCTATTAATTACATAGTAAATTAAAAATTGATTTATTTTTGCAATCATATTACAACATCAGTAGAAAAAAAGTACATATTATTCATTTGGATATATTATGCACATGTATGTATCATGGTTAATAACTAAAATATTGTATTATATTTTAAATTTAAGATTTTTTTGTTAATGAATAACGTTTGACTCATAATTTTTATTATTTTTAATTAAAATATTGTGTAATCATTTGGTTGATTATGTATAATTAAAATTTTTTAAAATACATAATTGAACGAATGAATGAATTAGATTATGTGCGAAAAATGTAATTATTTTTAGGAAATTGTGCATGAATTATTAATTAAAATTTTCGCTAACCATTCTTTTCTGAGAGCTATCCAACAAATAAGATTGTATTTACATAATCATGAGCATAGAATTACATTTTAAGATTATTCTATGCAATGACTCTGAAATTTTTACTATTTTTACTAAAATAATTTATAATAATATAGTAAAAAAATAATGAAGAATATTTTTTATATAATTAATTGAATATCAATCAGTTTCTGGAATTCTATGATGAATAAATGAAATAAAAATATCAAGTCAATCAATTAATCTTATTACGAATTTTGAGGTTTATTTAATTTTTAGTAGTAGTTCTGAATTATAAAAAGAAGGGTGAAAAAAGGTTTTAAGTCGTGCAAGTCAGTAAAATTATGAAAGAGCAGTAGCTCTTTTTATACGAAGAAAAACAATGTATAAATGAAGAATTCGAAAGTTAAAAATTTTCTTACATCGATTTTATATTAAAAACCTTACAGATATGATGGACCCTTCATCTGGTCAGAGTTAAGTTTATAAATTACTAATAAAATTACATAGTTTAATTAATTTTTTTAATTGTATAAACTGACTTCTATATTAGAGTTTTACATTTAAAAATAAATGTATTTTTTAATCATATTAATCAATATCATTAAGTTTAAATATATTATGTTATTACAGTTAATTTATTAGTGTTTTAAATATAAATAATTTGTATATTTGGTTTTTTAAATTTTTAAAATTGATTTTTTACAAAAGAATTTCAATTATCAATTAATTTTTGTAATAAAATTGTATGAAAATATGTTAATAAAAACTTTATTTGTGGATCAAACATATTAATGTATGCATTTTTTTGAAACATATTACCAAATTTGAAAATAACGTTCACTTTTCTACCGAGTATAAGGACTAAATAGGAATAAAGAAGGCAAAAACGTGATGGAGGATTGGGAAAATCATGATAATCTGATAAAATCTTTAAAACCTCAATGGCTGTTTGTGGCTTGGATTATAAATCTTTTTTGATCTGGGTAATCGATACTCTTCTACATTAGATTTAAAAGACTTAATTCTCGAAACCTTACTGTCCGCGTATCTTTTTTTCTTTTTCTTTTCTTTTTTTCAAATTTCAATTGAATAAAATAAGTAATTTCTATACTTATTTAAATTTCTAATACAAATAATTTAAAAATATTATTTTTTTAAAATGATTTTAAAATATGTTCATCATTACTGCAATATACACCGACAATAGTATGTCTATTATATTTAACATTAAGATATAAAATATATATTACAATAAATCAATATTAAAATTATGACCTATTTATCTTAAATAAATAGATAATATGGTACAATAAATAGACGAAATGAACAAATTAGAACAAAAAGTAAAGAAAAATATACGATATTAATTGTAATTAAATGTTGATTAAAAACAATGGTCAAATTACACAAAATATTCAAAGCTTAAGATTTTTACCCAACCGGTAAATAAAAATTAAAGATGTAAAAAAGAAAAAAAAATTTAGAAATGAACCATAACTTTAAATTGTTATTTTTAGATTCATTTATTAAGAATTTAATTATTTCGTATATTTATGAATTTATATAATTGTATAAATTACACAGACTAACAGTAAATTTACTCAAATCTTAAAATGCAACATTTTTTCAAGTATATCTTAAAATGTATTTATTTAATAACTTATTTATATTCTTTATTTTAGTTAAAGTTTGAACAATAATATTTCAATAAACCATAATTATTATTAATAAAACATTACTATTCTATTGTACGAGTAGTTATAAATATTACTACTAGTATCATTTTTATAAAATTTTTAAATAACAAAAAAAAAATTATATCACAATGTTATTTAAAAAATAGTTTGATATAATTTAATGTAAAAATAGTATCAATTTGAAGTGGCTTTGAAATTATATATTAAATTTTTTAAGTAGAAAAAAAATCGTAAATATTGGAAATGGAATCTATAAAATAAATATTTATGAGAAAATATATAATTTAATATATGATATATGTTACAAAAAATATTTTCTTATGAGCCATTAGTTTCAATTCATATATCTTTAGACACATCGCAATATCTTATTTATTTAATTTTACATGATATTAAATTATACTATTTGAAAAAAATATTTTTTATACAAATATTATAATTTGAATGGCTGAAAATTTTGAAAAAATTTAATAAAACACTTATTTCTATTAATTTAAAAAAGAAATTTGTAAAATTTGAATGTAAAATATTTTTATATAATATAAAGCATAATTTAATCAGAATTTCAGTTTATTTTTAAAGATTATTTTAAATTAATTCTAATTTTTATATTCATTTAACACTACATCATTATGTTAAATTAATTATGAAATAATATTATTTTAAGATTACAAGAAAATTTTTAACTCTCTGTAATTATTGGTTAAATTATTTTTTTACATAGATATCTATAAAAACATGTTTGAATAAAGTTTTTTAAAGCTACGGTTTCTAGAAGATTCTTCTTTATATGCACTTTACTGTATTTAATTTTTCAAAAAATTAAATTAAAACAAATGAATTAAAACATTATAATTAATTAAAAAAAAAATAAATTTCAATTTATTTAGAAATTTATATGACGAATGCTGCAAAAGTTTTTCTTAACATACAATTATATCGATACAAAATAATTTTTTATAATTAAAACTTAAAAATATTTCCATCATTTTTTCAGAATTTTTTTCAAATCATTAATACAAATATAAAAAAGCCCAACAATAATAATACAGGATGTCAAGAAATATCAAACTACTGTAAATAGTGAAAGCAATTTTTTTCTTCAAGAATAATACCAATAAAAAAAAAGAAAGAAAAAGCAAACAATGCGTTACAAGCTTAAAATTTATAATGATAAAGATTTACTGAGCATCTTAAGTGAAACAATTTTTATTGTCTCCATTGATTGTTTCTTTCTTGGATTATATGTTTTTCTTTATTTTATGTGTAATTTGAGAAATGATTATGATTTAATAATTTTATTAAATATTTATTATACTTATGAAAAAAGTTTGCAAGTTTAAAACGATTAAAAATAAGTTTAATAGTAAATTATACTTTCGTAATATATAATTTTACACTAAAAACTTTTTAATGCACATTTTTCACAATAGACGTTTTTTGTAACTAAAATTATTTATTACTGAATCTTTATTTTGAACAAAACTTTTAATTTTAAAAGTTATAGAAAAAATTTTAAGTTAATAATTCTTTTTTAATTCAGAATATATTGATTTACTATTATCTATGTAAATAGTAATATTTTTATACTCATAACATCTAAAATTATATTTTAAGATTTTTATACGTACAATAGATAGAATAGTATTTATAAAAAAATATTTGATGTTGTAAAGATTTATTGAATGGAATTTAATAATTATGAATAATTATACGATTATATTTTTTTATTGGTATTAGAGTTTTTATTCTGTATAATCGAAATTATTTTTAAATATTACATTGGAATGAGTATTTGATTCGTACATATCAATATCATTAATTGTCTAAAATTAATAATTTAAACATTAGCCTTACAAAATAAGTCGAAAAAAGTAGTTTAATCAATTCATTCTGCAATATTGAAAAAAAATCAAATATAAATATCAAATAATATACTATCTTAAGAGTCTGTAAATATCTATTAAATAATATATTCTTTAACTTCTTAATTCTTTTACAAAAAGATCTTCAAAAATATCGAATTTTATTTATATTTTTTTTACAAGCATATTTATTTGTACATTTAATTAATTTATATTAATCAATTAAACATATAAATAATAAAATCAATTAAAAGAAGACCAATTAATTAAAAATTTTGCAGTTCATTTTACTATTTGATTTTTAAACAAAATTTACCAGTAATTATATTATTTGTAAACGATTAGAGATAATAATTGATAGATTAAAAATAAGTTTAAGTATAAACTAGACTTTTCAGTCATTTTTCAAATGATAAGTTTGAATGTGAAATAAATTTGATTTGAGTATATTTATTTCGAAATGTTTTTAAACGCAGGTGATATTGGAAAAAATATAATTTTTGAATTTGGTAGATATTTATTTGGTGACAATTTTAGAGAAACAGCTACTTATTCCTGAAACGTTGGATATTTGTAAGAACATTGTTTTTTTATAGTATTGAAAAACTATGTTTTTTCTTTATAGTAAATAAAAAATTTCCTTCCACTTAAAAATTGTACGCTCTCTGTCATTTGCAAACATCTACTAATGTACAAATCTTAATAAAGAACTTTAGTCATTATTTTATATTATTTTCTTAAAAGCTAAGTACACTTGAATTTTATTCAGAATATATTTAACCGCGAAATAATCTTGAGAAAATGGAAAAATAAATAAAAAAAAAAAAATTGGTATAAAAAAGGAGATGGTTTTGAATTATAATTGAAAACTAATATTTATGAAGCACTTATTGATTAAAAAGCTATTTTTTATGATTTTTTATTTAATCAATTTTAATATTTGAATTTCGATATTCCAGAATTTTTTGTTGCAAAACTTAACTTTATAATGTTAATTTATTTAAACTATTTTTTGTTTTTGTTCTAATTGAAAATATTTGACTAGAAAATGGAATCGCAATCGATAAAAATCGTTAACTTTTGAATGAGATTTTTTATTAATTAGATTGATAGCTAGTCTAAGTTTTTAGAGAGAGCTTGAATACTATACAAGTAAAAAGAAAAAAATTAAAAGATTTTCCAGATTTAATTTTTTGTACGTAATTTCATTAAAACGATATATCGACTTACGCTTCCTTTCTGAAGCAGAAAATTTCATTTTTTATCAAAATACAAAATGTTTTGTTCTTTTTTCAAAAAAACTATAATTTACCATTTATAAGAGTGATTACGTTTATAATAGAATCAAATGGATTTTTTGTACACCTAATATTAAAAAGATTGTGTAAAACGTTAAGGTCAAAGGCAAAATAAAGTGAACAAGGAATAAATCGTTTTTTAACTAAATGAAAAATATGTGGGCGGGTGTGTTTGTGAGTGCGGTGGATTAACGGTTTAATGGATTAGGCAATTGGTATGCAGTTTGGATTCTTCAAGATATATAAAGTAAGCTCTTGGTGCTTAAATCTAATTCACCAATACGGATACCCGCACAAATCATTAAAGGACTCTATTTATTTTTAACTTTTTCTTTCTCGGAAGAATTTGAGGGAAAATCGTGTACCAAATCGTAATATTTATTTATTTTTCTTTAATGCATTTAGACATTTACACTTACCAAGTTTGTCGGACTAGATGTAAGCCTCTCATAAATTCACTTGGATTGTTTTCTTTTCGAGTTTCCACTGCTACCAAACCTATTAATTCTCATTTCCTATACTTTAAATCCTGATGATCAGAAAATTGATAAAAATAATTTTTTTGAAATATTTTTATAATTCTATTTATTATTATTTAATGCTTAATTTGCTGTTCTTTATTTACAAATATTATTATCATGGTTATTTTTGTAATTATTATTTTTTCTTAAAAAATTTCATGTTAATATATGATGATTGTGTAACAAAAGGGATTTTGAATATAGATTTTATATCAATTTTTTTAATATAAAGGTCTTAATGGTCTTAAATTTTTAAGGTTGAAGTGCAATTGTGTTTTACTATTATTATTGTTATTATTATTATTATTATTATTATTATTATTATTATTATTATTATTATTATTATTATTATTATTATTAGTATTATTATTATTATTATTATTACTGTTATTATACATGTATATATTCAAGAAAAGTTTTAATTGTACTTCTACACAAAAGATTATTCATCACAACGATTCCTATTCACATTATTCATCTTATAAAAAGCAAATATATTGTTTTTTTTACGTTACAGGTTACATTGTACATTATTCTAAATTTACATTTATTCTGCTGAATTTGATTCGTAATTTTTATAATCATGTAATTTTTAGTTATATTAAAATATAATTATTATTTTACTCAAATTAAATTTCTCATGGCATTTAAAATTGTATATAAAAATATTAAGTTAGTGCATATGAAATAATATTTCCACTCAGAACTTGTTTATAATTGATTCAACGCAGAAATGCATTTATTTATAAAAATTAAAATAATTGCAATTGCTGAGGCTAAATTATTAAAAGTTGAATACGTATTATCGGGTATGTATATAAATACGTAAAAAAATGTTTTTCATAAGGCACCCTTGAAAAATTAGTATTCATTTCATGCTTACGTGAGCGAGAATTTGTGTGCGTGTCCGTAATTGCGTTTATGAAGGTACGTATGTATTACTCAAAAATGGCGACAGATGCACCAACTTAAAAAGGTGTGAGATAATCAAAATAAAGCAATTGATCGATCAATTTATAATTAATCTCTCTAGTCTGTCAGCCGGGAAATCAAACGGTAGCAACTGGAAGAACGAGAGTCCGCGTACGGCATTTACAAATAATTTATAAGGGGTACACAAGGAAGAACTTACACTGACAGGAATTAGTTGAAAAATTGATTGGCGGGAATTTTAAAAGTGAAGGCACAATTGACGACGAGTCGAGTGTTTGGCGGCAACGAGGGTTGAAGAGTTCAGCGTGCACCGACGCAGCCGGTTCCCGAGCAACTGAGCCTCCCGACCTTTCTCTCCCGATGTAAACTCCGTCGACCGGAAGTTGACTCGTGCCGCGCGCGGGAAATTCGCGCACGCGTGCGAATCGCGTTCTTGGCCTGGCAATTTTCTGCCTCTCCGGGTCAACCCGACTCGCCCACCCCCAGTTCCCGATTTAATTAATTGCGCTCGAGATTGCAGGTGCTAAAACATCCCCGCCTCGCCTTTCTTTTGATCCAACCTGAAATTGCTTCGTTTCCCAATTGACTCCTTTTCACCTTTTATAGGTATTACTATAATATCACAACCACACCTTCAAAATTTATCGCCCAAAAGTCTCTAGTACCTTACGTTTTACCCATGAAAAATTTCATCCACAACTTTAAATGACTTTAATTTTAAGTAAACAATTTAATATATAATTATTACTTATTAATAGATTTTAAATAACCACATCTATTTTCCACCAAGTAATTTAAAGTGATATTTTTTGAAAATAACTATTGTTGTCATATCATAATTGCTAATCGTTTTTCACATTGTTCATAAAATTTGACCAAAGACATAATTGAGTTGATTGCTAAACTTAGATGAAAATTTTATAAATTTTCAGTTTTCGGCATTTGACTAGAATTAGATTACTAGAATTGAATAGAATTGAAATAGCGCTCATTAATTATTATGACCTCGCGCTTGGAACTAAATTATTCCATTTACAGCAGTTATGAGGTTGACTGTCACAACTCCATTGAAGCATCATTAGCACTTCGATAATAATTATTTATGCTTAATATTTTGTATGTTAAAAATAGATAATTATTGAACATTCATCTGTAGATGATGTTACCAAAGGCAATTTATTAAATTTTAGACTTTAAAAAAAGTCTAATTTTCATTAATCCGCATATTTTGTGCTTAACATAAACATTGCCAATATATACACCTAATCCTGAATGTTTAATTTTAATATTAATTAAAATATTAAAATTGTGTTGTATGAAAGGTTGAGACATTGGACTTGAAAAAGAAAAAACATTATTAGGGATACGTATTAATTGGGGCGAAAGAATTAATCGCAAGTGTAATTATCCGTCACAGTGAAAATAGTCTCTTATAAAAATGTGGTAAATGCATCCAAAACATTTATCAATATAATTTTATTGTCAACATATTTCGTTTCTTTAGTGTGCAAAAGTTGTTTTTTCAAGCATTGAGACTCGCTTTTTTCTTTGATCTTTGGAAAATCGCACGATCGGGAATTTCCCACGGATATTACTCCACCTCTACATAATGTTTCTCTGCTATTTATAATCACCAATTTTTCGTTTTTTCTCGTTTTAATATATTTTTTTTGTATCATTCTTGCTCAATCTATAAAATAAAATTTAAATTTTCTTTTTTCATGTCAATAAAATGAATACGATTTGTTTTATAATAGGAGATTTTTCTATTTAATCTATAAAAACAGATTTGTGGTTTTTATTAATATTATAAAAAATAATGAGTAATTGATATTGCCAACGTAGTTTTCACTTGCAGTTAAAAATAAATTGACCTAGGTTTTAAATTCTTTAATTCTTTATGCCGCTGTAAGATTAAAATACTTTTAGAAGTTCGCATTTGGTTAGTTTCCATTGGTAATGTTGAAGGAAATTTGTCAATATTGCCCGGAATATCACAGTGGATTTACTGTGAAAATGTTACGGCGAAGTTTTACGATCACCGAAAAAAAACTATCTACATTAATTTACGTATTCTCACATTTGTAAGTACTAAAAAGCACTAGAAAAATGTCAATGATACAGATAAGTAACAATGAAAAATAAATGTAAATGTTATAAAGAAAAATGAAAAAAAAGAAAGACTACAATGACATACTTTTAACACATTCTGAAAAATTAATAATAAACTATTAAAATAAAAAATTATTCAATTTATATTTAATTATAAAATGATAGAACGAAACATTTTATAAAAAGTATTCAATAATATAGTCATTTCATTTATTTTTTCTTAAATGTTAAATATAACGTTTAAGAATTTTAATCGAAATTTCAATTATGAAATAAATAAAACGTTTATTTTATAACATTATTTTTAAAGAATGATAATTATTTTAAAAAAATATATTGGTTTAATAACTATTTAAAAAGGAAAAGAAAACTCACAGAGTCTGATAAACATGTAAGTAGAATTTAAAATTACGCTATCACTATCATACATATTTTATTTTATTCATTATAATATAAAAATGAAAAGAAAAAATTTTTATAACTCCATTATTGTTGTACTTGACATAATTTTGTTTTACTACACGATTCTCTATGCACTTTTGTAAGAGGGCACATCCTTCCTCCATTTTCAGGATAAACCTGAGAAATATTAAATTTTTTTATTTTATAGTCATAATATATAATTTAATTGAATAAATTAAGATAAGAGCATTAATAAAATTATAATTATTACCAAAATAGATTTTTCTCTACTTCGAAAACCATTACAACTTTTACATGCAGACCATGTACTCCACTTTGACATTTCACAATCAATTTTTCTTCCTAAAAAAAATTATTAAATTCAGTTCTATCAGAAATATTTCATGGAAATAACATTTTTGTTGTGAAAATCAAACCATGTATTATGCAATTTTGTTTGCATGCTTTCTCATCATTAAATTTATTTTTGTTTCCACCGCAACCAGAATATCTAAATAGCAAACAAGTCCCTTTATATTGATCATAATAATATTTATGAGAGTTATCATTATTTCCGTTTGAACATTCCCCTTCATCAGCTGGTAATGAACAATAGTCTGCAAAATTAATTGTACTAGAATTTTTGAGACTAAACATAATTATAATTATTTTTTATATTAAGTATATACACGTACAAATCAATAGAAGCAGTAATAAATTTAGAACAGTGAACAAATGAAGTCTACGAACTCAACAATTGTTTGATGAATTTTAAACAAAAATTAACGTTACCTGGTCTCTCAATTATTTTTACTGTTTCTGTTTGTTCATTTAATTCTGAAAGTTCTTTAATATTTTTTATAGAATCATTAATTAGGGATATATCTGATATTTCGCATGTACTTTCATCATAAAGACATGCACTATACCCATAATCTTTACTACCATTAAGGTCAACTGTTCTAAGCTGTTCCTAAAATATTGATATTAATTATTTATTTGATTTTGTTTAGCAAAAGATTTTTTTAACAATAATTTCCTTTTAAAGTCACAGCAATTTTTTACAATATTGATAATATAATTGAAAAATGTGTAAAATAGATTTATGAATATAATGTTTTTTTAAAAAAACATTAATTGAGTAGATGCTATTATTACGATAAAGATAATTCTTGGGGTACCAGTTTCTTTATTAGATATATATAACGATTTATTGCATATTTTTTTATATTGGTTGTAATTATATTTGAAATACTTGTATTGTGCATAGAATACTTTTTAAAAGAATCCGCAGAGTGATCATTATTATGTAAGAAATTAAAAAAAGAAAACACATTTAATATTACTTGTTAAATAATCTATTATAAATACCTTCATGGTTCTATAGCGAAATTTGATTCCTTGTCCTTTTATGGAAGTACAAGGGAACCATTCCATCCAGTTATTGTATCTTTCATCTAGGCATTCCTAAAATAATATCCACTTCTTGAACTATCCAAACTCAATTAAAAATAACTATGATTATTATTATGGAAACTATGTTATACCGATATTCCAGGTAATGACTTATTATAATATATTCGTGCAAAAATTTATCGAAAATTTATAAATATATATATATGCATGGTCTGTCCCCAAAGTATCGAGTTTTTTTTTTCATTTTGCGAATACTGGTTGTAGCGTTTTGGGATGTATCTTAAAATGTAGAAAAAATCTTTTTCCATTTCTCCCTTTTTTTTTTTATTTTTTTGATAATTTCAAGAGGCAGGATTTTACATCGCGCGAAGGGTATTTTTCGATTTTTTGACATTAAAGCGATTAGTGGAAAAACGCTACACGAGAATGTTGCGTTTAAAGATTCTGAAAAAACAGAAAACACTTACTTTTTTTATGAAATATGATTTATTCGTGGATATATAAACAGTTTGAAACAAAAATTTAAAACTGTTTAAAATAATTTTCTCCTGCATTAACGCATTTATGAAGGCGAGTTTTCCAGGTCCAAAATGCAGTCTGAAACTCCTCAGCTTTGATGTTTTTCAAAAATTTCGACATTTCTAAATTTTTTTGCACTATATTGTACACTGTAGATTGCGTTAAATTCAGTTTTTCCACGATTACTCTAATAATTAAAATGGTCTGAATTTAAAATTTTTATCACGCGGTGGGTGTTTTTAGCGATTAGAGAGGTTTTTGAGTGCTCGGATCAGGACTCATCGATGATCTTTTCCTGATTTTCTTTAAAAGCTCTGTGCCATTTTCCACATGCGAATATCTTCATAAGTTTCTTGTAACATTTTACATGTTTATGCACTGTTTTTTTTTAATTGCATACAAAACTTTATCGCGTAACGCTGTTCGAGTAGTCGGTTCATCTTGCCGTGTGAAAAAACTGAAAAACACCCTTCGCGCAAAGTAGAATCCTGCCGCTTCAAATTAACGAAAAAACAAAAAAAAGGAACAAATGCTGAAAGAGTTTGTCGACATTTTAAGATCCCTCACAAATCACTGCGATCAACAGTCGCAAAATAAAAAAAAAAAAAAAAAAAACTATACTTCGGGACAGACCATGTATATTATGAGGAGTATTTATTAACGAATGTATTAGTCAGAGTAAATCAAGGTGTGTTCAGTTTTCAACGTAATTCCTTATTGGCACAATAATAATTTTGACATATTAGAATGTGGAAAAATCTCATTTTATATAATTAATAAAACTAAATTTTTGTACTTACGAATCTATCATTCGGGCACGGAGGATTACCGCACTCCTTTTTTTCCTCTAGTACGATGTCTTCGAACTGTTCGGTACACAATTGCCGATGCTCGTGCCATTTAAAAAATCGCGTACGCTTTTTCGACTCCTGACCGCAAATTTGCACACATTTTGTCCATTCACTCCAATCCGTCAAGGAGCAATCTTCCTCCGAGACATTTTTCTCGCTGAAACGGAACTTGGTATTAAATTAACATTTAATTAGTAGAGTGCAGTGCACTTACCATTTATTATTATTGTTATCTTTGTCGTTGTTGTCGTTGTTGTTGTTATCGTTGTTATCGTTGTTATCGTTGTTGTTGTTGTTGTTGTTGTTGTTGTTGCTGTTGTTGCTGTTGCTGCTGCTGCTGCTGCTGCTGCTTCTGCTATGTGTATTTTCGCAAGGCTTGGACTCCTCAAGTGTCAATGAGCAATCATCAACGTTAAATGGTTCGATTATGGATCTAGTTCTCTTGGACACACCAGTTCCACACACGGCAGAACACTCGGCCCAGTCGCTCCACGAACTAACGCAATCTTCTATTATTTAATAATACCAATCATTTCAATTTTTTTTCCGAAAATGTGTTTTATTTCATTGGATTATTGTAAGGATAAAATGAAATGTTTAAAAATAAATTTTATTAGAGCACGTGCTAAATAATTGTCTTGAAAACTATACAGTCAAATAATATTGTTGATTTGATAAAAAATTTACCTGCTATTTCAAAATGCTGGCAGCTTTTTTCTGAACCCCTTAAGCGAATAAGGTGAATTCTCGCAAGTGGCCTTACGTTATGCGTATTATTCGTTTCGTCGTAGAAAGGTGATTGTTTGTTATTTTCAGGTGGAGGCCAAGTTGTGTTTAAGCTTTGAATTAGATCTTGCGGGTCCGTTCTTTCATCAAAATCCTGTATTTAATATATTATATTATTTTTTAAGAGATTATTCAATGAGATTAATTGCCGATCAATTTATATAAATTTGAAAAATTAGAAAAATCGTAAATATTATGTGTTACTTCCTTCTTATAAATATTTTAAAAGAAAGCATTTGTAATATTTAAGCGAAACCATCATAATTGTACTCTACCGCTTTTCATACTACGTTTTCTCATTAATATGCTAAACTCATTATTAACGTACTTAATGTAAATAAATTGTATTTAAGTATTTTCTTAACTTCGACTAATATTATATAAATTTTAATATCAATCACGTTAATGATTAAATTAATCAAAAGAATAAATTAAAAGTTATAAATAAAAACTTTATTCAAAGTCAAGACTAATTTTTGTTCAATATATGTACGTTGAAAATATAATGTAAGATATAAAATTTACGATTAAAATTTATATTTTTATGGGTGATATTGTGTGAAATATTCCAATAATAATATTTATTTGCTACAATATAAATATTAATATAGAATATTATAAATCTAATTTCGAATATTTATGCATACTTGTATATGTAATAATTTAAATTGCCACCATAGATTTAAGTTTATCAATGTATAAATATACACTGAAAAATTCGATGTTCAATATTCAATAAAAATTGAAATTGAATTATTTTTACTATATAATGTAATTTTGAAGGGAAAAAAGCAATGAAAAAATATGGGTAAATTATATAGGCAAACAAAAATGTTCCAATTCATTCAAATAAATAAATTATACCAATGTTATACATTTAATTTAAACAACAAACTCTGTAACTCATATTCGGTAAAAATATTTCCAATTATCTAAAATATACGTATAAATATAGAAACTTAAAAAATTTTATCATACATAATAAAAAATAATATTTCGCTAAAAGTAATAACCTGAATGAGCTGAAATTTTGTACATATAAAATTCATATAAACCACGTTAATTTCCCACTAGAATTTAAATGATTTGATGAATGACAAAGTTACAAATGTTTTAATTTATTTAAAAATTTTTTGATTTTTTTGAAAATTTCTCCGTTTTTAATTTTCCTATCGGTTTATATAAAAATGACTTTTCTTAATTATATTACTTATAAGCCGTCCATTGTCAGTATAGTATTAAAATTACAACTTTTTAATTTGTAACAAAATAAAGTATAAGAAAAAAAAATAATCTATTTTTTCGTTAAAATTATTAATAAAAAAAATTTTTTAAAAAATTTTTAGGGAAAAATTTTAGGAAATAAGAATTTAGTGATTTTTTTTACAATTTTCCTATATATGTGGTTATTTGCTTTACGCTAAATACCTAAAAAGTTATCTATTGCCTTATCTACATGTAATGAATTCCAAATTTTTTTTGTACGTACTGAAAATTATATTATAAATAATAGCAAATTAAATATAAACATTATAATTTTTACCATAGGCTTTGGAATTTTTTATACAATTTCTAGTAAATAATATTTAATAAATAAAGCGAATAAAAAGTTTTATTTTTTAAGAATTTCGATTTAAATCATAAAAAAATGAATCTGTTTACCTCGTATAACATTCCGTTTCTACTTCCTACATCATAACCATAAAGATTTAAAATTTTACTTTCAATCCATGTGCAATCAGCTTGACAAAGCTCCAATGAAGAAATACCAACAAACCAATCAGGTGATGGATCTACAAATTGTAGTTAAGTTGATATTATTGGTAAAATAAATTTACATATATTTTTAATGAAATAGTTTTTTAATATCTTACCAATTTTAGCAATGACTGATACAACGTGATTTTTACTATTGACTCTTAAATTTGTAAAGGATTTTTTAGTCTTATTTTGAAAGTTTGAGCCTCGAAATTTTATTAAAGTATATATATTCCGTCTCTATATAAAAATATAATTTTGTAATATATCAATTATATTGTAAAGAACAATAACTTTCTGGACCCTACACACTTTGTATACAAATTTCTTTTTGTAAATAGATATTTAATAACAGATTATTATTCAGAGATTTTTCGTTTTAATTTTAGAATAATATGTATAATATATTAAATTGCGATTTTGAAATAAAATTATTAATTACAAATTTTGTTTTAAAAATATTTCTGTTATAAAAATACATAACATAGTTTTAAGTTATGTTGTTAAATATTCACAAGTTTTTTGTCAATGCATTAAATTTAAATATATACTCTATTCTGTTTAAAATCACCAAATATTTATTCAAAAAATTTTTTAAAAAATATGTTTATAGCTTTAATTTAATAAGGTGATGATTATTATTACGTAATTGAAAAATATATTACAATTAATGAAGTAATTTATGTGGGGTTGGGTGGCGGGCCGGGAAATTACCCAGGCGCTGTGATTCGGCGTCAATTTTCCAATTTTCCGAGCGCTTTAATCGTTCTTGAGTATCAAATTGATCTGGACATTCTAACTTGAACCGACCTCTCGCTCCTTCTTTTATTTCTTTGCTTTGAAGATTATTTCACATTAAATTTTCTATCGCTTTTCTCTCTTTCCGCTGCACACCTCAAATATTAACTGCATGCTATTGCCTCTTTTTTACACGCTATTTTTCTGTAATTTCGCACGGATATGGGGAGGTTCTCGCTATTGGCTCGAGTATTTGAAGAATCTTAGTAGAAATCGAGGCTGGCTGGACGTTCGTGCGAGCTGCACCTGCAAAGGTGCTCGAGCCCTCCCCCGCGACAAAAATTAGTATGCTTGGCCATTAAACGACGGGGTTGCTTGCGCGAATTATATTGGATTTGTATGTCACATTTTCGGTCCGGAGACTTTTAATGAAAGCCTGTGTAGAAGACGCAGGAAAAAACATCAGAGTATCAAATACATGTATATCAGGCGTCTAGAAATAACGCTCCTTCAAATTAAAATCCGTTCGACAAATTTCGGAGAAATACATGTATAAAATCTGGCGAGGAGCTTTTCCTTTGTAAATTATTCGATTTCATTTAGTTTTTTATCGAAATAAATTGTCTTGTGCAAGTTAATTTTCATATTTATATCTTCCTTTTCACGCGTTTCCTCTATTTAATTACATTTTATTCTTTAAAACAAGATTATAGCTTCTAATATTTCCCCCCTCTCTCTCTCTCTCTCTCTCTCTCTCTCTCTCTCTCTCTCTTTCTCTCGCCCACTTCTTTTTTTCTTTGGCAACGGCGCAACTGTTATCGCGCTCAAAAAGTGAACAGAAAACACATTAATAACTTTGATTAAATAATTTATTTTATACGAATTCTATTGTACTGATATTATAGGAATTTTATCAATATACACACATAGTAATTCATTTTAAAAATAACGAATTAATATTTTAAGATGTTAAAATTTATAACAATTTTTCTTCATTAAAAATTTTATTTCAAATTTCACATTACGCTGTTTATTGATTTCATATTCTATTTTGTTTTTTCTCTTAAAACTATATTTCTATGTCCTTTGAAAATATATTAATAATAAATCCAATTATGTAAATGAGTATTTAAATTTAAAACTCATACAATTTTCATTATATTTACATAAAATATTTAAAGTAAATTACATGTTCTGTACATTTTAATGATAATTCATTGGCTTAATATTTTTGAATAACATTTTTAAATAAAATAAATATTTAATTAAACTTACATTTAATTTCAATTCTAGTTCTAATTCAGCAGTATCTCCAATTTCTGCATATTTCGTTAATCCATTACTAGCTTTTGTGTAAGGTCGCCAAAATTGATAATTAGGTGTGTGAGATACTCCAATAACAGTTGGAAAAACTGCCAGCCATTCCTTTTGTGGAAAAAACTGAAAAATAAAAGATAGTAGATAAATCTTTTTTTACTTTTTTATAATTAAATAATTATATCGAATTAATTTACTTTTGCATGTGTGTACCTCGACCAAAGTCCTTCAAATGCCAATTCATACTTTCCCTCGTCACAAGCACAACAGTTTTTTGAAGTTTCACCAGGATCATCAAAAATAACTCGTGGATCTTCACAAATTGTTTTATTAGCAACATAATATCTTAATTCTGTTTCTTTAATAACTACTCTAAAAGCGAGTAATAATAAATATTGTTTCCCAAAATATTAAATTTTATATAAAAATATGTAATAGCTGATTTAAATAATATTGTATTTATATATTTTTCATTATTATTATTGTTGTTGCTGTCGTCGTCGTCGTTGTCGTTGTCGTTGTTGCTGTTGTTATTTACATATTTTACTTTATCATTATTTATATAAAAATCGTAATGTAATATGTATAGATCCACTAAACAAGCATTTTTAATCATTGATTACATTGATGAATTATAATACTATACTTATAAATTATAGCAAAATAGTATAAAAAAAAATATTTTATATAAAAATAAATATCTATGTATGTGAGCTGTATATAATAATTTTTGTAGGTGAAAAATGCGTAATATATTGTAAAAATGTATGAAGCAATTAACTTATAATTCTTTTATGAAAGGCTCTAAAGATATTGCTGTGCTTAATAAAATACAGAGAATAATCATTCGTGGAAAATAATCAAATAATGATCATGTTTAAGCATTTAAATAAGTTTTCAATTAAATATAAATATTCATAATGCATTGAGTATTTAATAACATTTCTAAAGTATTGTTTCATCGATTATAAAAATAAATATTACATTTTTAATCAACCGTTTTTTAATTTATATTACCCTAAAACACAATCGTATATTTCAATATAATTACAAGTAATTCGTTAGTGAATCAGTTAAATTATGAAATAAAAAATATTAATAATTGTTCACCTGAATTCAATACATCCACTGTTGATAGCTGGACTTTGCCAACCAATTATTAAACTTAATTTAGCAAGTGAAACTGGTCCATCGATAATTCGATTAATGCACTGTGGGCTGTTATGGAACATTGATAACTCCTTTTCACGTAGCATCAGTGTTCCAGGACTTGTGTACTTTTTTTTATTTCGCATTTTAAAATAAAACTGAGTAAAAGTGTAATTTTGTAATTTTGATTTTATGACAACTGAAAATAGAAAAAAAAATGTCATTGTAATATATGATTAAGTTTAATGAAATCGTTGAAAATTAAACAATATCGTTAGCGATTTAAAAGAATACTGGCTTTGATTAAATACGCAAGCAATTTTAATGAAATATTTTTAAAATAATGACGTTTAAGGTTAGTGTTATTTATTTGATTGACTTTTGACAAAAGTTTATTGAAAGATTTTGATATGAATTAAATGTTCTTTTTAAGGGTTATGATTATATTAAAACTTACTGTCGTAATTTGTATTTGGAAAATAGGTGTGCAAGTCTCCGGTAGTATTTGAGATCGATACTTGAATGATATATGGGGATTGTGGTACTTTATGTCCGACTTGTATCCAAGAGATTTTACAATTGTCACAGCATATATTTGAGATCAAAAGTATTAAAAACATTAATGCACTAGTAATATTCCGATACATATCCGTTATTTAAAAATAATTTTAATCGAATAAAAGAATTTGGAAATTGTTCAATCTTTCATGCTGTAGATATTTTACTTTTGATTTAATTTCTGTATTATGTGTCAATTGAACATTTCTTCAAAATATAAAATATTTATTGCATATTAAATAGAAAAAAACTATTAATTTGTATCATAAGATTCAATAGTCCTGGTATTTTTCATTTAATTCCGACTTTAATTCTAATCAATAAATTGTATTCTTGGCTCAAATTATTAAAAATTATTAAAAAGATATCAAGAGTAATTTTAATATCCCATATATATTATTGTAGCTCGGAAGAAATTACGGATCCAATGAATGAAAATCGTAGAAAAATAAAAGCCTAAAATAGAAAATTTTTAAACGTAAATTTTATTTTTTCCTTAGAATTTATTTTATTTCCTAAGGTAAAATAAAAAACATCGTTTCTAATTGTACTTAATTAAAATAATAATTGTAGATACCTGCGTGGAGTCTCGGTTAAATTCAGGCCTATATATATGAACAAGAATAGGAGTAATTTAATATTCCTATTCGTAAAGAAGTTCGTAGAAAATTCCAAACGAGAAAAGACGAATCTTGATTGTGAAGACGCACATCACGATCGCATAGCGTCTAATTTTAGTTCCCGTCTTGAAATTTTTAAAAACGCCCAACCATGTGCTTAGCTTCCGGTCGACTGAGGCAGACTGAGTTTCTTCACCAAACCAAGAGTGGAAGCCTTGAAACACTCGAATACACCTCGATAATTATAATTATGTCTGCAAGAATAGAGCGCGCTTGTTCGAGATATCAACATTTTCAGAAATTTACAAGATTTGCATTAATAATGAAATGATTGTTAATAATTGATGAGATTGTGTACGCGTACTGGATATATGATTAAACGATTAATTTATCATTTTTTTCACGTGCACCTGGCGTGGTTAATTAAATGAATGCCGTCTTCGGTAAACGAAGTACCAACATTGTAAGTATCAACATCATTGACAATATCATTGAAAGTGGGCATTCATTGCCATTGGCTTTCAGTTATTGCCGGGAACAACAATAGAACAATTTTTAATGGCAATCAATGGTTTATGGCAGAATAGAAGAAGTGCTCTGGAATTGTTGAGCAGTTCAAACTCCACATGCCTTTGCTCAACTTCTCTCACGTTTAAAATTGAATTCTTAAATTCGTTAAAACTGTTGTACGGCATCATCCTATTTATAGAGTTGGGCATTAACCATTCACTCGCTATAGTTTTATGTATTTGTAAAATATTGCCTGCCAGTTTACATGACATTTCCGCTAACACCGTTCTAAAAAAGTAAAAGTGAAGCGAATAAATCATGTAAATAGGGCAATATTTAATGTCGCGCGTATTGCATCAATCAATCTATATTATTAAAAAGAATATTGCGTGATTGTAACTATCTTTATTAGTTTATTTTACGAACAGTGGACTCGCTAAGCCTATAAGAAAATTAACAATCAACAATTACTTTTAAACAATTTTTTAATTAATTTGTAATTTGTAGCCTTGTAATTTCAAGTTAACGTTGTTATCGAAAGGAAGCAACAACAAAAAAAAAAGAAAGAAAAAAATTGGCTAAGTGGAAGTGGTTCTTCGATATTTTCGTGATATTGGTAATTAAAAAAGGCATTGACGTGCATCATCATTCGGCGGCAGTTGTTGCCGAATTTAAAAAAAAAAGATTTTGCATGGAAATACGGAGGTGCGAGCGTCTTAATCGCCGTGAAGTCTTTCTCAAAACGATTCGTCAAATGTTTTGCTCGTTCGGAGAATTGGGAGGAGACTGCCGGTTTAAAAGGCAGCCTGTGTGGCCAGGGTGATTGGAACGTGTAGGAATCGAAATTTAGTAAAAATAATGTTAGTGCCAGGTATTTAGATCATTAGCTGCGAAATGTCATTTTCATGTGTGAAGCCACCCAACACAGATAATATCGTCAGTAAGTTCAGAACCTCACTTTCCACATCTGCAAATATCCCCGAATTCGCGCATAAATTTTCAATTTATATTGAATTCAAATTATTTAAAAATTACGTTTGCTTGAACAAATAGAGGATACTGCGAAAGTTTGCGAAAAACCTGAAAAATGCCTCAAAAAATCTCAGTCGAGTGTGCCTTCGAAGAGTCGAATTCCGAAACAAGGAAAGTGGGCTTTTTCAGTGGCGGAGAAAGTAGGTGTCCATGTAAGTCGTTTATCGAGCGTTTATCTCATTTTCACTACTTCCAACTGAACTGCGACTCCTGTCCTCGTAGCTGAATATAAAAATAAATAATAAATTTTAATCAACGGATAAATTGGTATGGCGATTATTATATTGATGGTTTGTAATCAGGAATCATCTGCTTCGATCAATTCAGTCGTCAATGTGGAAAAGCAATGCGAAAAGCCCGCGACTCCGACAATGATCATTGCACCGCGAACGCAATCTAAAAGTCAGGAAAAGCCACCAGTGAGCACACGAGCCAGATCCATCATATCGATGGGCTCAGATTGTAATGAACGACGAGTTTTGGAAAATAAGTTCAACCAAAAGAAAAATCGCTACATAACCCTAATAAGGGAGATCCAAGATAAACAAGTTATTTATGATCGCTATTAATTAATATTTATAAGCACAAGCGCATCGTGATGCATGTCATCTGCATATGATGCTTGGGAGAAATTAATGTTTCATTTGATAAAATAATCGACTAAAACACTTACAGAAACTCTCGGTAACATCATTCAAGCAACTGTTTCAAATGCGCGAAAGAATTTTACATTTGGGAGGAAAGGATCCTTGCAAATTGGAGGAAATAAACCCTTTGGGTTGGCGATTTTTGAAAGCTAATACCGGGGAAGGCTGTGCGGAGAATAATGGAAATGCCGGTCAAAGTCTCCTTTACCAACTTGAATCGAACTTGGACACCATTGCGGAAAATTACCTTAATTTATGCCGTGATGCTTTAGAAAAACGCAAAGAAATTGTCATCTGGCTTACCAACTTCGAGCGTGAATTTTGGGATAGTGCTTCAGAACTCTCGTAAGCAGAACCATTATCTCTCATAATGATAATTTAGCCCCTTTTCATCGTCTCAAATTATTTCTTAATGTTCCATCCACAATCTCAAATCATAAAAGTGTTGATAATTTACAATAACCTATATATTATATAACCTAATGACGAGGCTTGTCGTTAGCTTGTTTTAACGATATTTCGAATAATTATATTGGATTATTTCACTGTTTACTTTAGTTGCAAACAAGAAATAGCTAGCCAGTGCGAGATTTTTAAGTCAGAAAATTCAGGTTTAGAAAAAAAATTAGAAACCATTCGTCACGACCAACTTTCTCAAGTAAAAGAATTGGTGCTCCGATTCAGTTTCATTTGGCAAGAATGCAATCTTTATAAACTGGAACAAACGTCTACTACTGCTGGTAATTATGTATTAAAATTTACTGGCCGAATAAATTTCTAAATAAATACGATTGCACAAATATTCAATCGGCACAAAAATAAAATTCATGACAATTTTTCTATGAATTCTTATACAATCTAATTTTATAAATAAGTTTTTAACCGATATTTAATCGTTTTAAAGTCTTATCGAAACGCAAGCGAACTAATAAATAAGGTCTTTTGTAATGTATAAACAAAATAAAACGACCGTGCGAATTAATTATACAACAGATGCAAATGAAAGCTTTTGCGAAGATAATGAAGAGAAGGTTCGTGAAAAGGAGAAAATATTAAAAATGACACAGAAATTACGGAAGCAAGAGACTTTGCTGACGAATGCCGAGAAGAAGATGCAGAAAATTCAGGAAAACGTCAAGCAGTTGGAGAAGCAACTGAAAGAAAAGGAGACGGACATTGAGCGCAGAGACAAGGAGTTGGCCAAGTTAAATAAGAATGAATCTGGAATTGGAAAGAAGGGAAATTTCGAAAGCAGGTTCGTTATTTAATTTCACCGTATCTATACAAGACTTACATGCTGATTGAATTTTTTTGAGTGGCTTATTTAAATTTAACCTAGATTTTCATCATTTCCCTTTTCTGCTTATATAATTAACAATGTGTGATTTTTCCTACTTATTATTTTTTTTTTTTTTTTTTTTTTTTTTTTTGTATAAATATATATATGTTATGAATTGTATGAATGAATTAGTTTTAAAGGAAATTAAAAATAATCAAAATTGAAATCAATATTTATTGATACTGAATTCATTAAATGAAATTTACTAAATAATAATCAAATAAATAGAAATGATAAATTACGAAAAATTTAATAAGTAATGCTAGCCGGTGCTACTTTAAATTCATTGATCTGTTCTGTAATATTGTTTATTTTGTTTCTTCGTTAAGTGTTCATTTCGTGCCTCCTTTCCTTTTGACCTCTTTTCTCATGGATAATTTCGTTAATATTATAATTGCAATCACCAGGAGCACAAATTTTCTCCGTATTCGTCTGCTCTTGTTCTTTTTCTTGTTTCTTTTCTCTTTAATTTTCTTTTTCTTTTTTTTTTTTAGAATTTATTTACAGGCTCACAATTCTACTTTATTTCAAATCACTACCGCGGTTACATCATTTTTTTTATACTACATTTTTCAAATGGTTTTACATATTAACTACTGGCAAAAAATTTTCCGATTCCCTCATATTAAACTTTTTACTTACATTTGAATTTTGAGTTAATCTTTTGAAATTTTTATAAACTCAAACAGCTCTGTTTAATTGGCTTTACTCTGCAATGTTTATTATTTATACGTCTCGTTGTGATTTCATTTCTACACTTATTAATTATCCAGGAAATTCGATATAACATTTACTGTGAAATAATTCATTTTAGTTTATTTAAAAATCGGCTCAGATTTACATGCTAAAATTAATATTCTTTTCCATACTTTATTAATTTTTCATCAAAATTATTCCAATGTTTTCATTTTATTAAAAAATTTATTCAAAGATTAAATAAGGAATTGTCTTTTTTGGTAATAGTGTACTATTACCAAATATAGATCCTTAGAGAGCATTAAATAATATTCTAATTATATTACAAACTGCATTGATTGATCAACTAAATATATCGACGCATTGTGATCACTTGATCGATATTTCTACTTTTTTTTTGTCTTACACCAAATTTATCATGATTTCATGGATTTACTTTTTTGCAGCACAGTAATTTAGTATTACGTACGCTATTTTTGTTGAGTAATTGAAACGATTTTAAGAACTTCAATAAATTAAGCTTAAGTCTTTATATAGGTAATAAATATAAAAACCACAAATATGCTATTTTTACTTTAAAATTCGTTCGATAAATACTTGGTAAAAAATAATATTAAAATTTTAATTTTATTAAATAATAATAATAATAATAATAATAATAATAATAATAATAAGAAGAAGAAGAAGAAGAAGAAGAATCTAATAGTTAATTAAATATTACATTTAAAGAGTCCTATAGTCTTATAGTTTATTCATTTTTTAGATTATTAAAGCTAAGGGAAGAAGTTGAGTTTAAGGAAAATGAATTAAGAGCTTTAGCTTGTGATTACACAGAAAATATTAACAATCTCAAGTTAGAATTAGAAAATGAAAGAAAAACTAAGTAAGTAGAAAATAAAAGAAAAGGAGGAAGAAAAATAAAAAAAAAAAAAATTTCACATCATGTTTTTAATTTGCATGTATTTGTATTTAAAGGCAAGATGTTGAGTATCAATTTGATGAATTTAAAACGAGACATGCAAAACTAGAAGAAAAATGCAAAGAATTACTTGAAGTCCAAAATAAAAGAAAAGAAATTTCACTGAGTACAACTATTTAATATATAATATTGTTAACTAAGTCGACATATTTTAATAATTTTTTTACTTTCAGGTAATCATCATACTGAATACGAAATTCAATTGTTTACAGAATTAAAAGAAGTTAGAAATTTATTGGCTGAAAAAGAAAAAATAATTCAGAAACTACAATTCAAAAGAAATAACCTAATAGAAGGAGTACATGATGCCGTAATTATTTATTCTATAAAATAATTATTTTATTTTGTATTTAAAAAATTATTTAATTATATATATTATATAGTCTTAAATATTTGAGTACAAAATTATTGTTAAAAAATTCTAGGATCAAGACAATGGATCATCAAATAAAAAATTAACTGAAGAACTACTGAATAAATCTAATGAACTCCAAACTGTAAGGACTCAATTTGCACAACTTCAAAAAAATTATAAAAGAATGTAAGCTTTGTTCAATTTTATTTATGGGACATAATTTTTATTTATATAATGTAATTTATTTCACGTAATTTATTGTTAAATGAATGTACATTGAAATTGTTATTCTGTGAATATAATTTGTCTGTAATACCGTAAGTTAAATTAACGTTATGTTACATATATATTGCACAATTTTTTGGAAAATATTTGGCATCGATGTATTTATTTTAAAATGTCAAACGCTACGTTTTAAATATTTTAAATTGATTTTCTTGAATGTTTTAAGAGACAATCCATTCTTACAGGCAGCAGCATTTGGAAGAGAAAACGCCAGAAATGAATAGGTTGCAGCATCTTCAAATGAAAGACAGTAGCAGAGGTATTTACAATGTTCAAATAATGCAGTTACAACAGCAAGTCACAGATTTACGAAGCACCCTGGCCGACGTCAAGGGCCAAAACGAAGGCCTAGAGAAAACTTGTATGCAGCTGCAGCTTAAACTCGAGCGCTATAGGCACATTGTGCACAATCAGGACAAAGATAATAAAGTACGCAAAGAGATACAGCAGCTGTTACAGCCTAATGAAGATGGGTACATGGACAATGTAGATCAGGTAGCTCCACATACACTTATCCATTGTGGATTGACATTACTGATTGTTGTTTAATACAAAATTTTGTATCGTTCAAATACTCATAATTTAAATGGTGATAGTTTTGATTCAAAACTTTTGATAAATATTATTAAAATACATTTTTTTTTTTTTTTATAGTCTAATTTTGGTTTGATAAACAACCAAGAATTTCAACAATTATACTCAACATTAGAAAATAAAGAAATGCAGGTAATGAAGCTGGAAAAACTTGTAAAACAAATGGAAAAGCAAGAAGAACATTCACAACTGCAACGAACTCGACTTGAAACCAGAATTGCAAAACTCGAGCTTGCACTTAAGAAAGATCAAGAAACTCATCGGTGTGTAAACTCAAAACCTTTATCAGATAGAGGAATTCGAAATAGCTACTATGAAGATTTCATAAACTATTCTTCTCTGGAAAACTCAGCTGCTCTTCATAATTTCCAATCAAAATTAAATTTTTCGAAGCAAATCTGCAATGCATCCCCAATGCCTGATCGCTTAAAAAACAAAGAACACATATTACTAAATACTTCAAATAGTTCTATTTTAGAAAATAAATTTAATTACATAGTGAACTGTGAGCGTAAAGGATATTTAGAAACAGAGTATCCAAGCAAAAAAATGTTTACAAAACGAATAGATATAGAGAAAAATGAACACACAAATAAAAACAAAGAATCTAACAAACATGGTTTTTCTATACATAAATGGCTTTTAAGACCTTTTTTTCATGAAAATAGAAAAAATTCGATATTGAATTGAATATTAAACAAAGTTTGATTAGAAAATCTCGAAATCAATGTCACAGAAATAAATAATGTGGAACACGAATCACTCTCTTTGTAGGAAACATTTACACTTTAACTCTTCCAAATATTTATAAAATTTGATATTTTTATATTTTTCAATAACTTAAAATAACGAGCAGTATAAATAATAATTATATATGAATAAATTAAAAAAACTTAATAAAAAAGAAAGTAAATTTGAGCAGTAATTATTTTAAAAGATGATAGTTTTTTAATATTCCTTCTTGTGCAAACTTAGTCTGTCAAGAGGTTGGGTACTCTGCTGAAAATATACATATTTTTTGATATTATAAATTGTTTGAAGTTCCTTACATGAGTGCCTAGCCTTTTTAATCAGACCTGGTTTAATAAAAAAAAAAAAAAAATTTAACTTCTTTATAAATTATAATTTTTCTGTTTTAGGAATAGAGGGTTCAGCTTCCTGTAAGGAATTTCTTTGTTGCTCAACAAAGCCTTTTGGCAATGCTGTAATTAATTAACATAAATAAAAAAAAAAATTAGTAATAGTTTCATGATTTTTCGATTGTAAATGATTATTGGAAAAATTGGTTGTTTATATTACTAGCAGAATTGTTCATTTTGATTACTTTTATATTTTAGAATAAAATGAAAAAATATGAACTTTTATATACAAAATATTTGTAAAATAAATTTATTTTGAACCTCAGTTTTATAAATAAAAATTGTATACTGCATTTGATATAATAAAATATTTATTTATACACAGATCAATTACTTTCATCGCTACTTCCTAAATATGCACCTAATAATGAAAGCCCACTTGTTTTACCACTAATACTCATACTTCCTTCTTCTAATTCATTAATATTTATTTGATTATTATGTACAGTTTCTGTAGGTTCAGAAATATTTTTACAAGATTCATTTACTTTATTACTTTTTATATCAATTGTAATATTATTTGATGCAATAGTTGATGTAAGACTTTTGTTTATAGGCTTTACTTTAATACCAAGATTTTTTCTTCTGTCTGCAATACTAAAACTTGATTTTGACACTGCTGAAAATAAACTACTTTTTTGAATTTTTTTTGGGGGTTCAATTATACAATCATTATCTATTTCAACGACTTCTTCTACGACTTCTTTTAAATTATTCTTATTTTTAAATATTTGCTTAACAAGTTGTTCATCAAGCTCTTCTTGTTCTTTTTCTGTTCTTTGCTTAGCAACTGTTGTATCATATTGTTCTAACATTTGATCGTAATTTATTATTTGTTGTCTACGATTTAAATCTTTTAATTCTTCTAATGACTCTAAAAGTTCTAATTCTTGTTTTGATTGATGTGTTCTTTTTTCAAGCAGTTTCATAGGATTTGTAGCCTCCTCTTCTTTTTCTTCATCTTCTTCTCGTTTCGCTTGTTCTTCAGCTAATTTTAATGCCATGAAATTCCTTGTTGCTCCTGCTTCTATTTCATAATCGGTATTTTTTGGATCAGTCTTAAAAGATATCTCCTGTAGACATCTGGTACATTTTATGTAAAACCGGTATATGCGAATACCTAGATAAGTATCACCCTCCACATCCTCCTTTCGAGCATTGAATTTTTTACCTTTATATATATATTCTCCACATGTTTTGCATCGCATATTAAATGGTGCCATTAAACGTACTGTATATTGGCGATTTCTCGCCAATTTCATACGAGGGATTTTAGATGGATCAAAATCTGGGGGATAGTATTTCTAAGGAAAAATAATTAAATAATTAAAATTTAACATATATTTGGAAAGGGCTGACCGTATAACCTTTAAAATTTTAGTTTTACATTATATTTTTTCAAAAGACAATGTATACTTACATTTAATACTTTACGCTCAGACATTTTTTATATGTTATTATAATAAATATAATTAAAAAACAGCTATATTGTAATTATTTTTTGTACAGTTATATTACAAATTTTAATTGTAAACACTCTTTGACATAAGGCTTAATGTTTAGAGCATAGAACAGATACTTAGGTTTAGAGCACAGAAGAGTAAATAAGAGAATGTTAAGTTCAATGCTTTACATAAGAAACAAGCATGGTGGTGAAAATATCTTTTCTCTCTCTCGCACTTCCGAAGCGATTTTAGCGCTCCGGGTGGACACATGGGAAATTAAGAAAAATTTTTTATAAGCACTTCGAAACCTATTTAAAAAAAAGGTATATTCAGCTCGATGAACTACGAGTAAAAAAAAGAGACATCTGAAATATTTCGAGCTTTGAAAATAATTTAATATAACTGAAAACATTTTTATTAATAATGTTATGATGATTTCAATTTCTTATTGACATGTAAATGATAATCATAAAATTATTAATAAAAATGTTTTCAGTTATATTAAATTATTTTCAAAGCTCGAAATATTTCAGATGTCTCTTTTTTTTACTCGTAGTTCATCGAGCTGAATATACCTTTTTTTTAAATAGGTTTCGAAGTGCTTATAAAAAATTTTTGTTTTATAGAGCAAGAAGATAATTCAGCCGCCGTAAATAAACTTGAAACTTACAAATTAAAAATAATATTAAATAAAAGTAGAAAAATTGTTAACAAATTATTTTCAAAACAATATAAAAATATATATTGTCTTTACAATATTATGAAATAATATAAATCTTTATGTCCTTAGAATTTTTAAAAGCGATGTATAAATACAGTAAATTCGCCTGCTCTATCAATTGTATACGATGAGATTTATATACAATAGTGAGAGTATAAACTAATACTTTTAATATTTCATCTGTGTCGTTTGCAGATTTTGAACTTCGACGCAGGTAAAGCAATAAATTTATTACCTACTACTTTTACTAGTGCACGAAGAATTTCTCTTATTCTTAATATTAAAAACAGAGATGAAAATGTTTTTTGTAGACACTTTTACCAATTTTAAAAATTATTTGATGAAAAAAAAAAATTTTTGAAAAAATTTGTTAATTTTGAAAATTATGAAAAATTGTTGAAAATATTAATTTTTAACAATTAAAACAATTTTAAAAATTATTTGATGAAAAAAAAAAATTTATATATTACTAAAAGTTTTACTAAAAAATTCGATTCATTATTTGAAATAATTCTAACACATTCAATATAATGTTTTAGCTTTATTTTCAAAGAATCTTTAAAAATTTTGTTCAGGAAAACGAAAATGCAATTGCAGTAAAATTTGTTTCCCGTAGAAATGAAAATATTCGTCAAACATCTGTGTGACCAATTGCACGAAACACCAAACACGTGCGAAAAGTTCTGTCTTACTAAAATTTTGTTTCAAAATTTCTTTAAATGCACCTTTTCCATTTCTTAAAATACCATGATTATGATACCAGCAAAAACGGAGGTGGGGGGTACCTGCTGTACCTGCTGTACTAATTATGATACCAGCAATAAGGGATAAATAACATTGATAAATTTTAAATAAATAAGTAATATTTTAAAACCAAATTATTCTAATAATTCTATCTATTTCTTTCTATTATTAATTTAAATTATTCGATGCAAATCTTTTCTAATAAAACTATTATATATATTAAGTTTATACATCTACTATGTTACAGTGTTTTTTAATGTATTATTGAACACTAAAAGCCAAAAGTATAATATTCATTATTATATTTTATATTCTATTACATACGTTATTACATACATTAATTTCATTTTTTAATATTATAGATTTCATTTTACTATTTTTTATTTTTCTTTTTTACAATGTAATATTGAATTTATATTAAAAAATGTGTAGTAATAACTTCAGAACATTATTTCGTTTAATTTTTTTAGTTATATTTTATTTTAATTATAGTTATTTTATGCAAACTTTTTAGCTTTTATACAGTATATAATTTAAATAATTTTAATATTTATTTATTTATATATTTATTTACTTATTTATTTATATATTAAATTATTGTTTCTATTATAAATATATATACATATATTTATTTATTTACTTGTACATTGTATTTGTGTTTTTTTATATGTACTATTGCATTTATTATATTTATATACTGTTGCAAGTAAATGCATAAGAATATTATATTTTTTATTTACACGTTGATCATTATTGTGCTGTATCAATCAAAATAAAAATCAATTAGTATTATACTTAACTTATAGTACATGATACTTAGAATGTAAAACTTTTTATATCAAATATTGCATTGAAAGAGCAATATTAACAAAATAATTTATTGCTAATGTAATAATTGTAAAATTGCATAGTTATTAAGAATAATAATATGTATTAATAAATGATATTTGCTTAAAAAGTCTAAATAGCCAAAGATTAATGTTTTACTGTCATTATAATTGTTATTAAATATGAAATTATTTTACTATTAGAATATATATAATTAAATGAAATAAATACAAGGCTTTAATTCTTTGCATCATCCTTTTATTATCATTAAACTACAAAAAAAGGATTTTCATCCATTTTAAAGAAATACAATTATCTTATATATTCTATTAACGTTTATGAGACATAAACAATAACATAAGATAAAATACGCTTACAAAATTTAACAATTAAGCAAAACCAATATCTTTCCACACAAAAGATTTGCGTAAACATGTCCTATATAATAACTTCTTAGAATGACTTGAATATTTGTATTAATCACAATATTTTTAATAACAACACCATTTTTAACTAACACAAAAATATAAATCATATTTTTAAAAATAATAAGTTTATTCACCGGTAATTTAGACTTTATTGAATTAAATATGTTTATTTTCTAACCATCACAAATAAATAAAACATTTTAAAATATAAATTCATTTTATATAATAATAAATGTTTTTACTGGTAAGTTAAAATTGTATTAAAAAAAATTTTTTTTTTAACTAACACAAAAATATAAATGTATTTTTAAAAAAAATAATAAGTTTATTTGCTGCTAATTAATACTTTTATTAAAGTTTTTGGTATATTATTAAGCGAACGCGCATTCTCGTTGAAAGAACTTTTCTTACTGTTCAAAAACTTTAAGAAATTTGAAGTAAACACATGTGCCAGATTATCAGTGCCGGCTCACGAAAAAGGACACATGGGGTTATAGAAAGTGTAGGGTTCATGGGGTTATAGAAAGTGTAGGGTTCTGTATTTTCTTGATACTTGTACATGGGTATTTGCAGTTTAGAGTATGAATTGTATTTTTCTCGATGCGCCATCTATGTACGTACACATTTATATCAGAGGTTAATTCACTGAACGGAGGGGTTAATTCATCTATGGCAGCAAATTACCGGCGATCTAATTTTAAACACGTGGATAATCCCTAATTATCATTTATATTCAAATTGTCTGTTCTGGAATTAATCATTATTATTTCATTTATTATTCTGTATTTTCTACGGATAATTTAATTAATGACACTTTGAAAAATGTTGATGTTGTCATCACAATTTATATTTTATTTATATCTTGCTTTATCATCAAATACTCATATTTAATTTGATTTTTAATATCTATTCTATGATTCTATTCAATATAACGAAAGAGCGACTCATTCAGGGCAATTTTAGAAATAAATATTGAGATCAATATTATTATCAGGCTGATATACTTTATTTAATATAATATTATTTTTTACAGCATATTTTTTTCGTATTGCAATAAAATATTTATAGATTTTCCATTAATTATACATTTAAAAATCACGTAAATCTAATGCTTATTTAAAAACTTTAAAAACCATGTACCTTGAAATATTTGTATTTTTTTTCTGATATACTTTTGTTTTTGTTGACCAATGATTTTTTTTGTCTACAAACGCTATGAAAATATTAGATTATAATGAAAGAAGAAATGTTTTATTAAAATAAAATATCATCTGCAAATCAAACTAAATAAATAAATAATAATTACTTATTATAACTAACTAAATAATGATTAATTATTTAATTTTATACAGTTGATGTGGATTTAAAAAATAGAAACAACCTACTTTGGCTAACTAACATTTTTATCAATTTATTGAAAAGTACGAAATTGAAAATATCAAACATAAAAAATCATAAAATTATTTGCAAAACAATAAATATGTATGCATATTAATATGAATATATACATATAAATGAAAATAAATACAAGGAATTAAAATTTATTTTTGATTTTACTTACGGAAAATAAGCAATTATCTTACATTTTTTTCTAGCTATAAATCGTAACTATCTACTATTAAAGTAAAAAAAAAGAAGGAATTTTAATATTTTTGTTGCTGTGCAAAACATTATTCTTAGCGAAAGGGAAAATATGTCATTCTATTATCATTTGTAAATGGGCCTGTTTAGTTTACTTGTCCAAACTTGGATTTTCTCTATTATTGGAAAACCAACAGGAATAAAACTGTGTGAAGTGGGACGGTTGAGGGGGAGGGGGAGGGGCTAGCGCAGTATGTGCATGCTAAAAATTTTGTATACATACACAAATCGTACTTCTACCTGCGAACATCAATTTCTGTAACGTCTATTGGAATAAATCAATAACATACATCTGGGGTTTTTTTTTATTAACGAATCCTTCAACAACTTTTATTTAAGAAATTCAGAAAAATTATCTACATATTATTAACATCGGCGAATAGACAAAAGATGTTTAAGTATTATATCTTTTTTAATATACAGTTAATAAAAAATTAAGCTTAATAACATTTGCATTCGTAGTATGAAGATTTAACACATCTAAATAGCTCAGCTGGGAGATCGTCAGCCTGAAGATCTAAATGTCCCTGTATAGACATTATTTTTGTTTATACTACTTTTACACTAATCTGCAACCAAAAAAATGATTACCATTGCAAGGAAAAATTTTTATAGGAATTTCAAAGCACATATTATAAATTGAAATGATACCTTAACTTGAATCTGTCATCCAGTGGTATAAAAAAAAAATCCTTAAAAAACATTTATCTGGCTTTTCAATCAATCCGCAAGCTCTGTCTAAACTCTTCCGCTCCATTCCCAATTACCACTTCTGCATTCTAGTATTTAATTGAGATCATAATTAGCTGAATCATTGACGAACTAGTTGTGATTTTATATTTCAATCAATTTAGCTTAAAAAGTGGTTGTTTTTTTACAGCCTAAACTAAAATACAAAAAGCAGTTAATATGATGTAACGTTCTTATATTATTGAGGAATAGTTGATATGGGTTGCTTCTATTTCTAAGATTTACCAAAATCTCCCTAAAAATCTTTTCATTTGTAACTTTTAAATTTATAAAACAAACGAGGGTAATCTGGTCTAAACTGTTGGAGTTGATCATCATTTGTAAAAATCTCAAACATAGATTTGTCAAATCAAATTCAAGTATTGAAGAATCTAATAATTCTGGTAATAATGAACTAATGTTTGATAGAAATATTAAAAAAAACAAAACTAGGATTAAAAAAATATTATTTAAATCAGTTTGAGCTCAAGAATATAAAAAGGAATTGTTAAAAAAAGTAAATATTCAAAAGTATATGTCATTCATAATTATTCATCTAACGAAAGGGTATATTCTGTTTGTGCTATAAATGTGACTATTTCTTGTAATTATTATTATTTATATTAATTATTATATTTATATAATTTTTTCAATAAAAAAATTAATTTTCTTCTATCTGTTCTTTTAATAGTTATAAATAAAAATTTGTTGATTCAAATTAAAATTTTGCTATTCCTATATGTTATTATTTGCACATGCGTAATGACATTGATTTAACCCTGAACTTCAAACAATTTCTATTTAAAATAATAAGCTCAAATAAATTTTTATGTTATGCAGTTGTAATTAGGGAAAATTAGTTAGTTAAAGAAAAATTATTTTGAAAAACTAAATACTTTTTAAGACTGATAGTTATTTATAATAAAACTCGTTTTTAATTAAGAATTTTTTCCTTAAAATTTAAAGGGTTAGGTATATTTAAAAAAAAAAAAAAAATTAGTTTCTAAGGAGGTGACTAGAAATGAACCAAAGCATATTTTATTTTTAAAATTAGATATACCGTTGGTAAGTGGAGGGGATAATGAAGATAAGATTAAACACAAATAGTTAAGAAACAATATGTATGTACATGATAAATAACCTATGATTTTAAATTATCCATTGAATATTCGTTTTTAATTGTTGTCAATCAGTATTATAAAACGTTGTTAGTACGTACAAGTGTATCGTTAAATAAAATGGTTATAACTACGAAAAGTCTAACTTCGAATTTATTACTAGTTTGATGATTAAATAATAATAAACAGACGCATTAATATAATATGCAGGAAATACCTTTCCTATTAACCGAATGGCAAGAGTTCAATTCTTTAATTTATGCACCACTAAATGGAACAAAAAGAATTCAGGTGAAAATTATTTGTACATTTTTTTCAATTCTGCATATTAAACAAAGTAATAACATATTTTGTTTTTACACAGTATACTTGTATAACTATCTCAGAAAACTATATTATACTTGGTGCAACCAGTGGAAGTTTATATTTATTTACAAGAGAACCATGCACTTTTCAACACTTAATTCCATTATCGGTTAGTTATTAATATATTATAAAAATCATAATTTAATAAATTAAGTAAATAAATTATTAATTATATATTTATACTTACTTTCATAGGAAGGAGCAGTATTTCGAGCACAAATATCACCTGATGAGAAAACAATAGCTTTGAGTACTGTTAGAGGTACTATTTGTTTAGTAGCTTTAAAACCAAGTATTAAATTAATGTTAGTTTCTACAGAACACATAGGAGAAAAAGTAACATGCCTTTGTTGGAATGATAATAACTCAGAAGTTTATGCAGGGGATGAATCAGGAAAAGTATCGGTTACTGTCTTATTAAATTTTATGGTATTTTTAACTTTATTCTATTTTAATTTTATTTTATTTATTATTTCTGATATTAATAATTTTTTTTTTTTTTAAGGTAAATGGAATGTTTCAATCTCCATGTTGTACTTTAATGAATTTAGATTCTAAAATTGTACAAATGAATTTTGCTTCTTCTTTACTAATTATATCTACATTAAATCGTTGCTATATTTGTGATACAGTTTTAGAGCAGTTTAAACAAATTGGAAATAAACCACGTGATGGAGAATTTGGTGCTTGCTTTCTAAAAATGCACAATATAGATAACAAAACTCCTGAAGTTGTAAAAAGAGAGCATGTTTCAAATGTTAAACAAGTATTTAGTATGGGAGGAGAAGTAAATTATGAAGTTGACAAAAAATGTTTTCCTAAAATTTATTGTGCTCGTCCCGGTTCAAGACTTTGGGAAGTAATTGCAAATGGTGTTGTTAATAAGACTCATCAATTCAAAGAGGCTTTAGCTATTCCACCACTTCCTGTATACAAACCATCCATTGGAAAACTTTTTAAATTAAAAAATCAAGATCAAGTATGGCCTGCACAGTCTATTAATTTTGCTCAACTCTTTGTAATTAATCATAAGTATTTATTTTCATATACATTAAATGGATTGTACATATTTGATCCAGAAAATGCTGAAGTTGTATTATGGAATGACGAATTTCCGGATACATTTATGGTCGACATTATAAATGATAAAATTTACTTAATGACTTCTTCAAGTGTTTTTCACTGCCTTACTTTAGAATCAATTGAATCATTAATTTCAAAACTATATGATAAAAAATTATTTAAAGAGTGCTATGAAATGTCTCAAATATTGAGGCCACAATTAATGAATTCTGTAACAGATGAATTTTGTGACAAAGACTTTATCCAAAGTACAGATTTACCAGAAATTCTTCTTCCAATAATTACTTTAATAAAATCAGATCGTCCTATAAAACTCAAATCAGGCATTGTTGTCATAAATTCTGGAAATAATAATTCAAAAAATGACATAATTGTACATAATGAAAAAGTATTTGAGGAAACAAAAAATTTAGATGAGCTAGAAGACTTATTTATTTCTTTAAATACAAATGGCAAAACTAATTTATTTTCTGCTCAAGCAAATGTACAGGAAATAAATTTTAATGATAAAGAAAATGAAGGAAAAATTGATTTATCCAAAATAGAAGTAGATGTAAAAGATAAAAATAAATTGGATGAAGTTTCTTCATTACATAAAACTATGTGTAATGTGCAAACTGATTTAGAATCATTGTATTTATCAATGAGCTTGAAAATGAAACCAGATATAACTAACAAAGAATTAGAAAATATTCTAAAGATGTTTGTTGAAACTTTAGATAATGTTAAAAAAAAATATGAAGTATCAACCGAATTACAAAGTTATTTATTTGAAGTTATTCGATCTGCAGAACTTCATTATTGCAATAGCTTATTAGAAAATCTACCAATTGAATTAGTATGTACAATAGATAATCAAGAAATATTAAAACAGTTAATTAAAATTTTTATTGATATTAATTCGTCTAAATATGTTGAATGTAGTTGTTATTTTCCATATCCAATTTTTGGCACTGGTGTGAGTAAACCATTAGAGCCAAAATTTTATGACATTGGAAAAATTCTTTTCAATAAATTATTGACAAGTAAATGTGACAATATGTATTTACAAATTTGTAATCAAATACCATATATGTGGAGAGATTATTTATGCTTTAATAGATATTTTAAGCAATGTATTCCAAATTCTATATTAAAGCAGTGCCTTCAAACTAGAGACAACTTGATATTGTCAATAATTTTACCAATGCTAAATAAAGAACAATGGAAATCCGTAGCACAATGTTTTGAAAATATTAAAAATAGACAATGTGTTAATTGTTGTAAGGTGTATGACAATGATCAAATTTCTTCTAAAGAATTTGCTATAGACTGGTTAGGCATTACAAATCTAATTGTCAAAAACAAAGGACCTAATAAAGCTTTGACATTTCTTTTTAAAATGAATGAAAATTTACCTCAATTCATATTTGAAAAAAGGTAAAATAAAAATATAATTTTCTTCTCATAACAAAATATAATAAAATAACAATAATCTTTTTTAGTGTTTATCAGTCTATCATATTTTCTAATATTTTAAAACATCATGGTGTAAAGCATACAGTTGAACTTGACCATTCAAATGGGGAGTATAATTCTATTTGTTCACCTAAGGTAATATTTCCAATTTAAATCATGTAAATTAATTTGATTTAAAATTATTTAAATTATTAACTAAAATTACATTTATTAAATATTCTATATTTTAGTATATATAAATCACTGTTGGCTTATATTTTAGAACAAACATTAATATTATTGTTATGTTATTTATTTCAGATTATGCAGCAAATGATACAGGCTATTGAGAAAGATTTAGAGGAACCAATTAATAAAGATTTATTTGGTACTGGTCCCCATCATTGGGGTATGAAATACAATATAGCTGCATCAACATGCCCATGTTGTACATTATCACTACAAACGCCAGTTTTATTAGGAGACAATGGTATAGCTCTATTTCCATGTGGTCATGCTTACCATGTTAATTGTATGATCCAGAAGAAAATTTCAAGGTGCAATCTTCATTTGTAATAATCACAGAAGATAGATTTGTACAACTCATGTGATTATTAGACTTTACAACATTACATAATCTAGTCTTCATTTGTATTGAGAATTATAATTTATGGACTTAATTTTGTTGTGTCCATGCAAAGTTTATTTTATCAAATATATTTTATTATTTTAATTTTAGTTATGTGACAATAATATAAAATGATTAAAAATTATTAAAAAATAGTATTAAACATATTTTATTGATTTGTTTAATGCTAATTGTATACATGATATTTGATGTGATTTAAAAACCCAGTAATTTCTTTGTACAAATTGGATCTTTGTAACTTTAAATGTTGCGATGTTCAACTATACATTTATCTTACAACTAAGAATCAGTCTTCTAAATAAGATAAAAATTATTATCTATTAAACGCACTGGTATATACAAATTCAGAAATCTACTCAATAAATTTCTGAGATATGAGGTAGGTTAAAAATTGCAGTCTTTTTTTTAATATAAAGTATGCATGTATATAGTATTAATTATAAAATAAATTTTGAAAAATTATTCATATTAATAAATGTTAACTTAAACAATTTTAAATGTACATGAAAAATAATTAAACAAATATTATCAACAAAACATACTGAAATTAAATCGAATTTCATTGTATCAATAAGATTTTCATTGGAATCATGTATATCTATTTTATTATAAATATAAAAATAAAAGACTATACCAATTATTTTGCCGCTGTTTATGCATATATTAAAGTTTTCATCGCACCATTATTTGTAAAAATTTATAGAATTTATTATTTACATACTTTGAATTATGAATTAATAATTTATAATATCAAATTGTAATTTATATTATTTAAACTTCTTCCTAACTTACCTTAAGCTATTTGTCTACAAATTCTTAAATAATAACAACAGTATCAACGATTCATCTCATCTTCCAAGATTTTTACTGTTAGATGAAAACCTATAATGCAATTAAAATATTTTATTTCAGAAAAACAGTGTTTCTTTTAAGCAATTTATAAAAACTAAAAAAAAAAAAAACAAAAAAAAAAATTTAATTTTTATGTGAAAGCATTCTCGAGAAGCTTGTTATTTACATTTGGTTAACTTCTGAATTACAGATATTTTTTATTGTAATTAGATTAAATTGTTTATATTTTTAAAGTAGTAAAAATCATTAAAACAAAATGCTTCTTCCTATTGAAGACGTACAGAATTCATTTTAGAATGAATTCATAAAGTTTTACAAACGCATTAATAATTTATTTTTAAATACACAATCCCAAAAAAACTTATTAATAGATTTCAGATAACCATTAGAAAGCTATACTTTATAAATATTTTAAGATGATAATTGTAATTCTTAAATGGCTAAGTAAATAAATTTTATAGTTGACGAACATTTATGGATATTTTTTAAGTACTACAATAATATTTATTAAAGTTAATATCAGACGAATTAAAATTAAATTCGTTTTATTTATCAAATTAAATTAATAAAATTTACTTTTTTGGCACGTAACTGTATGGTTAAAACATTTATGTGAAAAAAATTCAAGAAAACCAAAACACTGTAATCCGATACAATTTAATTACTTAAATGTATTAATATCCATCTAATTTAAGATATAATGTTAAAAATATAGTCATTTGAGATTTATCAGAAAATTTGTTAAAATAATTTATAAACGATTAATTTATTTTTTAAATATATAATAACCACGAGAACTTATTTGAATGCAAAAGATATCGTGTACTAATATTTTTTAATTGTCCAATAAATATTCAATATTTTTCAATCGAAATTCTACAATTAACACAATAAAATTTAAAATATCCGGCTTATTAAATCTTGTATTTTAACATATTCTTTGATATAATTTTTCATCAATTAAATCTTTAGATAGATGTACTTTAATACAGTTTCAAAATTCATTTTATCTTAAAGTACGCCGCTTATCGTTATTTGTAACATAACTGTTAAAATGTAATTTAAATATTTTTCTTTAACAAATTCAGCATATAGAACGATACATTGATGCATACATAATATGGTTAAAAAAAAATTTTTTTTTTTGTGTAATTGTTAAAAGCAAATTAAATTTGTTGAAGTTACAAATAATAAAAATATCATCAGAAATTAATTATAAATGTCATATTTTACATTATAAACACATAATAATAAATATTTTATTGCAATTTTTGATACCTTTATAATTTTAAATCCATGTAGATACTTTTTATTACTTTTCTGTAATAACTTTTCAAGTAAAGCACTTGAAGCTAAAAAATTAATGCTTACCAATAATCAATTTTAAAACATAATTAACCGAATTTCCGTAGTACAGTAATTTATTATTACAGTTGTTTAACAGATATGACAATACTTATGAGATAAAAAAAACAATTTTTAATAAACTTTTTAAAAATATTGTAATACAACAAAGTAGAACTACCTAGAGATAGATAAGTATTTTCTTTTTCAATTAATCCTTCTCATTAATTTGATATTAACAATGAGACAGTTGGCAATACTTGAATTTAATATAGATTCTTTTTTTAATTATTTATAAAATTTTACAATTGATATTAAATTTTAGTTCTTTATTGTTGTTAGTAATAATAGAAATTTATTATAAACATTTCTCATTCACTATTTTATTTTATTTCTAAATTAATATGTAATAAATATCTGTAACTTATTTTTTATTTAGTCTTTTTTAAAAGATTATTGTAAATTAAAAATTAACTATAAAAATTGGTCCACTATTACGACATTTATGAAACGATGTTATGTATAATTCAAAATATTACTGATACATCGGTAGATAGATATATTTGTACTTTTTCATATATACAATATTGACCACAAATAATTAATTTTTATAATGATAAAAATATTCAAAATAATGAAATGTAAGAAATAAATAAATCGATGAAAATGAATCTTAATATTTTTGATTTATAAAAATATACCATTGATACTATATTTAATATATTTTACAAATCAATATTCAGAGGTTTTTATTTTTCAAAATTTATTTGAGAAAAGATTTAATTTTTATTTTTCTACAAAATAATTTTCATGAAATAAGAAAAATAATGCAACTTTTCGTTTATATATTTGATAAAGAACAAATAATTTATAAAAAGTTGTGAAGCATCATTCTATTTTATATGGTTAATAAAATTGCAGTGATTTAATAAGAATTAATATTTCTATTGATACTTAGGTCAAAAAGTAAAAGATTGAAAAGAGTTATAAATTTTGATCTAGTATTTTTACTAAATATCCAACAGACATAATGTACATTTATACAATTTTCTCAAGCAAATTTCTTCTGTAATAAATCCGATAAAAAAATTCTATCATCACTTATTTTGAATTCGTATGATTACTAGTTACCCGTTATTGCTTCTAAAATTATATTTATCTTTATAATTTATTATTTATTTTGCTTCCTTCTCGAAATCATATTACGTTGACATGGATTTCGCGCATATTTTCGTGTCAAAAAATGGTTATGTTTTCTAACACATATATAAATATATATGCATAGTTATTCGTGATAATCTATCAAGCAAATAATATTGCCTCTATTAGTTACGCAATTAATTATTGTCGCTCAAAATTTGATGAAATATGAATGTATATTTAAAAAAAGAAAAAAAGAACGAAAAAAAGAGAAAAAAAGTGAAAGTGATCTGAATCACAAATATAAAAGCAAACAATGTATATGATCGTGTTTACAATACAACACACGAGATTAAATAATTTTAGTTGTATTATTAGCAAAATATTTAGTCAAAATAGTAATGTACAATTTGAATTATATTTAAAAAATTTTTTAAAGTATAATGTTAAATTACTCAAAATTATTATAATCGATATAAAATAAAATTTCGCACAGTACAATTTAATTTTATAATGAATCAACTACACTTTATAATAAAACGGATTTATTAACAAATAATAAAATTGTACTTTTAATTTAACGTTATTCCGACTGTTTGAATTGAATTATATTTAAAAATAAAACCATTCGGTCGAGATCAATACCGTCAAAATAGCTGTTAGTTTTTTACACGTTTTTTTAAAAACATAATTAACCAATATAAAAAACGAAAAATAAATTATTAATCAATCGAATGGTTGGTAAATATATTTTTTATAATAACCATACATTTTAAAGTAATAAAAATTTAATCATATTGACAAAGATTATTCGCTGTTCGATAAATCGTTGTTTGTGTGTGGAAATTTTCTCTTTTTATACATGCTAGGTACAGTGAGAAAATCTTAATCAAATTGTATAACAAGGCAGTGTATGCCAACAATTTTTTTTTTGACAAGATTACGAATCAAACGTTATGACTAGAAAAGGCAATTTGTGTTGAGCGGTATTTAGACAATTTAAAAAAAAAAGAAAAAAAAAAAACAGCCAAACAACTACAATAAGTTTAAAATAACAAAAAGTTTGCATTATTTATCCGCAACTTAGGAAACAGGCTATCGAAACGCTACACTATAAAAAAAAAAGAAGCAATTACAGTCTTGCATTTAACATCTGAATCACTCGCAGAATTACTTTTTACAGCATTTATTTTTGGTAAAAGTAAATTGAACTAAGTTTAAAGTCAATCAAATAAAATAAACTTAATCATTTAATCAATATTTATCCCATATCATTTGTCAATCGAATATTAAAAAATATATTTAAGAAATTAATACACCTTAAAATATATTTGTATATTCTTCTAATTTATTTAAAATAAGGAAGAAATTAAAAAAAAAAAAAATATGTAGTGCAAATAATAAAATTGGAAATACTATTTGCTGGGATTATTCTCATATTAAATAAAAACAATATTCACCTAAATGTAAAAATTTAATTGAACAGTAAATCATTATTATGTGCACTTTTATTATCTAAATTTTAATAAATAATATTTTATTAATTTTAAGGCGTACAAGTTCCCTAAAACAAAGGATATACCAAATATATTAAAAATAAA
Organism: Eupristina koningsbergeri; assembly: GCA_018907245.1. NCBI lineage: Eukaryota > Metazoa > Arthropoda > Insecta > Hymenoptera > Agaonidae > Eupristina > Eupristina koningsbergeri. Next base: position 2,871,009 of record JACCHV010002921.1, read on the forward strand.
GATAAGACTTATACTGATAATTAATAATTGGAAAACTTTTATCAAAATTGATAAATTTTAAAGTAGGTCTACAAATACGACAAATATTGTTCGCACATCGTGTAATAATACTTATTTTTTTGCAAGTAATTGACAATGTAATCTAATTGTCTAGAAAATTTATTTCGTTAATTGCATTATTTTCCTACCAATGCACTCTTAAAGAATTTGTAATAAACTGTAATAAACATATATGTAAAACGCGAGAAATAAATTTTCCAATTCATACACTGGCAGTTTCTTGATTACAAAAATTGTACACCTTTAAAATTAGTTAATGACACAAACAAGTGTACAGAGACAGCAATTATTTTTGCACCTTCTTCGGAAAATTTCCTCATACTTGTTTTACAAAACTGATACATTTTTTTATTTAAATTGATAGAATTTGAAATTGATTGAAAAATATGTACAGAACCCAATATTATAACATTACACTTTGCACATTTGTAAATTAGTATTAAGATTACGACTCTATTAAAATTATTCCAAAACAAATAATAATACATTACATTATGTCACTAATCACACGCATATATACTGCTTTGAATAAATTTCGTCATTTTGAATTCAAGATGATTATATATATATATATATATATATATATATATATATGTACACATATATATTTATTGTAAAGAGTTTAAGCATCATAATAAATTCTATTAAATCCTGTTTTTCCTTTAAATACTATAATCGAGAACAATGAAAAAAAAAAAAAAAAATAGAAATGACTAAATATTAAGAACTTAAAATTATATATAATAAAAGTAAAAAATCTGACTTGAAATAAAAGCAAAGAATCAGTTTAAAAGTGTAATTATTAAAAAATAAACATGAGACTTGTATTCGATTTCAATGCAACATCAATAATATTTGATGTTTTAATCTCATATTTTTCGCTACTTACTACTAAAGAAGTGACGCTACCGAATTAGAAGTAAGTGTATAAGACATCTCATTTAAATTGAATAAATTGAGAGACATGGATTAAAAATTCACAAGTGAATTCAATTGATATTTCCAATTCGATAGCCCAGCAATCGCACTTTTTTGTATATAAAAATAATGCATATACTTGTTGGTACAAATAAGGAGACTATAAAATAAACACTCGCATACTCACCCACTGCTGTTGTAAACATATTCTAGTTTAGTTAAGTGAACAGGCGAAGGTCATTAGTAAATTATATCCAGACTTTATTTTATCATTTCATTGTATTTATCTCTTTATCTCTCGGAAACTCTACCAAGTGTGTGTATGTCAATTAGGTAAATACGCCAATGATATCAATAATTATATTTCTCATTAGTCTCGGTTATTTTTTCCTTTTTTCTTTGTCTGAGATATTGAATAAATAATCATGTATTATTTCTTCCTTTGGTTGTTACATAATATTCTTTAATTGAATGGAGTACATCGAAAAATCACTTGCTTATAGCTTTCTGTCTTTTAATTAAGTTTTGCTTTGTTTGTCAATATGTTGTACGATTCGAAGGTGGGCAGGAGTTCAGTGTCTGGAACGATGAGATGAATCCGCCCTTTCGTCGCGACGATCCCTCTCTCGTTCTCGTTCCCGCTCCGGTTCTCTTTCTCGTTCAGCTGGTCTTCGGCTCGTTCCATCTCGTTCTCTCTCGCGTTCACGTTCTCTGTAGCGTTCGTCATAATACCTACACAGTACATTGCATTCACAATTATCTTAAAATTAACAACTACTACTAAGGTAGATGATCCAGTGTTTTCATTCAGTTTTTAACAAGTTCATTGTCCAAAGAAATGCTAAAAAATAATTTACATTTTATAGGCTCATTTATTGCGCTTTAAAATATGTTAAAAACAAATTGTCATTAAAAGGATAAAAAGTTATAACAGATTAGCAAATTTTATATTATGATATTGTCAAATTTTATATTCTACAAAATTTTTGCAATGACAGATTCATCTACCCTGTATCAAACTTGGACTCAACGATTCAACAAGCCTTTTCAAATTAAACTTTATTGTTTTTTATTTTATTTATATTTTAATCATTTAAAATAAAATATTCTATTAATACATAATAAAAAAGCTTGATGACATCAGATACTGTACTTATGACATTTGTAAGTTTCATTACAGTGTACAAATTCTATTGTAATACAATTAAATCTTAAAACTTATTGTAATTATTTGATAAGCCGAATTTACTTTTGTACTGCTTATAAATAATATATTAATTAATTAAAAACATTCACATTAAGGAAATTTCTATAAATTAATTTATAATAATATAATGAGTTAATACAGTATAAAAAAAAAAAAAAAAAAAACTCAATTTATTTGTGAATTAAAACTTATAATACAATATATCAATGGATAAACAGTTAATCAAACATATTAAATTTTGTATTAAATAAATAAATGCATTTTAATAAAAAAATATTCGAATTAAAATAAATTTTACGACCAATGCGCCCCATTAATAACAATCTCTTTGTATTTGATAATGCAACTTACAAGATTTTTTTAAATTATAAACAAGTACGTGAGAGACCAAGTTATGAGTATACAATTAAAGGACAATCAATATTTTGTTTCATCATTTCTCCCAAGATGTCTAACTACGAACTTCCAAGTCAAAAAATGCTAGTTAAATTACTTCATAGCCCAAAAATAATTTACTATTGAATAATTTCTGTTGACATAGGATTTAAAAATATATAATTTTTTGACCTGAATGCTTGACATCTATTAAAATACATAATTATATCCTGGAAGATTTGAAGAACACTCAACAATTACAAACGTTTTACAAGGCTTAATTCCAATGTTTAAGCATAAATCACATGAGAAATAATAACTAAAATACGTGTATGTATATATAATGAAAAATCGAGAATGCTTTCAAAAATTATTAGAAATTTTTCTAAATTCCGCAACTTTTTACAACTAAAAACCTAGATATTACCCAAGGAGATGGTCTCTATTACAAATTAGTAATAATTTGACGAGAGAAAATACTCTAAATAGAAATAATAAATATAAAAAAAAATATGTATAATAAGAAAGAAAAAAAAACCAAAAACAATCATCCTCAGAAGACTCTGAAAGATACCACAGCACATAAAAATATACAAAACTTAAGTCATGCGTCGGTGAAATCGAACTTAAAGAGTGTTAGCGTACAGTGTGGAGCTAATGCGATAAACTAAGCATTAGTCCTCGCGCAGTGGATCTAACACTCTGCAAGTTATCAGGAACACATTAGCTTTTATATTTATGTATATTTAAATATACAATTATATATGAATGAACTATAATGATTAAAAATTCAATTGATTACTCAAAATATTTTTTGTGTTCTTACATTTCGTATAAAATAAGCGAGACGCAATTATTATAATTTTCTTAAATTATGTACATGCATTCACTGTAGTGTAAAAAAGTATGTTTACCTAGATGTCTTGGAAGATGAGACCGGCGCCGCTTCGGGCGGCTCTTCCTTTACTCTTGGCCTGGTGGACTGACGTGTTGTACTAATCAAAAATTGATATTTCGTTATAATTACATACTATGTGACCAGGCTAAGAAGTATCTGGTATATAAAATTTACAATTTTATCTTTTTCGCAATATTGCGGATGTACCACAATACATTGTCGCAAAATATATAAATATTATTATATTAATCTTAGATACTTAATAATAATTAAATATTAAAATATTGATTCTCCATTCGTTGAATACAATATCGAGATTTATATACTAAATTTTATACATGTTATACACTAAATTTCGTAAAAATTCTTCAACAAACTTATAATTCAACGCTTAACATTTTACCTAATTTATATTACAATTGAAATCATAATGTCAATAAAGCAATTTTTAATAACTCTTTCAATCAGTCATTATAATAATGAATATTAATTTATAAAGCAAAATTCATTTCAAATAAATTATACAATCGCTTCACTAAAAAAATTCTATTTCAAATATTTTTTTTTTTTTTTTTATAAATATATTTCGATTAAAATTAAATTTTTTTCTTAAAGCATAATATTATAAAAAAACATCTTTTTAATTTTATTATTTATTAAAAGAAGTATTATATATATAATTGTTAAAATTAAAAAATATAAAATTTATCATTTTAATCAATTATAGATAATTTATTTTGTATCATAGAAAGATTTTGATTGAAATTGTCAATAAAAATTGCGTAAAAATTTACAAAAAATTTTCATATGCTTCGAAGTAATAATTTTCCATTACTGTGATGCCGTCCTATGACAGATGATGTATTACTACTAAAGTCGATAAAGTTATAAAAAATTCATATTGTAAAAGATATTCGCATTCTCAAATTCTTATAGAATTAGTTATTACATTAATTTGATTAATGTAAGTTTATTCGAAAAGCGAATCATTCGCAATAATGATTACAGAATATTTAACAAGCGTGCATACAGTATATATAAAAAAATTATTCGAGCATGAATTTGTTTTTAAATTTTTCCATACAAAAAGTCGTGTTATCCTTCTCCAATAAATTATATAAAATTATATCATAATGTAGCATATATATATAAGTGATAAATTTATAATTAATTACCTGCATCACTTATATATAAATATAAAAAGCAAGAAAAGAATCACTTAGAGCCTTGTGGACTCATTGTCGAGAATGCTTCAAAGTTATAAAGTTAAATAAGCTATTTGTTACAGTTTACCACTATAAAATAATAATAATAATAATAATAATTATTATTATTATTATTACAAAATAAATAAACAAACAAACAAATAAAAAATAGTGGAGAGAAAGGACAAACGATCATCTAGACAGAATTTAATATATTTCGACTTAAGGCACATATGAACCTGAATCGCAATAATGCCGTCATCAATAATGTATTCGTTCACTCAAATATACTTTATTCTTCAAATTTATATGTGTATGTGTACACAAGTATGCATACACATACTGTCTTTTCTAAAGCACACACACACGCACACGCACGCACGCACGCACACGCACACGCACACGCACACACACACACACACAGAGAGGGACGAGGGATGAGCGATATTTTAAAACAGTTGTAAATCTTTACACATTATTCTCAATAGTATCAATGATTTTTTACTGTGAGATAACAAGTTCATTTATTATGATAACGTTAAAATGAAAATGATCAATTTCAATTTTTAAATTATTGTAAATTTTTTTGTAAAAAATAATATTCGAGACGTCTTAATTAATTAATTGGTTCACTTCAACCTTAAATAATAATTTAATAATAATTTCAAGATAAAGCATAGAAATTTAATTTTTATTTGCCTTTGCGATAAGAAAATCTGCATTCGAGCAACAGGTTCTCCGATATGAAATTAAACTCTGATAATATGCGTGTATAAAAATGTCAAAGCGCTACTTTTCGGGTGTTACAAAAAAAATTAACAAGTCGAGGATCCAATCATTAAACTGATGGGAATGTGATTAAGCTATTGACTGTTATAATAATCGCCCGGCCCGAGCATCCCTGACAAATATTCAGGCGAACCTTCACAGTCACCTTCAGATCTCTTACCTTTCTTCTCTGCTTCTTTCCCGGTACTCGCGATCTCGCTCTCTGTCACGTTCCCTGCTCCGAGATCGTTCCCTCGCGTACGGCTCGCTGTAATACCGTTCGCGCTCACGGTCGCGATCTCTGTCGCGCTCACGGTCACGCTCTCTATCTCGGTCTCTGTCACGCTCACGACTCCTTTCCCGGTACTCACGGTCACGGCTCCTCGACCGCTCACGGCGTCTTCTATGGCTGCGATCTCTGTCTCGCGAACGGGACCGCTCTGAAAAATATATCATCATTATTATAAGTATTAGCCGACGAAGATTCCACAAAAATTCCGCTTCTGACCAAAACATATTATTATTCAATGTTAATACACGATAGTAACAAGCACAAAATGTTTGCTGCAGGTCAATAATTCATAAATTATTTATAGAAGCAAGTCGCCCTTGATTCTATCTTCACAATGATAATATTTATTGAACTAAATTTATTTAAAAGTAAGGGGACATCGATCACCGCCACTATCATTATTATTCATACAATATGAAACGAAGCCTTACTACACGGGGATATTTTTTAAAATATTTTATTTTTTAATAATTAAACCTCATTACTTTCATTAAAACAGTTATGCTTTAAGTTAACATACTACTTCACAAATAAGTAAATCAAAATTTATTTATGTATAATTAATATAACGAGCTTATGAATCGATGCTAAATTATTAATATTTAATAACATTTACAGTTGTTGTCATTGAAACTATTTTTTGCTTTGAAAGTTAGAATTTAAAAATATTTAAAGTTATCAAGTAAAAAGTTTCAATATAATTAAATAGAATTACATACTTTTTGTGATTCATATTCAAAAATATATCGTGTACTATATATTGCTTTGGTGTCGACTTCCTTGATCCGTCTTCTCAACGACTTTTTGCAAAACATTAAATTCTTGCATTCATTTTCTTATAACTAAGTTTTGAAAAAATTGTTTCAATTTAATAAATGTAAAGACCTTATTACCCAAACTATGAATTAAGACACAAATATTTTTATTTAACATCATTCTTCTCTCTATCAGAAGTATTTTAAATGGATTAAAATTAACACTCAACCAAGACATTTGGTGTACAATTAAATAAAATAGTTTTATTGTAAAAGAATGTGTTTACCTCTACGTCCAGAGCCATAGCTCTTTGTTTCTACTCCTCTCAGTGTGTCCTGCAGGGAACTAATTAGTATTTTACACCGATCATCAGCTGCTACTTTAGACTGCTTTATCAAAGATATGGCAGTCACTAATGTTTCGATGGCACTTGCATATTCGCCTGCAGCTGCATCGGATACTGCGCGTGCAATAGCCGACGAAGAAACTGTTCTATTGCGTCCCATTATTTCTTCGATTTCTTGTTCCGACAATGGAGGTGGTCCATCTGCACGATGATCTGGTCCTGGTCCTCCATAAGGTGGCTAAATGTATTATTAAATATATTAGAAAATTCAAAATTCAAGATGGAATCCTAATCTACGTTATTACTTAATTACTTTAATGTTTTAAATCTTAGCTTAATATTTTACATGTTATACATTTTTTTCTTTAAAAATTTGTTTAAAAAAATTTATAACATATATACTTGCTATTCTATACCGTAATTATGTATTACATTGTACTATATTATACTACTACTACTACTACTACTACTACTACTACTACTATATATTTGGTCTCATTTGCCAATTGAACAATCAATTCGTATGACATTTTTAAATCTTTTAAAATTTATTGAATTATTTGAAACAACAAATAATAAAAAATCGATGCACAAATATCCATTAATTTAATTAATAGAAAAAGCTATTACATCATAAAATTATTGATCAAACAACTAACAAAAATTCGTTTTACCATATCAAACAAGTTATTTATATTATTTAAATAATCGTATAGATAATTATAGATAACTTTTTTATAATATACTGTATGTTTTGAATCGTCACAAAATCATCTATTATTAAAATAAGAATATAATATTCTAAACAATTAATGATAAGACGAAAGGAATTATAAATAATTTCCACTTATTTGAAATATATAGAATTTTAAACAATTATATTCAATTTTATGATCTAAAAAATGATATAGAAAAAACAAATTATAATTATTGTATTAAAAACAATATTTATTATGTATATAATAAGAATATTAACAATTTAACAAATATAAAAAAAATTTTTAATTACTCTTACATTTACATTATTTATTATCTATTATGAAACTTTAACAATCCTAACACGAATTTCAAGTTTATTAATCAATTAAGCAAAATAATTTCAATCACAAAAATCTAAATATTTATTTATATAAATACACGCAATATATACATTTAAATACCCTAATTAATAAAAATTGACATTTTATATCCAATGAAATAAGTACCTTAAAAACCGGTTAGTCTAATTAAATTTTTTGGATTATAAAAAGTAATTAGTTGAAAAATTGATAATTTAAGAAATAATATATGTAAACAAAATTGTATTAAAATTACAATATTATAATTAATTAACGAGGTTAGTGTACAAGTGCAAGTTTCATGTATTCGTCTTCAATTTTTAAATTAGTTTCTTTTTATATTTTTTTATCAAAATTTTAATAAATAAATTGATATATTTTAATTTTACTATAAATTTCGATAATATAAAATTCAAATACTTATATAAACATAATTTTTTAAGATTCCTTAAAAAATTAATACTGTTTATTTATTAATTACATTAGTTTATCGTATATGTTGTGGTCTAATGACGAAACAAGAATATTAATAATGTATATTTCCTTAATTATCGTTTTACGAAAAAGCAATTAAAATTTAATGATTTAGGTGTACGCGTGAAAGAATGTGCGTAGTCACACACGCATATTAAAAATCTAGTATTAAAGTAAATATTCTATGCTATAAAACATATTAAAAAATGATATTACTGTCACCTGTGCTGCTGGTGGTCCATAGCCGTGAGGAGGAGCATGCGGTGGTCCATGAGGAGGTCCGTGAGGCTGGCCGTGTGGTGGACCATGAGGTGGTCCATGCGGTCCATGGGGCGGTCCATGAGGAGGCCCGGGAGGTCCAGGTGGTGGGCCACCTGGGTGCTGCCCAGGATGTTGATGCGGGGGACCTTGTGGAAAGAATGCAGGATTCACGTGAGGAGCAGGTCCGCCAGGAGGTCCCTGAGGCGGTCCTTGCGGAGGACCTCCGTGACCCGGCGGTGGTCCTCCTGGGCCTGGCAACATTCCTAATGTTTTTCGAACGTTCCGGTTTCAGTTGCACATATGTCAATCACAGACATACCAGATATATACACGAGAGACATGAACTACTTCTTTTATTTTTCAACTTTTCTTCATTTTAATCATACTTGCGACTTCTTGGCTACTTACTATAGGCTAGTTCATTGCATAAGCAAAATATACTAAGACGTAATCAAAAGTACTTCATGCTAATAAAAAATGATTTAGTAGAAAATTAAAAAAAAAAAATTGCTCGGCTACGTTTATAAAATATTTACAATAATAGCAACAATAAAACTGAAAACGAGATAAATTATTATGAAAACCAAAAATTGATTCAATTATTTATTTTATTCGTGCTTTACATAATATTTGCATAAACATGTATTTACTTATGAATACAAATGTAAGATGACAGTTTTGGAGTTTTGTTAATTTTTTTATTATTTATTTTCAATTTTAATAAATTATATTGCATAGTATAAAATAAGAACGCAACTCTTGTTTTAATTAGGTAAACGTCGACTATTTAGAAATAAATTTTTTTAAATTTTTACAACGTACAATTTATAAAATTAAAAAATGTTTTCATTAAAATATTTTTTATAGAAACACACATATTTTTTTCTTTTTTTTTTTAAACCAGGGTTCAATATTTTTCATTACATAATTAATATTTCAAAAGGATTTATTATTTTTGTATTTTATTTAAGAATTCTGATCAGAATTGCTGTATCTCCTATGAAAACTATCTCACATTACATAGAGAAATTAATTTATATTTAACTTTTACTATTTTAAAAATTTCTATTTCGTAACAATAATAAATCTATCACATTGCTATTTTAATTTAAAATCAAGACTTGTTTTTTTAAAAATGTTTTAATAGTTGTAAATAGATAACAGAATAAAAATAATACAAAACTTTCAATTTATTTATTTTTAATTTTAATAATGAATATAAGGTAATGGTTAAGTCAACTAATAAAAAAACGTAAAAAATTACTAATTTTTTTCTTTTATAACAAATTTTTAATTTGATGCATATAATATATATATATAATATATATATATTACATTTTTTCTTTTAAAAATTTATATTATAAAAATTATATATATATCACACACACACACACACACACACACACACACACGCACGCACACACACACACGTATGTATTATAAACGTTATGTAGATAACATGTAGTTTATGATTAATGATCAAATAATTAACTAAACAATTTTTGTATAAAAATATACTTGAATTATTCAAATATCTCAAGTATAGTACATTAAACATATACTATTAACAATTTACAATACAGTTTCATATACAGTTCATGCAAATAATTTGTGATAAATTTGTAAATAAATAACGAAGATGTTAAAATAAAACAAGGATAATAATGTATAGTATCACTTAATTACTTCACAAAATAATATTTAAATTTTGTATTAAATTGGCTATCACTTATATTATTTAAAGTACTTTTGTCATTTAGAAAAAATTATATAATTAATATAGATTTCCATGAAAAAAATAAAATGAACTCCAATTGCAATAATTGATTTGATATTATGAAGAAAAGTAAGATATATTAGCCAAGGAATGCAAGCATAAGTTTCCCTTATTGCCATGCAAATTCTACAATTATCATCCAAGTCATGAAGGATGCAAATGACACAGTATTCGTTGGATTTGTTGTGTGCACACGTGCACTAAGCATTCGTGAACTTTCAAGAAGGCATCGAAAACATATATCAATGCTTAATAAAATTTAATATAATATTGAGGAAAATCTGACAGCTCTCTTAGTACTGTCACACATTTTTATCTATGCATATATCGAGTTATCCATGATTAGGCAAACTGTGACCGGAAAGCAACTACTACTTTTTATGACACCTAACAGTAACTTTTTGTATGATCTAAGTGTAAATAAAAATACACAATTACTTATGTTTATGTGTGTTTATGCGCGCGCACACATGTGTATTAAAATATGCAAGCACTACCACGCTAGACATTTAATAAATAAGGGGTGGGGTCAGGGGTTAGGGAGCCTCCTTGACGTGCTCAGGTTTCAATAATACAAGAGTGAAGTAATAAAATAATTAATTACAATACCTGGTGGACGATTCCATTCAGGACGTGGTGGGGCTCCACGAGGATCGCCTCCTGGTGGACCACCAGGATGACCAGGAGGACCACGTGGTATACCTTGACCAGGAGGTCCAGGAGGTCCTCCATGAGGTCCATATTGCTAAAACGATTAAGTTATTATTAACGATTATTAAACAATAAAGTTCATCTTTGAAGTATTCAAATTTTAATAACAAGTAATAAAAATATAATTCTTGAAGATATAAAAACGATTTACTGTAAAATATGGATAAAATTAAATACCATTCCAGGTGGTCTACCCTGACCAGGTCCAGGTCCTGGAGGTCCTTGTTGTGGAGGAGGTGGTCCACCAGGTCCTGATGGACCACGTGGGGGACCTGGTGGTCCATTAGGTCTAGGTCCATTCCATGGACCTTGTTGTCCATAACCTGGAGGAGGAGGACCTTGATTAGGATGTCCCTGAAGAGGATGATGAGATCCTGGTCCTGGACCCATAGGTGACCCATGCATACGGGGAGGACCTTGTTGTGGTGGTCCTCCTGGTCCAGGACCCATACCAGGTGGTCCTCCCCCTGGTGGAAGTCTTTGACCTGGGCGCATTTGTCCTTGAGGTGGACCCATCATCATCCTAGGACCATGATTCTGTTGAGAATGCTGTGGATGTTGAGAATGTTGCGGGTGTTGATGCGGTGGCATTGACTGCTGATGTTGATGTGAATTGTGTGGTCTTTGACTTTGACTTTGTTGCGGGGAAGGTGTTGGTCGTGATTTACATTGTGACTCAAACTGAAATTTTGCAATTGGATTTTATTATAATGCTTTTGTAATGAATATTTTATTTAAGTACAAATTAAACTAACTTGGTTCAATGCTTGTTTGCTAGGATATGTTACAACTGGATTTTGCCCATGAAGTTCTTTTTTGGGTAATCTTTCCATGCATATTCTCATACTTTGTTCTGATCCTAATGAAATGACACAAAAACCTTTTGATCTGCCATTAGCCCGATTTTCAAAAAACTTAACTTCAATAAAATCTGGTACTCCAACGTTTCCAACAGCATCAGCAATGTCTTGATCACTTGTCCACTAAACAAAATAATTATATATTTTATACTCTTAGAATTAGTAATTATCAAATAAATGACAAAAAATTTACCCAAGTTAAATTTCCAACATAAAGTTGATGTCTTCTGCCAATCTGATTTGGCTGTATATTGTTACCAAGTTGATGGTAGGGAGCATTTCCATTAGTTTCTTCATTTGAAGTTTCCCTGTCTCTGTCTCCTCTATCACTACTTTCCGAAGTACCTCGTTCATTATTACCAGGTGCTGCTGCAATTACATCATCATACAAATCAACTCCATCTCCAGCAAATTCACCTTGTACCTGAAACAATATTTTTATACAATACTTTGAAGTAATATAAGATGTTTTAAAACAATGTACTTGTAGATTAAAAATTTTTTTTAAATATTTAAAATAAATGCTAGCCGTGCTAATGAGAGTAAACAAAAAGTTGCAATGATAATTATTTGGGTAGCATACAATAAAAAAAAAAAAAAACATATTTTAAAATTGTTATTAATTAAATAATCCATATATTCATTTACGTTTCGCAGCGTTTGTACTGTACCACATCATCAGGTTTACGCCTGAATTATCGCGTCGCTTCAACAAGGGAGAGAAAAAGCTACTATGAGAGAGAGAGAGAGAGAGAGAGAGAGAGAGAGAGAGAGAGAGAGAGAGAGAGAGGGGATAATATAGTTTAATATACTTTTTGGAGTTGAAACGTTAATCGAATCTGATAAAAAATGTTGCAGAGGGTCAGGGGGGTCGGATGTTTTATGAGAAAGTCCATTTTTTTTGGGATTGAATGTTTATTGCAACGCGTCTCGCGTCTCGGGCGTTAATCGAGGATCGGGATTATCGGAAAAAACCGCAACGGCCGTCGCCGCCGCCGCCGTTGCGGCCTCCATGACGCCAATGCGATTCTGCGGGTTTCGAAGCCTCGGCAGGCAGTTATTTCGACTGATATTCGCGGTAATCGAACGTTTACTCAGCAGCCGATCGCTTCTGTTTCTCGGCGGAGTTGGAGTTGTTACGTCGGCCGGCATAATTACCTGCGCAAAATCCTGTTCAAGATCGTCGGCGTAGAGATCAATGTCACCGTCCGCCATTTTACGCCCACCGACGCTGCTCACTCTCACAGCACACGACGACAACAGGGTAAACGTAAACCCGGTGTGTGCTTCGGAAGAGTGTGTATGTTGTTCTCTGTCACACTTGGGGAGTGTTGCGCGCGCGTGCGCGCGCCGAAATCTCTCCGATGGATTTCTCCCGAGGTCCAAGGGACGGGACAGCCAGGCGAAGCCACGCCGAGGTCCGTCACGCTTTCATTACCAGCGAGAACCCGGGTGTCCTCCTCCAGAGCAATTTCCCGTCTTTTCCTTCGCTCCTTTTTCGAAGAGAGGTAACGTGCTCGGCCCGAGTCGCTCTTGCTCACAATCCAGGAACTAAGGAGGGAATTCGCTTGGATGCGCACGCAACAACGCTCCACGCGCCAATAGCGCCAAATTATCTTTTATCTTTCCTTCCTTCCACTCATTATCTCGACCAATTTCAAAATTCGGGTTCACTTGCGGGCTGCAAGTGCTTCGTTTGAACTCTTCATACTTTGACAACTCCAATTTGCATCAGTGCAACTAACCGCTCGAGGTTTGTCGATCGCGACTTTTTATAACAAACATCGAACAAATTTTCACATTATTCACAAGTTGTTCAGGCATACAGGTGCTTCAATGTGCCAGTCGATTATATCAAGATTCAAATAACTTTTTTCGAAATTTGACACAGCTTACTTCATTAATTCAGCTACACATCAATTACAATAATACATGCACCTTTTAAATATAATTACTCATTATTCAAAATTATTCAAAAGTTTAATAATATTATACTTTATTTAATACGTTTCGTAACATTAAACCAATCATTTAATGCGTTATCCTTTGAACTAAAATTTAGTTTATAGTATCTCAAAATTAAAGGTGCAATAATTGTTATTCTTCAAATTTGACTTTTACTATTTATATGTTCAAAAAAATTTTTAAATATACATATATATATTATAAAAAAAAAATAATATAAACGGTTATTACATAAAAATTGATAAAATCTGTCGCCAACTTTAAATAAATATTTATCGGGGTACCATTATTAATAAAATGAACTAATAATAAAATGTTTAGGCTTGGTCAAGTGCGAATCAAGCATTGCTAATTACGTTAAATATTATTGTTTTATTTTTAATTGGAACTTCTTATTATGAGTTATACCGAATAATAAATATAGATTAATTCGTTAATTTTAAATTAATATTTTTAATAATAAGATAATTTATTATACACCGACAAAACATATTTATTTTTTATTAATATAATTTAAGTTCACTACTCATAATAGAAGAACTTTACATTAACAATCAACAGAGTTGGAATTTTATTGTTTTGACAATAGTAGTAATTGACGTAAATTTTTTTTTTTTAATTATTGCCTTCCAGAATATTTAAATTGCAAATAATTATTAGTAATAAGCAATACGATTTTTTATAAAAAATTAATAAAATTTTATAGTTTCTTTGATTTTCAAAATTAATTTTAAATTAATTTAAACACGAATTATATAAATTCATTAATGAAAACATAAAAATATAAAATACGTTTTTATTTACTTAGTATTTTATTTGGCTAAAAAATTATAACCTGATTTAAAAATAATTGCTTAAATCTATTTTTTAAGCTCTTTTATTTATTTTACGCAAACATTGTTGTTTATTTAATTTTCACAACGTTTATAAAATAATAAAAATGTATGAGTTTACTTATAAAAATCGCCTTTTAACTAAAAGATATTTTTTAAATGTTTTAAAGTTCTTTTGTAAATAATTTATTTTGGTTGAATATAATCGTTAAATATTAAAAGTAGTATGATATTAAAGGAAACATTTATATTTGTAATATAATAGTGATTAAGTAATACACATTATTTATAGATTATTGCTAAATTAAAAATGAATTAATTTAAGACCATTATCCTAAAAATGAAGAAAATGGGAAAAATACACAAGAATCTTCGTAATACTACTGCTTTTTACAACGACAAATTTAATAAAATCAAATAAAATCTTTGTTATAATTTTTTTTTTTTTTTTTTTTTTTTTTTTTTAATCTCATAAATGAGTAATAAAGTGATAAAACAATAAAGTAATACATTTTGGGTTTAATTAAATATATTTTTAAATATAATATTAAAAGAAAAATACGTAACAGTTTATTGATGTAAAATGCATTATCAAAATTGTGCATACCTAAAATTTTTATCAAATTAATTTTCAAACGCAACATCAATTACATCGCATAGAAATTTCTTATCATAATCTTATTTGGAGCATGCGTCTATATAATAGCAGTAAACAATTTTTATTAAAGCGTAATTATTTGTCGCTGAGTTGAAATAAGTTTTATCGCGAAGGTGATTCAACAGATGCTCATCCCTGGCTTCCTGGACACCCCAAACTTGCACCCTCGGATATACACGATTTCATAAAGGTGCAAGTGGAGTTAACTTGAATAAAAATAAATTACCTCAAAGAAAATTGATGTTGACTTCTTTGGTTGTGTATGAAAGGAGAAATGGGACTGCTCCTGTGTTGAGCAAACACCCGCTTTTAACACTTTAAATATACCAATAGCTAACAGATCAATGTTGTGCATATATGTATGATTTGTATCGTTAAATATTTAATAAATATAATATAAATTAACACCAACATTCAAGTTATTAGTTCTCAAAATGTTACTATTTCCGATCAATTCCAAATTATTTTAATTGATGCTACTCATCAAAGCAATACCTTCTTTATATTTCACTTTGTCTAGTCGCTTTAATTTATTCTAATAAGAAGAATACATTTTTATTTATCTAATATTTACTCAAATATACTTATTTTTTATTTTTAATTTGAATTACATTGATTAATTTTTGTTAATTTTTTTGGAATTCTTATTCAGAGTGTTCGTAATGAATTTTAAAAAATCAAAATCTAAAGTTTTTACAAATTTCAAATATTTTTTTTTATTTGGAGATCTTTGAATAAGCAATTTAAACCGCAAAAAGTACTCAAAATTGAATGATGAAATGCTAAATAATAATTAAACAAAATTTATGTTAGTTACCGTAATTTAATAAACAACAATCAGTTATTCTACGATTGCATTTAAATACAAAATTTACCCCTTTCTACTGATTAGATTAAAATTGAAGTATTGATGTATATTTTCAAACATAATTTGCGATAATAAACTATAAAATAGCTTATAAACATAAATTATAATCTATATTGTGTATAGGCAAAATTGCGCAAACAAAAAAATGATAGTTACGGTAAAATACTTTGGAAGAATTATTATGTAATATTTAACTATCATGACTTTGATAGCAGTACAAACAAATCACGACGAGCGGCCCAAATCAATACCTTTCCAGAATTCAATAAAGAACAATGAAAATATTAGGTGATTTGTGCACAGTGATGGCAACTGATACCTTGAGGAAGATAAAAGTAGATAAATATAATGGACACTGAATTATTTATACATCTCGAAGTGGCTACGAGATTCAGACTGGAGTGTAGCTAGAGAAACATTAGTACAATAGATTACACATAAGCTGGGCATTTAAGATTTTGTATCTTAATAAATCAATTGATCTTTTCAAATATAAGCTTCTTTTTCCATGACTGAAACTACACAACAAATATCAGTAAATGCAATTTCTTGGTAAAAATGAATAAGAATCGTATGATTATTTTTTAATTTACTTAAAATAAACGTTTATATCATGAAATGTTCATAATTACTTTTTTGAATTTTAAATCTTTTTATAGAAATAACCAAATGTATATCTTTGGTATACATAATAGTTACTTATCGTGTCCTGAATAAATTTACTTCTTCGATAGATTCCACAAGGAAGCTGATAAACAAGAAATAAACTTAAAAGTACCTTAAATAAATTCTTTTCGATCATAATGTTCGTTCATTTTTATATGTTCATTCTTTTATTTAAGGAAAGAACAACATTTAAAATGAACAATATTTTGGATTTACAGTTTAAAATTTGTTATCATTTATAAAATTAAAGCAGAATACTGTTAGAAAGAAAAGATTACCTTAGACTTGTTTATCTAATCTTATTATTTTATATTATTTTTATAGCTTTTTCCGATAAAACCATTAGCTTCTCATATAGATACGTTTATTAAAGGATTTTATATTAAAAATTTATTTGGTAATAACATTATATCAAAGCGTCAATTTAAAGTTCTTTTAAAACATATTTGTTTCTATTTCAAAATTCGATCAGCATAAAAATATTTAAGAATTACCAAAGTTATTTGTGTACCATTTTTAATGAGTAAAAAACTGCAAATATTTGCAAAAAATTAACATTAGTAGTTTATTGAAGGCAATACTCACTTTCCATTAAAATATTTTTTATGTACTTTTTAGGTATATGTGAATTTTATGATTTATATTGCAGAAGGCTATAGAAAATCAATACATTAATAATAAATAAAATAATTAGTACAAAAATAAAGTAAGAAAAAAAAAATAAAATTCAATAGAAAATGAGGTAATATAAAATAACTTAAATTATAAAAAATTTAACATTTATAAACCAATTGAAATTAAAAATTTTTAAATAATAATAAATTATTAATTAAAATTTATAATAGAAAATTTGATAAATGAAAAATTAAATATGCATATTAAAAGATATGTATACAAAAGTTTTTATAATTACAAATATTAAAACAACAACATACAAATGATGATTATGAAGAAAGTTGGATTAAACAAGAATAAAAAATATCTTGATTTTTAATTAAATGAATTATTGTTTATTTTACTTTTAGTATAGTTTTATAGTAAAGTTTTACTTATAGTTCACAAAAATTTTTAATATACATAATGTAAATACATAAATATAATGCATTAAATAAATTTATTACACTTATGTGTAAATTAAATCAAAAAGATATATTTTTAATATTACAAAACGTAAAATTTTATATAAAGAAAATATTTTCTTTTTTATATTTTCTTTTATCGAATTACCAAAAAGCCTGCAAATATTTATCATAAATGAAAAACTATCAATATTAAATTTTTTTAAATAGTTATCAATTTCTTTAAAATATATAAATTACATAATTTATTATTATATCCATATTCATTAAATATAAATGGGAACTATAGTAAAAAAGAAATCACGAATTTAAAAAAAATTGTATTCCTTAGCTTTATCAACATAATAATAAAAAACTTTGAGTACAAATAAGTTGAGTATCTTAATAAAGTACAAATTTATGTAAAAATTTTTACATTATTAAGATGTACTTGTACTTTATAGTTGACCAAAAATTATTCAGGTAAAAAATATTTTTTGCAAACTAGCATTAAAACAAATACATAAATTTTAAGATATTTTAATCACAATTGTAAATTCTCATAAATATTGTTATAATTTTAACAGTAATTCAGGTTTTTATTATCAAGATTATTAATTTAATTCCTTAAATATTATACATGGCTATTGCTACATCCTTGTTTTTGATAAAAAATGATAAATAAACCAAAACTACAATGGAACTTAATGAAATGTTTAAGAAAAAATTTCTTTTTGCAATAAATTTAAACTAAATTTTATTTAAACTCAAGCAAAAAAAGAATTTTAAAACAAATATATTTCCTAAACATTGTATACGTATTTAGTTTGAATTGAAGCTTTATATTATTATTTAAATATTTAAAATTTTGAATTAGAAAGTTCCTTATTGAATAAATAAACTTTATACTTTCTAATTTATTTAATATTGTAATGACTCAAAAATAATATAAATCATTAATATAATAATGATGAAAATAAAGAAAAATTATACGCCAAATTTCTATATCTTAAACATTTTGTATAATAATGATAGTGATACACAACAAAATAAGCAATGGTTTTTGCAAGAAATTGTTAATTAAAAAAAATTATTTGTACAAGAAATCTCTGA
Organism: Eupristina koningsbergeri; assembly: GCA_018907245.1. Classification (NCBI taxonomy): domain Eukaryota; kingdom Metazoa; phylum Arthropoda; class Insecta; order Hymenoptera; family Agaonidae; genus Eupristina; species Eupristina koningsbergeri. The sequence continues at coordinate 2,890,136 of JACCHV010002921.1, forward strand.
CATAACCTATACTGTTAATAAAGTAAGTAATATTTTTTTATCCGTCATTTTATGAATGTACAGAACTATTAATTAGTTAATCAAATGTTTTTTATTTTAAATTAAAGGATCAACTGTTTTATCAAAATCAAAAACATATTTTTATTGGTTAAAATTTTTGATGTGTATTCAATTCAGGTGAAGAAAACAGAAACAACTCGCAACAATTTTACGTTGAATCTCAAAGCAATTAATGAATTGTGAAATTAAATTTCTGAATTATTCAACAGACCACCACAAGTTTACAATGCGTAATTTAATTAAAGAACAAAAGTCGTGCTTATGCTGGCCAGATGAACTTGATACAAGACAATTCTTTGAAGCAATTCCAGTGTTCTCTTTGTTCCATATTCAAACCCAATTATAATAATAATTACCGAATGAAGCTTAAATTGCGTTGTCAATGCAAAAGGTTTGGTTATCTTATTAAAAATCTCTTTTTTCCCTTGAACTTTTATTAAAAACGTTCCGATTTTCCAAAATTAAGCAAATTTAAAAAAAAAATAACATAAGAATGATATACCACACACACATGGATTCTGCGCATGTGGTCTTAAGAATTTTTGACAAAAATTGTGTTACGATTTGGATCACGACCTGCATGTCTAGTTACCGACAATTGCAAGCGGTCTCGAGTATTAAACTATACCTTTGATCGCATTTTTTCAGTCGAGGAAAATCAGAATTTAGATGACTGTATGTATGTATACTTACGAGTTATAATATCCACATTATTGAAATTGAAGACCGAGGAAACAATTCGATTAATTTGGTTAGCAGAAAAGAATTTTTTTATTGAAGAAACAAATATAACTTTAGCTATCAATAAAGCATTTTTTACCCATAATAAATATCACGACTCGAGTTTTATTTAAAAGTGTAAAACACAATTGAATTGCAAAATAAAATAATTTTGAAAACGTAAGTTCGAGTTATGTGTATTATAACTCACTCTGTTTTATTTATTTTTATGTTTAAAAATAGTTAAGACGTAGTTAATATATCGCAATGAATTTAAAGAGAATTTTACTGGTTCCGATATACAACATGATGCACATGATAAAATTGGTTATCGTAAATTTGTGTTATTTTTTAACTATAAATAATTTGTAGGTTAAAGTTTTATTATAAATAATAATTTGTTTATTCACAATAATGCATAAAACACAAACATTTATTTAGTATTTTATCAGATCTAAAGGATGAGTAGCATAAATAAAAAAAATAAAAAACATGAAATATAATTTCGACTTTATATTTCATTCAATTTTAGAAATTGGTAGTTCTTAATACACATGTTTCAGATTTAAGGTTTCATCAAATAATCATCACAAAAGTAGATAACTATTTATATGGGATATAACATCAATGTCTCAGAAGAATCAGGTTTAAAATTGTTGATTATTTTTTGTTAAGTTTTTGTGTACATTAAATTATTAATTATTTAAATGCCATATACCACTATTACTGAAAATTCACAAAACCCTCTAACACTACGTTAATATTATTTATATATAGCATTGTTATTGTATGCTGAATCTTTCTAAGATTTCAAAACCAATTTTTATATATAAGGAATTTATTTTAAAAAAATTATCCCTACATGCTTCTAGTATCTGCTACATATTACTGTTTAATCATCCAAAAATATATGTAGTTTGAATGATGCTTTTTTATTATTATTATTTGTTTTTTATTTCAGTTGCAATCCTGCATGCTTTGTAATAACCAAAAAGCAATACCAGCAGAGCATCCTATTTATATTAGTCTGCCAAATATCTGAACTTAATAGATCAACTTTATGGCTACATTTATTAATCGTATAATGTCTGGAGAAAATCAGTTTCGCACAAATGACATAAGAACTGAAAATTCTCCTCTACAGATTTTTGTAAAAGCAAAGAAAAAGATCAGAGATATTTTTGTTGAAATCGATGATTATGTAGTTGATTCTAAACGATTTATTGAATGTAAGTAATTTGAATAATAATAATTTTTTAATATTATAATTTTATATTGAAATTATATATAATTACTTTTTATATCAAGTGTTACAACAGAATCAAAAAATACTCGATGAAGAAGAAGTAGAAAAAGTGAAAAGCTATGTTTCTAAAATTCAAGGAATACGAGACGTACTTAAAAGGGATCATATGAAAGTTACATTTTTTGGAAGGTTTGTATTTTATTTCTTCAACTATATATTTTTTAATTTATTTATTGAATATTTTTATTTATTTAATTCTTTAATTGATGACTTATTAAAAAATATATATTAAAATTTATTTATTTTTTTCTTATAATTACAAATGTTGAGAAATTTGTAGTAATTAAAAATACACATCTATTTTTAAAGAACAAGTAATGGAAAAAGTACAGTTATTAATGCAATGTTACGAGATAAAATATTGCCTAGTGGAATTGGTCATACAACCAATTGTTTTTTACAAGTTGAAGGATCTGAAAGTGGGGAAGCATATTTAATTACAGAGGGATCTAATGAAAGACAGCCTGTGCAATCAGTAGGACAACTTGGTCATGCTCTGTGTAAAGAGAAATTGGGTGAAAGTAATCTAGTTAGAATTTTTTGGCCAAAGGATAAGTGTCTACTGTTAAGAGATGATGTAGTATTTGTTGATAGTCCAGGTGTCGACGTAACACCTAATCTTGATGATTGGATTGACAAACATTGTCTTGATGCTGATGTTTTTGTATTAGTTGCCAATGCAGAGTCAACATTAATGATTGCGGTTTGTAATTTATAAATATGTTTTAATGATATTAAATTAAAAATATCTTCTCATTTACAGGAGAAAAATTTTTTTCATAAAGTTTCAACTAGATTATCAAAGCCAAATATATTTGTTTTGAATAATCGTTGGGATGCATCTGCTTCAGAACCAGAATTTTATGATGAGGTACGATAAATAAAATCTAATTAAATATTATTCTTTTTAAAACTGATATTATATATTAAGATTTTGGAAAGTTCATGATATCATGAATTTATTCTTTAGCAGGTCGATATACAAAAAGAGGTAAGATCTCTTTCTGATTCCACCATGAAAAAACTTTTATTTCGATATAAATTTGCAAGCTTTGCATTTATTTTTAGTATTTTTAATAGATTCTAATCACTTAAAACTTTATTGCAAAAATATATTTAATATATTATGAAATATAATGAATTTTTTTTTATAATAGTATACATGTATTTAGAAAAATTGTATCCAATCAAGTAATTATAAACTTTTTTAAACTTTTTAAAACATTTTATTTAATTTTACGTTTATAAATGTAAATATATATAGTTTATAAATATAATTCAACCTCTGGTATTTATAAATTTAATAAAAATTGTAAAATATGTTAAAAAATTGTTTTAAGAGTTTTCAAAATAAAAATGGACTACATTTTGAAGTGATTAAATCCCTTAAATTTCTATTTTTCATATGCAAATTGCTTCTTTAAAGCACATTTATTTTATTCTTATTATTTGTTAATTTTTTTTTTATTTATTTATTTTTGTGCACAAGTTTTGTATGATTCATAAAATATTTTCACTTAGGTAAGAGCACAGCATCAAGAAAGAGCCGTTGATTTCTTATCGAAAGAATTGAAAGTTTGTAATCCAAAAGATGCTGAAGAACGAGTTTTCTTTATTTCTGCTAAAGAAACTCTTCAAGCTCGACTTCAAGAGCAAAAGGGTCAACCAGCTCATAGTAAGTTTTGAATTGAAAATTCTTTAAAAATTAAAAATTATATTACTATACAAAATTTAATGAATGGTTAGATGCTGCACTTGCTGAAGGATTTCAAAAACGTTATTTTGAGTTTCAAGACTTTGAACGTAAATTCGAAGAATGTATTTCAAAATCAGCAGTGAAAACTAAATTTGAACAACATTCTCAAAAAGGAAAACTTATTGCAACGTTAGTAATTTTAATATCAAATTTTGGTGAAATATTTAGAAAATATGAATAATATTTTAAATTTCTTACAGAGAAATCCGTCAAACATTAGATAAAGTATTAGATCAAACACAAAAAATGAAATCAGAACAACTTGCCCTAAAAAAAGAAGTTCATGATAAATTAAATTATACTGAAAATCGTTTGATTACATTAACTCAAGAGATGAAAGAAAAAATTCATCACATGGTTGAAGATGTAGAACAAAGAGTTTCAAAAGCTTTAAATGAAGAAATCCGTAGATTAGCAGTTCTTGTAGATGAATTCAGTGTGCCTTTTCATGCTGAACCTTTGGTAATAAATGTTTATAAAAGAGAATTGCATGGTCACGTAGAAAATGGTCTTGGCTCAAATTTAAGAGCTCGATTGAGTACGGCCTTAGCATTAAATATTGAAAAATCACAAAGAGAAATGATAGAAAGAATGTCTTGCTTATTACCTGAAAATAAACAACAAGTATCTGTAAATATTTTACCAAGAAGAGAACCTTTCCAAATACTTTATAGATTAAATTGTGACAATTTATGTGCTGATTTTCATGAAGATCTTGAATTTCGTTTTTCATGGGGAATTACAGCTCTTATACATAGATTTGCAGGCAAGAAAAGTCAAAGACTTGCCATTACACATTTACCTCCTGAGGTTTGTTATATAAAATTGTTATTATTATTTATCCAATGATCAGTATAAATTATTTATGCATATAATTTATAAAACAATATTTTATAATTTAATTTTCAATAATTTTAGGCTCATCAGTCTATTGTGTCCCCTACAGATAGTATAGATTCTTCTAAATTTATTTCTACCTCAAATGGATTTGTCTCAGATTCTGACGATTGGTCTTTTGCTGCTAAAGTAGCACTAGCATCAGTTTCTTCTCAAGCCTCAGTGGGTGGACTAGTAATAGCAGGATTTGTAAGTTTGTTTTATTCAGACAATAATATATCCCTAAATTTTAAAAAAATCATTTTAATTTTTAATAATAAATTTCAAAATAGAAATATCTTAATTGCTAAAAAAAAGAAAAATAATATTTTTAAGATTAATAGTTAATTATTATTGATTAATAATTATAATTTAATTAAAATTTTAGGAGTGAAAAAAGTTTCGATTATAATAAAAATATTAAACTTTGATTATTTTAATAGTAATACAGCATTATTTGAAATTGAATGCTCAATAAGAATAATATATTGTAATTTATTGTTTATGTAAAAAAAAAATTATTATCAGTTCTCATAGTAATTAAACTATAATAAAAATGAAAATAAAGTTTTTAATAATTAAAGAACGTAGTAATTTGAATCTAAATTTAATATTTATAAATATAAATTTGATAGAATTATAAAATATAAAATGTAAATTTTGAACAACAAATATTTAGTATTTTAAGAATTGAAAATTTTTTAATTTCTAAATGAATTACATAAATTAAACAATTATGATAATACTATATTTGTTAAACATTTTTTCATAAAAATAAAATTTGAAAATTAATAAAAATGTTTTATTCTGTATTTCACTTTTTGATGTATCTAACAATAATTTAAATAATGAAATAACCTTAACATTTATACTATAATCTTATTTATTACTTCATAAATTTTTAATAATATACAAATAAGAAATTCTTTTTAAATATTTATCTTGAATTATAATTATCTAACAATTAATTTGAATAATAGCATATTTGTATACACATTTTTTAATTTTTAATTTGTGTTATTTGTTTTATATCAAGTAATTATTTTTATTTTATTTAGATGTTAAAAACTATTGGTTGGAAACTTATAGCTTTAACTGGAGGCATTTATGGTGCTTTATATTTGTATGAGCGATTAACATGGACAAACAAAGCAAAAGAACAAACTTTTAAGAAACAATATGTAGATCATGCAACAAAAAAATTGAAGCTTATTGTTGATCTTACTTCGGCCAATTGCAGTCACCAAGTTCAACAGTAGGTTACTGTACATTTTTAATGTAACGATCAATAATCAATATATTAATAATAATAACAATTAATAACATTGGGTATTTTTAGAGAATTATCAAGTACATTTGCAAGGTTATGTCAGTTGGTGGATGAAACTACTTCAGAAATGGACAATGAATTAAAAAAAATTAGTACAACACTTCGTGCTTTAGAAGAAGCTGGCACAAATGCTAAAGTTCTCAGAAATAAGGCTAACTATTTAACAAATGAACTTGATTTGTTTGATTCAGCTTATTTGAAATCTTTACTATAATTTATTTTTAAATTATTGATGAATTTGTTTAAAAGATTATGCAGTGGCAATGATAGAATGATTTTTATGTACATGTATATATATATATATAGACAAATTTTTTTTTGCAAATAGCTTGTTGAGCATCTTAGTAATGCTTTATCTTTTAAAAGTCTAGTCTTCTATTTTTCACATTATTTATCTTAATTACAAAAAGGGACACTTGATTTATTTGGTTATATTTTATTCTATTAGTAAAAGATCAAAATACTTTTTTAATATTTATTAATTATACAGTTTAATGAACTCTAATGTTGTTTTAAGCAACTCAAAATTTAAATATGTTAATTCTAGATTTTTAATAATTTACTTTATAAAATATGAGCTGTGCTTAATAGATATTAGTTGAACTTTATTTACATATTACTATTTGTCAAAATAAATGATTTATTACTAAAAAGAGAGTTAGTTTTATTTTGTACCTATTTATTTAAATTGCCTTACATTATGATAACATGTAAATAATGCTGTGAATATTAAAAACTAAATTTTAAACAGCTGCCTTTATTGCTTCTGTGTATTTCTTGATCTTGCTGGATACACTCATATCTACATATTTATCTCCAATGGTAACGATCATACCACCAATAATAGAAGAGTCAACTTTTGTTGTAAGTAAAATTGTTTCACCTTTTTGCAAAAATGCTTTTAAAGCAGCTTCTAATTTCGCCTTGCTATCTGAATCGAGAGTTTGGGCAGTAGTTACCTCACATACAACTTCTCCTCTGTTGGCAGCCATTATAATTTTAAAACTATTAATGACTTGATTAATGTTTGTAAGTCTTCCATTTTCAGCAAGAAGAGTTAAAAGATTTAGAGTTGCTGGATTGAAACCTAATTTAACTTGTTTTAAAGCTTCAGATTTTGTTTTACGCTTTACAGAAGGATCCTTTATAAATTCAGATAATTTTTTATCAGTCTTCAACAATCCCTAGTAATGTATTGAAAATTAAATTTAATTGATTATTTTTTTATACATATTGAATTGGCTTATTAACGTTAAAATTTAAATATTTAAATTTACTTGGAATTTTAATAAGTCTTTTTCAACAGAGTCTAAAGACTTTTGTTTACTTGCTGCAGAAAATAATGCTGTTGCATATCGACCTTCTAAACCAAAAACTTGAACTGGTGGCTGTATAATAATAATAACATAATCAATTGTACTTTCAGACATAATGGATATAAAAATATCGCATATCTATGTTATTTACCTTAACCATTTGTTGGGCAGCAGTTGATGATGAAAATGATCTGACCTATGAGTCAATTTTATCAATTATATTACTTTCGTATAAAATTCTTTTTAAATTTCATCATGGTTATATAATTAAAATTTTTCATATTTTTAAATCCATTAGTTTATAATAATTATTCAAAAACCAAATTAATTAATTAAACAATAAATATTTTTGTTATTCGATAAAAAAGTTAATAATTTTTAAGTAAGTTTAAATTATATTTTGACAATGCAATGGAGGTTATATTATAAGTATTAACTTTTCTTTTATGAAGCAATAAAAAAATTAAGAAATATTGTATCTTTTGAGACAAACTGTTTGTTATTAAAAACTGTATACTTAGGGGAAAAAACTTACGATCATATTAATTTTACTCGATGCCATTTTCAAAATTTCTTTTTACTACAGATAAACTAATTCACAATCCAGGATTACCCCCACCACTGATTGCATAACGTAGATGAATCGGGATAGTTGGTCGGCTTTTGTGTTTGTAGTTAACTCTTCTACGCTCGAAACTTTGATACGGGAATTAGATAGAACTTCCCGTATTCGACGGAAATGACGACAAGTCGTCATATCTGAGTACTTTATTCAAATACGACATAAATCACATATTTAGTATATCAAATATTTACACGTCGTCTGCATGTTTTTTTTGTTCTTTTAATTTGTATAATTGTTTCATTGTATTTTTTAAAAACTACATTACTATGATTATTCGAACTTTTCTGCTTCTCTTTATTCAACTACATATATCAGAGAGATTCCGTAAACTATTTTCTATACATGAAGGTTTGGATATCATCCCTTATATTATTTTATGTTGATAAATTTGTAAGTGTAAACATAACCTGATTCTTCATTTGTACAATCAAGTGATAATTAAAAAGTATTATTTATAAGATCTTATCAATTAAAAAAGAAATGTTATCATGACTTCAACAACTTCATTCATTACCCAAGATGGACCAGCCAATGCACTAGCCCTAAATAAAGATAATTCTCAAGTGGTAATAGCTGGTCGAAATGGTAGGTCTACTATCATTTACATATTAAATTTTATATAAAAGTATTATAATTGTTACTGATATTTTACAGTTTTCAAAATATTTACATTACTGGAAGATAAATTTGAAGAATTTTGTAATTTACGTGTAGGAAAAAATTTAAATTTAAACTTTTCTTGTAATGATGTAGCCTGGAATCTTATAGAAGGTAAATAAATTAGATTTTTATTTATACTTTATTTAATCATGTATTTATTTATGTAGATCATATTCTGGCTACTGCTGCCACAAATGGAGCAGTAGTTGTATGGAACTTAAATCGACCATCCAGATCCAAACAAGAATATGTGTTTGCTGATCATAAACGAACTGTAAATAAAGTTAGTTTTCATATGTCAGAGCCTATGTGGCTAATATCAGGTTCTCAAGATGGTACTATGAAATGCTTTGATCTTAGAATAAAAGAAGCAACAAGAACTTTTTATAGGTATAAATGTTCCAAAGTATTAATTGATATTTTTGAAATTTTATTTATCATTTTTTAAATTTTATTTTATTTATATTTTTCAGCAATACAGAATCTGTTCGAGATGTACAGTTTTCACCACATCAAGCTCATACCTTTGCAGCAGTTTCAGAAAATGGACATGTTCAATTATGGGATTTACGTCGACCTGATAGATATTTTCAACATTTTACAGCACATAGTGGACCAATTTTTGCTTGTGATTGGCATCCAGAGATGACATGGCTTGCTACAGCTTCTAGGGATAAAACAATAAAAGTATGGGATTTAACAGCAAAACCAAGTTGTGATTATACTATACATACTATAGCATCAGTAGGGCGCATAAAATGGAGACCACAAAGAAAATATCATATAGGAAGTAGTGCTCTTGTAGTAGATTGCAGTATTAATGTATGGGACATAAGAAGACCATATATTCCATTTGCTAGTTTTAGTGAACATAAAGATATTCCAACTGGAATAGCTTGGCGAGGAGATCCACAATCATTCTTATCTACCAGTAGAGTAAGCATTAATTAAAATATTTTTGTACAATTTTTTAACAATAATGTTTATTTTTTTAAATTTGATATGAGGCACCTTCCATTGTTGTAATTAGATATTACATACATATAAAATTTAAACATATTAATTATGATATCATAAATAATGTTCGTTTAAACATAGGACTGTACTTTATATCATCACATATTTCAAGATGCAGTTCGACCTGCAAGTAGTGCTAATCCACAAGGTATTGCTCTAAATACCAAAGGAGACATAGCTTATGCTTGTAAAACTGCAGTTAGTACTCCAACTAGTGTAGAACAAATTACTAGTAGGCTAATGAGGTATGTATTTTTTTTCATTATTGAATGCCAGTAATTAATAATATATTTTTTGTAGAAAAACACCAATTAGCAATGATACATTTTGTCAAGCTTCAAGTTGGATGCATAGATTTACTGCATTAACTCCTAATAGTAGCAGAGACATCAAATGGTTTAAAATTTGTGCAGAAAATTATTTATTAAATGGTAGATTAAATGATATTTGTGATCATAATTCTGTTGTTGCCAGTAATGCTGGTAGAAATGATGTAAGTAAAAAAATATTTTATTATTAATATTAAATTAATATTAAATGACATTAATAGGTCAGTACAATATGGAGTATCATTAAAAGTTGCTTTGAAAATCCATTGAGTAATAGCAATAATGTACCAAGACGTCCAGTTTCTGAACAAGATGTAGCAAATACTTTAAATTTACCTTGCATAGGTACAAACAATGACCAATCAACTGCAGGTAAAATTTACATATAATTTTCTGAATTATATTACAGAAATAATAATTTGAAAAATATAAATATCTTTATCAATCTTACACAAATGATTAAATATAGTATAAAAGCATTTGTTAATTTAAAAAAAATAAAAGATAAAAAAATTTCACTATTAAATAATCAATGAGCTTATAATTAAGTTACTTTTTATACATTTTTTAAACATTTCTTTTTATAGTAATATTTTTTTTATTATCGCCATATTTATGTCATTTTATTTGCTATTATTATTTTGTTTTCAACAATTAAAATTTTTCACAAATAGGTTTTGACAATGACACAAAGTCGATACAAGGTGAAATCGCACCAGGTGTTGTAAGCGGTGGAGATGATGAGACTGAAACAGATGAGCCTCTAGAAAATCAAAATTTTGCTGGACCCTTTCTTTCCAGCTATAGAAGATCGCTGCCAGGTCATAAACGTCAGCCAAAAGGTGATTTTTCCTTTGGTGAGGGAGAATTGGAACCACTGACTATCGAATATAGCAGTGGCTTTATTGACAATATGAACAATGATAATGACTGGTCTCTACCAAAAGAAGCTTTTCCTTTAAGACATGAAATTCAAAATAGATCTCCACCTCCTGAACAATTTCCAAATCACTCACCGGACATAAATGATGATGCTCTCTCAATAATGGTGGAAGATCAGCCCTGTCAATTAATTGTTACATCTGTACCAAAACCAATATTTTGGGATCCAACTAATCTTGTTGAAGACGCACTTAGACATCACGCTAATATCAAGGACATTCAAACGGCAGCTTGCATTCTCTTAGCCCTCGGCGACAGGCGTAAAGATCTTAATATTGAAATAGCCTTACAAGAACATTGGCTCTTGGAGTACTTAGATATGTTAGGAAAATTCAAATTGTGGGAGGTTGCTACCAGAGTAAGTAGTTTTATCTCTTATTATTAATGAAGTTTTTCAATTAATAATTATATAAATAATCTATGTTATATGTTTTTACTATTGAAATTTAATCACTTTCGTTTCTAAAATAAAGTTATTTAAATTTCTTGATTTTTCATTTATTTATATAATTATTATAAATAATATATTATAAAGTGACTATAACAATTTAAAATTTTAAATACTTTTATTCGTGAGTTTCTTTATATAAAATTTGGTATGAGTATTTAATTTATAAATATCTTTTCCCCTTTTTTAAATTCTTAATGCATTAATTTTATCTCTTTTATTTAAAAAATTGATTGAATTTTTTAATTTTATAAATTAGTCTCAGAATGTATTTATCATAATTTTACTTTTCATTATTTTTCTAATTATACTATTACATAAGAATAAAAGTTATTTTGGTATGAGCAAAATATTTTTTGCTGCTTAAGTTGTAAAGCATCAATATTATTATACCAACCATTAGTAAACATTTCGTATAATATTAGAGAAATCTATAAAGATAAATATATAAATGCTTCGGCTAATTCTTAAATTTTTTTTAATTTATTGTTAAAGTAAAAAAATATAAAATAATCTGTTATATATAATTGCTGATTTAATTATTATATTATAATTTTAAGCCCGAAAAAATATTAAAACACACAATAAAATTGTTTCTAACAAAATTTAAATACAAATTTTTTTTTAGATAATACAGTTAGCTTGGATTCCATCAGTATCTCAACTCAATCAACAGTCTACAACAATACATGCATGTTGTTCTTCTTGTACAAAACCTCTTCATAGATCAGCTTGGTTGTGTGATCGATGCCATTCTTCAAAACATGCTCTTTGTTCTATTTGTCATCAGGTAAAAAAAAGTTTATATGAAAAATTATTATTGTTTTACTGTGCATTTTTATACAAATAGGTCGTCCGAGGAATATATGCCTGGTGTCAGGGATGTGCTCATGGGGGACACGTAAATCATATGAATGAATGGTTTAATACGAATAAGCAATGTCCAACTGGTTGTGGACATACTTGTGAATATATTTAAGACTTAAATTTTCTCAATTTTCGCAATTTTGCTTAAATTTTATAGGATTAAAATTCAGGTTGCAAAATTAAAATATATTGTAGCGAATACCAAATTAATTAGAATTTTAACAACTAATTGTACTTTTGTAGTGCTTTGTTTCTGTGATCAGTTATATTTGTAAATATTATATTAAAAAATAGTGCACGATTATTTTTACTATTGTACCATAAAAAAAAATTGTAATTTTATATATTATTTATTTTACTAAAGTTAGGGTAGTTATTTAGAATAGTTATGAATATATTAAGTTAATAAAGTTAAAAACCTTTCAAACTATTTGGAATTGTAAGACATTTTTTTATACCTGTGATAAAGAAGAGGTTTATACAAATTTTATTACATTAAGTAAATATTATATAAATAGAATACTTATTTGATTAACTACTTTAATTAAGATTAATCTTTAATCACTTTGATTATATTTATAAAAAAGTAATTTGCAAATAATCTATACCTATGTGAAATTCACAAAATATTTAAAAAGGCACAATTTACAAGATTACAAAAATATAAAATTTAAGTGTATGGCGAGATCTGTTCTTTGCAATTGATGATTAGCTATTATAACATAGCCTTACACCTGTAAAAATATTAACTTGAATATTTTTTTTCTAATAATAGTAGTTTTACTAAATAATCAAAAATTTTAGTAAATAACCACACCACTTAATAATTAATGATAATAAATTGAAGTATTTACTAATCAAATAAAATTTAAATAAAATTCATCAATAACTTTAAAATATTTTTGTATGGCCTCATGGAGGCACGTCTACTTTATTTTATTTTAACAAAGGACATTACTTTTTATTTTCAGTCTATACATTTTCCTTGCTTGATTAACTTGATGAAATTGAGCAATTATTTTCAATAATATTTCATCATATTTGGAAAAGGAATGAACATGAAAATGCAACTCTATTTTTTACGAAATATTTGTAAATCCATTCATACATAAATGTATAAAAATTTATCAGAATCTTTCAAACAGATCTCATGCCATTTTTCTTTGCATAATTAGGAACTTGTTAATGATAAAAATAATTATTATTCATACTTATAAACTTAAATTTGTGTATGTTTTTAGTAAATTCTGACATATTTAATACACAGACAGGTGAAATTCAAATGATTACATAAAATATGTTATTAAATATTATTATTTATTAAATCATATTCACTTAAACATTCATTTTTATAACAAATAATCAAAGATATCTTATAAAATAAAAATTAAATGAAATAACATTATAATTAATATTTTAAAAGAAAGTAATCATAAAAATTGTTGTTTTAAATTTTTTCTTTTGTTAGTATTTAACAATATAAACTTTTTATAATTCATAAATTATAAAGTAAATTAAATATTATAATCAAAAACAATTTTTTTTTTAATATAATGCGGATAGGGAATATAATTCAAACCATTAAATTTAAATAAATATGTGCATTGCTAGCCTAATATGAATATAAAAACATCACCAAAAATAATTTTAATTATTTTCTAAAGATTTTCTTCTGTATTTCACTTGTCTGTGTGTGAATAATTAATAAACTATAAATGTAAGCGCAATGAATGGGTTAAGTGAGGTGAGAATGCTTATTGTTCACATTTGAAAAAGCTGCCAGTGAAAAATGGTACACAAATACAAATATTGAATCGTTTATCGAACGTCATTAGCTTGATTGATGAATTTTTTCGGTACAAGCACGTTAGGCATTGAATCGAATTGCATTTTCGTTAGAGAACAGTACAACAATTTCTTTTTTTTTTTCGTTCACCTGCCTCTCCTTGATTTTCCTGAGCCTTGCGATCAGCAATTGCGCGCATTAAATCGAAAAAAACCTGAAATTTAGATCAAAATAAAATAAAAAATTTAATTAAACATTCTCAAATGATTTAATATAAAAGATAATATTTAATAAATTATTGAATATAAAAATGCATTGAATTATTTTCAATTTAAATTTTAATTATTTTTTTAATAAATATGTTTATACGTTCAATAACAATTTTTCATTTAAAAATACACATTAAAAACATTATTAAAATAATGTCAATAATTTTTAAATTATTTTCAAATTGAAGATTTTTTTATTAACCTCAAATATCAACATTAAATATGATAAAAAATTTTATTGACTTACATTTTTAATTAATTTTGTTAATATTAAACATACTGAAATTATAATAATACTAAACTAAAATGTAACAATAGCAACTGCTTCTACATTAAATAACTATTAAACAATTAAAAAGATGTATATATACATTTTTTAATGAAAGCATTTTAAGCAATTATGAAAATCAAGTTTTATTGTGACAATGATGCAAATAAAAATAAATTTAAGCATTTCATCATTATTTATTATATCTTGTATTATGAATTTTGTACTATGAAAGCATGACAATTAAAGTATATTTAAAAGCGGATTTATAATGTGAATGCGAAATGAATAAATATTTATTTATATAAAAAAGTGCAAATATCCAACCTATAGAATAATACATTTCTTTTTCTTCCTCTTTGCTCGATCCTTGCCTCGTCCGTTACTCGCTGATTTATCTTCAATTTTTCGTGATCGTATTTCACGCATCAAATCGAAAAATACCTGAAAATGTGCAAGTGATGCTTTCAAGCATATAATCAAGATGCTATTTAACAAATAACATTAGTAACAATAGTAATATCGATGCTGATATGATTTTAAACATATCATCAAAATAGTATACTCTGAAGAAAGTGACAGAAATAAAACGATACAAAATTCATTGAAAGAACAAAACTAGTTCATTGGTAAAGATCTACAATTATAAATATTTAGCCAATAAATAAAAATCATGCAATAATTAGGCAAGACACTTTAGTAGAAAAATGATTTTGATTTTGTGTTATATATACCTTATCGACATTTTCTCGAGTTTTCGCGCTTGTTTCTACATAAGGTACACCCCACTGTTGCGATCTGCCCTGTGCTTCTGCTAAACTAACTTTTCTTTTCTCCTGAAGATCACTTTTATTGCCCACCAATAGAAAAGGAATGTTTTCATCATTTTTTACTCGCAAAATTTGCTCCCTACAAAGAAGACAAACAAACATTATTGTAGTAGCTTAAAATATGAAGAGTTTAAATAGTTTTATCGCTTTTAAATCTTAATTATTAACATAATAGTACAATTATCAGAGATTTAAATATTTTCATTATATTTAGTAATAAAATAATGATATACCATGTCATATTAGACAATGAAGCTATGAAGAATTTATTGTACAAGTAAATACAATTAAATATATCATTGGATAAGTTATACTTAATAAATAAGTTGTCAATCAACGTTATTAAAAATTATTTTAGTATTTGTATTAGATTAATTTATTTTTATTTTTCAAATGGCTTTGTTAATGGATATTGTTAATGCTATATATATGTATTATTATTATTGTGTATAATATATATTATATTATTATTGTATTATTTAAAGTGCACCTAAATTCTTGTGTTGCTTGAAAACTATCATCTTCTGTAATAGAAAATACACAAAGAAAGCCTTCTCCACTTCTAAAATAGTTATCTCTAATTGCTGCATAATCTTCTTGACCTGCAGTATCCAATATATCTATTTGTACTTCTTCTCCATCAAGGACAACTTTTTTCCTGTATGAATCAGCTTTTGTGGGTTCATAATCTTGAACAAACTTTGCAATGCTGTATTATTTAATTTGGTCAAAATATACATATTTAATATAAAAATTATATAAAATTTAGTTGATTACCTCATCATACATAAATTGCAATGTTAAGGCTGATTTTCCTACACCTCCACTACCCACCATAATAACTTTGTGTAGCGCCTGAGCAGCTCCTGGTTTTTTGGACATCTTTATAAGTATTCTATAATTAAAAAAAATATTTAGAAAGATTTCTTTTTTTCTCACAAGGAAGAAAGAAAATGTTATTAATGAAAAACAGTACTTTACTCCTAGAAACTATAGGAATAAAAAATATACAAAGTGTAATCTTGCAAAGGAAATGGTAACTATGTTGTCAGTGTGAGAAATCTCCACAGCAGACTGAACATATTAGAATATTTTTATTCTACTTATACATTGTAAGATGAAAGATTATAAAATTTAAGCAATAAGGCACTTGTAAAATCTGGCAATTAGAAGGATCCCGTTTGCACGATCAATATTTAAAATGTTATAAGTTTTGAAAAACATCTAAAAGGAAGGTTGTAAATTTTTTATCAGGCTTTCAAAGACGAGTGACACGCGTACAGGTGTCTTTTGATCGCGAATTCTTTTTCTTTTCTGAGTAATCCGAGCGGAAATGGGTTCTGCCCAACAGTCGGAGGAGTCCGCGACGTTCTGTTTAGTCTTTGATTCAAAAGTAATTGGGCAAATAAAGCAAGGGCGTGTACAAAAGTGCGCGAGGAATGGGAAAAGGCGGTGCCGCGGCGGCCGAACACACATGCACACGTACGAGAGTATAACCGCGCGCGCGAAAACACGTCTCCGAGGGACTTGCAAGGGCAGCGCGAAATCCGTGTCCTGATAAAGATCCGAGTGCAATACGAGTGTCGGCTCGGGGGAAGCAGTTGTCATTCTACAGAAACACCGTCCGTGGGATTTCGAGAGAAAAAATTGGACGCGACGACGAGGGCAGGACGAAGCTCCGTGGAGATGCAAAAGAGAGGAGCGCCAGGTTAAATCGACGACAGGTATCCGGAACCGGCGTGCCACCGTTTCCCGGATTTTTTGTTTCACTCGTCATTGGGGGGGGGGGGGCTACGACTCGCATGGGCGGAAGCAAACGTAATCGGGGAATGTGCGCGTCTGGCGAGCGCTCGCCTGCGTCGGCGACACTTCGACCCGGTGACAACGAGGGTACCTTTGACACGGAGCGGGTTGTCTCAAAGCAGGTGCACTGGGCCAGGATGGGACGAAGCTGGCACGTACGCGGCTCCAGTCGGTGTAGGCCCTGACGTTTCCCTCGACGCACTGCCCGTCGAACGCCGAGCACCTCCCCACCCGCGGATGTCGCACCCACACACGCGTACAGCTGTGGGTGTGTGCAATGGGTCTCCGCTGGATTACCGTGTTATTATTACCACCGCAGTTTCCAGATTCGAGGGCGTCGCGGTTGCCCGTTCGTCTGCCGACTGTCGACGTATGCCCGCCGCCCGCGCCCTCACTCGCTCTCTCTCTCTCTCTCTGCACGGGCTGTTAATCGCGTAGTGCGCATGCGCGCTCCGTGTGTGTGGCCGAGCTTTTTTAAATTCCCAATTGGGTCGAGTGTTTGCCCGACGTTCAGGCGACTTCCCGCTCTGCTGCTTTATCGTGGTTTTTATATTGATTCGTAAAGTAGTGGTCCCATAAAATATTGTGTTGCTCGCACGACAGGCAATGTAGACATGCTCGTGCCTGTCCCAGTGCTCGAACTCTCCAAACTCGTGTGTGCACTCTAGCCGCCCACCTACACAGAATGTACATGTGACAGTAAAGTTTGCAAATTAAAAGCCTTGCTCAACTTAACACACGGCTCATTCGCACTTTCTAAAACACTATTTAATTTCGGTAAATTTTTTAAATAACATTATCACAATCGCGTGACTCCCTCCATATACATCGACTGATAATGCAGATATCTCACTGAGCGAGTACTCTATGTGTAGGCTAAGTCATTCGATTACGTACACTCAATCGCTGATCGCACACAGTCACCTCACCGCCATCGGTCTGGCGTGTGGTGCTCGTACTCTATCATCATCGTCTTCCCGTTAATTCTTTATACCTTTACCATTATCTATTCAGTACTTTTCTGATTTACACATTGAACTGTCATTGCTTGTTGCATAATCATGAGGCCATCTATATTTTACGCGATTTAACCGATCATTTTCAGAATATATTTAAAACTATTTTTCCAGAGCAATGGAAAATCAAGATACAGCCAGTCATAGTCACATTGCCTTGCGAGAAAATCTCGTAAGTATTTGTAATACACCCTTGACAATTTTTAAAATGTACTTTTTAATCCTTGATAAAACTTTTCAATAGCTATTGCATTTTTTTATTTGCATGAAAAGGGAAACTTTGTACTTGTCTATGTTACTTTTTAATTAAAAATTATATTCTTGGATAATATACATTACAAGAATCTAATGTTTTCTTGCAGGTGAATACGGCTGTCAAATTCCTGCAAAATCCAAAAGTTTTTTCTAGTCCTGTCAGTCAAAAACAGGAATTTCTCAGGCGTAAAGGATTAACAGAAAAAGAAATTCAAAAAGCATGTGAAATTGCTTCAGTTGGAATAAACAACACAACACTTGGACCTAATCAAAGTGATTATACTGCTGTATCTATACCACAAGGACAAATATATTCACCATATCTACAACATCATCAATCAACTTTTTTCTATAAACTTAAAGATATTTTAAATGGAATAGTTTTATTTTCAGCCAGTTGTTACTGTGTTTATTGGCTTTACAAAGTATATTAAATTATTGAAATATTGTTTTAAGATTGAATATCGATTTTAATTTTGAATTCATTTTATAGAAATTTATACATCCATTGCTATTTGGATGTAAAAAAAAAGATCCACCCAAAGATCCAGTTGTGGAATTAGATAAAAACATTCAAATTGTGAAAGAATCCATAAATCAAGTTAAACATGATGTTCAACAACTAACACAAAGTCAAACAGTTGATCCATCA
Organism: Eupristina koningsbergeri; assembly: GCA_018907245.1. NCBI lineage: Eukaryota > Metazoa > Arthropoda > Insecta > Hymenoptera > Agaonidae > Eupristina > Eupristina koningsbergeri. The sequence goes on from JACCHV010002921.1 coordinate 2,909,267, forward strand.
GTACCTCAACTTGTTCATGAACTAAAGCAGGACTTAGCTAGTTTAAAATCTCTCTTATTATCAAGGTAAATAATTGTTAATATAAACATGTTGATATAACTTTTTTTTATGTTATCCATCATTATAGGAAATCATTTCCTAGTGCACCTGCCTCTATCCCCTCTTGGCAGTTAGAAGCATCAAGTCAAGGTCCGGAGAAAACTGTTGAACGAGAAGATGATGCTGGCAGCGGTAGTAGTACTAACAACTCTGATAGTTCACTAGAAATGATTCGAGAAGATCCCCCCAAAGAATGAATACTTATATATATAAATTGGACTGTTTTTTGCATTTAACATTTATATTACTTAATAATTACTATTTTCAGAGTAATATAAAAGTTTATATGATAAAGTGAATGCAAGAGTGACTTGTTTTCTAGTTTTGAGATGTTTTTATGAGTGTAAGTTGGGTGTGTTAAAAAATTGCATTTAAGAAAAATGGTTACAATAAATATTGGACAATTTTTCTTTATTTCTTTGTATTCTGCATATCTACTTGATATACAGGAAATATTTTCCAATGCTTTGTTTTTTAAATAAAGGTAGATTGGAATAAAAAAAAAAATAAATAAAAAAACAAAACTTATTTTTTTTATTCTAAATGAACAATACAATATAAATGGGGTACATATTGCATTTTATACAAGTCAACTGGGTGTCATAATATCTCATAGCCATGATAAAGTTAATTATTTTTGTACATTTATATCAAAATATTTTTTTATCTTTAGAAAGATTATGTCTTTATTTTCTTTCAGATTCTTGTTAAATATAAATTATTAATAGATAATTGAATAATTGATAAAAATTTAGCTCAATAAAAATAGGCAATGTCAATTAAAACATGTTTTTTCTATCAAATAAGTTTTATGCCAAATAATAAATTGATGAGTCAATTTAATTGATTTATAATGTAAAATAATAATAATTTGTATCCAATGGATGTACACAATGAATATTAAAAAAAAAGTAAATATTAAATTAAATGATTTTCTTGCTCACACTATTCTTGTGTACAAATGTATACAAGTATGAGCATTCGTTCATGTGTTTGCACACATTTTTGTATGGTATCCAATAATAACAGTTATTGTTACTTTTTAAATTCAATCAGTAGTAACTGAATCGTTCATTCTCTGAAGTTTATATTTTGGTATTTACATATCATGCATTAATGACTATTATTATATTAAAGTATAATAGCACATGTGTATTTATCACATGAAGAAGGTGTAAACTAATAATTTTTTTAATCGATATCCAATCAAGTTAAATTTTTCTTGGATTGAATAATAATTTTTATTAGATGTATGAATATTTTTTTTTAGATTACAATATAATAAAAATAGCTGCCTCACTGATACAGTGAGTTACAGCAAGTTATTTAACCATCCTAGATCAATGTACAATTGTAATAAGAGCATTGTACTTGGAGATTACAGTCTCTCTAATGCACTTCCTACAATGTTTTATGTAGTGAAAAGGAAAAGAAACAAAATCATACTTGAAGTCTAAAACATATACAAAAATATACATTTAACAAGTCACGATAAAACAAATGAATGATACTTGATTATTTTTTCAAGAAAAATAATTCAAATCTTTGGCTAATACATGATTGAAAGAAGAATTTCCATTTGTTCTGCCAATAGACGTTATATCATGACACAATATATGAATTAAGAGAGAAAATATTTTCTAGGATGTTTTGTGTTGAGGTGTAATGGCGTATTAATTAATCATGTTCATCTGTTGTATTTTAAATAATATCTAAAGATGATCCTGTGACGCGCATTTTTGTAGAATTTTCGTGGATCAGGTAGGCTAAACTTTATTGATGTTTTGCTTCTTTCTCACTTTTTATAGCATTTAACTAGGCCTATGCTACCATGTGTGATGCAAATGTAAGTTCCTTGAAAGTACTGAACGCACGTCTTGTGTAAAACGAAGAGCATCCAATACAGGAAGTAAGCTTAAAAGTGCAGTATCTCCAGCATCACTGAACCATGATTTTATAGGTATTGCGTTATCTGTTGGAAGAGGAAAATTTTATTTTAATACTTGTATTTTGTAATGTATCGTAACTTAATGAAGAATATTTTATTTACGAGGATAAGCTCGGTAAGCACCAGGGCTATTATCAAGTATAAATACTGATGCTAAATCAGAACAAATGGCAGCCAAGTCCTTAGTATAGGAACCCATTTCAGGTGTACAATGTTGCCTGTAGTATCTACGACACAGTATTCCTCGGTTGTTATCCAATTTATCAGCAACAGCAGCCCCATAAATTTCCATTGAGGCAGTAAATACCACAAGTTCATACCTTCATAATACAAAAATTTGGATGATTAATCATTTACTAAAAATATAATATCATTAAATAAAAATGTATTACTTACCATTGACTAACAATATCCAAAAAAAAATCAACATGAGGTCTTTTATGAACAAAAAATCTAACCGGATGTCGGTCTATTGTCACTTTAAGAACAAAATCAGGAGGAGTACCAGGCCTAACAGTAGGCCTTGCTACTCCATCATGATGAGAATGAATGAGGGTCTCATCTAAATCTAAAACGAGGATCTTTCTTTTTACAATACCTGTAAAGGTATAAAAAAAAGGTATAAAACTGTTAATTTGAAAATGTTAAGTATTTGAATAAATTGAATGGTAAAGACAAATATTAATAAATATAAGACTGTGTACATGAATCAATTATATAAACTGCATACATTTGGACATTGAAAATTTTGATAAAATTTGTTTATAATATCTATAATATAATATAATAGATAGGGTTTCGGTTAAAATGTGAAATTAAACTTAAAAGCAATTTTTCATAATTTGAAAGAACCTGTAAATTTCAGTGTAAAAAAACTGAATATTACTCACTCAGTCTGTGCCTGGAGAGTGGTGATAAAGGAAAAATTTCGTATTTAATTGGTTGCATCTGTGAAATCTAAAAAGAAAAAAACAATCACGTCGTTGATTAAGCAATGCTTTTGATCAAAAATTGGGGAGGTGCTTGGCACCTACTTACGGCTCTAACCTGCTTCTTCAGTAGAAAACAAACGCAGGTCCACACGCGGGAGGCCATCAAGAGGAAAGCTCTCATCCCCATCTGCAATTGCTTCAGCATTTTCTAGATTTTCTAGCAGTCTTTTGTGTACCGGACCTAGAAGTCCGGTTTCTCGATACTCGTCACTGCCTTTACCTTCCTCAAAAAAGTCGTCAGAGTTTTTTTCTCGCCGGCACTCGCGTGAGTACGATCGAGCTCGGCCAACGTCGTCTTCGCAGCTAAATCATTCGGGGGGCTAAGGTAGCTACTAGCAGAAAGATGTGCACTGTCTTCGTCTCTCTCCCTCTGCTCTATCTTTTTCCGCGCGCTCCCTCACCTACACGCGTGCGTCTCTTTTAACAACTTGGTCGTGGATGTCGCGACGTTACACAAGAAGCACGCTGATTTTATAAACAAGCACACTCAAAGGACAAAGAAACAACAATCAGTCGAGCAAAGTATATGAATGTATATCGCAATGTCGAGAGGTTCGAGACGAACCTCGTACTCGACGTGGACTCGTGCCTGCGTGAGTACGTGTCCGTGAGTATGCGCGTGTACGATCGAGCGATGGCCGAGGATGGCCTAGTGCCGAGGTGCCGAGGACGATGTCGGAGTTTTTGGCACCAGGGCGGTCAGGCACCGACGCAGAGATGCCCGAGGATGAGCGGAGGCCCGTCAGACCGCGAGCTGCCGCTGATATTGCTGGTGGCGCGCACTTGCGTGGAGGGTGTCGCTGCGCTCATGACGAAGCTCGGCCGAGCCTGGGACGCCCGCGGCGTAGGCCACCTCGACTCTCATCCCGCGGGCCAATTCTCCCCTGTGGATGTGCGTGTGACCTCCTGGACGACGAAGATACGCGCGCTACCGTCGCCGGACGACTCCCTTGGGCTCTTCGTGCGCACATATATGGTACTCGAGCGCGCGGCGAACAGCTTCCACCTGAACGTGCGGGCTGAGGTCCTTTTGCCGAGAAACCGCGCCGCGCGCCGACCCGAGGACAAGAGAGCGAGTGAGCGGCCTCGGCGTTCCCCCGACCTGCCCTCTCGCTCTTCCTCGGCACCTCCTGCTCTCTCGCGGAAACACTAAGCTCTGCTGCGCCCGAGAACGCGGTTCAAGCTCGCAGCAGCCGCCATCTTTCGCGGATCGACCCAATATTTGGCGTGCGCAGGTTCCACTCGGCGGCGCGTACGTGGGTGCGCTTTTCGCGCCCGGGGGTGGTGGACGAAAAGCGAACTAAGCGGAGAGGGGGCTGCCAAAAGTTATGCACTTGCGTGCTTCCATTCGGCGGGGGCATCGCCAATTGCATCGCCTCTGCCAAATGGCCCCTGCTCAGGAGCTGGCTGCCAGGTAACTAGACTTTAGCGCGAGCAACCGCTCAACATACCCTACTTTGTTTTCGGACGCGTTTTCCCCGTGCAGACGGCGACCACCTCCTCCTGGAACGCGCAGAATTACTTCGCAAGTTCTCCGCTGAGTCTGATGTAATTTTAACGGCCGAACAACAGCTACGAGCAATTGGTTCCCCAGTGGCTTAACCTTTCAATTAATGCCCTGTACACGCTTGAGAAATGTCCCTTGGCCTTGGGCAGCGAGACGCGAGTCGACGCGCAAGAGTCACCTGCGAGGAACTCGCAGTCGCGTCCTCTCATTATCTCTCATAATTATCATTGGCAGATTAATGTGCCATCGGACATTGGGCGGCGCGACGTGGAGTTTGAATTATCGGCGCTCGCGTTGACGGCTCGTCGCCTTCGCCGATGCTCCGATCCGCCGACTCCGCGGTCTCGCTCTCCTCTGCAACCTTCGACCGCCGGCCAGGTCGCACGTCACTCAACTCCGCCGACTAATTATTGCGCCGCATCGCAAATTGAAGCACGAGCCCAGTGGGAGTGTGTGCGTGTGAGAAGGGGAGGGGGCGCGCGCGTGTGTGGCTCACTAGTCGCTATGCGCAACGGTTGCTACGTTTTCGCGTACGTGTGCCCGCCGCAGAAGCACGCGCGCGCGCGTGCCAACGTTACGTGTACACATTAATTCGCGAGAACAGCTTGCGGGGAATCAGTGGGTGCGCGGTCGTTTGCCGGGGCTCGAGTCCGAGCCAATTCCTCGCGCCCTTGAAACCGCGAGCGGAAAAGCTCGGTCGGTCCCCGCGTGGCACTCCTGTTGCCGCTTGTCGTCTTTGCCCCGGTGCGAACTACGCAGGGAGCCCAGCTAGCTAGCCAGGCCGCCGAGGACCGAGTGGACCGGATGGGCACGCCTACGTATCCCGCGTAGGAACCGCGCACTTGGTTCTATTTTTCTCCTCTGCCTCCGATTGCACTTGGTTGCACTTGGCGAGCTCCGCGAACCGCCGAAAAGCCGTCTCGCTTTCACCTCCCCCACCCGCCCACGAATGCTCGCACTTGTGCCTCTCTCTCGCTCCCGCAGCTTGGAAGTGGAAGTAGCAGACGGAGGCCAGGCGTGCGCGCTCGCGTATAAAGAGCTTCTCTGGCTGTAGGTAGCCCGAGCGATGCGAGAGATTGTTTTTTCTTCGATTTTTCAGTGCCTTTGAGGAAGGCTCGGGAGACGAGGAGAAGCACTCTCGGCGACCCCGAAACGCGATGTTTCGTGCCGACGTTCCGGTGCTCGCCGTCCTAGTCCTTGGCTTTTCTGCAACTCATCCAACGCTTCAGTGCACTAATAGCGTACATTATTTGCCGACAGCAACAGTAGCCGCACTGCCGTGCGTCCGAATCTGTCGTCGTCGTCGTCGTCGTCATCCAACAGCCGCTGCATCCTGCGATCGCGACATTAAATTAGCGACCGCCGCTCGCGTGCTTCTTTTACGTACTTAATTTCCAGTGTAGCATTACGCGATACATTACAATATTCGCGATCGTTTCATCCATAAAAAGTCGCTTCATGTCCTTTTATTCGTAAATGCGTGAAAGGAAAACTAATTAATCAACGCAATCGACTGCTTGGATAGACTGGTAATCATGGTCCTTGTTTTCTTTTCATACCTCCTGGTCTTAGATTGTAAATTTTCTTCTTTTTCACAGGTAAATCAAATTATTTGCTCAACTGGTTTAAATAAGCTTCAAACTGCACCAAATTATGAATTCTCAACCAATCATGGTACCTGGAGGAGATCACAGTCGCAGGACTCAATCAGAATCTCATGCAATGTCCATGGGTACTACAACCAGTGATGTCTTAAAAACTATGACACCACCGGGCACTATCAGATCTGTGTCTGGTGAGTTATTTTGTTCTGTGTATTTTCAACTTGTGTCTTCTTCCTTAAATTTATATATCCATTAACTTAGCCATAGAAGACAGACGTCCTCGACGAGGCAGTCAAGCTCAACCTTCACTGGCAAAACCACCTTCTTCGGAGTCACTTGTAGCCAACAGTGGCATTTGGATTGACGCACAAGCACCACCGCTATCACCAGGTAAATTGATAATCGGTTAAAGTAAATATCTATCTAGTATAAACCCAGTTTAAGATACTAGCTAAGATAATGATATCAATACAGTAAATACTAACACTTATCAAAATCAAGTATGTCTACCTGTCATATGTTTCAAAGTGAACCTAATTTAAAAATTAATTATGTATTGCCTAATAAGAAACTATCGCAAAATTAAGCAAACTATGTTTGTTGTTATTTTTATTTTAATTTTTGTTACATTTTAGGTTTAACTGGTTATATTTCAACAGGAGAACATAGTCCAAAAATTGAACCTCCTTCTGATAAAGTAGATACTGGATGTAAATTAACCAGAAAAGAGTCCTACAAAGCACAGCGAAAGACTTATAGAATGGAGAAAAAAAGAGTAGCAGATGAACTTCTTAATTCTCTAAAAGATCCAACGGTAGTTGTCATGAGTGATTGGCTCAAAGTGAGGGGCACACTTAAAAGTTGGACTAAACTATGGTGTATTCTCAAACCTGGATTGTTACTTTTATATAAAAGTCCAAAAATTAAAGTAAATATTTATTACAATATTTTTTTATAATACATCCCTTGATTTATTTACTTAAACCTATTCAATTCAAATTAAATCAATCTTATTTATTTATTATAGAGTAATCATTGGGTTGGTACTGTTTTATTAAATACCTGTCAAGTAATTGAACGTCCCAGTAAAAAAGATGGATTTTGCTTTAAATTATTTCATCCACTTGAACAATCAATTTGGGCACCGCGTGGACCAGAAAAAGAAGCCATTGGTATAATAAGAGAGCTTTAATTTTTACAAAAATATTTGTCTGCATGTATTTTTTATAATTAATCTTTCTTTCAGGTGCTGTTGTACAACCACTGCCAACATCTTATCTTATATTTCGAGCTCCATCTCAAGCAGCAGGCAAATGCTGGCTAGATGCATTAGAGTTATCTCTTCGTTGCTCTTCATTGATAGTAAGATCAGCAAGTGTAATTCCTAGATCTCCACAACATGATTCTACAACCACCCATGAGACTCAGTGGAGTGAAGCTGATTACGAAAAGCATTTTGAACATGGTATGAGCAGTATATTATTGAAATAAATATTGCCGCGTGTATATTTAAGAAAATGTTTACATTAATTCTGTTATCATCTTAATTTGCTTCATAAATATGCTTAAAAAGAATCGAATATTCATATCTTACAATTAATACTCTACTTTATAAAAATTTAATACATATTAATATTACTGTATATTTGTTTATCAATGGTATTTGTTTCTTCGATTCATAAGCATAAAAAAAAGATGCAAAAACAAATAAAAATCTTTGTAAAAGCTTTCTCTGTTAACCAATATTTTATAATAATTAATTTACTCATTTCTTTTTTTACATATTAAAATTATTAATGTTATTTAATATGTGCAATTCTAATTACTCAAAAATTTTCATTGATATTGAATATTTTTTTTTTATGTTTAAATTCATAATAAATTAAAAATCATAATAATTAAAATTGAAATTAAAGAAAATGAATCAGAGTTTATAAAACTCAAATTAAAAAATAATAACCAGTTTAGTGTTTTTTTCTTCTTTTTTTTAAATTCTGAAACTCTGATGAAAATAAACTTGTACAATATTGAATTTATAATTTCTTTCTTGCATTTATGGTAATTATAACTTGTATTACAAATTTGCATTTTAAATAGCCAAAGTTTGAACATTACATAGCAATAAATAGTAGTCAGTGTAGATGATGTGTTTCTACTAAATAATTTGCATTCAATACATTCAGAGATTATATAATAAAACTACTACATTTCATTATTATTTACAATATATATATATATATCAATAATTTATTGTAGATTATTAAAATAACGTTTTTTATTTTACATATGAAAATTTATTAAAGAAAAATAATATTTTAAATAAAATGAATGTAAATAAAAGTCTTATCGTTCCAGAAAAAATAATTTATTGATTTTTTACAGTTCACTACTATATGTAAAGTGTGTAAATCTCAATAATTTTTTTAATATTGTTGAAATGAAATTGATAAATTATTTACAAAAAATAACATTTATAATTGTAATATGTGATTAAATAACAATATTTACGAATTATTAATATACTAATTATTCTAAATAAGATTATAAAAAAATTGAAGATTATTTTTATAGCTCCTATTGTTTTAATTTAATTAAATTTTAATATTAATTAAAATTATTTTTTATGAAATATTTTTATTTAAAGTTATAAATGTCATGTACAATTCTTTTAATTTATCGTGTTGAAAATTTTTTTTAAATATTATAAATAAAACTTATACAAATACCAAGCACTATTCACTATTTGCATTTCAAAGTTCAAAAATAAGGTTAGTAAAATTTACAATCAATTTTTTAAATTTCAAGAAAGCATTATAAATTAAAAAATATTTTCCCTTGAAATCGATGCCAAAAAGTCGAGCAATGAATTGTTAAAGTTATATTAGTAGTATGCATCATAGCAATTTATTGAAATAGATTAATTAAAAAGATTATAACACAATAAAGAGGATTAAATTTTAAATATTTTAAAAATTTTGTTTACTTCATTACTAGTCTATTTTTAAGTTGACAGCAATAAATTATTAAAACAAAGTTTTATGATTAAATAAAAAATTTTTCATATAATTCAATTTACGGTAACAAAAAATGATAGTTAATTTTTTAATGATGTGAATGTAGGATATGATAAAAAACAAAAAATAATAAAAAACATTTATTTATGCTGTAAATTAGTTATGTAATAAACATATTAAATTTTTGATGAAATGAAATATATTAGTCTAAATACTAATTTGTTATCAATTATTATGAGTTTAAAAATATAAATGTGTAGAATGAAATTTACAAAAATGATAATGGCGTTTTTTTTATATTTTGTTATATTAAATAATGAAACGTAAATGAAATAAATTTATAAATTTATGAATAATGTCTCTTTAAAACTCATTATATACCAATTTTTAAAATATTAAAAAGTGTAAGAAATCATTAAAATAAAATATATGCAGAAAGCTTTTACTAGATGAAAAGTATTTATTTTAGAGCTTTGAGTAAATTTTTATTTTAAATAGATTGAAAAAGTGTCACGAATATTTGATGAAGAGTATAAAATTTACAAAGAAAAGGGGAAAATGATGCGTTATTATACGACGTGTTCAAATTAGGATATATTCCAATGATATTATTGATCTTGACAAGCCTGATAAATGTTGCTCTAAGATTTCGACATTTATTACGGGGGTGTATAGTCGGAATTCAAGTGACAACATTTTCAATCTACGCATAATAAAAATTTACGGTGAATCGAGAGGATTGGCACGGGTTTTCAAGTACTGGCCTCTGCGAGAAACCCAGGAAACGGTAGCTCTGCTCAGTATTTGTAAGATTTCGAGTTCGATCGATGTTTCGAAAATATATTATGAAGTGGAAATGAGCGCAAAAGGTAAGCAATGTATTCCTGGCGGCCATCAGGTCAGAGTTTGCGAGGTTAATCTCGAGCTATGTCTTGGATTTCTCGTTGAGCGCTCGTAGCTCGGACTCTGGGTCCCCGCACACGCCCAGGAGTTGATTATCCTCGAGCACTCTCTTGCACCTGGTTCTGGCCAGTGGTCCAGTTCCGGAACCGCAGCCGCAGCCGCCACCGTCAGGGACCGGCGCCGTCGACCCTTCTTAGACATTACGCGTCCTCGAGTCCCGCCATTCCTCAACGACGCCTCTTTTCCTTCCCCGAACTTCCTTCGTCCTCGGTTATCCGCAGCCCTTGTCCCTCGCCGACCTCGCTCTTCCAGCAGCTCTCCCACGCCCTGCCTTACTGGGAGCGGCTTCTTCTAGACTCCCCGGTCCGCGACTCGTGTCCTTGCCTCGATCCCGACACCGACACCCTTGCCCTAGCCAGCCCCACGCGGCGTCGCATGACCGTGCCCGTAGCGCACGACCACCACCAAGTAGTCACGCTAGATCCTTTGCACGGCCCCCCGCTGCTGCTGCTGTCGCCGCCGTCGCCGTCTTCGCTTCCTCGCCGATGTCGAACAGACCTCGATGACTGCGTCAGCCAGCCGGAAAACGGAATGCCGGCCGACGCAGAGATAAGCGCCACCGACACCGACTCTGAGGATGAGCCCAAGGAGGACGAGGAGGAGGAGCCGGAGATCATCAAGGAGACTCGTTACCTCGCCAATGAGAACGAGGTGTTTGGGACCGTAAGTGCTCTTGGCTTTCAGTTGACTCGCATTCGCCTCTAATTTAAAATTGCAAATTTCGTTTTCCTCCCGCAATCACAGATTTTCCTTACGTAATTTCGCCTGTCAAAGCATCGACGACCCTCTCCCTCATCTCTTATCCATAATAATAAAGTCTGAATCTCGTGCGGTTGATCGAGCCAGAAATCAAAATCTTTTCTCGGTTCAATAGGCTGCGTTATTATTATTATTATTATTATTATTATTATTATTATTATTATTATTATTATTATTATTATTATTATTAAAAAGAGCTTCGCGGAGACTTGGATATTGTGATTTTACACTTTGATGTTTAACGGAATTTACGATTTACTTTTTGCAAACACATTTGGAAACTTCACTATTTCTTTTATACTTTTTTCTTTTTAAATCCTTAAGTGGATTGAAATAATTGAAAAGACGTTCTATTAAACGTCTTATTAATTTAAATTTAGTAGCTTACGGCAGTCGTGACGCTTCTTGACCTATATTCAGTACCACAAATATGCTTCGCAGTTTAATTATAGTGCTCTCAATAAAAAAAAAAAAAAAAAAAATGTAATATTAGAACACTTTTTTCAATGTGTAATTTTATAATAAATCTTAAAATAGATGTCGTAGTTATTTCACGCAAATTAAGCTTATCCGGCATATTTTTAAATAAATTTTTTTTTATTTGGATTTATTTTTCGAGCTTATGATGAATCATGATCCAAACATTGTTTCTTCGTTCCCATCAGTAAATGCTTTTTCAAAAAATGGAAGTGTTGAGGATCGTTGAAGATGAAAATTGAAAAATATAAAAATTACATTTTAACTTGATTTTCATCCAAAACTTTTTCAATAATATTAAAAAATCGAACTAAACAAATTGCAATGCATTTCAAATCTTCATTGTGAATTAAACGCACTTTCAGTTTTAATATTACTATAACGCTTTTAATGCTTTGAATAATATTATTTTTAATTTTGTTTTTTGTTTTTTTTTTTTGTTTTTTTTTTTGTTTTATATATATTTAAAAGGCTGGAGAGGTGGTTACAGAACTTCAAGAAGAACAAAAATCACTTATCTGGTTCCTCATGAAGCAGGTGCGGCCCGGAATGGATCTATCCAAGGTTGTCTTACCAACTTTTATCCTCGAACCTCGATCATTTTTAGAGAAACTAGCCGATTCTTACTATCACGCAGATCTTTTATCACAGTAAGAACATTATTAATACTTATGGCTCGTTTGATTTAAGGTCACAAATTATATTACATAAAATATGACATTATGTATCATGTTTATATTGATATGATCTTATACGTTTTATGATATATATAAATGTTTAATTTATTATGATTGATTAAATTAATTATATTCAAATCGTTGTTAATTTTTCTACTTCTTTACAATTTAGGGTTATTATGTTATTAAACATTTTTCGATCTTTATTTTACGAATTGAATATTAAACGAAAATAAATGAGAAATGTATTGTAGGCAACCAACTTATTTTCCTTATTTTAATATTCACAAATAGACATCTTCGATTTAAAGCAACAATTAACAATTACATGAATATTCCTTTGAGCATATTAAAATTTAACATAGATTAAAAAAAAAAGAAAAGAAAAAAGATTTTCCACGTGAATAAAAAGGTAGCGAAAATAGTAATGAAAGTGCTTTTATGATTTGTTTCACTGGGACAATATTTGTTTTCGAGTATTATTAAACTTGAGTGTAATAGGTGGTACTTAGTTAACTTTTAATTTAAAATTTCGCACGACAGGGCAGTATTAGAAGACGATGCATTCACGCGCATGAAGGGAGTCGTCAAGTGGTACCTGTCAGGTTTCTACAAAAAGCCCCAGGGCCTTAAGAAGCCTTATAATCCGCTCCTGGGAGAAACATTCCGCTGCTACTGGCAGCATCCCAACGGTTCGCGTACATTTTACTTGGCCGAGCAGGTGATTATTCCAATTGCTTCATTTAATCTTAACAGTTACTTTGATTCGACATCGAGATTTAATTTCTTAAAAAAATGTACAATTTTCCTTTATTTAACAGCTCTCCCACCACCCTCCGATATCAGGATTTTACGTTACCAATCGGCAAGATGGCTTTACAATTAGCGCTACGATAATCGCTAAATCTAAATTTTATGGTAAATTATTTTACATATATCGTTCATTGATAAACAATGATAAGGCTAAAACATTTCATAAACAGACGCTACCGCGAATTTATTACAATTCACTCTGAAACTCAAGACTCACGATGGTTAATGCTATTTTAAGTAATTTTTATTATTCAGGAAATGTATATTTTACTCGAATCGTTTTTAAAGTTTACAATATTTTAGCTCAAAATAGAAATGAAAATATAAAATTGAGTTCTCATTTTTAGTAACACACACACACGCGCGCGCGCGCGCGTTTTATTTTAGAAAATTAATTTCAATTCATTAGAGGTCTCAGTTATTGTTAACTAATAATCAATACATTAACGCAGACCGATGCAATTAAAATGTTTTCATTGTTATTATTATCTTTTGTTTTTTTTTTGTCGTTGTCGCTGTCGTTGTTATTGTTATTGTTATTGTTATGCTAAATTGCATTATTATGCTAAATTTTTTTTCCAGGAAATTCGACGTCTGCGGTACTAGACGGAGCTGCCGTGTTAACGATGTTGCCACGCGGAGAAGACTACACGATGACAATTCCATATGCCCATTGTAAAGGGATTTTAATGGGCACACTTTCAATGGAACTCGGTGGAAAGATTAATATCACATGTGAAAAAACTGGTTATAACACTGAACTCGAGTTTAAACTTAAGGTGCATATTGCGCATCTTTTTATTTATAGTTTATTCCAATGAGTAGTGACAGCGTGCCGTGTGCAATATAATTTATTGCAATTATTTTCACTATTTACCGTTGAAATTTTGATAATATAAAAAAAATACATTTATTTATAATTTATAAATTCACTGGTACACTTTATATTTAGGATTATTTTATATTGCTGTTTTCCATTTTTCACGAAAGGATTATGTGTAAAGTAAGGTATCTTATTTTAATTCCATTTCAGCCTTTTCTTGGTGGATCTGATCAACTGAATATGGTAGTAGGGAGAATAAAACTAGGAAAGGAGACTCTTGCCATGATTAATGGATATTGGGATGGTCAGATTATGATTACGGACAAAAGAACTGGGGTAAGTACCATTATTATCAAATCGTGCTTGGTTGATGTAACGCAGAATTGTTTTAAAAAATGTTTCTATTTTCGCAGCAAGAAGCAGTCTTCTTCAATCCGACACCGGAAATACGTAAGGCCAGGTTAAAAAAATATACAGTGCCCTTAGAAGAGCAGGGCGAGTGGGAGAGTGAGAGGCTGTGGCTGGACGTTACACACGCGATCAGCAACGATGATCAAATGGCGGCGACAGACGCGAAAACAATTCTAGAAGAGGCACAAAGAGAACGAGCTAAGGAAAGGAAGACAGTAGGTCAAGAGTGGGTGCCCAAATACTTCGTCCAAGTGCGTACTTTTTTCCTTATCTCTCTTCCTTTTTTAAAAATGGATCACGAATCTAAAGCGAAACTTCAATTCCCTTTCAAATCAGGATATTATTACGGGCAATTGGGTTTACCGCCACGCAGACATCCGTCCATGGGATCCTCGAAATGATGTTGTACAGTATGAGCATGATTATATTGTTAGCACAAAGACGAGGCACAAAACACCAATTATGCGCACTGGCAGTATTGTTTCTATGGAGCCTCAATCACAGGTATGTAACGAGGGGTTTTTTGTTTAAAGAATCATTTTATTCATAAAATTTAAAACTAGAAAGAATATTTTTTTCAGTATTTCCTACATTGGTTGTCCTACACTCAAATATTTTTTTATTTAAAATATTCTTTATCCCTCTAAAATATTGCTTTCTCACTGTTTATTAACTTTGTATGCGATTTAATGATTTAATTTTTAAATTTTGCGTACGACATCAAATAAACAGTTTTATTATTACGGGATTTAAGTGTACTCAATTTTCATTATTTTCTTCGAGAATCGTCAATTTTATTATAGGTTCCACTATTGATTGCCGAATCACGTTCCTCACTCTCGGTTCTTAAATCATCAAAACGTCAACTTACAAACAACCACCCGATTTCTGAAACTGTGCACGATTCTGCAAGTTCTTCTGAAGGGGTACACTCTGATTCAAGTCAATCGGTTGGCAAGCGGCGACGTTCTTCAGCCAGGTAAAAATAAACAAAAATATAAAAGTTTCTCGAACACGTACGTGTACTCTGATAGTAAATGATTTACGAAAGTGCTACTTCAATGGTTTTAGTATTTCAAGATTAGAACTTGAAATTCTTCAATGTACAATGATTGGTAATATCTCACTGAAAAATAATGTTGTTAATTTAGAAGATTTTCGTCTTACTTTTATACAGATGTACAATATAAAAAGTACAAAAACAATTGA
The DNA here is from genome assembly GCA_018907245.1 of Eupristina koningsbergeri. NCBI lineage: Eukaryota > Metazoa > Arthropoda > Insecta > Hymenoptera > Agaonidae > Eupristina > Eupristina koningsbergeri. The sequence goes on from JACCHV010002921.1 coordinate 2,924,563, forward strand.
TAAATTATTGGTGAAATTTATATGTATTTTTTTGTTTGAAAAAAAAAAAAAGAAGATAAATTTCATATAAGATATTGAAATATGACTCATTTTATTAAAATAAAAAAAAATTACATATATTGAATATGTACACTATAGGACAAATATTTTTTAAAAATTAGTATCAGTATTTATAAAATGTTTATAAATATATTAATTTATTTATATATTTTTATGAAAAGAAATAAAATTTTATATTATCTCTATTTCTTCATTTAATGAATCCTTTCTTTTTCTTAAAATGATAATAATATGAGAATAAATATTTTTTTAAAATGTTTATATCTAATATCTTGGGCAAATGTCACCAAGGCTATTTGTAATTATTAGAGTGCTAATTATTATTTCAATATTCATTAGTTTATACTTTTTTTAAAATGTTTATATGCATCATAGGGTGCTTCTATAATACTTATTTTAGTGGTAAATCAACTAATGGCAATTGAATTGTCAAAACATTAAAAATAAGTACCAATTAAGAAATTGTTTTAATAAAATTTCTAGGATTTTGGAAATGGTGAAGAGCGTGGACGAAAGGATAAGCGAGCACTCGGAAAAGTTGGAGCAGATTCAGCGTATGATGGAACAGATTTCTGTACGTCAGAGGATGTCGAGAGACAGGCAACTTAACAATAGCCCACGCATTGCCAAGCAATTCACGGACACGGTGATCGTCGTCTTCGTTGTTTTAATTGTCCAATATATAATGACAATTTTCAATGGTAGATGGTCCTCCCTCGAAACCAAAGAGTTGTAGTGAATTATTTCTCCGTTCGGATATAATCATTATTGCGTAGTGCGTTTTATTTACTAAGCGAATCAATCATGTTCATTATCTCGTGACTGAGACGTTCTCTAGTCGCTGGCCAAATTGTCAGTGAAGGGCTCTATTGATAAAAATTACGCTCTTGGCGTTTAAAGTCCTCACTTAGTCATTTGCGACTTATATAAATTATTTACAAGGATGGTTCTCGTTTTGAATTTTCCGAAATTTTGACTTTACCTTTCCTTACTTTCACCCCAAAGAATAAAAAATAATATACTTCAGATTTTTACTTAATTTACAACTATAATATGTGCCTATAAACTTTTTTACAGTTGCTTATTTAGTAATAATGAAAACATTTGAATGTGACAGCGATAATATTTTTTACTGTTTTAAAAAGTTTAAGAATTGAAAATTTAGTTGAGGATCATATGAATGAGATTTGTATAAAAAATCGACCTGAAATCTAATTTTTATTACAATAGTCAAATGCCAAAGTCTTGTGCGTTTTCCACTCTTTTTTTTAATAATGTATAATGCAATTTTACAATTACAAAGTAAGGACATTAGTATCAATCTGTGTGATATATTATCTTATTTCAAGTTGATCTTTCTCGTTATAAAAGTCTAAAATTCAAAAAATACAAAATAGGAACCAACTTATATATATAAAATTCCTCTACTGGCAAATCGTCTGCTTCAGATATTGTGATTCAACTTGATGCGAGTCGAGAGTTTCTTTTTCTATAGTCTATAAGTAAACAAAAACATTGCAATGTGCATCCATAAATGAAATGTAGGATACATCAAATATATTAAAGTGTTCTTCAAAAAAATTGATCACTGAATAAACATTTTTAAACGTCCATGTACTAATGATGCCATGCAACATTGCATCACGTCACAAGTTTAACAGTAATATTAAAACGTACAAAAAAAAAAACAAAAACAGAAAAGAACAATTTTCATGAATTGTGTACGTTTCATATAAAATTCTTATCTGTTTTTCAATAAGCTTGTACAATTTTCATCAAACGTATCTAAAGATAAGGAAATTTGAAAACATATATTCAAATGTGAAGACTAGCTTTAACAAAATTACGCTTCTCTTTCTCACTTTTTAATTCTGTATATTATCTAATTTTTAAAACAATTATCTATTTATCTATTTTAATTTTAATTTAAAAACACAGAGCTTATGCCGCTAGTGTACTGGATTTTATTACGCTTGTTCGGCAAATTGTACATTCTTCAATTGTAAATAATTAGTTTATTTCGTGATAAATTGTAATGTATAAAATGGGTGCTTTTTTAGTATACCGAGTTATACAAAACTAGAGGAAACTTAGTTGTAGAGAACAGCATTTATAAGTGCATAAATATTTGAATCGAATTATGTTATAGAAAGTTTTATAGAAGTTGTAAATCCGTATCGTTCAATATCTAGAGATTTTTTATTCAATTTTATTATTTTCATGAAAATATTTGTTATAATTATATTGTTACGACCACTATGATTGGATTTCTCAGGGCCCATGTGCGAGTAGATAAAAGTATAATTGTATACAGATACTTAAATATTATATGTGAGAATATGTTCAAAGAAATGAAGGTAATTAAATGTGTTAGAATAGAGCAAAAAGAGCGTTTTAATCCTATATTCATTACCCTTCATACGTGTATATTTATTCAAAGTTTTTATGTATGTCAGTAATATCACATACTCTCTCAAACACATACATTTATTTATTTATTTGTTTAATTTTTAATTGTAATTAAATGCAATTAAAAATATTTTTGTTATTTATTCTAGTTTTTCTTGTCTGTTTGTTGTTCTTTGGTAAAGTAAATTAGAAATGTAGCATTTGAAAAGTATATTGGCGATTAATCAATTTTTTTGTAATTTTTTACTTCGAAGCTGTTAGTCAAACGCTTTTTCAGCGACATTCTGGCGAAAACATTAAAACTTTATCAAGATATGTTATTTAATTAAAAAAAATTGTTCACTATATTATATAATGTATAATACTAAAATTAAATTTAAAAATATAATATTAAAATTAAATTTAAAAATAAAAGAACGATAATGGATGTATACAGAATTGAATGTTATCCAATGGCACGTATTACAAATAAAATTATAAAATTAAAAATTTTAAATTAGTACTTTTTATAAATTTTCAACAAGCACATTATGCTATGTTTTTTTTATACATATTTTGATATATTAAAGTCTTTAGAATAAAGAAAGTATAATAAATCAATAATTTAATTTACTTTATATACAAATATGTATGCATACACGTATGCACGTATGCATGTATTTGAATTTGCATATGGCTGAGTTACTGGCTCACTTCAGAAAAATTGCTATTTTTTTTTTTTTTTTTTTTTTTATTATAAAGTCCTGTATATTTATTTTTAGCGCTTTTCTCAATTATGTTAGACATCAAGTCTGATTTGTTAATAAAGGGTGAATTTAATATGTGTATGTAAGTATAGATATACACATATAAATATATTTAATAAAGTAATAAATATATTTAAAAATGCCAGAATATATGATTTGATTTGAATAATTTTCTTCAAAATGTATCCGTAAGTATAGTCCGGAACAGTTATGGTAATTTTTTAACAAAAAGGTTAAATTGTTGGTACTTATATGAAAAAATATAGATAATTATAATTTTAAGAGTGTTATACATTGAATTATGGTTGATAAATATATGAAATTAATAGTATAATTTTAATTGCTAATTATTATTTTATATCGTTATTAAATTAATATATTTATTAAATCAATAATTGAAGTTTTGAGAGTACAATTAGTGAAATTAGAATGAACTTTCGCTAATAAATGGGTATAAATAAATAAAAAACATGATCTTATAAAAAAGCGTTTTTTTTGTAGATTTGGCTACCTAGATAATAAATTTTATAAAATTTTGTCTGCATCAGCGCATGCGGAGCTACGTTGTTTCGGTCTCGAGCTTTAAAATTTGTTCAATAGGAGAGCATTTTTTTTTTTAAATCTACCGGCCAGATAAAAACAATAAAATCTTTGAAAATGTTTGACAAAAGGAGCGGAGTGACGACGATGCCAGGGATGTGCAGCCTGACCCCGATGGCGGTGCGCAACGCCGTGGAGGAACTCCAGAAGCAGCGAGAGCGGGTGCCCCTCGGGTTGCTCATTTGCTACTTCCAGCGGTGCCTTCCCGTCGAAAACCTCGAGCAGTTCAAGTGCGAGCTGGTGAAGCAAGCTGACAAGGCCGTCAAAAACGGATGGCTGCGGCGTTTCTCCGACAACACTTACACCCTCTCGACCCTTCGGTGGGAGGCCTGCATCGGGGAATTCGGACACGACTAGCTGACTCGTGTCAAAATTACGAGGCATCACATTTCCCCACTTCATTCCTTGTACAATATATAATTTATTGAAATGGGCATTGCTTTGACATTTAAACATTCTGCTGTGTTGCAACTTTCCATCGTTCTCTATTAAAAATTTGTTATGTGTCACATTTGATTTGCGTCTTTTAACAGATGACTCGAGATTTATTATTTTTTATTACACAATTAATAAACTTAGAAGTCTCGGTCAAAACTTTATTTGAAAGCGTATTTCGGTATTTAAGTTTATTTAAATTGAAATATTGCTTGTTGAGTTATCTGTTAAATGTTTATACGTTTATCATAAGCCAAAAAAAAAAAAAAAAATGAAATAAAGAAATTGTATACCAATAAATTTATAATTTGTTGAAACTTATAAATATCGAATTAGTTTTTTTTTTATTTCGAAATAAGATTGATTTTTGATTTGACTTTTAGATTTGTTGAAAGAAAGAAATTAGACTGATTGTAAGGAAGGCGTGTCAGATAATACAACTTTTCCAAGAGGTTCTTGACCTCTTGCCAATAATTCCATTAACAAACGTGTGTAAATAAATTTGGGCATTTAAAAAGGATTTTCATGCAATTGTATTATTATTAAAAAAATTGTCTTTAGTAAATTCGAGGTCTATTCGCAGGCTAAGAGTGTCGTCTGTCTTTAAAAGATCGTCATGCACCAATTAAGTACCGTATGATAGCCTGTATAAAGGATAAGAAGGAAGGTAAGTCGTTATTGATAATTTAAAAAGCGCCTAGCATGGAGAGTGAAAAAGTAAAAGGTAAAGAGGAAGACTTGTTGTAAGAGTTTATTATCGGAGGACAGTTGCGCAATTGTCAGTCAGCAGGGTGGCAAGGGTGCAGCGGCAAGGTAGGGCTCGAGTCGTCCTCGAAGGGAGTCGATGGAGCTCTCGGGTTGGAGGGAAGGGTTCGGCGGCGGGTGAGGAAGGAAGGAGGAGGAGAGGCGCGAGGGATGGGCGCAGGCGCGGGGGGCCATGGATTTTGCGACTCGGTGGCGGTTTCGCGTTGAGCAGTGCTCCGGTGCATCGGTCGGCGGTCAGGTCGCGCGTAGCGAACACGCAGCTGACGGCGTCGGGCCGTAGCCTTGACCCAGTGCTCGTGGGCATGAGGCGTCGAGCCGATCCGTCATGGTAACGGGGATGAGCGGCGAGAAGTCGAGCCAGCCGCCGTCCGCGGGCCCGGGGGTCTCGAGCGGGGGTGGCGCTCTCCACCAGCACCCGCACGCTCATCTCCAGCAGCCGCCACCATCCCTGGCGTACGTCACCCCGAGCCACCCGGCCACCGCGATCGCACCAGCAGCCCAGGACTCGCCCAACTATCTCACCTACAAGAAGGCAATGCCCTCGGCCGCTCACTCTTCCCCCGCTCCCCTTCCTGCCCCGCGGCATCTCTATCTCTAGCTCTGATCTCGAGTCTCGAGGCCAATGTCCGTCTGTGCGCCTCCCACTCGCCAGTAATAACAGAGGATGTGCTACCGCCGCGCCGCGATTCTCTTTCATTTCAGCCTGCGCTTCCATTTCAACTCCACAATAACTCTCATCGGCTTTGTCAATTCCGTGTAGTAATTGTGTAATTGCCTCTTTTTTGCCTATTGTTGCCAACTCCGCACTCGGTTTAACCACTAATAATTAACCACCCTCTTTAATTAGATGTCGCACCAGAGGTAGATTAGAAAACGATGCTCACAAAAATTAGATTTATTTAACGAATTATGAGTACTGGCGACAGCTACCATCGAAACAACGGTTCCATTAATTGGCTCACTCTACATTCTCATACTAATGATGCCTCCCTTACAAATTTGTCTCTATTTTCCAAATCCAATTTTATAATTTGACAATGCTTATTTATGGGATTGCATGCATTTTTTTACATAATAAAAATTCCATTTCACATGTGTCCTGAATATTTTCCTTTTTTTTATACTGATTAATATTTGGTTCTATAATCATTTTTCATTTGTCCAACAAAGTCTATGATAATTCACATTCACAACAATGATTAATTATAGAAATCCAATTTTTTTTTTCCATTGCAAAAAATGTATTCCTACTCTAGCTACTATCAAATTTGGAATAATTTTATCTTCATTTATGAACGCTATTTAATATTATTTTCTTATGCTCTAAAATAACTCTTTATTTTAATTATATTCAAATGAAATCCTAGCCATTGAATATTAAAATTCCCATCAAGGATTCGTTTATTAAATAATCCTATGATGAGTATAATATATTTTTTAAACTCTACCAGAATAAAATTTTTTTCATTAATTGTATATTTAATTAAGAGTTGATGTTATAATTTATAAAATCTTAATTAGTCACACGCTTAAAATATTAATATATACGCATGGTAAAATTTTGGTTATAATAGAAACGGTTAATTCAATCAGCTAAAAAATTCTTTATTGTACAATATATTCATATTTTATGGATTATAATTATTTAAGTAAATTATCATCAATCATATGATTGAGCATAGTTATATATGATAGAAATATTTTTTAATAATTTAATATTAATAGATAAATCGCATAAGCTTTTAAAATAATTAAAAAGACGACAACTCAACGAAGTAGATTTAATAATTATTATAAATGTATTGATCGTTGAACTAAAAATATTTTGAATAATTATTAAATAAAACATTTTTTCCGTTTTATTTTATAATTATATAATTATAAAAATATTTATGTTTTACGTTTATTTATTTAATAAAAATGTATAATTATTATAACGATTTAAAATAATATTATATAAATACAATAAATAATATTTAAAATATTTGAATAATTTATAATAAATGTACAAAGGTTTATTTAATTAATCATAAAATAACTTTTATCTCCTCTTTAATTATATTTATCTCTTACTTTAAAATATTTTTTAACCTATGATTTTTTTCCTTTAAAAAAAATTGCATTATATATCAAAGGGTATAAAAAATTTCAAAACAAACCAATTTTTAAAAAAACCAAGGAGATAAGTTATATAGTTTAATAATATGATTGATTTTCTAATTTAATTTTAAAGGAGTTTATAGAATTTTGCAATTATTTTTACGTGTATTAATTGTTGATCAATCAATAATTAATGTACGTTAAAATATTTAAAAATCTAAAAATTTTTTAGATGGAGGCAATAATAGAGAAAATGTTGGATGAAGAAAGTGGAGTACCAGTAAAGACTGTAAAAAGTTTCATGACTAAAATTCCATCTATTTTTACAGGTATGTTGTACATTATTTTTAAATTCAGAGTTAATGTTAAAACTTACTTATTAATTTTTAAATTTTATTATCAATTTAGGAACAGATTTAATAGCATGGATGGTAAAAAACATGGAAATTGACGATCAAGGTAATTTTTTCATAAATATTTTCAAATAAATAAATATGTCTGTATTATTCGATAAATCTTTCCTAATTTATTTATAATATATTTTATTTTTTGTTTATTTTTTTTATTTTTTTTTTTTTTATTTTTTCACATTGAATTGAATTTGTAAATTTGAAGTAATTAATGAATGAAAAAGTAAATTTAATGTTTTATCAAGTAATTTACAAATTTTTAATTATTATATTTTATTTGGGTATTTGCACTTCGTCTTCCATGAAATTTAGCTTTGTTCGATTATTTTAAACGTTACACAGGTTATATATAGTATTTATCATTTGGGACTTAAAATAAATGCGTTGGAAAATAAATTTTATACTTGATATAACAATGAAAGATAGGCAATGATAGGAGACGAATAACATGCATAATGATAAATTAATTTTTCAGAGGCTCTACATGTCGCTCATTTAATGGCAGCGCATGGTTATTTTTTCCCGATTGATGATCACAGTCTCACAGTCAAAAACGACAATACCTTTTACCGCTTTCAAACGCCATACTTTTGGCTCTCGAATTGTTGGGAACCCGAGAACACTGATTACGGTTCGTTGAACAATATTCGTATGAAACTAAATTTATATTAAACGATGACGCCCAAGCCCATAATGTCGCAATGATTGTTAGCGGACGTTAACAATCATTGTACTTTACTAAAACGAGTTTTCTTCCCGATTAACGTTCCATTTAAAAATTTGCATTGTAAATTTCTTCATCTTGTATTGCTATTCGCGAATTTTTCTCTTTGCACACTTTTTATTAATTTAGTTTTAATCTTAAACACGAATGAGGCGGGTTTCATAAAGTTAAAAGGCACATGATGTATTATTATTTATACATTATTGTTTGTAGCATTTACCTTTCCAAAAATAATTCAAAATTACTACTAAGCAAAGGTATTAAAGAAAATACATGAGCATTATCAATGTTCGATGTAATGATGTCAAAGTTTACTTTCTTTCAAAAGAGAAATGTTTACACTAAATTGAAAGCAACTGTCAATATATCGAATTAGCAATAATGAAATTGATTTGATATTATATTTCTGAACTGTAAACAAGTGATTACAAATGGTGGAAAGTCAAAATCCGATAATTCACGCCGGTGCTTCTGAGCTTTATTTTCCAATATCCGTAATTCATAATAGAAGAATTGAATAAAAAAGAGATGAAAATGATGTGATGGGCATTAAGACTCGCGGACGATAAGTTGCTTGATCGTTGGCTAAACCTTTACGTTTTTCCAGCTGTTTACCTGTGCAAACGGACGATGCAGCACAAGACACGGCTGGAGCTCGCGGACTACGAGTCAGACTACCTGGCGCGACTGCAAAAGCTCTTTTCTCGGAAGTGGGAGTTCATCTTCATGCAGGCCGAGGCGCAGAACAAGGCTGACAAGAAGCGCGACAAGCTCGAACGCAAAGTCCTCGACAGCCAGGAGAGAGCTTTCTGGGATGTTCACCGACCCATGGTCAGACATTCCTAAAACATTGCTGTTAACACCCTTACTTCGAGAATTTCGAAATCGAGCTTCCACAAGATCACACCACCTACTAAATTCAATTTCAATTAGCCGAATATTCCCAACTGAATTAAATTCAAATTGCTGAGGTACAATTAGTCCCAACGCCAATTTGGCTTTTAGCGGGCTTTTCATTAGTTACCGTAATTATTTTAATTTCTACATTTTAACTGCTTTTCATTTCGCATTAAAAACACCAAGTATCCTACCTTTTAAAATCTGTGGTTTCCTTCATAAAGAATAGCCGGTCACAAATAAATAATCCAAACCAAGAGTTTTAAAGATCATTGATAGACGTTGAATAAACTTTCTCGGGCCGATAAATTCGATCGATCTACATGTAAACTCTTCGAAACCAATGGAATTGAAAGTGTTGGTCGGGGTTATTCTAATTTCTCCGATTGGGCGAATCTTCCTTTAGATTTGACCCGATTCATTATTTCCTTGATTCGTATTCACAGCCCGGGTGCGTGAACACGACCGAGTTGGACATCAAGAAGGTATGCCGGAGCCAGGGGAAGTCGATAACATCGAGTACCGACCCCTCGCGCAGGTCGACAACAGGGACGCCAGCCTTTGGAGGTGCTCAGCCCTCGGCGGTGCGTCGGCACAACTCCCAGCGCAACGCCGAGGACCTTCATAAGGACATCGAGCTCCTAAAGCAGCGACTCGACCGACGCATCATCAAAGTCTCCAAAGTCGCGGACGCGTAAGTTTGCGTTGTCCACTAACTAACTTCCTTGACATCCTCACGTTTTAAGGTCGGATCGTGTGAGCAGGCACGCCTACGTTTCTAGGAACACAAAGTGGATTTCAGGCTGCACCTTCAATTATTTCACAATCGTTATTGAGAAAATAAAAGTTTTAACTAGATTTGTTTTTGTTAGTCTTTATTATGTATAATTTTTATCTGGAGTACATTGAGTTGCTAAATTGTAGCATCAAACATGTTTGTTAAGTTTGATTATTTATTATAATTGTTATGCGCTGAAGAGAATTGCAACTTCTGTTAAATCTTTGAAAATTTCAAGTAATATGCGATGTATAATAATGGAAAAAGATTGATTGACGATACTTTATACTTATTACATTATAAGTATCAGCAATTGTTTATTAATGAGATTATTTTTTTGATATCCAATCACAAAAGACTCATACGCACTGGAATTACTGAGCTGAGGTGATAACTTGAACCCAGACTTTATTACTAAAATTGTTTTTACTTCAACAATAATTAGTTTTACAATAATGTTTTCAAAATATTTTGCTTGCAAAATATCTCAGTATTTTTTACCATAAAATGTACGATAATCGGTATATATATATATAGGTATAGGGTGTTCCAAAACTATTTAAGCTATTTATAGTTATTAATAGTAAATTATTAACGATTCTATGGTAAACTTTAAATGAAAATTAAAATCTGTAATTTTAAAAAACGCTACGGCAACTCTTATTTGGAATTTTGATGGAAAAAACTTGTCGGTAGTAATTTATTTAAAAAAATTGAATACCTTGAAATTCGATGGGTATTGCTCTCCGAAAAAGAACTAAAACCGTGTTCTTAACTCATCATCCTTAACTCGTCCTTTTTCTCCATGCCGACATTCAATGCTCTTTAATTTACGTATGTTTAGATTTTTGTTTCAATTTTTATCATTAAAATATTGATGCCAGAAAATCTAGATATACCTAGCATACACTTTTCAATCCGTGGAATCGATCAATAATTGCATTTAAGGTCATAGTGATCTCAATAAAAATATATAACTTTGAATTTATTCATTAAACTAAATTCAGTTCTAATATAAGCATTGACTATTTCGATAAGAAAGAAGAGATATAGGGTCAATTAGATAAATTAATTAGAAAAACATAACATGTAGCCTTTTGTTTTTCTGAATTTGTGCGTGTGTGACAAATGGAGGAAAAGAAAGGCTCGGATTATTGACGTCATGAGATTTTTTTGTTCTCTAATGTAAAATATCCGGGATGGTTTTATGATCGCATTTGCCTTCTGGGTGGTAATAATTCTTAGATTATAACTTGTATCTTATTGATCGACTGGAGACAATGTCATTCATTTTATCGTCAACCGAGTTTTCGACTGAAACACGAAATACAATATAAATAATTGTAAGCTTAATACAAAAATCATATAATTTTTTTTAAGTACATTGTTTTGCAAGATTTAGTTTATTCCCATTCAAACTCAAGATTAAAATAAATATTTTTCTGTTAATTTAAACAATGATAATACTAATGACTTGTTTACTAAATGTATTTATTAAAAAGCATTATTTTCATTGTAGATTGATGGGCTATTTTGAGCAGTATGCGGAATATGATCCATTTTTCACGTTACCTGAGTATCCAAATCCTTGGGTGTCAGATAGTCTTGAGATGTGGGAACAAGACAAATTGCCGTAAGTTCATACAACGGATTTTACTTCGAAATTATGCTTTTCAAAATAAATTATAGCTTAATTCGATATATTGTGAATGCTTATCTAAGACTATTTTAAAACTAATTGTAACCTAAACCTATTTATTTTGCGATTATAAATTCTGCAAATTAATTGGTATCATAGACATGAATTATTACAATAAATTATTACATTACGTGCAGCAGAATGAAACACGACATATATTTTTAATCGTTACAATTTATCCAAAATTGTTATAAAATAGTTTTTACTTATTGAAATTATCGACTTTCACATTCACTAGAATAGTTTTACTGGTAGATGTTTTACATTGACATAAAATATAATGAAGACTTTTAACAATTTAACACGTAATAAATTTCTTGGACTGGAAAGATACTTAATTTTATACATTTAAAAAAATTTTAAATTCTTAATATTCTACTTTTATCGTTTCTTATATATTTATTGGGAAGTATTGAAGGTTGATTCTAAGTAGTAAAAGTAAAATTAAACAGTAGTTCATACTGTAAGTAGTAGTAAGATGTGCAAATGAAGCTATTAATAAAAATAGTTGCGATAAAGTATAAAAAAAATAATTCTAAATTTGTTAATGTTTAACCAAAGTCGTCCAATTCTTAATGAATGAATGATAAAATGCAATATCTTAGAATCATTTTAAAGCCATTAAAATCGGATTTCCCTAAACTTCTAGAAAGGAGGTGTCGGTGAGACGAGTCAAAAGATGGGCATTTAGTCTGAAGGAGCTCCTGCAGGATCCTGTGGGTAGAGATCAATTTATTCGTTTTCTCGACAAGGAGTTCAGTGGTGAAAACCTCAAGTAAACTTAATAATGCGTTCGATAAAATATCAAATTTCCTTTGTCACCCGATCCTCGCACTAAAAGTATTTCTCCTCTTTTCTTTGTGACTCAGGTTTTGGGAGGCAGTGCGTAATCTTAAAACACTTCCACAGAAAAATGTCCGCGACAAAGTGATGGAAATTTGGAATGAGTTTTTAGGCCCCGACGCTAGCTGCCCGATCAACGTTGATTCCCGATCATATGAAGTTACGAAAAAAAATCTCGATAAGTCTGACCAATGGACTTTTGACGTCGCAGCGGTACGTCACAACCTTCTATATGCATCGTTCAATATTTTTATACATACATTATTAACGTTACTATATTTATCTTAAATAATTTAAAAAAAAAAAAAAAAAAAAAAAAAAACTTAAGCAGAGGGTATTGAGTATTTACACAAACCATAACATTTTATTTACTTATATCCCCTACTAAGTGCATGTAGCGACACGTTTCATCGGTTTCTTTCATTTCTGCAAGTTTTTTTTTGCAAAATTTGAAAATTAATCATTAATTTCTACTGCATACAATGGAACGACAGTGTGTAAATTATATTTTATGCAGCATAATTTTACGTTTCTCTACTTGCATTACCACAAACGCATTTATCATGTAGATTTATATAAACATTTTATTTATATTTATTGACTAATTTTGCAAATTAAATGTAACAATACTAATTACAAATGAAATAGATAAATTTATTCAATAATATATTATGAGCAATCAAATTATATAAAAATAATAATTGTAAAAATATAATATCCACGAATTGATCATTCGTCACAATGGAGACATGGGATTTTCTCTATTATTTTAATTATTTTTATATTCATTACTAATGAATCGATCACCCGTATTTCTTATTCATAATTTTATTATTATTTATAAGAAAATTTGAATTTAAATCAATAATTATAATAAATTAATTTTAAATTAAAAATTCTGGACGTAATTATGTTGTATACATGAATGCATATACATGTATTTTCATACATGTATATGCATTGAAAAGAAATGCGTAAATGAAAGGAATAATAGATACACACAATAGTTCTCATATGCGAAAAATTAAAATTTATTGTTCAACTACAGAAAAATGTTTTAACGTTTTTCTAAATGATTTTCGCGTCTTTTTCAATTTACCTATTAAATCGAATGTTATTTAAATATTTTGCAGATGACATCGTTTTATTGATAGGTAAATCGATCTTTTACGTCGATAAATTATAGCCTCCCGTTGACATAACTAGTCTAACGCTTGCCAAAATAGCATTTTTAACTTGTACATTTTGTATATTACTATTAATTAATATAATTAGAATAATAATATTTAGTAATCTTTAATCATATTACACGTAGACAGTATAAAAAATAAATTTATGTATTTCTTTTTTATGATTTAGTGAATATAAATAAAAAATTATTGATTATTGTTAAAATCATCCAATAATAATTATCATCTGATAACATTATTAGAAATCATCTAGCAACATAATTACCTAATAATTCATTTGTGATACACAAGTATTCTCGATTTCACCATTACATTTATAATACAAAAGATTATAGAACGTTTTATGGTACTTGAATCCTTATTTTTTATATTTAAATATAACATTGGTACATTATTAAATATTCCTTTTTATACTGTATTCAAAATATTATGTGAAATTGATCAGTTATGTGTTTTATACATTAAAAATAAATATCGTCTATGATTTTATATTGAAAAAAAATTTTCATCATTTTCAGAGGAGTAGGTAATAATGATAAATTTTTTTTATGATATGTCGTTACTTTTCCATTTGCAAATATTACGCAAGCAACATTGATTTTCATAAATTTAATACATTGTATATTATATATTTATTATTTTTTAAAATCATTTTCTATAAAGTTACTCAATAAATTTAAAAATTTTATGATACATTAATAAAATATTTTATAACTTTTTTATCATTTTATTATAAGATTTTGATATATCTACTAAATTAATGATTTTAACAAGTTATTATAAAATAGGATAGTCTGTAAGTTAATGGGCACATATGTATTTTTAATTTTAATTATTGACCTATATTCATAATATTCACAGTATCCGATTAATAAAAAAAAAAAAAAATAATAGATTTATCCAACTGCTTTCATAATTTAAAAATTATTATTTAAAATTATTTATTTATCAATTAAATTTTAATGCATTATGTTTTTTCTTTAAATTTTTTAACATATTATTAATGTCTATTATTTTATTAGTATTAAAATTTATTAAGTATGCTCATTAAATATAATTTATATGTTTCATCAATTTAAAAGAAATATTCATAAAATTTACAAGGTTTGAGAAAGAATAAATACATTTTTATTTCAATAATAGTACGAAAAAAATATAATAAATTTTTCATTAGAATATTTATATAATTTATAAAGAATAATGTATAGAATACAAATTTAATATTATTTGAAAAAAAAAAATATTTCATGACAGTTCAATTTATCTATACATGTCATTATTGATTCAAAATATAATAAATAATGTAATTAAAATATTACAATGAGAATTCAGTAATAATAAGTTATTAATTAAATATATATTTGCATTAAGATATTGTGAATAAATAATTTTAATGAAATATTTTATGTATTTATAATAATCTTAATATTTGGGAAAATATTAAGAACAAGAAAAGTACTAATAAATCTTTCGTACAAATAAAATTATAAATAAAGAAGTATAAATAAAATTTAAAAATGTTATTTATCATGCAAATAAAAATAAAAATAAAAATTTGAGATAAATTATTGATTTTTTTTTATTGTAGAGGGATTAACATTTATGAAATTATATTCTGTCTTATTAATTTTATTATAAGATTATCACGTTTCTAATATTAATTATGAATAATTTATGAATGGATAAATACAATTTTACATTCAAGTAATTTATTGTTTATAAATTATACAATTAATTTGTTTGCATATAAAATGATAATATATCGTATTATTATTACTGTATGATAAAAAAAATTCATAATAATAGTATATTTGCTTTCATTTTTATTTACAATAATTATCTTTAAATTATTAGAATGTATTTGTTAATTATTAGTTTAATTTTTATCGAATCTTGAAATAAAGGATATTACAATTTAAAATTAAATAACTGTGTAACTGTTATTAAAACTATTTCACGTTTACATTAAATATGGATTATTTGTAATCTCCATGGAATGTTATAATTTTGATAACTTAATTTAAATAAACTATGACGTTTTCATCATTTTGTACTTAAGAAATTAAGATTATATGAAATGATATAAATCATGTTTTCATATTTTTTACAACTTTAACAAGTACTGAAATGGTAATAAATTTTACAAATTTTTTCTCATTCATTTTTAAATAATAACATAATAATAATCAAATTTTTCAAATCATTATATGGAATATTTTTCCTTCTTAAACAGAATTATGTAAAATATTTAATGTAAAAGTTAAAATGATATGATATTATTTTTTAAATCGGTATTTGATTTCAATGTTTAATGATTAATTTTATATTTATTTTACAGGCACATGTTTATCACCTGATGAAAAGTGATTCATATTCGAGATATTTACGATCTGAAATGTACAAAGATTTTCTCAATGGCACCAAAAAGAAGGTATATTTCTTAATTTATATTCTATTAATATTAAGTAGTTAAATAAAATATTAAATGAAATATATGAAATAAAATTAATTTTTTTATTTAATTTCTTTTTTTAGACCTCTGTGAAAGGAATTCGATCGATAGTATCATTTACCGCTCGTAAAGACACGCAAACTATTTAAGAAGCCAAAGATAAAAAATTTCAATATATATAAGAATAGAAATTTGCACATTTTATAGTAAGACAAAAAAGGAAGAAAGAGAAATATGTAGTATATTAGAAGTTGGACTTTGAACAAATATTTTTGTTCATTTATATTTCGTTTATTAAAATGACATAATATATATGCCCATTGGAATTTTATATAAACTGCCAAATATCTTGCAGTATTTGTAAAGAAAGGAAAAATTAATAAATTAGGTTCAATATGAATTTTCAAATTTCAACACAAAAAAGCATAAAAATACTTTATGTTGCATGAATATATAAAATAATTTAGATTTATTAACGAAATTATTAAATATTGATTTTTCATCTATTCAATTATAGGAATTGATGTTTTTTAAATCGAATAAGCTCACTATAAGAAGCACAGTAAACATTTGCAATAGAAACTATTTACTCAATTATGATCTTCTATTTCATAAATCGTATCCCTTAGCTTATTAATCTAAAATTTATCTTAATCTTGTATAGTAACATAATTTTCAATGAATGGTAGTGTTGTAGTTACTTTTCTTATTTAGACAACAATTATTTTTAAATAATATTAAAGCACATTAATTTAAAAATGAGTTAGGCTTTGTTGAGTTTGTAACATGTATTTTATGGAAAAAAATATATAATAAAATGAACTTATATTTTTCTTTTAATATTGTACCTTTGGTTTTATATATTACATAATTTATTGAACATTATTTGACATTGCAATTTGTGCTTTTTCTTGAACCAGTTTTTCAGCGCGATAAATTTTCCAACAAATCAAATAATCTCTTGTGAGCCTAAAAAGTGTGTAATAGTTTGTCGCAGTTATAAGACTTATCGACAATATTTTATACCACTCAGTTGTACGAATGAGTATCATTAGTTGAACAGCAATAAGAGTTAATTCTAAGCTCAGTATAGAGCACTGTACAATAGTGGGATTGCCAAATAGAATCTGTCAAAAATAAATTAATTAGTAAAATATATTTATAAAAGTTTCTACAAAATCATGTGCACAAACATGAAATATGTCGTGAATTTAACAGTAGATACATACGTAAAATCGATAATGACTTGCATTTCCTGGTTCTGCAGCAGTACAAAGTCCTTCAGAGCGATATAGTTCTTTGTTATATCTTACTAATGATCCATGAGGCCATAAAACTGTTTCATTCCATGATTGTGCATAAATATGATTATTTTTACGATCAACTTTTGACCATTTCCCAAGATGAAGTGCAGCTCTATGTAAAACATCACAATATCTAAATGAATAGAATAATTTATTAATAAATAATATAATACTGTAAAAATATCTAGAGTATTTAATATATTCTTTAATTCAAATATAACTATTTTTTTTTATCAATATTTTGCTTTAAAAAAGGTATATATACTATATTTATATACCTAACAGGATATGTTTGTGTTAAATGGGAGCATAGTGTACCGAGTAAAATCCAAATTATATGCTGCACAACCCAGGAAATATTAAAGTGAAGATGTTGAGGAATAAATATTACAGGTGCAATACCACATAAATATGCACTTCCATATGATGCAAAAATAGCTTTTTTTAATCTTTGATCAAAATCAGATTTTAAACTTGCTACTTCAGCTCTAATAGCTGATGCATTTAATGAACAATTATGCAAAGGTTTTTCTGAAAAATATAATATTATTAAATTGTTTATAGTAAAAATAGAACATATAAAAAAATAAAAATTTTTCTAATTTATTCTTATCTCATACCTAGTAAAAATTTTGTTTTTCTATCCTCTTTAACATAAAGAGGAGCAGCAGATATATCAAAAAAAGGTCCTATACTTACACCAAACATTAAGAAGTAGATTGATATACTACTATATAAATATACTTTGTTAATTCAAAATTAAACAAAAATCATGTTTTTATAGTTTTGAACTTTTAATTTTTAAAATTCTATACTTACGGATAACAAAGATAAAAGACTTTGACAGCATTATGTTTCTCACTCATGTAATATAAACACCATAAAAGTATGCTTACAATGAGTACTAAAAGTATTATCCTCATTATTTTTTGAGTAACTGATAACCACTGTGATGGAATAATAATTTCCATAAATTTACAAAGCAGCGCATAGATAAATTGTCGTGCAGCCATCGTGATAATAAATACAAGAAGATAAGGATCAATTAAGTAAAAATTCTAAACAAAAAAAATTTTAATTATTACTTAGATCTTTTCATTTTCAATATTAATAGATACCATAGTATATTCATTATATGACTGAGGTAACCACCAAACAGATCTGTATAAATTCAATAATTGTAAACAAGCAACTACAATAGATGTGATTAAAGATAGTGCTTTAAAAAGTAGATGTCCATCTGTAGGTATTGTTGGAATGGGAACATGTTTTGGTGCTAATGTACGACCAGTTGCGACTTGTTCTTCAAAATTCTTTTTATTATCAACATTGTAAACTCCAGAATTGAAACAAGCATTAGATGATGGTACTGAATTATGAGAATGATTAAATTGTACTTTAGTACTTGATCCATTTCGTCCTCCAGGACATTTACGTCCTCCTGCCATTTTTGTTTATTTTCATTACATTTTCTAAAATAAATTTATTGAAACATATGAAGTATTTATACATAAAAAATCAGATTATACAAATATAAATTAGAATCACTATTTTATATACATATAAAATTCTTAAAAATATTTGGTGTTGTAGTTACTACTTTTCTAATCAATAAGTAACAAAGTATTCATTTTATTATTTAATGATAAAATTTTCTTCTTTTCATGTTGCTAAATTTGTCTACATATACAAGTTTTTTAAACAAATAGAATTATCAATTCTCTATTTTATTATAATGATGTAATTTTTCTAACCTATCACATTTTATGTATACAGTGCATAATTACCTTACAATAGCGACCACAGAACAGGATAGTGACATTCATCGAAACAAATGCGCACGCGCAATTAAAAATTATAAAAATTCAATTACTACCTAGAAAATTTTTTTATTTTTATATATTCATTCGTTCATTATATTTATTTATTAATTAAAAATCATTCTTATTTTTTATCTGATTAGTACGAAAACTCTAAAAGAAGTAATTGTTTTATGTAATCATTTTTTAGTTATATAATCTTTTGATTGAATTTTTTATTTATTTGTTTTTAAAGAGTACTTGAACAATAATTTCAAGTATAACTTTATTATAAAATATTCATATTGTATAAATAATCATGTCTTTGTTATCAAAAGAAAGTAAAAGAAAACAAATTAAGTGTTTCATTATGCTTTGTGACTATAATAAAAAAATTAATTGATTTATTTATTTTAAAAGTATAATTAATAAAATGAAAATAAAAATAAAAAAAATAATTTTCATATTCTCCACTATAATAAATTTTTTTTTATCAAGTTTTCCTTTAATTACTAACATGAAAAATTATACATAATTAGATATTCGAAGAAAGAATATTTAAATTTTAATTAATGTAAATATTATAGTGCATTATACATTTATAATATAATTATAAAAAGTAATAAAAAAAAAATAATATAAATAACAATAATTAACTAAGTAATTGTTTCTAGTTGAATAAAAGTAGGTTAGCCCTAAAAATAATTACAACAGAAAAACAATCGCAGTAAAGTAAAATTTATTAAAAATAATATTATTTTCAAAAAATGAAACTACGTAATATTCACTTGAAATACATTTATATAATATTATTTTATATTATCATTATTCTTATTCCTATTATTATTATTATTATTATTATTATTATCATTATCATTATCATCATTATTATTATTATTATTATTATTATTATTATTATTATTATTATTATTACCATTACTATTATTATTACTATTATTATTATTATTATTAGTATTATTATTACTATTATTATTATTATTCTAAAAGTTTTTTATCGTAATGTTTTACTAACTAAAAAATGCAAAATGATCTCTATTTACTTGTACATTTGATAAAATAATATTTACAGTAAAATTATTTTTATTTAATTAAAAAAATACATTTATTACATTCAAAGAAAAAAGTAATATTGTGAGTAATTACGTAATTTTTTAATTCGAAATGCTATTATAGGACATAAATTATATCAAGTGGATATATCTTATATCATGAGATATGTCTTATATCACAATGTTTTATTTATAAAAGAAATGATAATCATACATTATTATTAAATGAAAATAAATATTGATCAATTATGTTGGACAATAAATATAATAATAATAATTTTAATAAAGTGGTTAATTAAATAAATAAATAAATAATTTATAAAAGCAGTTAATTCTACTTGTTCAAAAAAATAATATACAATATCGCATTAAAGCATTATTCCGCATTTAATGAAAAGTGTAATGCTAGATAAATACAAAAATTTATTTTATAAAATTGTATTTTATATCGATTGTATTTTATATTGATTTTTAATGTTATTTAAAATTTGTAGTGATATGATTATAATCTAAAAAATAATAAATATTTGATATCCAAAAAATGACTAAATATCTAATACAAAATTGTTATTTAAAACATCAGTATAACAATATATTATATTATATATTTACATACTGAGATCTTTTTTTATAGTTTCTAAAAATAATTATCATTTTTATCAGTTATCCATTATATGAATTCAAATAATTTAAATTATTATTAAAATATTTCCTAAAAATTGTGATTCTATTTTTACTACCAAATAATCAGAATTGATGTATACTTGATAACTTCTTTTAGAAAATCAAAATTACTTTGGATTATTATTGAAATCACTTTTTTAGAGAATTAAAATTATTTCGTTGTTCCACATCAAATTTATTTAATCAACCTGAAATCAGTTCTAAATTTTATATTTTTATTTCGAGTGTTACAATAATGAAATAATATTTTTGTAATTTTAGTAAGTTAAGAGTTTATATTGCTTTACTAAATTAAGTGTGTTAAAATTTATTTGTTTTGAAAAATAATCAATGAAAAATAATTTTTCATAAAATGTATTTTAGTATTATACCTCTTAATTTAAATTTTTGTTGTTGAAAATTTAACTTTAAAATTAAATATGTATAGTTAATGCAATATATTTTTTTACATTAAAAAAAAAAATTAATTAAAAAAAAAGATTTGTCAACTCTTATTTTACTTAATAAGTTTAAAAAACCTTAAGTTGTTTATTTTAAGCTAAAAGATCGAAAATCTTATTAACTTTAATTTATTTTTTTATTAGCATCCTTGGAAATTGTATATGTACGTGTAAATATAGTATATAAAGATACATAGAGAAATGAAAAATTATATGTATTATAGAATATTATTGTATTTATATTTTATATTTTGTGAATTGACATGTATTAATACATATACATATTAATACATAAATGTATATAAATATATATTTTTTAAAAATTAATAAATTTTAACTTGAAAAATCATAGTTTAACATTCGATTGATGTAAGTTAAGATTGAGAACTATTATTTCTCTTCGACATAATTTTCATAGACATTATTATATTCAATTGATTTGTTATTTTTAAAAGCAAAATTAAATAATTAAATCATGTGATAAATAATGAATGGTTTATATCCCATACAGTGATTATAAAAATATCTACATCTTCTTAATATATCTTTATATTTAAAAATAATTTTATGAAAATATTCTATTTTATTATAAAATACATATTTATTTAATACACAGTAATTATTATAAGTTTAAATGTTCATTTTGTAATTTATACAAATAAATAAATATCAAATAAATAGCAAATATAATGTCATTATTTTTTGTATTTATTTTAAAATAACGCGTTATTCTAATAATGTAAATAGTACATCATATTACTAATTATAACAAACAATAGGATTTTAGTAGAGATACTCAGAAAAATTATATTAGTTTATTGAATTTAAAATTTATTGAGTCTAAAATGAAACAATATGAAGTATATTTCAATTTTTGTTTAAAGAAAGATATTCAATTAAATATTTATTTTTTGATCATTTGCGTATTAAGTTCTTATTTTGATTACTATTGATTACTTTTTCTTTCATCAATATGGTTCATTGAAATTTTAAAGGTATATGTTAATTAATAAAAATTATGGCTTAAGTATCTACATACATTGTATTTATTATACAGTTGGTAATTTCCTTACTTAACGCCACTGATAATAAAATGTATAAGAAAACTTTTTATTAGGCAATTTCTTCATTTTCTCCTTATTAAATCAATTCTTTTTTCTTCTTGAAAATATCCATAGTCATTACAATTAGCGTTATGAACGCGAATACATACATATTTTGTCATCGTCTTTAGGGTTTTCGTCATCATTGGTGATGTCATTCTTATACTGGTTAACACCATAAAATCTTGTGCAGGTAAGAAGATAAACTATTTATAGGTACTTTTTTAAAACTATTTCTCATAACGTATCGTGGTAGGTAAAGTATATTATATCTCATATAGTGACTAGACTTGCAATTTCTCGCAATAATAAAAGTTCTTCTATTTTTGTTAAAATGTATATATTATGAACTGTTGAGTATATTTGATCTATCCTATTATTAAAATTTAGGGTTGTTAAATATAAAAAATTTTGTACTTCTCTCCACTTAAATTGAAGGCGTTTGTTTTCAATTTATAGAATTTAATTTATTTATTACTATCAATTAAACAATTGCATTCAACTTTAGATGGAAAGCTTCTGTCATTTATTTGATTTCATTATATATGAAAATTTTCCTCGAGACAAGATATTTAATTAATGACTCAAAAACTTTAATGAAATGTAATATAAGAGAAAAACTCGACAATAATATTAATTAATTTATCTTAAATTTTCAACTTTCTTTACTATTACTAACATTTAAATGGATTATATATTAGTTAAATAATGCACGATGGTTTATCATTTGAAGTACATGAAACACTTTCTAAACTCAATAATTTTAAGATTATAAGCATTTATAAACATTAATTGATATTTTTATAAAATAAAACAACATAGAATTATATTTTTATGATAGAAAAAAAATTATTTAATATATGCGTATTATAAATTATGTTTAAAAATATAAAGTAATTGTTATAAATAAATTGAATTTTAATTAAAATATTTTAGTTATAATTTAATATATAATTTTAAAGAAATTCATGGATAATTTATAAATTATTAGCTGAAACTGATTTATTTATACCATATTTTATATTATATCATTGCACAGCTGATACAAATTGAATATTATATGTTGATCTTATCCTTACTAGATGCCTACTTCTATTAATTTTCTACTTTTATGTCAAATTATTTATTTTAAAAAAATTATTACTTACAGAAAAATTAATAATACTATTTACAAATAGTTCTAAATAAAAACTTAAGCATAGTCTTTGAAAATTAAAATAAGGAAAGGCTTTGGAGTACAATATCAAAACTATTGTTAATATAATAACAATGTAATCTTTAATCATAATAATTTTCCTTATTAAATTTGAATTGTACGCTTTGAATATATTTTTATACATATTTATATATTTTAAACATTTAAATAAAAAAGTTAAAGTACTTATTATTCATAAATATAATTTTATTATATATTACAAGAGTATCTATTTTTCTTGAAAAAAAAAAATTTTTATAAAATATATGGATTTCAAATCAGTAATAGATTCATTTGGAAGTTAATTATCTTGCCATTAAAGAAATGTTGTCTATTACCTCGAATAAAATTAAAACTATTGAAGTATAATTTAAATATATAAAATTAAACAAATTTAGGACGGAAAAAAGTTCCAAATGAAAACAAATTGTTTGATTGACTTCGTATTCAATCAACGTTTTAACAACATTTTCCGAATTTTTTTAAAAAATTTAAATAATTGAATTTTATTTTTGCTTTATAATACAGCATAACTCATTTTTTAAATATAGAAAAAAATTCAATAGCAAAAGGAATGGTAAATTATATTTTACCTAAATTATAAACTTACGTAAAGTATTATGTAGAAGAATTAAAAAATGACCCTGGGTTTTATGTTAATCCATCAAACCCTTTGATTTTTCTTCAAATTTTCCCGTAAAATGTTTATTCCTCCTTCAATCCTAATTTAGTTGCGATAAACATACTTGTTGGCGATTCGTGCAGTTTCTGTTACCGTCGTACCTCGCTCATGAAATATGGATTCAATTTTCTCAAAATATACTTTATTACAATATCTCATTCATACAATGTATCGCAGTATGTAATTATAAATTATGTAAATAAAATAAAATGCACCGACTCCATTTTTAGTTGTATATTTATATTTATACAGTATCATTGACGGCGAATTTCAAATTAATAATGCAGCTGTTTAATTGATAGGATCTTTCTTTATCATTAGCATTTGCAATACTTACTCAGCGCAATTCAATTCAATGTTACGTTATTTATTATATTTTGTAATTCAGAGCACGTTTAATATAGTTTGAGTTATGGTAGCTTTTAATACTTTTTATCTAGCACTTGAAATAATTGTTTTGCCGTTTCAAGTAAAAAAATATAATTTTTCAAAAAAATATCGCTGGATTATATTTAAGAGCATAAAAATGATAAATGAATGTGTGAGATGTAGCGAAGACGGGAGTAACGGCACTTGAAATTTTTAATAAATTCAAAATACGCTAAAATAATGCGAAATAATTTCATTCGTCTGAGGAATAAATATTTTCTTTGAATTCCTCGGAGGTGCGATTAAAAAACAGCGATTTAAAAAACGAAACTTTGATGAACAAAAAAGTCGCGTATAGCATAAAAAAAACCTAAAGAAAGGGTTGTCGGGGGTTAACTCCGTGAAATGTATTCTCGCAAGTGAAATAAATGGATGGGCGATAATAAGCGATTTTAATAAATGAAGCGAGAATAGGGAAAAAGAGTGAAAGGAGGAAATGGAAAATGGCTGCCAGTTGAAAAAGCCTGGAAGGAATGAGACTGCTTGCCGTTGTAACCACGAGAAGTACGCCCGTACCTCTTGTCGTCCCAATAAATCTACATCAATTAATAACTTCCGCACGTAGTGCATCGGGGCACACTCGAAGACAAAAGTTGTTGGAATATTGTCATCGGAGGTGGAGCGACAGGGGGATCGCGTCGAGTCTGGTCGGGTTGGGTCGGGTCGGGTCGGGTCGGGGCTGATCCGGACCCACCAGGTGAGGGCATCAGCGCACCCGAGTGCCGGCGCGTGGGAGGCGCGGAGGCTCGGGGATCAGGGCGTCACGCGCACTCATGGCCTCGGATCGATAGAGGCACTCCGGGCATGCGTACGCGAATTTTGAAGCGGAGCGCTCGATGGGAGGCGCCGAAGTCAACTGACGCTCGCTCGACGTTGTCCTCCAGGAGGCGAGCTTCCTGTATTTGACGCCGGCGACACTTGTTGCATCGGGGGGCTGCGCAAGCGCTGGGTGCAGCTGCAAGACCGGCTTCGCCGGTCGTCACCCGCACTCGGAGCCATCCTGGGACCGGGCTCCGTGGACTCGTTGGTGTGCATGTGTAAGTGCGTTTATCTCTCTCCGTTTCGGTGTGCGTGGAGTGCGCGACGAAGGATCGCGGCTTTTCCGACCTGCGTCAATAGGAATGGTGCTGCAGGAGAAGGAAAGAAGAGGAAAAATCAAGCCAAACATCGGAGTGTGAGGCACTATAATATCTGCAATCTTTTCTGTTACACACGTAACTCGATACACACAGTAATTGCTGATTTAAATCATGAGTGACGTCGGTCGGCTATTAGTCGCACGTCCGAGAGGCTGTAATTGCGACTTTTCCGGCTTTTCCGACCTTTGCATGAATTGCGACCTTTATGAGGTTTACGACATTGACGATGCTTATAACGATTACGAGATAGACAAAGCTCTTTTATATCACTGCCTCTGTTCTTTTTTTGTGAATCATCGATTTTTTTCCGAATGCTTGCCTCTTTTTCTTTTTGCACTTAGCCGCATAAACCACTACATGTGCACGCTCTTTTTAATTTTTATTTTCAGCTGATCCAAATCTAATAATCGTATTTATTTTCTTTTGTCTGATTATTCAAAGCTTTGTAACATTTATTTAGTTTTTTCCATCAAAATAATAATAATAATTATCTAAATAATTAAAGGATATCAATAAATTAAAAAACAACTTTATTAGTTGTTTAATTTTTAAATTTTACGCGCTAAAAAAAAATCTCACTATAACCCATACAATACAATCATATATTATTTAAAATGATAATTATTGTTAATAATGTTTTACATTCTTTTTTATTAATTTTATAATCTATATAAATCATCAAGCTCAAATTTATAAACATTATTTTTCTATTCTTCAAATTTTTTTATAATTGTAGATATTAATATCATATTATGGTCTATAATATATATGTCGTCGATTTAAATTTAACGTCTGATTTTAAATTTCCATTAACGTGACATGTAGAAATAAATAGATACACGAAAATAACTAATATTTTTGTGTACAATTTATTTTAATTAAAGAAGCATTTTTAAAAGAAGTTCAAGTTGTATCGGAAAATTACGGATAAAATAGTTTTAAACATACATTTTTGAATAATGAATAAATCGAATTACAAATTCAAACAGTTCATAAAGACTATGATGCATAATTACGCATACTATAAAATCAAATTCAATATTCAAAACAGCGTGATTGTTGTCGTACGTCCGTATTTCCATTAAATATTTTTTAACGAATATGATCGAGTCGTAGAAAAATTTATTTAAAACACATAAAATTTTAGTGCTCGGATTAATTGATTTGCATATCAATTAACTTGTGTATTTAATATATGTATTTTTTTCCTTTAAATTTTTACGTTAAACTAGTTAAAATGTTAAAATTAAAAATCTAATAAATATAAATATAATATAAAATATGGAAATAACTATATACCTATCTGACAGTTCTCTGTGCTGCTTCAGATCAGATTCGTTATAAAATTGTCTGATTACAGTTTCTCTATTGATCATAAACCAAATATCATGCTTTAATAATTTTGGTTTTATTTAATAATAATTATTTAATTTCAATAATGTAATTATTTTATAAAGTAAGATAATAAATTTATTTTTATTCTTTTAATCATATTAATTCTACTGACATTTGATTAATTTGAAATAATCTATTATATTAAATTATAATATTAAATAATATTTTTATGATAACTAAACATTTCTATGAATAATATAAGTTTTCTTATTAATTGAGCAAATCGTCATTAAATAAAGACAGAATAATTACGTGTATTTCACACTTAATAAATACGTTTACCAGCAATAAGTTAGTGAAGCAGCATAAATTTATGCAAATTATAAAAGACATTAATGAAAAACAAAATTATATTACTTAAGTACGTTGAAAAGTAATAAAGAAGAAGGATTAAAGTTAGATCAATAGGGTTTATAATAACTTTATCTACGTAACTACTGAATGTCGAGTTTCATAAAATTTATCTTATAAAACTATGTATTTATCTTTTGACATAAATTCTTCAACATTTTTTATCCGTTTAAATGGAATTAATATTTATTTTATACATATATTTGATTATATAGTTCAACGTTTATATTTTATATGTTTAAGTAAGTCTTTAAATAAATTTAAATAAATAGTTTTTAAATTAAAGACGATTTTATCACTATTATTATTTAAGTATTAAGGAAAGCTTGTATTAATAATTTTTTTGGTTTCTGTTGAAATTATTTCAATATTAAATTATTGAATAGTTTTACTAAATAAATACGATTACATGAGTTTTATCAATATAAAATAGTACATATAAATTAAAAACCATATTTATATAAAAATGAAAAATGAAGTATTATTTGAGAATGAATATTTTTGTTTCATTTAATAAAATAAATTTTTAATTTAATAAATATATAATTTAATTCAAATATACAAAATATAGTTAAATGTGTATATAATCTATATTGTTAAATATATTTTTTGCATTTAATAAACGAATTTAGCTTTCGTCTATTCAAATATATTTAAATTATATATGAAGTAAAAATTCGATCAGGAAAAGAATATATGTAATTTTATGAGAAAATACAAAGTTTAACAAACTTTTTTTTTTATTTTTAAATTGAATTAAACAAAACTTAAATGAATATTGAAATTATAATTTATAAGAATTAAACTAGAAATTACATTCAAGACATATGTATTTTAAATATTTTTATTATATTTTTGTTGATTTTATATAATTTATTATAATGAATCCTAGCCAATTGAACTAATAAATCATTCTGAGTTTAATTTACTTTTATAGTAGTTATTTTATTTATGTATAAGCAATTATTACATTGTCCATCAATGAAAGTGTGCAAAATTATTAGTATTTTAACTTTTATTTATTAGTATTAATTTATTTTTCTTGTTATTCCGACCTGTTTTACATCCTGATATGTAGAGTAAAAATTAACGTATTTATTTTTTGAATTAGACTTCCTTGAATCAAGATTTAAATTAAGACTACATATAAAAAATTTATTTTATATTCTCCATTTAGCTATTTACAAAAATGTTATATATTTAGTGATTATTTACCAATAATTAATAGAGATAAGTAAATTTTAGTTAATATTTTTTCAAAAAAATTATTTTTAGCTTATTAATAATATTTAAGTTCATTATCTAATTCTAAATAAAGAATATGCGTACTATACTTTTAACATTTTTAATTCATTGTAACTATGATTTATGATGCGTTTTAAATTTACCGAGAAAAAAATATTAGAAACAATTTTCTTCAATAATATTCTAGAAATTTTATTTTTAAATTTCTAACTTAATTATAATCATTTTTATAGAATTTATAATATTTTAATTAAATTCGAAGCTATTATCAATAAAATAGATAAATTATATTAAACATTTAAGCATTTATGTGAAAAATATTATTAATATCTCTGAAAAAATTATTTATAGCTACCTGTTTACTAATTACAGTTTCTTATGGTCATATATATAGTATGCAAAAAAAATATTGATGCAACTGAGTAAAATTATTATGGAAAATATGAATGACTTATTTTTTGTCAACATAAATCGAGAAAGAAAATTAAGAACTGAAATTTTTTCTACGTAAAACAATTAAATATATTTCTCGAGAAAAAATATAAAACTTAGTTAATTATTTTTTATGATTTCACACTTATTCAGTTTTTGTTTTATTCATTAATTATTATTTTGCTCATAAGATAAACAAAAAATACAGCTTTGAATTAAATTAGCATAAAATATTTATTTCAATATCGAAAGTTAGAAATCTACACACACACACACACACACACACACACATACATACATACATACATACACATATATATATAAGAAACGTATCTTGATTATATGAAAATGAAATCTAATAAATCATGTTAGTTTATTTTTCTGTCAATATGGGCTCTCATATTTTTTCGCGTTAAATCTTGGTCTTGCCGACCTAATTTATATCATTCGGTTTCTATCTTTCCATCTCAGATTATCTGGGTGGGAAATCATAGAAATATTATACCCCCAAGTATGCATAAGCAATTTTTTTAAATCACTGAAAAATTTGGTACATTTTTAATACATTGTTCGAGGTAAGTTTCTATTTTAATTGTAATGAAATTTCATAAATATTATTAGGTATAATTTTGGGAAACACCAATAAAGAATAAATACCTTAGATTCGTCAATGTAATTAAATTATGTATTGTTTATTAATCAAGCATATATCAATTTAGAAATTCTTGTGTAATTATGAGGCTTAATCGTTCAACTATATTAAGCTAAAAAAAACTAAATTTTTCTGATAATTATTTTTCAGATTGAAAAAATAGAAAATAATGAACGAAAATTTTCAAAGTTATGAGAATAATTAGCATTAAACTATACCTGAAAATTAATTTAGTTGAGCTACAGAATTTTATAAAATAAAAAAAATTTATTTTTAAAACTATGGATAAAATCGCTTAAAATTTAGACAAATTGTGTTTAATAAATTATAAATTATTGAATGACATTGAATGTAAAAGGATGCCAAAAAATAAAAAATACCTTTAATTAAAAAAATCTAGTATGTTGATCAAATAAATTTAAAAATAGTTATTTTAACAAAGTTGTTAAGCATCATAATAATTTAAATTTTTAATTGATGTATTTTTAAGCGTTCGGTATGAGTCGTGTCAGCGTCTTTTATGTTCTCTTGCGCTTTTTATCAAAGAAAATTTTGAATATTTTGTAATGTCCTAGGATTTAGTCGCAATATCTTTAAAATTGATAACTTAATTTCATCTCATACTTATAAAAAAGTAGTGAAAGGAATATTAACAAATTATAAGAATTAAAAATGCGGTTGACAATCATTTACCATCCAACGCCCTCCGTTCCCTATTTTCATATTTAAAAGACGTTTGTCTAATTTCTTAGTATTTAATGCATGAATTGCGTTCATAAAAACTATAAAAGGGCTCAAGATAAGTTATAAGACTTTGAGAACGATAACTAATGAATTGATATAATATAATTTTCGGTTTCTATAGTCATTATTCGTTGAGAAGGTAATTTAAATAAATGAGGATCACTTGAATTGTACAACAAAATAATTAGAAGTACGTATTAGTTAATGAGAAGAATTATTAGAATCGGTGTGAGCGAGCAAAACATTTATTTGATGGTACTATCATTTCACTAATGACTATGTTACGTAAATTTCAATTATTCGAAAAACGATTGTATATTTGATAATTTATAAAATCAACTTACACAGTCAGGTGTAATTCAATAAGATTTTTTTTTTTTTTTTTTTTGCATAAAATATTACAACTACTTATAGCTACTATGAGGTTAGAACTCAATTAACCGAAATAAAATGAAATTGCGAAGAACACCAAAAGACATTTTTGAAAATAACAATATGTAAACATGTAAAGTTTTGCATGTATTTTTTTTGTAAATGCGTTGCTAATTTAAATATTGTTCCTGCAGATAGCGATTGTTGTTCAACGACGCGCGTATTCCCTGGACAGCGTCAGTGTAGCCAACCTCTGATCCAGGAGGCCTTAGCCCCTAGAGTCGTTTAAAATCGCTCGTAACGTCCTCCCGTTGTCTTCGGTATTTTATTATATTATATATTATAGAGTGTCCGGTAGGCGGGATATCCTGGAACAATCATGTAATTCAATTGCTATAACCCGGGAGCAAGCTTCGAGGGCTCTTGGGGTTAGACGTAAAAAGGCGAGGAGTCGAAAGTGTCCGGAGTCATGCGATCGTTTGTGGAAAAGCTGACCGACGACCCTCGAGCTCTCCTCCACTCGTCTCTCCATCCGAAGCCACGTCTCGAATCCTCGAATTCGGCGAGTGAAGGCTCCGACCAAGGTTTGAGAACGAGGCTTCGGAGGTTCGCCGTCTTGGAAGTGCCAGCCGAGGATGGGTAGGATCTGGTGCAAGAACTCGGGACCTCATTAGCTAACCGAGTTGGCGCGTATTTCGGGATATTTTTCTAGCGGCAGATGTGCCGCCCCAGCTCTATATATATTCTGCGGGAGACGTTGTGAGTGATAAATCCGTCGGGGGCGCAGCCGATCAAACGGACCCGCGGACCTGCATAAACACGCGTTCGCGGCATTTGGGGTCGCGAGTCCGGGCGCGCACCGGGAGTCCGCGGAGCCACTACCTGCTGGTACCGGGACTAATTATAAACCCGGAGGACCCGGGACCGCGTGCGCAGGGAGATCGGCAGTGAGCGCGGGGGAGCGGCGCCGGCGCGCCGCCAACCGAGTCGACGACGCCTCGTTCCGGCGCGGCGCCTCAGTCCGGCGGATGTGCAGCCGAGGTCCGAGCCCCACGGAGTCGGAGTCACACCAGCACCAAGGATGTACGGCCTCATACTGGAGAACATGTCCGAGTACATCCGCCAGGCCTACGGGGAAGACCGGTGGGAGGAGATCCGCCGCCAGGCCGCGGTCGACCAGCCGAGTTTCAGCGTCCACCAGGTCTACCCGGAGAACCTCATTCCGAGGCTCGCTAAAAAGGCCATCCAGGTATCGGTTTCCTTTCTCTCAAGAATGAAGCCCAACGATTTATTTCCATCCGATGTTAATCCTCCACCCCTGTGCTCACCTTCTAGTACAAAATTCTCAAATCCAACGGGGGCTGATAACTCGAGCTCTCTGCGCTTTCTTTCTTCTGCGCTGTGCTTTCCTTACTTTCCTATTAAAATTACGCTACTCGATTTTTTTTTTTTTTATCACATTTGTCGTTAAAGTCTCCATTATTAGTATACATAACGACTTCGTCTTTTAAAAAAATCGTTAACTTTGTACTGTGCTCCCAGTAGTACTTATCCTGCATCCTACAATTTTTCAGCTAATATACCCTATAAAAATTTCAAAAACTTTTCAGCAATATCTCTTTAATTGAAAATTAACGACATTATTTTCGATAAATTGCATGTAAAATTGTCATCAAATATTTTAATGCTTTTAAAATATACAATCCCACCTGTCATTAAATTTATTGCTATAATTCCTTCTTATCTATCGTTATTGCATAAAGCACTTAATACATATTTAATAACTGATTTATAATCCCTTTAAAATCACATCACAATTCTTTACAGGTATAAAAAATGAAATATTTAATATTGCCAAATCATTAATGAAAAGAATGGTACAAAGCAAGTTTCTTCTTTCGATAATTTTTATGATAACTAATCATTATTATCCGAAAAGTCGTTTCAATTTCTATTATATTTATTTCAATTACTTTTTTCATAAAACTTTTCATTGTATAAACATTTACTTTCCAGATCCATATCATTTATGTCACTGAATGTTTTTCTGTTACATCTTTGTTTTGCATACACAAATAATTCTTGAATTATATATTGTTTTTTTTTTTTTAAATACTTGCTTTAAAAAAGAAAACAAAAAAAAAGTTATAAAAGTAAAAATTTGTTGGAGTATTATAAAAAATATCATAAATATAAAATGGGCCACTCATTTTCATTTAATGGGTAATTTAATTGAAATGCGTGATTATATGAGTGCTTTTGAATGTATTTTACTTTTGTATTTATTTTAGTGTTTAATTATTACATCACAATTTTGACGGTTTTGATTGAATTATAGAATAAATTATCAATTTACATTAGCAAAAAAAAAATAAGCAAATAGTATTATTATACAAAATTCATAATCCAAATTTATATTTTAATAATTCATCTTAATAATGCCATTCAATTATTTTTTTTCAATTTGCATATTTAAGCATATTTATGATAATGTTATCAATTTTAAATAAATTCTCAGTTTTCTATATAAACATTGAATTTTCTCATTATAATTATATTCAAGATGGACAAGTTCACTGTACTGAACTTTCAGAAAATAAAAAATATTTTAAATTGAAGAAATCGATAGATTTAACTAACAACGAATTTTGAAATGTTAATTTCTTATTACATTATTATTATAATATTTAAATTTTTTACTGCTTAAAAAATTAGAAAGTAATTAAATTTTTGATTTTTAAGTAATTGTCATGTAAATAATATTTTTTTTTTTTTAGTATTCAGTGTGTCAAGTATTGAACGAAACTTCATGTATTGCTTTTAAAGTATCTAATTTCAAACTTAATGCTATATCCACAGTATTTGATATTTTTTTATATATCTTTATCTTCCCTTCGAAGTAAGAATATTCGATGCTACTTACTAAAAAATTTTTTATCTACTATATACTCCTCAATTGTATCTTTCCTTTGCTATATTACTAAAATATAATTTATTATCAAATTTTTACTCTAACAGAAAGGATATTTTAGAAATTTAATAATTTTTTAATACGTATTTGAAATTCTATAAACTTAAAAAAAAAAATTCTTTAAATCAAAATAATTCATAAACTTTTTTTCTGCTTGTACAATACGAATTATTAAATTGTTTTATTATTTTCAATAATTAAAGTTCATTCTTATGGAAAAGGAGTATCCTTTTATTTTAAAATGATTAATAAACTACAGTATGTATCTGATAATTAAATTGTGTGTTTTTTTTAAATAATCCATAAGGTAGTACTTATGAATAATATATTGTTTGAATTTTGAATGAAACTAATTCTAAATTTGTTATAATATAATGTAGAAAACAATGAAAAGATAATTGTTTAATTAAAAATAAAAAAATTTTCTTCAATTGTATTTGTTTCAACCGAAATATAAAACATCAATATTGCTTTATTATTTTATTAACAAAATCGTTATAATTTCAATTTTTTATGTTAATAAACAGCATTTAAAGTTTTAATCATTATGAATTATTCATAAGTGTAATCACGTTTTTGTATTAATATCGAGTAGATAAAATTAACACTTCATGCATGAAATACTCTGTATGTAATGAAATTTGATAAATTTATTAATATTCCATAATAATATTTTTTAATTAATATGGTGAAATTTTACCATTATTTGGATATATATTTTAATTAAAATTTCATTTATTCTATGAGAATCACTTTTATATATTATTAAATTTTAAGTAATTATTTGTCTTTACCTGAAAATAGTTTAAAGCTTATTCGATGAATTTGATATAGAAATTTTATTACGTACATATTCATGATCGTGTAATCGTACATACTATAAGGATGAAACGTTTCAAATGAATTTTAATAAAATTACAAATCTTCATTTTTGTTTAAAACAAAATATTATTTAAGATAATTATATTATTTGAATCGTCAATTTTTAATGTAAAAATATATTTACGGAAATTCTCATAAATCAATTTTATATTTTGAAATTATTCGAGTGATTAAATATAACTTTGAGTGCATTGCGATACAAATATTTAGAATTCTTATAATGATGAAAATCAATATTGTACGAAGATTTGTTTTTAATATAAAACTGCTTTAATATATATTAAAAATAAAAATTAAATATTAAGATATATAAAAAGGAATTTATTATTTTAAACTATAGTTAGTTTTTTGAAATATTATGCGGTCAAAGATTATTTGAATGAAAATTTTTTTCCTATTATTATATGGAAAAACTAAGCCGAAGTGACAGTAGTATTAAGCGGAAATGTTAGTCCGGTATTGCATATCTTTTTAATTAATTTAAAAAATAAATTATAGATCAATCGACCTATTATTAATTTGTATTGAAACCTTTTCATTGTTAATATTTTTATTGTTATTGATTGTTAATATTGTTAATATTTGTTGTACAATCAGGCAAAATTATATTAATTTGTATTTTATAATATATCACTGAACTGTTAACATTCATAAAATAACATGATGTATTAGTTAAAAAAATTTTTTTTAAACATGTTTGGAAAATATAAAATCATTAAATTTTTACGTTTTCAATAAAATTTATTTTAAAATTTAAAAATAAAAAATAAAAATTTATTCTTTAGGGTAATTGAAAAACAAAACAAATATTAATTCGTATATTTTAAAATTATTAGGATTATTTTAAATGCATGTATTTGGATATGTTTATTACTTTTTGTTATAAGTACCCACATTCTAAAAACATCTTTAATATGGAAACGTGAAAAAATCTGATTCAAAGCTTTTATTTTTTATAGTAAAATAAAAAATGTAATTAAAACGTTATTGTAATTAAAATAGTATGAAAGCCTTTTAATAAATTTTTTTTAAGAAACAAAAATACCTGTCGTTCACAAACAATGTTTTGCTTTGAAATTAGGTTATAAAGATCGACAATATTTCTTATAGATACAAATTTCTTGAATGATTTAAAATTTATTTTTTGGATTACTATTGATAAGGCAAGGTGGTAGAAAAATTATTTTCCGCAAATTTTTTAAAGTTTTAAAGCGTATAATTTACTTTATTTTTTAAGTCGATTGATCATTAGCGATCATTTCAATCAAATTTGCAATAAGTGAATCGAGGAAGTTAAAATTCAATCGATTTCTAATTTGCATTAAAATAACGTATAAGTATTCTTCCGAAGTTGAGGGAATGTTTTTTAATGAGTTCGATCGAGAGGCATTATTTTTATTCGGTGGATAAGTGATTGCTCAAAGTAGCTCAAATGTAGAACAGACGCAGAATGAAACTGCAATTTGCACCCTCCCACTCCCCCCCCCGCCCCACATACAACTACCATTGCCGGGCTTGCACCCGCCCTTTTCATTTGAACAATGAGCTCTCAAATTATTAAGGGGATACTTTAAAGCGAGATTAAGGGTTGATTGTGGGTGCAGGTTCTGGGCATCACAGAGCACGAGTTCTTCGACCAAATGGGGGTCCACTTTGTCAGCTTCGTGGGCCAGTATGGCTACGACCGGGTGCTCTCGGTCCTGGGACGACATCTGCGGGACTTTCTCAATGGCCTGGACAACCTCCACGAGTACCTCAAGTTCTCGTACCCGCGGATGAGGGCACCTTCGTTCATCTGCGAGAATGAGACTCGACAAGGTCAGTAGGGCATTGTGCGGCCAAAATGCGCTACTCATCATCATTTTGAAATTTGAACCCGGATCGGGCTCAGATTTATCGCAACAATACTCATCTCCTGGAATCTTTGAAAACGATTTCGATATTCGTAGGACTGACTCTGCATTACAGAAGCAAACGCCGGGGCTTCGTTTACTACACGATGGGCCAGATACGAGAAGTCGCACGGCATTTTTACAACAAGAACCTCAAGATCGAACTCGTACGCGAGGAGATACTCTTCGACACGGTCCACGTGACCTTTCAGCTGACCTTCGACAACCGGGCGTTCACACTCGCCTCCCTAGCTATGACAAGGGAAGAAAAGCATCTTCCCATCGGTGCGTCCGTGCTCTTCGAGATATTTCCATTCTGCATCGTTTTCGGGTGAGGACATGCAAATGCCATCTTTACATTATCTGGCGATCAAGATTCGAAACTCGAGACTTACTCTCTTAAAATAATGTAATTTTATACAATTCAAGCTCTCAAAGGTATTCGCTTAAACTTTCTCTCGTGTTATTTATAACTCACTATATTATACTATGAAAACGCAGTTAAATACCAATTACTTCGAGCCTCCATCTCTAATCGTATTCATGTCCATATAAGCTTTAGCTCAGGGAATATTATAATGAGATGTCTTGCATGGAGCCTCGTCAAATGTACCCAAATATACAATTTCACATTTTATGAATTGTTTTTTTTATTGGTGAAGCAGAGACAAACATTTAGGAGATAAAAATTTGCCATTTCTTTTAAAAAATTAAAAATTTATTTGCGTAGAGAATACAAATCATTTCTTATTTAGCATTAAATGTTGCCTTAGAAATTTAAATGTTTACAATTTAACGCGAATTATGTGGAAACTGTTAAAATCATTATTGAAAATTGCATAACTTGCATTATTCGCAATATTTTTGCCTAATAATTAAAATCAAATTTTCCTTAAATATTCAGAACATTGATTATTTAAAAAAATAAAGTAATGAAATAAAAAATCACAAGTATCACTATATGAATGAAGGTTTTGCTATATAAACTGCGGTAGTTAAAATTAGGTGATCCATATTAAGATTCAGGCAGTAAAGTTTTCTTTTAAATCATATGTTTACAAAAGCTCTTATATCTCAATTTAAATAATTACACCTAATAAAATTTTTGATGAATAATTAAAGCCATTTTATTAATATATACTTTAGCAGTTAATTACATTTTATATAATAATAAATCAAGAAATCTTGTTTTTTAAATTTATCATACATTATTTTTATTTAAAAAAATTAAAAAACATACATTAAAAATGTTTCTGCTGTTTAATAATTATTACTTAATGCAACCTGATTCTTTTGGATTTTTTTATGTATTTTAATACAAAATTTTTTATAAAGTTTTATTTTCAGTATAAAAAAGGTTTTCGTGTACTCGCTTGAATAAGTTAAATTATTAAGAGATAAGCATTTTTAACTGACTGGAAAAGAAATATTCTTTATTATATCGTGAAATTTTACTTTTATTTCAAAGTTACAATGTCATTTTAATAAAATGCCAAATTATTTACATTTTTAGTTAAAAGTTTGAGCTGGATTTTTAAAGCCGTCTGTGAACTGGTTTGATATATCATATTTGTCTAATATTGCAAGTTGCGCTGCGTCGGCAACGTAACCTTGAAAAAAGTTTTATTTTCATTTAATTTGAAGGTATAATTATTATTGAAATTAATAATACAAGAGAATAATTTCATTATAATCAGTTTAGTATAAAATAATTCAACGTGAACTTTTCCGTATCTTTTATAATTCTTTTTAATTTATATTTTAATATCACGAAAAATATTTTCTCGGCAGTCTCGATATGATCGTAAGAAGCATCGGAAACTCGTTAATGGTCATACTACCGGATCTCATTGGCAAGAAAATCACCCATCACTTTGATCTCGTTAGACCTCTCATAGCATTTAAATTC
This sequence comes from Eupristina koningsbergeri, assembly GCA_018907245.1. Taxonomy (NCBI): domain Eukaryota; kingdom Metazoa; phylum Arthropoda; class Insecta; order Hymenoptera; family Agaonidae; genus Eupristina; species Eupristina koningsbergeri. The sequence continues at coordinate 2,963,361 of JACCHV010002921.1, forward strand.
CAGTCGGTAAGTATTTGAGAAGTAATAAATCCTTGATATACCATTGCCAAATAGGAGGATAAAAAATGGAGCTTCTCTTCTAGATTTTAAACAGGACGAACAATATATTTGAGTTAGTGTCCGTGGAACCTGTGCTCGCCGAGAGACCCAGTGATCGTCGCAAAAACGCATTGATTTTAAACCACGAAGTCGATACCCAGGATGATCGGATGCAGGAGGAACGGACGCTAAGGCTCAAAGGTTTGCTTTCGGCTAATTCTTCAAATTTTATTTCTTTTTTTTTTTTTTTAGGCCATTGGAAAAAAAAAAAGAAAAAGGAAAAGAATTTAATATTTAATAGTTATATGGCCGTGGTTGCATGATACGATCGGTTTCTACTACTCTATGGCTCTTGTGAAAATTTAAATGTTGATAACTATGATATTTACTGTTTTAAACAGGTGCCCCATGAAAGTTTATCGTGTGGTCGGTCATGTAAAATATAAATATGAAGGTTTGCAATGCTTAAAATAATGAAAAAGAATATTGATAAAATTATTAAAATAATTTTCACGAATCACGCGGATTAAGAAATGTGACATTGAAGTCAAATAATTTTTATTTGGCATTTAATTTTGCTTTGCCGACATCATATCAACGTATCGACGAAGCACCCGATGAAAATGAATTTGTCAGAGCAGCAGTTCATTATTTATTATTTATCATTATCAAGATCTTTTAGATTTAAAAACATAAAATGCTTGTAGTTATTTTTTGAATATTATTCAAATTTGAATATCGCAACATAAAGGTCAGATGATTTACATGGACAACTGGAAAATGATGATGTATCTCGGTACACCAGTGATGCCAGATTTAAATGCTCTCATCGGGGCTGGTCTTTATATAAACGACCTGTCATTGCACGATTTCAGCAGGTAAGCCACGGTGAAACTGCTCATAAAACCGATGCGTTTGAATTAAAAGGAAGCATAAAAATAAACTTGATGTATTATTATTATCTATCTGCTGGCTCTAACCAAATACGCGTATTCCATTCCTCTCCGCTCCGCGCACACACTTTTCAATTTTTCCACGAAGGATCTTCAAATATCAAAAATATCAAAAATACGACTTTTATCTATCGAGCTGCCCGCTATTAAATCTAACGATCCAATATTAAAATTTTATTCCCTTCAAATATTACCGAATTTTAAAAAATAAATTTAATTGAAAAAGTATAGGAGAATAATAAATATGGGCAACGGCGTCGAACTGCAATCCACATAAATTTACGTATTTTATGGTTTATAAATTAATTGTGTGTACCGAGGTATCTTGAGTTATTTCAAAGATGTTTGGAAGATGGTTGAGTATTCAGTTATTAATTTCAACTACGCGTTTCGGAAACGATAAAGTCCTAGCAAATTGTTGGCACTGCATCTCATTTAGCTGCAAAGTATACGAGCTTAAATTCATTATCTTCCTCGTTGTTATCGAGGATTAATTGGAATCCGGGACTAATTAAAATGTAAATTTTTTATTTTCATTCGCCGCTAGGTTTAAGGTTACCCACCGTAATTACGGGTGGTGTAGAAAAGCGCAGGGAATAAAAATTTTATAATTCTGTTCGAAAGCTCAAGGCTGTTTTGCGCGTCGGCCGTTGTTGCTATTCCCAATCGGAAATCGCGGAAAATTTCGACAAGTAAAAACTAAAAAGCCAACAGCTTAAGAATGTGCTTTTTTAACGAAATAATCGCCTTGGGAATGTTTGGCCGGGTGTGTCGGCCCCGACACCTCGGGAGAATGCGAGCAACCACTCAAGACTAGACGTCAAGTGCGCTAATGAAAATTAATGAGGCTGGGTAATTAATTTCAGAGACCTCATGCTCGCGGGCACCCAGCAGTCGGTCGAGCTCAAGCTGGCGCTAGACCAGGAGCAGCTCAAGAGCAAGAAACTCGAGGAGTCGATGCGGAAGCTGGACGAGGAGATGAAACGCACGGACGAGCTGCTCTACCAGATGATACCGAAACAAGTAGCCGATCGGCTCAGGAATGGCGAGAGTCCCATAGACACGTGCGAGGTCAATATCCAATAGCTTCCCCCCCCCACCCCAACCCCAACCCGTCCCCCTGACCCCGAACCTTCTCTAACTAAATGTTTTCATTGTCACTTGGCTAAACCCCTGCCTGGGAACCTCGACATTCCTACAGATGTTCGACAGCGTATCGATCCTCTTCTCGGATGTGGTCACATTCACGGAGATCTGCAGTCGCATCACACCCATGGAGGTCGTCTCGATGCTCAATGGAATGTATTCCCTCTTTGACACCCTCACCGAGAGGAATCACGTCTACAAGGTAAGACGACCCTCCTACATTTTTAAGTGGACTCTTATTCGTTATCGGCGATTCAAAAACTCTCCGAATCTCGGCTCTTTTATGATCTTTACGCCGTTCTCCGCCCCTGAAAATATCGTGTCCATCAATCAAACCCCTTGAGACAATCTTTTTTAAACCCGAATTCTCGATTAATGCGAAATTATTATCGGAGCCCTGGAGGAATAATTGAGGCAATTAATTCCGGCGTTATGATTAGAGAAGCTTACCTAACACGCTTGAATCCCGACTAAATTATCTTTTACTTATCGAAGAGATTTTTATGAAATTTTTTAATTTCAAAAATCTATTGTTACTTAATTTTCATTAATGCGATTCAGTTTACCACTTGAATAAATCAATGAATAAGTAATTCTCGTAATTTTTACTTTATTGTTTGAGTCTCGCAAGCTATTGTCATAAATGAACTTTCAATGTTAATGTAGCAATGAAAATGACTAATCACAAATCGCCAAATGTTTTACGCGCCAATGAACATTTAAACGTAGTGGATCGCCCAACTCGCTTGATTTTCTTTAAATCACAATTATTAAATAATGGTCTACATTAGAATGATTGCCATCAAAGCTCTGCATTATTAATGGATAATAAAATAAAGCGTAGAGAGATAAGAAATACCTAGATTCGAAGCCAGTGTTCTCAAATGACCAGGAAGAATAAGCCCCACGTGATAAAAATCCTAGTTGTGGAGAATGCCGTTCTCCCGTATTGTCGTGTGGAAAGGGGTTGGAATGCGAAAAATGCCCTCGGCGACGACTAATTGCTGACGTTGCGAATCCGGGTTGGCCCAGGTGGAGACGATTGGAGATGCATACATGGTGGTGTCGGGTGCTCCGGTTAAGCAGAGCGACCACGCAGACCGTGTCTGTGACATGGCCCTGGACATGCTGGAGGCTATCACCGACTTGAAGGACCGGTCCACCGGCCAGCATCTGCAGATCCGGATCGGGATCCACAGCGGGGCAGTGGTCGCAGGTATCGTCGGCCTCAAGATGCCGCGGTACTGCCTCTTCGGGGACTCGGTGAACACCGCCTCGAGGATGGAGGCCACGAGTGAGGCCATGCAGATTCACGTGTCCCAGTCTACGAAGGAGCTGCTCTCACCTTCCTACAAAGTCACCGAGCGGGGCGAGATTCAAGTCAAGGGTAAAGGTACGTGACTTAAATACTTTTCACTCCACCTCCACCATAAAAATAACCATCCGTCTCGATATTTTTCAATCCAAAATTTCTTTCTCAACGTATCGCGCCACTCCCTTGTTTATGTATTCAAAAGTCTTTTTACAGTATCTGTCTCATTCGGCAGTATATTGGTATTGGTGTTGTGTTTATGTGGTACGATCAACAGTTGCAACTTCTCTTTCAATTTTGACTAAATTCATTTATATTTAAACTTACAGTTACGAAATATGCAGGAAAAATGAAAAAAAAAATGAAAAAACATAAATTTTAAAAATCCATTAAAAAGCTCGATAAAAAAATTTGCTAGTGATTTAAAAAAAAAAAACCTTTTAACAATATAAATTTAATGCATTTTCATATACGTACGTGCATTCGAACGAGATATTAAATCCACCATTAATGAAATTATTACGTCTAACGTAATAATATCTGGTTGTCGTGTGGTAATTATATAAAAATATGCTCGATGTATAAAAGAAGTGTTTGTTAATTAATCACGAAATAATAGTCGTAGCATGAAGTATACACTTTAATTTTATTTTATTTGAAATCCTTAGAAAAATATTTAGGGCACGCTAAGATAAAGATAGTGGAGTATAGTGGAAAATAATATAATTATCAGATAGAAACTCCCTCTGTTTTACCGAATATTGTGTAAGTAATTTAATAGCCCTTATAGCATAGGGGGTTCCTATAATACAGGTAGACTCGATGTATTAAAATTAATGTTATATTCAGATATTATACTAAAGTATATACAATAATTATTATGATTGTTTATTTTATTTGTAGCTAAATTGATTCTATAAATTATTATTATTTAATTGAAATTAAAAAAACAGATTAATATTTTACATAAAAAAGTAACAGAACAATTTTTTGTTAAATTTTATTCGACTTAAATATACGTTTTTATATAATTGTAAATTAATAAATAATGGAATAAAATTTTTTATAATATATATATATATATATATATTATAATTGTTAAATTAAAACATTAATAGCATTTTTCATATAATTACTAACTTGAATATTAAAATAAATAATAAACACAAGGAGTTATTAAATAATAATGAGATATAATACTAAAAATTTAGCAATACTTCACAATATATCTTATAATTTTATATCAAACAAAATTTAAATCTATATTAAGATAATAATACGTAACCTATATTTCATTTATTTCATACACAATATATTTATTACATGAAAATTTTATAAAGTGAATTTAAATTATTTTTCACGGAAAGTTAATATTGCATCTTTTTTTTCATCGATTTAATTTTGATTTTAAATATTTAAGAAAATATTAAATTGAATATTATGAATATTATGCAAATAGTTTTGAAAATTCATGTAATAAGTACTTAAAAGTTGTTTCTATTTTCCGTATAACTGTTTACAATGACTATTGTTTTGAAGAAAATCAAATGAATTACATTAATATTAATTTTTTGAAATAAAATAATAAGATATCAATGTTCTTTTATCTTTGAAAAGTATTTTAATATTTTATTTTAAATTTATTTTTTTTTCTCTATTTCATTCATATTTTTATATTTTTGACCAATCGATACACGGAAATGCGTCCTATGCTCTGTGGGAGACAAATCTTTTCTTGTTTCAAATTTTTTCTATATTGAAGATTTTTTTGACGTTCATGATCTTAATCGTATAAAATGCACTTTTGTTTAATATAATAGTTGCTTTTATGATTTTAGTTTGTTTGTCACTCATTTATCACAATTTTATTACTATTTCCTCTCAATACAAGAGCTTTATTTATGCTACAGATATTAAATGTATCTTTTTTAATTAACTTTTGACCTTTCAAACAAATCTCATATATTAACAGTAATTTCTTATATTTTCTCTGACACTTTTGTGATGTATATTTTAAGTCCAAATAAAGCTCTAGGCTTTTGAAATTTCTTTCATCTTTATATTTTCCCCCTCGTGCTATGCTTTTGCTTTTACCCCAAGTTGTCTTCTTTTTTTTTTAATAGTGTTGCCCATATGTCTTTTTATATGAATATTGTTTATTCTTTATTAACAAATATAATAGCTTTTTAAATGCTTGTAGTACATTTGTCATTGGCTCCTATATTAGGTTATCATTCATAAAAGTAAAACTTAGTTTTTTGAAGAACTAAAGCATACTCCATTATATGATGATCTTTATTCAAGTTTTTATTTAAGTAAAACTTTCTATTTAATTGAATGTATCATATTACATCATCTATATTAAAGTTTTTGATTTACTTAACCCGTCAACTCAAACTATTAGTTTGTTTTTGATTTCTCTTATTATTACTCTTAAGATTATAAAGCTATAAAGCTTTTACGTATCTAAGCAGTTTTCGTCCAGATATTCTACTAAATTTAACAAAAATAATTATATTATTTTTATATAACTAAAATATTTCTTAGATATTTGTTTATTTAGTTTAATAAATAAACTATACGATGAATTTATGTATATATTTTAGATACTCTTGACTAAAAGATTCTGATCAATTTTTAATTAAATGCATCAAGTTTATAAAATATTATTCTTTAGCTATATAAATATATTTGACGAATAATAAAGATAATATATTATTTTAAGTTGATTTATACTTTTTATATAATGTAAAGTTTTAAGATTAAAGTACATTAAAATTGTACGATAAAAATATCAAAATTTTTTGTTTAACAATTACTAATATATAATTATTGTCTTGTCCAACTAAGAGTAAATAATAAGAATTTCCTTTTTATTTTTTATTCAACGTAAAAACTTTTTTATTACAAGGCATTTAAAAAAAATATTGCATTGCATAGTTTCGTATTTGCACATTGATGAGAGCTCGAACTATAAATTAACAATTTTAAAATTGTAGGTTCAAGTTTTAAAAATCAACAAAAATTTAAATTTTAAAAATTCACGAGAAGAAATTTTTTATAATTCGTAACGCTCTTTTACATTCATTAAGGAATTATAATTAAACATAAAAATAAAATTTTTGTTTTGTTTTTACACAATATGGACGTACAGTAATAGTCTTTATTATCAATGCTACTAATGGTGATTCATGTAGATGTTTTAACTCAATCGTAAATTATTCCATCGATGGGACAACTAAAATAATACCAAAAACTCATTTCAAGTTGCCCTTGTTTCCGTGAAAAATCTTCCCGTAATTTGCTGGCGTAAAGATACCCGCAAAACGTGTATCAATCCGCGCTTAAAAAGTTTTCAGAGCTAAGAGAAAATAAAAAGATAAACTGAGGGAAACAGAGTAAAGAGTGCATAAAGGATGACGTCCATTAATAGGTACGATGAAGACGTACTGGCTCGAGAAGCGTGAGCTCCGCTCCGAGCTGACCAAGAATATCGCAATCCAGGACCCGCCTCAGTGGCACAGCAGCAGCGGGCCCAGGAACAGTTCCCTCGTGCGCAATGGACCGGAGCCGACCCAGGGTTCGACCTCGCCAAGCGGAGCCGCGGCGTCGACGCGCCTCCTCGCCCGACACCCTCCCTCGCCGACGATGCTCCAGCACCCGGTGCTCTCGAACACAAGCTCCATCGGGTCTGCGGGCTTCCACGGGGACGAGAGGCCCATCTACTCGCCCATCACCTTCCAGGACGTTGCGCGACGCTCCGTCGCCAGTTCACCAACCAAAAGCCTCTCCATCAAAGGTATCACCACCTATCCCCGAAACACATACACGCGCACATACACGCATGAGCCACCTCTGCAAATCGAGTGTGATTTTCTTTTTTTTTTGCCCTTTTTTTACTTTTTACTTTCACCTCTTCGCACCCCCGAGCAATCGAATTTGCTCACCTATCCTTTTGCTGCTTTCTTGGGCTTTATCAGCACCTCCGAATGACTCATCACATCTCGATTATTTTTTCCAAGTTGCTCTAGTAGATCACTAGAGGTTGTTCAGGTGTCTTGTCCCTCATCGAAAAAATGATTGTTTTAGCGGTCGAATTGGACGCTTGAATAATCTTCGCTGTAACTCTGAGATTCAATTTACCGAGGGCTTGTTTGGACATTGATTTGCCTATGTCCCTCCATTTTCCTGACTCTATTTCATTTTTTTATTAGCTCTATTTCATTAGCTTTATTGAACATTTATTCCCTTTTTTTTTGTATAATATAATGTACGTTACATATTTAAAAATGCATTCTTTAATAATGTATTGTATTTATAAACAACGTTTCTTCAATGGTAAAGCTTATCGATACTTCATAATTTTCCTTGTAGTACCACTGAAATTCTTACCTTGCAAGAAAATTAAATCTTTATTTTTCTTTCTCTATTTCGGCGGTACATTTTTAAATGATTGTTCTTTCTAATCCCCTTTATTTAATTCCTTTAATAATACTGAAAATAATTAATCATATTTTGTGCTGATAATTTCTTATAAATATTTTTATTCTTTAACAAGCTCAGATTTCATTCCATAATACTACTTAACGCTAATACTTGAATATACATTGTCAATCTCTATATATATTTATTTATTTTTTTTTTTATATTTATTTTTATTGGTGCCTTTCTCAAGACAGATGTTATTAACATTTACTATATTTTCTTATTTTTTAAAAATCTATATTTCTTAGTCAGAGTTACCCGCGATATTGTATTGTTAATCTTAATATTCATGCTATTTATAGAGATTTGTAAAAATAAATAAAAATTCTTTTTTTAAATGAATAATCAATATTTTTTCTTTTTGAACGTAATTTAATTTCAGAATTTATATTAGAAAATGAATACATGTAAATATATGTATGTAAATGTATTTTTTTTTCTGTCCAATATATTGATATTGAATTTTTATTTTATTTGATAATATTTAGAAATGTTCGATTTTATACAAAGAATTTTAATTAACTCGTTAGTTATTTACTTTTGGCGAATGAACGAATAAAAAAAAGAAATAAAAGTAATTTTTTTTTTTATTTAATAAAATGAGGTTTCCATTAAAATTCATTACTTTTCATTAAAAATCATTTTTTTTTTGTAAAAAGATATTTGCTATTCCTCGTACGAACTAAAAACAATATATATTTAGAAAAATATTTTTGATACGAAAGAAGTATAAATTACAGGTTTTCAGATAAAACTTCCATTTAACCTTCTCAATAGATGTACTTTGTTACTGTTTTCTCTAGTTAATTACTAATTGCAATTCTATCCAATCTTTTATTAAATGTTTTATGTTGTTTATTTTACGATTTTACTATTATTATTCCTTAGTATTTAATCAATAATCGAAACCTTTCTAATTCTAATTACTTGTACACATTTAAAAGTTTATCCAATTTTTTAATTTTTACAAATATACATTTGATACGTTATCAAATTCTCATTTTCAATATTGGAGAATTATTTTTCGCATTTAACAATGTAATTTTATCTACGATATTTTATTTATATTACAATATTCAGTAAAATTATTATGATTTTTTTATTAATATGATAATAAAAAATTATTGTATTTTTTATAATATATTTTTTACATTATTTTTATTTTTTTTTCTTTTTGTTATAAAAAGACTACAATTATTTATTACACAGTAAGTGAAGTTTCAAAATGTAAATCTCCAAATTTATTTTTAGAATAATATACGTTTCTAAAATACATTTTTACACAGTTGATAATATTTTAGAGTAGTTCTGTCTGAAAAATATCTCAAATAGTAGCTACGTTAATATTCATGTTTTTATGTATTTATCCAATATCTTTACATAAACTTCCAATTTAAAGATTATTTAAATTTTGAAAAATTTTATATAACTGAAATCTTTTTTCTTCTCTATTATTTTGGAGAACTTATTACAGCAGTGCAAGAATTTGTGCAAATAATAATGATACATACAAGCCCAATAAATATCATTTTATTTTAAAATTCACAAATTTTGTTCATAAATAACCATCCATATGTTTTCTTATTTTAAAAATAAACTATCTAAAATTAATAGTGATTGAAAATTGAAATAGCGAGCAAATAATAAAGATATATGTGTTTCCTCAAATAATTAAAAAAAAAAATTTTATTGCTATTTCAAATATAATATAAATATGAATGGTAATACTACGCGCCTGTATTAATGTATATAAAATATATGTTTTCAATACCATACAATGCTATCAAACATATATGCATTTATTACTTAAAATTACGTGTACATAATTTCTACAATGAAATATTCGTAATAATAACCTCTGTATAATAGATTTTTTTAATGTATTAAAAATGAAATGCGGGTCAAGTTTTTATTCTGTTCTGTATTTATTACAACAAAAGAAAAATTGAAAATTCTTCTTATAAAGTGTATGTGTGTATACTGCTATTCTTGTTAATTTTTTTAAATATATGTAACCTTCAAATTTTTAATTGCTTCAGTAATCTTAATAAAAATATTGACGAGTATATTTAAAAAATATCCAAACATATTTTTGTTTAATAATATTTTCATTATTATTATTTCACGAAATTAAAGTTTGTACAAGGCAATGTGTTTTTTATGATATTAATTTTATCAATAAGTTACTGGGATAATTATCATAAAAAAATATAAAAATTGTTTGTAATGTATAATATGTAAACTTTTTTAAATAAAAAGTGATAAGATGACACGTTGGTAATTTTTAGTGTCAAGAAGACATAAAATATTATAATTCATTCATTTAAATTTATTTATTATAACAGCCACATTAAAGGCATTCGATTTCATCAATAAGATAAAATAAATTTAACAATTGTTTTTTTTTTCAGAAATGTCATTTTTTAAAGTTATTTTTGTTATTTCCTAAACGGTCTAATGTTTGCAATTCATGAAATGATACGATTTTGGTTTGATATGTAAACTAATGTTTATTCATTTATTGGTTAAAGAGAATAAGTAGTGATAAATAAGAAAAGATCAAACTCATCAGTTAGCTAAAAAAATGTTTTCCACTTTTCAAAAAATAATTTTCTTGCAACGTGGACAGAGGTATGTTCAAACTCCTTGGGGGAAGTGTCAACGACTAGTCAGGACAACAACACGGACGTCTTAAGTGACCTCATTTCTAAGACAGAGCAACACTTTCATCTTCATCGAGACGTCGCCCCAATTCCCGAGCCCAAACAGCATCAGCATCAGAATCAGCATCAGAATCAGCATCAACGCCAACAGCTTCGCAAGCAGAAGTCAGGAGGAAAGAAAAGGACAGACGCGAACTCGAGTACAACTGCTTCCTCGACGAGCGGCTCCTCGAGCAAGGGAGGAAAGACCTGCAGCGATAGTGACGCGAGTCAATCCCACCTGCAGCTGCTGCCCGGTCACTGCCACTGTCCAGGATTTGCCATCCCTAAAAGCAGGAGTAAGACTAAGAGCCTCGGGCACGCTTGCGTCATAACCTAGAGCGGATTGACCTCCGTCTCTCCAAAATCACCGCCAAATGTATCCTCAAAGGAAAGTCTCCATCGGCACTTACACGCCTCTCGATAATGCGTACTCTAGGAAATTCATTGATTATTCAAATTCGTAATTTATACAAATGATATTTTGTTATAAGGTATTATAATGTATTGATTATTGTTGTTTAGTCGTTAAGTCCTTCCTCGTATGAAATAAGCTCAGTGTTTATTTTCCTCGAAGAATCATTGCATGCAGGATCCACAGCATCCAGATTTCCTTCGAAATGAAATTGCTCACTTATCGTAGACATCATTGTTTTCTAAAATGTAACTTTGGTCGAATTTTATTTCAAAACTTTGGATTTGCAAAAAAAGAGTAAAAATCAAATGCTCATTTTTATAAAAGTTACCTTTATTCAAGAGTGAACTTAAATATTATCATTGATGGTTAACTGTATAATTGTACAATTGATTTAGGGAATCATTACTGTTACCCCCCAAATTGAAAAAATAAGAAACCATACTCAAACAGTGAACGACCCCCAATTACTTAATTTCTATGATAATATTTCTCTAGTTAAGTATTTTTATATTTTTAAGAAACTGTATATCATAATTATCATTTTCTACGTTTCCAAAATGTGCTCCAAATGTTTTTATTTACTTTATTGTACATTAAAATGTGTAAAAGGCTGAATATTATATTTTGAAAATATCTATGTTTAGAGTACGTGCTAACCAAATCACGAATCAAATATATTGTGAATTTTCCAAGATGTGGCATCTCAAAAATTCATGAATGAGCTTACGCACGATATAGTTTTATTTGTCGAAATTGTCTATTAATTATATTTTATATTATAATAACTTTTAATGTGTTAGCTATAAAATCGAACGAGCAAAGAGGTTAAAAAGTTTTTATGTATTCGTTGATAAAAAAAAAAAAAAAAAAAAAAAAAAATTTTAATTACAAATGTTGGATGTCCCCGTAGAAGAGGTATCAGAAGCTTCGGATAAATTTTGAATCTAAAAATCTTATCGATTGACTGTAAGATTGACGATTGGTCACAAATTATATTTAAACTTTTTAACCCAAGAACGTAAAACGTAAATTTTCCGCTTGCAAGGAGGATATTGAGAAGCATCCCGAGACGAGGACTCGCGTTAAATTCGTACTTTAGATTAGAATGCGCTCTTATTCGCAGAGCTAATTTTTCTATTTGACAGATTAAAACTTACTGCGCGTTGTTATGTTGTCACGTTGTATATCAAGAGAATATTCGGATAACAGGAGTCAATAGCAATACGGGATTGTAACCTCGAATCCTCTCCCCCCCCTCCCTTCACGATTCTTCGTGTCACGTTTTCTTATAATCATTATGTTACATCACACGCGACAATTTCTGATGGAAGAAACACATCCCAAGTATTGTTGTCATTAATACTTATAAATTAACAGAATCGAGAGGAACCGGTTTTACAAAATTCGTCGTGCGAGCTTAACTCATCATCATGTGCTCGGACGAGGTTGATGTTAAGCATCGAACAGCAAATAAAAGAACACGAAGCAGAAAAGCCCTTGGGAAAAGATTAACGACGTAGCCAGAATCGAGCCTGCCACCGCACCATCCGGAAGATGTAAAAACTTCGACAGAGAATTAAATATACGCCGAGGTCGGGGCCTCGTCTGTATGTACGCCCACGCGCACAATCCAAGTAAGTAGCCGGGCATTAGAGCGAAAGGCATTTGGAGGCGAAAAATGGAAGAGTTCATTAATATCTGGCGACATTGGTTGACATTAGCTGGCGGTGAGTGTCTTCCTCGGGCGCCTTGCAGCTGGACAACAATGGGGGTCGAGTGGAAGCCCGTGATACACGAGCGATTTTTCAAGCTAAGTCCACGATTGTCCTCGCGACAAGGAGTCACTCGTGCCGAGAGCCACCCCCAGTCTCCCCCGGGACGTCGCCCGATACGTACGTCGGTGGAAAGCGGACGCACCGACACCGACACCGACACCGACACCGATGACGTTGCCGTTGTCGGCGCTGACGTTGACGCCGAGCCAACGTCGCTGCACTCCCTGGGGGACGCCGACGACGGGGACGCGAGCATCGTGTGCTCGGCTCCTGTTACCTACCCTACGTCCAATTTCACGGTTGCCTATTTATTTTTAGTTTCACTGACCCGATTTCAGCCCAGATCCTGCACCCCTTCACTTTGCCCTTCACTTTCACTCCTCAATTCTCGATTTTTGCACTTAATTTTCACTCCGATCAAATCGGGAAACCTTAATTTTTTTTTTAACATCTGTGAATGAGATGCGTAAGTAGTTCAATTCTCCATCTCGCATTTATGCTTTACAAGCGCTTTTATGGGATTTTTTTTTGTCTCCCCCGAGGTGTCAAAGGGTGTGTTTCAACCTGCTTTTTAACGTGTTTACTTGCAATTTTCTACGACAATCCATAATGTTTGTCACGCGGTTTAGTATATTCAAATGAAAATGAGCTTCTACTGGAAGACCATATTTTAAAATAGGTAATTCTATCTGCAAGGCCAATGATCGTAGGTATTATTTATACCTGGATCATACTTATCCGATATATGATATGCAAAGTTTCATACTCCTTTTCATACTTAACACATCAGTTATTTATCTCCTTTTAATCGTGTGTTATTCAATAAAAAACTCGTTTAAAAAGTCGCTATTTAAAGGTACTTGTTTTCACGGATGTACTAATATTAGAAAATTACGGGATATAATAATAAATTGTCTAATAAGAATTTTAGTACAAAAATTACCCACAAGAGAAATATTCTTGGGGATATTAAAAAAATAAATTGCACTCATTTTTTTTTTTTTTTTTTAATAGCTATTTAAGTTTTATAAATAAACACAGACATTCGTAATTACTGCGTTAAAATTTACATTAAATACGGTATGAATACAATTTTTAAGCACTTAGCAGATTTTATTTGCAAGATCAAGTAATTTCCCCCAAGATTTTAATTGCCTTCGTATATTATTATGATTAATTTATCATTAAATTTGCTCATATTTTATTTTCATTTGATTATCGTTATTTCCTATTCATATTCTTCCATAACTGTTCATATAAAGATATTGTGCTGGTTAAAAGTTTTGATAAGGATCTTATAAACTACATGATGTTAATATTGCTAATACCTTAGACATTGTGACCTAGTATCGGGGCTTATTATCCTACAAGTTTATTGATAAATTTTGTTCTATCCTCGAATTCGCTGAAATTACCATTAAATATACGTCGTAACACTCTAATTAAAACATTTAGCGATTATAAGACTTTAAAATAGTTTATGAAGTGCAATGTGCCAAGGTTTTTTTTAAATATACTGTTTATCATTAAAAACTGACCATTTTAGATCTAGTATCCACTTCATTTTTTCGTTAAGATCTAATAACCATAATTCTGGAATATTAGATACAATATCTGAGGCTCACATTCTGCAACATAAACATTGAATTCCTTAAATATTTCAAATTTTTATTACTAACCTATAATATTTTTTTAATATTTATTTTATATTACTTAAACACATTTATTATAAGTATACTTTTTATGCGAAAAAATAATGCAAGCATGTGCTATAGATGTTTGAATAAAAATATTATACTTCTAGGGTTAAAATAACAAATTATATAAAAATACTTTCATATAATGTACCAAGCAAAATTATTTTTACTTTTATAAATTTTATGTATTATACATGTATGTACTCCGAATAAAGCGAGACTTATTTCGAACAATTGTATTTACAAAACATCGCATTATAAATTATCAATAAAAAAAAGTCCATATATTGCTGTTATAGAATAAAGTACAAAAATTTAGCATAATTGTTTATAAAAATTATTACTTATATGTTTCCCCAAATGTTGTACATAATAAAAATCTCTACAATAGTATATGTCTACAACCATTATAAATTTAATTCCACGTAATAACAAGAGAAAGATGACAAGAAATTTTCTGAATATATGGCAATAGATACTTATACATATCTCTGCGCGTATATGTAATACTTTCTTCAATATTAATTATAAAAAGTATAAGAAAAATATAAGAAGCAGTCACACTTTTCTATTTTTCTAATGATTTTGTTTGGCATAACTATTATAGGCTTTATATAAGTTTCTGCATAGCGTTATAAACATTCGACAGCTTATAACACCATTGCAGTTATTAGAATAAAATATATGGTAAATGATAAATATATGGTAAATATATGGTATATTGCTTGTTATTACGTGAAAGTTAATTCGGATAAATTATTTTTCTTTTAGGCA
The DNA here is from genome assembly GCA_018907245.1 of Eupristina koningsbergeri. Taxonomy (NCBI): domain Eukaryota; kingdom Metazoa; phylum Arthropoda; class Insecta; order Hymenoptera; family Agaonidae; genus Eupristina; species Eupristina koningsbergeri. The sequence continues at coordinate 2,978,662 of JACCHV010002921.1, forward strand.
TCTTCAAACATGATTAATTTTTTAAGAATCATTTGATTAAATAGAATGTTAACTCTAATACCACAACATTATCTGTAATTTTACGGAAAAAAATTTAATAAAATAGTTTGTTAAAGTTTATATATAAAATTGTTCTTACTAATTTAAAATCAAGCACTCAATATTTTTTCTCGTACATGCTTTTTATTCATTGATCATAATATTTATTTACGTTGTTCATTTCATTATAGGGGCTTCCACAATCTCGTTTTTGGGCTTTTTATTCTTTATTATTCTTCTTGAGACCATTCCGAAATGTCTTGATTTGCTGGAAAAATTACTATAAATTATTATAATAACAATTTTATTATTCCACTGACATGGCCGTATATTCCGTAAATATAATGTTTTTTATTCATTATTTTCATCTTTTATTTTATGTTTAGAAAGTACACAATTTTATTTTGATGATATTTTAAAATTTTCAAACCATTAAAGTGTTTAAAAATGTAATGTCCGTATACACGGAGATTCTAGGTTTGCACCGGCAACAGTATAGTAATTAAGTTAAAATAAATATTTTAACAGCAAAGTGCTATTAAAAGTCGTGCCCCTGATGCAATGGTACCCAAGTTGGTTGTTATTCCAATAACAGTATGTGCATTATCGTATCATCCTTCTTTCTTCCTCGTATTTCATTGGCAATTTCCATTGCTAATTTTTATTGTTAATTTGCATTGCTGATTTTATATATAAATTTTAATTGCTAATTTCACTAGTTTATTTATAATTTTGAAATCAAGAAATAATATCATAATGATTAAAAACAATTAGAAAACTTTAATCTACAAAATTTAATTCAAAAACGATTCCTCACATTTTTCCTTTCTTTTTCTTCTTATCTGTACATATAAAACATTACTCATAACGTGTAATTTAATATTTCTATTATAGGTATCGACAAATGAAAATCTTTTTTTAATTCAATTTTTGTAATATTTTTATATAACTTATACATTTTATACGAATAATTTACATTCTATTATGAAAAATAATGATTTAAGTTACAATATGTCAATTTTATTCGCCAACATTAATATGGAATGATTTTGCTTTATTTAAAATTATACATAAAAAGCATTATAATTTGAGAGCACTTATATCTTGGAAAATTTTTTTTATCAACATTTTTTGAATGAAAATAATTATAATACCGTATATATAAGTACAACTGGAATTAGGTATGGTTTATTAGCTTTAATTGAATACTTTTAAGATTTACAAGCTTTGATTAAAAAAAAGCATATCAACTTTAATTTATATTCGAATATTTTAATTTTTTTTTTTTTAATACCAATTTTGTATATAATGAATTGAAGTGTTTTAAATCTTTGTTTTGATAGTTTTATTTTTTATTTAAATTTGGAAATGTAAATTATGAATTTTTTTTTAATAAAGGTGAAAACTATCTTTTCATATAAACAAAAAAATAATGATGTTTTGGAAATGTATTTACTTCTATCAACATTTCTTTTAGTTTTTGATGCTAATAACGAATCACTTGTTTATTACCAAATAAAAACCAAACATTTTTATATTTTTTTTTTTAAAAAAAAGTTAGACTATTCTGCACTTGTATTTAAACAAAATAATGAAGTGTTAACAGAAAAATATGAAATAAGATTATCACAGAGCATTTGATTTATTCTGAAAAACTAGTGTATATTTAGATAAATTAATCATAATCATAAATTTTATGCACCTATTGCAATAAGTTGCATACATTTAATTCTCAAATTCTGATTATCGTTCTTATAAAAATATTATATGTTAGAAATTTTAGAGATTTGTTGTCTGTACAAAATGTTAAACCATCAAAATGTAAACTTATTCATCAATCATATTTCCTACATCAATCATTTTCTTTTTTTTATATTATTATTTTGTTTTTTAACTTTTATTCACTTGAAGCTTTTTAGAATATTTGTATTTTTTTTGTAATTTATATAAAAAGAAATAATTCATCAAATTAATATATACCAGATATTTTTTTAATAAATATCTAGTATTTTACATTGTTTTTTCTAAATTTTGTGATTTTTATGAACAAGCAATACTTTTTGTATTAGTAAATAAAAAGTTATAAACAATTTTTAAATTTTGATAGAATCGAGTTATAATAATGTTATTGTCATCAAAATTTTCAAAAGCTAAAGATTCAATATTTATAATTATTAAAAAAAAAATTTTTAAATTCATTTGAGCTACACCAAACATGTATTACATTTTTTTTTCCATATATAATCTTTTCGGAATATTATGTTTTTTTATATTATAAACATATACACTATCCAATCCAAAAAATATTTTATATTTTCAATTTTTAATTAAAATAAGATTTATTGCTATTCCACTAATTTTATTTTTTCAAATTCAAAAAGTCATTACTTCATCTCATCAAAGAATTTTATAAAATGAACCGTATAAATTCTACTAGCAAGAATCAAATCAAATATATTTTTCATTTATTTTAATTTTAATTTAATTTATTAATGAAAAAATTTTCATTAATTATATTTAAATTTTTTTTATTTTACAAATTGTAAAAAAAAAATTAATACCAATAAATATAATATACGTAAGATTAATTGTAAAAAGGATAAGAATAATAATAAAGACGATGAAAACCACGCTGGTGGCAATCACAGTTTAATTGAAAATTTAATTATTCTATTCAATATTATTGAATATTAAATATTAATAATAATTTAATAATGATCATAAACATTATAATATACGTTAATATTTTTTCAAGTATATAACGCTTAAGTTTTTTTTTTCACAAATTTTTTTTCACTTTTTTTTTTTTAAAAATTCAATTTTAAATTATTAAAATGCTCAAAAAGTTATTAAATAATCTGATCATTAATTTATTTTTAACATAGTATTTATTAAAAAAAGATATTTCCATATTATTAGTAATTTTTTTGATATTTAATCTAAATGTGATTTTTGCTTAGAATATTCATCTTAATCAATGAATTAATTATATTGTATTAATTCATTCAACTAAATTAATAAAATAAATTTGAATAAAAAAATATGATGAACATAAAAAGTATTGTTTCAATGTTTATTTAGAATATTTATACATTAATTATTTTAATTAATTTATTTAATTTTGAAATAAAAAGTTTCAATTATATTTTTTATAAATAAATATTTGTATGAAAATAATAATAATAAGATTAATTATTAAATCTCTTTAATACAATTATTATTGAAGTTATTATTATAATCATATTAGTTTAATAATAACTACATTACTGCAGTACCCAATAAATCTCAAACAAAAATTTTTTTTAAAGTTGTGATAAAAAGGAATACTTATAATTTATAATTGAATAAAAAGTATTGGAGGATAAATATTTTTAAATATTATTTTACAATTTTACATATTCAAGAATAATTTTTATATTCAAATTAAATATGATTTTATTAATTATTATTAAGTTTATATGAAAATTTAAAAAAAATATATATCATTGGACAAATTTAATTAGTTGACATTTTGTTATTATTAAATTCTATAAATATTTTAAAGTTAAATATTTTCTTTAACGACTATATCTGTATATAAATATCAATACATTTTCTTCTAATAATATATTTGATTAAAAAATACAAAACCATAAAAATTATAAATACTTTAATTTACTTTTATGATTATTATTTACCGTACGTATATTGTAAATGACTGTAGTCATATAAATGTATTGCACACCAATTATGATGAGATATTGCCTTTAAATTAATAATTTATTCAATCATACATTGTAATATAATATATTTTAATCGTATATTTAAATAAAATGCAAAAATAATTTTTCATTGTATATTTTTAAATTACCAAATATCAAAAGAAACGAATTTTTGTCACTTCATTCCTGTACAATTATTCAATATAATAAACATTAGATTATAAAATAAAGTAATACATACGCGATGAAAATAATATATTACGTTATTATTAATTTAAAAATTCATACAAAAATTAATGTATTCTGAATATTATTAGTTTTTCAAAATGTTCATCAATTTATATATATATATATGAAACTAATTTTGGCCGTTATATATTTCTAATATAATATTTTTTCAAACATTATTAGTAGTTTATTTATCGACAAATTTTATCGTTACTTAGGAAATTAAGAATAATAGTAATATATTAAATAATAAATAATATATTTTTTAATTACTAATAAAAATACCTTCAAATTAATTTTATCAAATAAAGGTGAATTATTTTAAGTTTCAAATGAAAAAGGAATGAAATTTCGTAATAAATTTGAATATATTTAATATTCTCAGGAAAAATGATTACTTATGTTATAAATGAAATATTAGTTGGTAAATAAAATTTTGTAGAAATAAAGATATTTAAGATGCTTTTAATTAATGGAAAAAGCTAAAACGTAAAAGTATTTGATTAAATTTATTGTTTATAATTAAAAAAATTGATGGTGCAAACCCAACACATGAATTAATCACAGAGTTGACCATGTTTGTGAGAACTTAAAGAAACTTAGAACTGTAGTGTATGCACATTTTTATTTTCCATAGAATGGCTTTGATTTCATTCAATTAGGTACATTGAATGACGGTAAAGCAAAATAATAGTAGTAGATAAATAGGTAATACCATTATAAAATTTGAATTTCCAAAATATAAATATTGACAATCGTGATTGTTTAAAAGTTTTATTTTCATGTATTAGTAGCCTCGAGCGACACATGCACTCCACCAGCCCATTTTGTCGCAAAATGTCAAGTAGATGTAACGAAAGCTAGAGCTAGCGCGACAAAATCAAAGCTGGAAAAAGGCTTTTGCTCGAACTTTTTATGAAAATTAAATAATTAAATTTCAGTAATGCTCCCGAATTTCGACGCAGGTCTGAAAAGTGCGTAACCGAACCGACTTTTCCGGAAGTGTAAGATTCGAGAATAACGCGCTACATCGTATAATTTCAAAGGACGGCCAACTGAACCGCTCCTCGAATCAATTTTACTCGTCCCACCTACTCTGGCTGATAATAACAACCGGAAGTTTGGAAAATGCAAGGGGTGAGGCGCGGTTGATTACAGGTGTCGGGATAAAAATCAAGAAGTCGGGGAGAATCGATCGCCGCCCCCGCGTTCGCCTATCCCGTTGGCCCTGTCCACTCTAACGAGGGGCTGCGGGGCGTGAGTGCGTGCGTGTGTGCGCGAGTGAGGGGGTGGGGGGTGGGTGGGGAGGAGCGAGAGGAGTAATTGCGATGTGTCGGGTGATCCGTCGCCGATTTCGTCAGCGGGCCGCCGCAACCGGAGGCGCGCGTTGTTTTCCAGGCGATAAATAAGGTCGCGCCGCGCTGAGTGGTTGAGGAGGAGTTGAGGAGTTGAGAGGCTGGGAGGAACCGTCGCCAAGGGTAATTGAATAAGAATAATGCGGAGGTATCGCCTTGGGCGTCTCGTTGGACTATAAGTCAACCTCCCCGTCCCTCTCGCCCCTCGGCCGCAGCCTCACTCTTGATCTCGGAGACGCGCGCGGAAGCGGATGCGCGAAGGGAGGCCGAGGAGCCAACCCCCCATATATAAGGCTCTGATAAGTGGCAAATCCCGCTCATTTTCGCCGCACCGGTCAACCGAGCAGCGCGCGCCCACGACTTTTCTCAGCTTTTCTCGGTCTTGGCTACCATTTGGCCACCCGTTTGGTTACGTCGTCTCCTGCTCTTCCGCGGACAGCACGGTGAGCCCTAAATTTTCCATTGCGCTGAAGTTTCTGTGCCTGTTGTCCGGTCTGTTGGTTGGTTGACCGATCGGTAGGTCGGTTGATCGATCGGTCGATTGGTCGATTGTCGTGCCAAGGGGACCTTCAGGATCGCTTGCGAGCCCAAGTGGACTTGTCTCGTTTCAGGGCCCAAAGGAAACGAGAGGACCGACAGAGAGAGAAAAAAAGAGAGAGAGAGAGAGAGAGAGAGAGACAGAGAGACAGAGAGACAGAGAGACAGAGAGACAGAGAGACAGAGAGAGAGAGAGAGAGAGAGAGAGGGAGAGAGGGGACTCACTCGCAGCGATTCAAGGAATTCAATTTATTTACTTTCCGTTTGAAGACGCAGCGGCCAACGCATTATCTGCATGTTGAATTACTGGAAGTCGGTCGATAAGTACACTTGATGAACTTTCTAAGCCACACTACTCAGGCCCAAATTTTAGAACAATATTCGAGGCTCGCGGTGCGGGTTACGCATTTTCAAATGTGCTTAAGCGATACTTACCTACGCTCGGCCTGAAACATCACATTCGAATTTATCTAACAAATCGATAAATTCATCTGTATTTCTGAAGACGGAATAATTTTTTCATAATTTTTACAATCATTGACGCGCAATCCAACGCGAAATCATCCCCTTTACTCTTAAACATTATTGCAAGTGAAACCGCGGAAGTATTAATAAAATCCGAACGTACTGCTGCATTTAAAAATACATTTTCTTTACACGACAAATCGTAAGCCATATTTCTCAAACATATGGAAGGATCCTTTTTTATACTTACTCAATAATAACTTTAATCATATTTAAACAAATTTTCGATAGACATTGATAAAAACTTTGCATGAAATACAAGTTCAAAAGCTCTTCTTTTAAAAGTCAACTCTGACTAAGACAGACGACCGAAATAAAAATAAAAAAAAGCATTACTTGAAAAAGATTCATTTGAGAAATCATTCCAACAGATTTATTCACTTTTTCAACTTAAATTTATGACTTTAAAACCGCGATTTTACGTTATACATCCAAGAGTTCTTTCTCAAGATTTTTTTTCTCAAAAACACACAAGAAATCTATTATCTAATTGACCTTTTTCTTCAAAATTATAATTTATAAAATTATTCTTATCAACATCATGTAATATATTGAAGAAGAAAAAAAATAACCTCTAAATAACATAATGATGAAAATATAACATTATATCCAGTAAACAACTTTGAAAAATTAATTTTGTAAAAGCACTTCATAACTTAATGAAATTCTTAAAATAGGAAGATTATTATTGCTTAATTAAAATTTCTGGATATTTTTATACCTTGATCATGTAATTAAACATAAATCTACTTTAAAATATTTAAATTTCAACAATCTTTTGAAAAAGCATTATAATTTAAAACATTTTTTTTTTTCTAATTTTTCGATTATATATTTTTATTATAACATTTTTTAAGTCTCATAAATAAAATGTACACTCTTTAGCGCTAACACTCTTTGCTTACATATTAATGAATTGAAAAAGTGTCAGAGTACAAAAATTTAATTAACTTTTACGTTGTTTTATATGAAATAAAAAATGTATTAAAAGTATATGTTTTAAACTATTACAGAAATTTATTTAAATATAATTTCAAATGATTCAATATATTTTGATAATAAGTGTAGCTGTAATATAATTAATCTTTCATGACTTTCATGACTTATTCATGAACTTTAGAACTATATTATAGATTTGAGTATCATAAAAGTATTTTTTCCCATTTTTTTGCAAGAAAAATCTTAAATGTTGAATAGTGACTCCGTTTAATGGATATTTAATAGAGAATTATATACATGTATTTTAAAACACTTTCTTTTGTTAAAATACGAAATGTACTGGTATTGGAGGAGTTTTTGAACTTTGTCATAATATGTATATGTGCAAATAACTGCATCGTTTATATACGACACATTGTTTTACTAACTTTGATGAATGTACTACAGTTGCTTGACTTTATTATTTTATTTTATTTTTAATAAAGTAAACTGTCTAAATTTATTTGATTTAAAATCTTTTTCAATTATTATAAAATGTAAAATTTTGATATAATTTTTTTTTAGTTGTTAATAATGACAGAATTATACGAGATTTTATAAATACTAAATTTAAACAGTTACAACTTTTGATTTAAAAATACAAACAAGTTTTTCTATTAACTTTATTCGTTTATTTATAAATTTTTCTTAATTTTAAGTATTAGAACCAATCATTGACGCATTTTTGAAATAGAAAAAAGAAAATTATTTATTATTCAAAACCTTGATTGTAATTGATATTTGTGCATTTTTTAAAATATATATTAATACTCTTATTGTGTATATATATAATATATTCAAATATATTATCATCTTCATATTCATGAAATAAAAAAATATAAAAAAGAAAATTGAATTAGTTGACACAGAAAAATTAATTAAATTAAGTTTAATAATTTATATTTTATATAATTTTATTGTGCAATTGTTTTAAATATTCTGATAAGATTCATAATTAAAAACTATTATGCAAATATTTTGTACTATAGCATAAGTACTAGAACATAATATAATACTCGAAAAGTCCAGTTAAATTTTGATAATAAGACAAACTAACGTCGGGTATTCTTTATTATACTCAAGCATTTTGATGTTTATAATCTACTAAAGAAATACTTAATTCGAGAATTAAATCTAATAAATAATAAAATATGATAAAATTTTAAAAGCAATTTTAATTAAATTCTAATAATTAAAGAGATAATTGTTCCATTCCTTAGAAATTTTTGAAGATTTAATATTTATAAAGAATTGTACACATATTTTATTTTTCCATGTTTCCTGTTTCTACAGAAATGCTTCTCGTGTCAATATTGTGCTTATTTAATTTAGATGCAGGAAAAAGTAAATTTAATAAAACGTGTCAATTGTCAGCTTCAGTTTGATAAAAGACGGAAAATGTCAGATAAACGTTATTTCGTGCACAATAGATAAACTTATTTATTCTTGAATATCTAACAATTAAAGTAATTGAAATCTGAAAAGAAACATAAGTTATTTGTTAATAATTTTGCAATCCCTTAAACACTGGAATCGTTGATTTATACCTAAAATATTGAATAACATTTGCGTAAAATGTTTTTGGTCAGCCAAAATAGCATTTGAAGTGCATGTATAATGATTCAGGGTTAGTTTTGTTTTTCTCGACTATTCGAAAGAAAACATGACTAAAACAAAAAGTCGGATAGCCGAGAAGTCAAAGGAACCCAACGTATAAATGAGCGTCACCAGGTACTAATCGAGAGACGTAAATGCTCAGTTATGTCTCAGTTGTCGTTGGCGTTTGGGCTGGTCATCGGTCTGCAGATCTGGCTGTTCTTGAGCGCGTCCGAAGGACTGTCTCCGGAGCCCCGGTACTCAGCGGAGCGACACCAGGACTACGGACCGAGGCGTGCCCTCTTCCTGGACTCGCGAGAGCGTCGGGCCGCCAGTAAGCTCGGAGCAGCATTCATCCGGTACGGTCGAGACGACCCGGCCATCAAGCCACCCCACACGCGCTCGGACATCATCATCAGGTACGGGCGGGATGGGCTCAACGGACGGCTCAACCGGCTCAGACAGGAGCGAATGCGCAGGCTCGCGAGGCTTGCCCTCATTTGCGCAGCCAAGAGCCAGGAGGACGCACCCGCGAGCTCCGCCGAGGAGAAGATCTTAAGGGAGATCTGCAAGGATGCACCCCTTCATCCGACGGTCCCGGACTTTGTTTAGTGCTCGGGAAGCGCACTGGACACCCTCAGCGAGTGGCGAGAACCCCCGCTGAACCCGCCGCACCACCCAGATGTGAAAAGACTGACCCGTTGTATTAGCGATTCGAAATGCCAACGAGTTCACAGACGAGGATGGAGGTGCAGAGGGTGCCGAGGACGTTGAGCTGGTACGAAGCCAAAGGACTATTGCAGGGATTCATGGGAACGGCTGAAACATCTGCGAATACCAAGAAAATAAATAAACAAACCAAATAAATAAATACATAAATAAATGATTAAAAAAAAAAAAAAAATAAATAAAAATTAAAGGAAAGAGCAAAGAATAATAATAAATAGATAAGCACACTAATATGTATAATAATATTGAGATGTACATGAAACACTTAAATAAAGCCTCTTTCGTATGTGTCGGATATCATATGACTATGCATTAGAGTATAATTGTGTAGTATACGTATACGTACAAAGCATAGATAACTGTAAAAATCTGTTTAATGAGACTTGATGCATTTGTAGATTTGTCATGTTGCTCTATTTTGAGATAAACTTTCTTGCATATCGCGTACACGATTAGCCATACGTATTACAATGCCCAACCCTATTTTCTTTATTTGCAATCTTCCATCCAACATACTTTTACCACTCCCATACTTCGCAATACCTGGCCGTTGCCCATTAATATAAATTTTTATGTTATGGATTTGTCGTTTTATCGTTTTATTATACCGATGCTATGGAAAAAATTCAACCTACCGTGATACTAATTTAATTATTAGTAGTTGCAAAATAATCCACGATAATAGACACTGTTTGTTGAAATTTAGACGAATTCTGCACCAATAATTTTTAATCTTTAACTTTGATTTGAGAAAATTCCGAGTCTCGATAATTGACGGATGTACACGATTTATAAAAACATGAAGATACGAAAAAAAATATTTGCAGAGAATTTTATAAGTTCAAACATTATTTTCTCAAGCCGCATATTTCTAGATTTAAGGGTATACACGTGTAACCTTTTTCAACAAGGATATTTTAAAATATTGTCAAAATAATCGTAGAGTCTTTTGTTTAAAAAGAAGAATTTATTAAATTTATCAAAATATTTATTTCTGGTTTAAAATTATGTTGAACTTATGAGGCATTTATTTTCAATCCAAAGCTGCACTATTGTATCGAAATAAAAGTTTTTCTAAAGCTAACTTTTCAAAACGCGGATTTGCTGAACCTAATTTAATTCTAAGAATATGCTTTTGTACTCAAATACATTGTTTGAGAGCTTTTTTCAAAAAAGCTTTGCAAACTGCCTCGTTTCTTTATCCGGACCTCGAGACCCGTCCAGGACCAAACCCCATGATTTAAAGGAAGCAATTAGTATCTCGGTAACAAGGTGAGCAACTCGCATCTCCCGGAGGCTGTCGCTGCTAATCGCCAAGTGCTCATCCATGCAAGTGAGTAAAGCCTCGGACTTGGGGGTGCGGGACAGCAGACAGTGGAACGTCCCCACATCCGGTAAATCCGGAGGCTCTCAGCACCGGCAACAACTGGAGCACGCTCTCGTGTTCCTAATCCGCGCAGCGATGGAACTTGCAGGGCTTCCACGAAGTAGGCCTGGGCCGGGGGTTTCGTGCTTGACGGTGCCCAGTCCAGCCCCGGCCTCGGCCGACAGCAACATCCGGGGCCGCCATGAACGTCTCCGAGTCCCGACAGAACTTGCTGGGGAACGAGGCCCTGCCGGGCTCCCAGCAGTCGATCGCGGCCCCAGGCGAGTACATCCTCGGGCCCGTCGAGAAGCACTTTCTCCTGAGCGCCGAGCGGGGTGACTGCGCGACCGTGCGCCGACTCCTCGAGGAGAACCGCGACCACCCGGAGATTCTTAACATCGACTGCGTTGATCCTCTCAATAGGTCTGCCCTTATCGCGGCCATCGAGAATGAGAACATCGATCTCATCCTTCTGCTCCTGGAGCTCGGTATCCAAGTGAAGGTGGGTACGGCGCCAAAGGTACTCTGGAGAAAGCCCCCGACCCCGGGTTATCGGGTGTCGATAACCGCACTTTCCTAACCGAGTTTGTCCTTGGCACTTATCTCCCTCGCTCCACCGAGCACCAAACTTTTCCAGACTCGAGCTTGCGGCACAGTTGCACAAGTCCAGAGCAATCGTTGGAATACGCAATTTCCTCGGCGCACGTAATTCCACCCCTGGCCCTTGTAAACCTAAGAGAAAAATGAAAAGGGATGGGCCTTTCGGTTGCAGGATGCGCTACTGCATGCGATCAAGGAGGAGTACGTGGAGGCGGTTGAGATCCTGCTCGAGCACGAGGAGAAGATTCATCAGCCGGGTCAACCTTACGTGAGTGATCGCCTTCATTCGAGGGATAAATCCCGAGAGCAACGCAGCCCCATTTTAGTTCTTACAGCATCCCGAGAGCCTCGGGGATTAGCTCTCCACGCGTTTCGTGCACCCTTTTCTAGGCCACGTGGTCTCTACTACAATCACCCTTTTCTTCTTCGATGTTTATGCATCGACATTCATTATTGCATGATTTTCGAATGTCCCTTTTGATACTCGGATTTGATCAACATCTTTATTATTAATTTATTGATTTTTGATTGTAAATAAATTTACAACCCCCTGAAAAATCCTCAGCATCTTATTGAAATTTTATTATTAATGTTTATTTTCATTTCATTTTTGGGCATTTCAATATTGATCAAAATATTTAAAACGATATTTTATCCCTTTTGTCATTTTTCCACTGTCGTATTACTTATCTCGCAGTTTATACTAATATTTCATGTAAACTGTAAATTTATGTAAGATACAGAATTCATGTTTAATTTTAATGGTTAGTTTTTTATTTTAATAATAAATATTAATTAAATTAGTTCAATTTACAAGTACAAATTTTTACACGATTGCTTAAGTATGTACAAATGCTGCAATACATTTCCTATCCTAATCTTCAAATTTATTAAATTATTAATATTTAGTCAATATTATTTCGTTATATTAATAATTTATTTGACGTTTTAATTTGTAAATATATGTTCTAACAAAATATTTTATGCAAACTACACTTAATAATATATACGTGTCCGCTAAATATCTGATGTATATTAAAACAAGATTACAACATTTTTAATGAATAAATATAAAATAAATAATATGTTATAATAATTACGTATTTATTCAAGGAATATGATGCAATTATTGTATAATATGTATTGTTCAAATTCCATGTTTCTCTTGGCGTAAATAATAATAATAATAATTTACACAACTTAATGAAATTAATAAATTATTTTCAATTTTTAATCAATTCAATCCTAGTATTTCATAGAGCTTTTCACAATACCTTAACATATATTATTTGTAATAAAATTATTAATTCTTGTTATTATTTTCGTTATGTTTTCCATTCAAAATTGTATAATTATAAAGATAAAAATAAATTCAAAATGTGAAAGTGGACCAATATATAATATCTCAACCATTTCACCTTTAGACCACGTATATCGAGCACAAACACATTCAAGTCTATAAATATTTTAAAGATAAAAAAAGAAGATTATATTATTTGTAACCACTTATTGATATCATCCTTACTATTTACAGTGAAAATATATATAATTTTTATTTAGATAATTATACCTTTAATGTTCCATAAAAATTGATTTTGACTATTTGATTAAAATTTCTAGCTAATCTATCAAACTTTTGTTATAAAAAAAAACTGTTTTTATATTAGTAGTTAAAAAAGAAATAAATTCGATTATTATAGATGTACTCCTAGTAATGTGGTAGCTCTCCATTAAATGCTGATAGATACAAAGGTATAGTTTCATGTTCGTCGCTGTTCAACTCTGTAAAGTCTCATATTACGAATGATTTTAATAAATGATTCTCCAAGAAACATGTAATTGAGTGAAAATTTAATTACAATATCTATTTCTCTAATATATACAAATTAATATAATTAATTTTAACTAGATTTAAACTATTGTTAAACGATAATTTTTTAATTGGTATTTTATCACGTAACTCTTAAATAAATAAATCCATACTTTCAAACATAAATTAATCACTTATAAAATTATAAGAATTTACTTTTAATAATAGCTGGGCCAAATGATATATTTTATAGATTTAAATAATTGCCTTTTGTAATTATAATAAATTTTAAGAAACGTGAATTTTGCATTTTTAAATTATATTTCATTAACTTTTAACATATTTATAATCTCTTTTCTAAAAATTGAACAAATTTGATCGTATAATTTATAATGAATTCCTTGCATAGTTGCACATACATATTTTACGAAAAAGGTTTCTTTTAACTGTAACTCAAAGCTTTAGGATACATTTTTCTGTGCTAGCTTATATTGTACATGATCTTATTTAAAATAAGGGAAGTCAAACGTTTATGAATAACTGTCATTGAACCCTTGGAAAACTCAGTGGCTTCGTAAGTTCGATAAGTATTATTTTTTTACTAAAATTGTGTCATTTGCGAGTCGCTCTACATTTCGAAATAAATTTGAAAAATAAAATTTAATAAAACAAATTTTTTTGAATCTCCGGAAAAATTATGCTACTTGTTTTAATTTTGAACATGAACATTTTTATGAAGCAATATATCAACACTAAATTAATTTTTTTAAACTGTTTGCTCTCGATAATTTTATAACTTCGCCAATATCAGTGTCACTTTGCATTGAAAAAAGGAACCTACGTATGGATATTTTTATATAACTATTTTGATAGACTCGTAATAAATAATTTTTTATTAATTAAAATATACAACATAAATCATGCATAGATAAAACTCGTGTATTGTTGGTATAATAACATTTTTTTAAAAATTATTTGAAAAATTGATGGATATTTCGTTTGCAAGCTGATTTATATTACGATGAAGTATTAAAATCTGCTTATTCGGTATTTGTAATGTAACGCAGAAAAATTAATTCTGGAAAATTCTCAAAATCTTATTTTTGTAAAACTATTGAAAATAAAATTTCATTTCACTCGAATTAAAATATTCTTTGACACAATTTAATTTAATTTTATGTATTCAGTTATTTTTTAATAAAAAATAAAATACAGACTTATGAACGACTGCAAAATAATTTTGTGATCTTGAAAAATAATCATCTGTAATAAATAATCTCCGATCTTTAGTATAATCAAATTTTTTTTGAATAAATTATAAGTAGAAAAGTTTATGTATTAAAATAAGAAACTATTTTGAGTATATAAAAAGTTTAGAGAGTGTATAGATATTGTATAAAATTTTTTAAAAAACAAGCAGTAGTGTTTTTGAAAGTAATAAATGTATTTTAAAAAACTTGGTCAACTTTTGCTAAACCCATATTTCCAATAGAAATTTACTCAGTGTAGTCTTAATATTTACTTAGCACAAAGGTTTCATTTGGTTGAAAATGTATTGGTTTCCTGTAACCGTAAATCACCTATAAACATAATATTGCAGTCGTTGTAAAAAATATTGTTATGCTCTCTTTTTCAATTCTAGAAAAATCTCAAATATACGTAGTAGTGCTCGATCAAAATTTTTTAAGAGAACACACAAATGTATATTTTTGTATATTATTTTTAAAATAAAGGTAGGCAATGTAATGTAACAGATTGATCTGAGAAGATGTAGATTTGTAATCTGGGCAGCCTAGAAAAGACGGCTTGGACTTTTGAGGGCACATTAAACAGGGCTTGTAGCTATAGATAAACTCGACTCCTGGAAAATACCCAAGAAGCTAATTCGGGGACTGTATAGAGCTGGGAGGCAGTGGATCGGTCGGCCTCCAACTTCACCCCGGACATAACGCCGCTGATCTTAGCGGCACACATGAATAACTACGAGATCATAAAGATCCTCCTGGACCGAGGAGCCACCCTCCCGACGCCCCACGATGTGCGCTGCGGATGCGACGAGTGCGTCACCTCCAGCGATCAGGACTCCTTGCGCCATTCCCAGTCCAGGATAAACGCGTACAAGGCCCTCACCTCCTCCTCCCTCATCGCCTTGTCCTCCAGGGATCCGCTCCTCACGGCCTTCGAGCTGTCCTGGGAGCTGCGCAGACTCAGCCGCATGGAGCAGGAGTTTAGGTCCGAGTACAATGTTAGTAGACACACTTTTTTTTACTTTCCCGCTAATTATACTTTCATCAAAAAACTTTCAGCAAAAACTATCCTCTCATTCCTCTTCGAATTTCCATTCTATCATTTAACGCACCGTTTTTATAGAAATGAACACCCGACAAATAAAGCCATAACCAAACGATGTTTCATCCTACTCGTGTGTTTCGTCCTTCTATTTTAATTTATAATGTCTCGTCATTTTCTTCGTAAATTGTTTTTTTCTTCACTCCCTTTTTTTTAAACTTAATATACAGAGCTTAATATTATGTAAAGCGGACTAAGAACGGTACAAGAGTTTTTAAGTAATGAAAACCCTGCTCATGAATATCATGGTAATAGTCTTGTATCTATGCTCAATAATTATTCTGTAATGCTCAACATTTTATTTGTGTCAGCTCTATTCACATCCTAAGAAATTTTTCGACTTACGAGTCGTTGACTCTCGTTGACTCCGAATCTCAGTAGAAAAGTATACAAACGCACACACACACACGAACATGAGGTTTTGCCCGACCTCATTTAACTTTATACGAAAAAGAAATATAATGTCCAGTGTATCTTCTATCACTACCCGATTACTTTTCACTAGTATTGAGTTTTCCGAGGCTTTGTTTTCGTATCAGAGGATTATTGTAACAATGAAGCAAGGTTCGCCATTAATTATAAGATTAGTAACGTGGTCATTTATCCAATTATCCATGTGAACAGCGTGCAATGTATAAACGCACGGAGTGAATTATTTATTGATTTCTTGTATAAATTTCTATTGTAAAATAATAGTGGTCTAATTCGAAATAAAAATGAAAAATTTGCACAAATCTTACAAGTAATGTCGACCAACATTGGATAAATATGTTTCAAAAAAATATTACGGGATAACTGTTCCTATCATTAACACACTCTGCGAATAAAGAGTAATTTTTTTTGTATTTATCTATTTATTTAATCTCTATTTTATTTTTAATAATTCACAAAAAGAGGCACAAAATTTTATGCATTCATGGAAAAATTGTAGAATTAATGTCCGAAGAGAAATTTCAAAAGAATTAACAACGTATGTAATGAATAAAATACCTTTTCAATGAGTTAAATTTCAAAATATAATATTTAATTTTTTATTTACGACAAAATGGTATAAAATTTAGGTCACAAAAAAATTTGTAACAGCAGCATAATACAGTGTCTTGAATAATTCTGGGTATTGTACGCGACTATACACAATACAGAATTATTCTACCTTACAGTATTACATTGCAGTATTAAAATTCAAATAAGTATTTTGGAGCTGTAGATATGCATTATATAAAATTAATTATTAATTCAATATTATTATTTGCTTTTATTTCCCGTAATAAGATATTCGGTGGAGTTTCTTATTCAATCGACTGCCATCAAAACCATACATAAATTACAATTTTTTCAATGGCTTAACTTATCTACACATTATACTTTTAACAAATAATCAACAAACACAATTAAAATATTAAAATATTAATTATGTATGAACAATAAAAAATAAGAAATATTCTAAGGAATATTCATTTATACTTTAAGACAATTTTTAAAATATTTTTAATATTTTCGTTGATGTTTTATTTTTTAAAAATATTCTTGTTGTTATAAATTTAAATGTTATTTTTTAAAGAGAATATCAGCGTGTAGAACGTGTATTAGGACTTCTTATGGTAAAACTCAAAAGAATTATATTATATTATTATAATATTAGAATATTAATGATATAATATTCGAATAATATCAATTGAATATTTGTATATTTGAAAATAACAAAATTATCATCAAGTGTAAACAAATAGAGAGCATTAGATGTTTAAGTGCAAAATTTAAAAGAATATTATACGAGGATTTGCTTTATATTTGAGAAAGGGTTTAGTAACACAATCGAATAGTTGTAATATTTTATAAAATGGAACAGTGAAAAGTTTCACCAATGATATTTCTTTAAAGCACGGCGATTCACTTAAGTACGTCATAGTTAATTTGGAAAATAAAAGTAAAACATCAGTCAGAAAGTGTAAAAAGCCAAGTATTACGAAGGGAAAGATAATTAAAATTCCGGTGTCCATCTTTAATTACCAACATAATTCCGAGATACACCTTTGGTGCAAGAGATTTTTCATGGTGTTGATTAGGAGGATGATTTCCCTTGAAATTATCCTTGAAAGAAATAGAGAGAGTTTTTTTTAATTTACGGATTAAACTTAATGAGGATGGAGCGGGGATGGGAGAAGCCCTCGCAAATCAAATGTTCGAAAAGTGGTCGCGCAAACGTGAATTTGTTTACAGGAGATGCGGGAGAACGTGCAGGTGTTCGCAACCTCTCTCCTGGACCACGCGCGCACCTCCCACGAGCTCGAGGTCATGCTGAACTACAATCCCACGGGGGAGAACTGGGAGCCAGGGGAAAGGCAGACCCTTGAGCGACTCAAGCTCGCGATCAAATACAAACAGAAGCAGTTCGTCGCCCACCCGAACGTCCAGCAACTCCTGGCAGCGATTTGGTACGACGGACTCCCGGGCTTCCGCCGGCTTAGTATGATCGGGCAGCTGATGGAAGTCGGGAAGCTGGGGGCCCAGTTTCCGGTTTACAGCACCATCTACATGCTCGCGCCCAACTCACCCAAGGCCCTTTTCATGAAGAAGCCTTTCGTCAAGTTCATCTGCCACTCGTCCTCGTACGCAGTCTTCTTGAGTGAGTCGACCTCGTACCCTTTGTCCCCTCAAGCACCGATGCACCGCTTTGTTCCGAGTCCGATGTAACCCTGGTTTCGCTGATAGAATCTCTTTGACCTCGAGTACTTACATCCGTGGTTATTTATCAATGATAAATAACGGCGATCAAATACTCTAGTGCAAGGGGTCAATTAGAAGAGAATTCATCTTTCATTCAAATCCCGAGAATCATCTTAGCTTGTAGTCGACATTCCCCTAAATTTCTCATGTCTCTCCCGCCTTTCCATCGGTATTCGCCCTATTTACCGAAATTATTAAAATTTGAAAAAAGAATCCAGCGCTTGTTTATCATTCTTCTCAACAAAATATTGATCATTAGAGGTGCTTTAGCGCTGTGTGCTCTAGGAAAAAGCGGAGCTTTACTTGCACAGCTTGATTGCAAGCACACATAATGAAGTGGAACTGAAGTTGGAAAATGAAATTTCACAGTGCTACTGGGCGCAGCTTCCCAGCGAATCGAGTACCTCGCAATCGAACTCTTCGGCAATGCCTGGATGAAGGAGATGCTGGCGGATTGGAAGCGTCGGGAGCGCGGCTGCATCCCTGGATTCGTCGAGTCCGGCGTTATTCTATACGTTTTCAGTATGCAAAATGACCTCGTTTCATCGAGAATCAACGTCATCATCATCATCATCATCATCATCATCATCATCATCATCATCTAAATCATCATCATCATCATCTAAATCATCATTGTTATCATTATCATTATCATTATCATTATCATTATCATTATCATTATCATTACCGTTATCATTATCATTATTATTACCGTTATCATTATCATTACTGGGCATTAAAAATAATACTTCACTTGATTAATATTCATCACACGGCGAAAATTCTAGCAGGAGAGGCTCCTCTTGACCCGTCCATTTAATCTATAAAAAGCTTTAAACAGCTGTGTCTAATTGAGTTTTTTTAATTCATTTTTCAATAAATAGATAAAAAATATTTTTTTGCCATTCTGATTACCTTACCCCCTTCTTTTTACAATCTGCTATAAATTTTCGTAAATACCATTGTACTTTTTTCATTTAAAAGTAGGAAATTTTAAGAGTGAACATCCAGCTTAGAAAAGTAAGCAAAATACAAAAGAAATAACTAAAAAAACTCTGATTTTGCAATTCAATTTAAAATAGGAATATCGAATTAAATGCAATAATATATATATATATATATATTATGTACAATTGAATAAAGTTATGTAAAAAGGTTATAAAAAATATTTTTATAGGAATTGACCCATACGGAATATTATTAATATTATATTATATTAGTATTCTATTCATTTTTAAATGTTTTATGAATAATAATCAATGGAACTGTAAAAGCAGAAGAAATCTTCGTGGTAACTACATGGTCTGTCCACGAAGTATCGAGTTGTTTTTTTCATTTAGCGAATATTGGTTGGGAGGGATCTTAAAATTTTGGGAGGAATCTTAAAATTTAGAAAAAATCTTTTTCCATTTGTTCCTTTTTTTTTTTATTTTTTCGATAATTTACAGAGACAGGACTTTACTTCGCGCGAAGGGTGTTTTTCAGTTTTCGGACACGGCTCACTAAATCGATTAGTAGAAAAACGTTACCCGAGAATGTTTCGATCAAAGATTCTAAAAAAACAGAAAACACTTACCTTTTTTATGAAATATGATTTATTGGTGGATATATAAACAGTTTGAAGCAAAAATTTAAAACTCGTAAAAATAATTACCTCCTGCATCAACGCATTTACTAAGATGAATTTTACAGCTCCCAAAAGCAGTCTGAATCTTCTCAGTTTTGATATTTACGTAAATTTTAACATTTATAAATTTTTTTGCACTATATTGTACACTGTAGATTGCGTTAAGTTCAGTTTTTTCTGAATTGCTTAATCTGTTAATCGACAGTCCAAATTTAAAATTTCTAACACGCGCCAGGTATTCCTAACGATTCGAAAGCTTTTTAGGCGCACAAATCGAGGCTCGTCAATGATCTTTTCTCGATTCTCTTTAAAAGCTCTGTGCCATTTTCCGCATTGCTCTTTTGACATACAATCATCTTTATAAGCCTCTTGTAACACTTTAAATGTTTCCATACTGTTTTTTCTAAGTTGCAAACAAAATTTTGTCGCGTAACGCTATTAGAGTAGTCGCTCCATCGCGCCGTGTCAAAAAACTGAAAAACACCCTTCACGCGAAGTACAATCCTGCCGGTTTAAATTATCGAAAAAAAAGAAGAAAGGGACAAATGGAAAAAGCTTTCCTCAACATTTTAAGATCCCTCTGAAGTCACTACGACCAATAGTCGCAAAATGAAAAAAAATCTCAATACTTCGTGGACAGACCATACGTGTAACTGTTCAGGATCAATATTGAATACCTACCATTATGTTACAGGTTTGGTCGTAGGAGAAATAAGATCCTTGTGGGCTGACGGATTACTCGAGTACGTTTCAGATTTGTGGAATATAGTTGATTTCATTCAAAATGTCTTTTATGTCATTTGGATCAGCATGAGAGTAACCTCATGGGTAATAGTTACGGTTAGTAGTTTACGGTAAAATAATTGTATCAAACATAAACAGTATTTATTGATTTCCAAAATAGAATTAATTTAAACCTGTATTAATTCAAAGACCGCATTTAAATTTAAGTATACTTACGAGGGAAAATTATATCTCTAAATCTAAATGTTTTAACCATGCATCGACTAATGGCAACTTTGCCTTTTTACCTACCTTAATTATTAAATTCTTGAATTTAAATAATTTATCAATATTTTATTTAACTTTTATTACTTTCATGCATATGTAAATTCCAATAATTTTTGATAAATATAAAATTAATAATTTATAACAAAATAAACTGAAAAAGTAGCTCAAAATAATTTTTTATTTAATTTTCATTTACTTGTGGATCGTTAAAAACAAAATTATACCAGAAAATTTGGCTTTTCAGTTAGCCTAATATACCACTGACGTGGTATACGCAATATTAAAAAATCTTATTAATTAATTATTTTACCGACAGAGAGAGCATTGGAGCGGAGAAGATCCATGGTATCCTCGAGATCATTGGGACGACTTTGAACCAATGTTACTGTCGGAGGGAGCATTTGCTGCAGGAATGATTTTTAGGTAAGTGCATATATTTAATTTAGTCCACTTTATAATTAACTGATCATTATAATTATTATGTATTATCTTTTCATGTTTACAAGTTTCTTGAAGCTCGTGCATATATTTAGTGTCAATCCTCATCTGGGACCGCTTCAGATATCACTTGGTCGAATGATTATCGATATCATCAAATTCTTTTTTATCTACACTCTCGTTCTTTTTGCTTTTGGTTGCGGTAAATATTTCAAAAAAATTTTTATAATGCATGTTACTTTTTTTTGTAAACAGATACTTGACAATAAAACCATATTCATGGTGCACGTACATTATTTTTATCATGTATGTTCATTTTTTTTTTTTTTTTTTTAAATTCTTTTTGATATATCATATTTAATGTATCTTGAAATAAAATCATTTGTATTGATTAATGAAATTTAAACAAAAATATCTCTACCTGTGCTGCTTCATTTTCATTTTATCGGAAAAACTAATAAGCATCATTCAAGAAAATTGAATCTTAGGAAATATATATTTTCAAATGAGTGAAAAAAAAATTTACTACCATACACTTTTTCTGTTCTTTATTCTAAGTTTGTTTTACTTCTTTGTTTCGTATTTCATAACTCAATTCGAATTTTTGTAATGCGTATTAACAGAAAAGTTAAGACGATTAATATGAAGAATTATATAAATATTCTTATGATTTAATTAATGAAGTATTATATTGTAGCAAAAAGCCTGTATTTAGATATAACAGTCATATCTAGTGGATCACATGATTATAGAGGCGTAACGTCACGTTTATCGAACCTAACAACGCGGTCGTACAATATTCATATTAAATTAATTGTAAGATTTTTTTTATATTGATATCATGGATTAAAATTTTTTCATTAATATATATTACTATTTATTTAAAAAGGGCTATAGTACTTAGAAGAAGAAAAATAACTAAATGCAACAAACACAACCAAGCAATAGAGCATTTTTTAGCTAATAATAAAAATAGCTAGTGATACATATAAAAATTTGTAAAAAACACAGTAAATTCTTATTTTATAAAATACCAGTCATCAAAATCAGAGGATTTTTTATTAACAATTTTAACGAATAAATACATTTTTTTTTCTTTTTTTATTATACAATTAAAAGTCTTAATTTTAACACAATAGTATCAATGGACGATTTTTAGCTAATAAAATTACGAAGAAAATTTATTTTTAGATAAATCGATCGTAAATTTCGAAGCGAACTAATTTTCCAAAACTAAAAAATTTTTTAAATAATTAAAAAATTTATATCTCTATTTTTGGGAAATTAAAGTGATTGATATGCACTTTATTTTTACAAAATTTTAGCTTGATCAGATTATTAGTTTTCTAGTTATACTAATGTTAATTAAATTATGCGAAAATCTACAAAGTTATTTCTAGGTCCCTTTATTATAAAATTTATGTTTTATTTCAATAGTTTTAATAAAATGTTATTATTGATCAACAAATCCAGTATTTTACATTTTATTAAAATCTTTCTGATTGTCTAAAATATGAGGATATATATGACCAAAAAAAGGCCAAGCGTGTGCAATTTGTTGCGAAGTGAGGAGAAGAAAAAAATGAGGGGTTAGTTAATGTGAATGTCACTTTTATTACTATATGTTATAATTCCTCGGTTCTTGCTCTCCCCACTCCTCCTCGATAATTTAAACAATTTATAAAAAAAAATAAGATACAGGATTCGTTGAATAACAATTAAATTTTTTTAAATTGTTGAAAAAACTCAAGTCGAATAATAAAGTGACCTTGAAATAACTGTAAATTTTCGCATAATTTAATTAACATTAGCATTACTTAAAAATTAATTATCCGATCGAACTAAAATTTTGTACAAAGAAAGTGCATATCATTCAATTTAATTTCCCGAAATAAGAGTTCCAAATATTAAAAAATAAAAAAATTACAAATTTTTTAATTAATTCATATATTTTTCGGTTTTATGAAAATATTGTCGCTACTAATTGTCCGAGTAGTTTATATAAAAATGAATTTTCTTCGCCATTTTATTAAATATAAATCGTTGATTGACACTATAGTGTTAAAATTACGACTTTTCATTTTACAACAAAAAAAGTAAAAAAAAATGTATTTTTTCGTGAAAAATTGTGAATAAAAAAATCCTCTGATTTTGATGAGTGATATTTTAAAAATAAGAATCTATTGATTATTTTATGAATTTTGATATGTATCACATGCTGTTTTTTTATGACCTAAATAATACTCTATTGGCACGTATACATTGGAGAGTAATAGTTTAAAATTTTTACCTTTTAATTAAAATTTGACTGTATTGTATTAAAAAAGAGATTTAAATGTTAAGAACTTTTTATTTCGATTACGGGAGAATATGTTTCATTTTTTCATAATTTTGTTTATAATATTCTTTATTTTTTTCGTTTGTTTGCAGGTATGAATCAGTTACTCTGGTACTACGCTGATCTTGAGAAAAACAAGTGCTATCATTTACCAAATGGACTCCCAGACTTTGACAATAATGAAAAGGCTTGCTCGACTTGGAGAAGATTCGCAAAGTAAATAATACTTAATGAATCGATTTAAATGTATCGTTAATAAAAGTTAATAGTATGGAGAATAAATAATTGATTTTTATTAGTCTTTTCGAAACGTCACAATCATTGTTTTGGGCGAGTTTCGGTATGGTGGACCTTATGTCTTTCGATTTGACTGGCATCAAAAGTTTCACGCGATTCTGGGCTCTTCTCATGTTTGGATCATACTCCGTTATCAACATTATCGTACTACTCAACATGCTTATTGCCATGATGTCAAACTCATACCAAATTATTTCGGTGAGTAATGAAAAAGTCTTAACCTAATACCGTCACTATTTATGGTTTTTTTTTTATTTTTTACATACACAATTAAATTTACGTATTTAGAACTTTTTCTCTGCTAAAACTCAAAATCTCAATCATTTGTTTTTTTTGTTTGTTTTTTACTAATATTTAAAAATAATATTTATTCCGTAATTATTTGCGGAATAATATATTATGGTTTGGCAACATGAAATATAAAATAGAGGAAAATAGATGATATTCACGCGGTCGCACATCAAATTCAACTAAATTTGTGTCACATAAAAAGATTTCAAAAAAATTTTAAAAATTAAGGAAAAGATGGAAAAAGCATACACATTTTTGTAATTAGAATATCAATTAAAGATTGCAAGATTTCACGATTTTCTCAACCCATTTAGGTAAAAAGTAAATACAACCCATTTTTATATAGGTTTTTTATCCGAATTTCGTTAAGCAGCACCGAGAGTATTAAAATTATATTTACAATATACTTGTAAATATACTGTTTATTCTCAACAGTATTTAATTCGGAAATTTATCTGGTAAAATACTGATACGTCAGGTTTGATCAATCAATATTTATCTCGTGTAAAATAGGATTATACGTAAAATAAATATTTTATTCAACAATTGGACTTGTTTGTTGATTTTCTTTAAAATCGAATATTTAATATGTAGATAAAATGTATTTTTTTCTTATTTTGTTTATGTGGGCATGATGGAATAATTGATTAAAAAGAAAATTCTTAATATTATATTATTTTGCATTATAGTTAGAAGTTATAATGTATGATTGTAATTTTTATTAATCAATCCCGATGTACTATAAATTTAGTGGAATGATTAAATACTCCAATTGCTTATGTATTTATAAGATAACTTTATACAATTTTTTAATTGTTGTCCAACTTCGTAATTTATTGCGTATTATTTATTGTAAAGTTGTTCTTGTTATAGATTCTTAAATGAAACAATATTTAGGATCATATAAAAGAAAAAAGTATAATGTACCAAGTTTTGGAGTGAAATTACTCGTGGGAAAAGATAAATAGACACCTGTAAAAAAATAATAGCGAAACCCGTACAAAGCTTTCGAGTAAACATGTTTTAACGAATTTATTCGCACGTACGAGTGGCTACGTTCAGTGTCCAGCTAAAAAGCGCGCGCTTACCCCGGCGGTTACATCTACAATTGGAGTTGGATGAACATTTGTTCGGCGCTATCTTGGAAAGTTGGATCGTATTTGAACCTATTCCGCTACTTAAAACTCATACAACTTTCATGCTCCAAAACTAGATCCAGATCTCGCTTAGAAAAGTTGCTCTTTCTTTTCGAGACCATTTATCCTCTCGCCCGCGTTCATTATTCTCCTTTATAATTTAATCATTGGCGTGTGCTGTCTTGCATAAAAATACGATTGGATTCTTGTGATGTGCAGGAAAGAGCAGACACCGAATGGAAATTCGCTCGAAGTCACCTGTGGATGAGCTACTTCGAGGACGGCGATACGGTACCACCCCCCTTTAACATGATACCCACCGCCAAGACCTTCGACAGGATCATCAAGTGCGGAAAGTCGGGCAGGCCAACCCGATCCGTAATCGTGAGCTAATTTAATTGTTCATTATTATAATTACGAGCGTCCACCTACATCCGATCCGAGACTTTGAACTTTCTCGACCCTCCCACGGAAAATCCGCCTATATGCTTTATTACTTTTTATGTCGTTAGTTACTTTTTTATTTATTATAAAAAAAAAAAAAAAAAAAAAAAAAAAAAAAATTCCAGAGACCATGAATGCAAATGGGAAAGAATTACGAGAAAATGAAGTCAATTATTTTATTTTACTATGGTTTTAGAGATTCAAATGTAAATAGCTCAACGCATTAATGTGGGTAAAGGTATAATGGCTGTTTCAATCATTTAATCGAAACCACATGAGTAATGAGTTTTCTCACCATTCAAGGCCGATAATGATCTCTGATAAAATAAATTTACGAAAACTCGAATAGTTGCAGTTCCATTTTTATAAATCGAGAACACGTACCGGTAACTTCTATATAAAATTACGCGTAAAATATTGTCCGCGAAAACAAGAGAAAGTTGGGAGGTTTTGGGTGAAAGTTCTCGAGTGTATTCGGATCGGGCAGTACATGCGACTATGTGGATTTGAAATCGGGACACCTTTAAGATTGCATTAACTCCGGTGGTTTTGATGTATTACTCTTGATAGGGGTTGTTTTTTACCAGAAAAAGTCACGAGAGAAGGCAAAGGAGCGCCACGAGACGGTGATGAGGCTGCTAATTCGACGTTACGTCACAGCCGAGCAGAGCAAGACCGACGACTACGGCATTACTGAGGATGACGTAATGGAGATTAGACAGGACATATCCACCCTAAGATACGAGCTTATCGAGATCCTGCGGCAGAACGGGATGCAGACGCCCAACGTCGACAAAGTCGAGACCTCCCGTAATTATTTATACATGACTTCCAGCTTAATATCCTGCTTAAAATATCCGCAAACTACGCAATGCTTCGCCAATATACCAACCTCCCGACATTAGATATTAATTCCCAACTCTGAGTGTCAGTCTCGATCTCTGAGCCCGAATCTTTAACTAATTAAAGGAGCAACTCATTAAAACTGGTGCTCTTAATAAAAATAAATTTGAAAATTCGACTGGGCACAGCTGGTCAGAGATACAATAAAACACACCCTCGCTCGCACATATTTCGCATATTTATTTAAATGCTTGCACCGGTGAAACGTTGCGAGTATTTACCACCAATTGGCTGCAAATAAGCAGAGTAACAAATGTCTCAGTGTCTGGCAAAAAGGGTCGGGTGATGGAGCGCCGACTCCAAAAGGACTTCCAGATCGGCATTGTCGAGGGCATTGTGAGCTCGGTGATCCAGAGCGAAAAGGAGCCCAAGGACGTCTTCAGTCAAATCGCAAAGGCGATTGGGCGCAAGGGCAGCAGCGGAAGCAAGAAGAAGGACTGGAACGCGGTCGTGCGCCAGAACACGATCGCCCGGGATCCTATCGGCACCTCCACCGAGGCCGTTGACAAGCAGCACCGACGCAGTCTCCGACGTCACCTCCAACATCAGGGCAACTCCGTCCTCGAGTCCCTCGACCCTCAGCGACTCCTCGAATATAACCCTAACCTTAGCGAGGTTTCCGCGACCACAAGAGTCGCCTATGCCAAGTTTATGCTCCGAAGAACAGTGCCCAAAGATATTGCTGAAGATGAAAATAAGCAAGGTAACTCGGTGCTCTCTCTCTCTCTCTCTCTCTCTCTCTCTCTCTCTCTCTCTCTTTTCTTATTTTTCGATTATCTTAATCATTCACACGAAATTTTGCGATATTCATTTCCAATGATCATATTCGATATTTTATAGATTTGCTATTTCACTGCAAGTTTTAGGAAAATCTAATGTCAATATTAACAAATCCACAAATAGCTAAACAACTTCAGAATTTATCTTCTTTAATATATTAAAATAAATAGTTAGATCATAGTTGAATACGATAAGATTACATTGCATTATAAATTACGAAATTCAAATGTTGATACTTTTGTCGATCAAGCAAATTATTAAATATCCACAGTCTAATTTTAAATTGAATGCCACACATAAGTGAATAAAATTTGTTTTCTTCTACTAAGTAATATTTTTATAGTTGATTAAATATTTTTATTAACTTAAATAATTTGTATTAAATCATATAGTTTTTCAATTAATTAATTTGTCGTTAACCTAATTTTTTTTGTCTCGTAAAACGTTATTTATTAATAAATGTAAAAATAATATTATTTTGATTTTTAATTATAATGGTTTTCAATAATAAATGTCGAACATAAATTAGTTTTTATATACGAAGTTTAGACATAAAATATAAAGAGTCAATGATAAAAAGTTATAAAAACAATTCATACTTAAATTTTTTAAATATTTTTAATCAATTTTATTTTTTGTTAAAATTATATATCTTACATTATGTCATACATTTAGTTGTAAGACTACAAAAAAATATTTTTTTATTTTTATGTCCCAAACAGAATTATCTAATGATTAATTCTTCTGCACATATATTTAAATTATTTTAAAACAATGATTTGGTAAAAATATATTGATTAATATTATTTTTTGGCTATTTTTAATCTATAAAATCTTTTCAAGAATATTATAAAAATGAATCTAAAAGTTAAAAATTAAATTCATGTTAGTCTAGATTAAGTATTATCTACACTGAATATTATAAAAACACATATTTATGCTAACACTGCCATATTTACCTAAAACTTTAACTTTTAATATAAAAAAATCTTTGCAAAATATACAAATGATGATTAATTATTCAATTATGAATGCAATGATGTTAAAAAAACTAAATAATGTTATAATCAGACAATATACTTATAGAAAATAAAATTACAATGAAATAAAATTTAATACAAAGTTAATGAAAGCAAATTAATTAGAGCGTAAATGATTTATTATAAATCCTACTTTAAATCTTTAATTAATCACTAGCTCTATTGTCATATTAATATAGTCGTCCAAAAATAGTTAATAACATATTAATCTACGAATAACTATTGATTGTTAAATTCATTATATAATTATTAGGTCAATAAATTGAGTTAATAATTATTAAGTCCAATCCATTTTTGAGTGATTAATTCATAAAATAATTATCATTACAATATTTTAATGCATTCAATATTTTGATTTTAATATTACAAATATTTGATGTTTATAAGTACATAAACTCTCTCAGTCCTCCATAAATGAATATAAATATAAATATTTTTTAACTCGATACAGTATGTGATAACAATTACTTAGCTTTCCCTAGTTTAATTTAAAAACAATCAATTTACAAGTTAAAAAAACGTGCATTTTAATTTTTAAAAGTTTAATTGAAATTATAGAAGACTTTACACAATCGTATTTTTCGCATTCTATCAGTTTCTGTAAATGTAAAATATAGTTTAAATTTGTAAACATTTTTTTTGGTAAAAATAGTTATTTACAAGCATCAAAAGGAGACAGTTGAAGCGAGAAAGTTTTTTATTTTTTGATCCAGCTTTCAAATTTTTGCAGGGGAAACAGGAACCGACGCTGGAGGAGTGACCCAGCGATCCAGCCAACGCGTGGCGATCTCAGAACCGCCTAAGCTTGAGAGACCTCCAGCCTCCACTGCTCGAGCCCTCAGCACTCTGAGTAAAAAGTCTCTCAGCAAGTCGGGCAGCATGGACAAACAGCCCTTGGATCCCAAAATACAGTCTAGGCCCAGTCTCGACGCCAAACCTTCAACGGAGGCACGTACACCTTCGCCCATCCCCGAAGAACCTCACGACGAGGCCAAGCCTGCGGTTCCTCCGCGGCAGACTACTCTATCTTCCTCGGGGAAGACCTCTCTCAAATCCAAGTACGAGGAGAAGCTGGTGTCAAAACAATCGGCGGACAAGCAAAAACAGGAGGAGAAGCCAAAACAAGAAGATAAGCCATTGGTTCTACCCAAGGATGACGGGCACTCGACGACCAAACAACGGGGCAAGTCCAAGGCCACCGGTCAAATCGTCGGGGGTTGGATTTGAGACTTCCTGATGTCGCTGCTCTGCTCTCATTGAGCGACGAACCCCACCAGGATCACACCGAGGCGCACCGCCCGACGATCAGTCTCAGGAATTTCCTGAAAACAAGTCGATTGAGTTAATAATCATTGGCGCTTGAGGCTCGCGTCCAATTGCGCGTATATTCCCGGACACCAGTCAACCTGGAGCATCAGTCAAAGAGTGCCTGCGACTTGATTTTCATTTTTTGCGTTGTACCATTATATCAACAATCACCACTGCCTATGTGTGACTAATTTTAATTGAAATTTTGCGACCGTAGTTTAAATTTGTATTTATATATCTGTATCGTCACAAGTATCGAGATAAATTTTAAAAAAGACATCCGAGTAATTCATTGTACAACCTTTTATTATTATCCTGATATTGTAAGCATTTTGTAAAAAAAACCAGTTTCAACAAAAATATTTACCTTCGCTGTTTGCTATTGGGCGTCTTTGTTGATATGCGTTTCGCATCATTATCGTCCTTCTTTTCACTCTTCGCCTACATAAAAATAACTTTGCTTTGCTATACTCGTACATCGGAGCAAAAATTGCATTCGAAAAGTAACCTACCTCTGCTAGAAATCCAATCTCATACTTCTTTAGTATCTTTTTGGCATCGGACGAGTGGCCAAGATCCTCGAAAGCTGACGTCGCATCCGTTCCTGCGCGCTCGGCGATAAGTTCTACTCCTCCTGGGTGCTAAATCAAAAAAGAAAAAAAAAAGAGAAAAAAAAGAAAAAAGAAAAAAGTAAAAGGAAATTACGTCACGTTATTGTTTGCTAGTATACAGTTTTAATGCAACGTATAGTCGCTGAAACAAATTGCCGATTTCTCAGTTTGTTGAATTTTATTAAATATTAACTGCATCGATTTTGGTTTGAAGCTTTTACAGAAAGCAAGCCTCTTAAATATTGTAAAAGATTCCGACAATTATTAATTTTAAATTTATAAAGTTTTAAATGCCATTTGCCTGGACTTTTATTTTTAATTTTGAGACAATTGTTGGCTAAAGCCAGCAATTGAGTAAAAAAAAAGTTCGTAGTAATTAGCGAAACTCTGCTCATTAGAATGTTATAAAGGCAATCAATTGTTTTCGCATGCAGAGCAAACAATTGCAATATTTCAATATTTTTCGAAGGTAAGAATGAAAAAAAAACTTTGAAAATTAACAACAAGAAAAGTTGATAATTGCAATTCGGTGCAAAGAATGGAAATTGAGCGTAAAAGAAGGAAAGCTTGGAAAGTCGTTACCTTCGTCATGAAATCCGTAACATCGTAAACGATTCCACGAATGACGATCCAGAATTCGGGATGAAACTCTCCATTATGACGAGCGACTTGCTCGAAGGTGTACCCTTTTGGATCCATCGTTGTCAGAAGCGAGCAAGGCAAAATCCAGAAACCGAAAACGTGTACGCGTTTTTTATACGAATTCCCTATCTCAAGGAGTTGGAGCTCGCGATCATTTTCCGGCTTTCCTTTAACCGAGGCGCAGCACCTGATAAAGAGCAGGTACTCGAGTGATAAGGACAGCGTCCACCAAGTCACATTTCTCTTATCGCTACTGATCGAGCCCGACAAGACTCAATTTGTTGCGTGGCGATCAGGAGGAAGATCATGTCGGGCATTGACGTAACGCATCAATTGACGTCCGATTGGTCTCGGACTTTTACTACTTTACGTCATCAAAATTGCACCCCTCGACTCACGAGTCAGTCAGTGCATTTTTCTGCTTTTAGCACCGACATTCGAGTCCTACGACGAATTATTATTGTCCTGTTATTGTAATGGAATCCGACTACTGTTTGTTTTTATGTTGCACGCGCGAGATAAGATAGTATCAGCATATCGTGGTATTAATTAATGCTCTTAGCCGATGCGAGACAGATATCGCTGTTTTATTTATATGTTTTATGGTTACTTAATCAGTGCACGTACACTGCTTTTACTTTTAATATGTATTTAAAATGTTTGATGTGCATTATTACTTATTTTACTAATTAATTTATGAGGAATAAGACAACAAAATAATAACCCAAGTAGAAAGCATACATCTACAAAAATATCGTCTTTGCATTTATTAGCCATCGTTTTTCATTAACATATGGGTTATTGTATCGCTTAAATTTACTTCAACTTTTAAATTGCATTTCAAAGTATTGAGTTACAAAATCGGAGAACTAAGTGTTCTAAGGATTTTTTTTATCAAATTTATTCATCAATAACGGTATCCATTGTATTCAATAAAGCAAACCCGATTCGGTGATTTAATTAATGTCATAAAACTAACTTTATTCGAAAATAATATTCTACCTTTCTGAATTAAAGTGAATTAACAGTGTCAAAAATTTGAACCGCAACAGTCATTGTAAAAATTGTCAAACGTGTTAATAGTGTAGCAGAGCCCGACATGAACAATAATCAAAAACATCGAATTTATTTCGTTTCCCTAGTTTTCGTAGCTAGTAACCTTACTTCGAACTGGAAAACTGTGTGTCAGTGGATAAGCAAGAACCTCATTAGGTATTAAGTGAAATTCTCATGATTCGATATTTGAGTTTAATTAAGAGCCAAGGTTGTGGTGTCCAACCGCATCTGTACAAGTTCACACGGCGCGTTGGCCGACTCCGAGAAGAAGTTGCAGTGGATAGGTGGAAGGGATCGGAACCCCTGAGGAGGGAATGGGGGTCTCGAGGACTGTCATTAAGCCCCGTAATCGGTGAGGTGAGGCACACGAGGCCTCACCTGCTTTCCTGACACCGTTGCCCATATAGCCGTAGCCCATAAATAAGTGACCACGGCTTCGTCACCGACCCACACACTCTTCGAAGTCATGCTCGCGCGGGTGTTCCTCCTGATGTGCTTCCTGACCGGCCTTTGGGCCGCAAGCCCGTCCTCCCGGTGGTTGGAGCCCCTGAAGGAGTTTCTCGCCAACTGTCGCGGTCCCGGCTTGATACAGTGCGCGGAACGCAGAGCCCTGGGTTTTGTCGACGAGAGTTTTAGCCAGAACGTTGTGCCACTTATCACCGGCTTCGACTTTGTTCGAGTGAAGAACACGGGGGAAGGCTATAATGACACCGAGGACTCTGAGTTTAATAGGTGAGTTTAATAAGGAGTGAGTTTAATCGTGTGCACCTCGCAAAAGCTCCCAAATGAATAATTATTTGTTGCACGAAGGTACACGATCGTGTAATCAGTACTGAGGTATGGCAAAAATCGACAATTAAACATCGAAATGAGCCCTATCAAATATAATTAGAGTAGGCTTGAGGTTAAATCTTGAGATGTCAATTAAACAAGGGAAACTCGTTAAACAAACTTTTAATAATGATAGCTTTCCAGCGATTGGCAAACTCAAATTCGACTACGCTTATCTAATTGATATCAAATTCAAATACCATAACAACTTGAAATTTTTCTACTAAAGTATATCGTTTTGGCACCAAACTACTGTCAATTACAAATACTAATAATCAGTTTGATCGCCATTTAATGATACTGTTTAGTACCACGATTAAAATAAAATTAGCTCTTAAAACATTAACTTTTGCATTTACAACAATGAGGTATTTGAAACGTTTCTAAAATTTAGCATCCCAAACAATGAACTGAATCGTTATTTCAGTTGCTGCACAAAAAAAATTTACCACCTTTTGAGAACATTAAATAATTCTTTATTCGTTGTGTGTGTGTGTGTGTGTGTGTGTGTGTGTGTGTGTGTGTGAGAGAGAGAGAGAGAGAGAGAGAAAAAAATATAATATTATTATGATATGATAATTTTTAGAAATCTTTGACACCCCTTAAATATATAATTTTACTTTAAATGAAGACAACAATGTGACAGGCACTTTTATCTAACATTTTTTTAATATGTATTGATTTTCATTTTTTTTCAATTCTTTTCCATAGTATTTATAATCTTCTCATATTTTATTGTACTTGTGAGCCTGCAATTTCAATCGGTATTTCAATTATTGAAAACATTAAAATTATTATTTCTAATTCCCTGAAAATTTATTGCAATCATTCAATTAAAAGAACCAAAATTCTAATGTATAAATATATTTGTTCAAAGTCATTATATAACCAAAAATCAATCAATCAATTTTTCATAGGGATAAAAATTAATTAAGATAAGAATAGAGAGTAAAATTAAAGCATATACAGTTCAATTATAGATAAAAATTATTAAAAAAAATTATAATATTAAGTAAAACTAAAATAATAATAATATTGAAATTACTTAAAAATGTCACAAATATTAATTTTTCATAATTTTATAATTAAAGGATCTTATGTACATGTACATATGAATGATATTTCGTGGAATTATTATTTTTTTAATCTATTTTCATCGCTAACAGAATTTAAAAATTTAAAATATATAAATTAATAATAAAATTAATTTTACAATTAAAATTTTTTCTTTTTTTTCATAAGTTTTTAAAACATGCCGAGTATTGTATTTATAAAATGACTAAATAATTTAAATTTTTTCTTTGAATTAATATCACAATTAAATTTTTGAAAAACATGGAAATCTGTAATATCTAGAGTTCGATGGGTTTAATCGAATGAATACTATTGTAATATTATTTTACTTTTATATGATTTTATTAATTAGACACCATTATTTGAATTATACAATACATAATATAAATTCATATCTGAATATTGTTGTAAATAAACTAAAAAATTTTAAGTATGTAAATAAATAACTTGAGTTCGATATTCTATCATTTTAAATATTTTTTCACACTCTTAACGCTGCTTAGATTATGTAATCAGAAATGATATGTATAATTTTTTACTGATATAACTTTGAAATATTTTATTATCAAATAATGTGAAAAAATATACTTTCACAAGATGTCTGCAAAGAAAAAGTCGTATAAAATAAGATAAAAGTTTCCACAATTTTGGACATACGGAAGTAGATATAGTACGAGCGCAGTAAAGATTTGTTTTTAAAGAACTTTGATTGGTTTTCTTAACTATTCTTACTAGTAGACGGATCAAATATTTGTTTTTAAGATGAAAGTTTTTATGATTTAAATAATGGAATAACTTTTATATAAATGTTTTAGAAATCAAAAATGTTTACTGAGGCGCATTTCGATTTGTAATAATAAAAAAAGTGAATTACGTTAAGGTTTCCTTTTTTTTTTTTTTTTTTTTTTAATTTGCATTAACGAAAAAAATTATAAATTGAATTTACAGAAGTTTTCGAGCTAACGACATAAACGGAAGCTTTACGGACAAATTGACTAATCGTGTGATTCATCTTCTGAAAACACACGCTATTAAAATCGATCTCGATCAATTCCCTGATGATCTTCTTGATCTTTCAACTGAATCAAGCAACAGCGCGAGTAGGCAGCTGGACTCCAGAGGAAAAGGTATATCCACAATTATGTGCAATTCTAATTTTAAACAAAAACTGTAATAAAACAATGAAGACAAAAAGTAATCGGAATAGATAACGTATACTCTTGCAGCAGCTTATAATTGAAATACAATACCAATGTCTTATATTCACTTGATGATGATAACCCACTTTACTTTTAAACTTATTATTTTAATGTTATAAAAAGCTCCTGTTTGTTGTATAACAATTACTTAGCTACATTACTTATTTATATTTTATAAATTTTAAGCAAATTATTATAACAGTTAAAACTGAAAATATTTTATATTTCGGATATAATGATACAATAATAATATTTTGTTTCAATTAAAACACTAATTCTTTTTAAGTGATCAAAAAATATAGAAGTTATTACTTTTATTTTTAATGCAGTTGATACTCAATTCATCAAATTATTTTATTTTATTTAATATTTACTTTTTAAATTAACATTAAAATTAAAATTTCTCGAAATGAATACTGTTTATTGATTTATCATTTTCATTAATAAAACTAAATAGAAATATTTTTAAATAATAATTTACACATATTACTGTAAGAAAAGCTATTAAATTTTATCTAGGCAATAATATACATAAATTGAGATATAATTTATGATGTTGATTTATTTATTTCAATAAAATACAATGCAACTGCCAAATTTTAACGATTCGAAACAAAATTATTTAAAAATTATTTTCATTGTAAAAGTTATAAATATTTAATTTAATTTAAAAGATTATTTTTTTCCCTAAAATTATACGACTTAATATAGAACTTTGCATGAAAATATTTATCATCTCTGAAATAAATATCGTATATGAAAAAGAATCTTTATATAAGAATATTTTAAACATGTAGGATTATTTTTTAGCCTTTGACTATCAAATTTTCAATTTTAATTATAAATTAAATATTTAAGTTTTACATAAAATGAAGTATTTCGAAGCATTTTATATCAGGATTATTTAAAAATATTTAATCAACAATTTACATTAACTATTTATAATTTGCATTAACAATTCAGATCTATATTTTCTCAATAATTCACTCGTATTAAATTTTATATTTATTTTTTATTAATGAATGTAGATAAAATTTGTAACAAACATTTATACATTGTATTTAAATTACCATTAAAATGAATATATTACAGAAATGTATCACAAAGTACTAATAAGCTGCATTTTTAATACAAAAAAAAAATGTTTATTTAAAATCTATTAATTTACAAATATTATAATTACAAGTGATATTGTTTGTATTAAAATAAATATTTAATGACTATTATTTTGTATGGAATTAACTAACGAAGCAATTAATTTAAACAGTATAGTAAAATAATAAAAGTGTTAATCAATAATAAATAATAAATACCTATAATTAATTAAAATTTTAATTTGTCTTTGACGATATTTGGAAAATATAACGAAAAATATAACGTTATTGATTTTAATTCTAAGTAGATAATTGCATAGGAAGATATGATGCATATACTACGTTTACTCAAAGTACATTTTTGAAACGGTAAAGTTGATACAAAGTAATTTTTCTATTTAAAAAAACTAAAAAATTATTTGCACTCATTAATACTTTTATTTCATTTTTAGATAAATTATTGTGAAATTATTATTCAATAGAAGATTTCTTTGAAACGATCTAACATTTTATACTGTTTTCAATATTCCGTTATCTTGTACGCAAAGACTACCGCGCATCACATGGCCATTACGTATTTAAATTGTGCGTATGTTTCGAACGCGTATTCATTTAAAGAGTATTGACAGAAGAAATGTATTATTTAAAAATAATGATTTCCTTTACACAAAGACCTGGGATTCATATTTTTACGAAGATACTCGTTACGCGTTCTTAAATTATTATCAAAGCATTTAATGACATTATAATTTTACCGGGTAAAGTGAGTCATTAGAATAAAATACGACATTTGAAATTTAAAATGTGTCAATAATTTTGAAACAATGTAATAAATGTATTATTATTTTAATAAGGGCATGAAAATATGTAGGACAGAAATAAGCTTCGGGTACTCGAGTGACAGTTGCAAAACCAAATTTTTAAGCGTAAAAGTGTTGTCGGCGTTTTTATGTAAAAAACTTTAAATTTATAAATTTGAGTGTCGAAAGTATAAGTCCAGTGGTAGCTGTATAGCTCACGGGAAAGCGGCTGCTGCTCAAAACTCGGGAGCGACGGTTTTGATTATTCTTGGATGGCAAAGGAAGTCATTCGGTTAACGAGCGCACACATGCAAAAAGTCAAGGAATGACAAGAGTGCGTTCGTTAAAACTGACTGTGGAATTCGAGAATAGTTGACGAGGAGAGGGAAAAGGGAGAGGAAAACGAGGTTAGTGAGGGGTGCGAATGATTACAGCTCGCAGGCGCCGACGGCACAAGATGAGCCTCATGCCGATCATGATGATGGGAGTGCTGCTGATGGGCACGGTCCTCATCCCTATGAGCTTCCAGTTCTTGGCGGTCCTGGGGGGCAAGGCCCTCATCCTCTCCAAGCTCGCACTCATGCTTTCGAGCATCCAGGGTCTGAAAAAGGTCGCGACCAGCGGCGTCAACTATGGGCTGTACCATACCCCGGTCCCGCTCCCCGAGCCCTGGGACCAGCGCAGCACCAGCCACTATGAGATACCGTACGCGGGCGGCTACATCGGGCACTTCACTGGGCGCTCGGCCGTGAAGTCCGGCTAACCTGGAGCGAAGTCCGGAAGCGCCGGTGTCTAACTGTACCCGCGAACGCGCCGATGACTTCCCCGGATAGACTCCGGATGCGCGACTCTACTGGAACTCGGACGAATTCGATTTCAATTTTGCGAGCTCGATCTGAAACGAGCTCGCTCCAATCTGAGAGACTCATCTGAGAAGACACGACATCAAATGTAAATGTAAATGTAAATTGGACTCGAAATTCAAATGTAAATCGGTGTGTAATTGCTATTTAATAAAGTTAGATTAGTGGTGGTAAGCTGCAGAAAGGATGCGAGTGATGGCAAGGAAGGTTCCCTCTGCAAAAAATAAGCTTCGTTGCTTTTATTTTTCTCATCATTTTTGTT
Source organism: Eupristina koningsbergeri (assembly GCA_018907245.1). Taxonomy (NCBI): domain Eukaryota; kingdom Metazoa; phylum Arthropoda; class Insecta; order Hymenoptera; family Agaonidae; genus Eupristina; species Eupristina koningsbergeri. The sequence continues at coordinate 3,017,247 of JACCHV010002921.1, forward strand.
TCAATCACTTTTAATAATAAATCCTTATTCTATACATTACATGGCATTTCATCTACAATTTCCAATGTTTATGTGATACTTTTTTTCCAAATATACTTCCAACATGCATCTTAATTTTCCGATAAGCGCGTAAATTTACAAAAAACTGGGTGTACGCACGCAATCATGTCCACGTCACACTTTTCTCGACAGGCTGCTTATTACAGCTATTCCCTTTCAATCCATTCGCCCTCCATCATTCCTACTCGTTTCCTTCATCCAGCGGCAATAATAATAATAATAATAATAATAATAATAATAATGATGATGATGATGATGATGACGATGACGATGATGATGATGATGATGATGATAACAAAAGGGAAGAACGACACGGGACGTAACAACTGATAAACCGATGCTAATACAACAATGTGCGCGCCAAACTAAACGCATCGCCTCGCAAAAAATTCTATCAAACTCGAGGTGAACTCGCACACTGAATTTTATTGACCTTTCCTTTATAGCTAGTTATAGTACGCAGAATTTCACTCGTAGACGCTTCGACTTCGTGTCGAATCGCTGTTAAACTTGTACAATTTTTATAAAATTTGTAAAATTTTTAGTTTATCAAAATTTTACAGCAATACTTAAAAATTTACAATCATAAAGAAGTATACAACAAGTCACAAATATGCATAATCACACAATCAACGCTGTAATTAATGCCTGCGAGTAATCGTTAATCGAATTTCGAGAGTTACTCTCGTCTTGTGAGTCTCAAATTAGCTTTAAAAATTATCCAAATTGAAAAACCTACATATTGATGCAGGCGTGTCCGGGTGTACACCCCCGATGCAATAAAGAGCGTTTCAATGGAAATGGGCGTCAATCGGAGCCAAGACACGGGAAATGGAAGGAAATGAGGAAATCGAAAATGAGGGCCTGGTTTCCTTTACTTTTATTGTATCGCGTTCACGTGTAGTTTACGTAGTACCAGACCAATGGAAAAGCATCGCATCGACTGGCAATAACTCGGATAGCCGAAGGTAGAGTGAGCGAACGACGAGTAATTCAAATAGAGCGACTAATTACTATATTGGCAGTTTTAGTTTTCTTTTTTTTTATTTTTTTCTCTTTGTTTATCTTGTCAATCGGCGTATCTGCTCGAGTGCATTATTTACTCGCAACCGACAATAAATAACACGAAAAATGTCCTCATCCATTTTCTTCTTTCGTATGCCTCTACTTGATCGATCTCCCGTTAATCGATATAACTATTTAGTTCATCCACACTGCATATCTTGATTTTTTTTTTTATCTTAATAACGTGCAAATGCAGGTATTGTGTATTATATACCGAAAACTTGCACGCGTATGACGCGCGAATGTAATCCAGAACAGATTCGCTCCCCTGTTTAACTATTTTCACCCTTTCTATTTTTTTCTCTTTTTTCTTACAGGATTTACGTGTTACAACCTAGGAAAACGGTGACGTATATGCGTAAAAAAGAGTGTATGGATTTAAATTGGGCATCCTTGAAAATGTAATTTAATTGCTTAATACGAAAAATCAACACTTATGTAATAATAATAATACTTGATTGGTTATAAATCTCAAAACGTCTTCTCCTCCAATTCATATGCATAATTGTAATAAATTCTCGTCACTCCAATATTAATTGCAATGCGACTTTTGATTTGAGACTTTTTGCATCTTTCAGCATTGCATGATAACAACAGATAATAATCGACGATACTCGATAATAATGATATTGCTAAGAATAAACAGTAACAGTAATGACGCTGATAAGATTATTCAGTTTTACTTTACACTAAATGTGACTTTTCTGTACAACGAGAACATAGTAGAGGTCACCGGTTGTACCGTAGACATGACTCCAACCTCGTACGTGTACCTGTAAATGCTGTGAACATTTTCGTTCAAGCCTTCTTTATTCGTCCAAAATGCACCTCAATAAAAGTAAATAAGTAAATGAATAAATAAATAAATAAATAAATAAATAAATAAATAAGTAAATAAGTAAATAAATAACTAAAGAGTTTCAAATTCAAACAGAAAGAAAGAAAAAAATCCCAAGACCGTTTTCGACCTTGCCGGCATAAATATGAATGTATTTTTAAAATTAAAAGGCTCGTTTTATTTCTCTTTTTTACTTTAGAATAAACCTGCTCCTTCGTAAGGCATTAACGTCCTACGTTTAAACTAGCGCGGATGGTTATTCTTGAATATCTAATGAAGCAACGATGGACAGTACAATAACCAAAAGCTTTTTGTTATTTGCGATTTGAGTCGGGGTCAAATACGGATCAAATACGGGTTACCTCAACTATTTATCATCCAGAAACGCGTGGAGCATTCGCGGTTAAAGTCGCTCGAATTGTTTAAATGGAAGGAGCGACGAATAGAGCGAATAGACTCGGAGGAAGTTTGTCGTTAGGGAGCTTAGCTCGCGTGTAAGCGCACGATAAGCCAAATATCGGACGAAGCTCTTTCTTTCCGGAGCAGAACAAGACAATTAACCCGGAAAGTGCATGTCAGCCTCCGATACGCTTTTTCATTCGCTTTTCTCGCGTTGGGTGAGGAAAAGCGGAGGCACTTCCTCGATGCACCCGTCATGGCCCACTCGGGAAATATCACTCCGCTCTTCCCACCAGCCCGGACAGTTAAACAAATCTTGGCCAACTGCGCGACAATCCTATCTCTCCCTGCCCGGCTCTGACTTGGTCTGTGCGGTGTAGCTGTGACGTTAAACTAGATCGATTTCCGGATGGAATGGTTGTCAGACTCCTGGCTCCACGTTCAGACAGTTGTCTCCATCACCTCGCTGTAATAGGTGGTGTATTGTCAACAGATACTGTCCTTGGCGTACTTGCTGGCGTAGTCGTCTTCCTCGTCCTCGGGATCGTCACACAGGTGGTTCTGCTGCCGGTGGAGGTACTCTTGCTGCCGAGGGTCATAGCGTCCGATCCGGGCGAAGGTTGCGTTCGCGTATCGCGGCTGCTGGTTCAGGACGCCCGTCTCCAGGGTCCCGTTGTTCCGGCTAGCGTGATTGCTCGGGCTGTTTAGGTGATTTACGCTCAAGACGTGGACCTTCTTCTTCTGCAAACGCTGCTGCTCGTCGGTCTGGCGTACAGGTCAAAAGGCATTCGCCCGTCAGTCGCTGGATTCGCTCTTAAACTGGATGAATTTTTCTCTTTCGCTTTTTATACTACATGTACTTTTTGTACCTTATTTCCAACTTAAAACTCTCGATATTGGGTAAAATATTTTTATGGTAAATAGACTTTTATTTATAACGCGAAATGATAAAATTAAATTAAAAATAAAGTGACTCTAAGTTGATTAATTTTACTTTGCTTTTTTAAATTACTAAAAAGTTTCAACGACACACCAGTCATCATATAAAATATTAAAGTGGAAAAGATTTTTAAAAAAGTAAGCGTTTGCTGACATGGGAGTACATGCGTACATGCATGTAAACTTTCAGATCTCTATATCAGATTACCCTCTATTTTCATCTACCGTGACTATTTTATTACTTTAGAATGGCAAAGATTAAATATGATTTTGAAAATTAGTTTATGATCTTTTAGCAACAGTGGAAGTCGAAATTTTCTAAAATTTGATAATTTTTTTTTTTCTTTTTTTCTTTCTTTTTTCTCGCTTAATAACTATTTAGAAATTTTAAAAACGAACTTTTTAATTTGTGTTTATCATATTATCATATTGTATTTATATATTACAGTGTACTTGATGTCTATTATTGATCCAAAAAATTCTAAATTGTGATTAACGACATTAAAATCAACTTTTAACGCTATGGAATATGTTTAATGTAGTCATAAATACTCGTTTTGATACTAAAAACAACTTATTACAATTTCAAGTATTCGCTGTCACGATTATACAGTGAAATTTAATTTTTTTAAATTGAATTCGCTTGTAAAATGATAACGAGAATAAAATTAGAGTAACCATTTGAAACTTATGTTGGCAAATGGCAGTTTTATACCTATTGATCACGTTCCTTGCCGAGGTCATTTGATTTGTAAGTTTCGGTGATATCAAAAGTTACAAACTTTTAAATTTTTTCTATATACAGTTAACAGAAAACAGTTTCAGACATTCATTCGTAATTTAATAGAGCATATTTATGGTGCTGATTAAATTTTTATTATACGTCAGTTGAAAAATATTTGAAATTAAGCTTTTTTTTTTAACAAAGTTAATTCAGTTTTTAAATGTTATTTCTTTTTTAATTTTTATATAATATTTTAATCAAGTTTAAAATTACCAATTTTAGATTAAGAATTTACATTAAAAATATATTAAGGTAATTTTATATTTTTTTGCATAGAATTTAAAATAAAATAAATATATTAAAATATTAATAAATTAAAAATACAGACATTATTTTTATTAAGTAAAAATTTTATATTACAAATTCTCATTTGTAAATCACATTAATTTACATAATTGCATTATCCACAAAATTAAGTACCAACGTATAAATTATCGATTGTTAAAAAAAAATAAGTTTATTTATTACCATTTGCAAAAGTTAACAACAGATTATCTTAATACGTATAGATATACATATACTTACATATTCTTCAAATATTTACAATTATAAAATAAATATTAATAACTGACCATTTGTATCATAATAAACGTGTCTCCTATAGATCCGAATTTATGTCCGTTTGCAATTTATTTATTTAAAATTATTAAATCAACAATCATAATTAGATCATTATAATATTAAATATCTATGTATAATTTAAATATAATATTTATATTTAAAAACGAATATTTGTACGTTATAGATTAAAATAAATTTACGTTTGAAAATTATTAAAATTAATTCATCATTTATATTATATATGGAAATGCTAGAATAGACTTGTAATATCCATTTTGAAAGCACATTAGCCTCATATCTGTAAAAATTATTAATATTTTAAAAATTACTTTATAATTGTATTGATACATAAAATTTAACTCAGTGGCCGATTTTATGGAATTGAGTTGTGTTTCCACTTCTCTATTTACTTTTAAGTTTTATTATATGCCTGCATATCAATCAAATGACAATGCAATTAAAGATAAAATTATAAATTTTAATTGCCAATTATTAGTTTATCATGTATTCTAGAGTCGCTCTTCTCATTAGTCGACAATTTCGAAAGCAAATTATGTAGGTAAATATCATTCATTATCGTGGAACAAAATTAAAATAATATGTTAATGATAATGAAATGCTAGTAGAAATATTAAAAACGTGATATTTTTTTAAGACATTTCCCAAGTACCATTGATTTATTAGAATAAGAATTATTCCTGAACTATTGCAGAATACAGTAAATTTAAATTATTGTCGAAATTATTAAATTATTATTTCATATAAAATGCCAGAAAATTATTATTTACTGTTATTTATTACGAAATATAAGCAATACTAAAGATTTTTTTTTTCTATTCTTTTTTTTTTTTTTTTTTTATTACAAATTTTTTGCTTGGAATGAAAAATAAACATCATGAATTATTAGAAAAAATATTGAACATGTTTATGAAAGTATACCGAAGAGAATAGATAATGAATTTAGTCCTATAAGAAGAGTGAACTACAGTATTATTCTAGTCTAACATTTGAACCTTAAATTGTCTTTCATATCCTCTAGATGCAAATTTAGTTTATAATGTTATGAAGTTAAGCCTTTGCGATGTACTTGTGTTTACACAGAGAAACTATCTATTACATTAAGGGAATATTGAGGTCATTATTCTGATGATACACCAGAAAACATCAAAAACATATTAAAAAGTTATAAGCTCATATTTCTATAATACAAAAGCATTTTAGTTATAGAAAAAGTACAAACTTCGTCATAGATTAAGACATTCGAAATTTCTAAAACTAGTAATTCTTTTTGCAGACATTTAGCTAGCATCTCAGCCGACTACTTTTTTCATTGTCGTAAATATCGTGTCACATTTTAATTTACCAAATGTCGAATACCGAAAATACGATGTTTTAATCAAGATCATTGGTCAAGATTTGGATTAAACTCTGCAATCCAAAACCATCGCTAAAAGTCTATTCAACAAAAAAACAATGGTCCCAGTTGTTTTACTCGAGCATTACAGGCCATTTGTATTTTTCCCAAACATTGAAACTTGATCGATCGGTTATACCTGAGCCGGTATCTTCTTCTGGAGGTGACGGCGCTGAAGTCGTCGCCGGCGGTAGATGCAGTACTTGAGGCATCCGGTGGCCAGGAGGAAGATCAGGAAGATGCCCAGGGCGCCGGCCCCGACCGCGACGTAGAGGAGCGTCAGCCCGAAGCGATACGCGCAGTTATCCTCACGCTCGTCGAAACCGGAAGGGCAGTTCTTGACTCCGTCGCACCACAACATCGAACTTATGCACGCCTCCAACTCCGGACACCTGAAAACCCAACCCCGATCAGCCTTTTTCATTTTTCTTTCGAAGCCTTCCCTCGCGACGATAACACCCTTCGTGGTTTTAGAGTAAACAAGAGTCATTAATCATTTGCACGCGAGAAAGAAGTAAAGGAATCAAAGCTAAGTGTTCTGTTGACTTTACTAGTGTAATTAGTGATCCGAATGGTGATACATCTTTTACCGTTCCACTTTTAAGGATTTCTTTTCATTTCTCTTCATTAATTAATTACGGCATAGTTTGATACTTTGTTCGTTCAATTCTGTATTTTTCTGACTTTATAATTAGATCAATTTTTTTAACTCTTTTTATTAAGCAATCGTTGTTTAATAAAAAAAAGTGTTTTTCAATTTTATGCTCTATTCATCGTATATATACATTATATATATATGTAAAGGTGTAGAAATGTTCCGAATAGTCTAGATAAATAATTTAGTTGTTAATAGATTTTAATCACATGAAGACTATCTTGAAATGATATTATAAATATTATCGTCATATTGGCGTTCAGATAGTGTATTTTCCTTGATATTCGAAAGAAAAATAAATACCATTGATCTTTACAGTCTGGCTTGAGTTTATCAAATTTTCATAATTCAAAAACTCTCATGTTGGATTAAATATTTTAAGCATGGTTTCGGTGAATAGTTAACTTAAATTACAAAATAAATAAATAAGGGAATGCTTGAGAAATAATTAAAAAATATTTGTCTAGAATTTTACCCTTAATATTGAAAATTGGTTAGTTCAAAACATATCACCTGTACGGACAGATGGGGCTCGAATGTCCAAATGCTCCGAAGAAGCTGTCCGAGGGTGCGGTAAACAATCTTTTCGATATAGCCATCCACGTAACAAGGTATTGACCGGGCTCCTGCTGCAGGAACTCAAGGACGAAGCTTCGGGAGTGCTGCTGCGGTTGGAGTGCGCCGTCGCTAGCCTGAAAAATGACGCTACCGGTGTGATTCCAACCTCCGGACACCATCTCCACCATCTTCGAGGACTCGGGTATGTGAGTGTGCCGAGTCGTGGAGTTACTCTCGACCGGGCAGATAACCGTACGCTCCATCGCATCCGCCGCTGGATAAACGATGATGCGGTTTCGGGTGCGACATTCGGCGAAGTTGCGACGAGTGAGCCGGAAGCCCGGCGTCTTCAGGTAGAGAAAGTGCAGTCGCGTGTCCTCGGGCTCTATGAGCCAGGGCTCGTTCAAGCATCGTGTGACCTCAGAGGCGCTGGTGCCACTCCCGCGTTGTGTCGACGTACTGGCCGAGCCTAGGTCTTGGACCAAGCCTTCGGAGGCTGAGAGGCTCTGGTCCACCGTTGCCAATCCCCTCAGACTATCCCTGCGCGCCGCGCCTTCCGCAGACATCGCTAAGTGTTGATCCTGAGCAAAGGCCGTCGTTTCAAAACTTCGCAAAGATAAATATTGAGAACACGGTTTGGAATCGATCAAAAAAATAAAGGTATTATAAATAATGTTGTTGGTCTAATCTTTTTAGGACACACTGGTCGAAGACTTTTTCCTACCCTATAATACTTCAATTGCGCCTCGAGGTTGTGGTTAATTTTTTCGATTCTTTGAAGTTATTGATCAGCTGACTTCGAGTAATTATATTTCAAATAGTATATTTTACTTTTAACAATTTTTGATTGCCAATTAAGGAAGACAAAAGAAGAAACTTGATTATTTACTTTGCCGCTAAAATGCCAGTTTGTTCCCGTATTTGAATTTCTCATTATATAACGAATGCTATTTTTCCGTCGATTCAAACTTTTCTCAAAAAGTATGAACTACAAAAATCTGAACAAATATTATATGAAATATTTTAAAGGGAATACCTGCTTTAGCATTAATGTAAATTCTATGAAATTAAATGCGCAATAATTAATATTAGAGACAGTGTTTGCAATTAATAATATTGGAGTTGGTTTGATTGTTAGTAAACTTCTTAGATGAAAATGAATAACGTTTTCATTTAGATGTAAATACTTAACGAGCCGTGGTGTTAATGCTAAAACAGTGTTATTCGGGTAGCTTAATTAGTGTCTAACTTTGCGGTGACTTATAACGCATTGACATAATCAAGCTTCTAATTTTTGGTTTAAAATATTTAATTGTATTAGCTAGCCCAATTGGTTAATTGCACAGTGCTTTTGAGAATTTTATTTAATTAATTATGGAACAACAAATGTTATATTAACAATTAATAAGATTGCGAAGCTACAAAGTTGTAACTCATTACGTCTTGTAAATGTTCTAGCCAAGTTTACCTTTGTAGACAACATTAATTACTTAAACGAACGTACAAGAGTAAACGCAAGCGAGTAGTTTGAAAGAGTGGAAGTTGGGAAGAGGGATGATTTTGTCGTGGAGCTAGGAAGCACACAAGTTGAAGCTAAATCGATGTAAAACGGCAAACTTACGGAGGTCTGAGGTGCGACGGAGGTGGTGGAAGGTTGGGACGGACTCCTGAGGGAGATCTCACCGCTGGTGCCCCGGAGACGCCGTTCGTCGAGGTTGTTAAGCCTGGATGACTCCGAGTGCGAGGAACCGTGGCAGATCGGAATCGGGATGCTGTGACCCGGAGACTGCGGGCTCTGCTGCTGCTGCTGCTGCTGCTGCTGCTGCTGGGGCTCCTGGTCTGCGGGTACGAATCGATACTCGCCTTCGAAGTAGAAGTCTAAGTAATCCTGGGTGACGTTCATGCGGCGCACAACGAAGCTCAACTCCGAGCGCGTCGACGATAGACTTTGGAAGACCAGTCGCTCCCCCAGGTTCGAGCAGAGGCAGTCACGGGGTAGGTGGATCCCCGGCCACGGATACTCGGCCACCCTCAGCTCCGCCAGACCCTCATCTGATCTCATGCACAGGGCGTGTTAGATGCGGAAACTCATCTCCCACCCCTGCCACCACAGTCCACGTCGAGTGTACATACCGAGACTCTCATCAATAGGATTTCGACGCGGAGCCAAGAGTCCGAGCGGAAGTCTCGTGTTTCAGTGTGGCGACGGGGCAAATTAGTTTCACCGCGGCGCAGAACAGAAACTTGGCTAAACCACTAGATGAACCGTAAATAAAGCTGCAAGTGTTTTCAACCAACACGCGTGATCGATAATAATTAAAGAGTGACCGAAAATACTACCTACTAGAGCACCTATAAATCCACTAATAAACGTAGATTTATTAAGTAATATGTTACATAACCTGTGATCTGTCTGTACAAATCGGAATGAATGAGGTAGCGAAGAGTAAAGAGTAAAAAGTAAATATTTTATTCCGGTCTCAATTCCATCTCTAAAAATTATTTCTCCCGTATTTTTATAAATTTTAATTATCAATAAAAAAAAGATCGGAGATACATTTTTGTAAAGCCCGAACGACTTACAAACTATTCTCAGTGTAAGCATTATAAAAAAATGTATAGTAATTAAAATCTCTGTTAAGGTAAGTTTTTTGATAAATATGATAAGCACATTACACGCAAAAAACGTTACACAACCTGGCTTCCCATTACTAAATAAATCTTAATGAAAAGACTAAAAAACCCTTTATATTAAATTTAAATTTTTCATTCTCATTTGGTAAAAATGGTTTGTTTGAAAAGTAATCGATAAACAAGATCTGAAAATTACAGTTAAGTAGACTATGCTGCAGCATGATAAAAATGCTAAGCAAAGAGTAAAGTCAAGCAATTTATGTAAAACGATCGGATAAGGCTTAGGGTCGAGGGAGCGATTGGCGCGAGAGTGCATGAATAAGGTAAAAAGTAAACAGAGAAGGAACAGAAGATGTTATTGGACGCCATCTCGCACCATTTCGCACCCTCCTCCCTTCCTCCCCCCCCTCATTTGTAGTTCACTGACCGGGTTGACTGGAGGGTCGCTCGCAGGACCATCTACTGACGAGTGGATCCATGACGGACCTGCACTTCCTGCCCCCGAAGGAAGCCTTGATGATGGTGATCTCGAGCCTCTTGTCGAACCCTGTTTCAAACCTGTACACGCAGCTGAGGTTGGCTGCACCTCCTCGTCCATAGAAGAAGACACTGCGAGGCGAGCCAAATGCTCGAGGTTCGGTAGGACCAACCCCTGGGGGTGCCACGAAGATTCTGTTGCACGAACTCGGCTCCCGCACGAACTCGTAGCGTACGACGAAGCTCACTGGGTAGAGGGCGCTACCCTGGCGCAGTACGTGTTCCAGAGTAAGGTGCCGACCCGAGGACACGTAGCTCTCGGTCATGCTGCAGGGCCGGGTGTGACGACTTCCATTCCTGAGGAGACTGTGGTCGCAGAGCCGCGGGATTTCGTCCTTGCAAAACTCGCCCATGAGCGTCGCGTTCTGTGAATGGGTTTTTAAGGGTTTGAGAATGGACTGCGTACCCCTTATCTTTCGCTCGCAGAGGAAGCTGACTTTATTTTCGAAAGGGATGCAAAACTCGAAAAATTACCCACGGTATTTTCAAAGCTTATTAAGGCGGATTTGCTCGGGGATGAAAGGATATTTTTCAATCGAATTTCAGCTGGAAGCAACTTCAAAAGAATCTGCCGATCCTCGGCTATTTCAACGAAATCTGCAAGTTTGCGAGCTGATATCTATCCAAGCTCTTCTACCCTCCACTAGTAATAACAATAATAATAAAGGTACGGGTGACGGAAATATTATGAGTACTCGGGTAGAGGGGTAGTGCTAAACCTAATTATTTGTTTTAAGACAGGCCTACTCGCAAAGTTAAAGTCACCGACTTCACGCGTTTCGTAGAGAGCCTAATATGTTTATTACAATGTGAGCCAAGGATTTAACGTCTCCTTTTAGATTCCCGCAACTCAAAGTTTTTTAGCTACCGCAATTAATAAAGTCCTTTTTGATAATTAAATTTCCCCTTTAACGGCGACTCTATGAGCACGTCTGACAAGCATTTTAAGAATTATTGATTTAAAATAAATACTTCTGAGCTATTATAATCCTCGCGAGTGGAAATTCCACGCTAGACACGCAATCTATAAAAAATGTGGATAATAAAAATATGTTTAAAGCTTGAACGAACTCGCTTAACTCGCTGCATAAAATATCCGCGGTTGCAATTAAGATTTGCCTGGTACACATTGTTAAAGATTTATGGCCAGACACAGGTGAGATATCCTTACTTACGTAAATAACGTTTTGTGATATGATAGGTTTTATCAAGAGTCACGGATTAACTTGAAATGCTAGGTTTCACGTTTGAATATTATAATACTCGACTTCAGGAAAATATATGACCTAGATATTTGAACTCTTACTTATTAGTGGATTCACATTAGCTCTGATAATACGAAAGGATCAACCAAGAGACAAGTTTTTCAGGTGAGTGAACTGCTACTCCCCTTCCCTTGTTCCCTACCTCCCCGCACGACCCCTCCCCTCCCCTCCCTCTCTCTCTCTCTCTCTCTCTCTTATTCTTAATGGATTACAACAAGTTTACTAAAGATAACGAAAAATGTTCTTTACTGGAAAATCGATATTCTTGGTTTTTAACTTGCATTATTTCCGCTCTGAAGAGCTGTGCAGCTTTTCGCTAGAGTTCTAGAATTTCAATAAAGTAAAAACTTTAAATATTTAAAATTTCTAAAATTAAATTCATTACTACTAACTTTGTGAATCTATTGTATAAAATTATGTTTCCCTTTAATTTCTGTATCTTTATATTTTTAATTCAATAACACTACTAATTATTCAATATTTAATCTCTTTTGGCGTTTCACTCAATCATATTCGAATATTTTTACGAGTTCCAACATATCCGAAATCAATACTATTGAACTAAAGTTTTCTATACATTTAGAAGTATGAATATTAAAATCATTCAGGATTAAAACTGATGTATTATTATACGATCACTTAGGCCTCCTGACACCTACAATGGTTTTCTAGTTTACGATTATTATTAGATGAAATTTAGAAAAAGTTTAATTATTGTTTTCCAATTAAATTTCTACTCTTTAAAATAATATTCGAAAAAATGCAGCGTAATCTTGTATTTTAATTTATCTTTCTTATAAAGTTTTGAGGTATACGCGATAACTAAAACAATATCTATAACTTTTTTAAATTACAAACAAAAATGGTTATTGTTATTATTATTATTATTATTATTATTATTATTATTATTATTATTATTATAAGTAAAAATATAAATTTAAAAATATTGATATATAATAATCTAGTTTCAGCATCAACAAAATTTTTTCAGTCATAACAAACATAATACTCGTGCATATAAATTCCTTTAACTTCACAGTTGAACTTTTGTGATTTGAATATTCTAATACAGTATGAAATGTATAGATCAAGTAAAATATAGAATTTTTTTTTTAAAGAAAAATTGACATGAGAAGTATATACATTATTTTTTAAAAATTTCATTCCATCATCCGGTATTATATAATAAATTAATAATTTATTTCTAGCTGCTTATTCTAAAAATATTATAATTTAATTTCTTTTTAATATTTAAATTACACTTTAATGTGCTATCAAGATTGAATTTAATTTAGAAAAGCATTTTATTTTAATAAAGTAAATATGAATGTTGTTATTGATACATGGATACCAATTATTATTTAAAAATGTCGACTTTGGATGCTGAATAACTCTGATATAAATTTGCATGAATATTGTTCGAGCGATGTAAAAATATTGATCACTGTTAGTTTGAATAGAGTACATTGCTATAATAATTAACATGCAATTCGTTTTTTTAAAATGATTTTTAAATTTAAATACTAAATTAATAGGACATTTGAGATGTATACGGCACAATGGAATGAACAGTATAATTATAATAATTGGAGGCTTGTGGAGTATTTCTTTTTGATATTCTGATCAAGCTCGAGTTGTAAAAGTGCCACGAGTATAAATTTTAAGTGATTTAAGGTATTAGCATGATCATAGATTTTAATAGATAATGGTCGATAACGTCTCTCGAAAAAATCCGTATCCATATCAATGACCCACAGTGAAAAAAATTGTGTAAGCAGCGGGGAATATTCATCCCGAAATAAATGCAAAGTTGAATTCTTCATCCCGAAAAAGTCGGAAAATTTAATAGTGAAAAGACTGGTGCTAAATTTCAATGTCCGCTTCGATATGACACTCAAATTAAGCACTCAAAACTTTGCACCTCGATTTTCCGACTCTGAAATTTTATGGGCCTTCGGAAAGTTTTAGGACCCGACTCTTTTTACAAGCTATTAAGTATTTTATACGCGTAACTGTGTAATTGTCACATTTTATTAAGAGCGCTCGCCAACTTTTACGTCACGCAAATAAAAGCACACGAACGAATTTCGTCATCAGCGCTGGTGAGCTTAACAGACTCTCTGAAAATGTGCAGCACCAGATAAGCGGGTCCGAAGTACGGATTAAGCGTTTAAATTAAATAAAGGTCAACAGCTTACCTCTCGAATGTTGTCGGTGGGTCGTTGTGGATCGGCTCCGTCGGGTCCGAGCACCGAATTCTCGATCTGGCTCGCTTTTCCCTTCCGCTCGCCGTTCCAAATGAGCAGCTGGACATTGCACGCGGTGGTCGTGTCGGCGTCGGAGGCTGCGAGGCTACTCACGGGATCACTCGTCGCCGCGTAGTACTTCACAAAGGCCAGCCACACGATCTCCCCGGGTTTGCCCTGGAAGTGATACCTGCAGGTCGTGTTTGGAGGCAGCGAGTGCTTAGGGTTCTCCAGCACTCCGGAAGAACTCTCGTAGCTTGATATATAGAAGTCGCAGTTCTCCTTGTCCTTGACGACGAAGCTCGCGGAGGAGCGCTCGTCGACGAAGATCACCTAGTGGGAGGGGAGTCAAGGCTGTGAGTGATATAATGCGGGGAGGTAGGTAGCGAAGACTGACAGATGTCAGTTGCCTTGGCGTTAATTCGATTTCCCGAGCAGCAACTGATTTTGAGTTGATTTTCAGGTTAAGGATGTCCACGAGCCCGCTCGCCAAGAGCCATTGGCTGCAACGGTTACCTCAAGCGTCTTAACGAATCGATAACTCTGGCTCAATCCTCTTGGTGTCAAGGGAACAAACTCGAAGATCGGCGGCGAATTCTCATGATTTTGCGCGAATCAACGGAGGTCACGGAATTTAACACAGCTGTAACGAGCGAGATAAAAAAGGTCACCGCGTTATCAATTAGCAGTTACGTAAATCGAGGAGAAAGACTTTTACGCGAAAAACAGAGAATAACATTAAATAAACAGCTCGCGGTTCGGAATCAGAAGCGGGTGGTTAAACGCCCATCGCCTAAAATACAGAGGCCGATAAAGTTCATGGGCAGCCAAGAGTGGAAGTAGAATGGAAATGACCGGGAAGAGGGAAGAGGGCAGGGCAATAAAAATGCTCGTAGCAATACTGACCTGGACCTCGAGCTCGAAGCCTGGCAAGAAGGACAGCGGCACCGGGTGGAAAGGATTATCGTAGGGCGAGGTGTGGAACTCGAGGAGCATCGTGTCGCGGCTCCCGACGATGTCGGGCACCGCGTCCCCGCCACACAACCTCACCAGCACGCGATCGGTCGTCGAACCCCCATCATAGACGGTCAGGTAGTCCTGTACCACGTTGCACTGATCCCAGACCCTGCAATCGAGTCCAAGTGCAAGCTCCTCTTAAAAATGTCCGAGGTACCGCCTCGCAATCTCCTCCAGCCCCGCATAAATTTCAGAGCGCAGCTCGCTTTTTGTTTTAGATTAGCCTTCACCCCCGGGAAAAAAGGTGGCTCTGAAATGGGGGCAGGGGGGGCGGGCCAACATGCATATGTATGTACACAGCCTTGAGGAGAGGATAGTCGCACTTTAGCGATTCCGTGATTAACATCGACAAGGAGCGGGATGACGGAGGGAGAGGGAGAAGGAGACGGAGGATTTGTCGTGGACCCAGACTTTTTCAAAATGAATTTATTTTTTCTAATGATATTCAGTTGAATCATTCCTTTTTGCCTCGGCAAGCGCGCAATAATAATTAAGAAGTTGAACTAACGAAGCATATATTTACGGAACCTAATTACTCTGCCTTACGGCGCAAATTTAATCAAATTATCCCCAATTGGAGTGGAGGAAATTTACTCCTTTGTATGGTAAAAGTGAGCACTAATAAGTGCAACATAACTTTAAATGATTTGGAGAATATATAATCCACTTCTACACTGCTAAATAGTTTACGGCGTTGTATTGAATTGCTGAATTTGTAATACACAGTTAGGATCATTACGTTCGCACCTTCAGCGCGCCATTAGAACAATTTGATACTATAGACTTTTCATTTGATTTATTCATGTGCCAACCCTTTTAATATGATGATTATTCAAATTATGGTAGCCCCTCTTCACTCATTTCAATACATGTACACTCATAAATATCAATAAATCGAATAAATCAATAAGTGTAATACATTCAACGACCCTTTATTAAAATTTTTGTGTAAAAATTATTTCCATTAGATTATTAAAAATTTTGTACTATTTATTCTTTTTTTACAGAAAATGTTTAAGTGGTTGTGTGAAACACAAGTAGGAATCGCGTCGGAGATGACGATGATGGCAATGGCGATGATGCTGATAATGCTGATGATGCTGATGCGACAACGACGATGACAATTATAATTAATAATTAATAATGATAGGTAATTACGAGAATAAGAACAAAGATAGTAATAATAGTTCATTGCCGGTGGAATAATTGTAATTTGTCAATCAAGGAGTGGAAGATTTTATTCCATTAGCTGAGAAAAGGTCATTGTGTGTAAGATCGCCGTAGTTGAGATGACTGTTTCACTCTCTTTCAATTTATTTTAACGATAGAGTGCACTTAACAATACACACAGCACGATTTCTTTCGGGGAAATCCACGGGGACACGTTTCGCCTAGCCACTCGTCACGCGCCCACCCACACTTTTCGCCTCACCCGATTAATCGAAGCGATGGGAAATTGTAAATCGGGGTTTAAGCTGACTCGTGAGGAAAATTGGCAAACGGGTAAAAAAACCCTCGAAAACATTAATGAAAGGGGTTCTGCCGCCCCGTCCCATATAATCTCCAAAGAAGACTTACCTCAGACTTCGCTGACTCGTGTCGTACTTGTTGACCTGGTCCTTGATGTGTATCTTGTGGCTGTTTCGCTGGCTAACCGCGAGGAGGGCCCTCTGACCCAGGGGTGCGCGCTTCTGCTCCACCCGATAGTAGCAGGTGACGTTGCGCGGGTACACCCCCGGGTAGTTGGGCGACTGGAGGCGGCAGGCCCGGGTGTCGCACCTGCAAATAAACTCGAGCTCCAGGTTACTTCACAACTCCTATCGCTACGCCCAGATTCTATTTCGGATAACGGGCAACACCTTCTTCGAGCAGACTTTTCGACTCGAGAAAGTCATCCAGAGCACGCAGAACCTTTATTTTATACCCGAATAGCGTGTAGTGAAAATACTAGACCAACCTCCGAGATATATTATTATTATCAGAAATAAAAAAGTTTCTCTACTTTTTCTCTTCTCTCGCTTGAATTATAACTGCAATTCGAATCAACCACTTGCACAATTCTATCTTAACGTTATCTATATTTTCGACGATGTAAACAGGCGATTTAAAATATTTCTATTTATCGATAAGTTTAACAATCTTGGTGAAAAATACCCGGCCTCTACAAAATATTTTCAGCTCTCACTCTCGTTTTAAAACTATCGATTTTACTCTTGTTATATTTAACTTATTCACAATATTAAGGTCGATGTGGAGACACTCATTAATATATACCTGATGTGAGTAATTTTTTTTTTTTTTTTAATTACTCTAAAAATTATGAGCCATCAATTTTATGAATCATTATACGTACTCATACATAAACTTGTGTTACTCAGGAATAATTGTAAAGAAGCAAATCTTTGAAGGTATAATTTTTTTATTTAACGTATTTCTATAAAGTATAAATAAACATAAGTCTTAAAAAGATTTGGCCTTTTTAAAACAGAAGACCCGCGTATAGTTGTACAAATTTTTTAACTTTTTCTTGAGTAAGTTATAATTTATTTCTTTGATTTAAAAGTTTATTCCATTCTACTGATGTAGTTCAGTAAATATTAATTTGAATCTATTTTTATCAAAAATTCAAGTTTAATTATATTTTCGCAGTTTTAATTAGAACTTTAATAATAAATCTCGTAACATTCATTTACTAATTTAATCTTTTTCAAAAATACAAAACAGTACATTCGATATAAAATTTTTCAATGCGTACTTTCCTGCACTATTGGAATTGCTACTTTAATTTTGTTTTTCCTTTTTTTCAGTTAATCTCAAAACATAAATTTAGTTTGTAACCTAAATTTCACTGAAAAATTTATTATCGAAATTCAACATTTAAAAAACCAATGCTTACTACGCAAATTTTATAACGTATTTTTATAAACCTCTTTTAACTTATTCAAATATTTTGAAAAATATTACAATCTTCATATTCGCTTATTACAATTTTTTATATCTCTATTTAAGGAAAGTTTGAATTACACAAAAAAATTACTTAAAAATAGCCTACAGACTGGAAACCACATTAAGAATTCTAAACATTTTTATCCTTGCTAATTCTGTTTTATAATACAGTTGAGTACGGTATCTACAATTTATAAAATAAAACTGAAAAATTATGTGTATGAGTGTGTGCATGCGTTTATGGGTGCTTTTGTATATTTGTACATTTGCATGAATCAATGGGATATTAAACGACTGTAAATCAAAAAATAATCTTGAAAAAAAGTTTCAACAGGTTGTTAAAAAAAAAAAAAAAAATAAAAATAAAATAAATGAGTATAAATTTATCACAAAAATAAATTATCTTTAATTTAAAATATACTGCATTTAATTAAAATAAAAATTTCAGTTAGAAAGTTTTAAATAGTTTAGTATGTTTTTTAAGCAAATTTGAAAATGTCATGAAAATATAGGTGCATTTGAACATTAATATTGAAGTAAAAGTTAAATTTAGGGCTCATGAAGCGTGTAATAAAATCCTTTTATGAAGAATTAAGATAGATTAGATAATAACAGTGAATAAAGGCGAAAATACACGGGCAACGAAATAGTTTGGAAATAGAAAAATAAATAAAAATAGATATTACATGAATAGCGTGAAAATAGTATACCTAGGAGTGTGTTAACGTAAGGATTTAATAATGCAAACACGAATGTGTGCGAATATACTGATATACTCAATACTGAATACCGGTAATTTTAAGGGGAATGAGATTTCGCACCAGCATTTCACCTCCTCGGCCAACCCGAAAGTTCTGGCATTGGAGCTAAAATCAATTACATTTGGATATTCAAAAGAGAGGAAATAATTATCAAGAAAGAATTCCTCGGCTAAATTTCAAAATTGTTTCGTTACAACTAATTAAGAAATTTCTAATTTCATAAATTGTCAACTGTTCGTAACACGTGTAAAATCCAGAAATAAAACGAGCATTAAATTTTGGCGCTACAACGGAACAATCATACTGGTAATATTATAGGGAACAAAAGGCTTTAGATAATAACAATGCAACTTTATAAATGATAAAACTTTAAATTACAATTAATATCAATTCAAACATTCGATTTATACACTAAGGTGAGTGCATATATTCGGAAATTAAGTTACCGTGAGATATAATTTTTTAAATGCAATATAATATCAAAATCCAATAAATTCTCTCTATTTATAGTGGAATAGTTATTTTACGATTGCTAAAAGGGTTAGCAATCACAATTTTTATTTCTTAAAAAGAGTAAAAAGCTGAATTGAAATCAATTTGTATCGGGATTTAAATCATAATTAATAATTAAAAATGGAATTAAATTGTATTGGGAATTTGAAAATATTAAAATGCTCAAATGCACCCTACCCATTTGGATTTAAAAATGTACCGCACAAACTCTCAAAGTAATTGGCACAATATTCATGTTCCTAAATTAATCCGAGCTTAAAGTATAAACATAAAAAGAGAAAATATGAATTCGAGAATAAGCTTGAAGATGAGTACACACAGATATTAATAAGAACTTTAGTTTCAATCAGATATAATTCAAGCTAAATATTTAGATAAGATTATGTGGAAAGATACAGATAATAACTTTAGTGTAAATCAGATATTTATCTAATTAAAGTTCGCTGGTTGGTCCGTGTAATTTAATGGCATAAACAAGATGAGATTGTTGTAATAAAATATATCGTATTTTTAATGGATGTTAATTTGTATTATACGTAGTGTCTTGCACTTGATTATAATTCACGTGGACTATCTAAATAATTAACCGAGTTTATTATCATTTGCACGATGGTATAAATGAAACGTCAACATTGTGCAGCACATTTGACATAATAAAAGCTTGTGAAATGCCCGATAGCACGCCATGAACCGAAATAATAAATGTTCTTCGCTGCTGCAAAAGCTAGTAAAAGGTAATGTTTATTTAAATTGGACAATTATTCGAGGAGAAGTGGCTGTGGGGTGCGTGCAGGAGGCAATAAAAGTGCCGCACTCTCGTGGTCCGCTTTCCAGGCCTCCCAACTCTTTCTACCGAGAAATCAGAAGACGAGCCTCAAGCGCTCAAAATTTAGCGAGAGGGCGGAAATTCTGATGAGACTGACCTTGTGAAAACACGATCGCAGTAGGTGGCGTTGACCAACTCGCCCCGCCAGGTACTCAAGCTGCTGTTCCCGTACCTCAGATGAGCCTCGCTGCGCTTTAAAAACTTGTAGGACAGCTTGAAGTCGAAGTTGTAGTCGTTGCCCTGGAAATCCAGAAGAAAAACTGCTCTCCAGCTCATTCCTCTAATTCATAGTCATTTCTATGCTAATCCAAACGCTCCCGAGTATATTTGATGTCTCATCGAATCCTGGCCAAAATTAACCCAATCCCAAATGACGCCCGACCTCCCAAGGCCCAGACCATAACTCTTGCATTTAATTCGATTTAATTGCGAGTTAAATGCAGTTTAACCCTCGAGCGATGAAAAAAGGTACAACAGAGCAACGAGGTTCATTAAAAATTAATTTGCGCGGCGTCCGTTGGTCGCGACAATCGGGACATTAATTAAAGTCCCAAGATCATTAATTTTCCTGATTACGACGTGATAAAACAAAATATAACGAACCGCCGATCGAGTTGCACGCATTCTTAAATTGAAATGCGGCTTCAATTCAACGGAGAGAAAGCGCGAGCTTAACACAACACGATGAAGTTACAATGAAATTCGCAAGAGGCAGATCACACGTATGAAGCGCCGGAGAACTCCCTGGACGTCCCCAAAACAAACTTTTACTTTAAACTAGCCGCTTTAGTTTTTCCCATTAGCGGTCATTAGCTGTTAAATTTTTCGGTAAATTAATGCAATGCGCCACGGAGTCCGAGGAGCAACAAACTGAAACTCGTAACGAGTTGTATGAACAAGTAGTTTAGGGCGGACTCGGTTTACTTTTAATAGTGCAACCTCCTCAAGGTCCTTTGAATGATCTTTCCTGCGAGACCGAAAGCGATGGAAATATCCGGATGCGATCTCGACCTGCCCGTGGAAAACCCTTGCCAAGCATTTTGAAAATCTAACGAGCGTTTGCTTATTTGACAAAAGGGGATGTCAGCGGGGTTAAATAATAAGTGGCCTCGTTTGCGTATATAATGGAGAGAAGGGTGGGAAGGAAGGTGAAAAGGAATGAGAAGGAGAGGTTGGAAGAAAGGAAGGAAGGAAGGAAGGAAGGAAGGAAGGAAGGAAGGAAGGAAGGAAGGAAGGAAGGAAGGAAGGAAGGAAGGAAGAAAGAAAGAAAGAAAGAAAGAAAGGAAGGAAGAAAGAAAGGAAGGAGCCGGCTGGCTCACTTAATAATTTCATCAAAATAAAAGACGGAAATCTCGCGTGCGCAGTTCCCGGCGGAGGGTAGTTTCCTCTCAGCGCGCACACGCTTACAGCTACAGCCCCAAGACGAGGAGAACAGCCATCCGAAAGTACCTACCTGACCAGATAGCCGAGACAGATAGAGAGTCAAGTTGATGGAGCGAGTCTCGCTGTAGTAGACGGTGTAGCCCCAGGCACTCCCGCACCACTGACCCCCGGTCGCTGGCCGGTTTTCCTCCCTAATGGTCATGTACCCATCGGGGCATCCCTCGGAGGTGAACGACAGGAAGCGACCCACCGTGAACGTATCGAAGGTTAACTGAAAAATAAGAATCGCAGCATCTCAATTCGAGTTCGGGAGATGTGCACCAGGTCAGCCCCGCCCTCGTTCATCGACCACTTCCATCCCAGACGCCCTTTAGCTCGAGGAGCTGAGCCCGGAATGAGTTGGACAGCCGTTATGGACGCCCACGCTACACGATTTTCGACCTCGCACCGCGAAAAACTACTGGTGCTCAAGTGATTCCGACGGAGACGGCAATCGTTCAATCGTTTCTCTTTGATTCGAAAATCGATAGCCCATTTACTCGGCGTTAATCCTCCCGGAATCACCCAGACTCGGGTATGCATGTCTTACAGTTTTTTTCGATACTTTGCCATATTTTTCAACTACTACAGGACCATCAATCGTAGCTCCAGCACTCAGCTTTACATTTTAATTATCTCCCATTTTATCCAATTGATGTTGGCGTTACTTATCGCAGACAGTCCCAATCCCCGCTTACAATGAACTAAAACCTATACCTCCTAATCTAAAGAGTGGCATTCACTACCAAATAAATCACTTTGTTGTTTAAGTTTAAAGAAAAATAAACTATGGCTAATTCATAATTGCGCATCTATCCTGCTAATTTAAGTAAATTTTTATTTTAATTTCAATTTCTCTGGCCAAACAATTTTATTCAATTCAATTCACTCTCTCTCTCTCTCTCCCTCCCAATATTTTCCATTTCATTGCCCACCTCCTCGTGCTATCATTTGTTAATTCTCATTTTTCAAATTATTTATATCGTTAAATTTTGCATTACTTTAATTAATTTTTTATTGCTTAATTGAGGATAGAATGAGTAATGCATAATGAGTAATCCAAAATCCATTTTGGTAATAAAACATGATGAAACGGAAGCGTAATGCTTATAACACACTTTCCGAAAAACTAGAAGCTTACAGTTTAAATTTTTTTAGTACGGAAAATGATGACTAAAATATCTTAAAATAAGCCATTTGGGTTTTTGTTTTTTAATCAAAACGTCACGCGATATGAGACGTAATATAACTTATACATAAAAGATGAGAAACGCGTCCTTCTCCTTTATTGATTAAATAGCATAAAAATGGTCCATAATGATGGTATCCTTGATATATTGCCGACTATTTCTCTGGTATCATCGGAATGCATAAAAATTTAAAGAGATCTACAAATATTAAGTTAGAATTATTTTTAAAAACCAATATTTTAACGTTCATTTACACGAGTTTTTATGCTTCGTCGGCACTAATTGATGCATTTTGTTATAAAAGAATCTCTTCGATAATTTCTTCAAATAACAATGTTAATCATTTTTACGATATTCAGTCTATAAATCGTTTCTATTTGCGGCAATAATTTATTATAATGCGGCAAAAACTAGAAAATTATTATTTCAAAGAGAGTTTTAATGACCTAAACAACCCAAATTTTCAAGTGTTTTTTGAGACTTGACGGTAAGACATTGACGAGAGGTTCATTTTCGCGATAATTTGCTCGGATTTCATTCAAAATTGTATTGGAACTATCTAATTATTTATTACTTATTGGTACAAGTGGAATCTCTTAGATATTGTTCGGCTTTTATGGATGAATATATTTGTGAGAAGACTACGATATACAACCGACAGATATAATAAGTGGCATCTTTGTAAAATAATATACAAGCTAGTCTTTTGAATAAAATCGAAACTAAAACACCAAGCTTTCTTTTAAGCATTCTGCTTTCCATGTATACTTTATACTTTTCAGAAAAATGGAATAATTTATTTCGTACCGAAATATGCATACAAAGTATTCCTGAATTCCTGAGTACAGCAACATTGCAAAGGTACATCTAGACGGCTTTACTTTTCAGGTATAATCCTTGAATTATGAGAATATATTTATATGTATTCTCTTTATATTAAATAGAATGTATTTAACCTTTCATAAGATTGAATGAGTATAATTTAGTATTTTAGTTTAAAATTTTATTTAACTTTATCTTTCTTTTTAGTTTTTTGATATTATTATTTATTTTATATCTCTTGGGTTGGAATGCAATATCTAAGAGATTCCTAATTATGTATTTCACATTCTAGTATTAGTACTACCTCAACGCACCATTTATTTAACTTGTCGAGCCCTTTGAGATACGGTTTACTTTGCTCGATACATTAAAGTTTTTTATGATTTACCTGCACGAAAATTGTACACTTCAAAGTAAATTTACGACAAAAATTTTTTATACACACTTAAAATGTAAGTGGAAAAAATGTATATTGTATGATTTTGCAGACAAAGAGACATTTTACAGAATTATCATGTTATATTCATAGCCCGGGGATATGATTATTTTTAAAAATCGATACATTTTTAATGGTAAGGCGCGATTGTGTTACAAATTTCTATGTATATGCAAAACAAGAATATTCCATCAAATAAGATGGAAATATAGAATTGTACAGAAAAGAATGAAGATAAGTTTTTGGTTGACCGCACCTGTGTTTGGGTTTACTTGTAAATAAAAGAAAACTAAACATTCGGAAAATCAATTCCCATTTAGAATTATAACTGGAAATTAAAAAAAAAATTTTTTCTAAAGTACCGAGAAAATCTGCTCTGGTGTAAAAACAAACAAACAAAGTTTAATATATTTAGCCGTTTAAATCGAAGGGTTTTATATTTTATTTTAGTTTTTTACTAACCCGCTTTGATGTTGCTTATTGCACAACCGACTGATAACTTGTACAAACGGAAATAAAATAGATATTATATTTGATTGATAAGGGGGATATTTTTATCAACAGAAGTATTACCCTTGAAGAGTGAGAATCGAATCTTTTACTTGATTAACTTTGTTGATAGTAAATTGCAGAAAATGAACTGGATAATAAAGTACGAGAGTAAAAAATGAATAAATGGAAATATACCAGGCGGAAATACATCGGGAACTTAAACATACTCGAGTAAATGTATACGGAGCACTAGTATAATCTTATCGCGTTAATAGTAATCATTGGGAGTTGGTATACAAGTAAATTTATTGTCAGCCGGGAAATGCGACTGGCTGAACTCCGAATTCCCAATTCGGACTTTAAGGTTTTCACTTCCGATTAATTCGATTAATGATTATTGAATCATAAAAGGTATCGCTGAATCAGTAGCAACTTTGCAATCATACGAATCATGAGACTGCATTTCCGTGCACTTTTGTCTTTAATAATAACCAGCCTCCTCTGTACCACGACAAAATGCCTCTTCGTGTATTATCGCAACGATAATTCTCGAATTTATTACCCGAAAACTCGCTACCTAGATTCGAATGAAAATAGAATCGAATGCGAATTGAACGGAGAGTCATGCGTCTTGGAGCACAAGGAGGCTGGCTGGCAAATAATAAATACCTGTACGAGGTCGCCGAGTTCCTGGCCAGCGGCGGTAAAGTTGATATGACAGAGGAAGGGAAGTCGCTCCTCTCGTGGTCTGCGGACCTGCAGTTCGTAAGTCCGACCCACATCGCCAAACAGAGTGCGGTTGCAAGCTGAGTAAAAAAGTCAAGATGTAACAAGGGGGTGCAATTTTTTAATGGTCCAGGGGAAAATTGCATTAGGGATTTGGGTCTTTGGTACCGCATCTGGGTTCGTTATCCGAATAAAGAGGAGGTGCCCGTTAATAAATCCGAAGATTCCAAACCTCAGTCTTTATGGGTTGAAAAAAAAAAAAATTATTGCCGTTACTAAATCTCTGGCTGAGTGCCTGACTGCCGTTTTAACATAAAATTAACATGTAATTTTAATTCCAATTGGATCGGGTGAGACTTATGTGCCAAGACTAACTCCCCCTGGGACACCCACAATTTCCTCAGCCGTAAATACAATCGCTTCGAAAATATATTTTATGAATCCATCAAGGTGACCGCAAACTATCAGCTACTAGGCATTATCAATCAAATATCATTATTAAAAACTGAATAATTATTCATTGCGATTTACGGTGAAAAGCTGAAGTGCTCAGTTTATCTCCGAAAAAACTAGGTTTTTAACAGGATAATCGATAAAATTAGCAGTTTAATTTCAGAAAACATATTTTCAAAAAGCTTCCCTAAGTTTGTATATCGCTTTAATTTTAAATTTTAAAAGCCTTGTAACTGGCGAGAAGCGTAATTGTAAGTGTAGATAATGGAAGCTCCTAATGCGCGTTGGCCTCTACGGCAATGCCAAAGTATCCAATTTATCGATTAAAAGAGTGCACCGGAATATTAAAATAGTAACATTCCTTCGTTTACGAGTAATGCCATGAAAATGGTGGAGTAAATGGATATGGAAGAATGTATACAATGGGTTAATTAATTTTCAATGTCTCGGCAAAATCCAATTTTCCAAACAAGGGAAGCCTTCGAGTGAACCAAATTTTTGCTCTTTGCAATTTCGCAACATCGATGTCCGGACGAGCGAATTGAAAATGAAAACAATTCTTTGCATCTCATTTTATCTCGTTAAATCATTACATACGGGTTGCTTTCCACAAAAATTGAAAGCCCAAGAAACGCTATTAATTAAAGCTTCACTTTTATTACTCGACTTTATCATTACTTGGCTTAAATTTTAACCGTCTTGTAATGATTAAAGGCTCAGAAGTAATGCCAAATTCCGCGTCTACTCCTTGACAAATTCGAGCGGCACCGCTTTAAAATTCAGCCACCGTAATATCGTTCGTAATTGGAAAAAACTATGTACATACGTGCGTAAAGCAAGATTAAAATGTTAATTTTTCAATCTGTTCGAGCAGCAAAAAAGTAGTCACAGCGAGCTCGAACTCGCAACAAATTCCCAAATGGAAAGGTCCTCCAATCATAAAGCACCGGCGGTCCAAGTGCAGACGGAGCCAGAGTTTACTCGAGTGCAGCAACTGCATCTCGGCAGATTTATCAATATTCCACAAGTCTCGGTGAGCAATTGTTTTCCGATAAACTTTTGGGTTGAGCCGGCAATTCGAGTGTAGGAAGCGCGATTATAATAAATATCGAGCTTCGCAGGTTCGAGGGGGTGAGGAGACAAGATAAAAAAAAGGGTGGGAGGCGGATTGCGGAGCCATCAATTAGCAATTATCCGAAGGGGCTTCGGTATTTATGGCGCGAGTGCGAGACCAAAACAAGTGTCTCAGCTCTCGCTATCGCGGTCGACACCAAGGCCATGGAGCCGCCGACGGCCGCAAGCGCCTCGGCACATGGTCGCGGCAGGGGATGAGAGTGGTAAACGAAACCAGACCACTCCTGGGGTGGGACGACAGTAGCGGCCCGTGGCAGGGCTGGGATACCAACGGGTGCAGTAGACCGGCTCGTCACTCTTGTCCTCGCAGTCGTTCTCCCCGTCGCAGAACTTGTCCTGGGCGATGCAAAACCTGGAGCTCGCACACCTGAACTCGCTGGGCTTGCAACCTGACCCGGCGGGTTGGGCCGGGGCGCGGCCCGCAAGGAGGGCCACGGTCGCGGCTGCCAGGAGCAACCGCCGGCACGTCGTCATAGGGCCGGCGACTAAGGATTCAACGGCTGGGCGCCGCGGTCACCCGTCGTCTCGGCATCGGAGCTCTTCCGCGCCCTAGCGCCCGGCACTCGAGGCGCTGGCCTCGGTCCTCGAGACCGTCGTCGTGATCGTCCTCCTCCTCGTCCTCGCCCTCGAGGCGCGAGCGTCCCCACGATCGATAGACCGACTTGGTGCCGCTGGCGGACGAAGCGACGCCAGCGGAAGGCCGATGAGCATCCTCCCGGAAGGAGAAGAAGAAGCGCAAGACGCGACGCGCGCGCGCGCGCGCGCGCCTCCTGCTCGTCCCTTCTCCCGCGGTTGTCCGGGGGTAGCGTCGGCGGCAGCGGCGGCGGCAACTACCACGAGCACAAGCACGGGGTGGAGGGCCGGTGCGACGAGTCCGGGACGAGTAAGCGAGCGGTCGTCTCGCCTCGGAGGACGGCGGTGCGACTGGCTCGGAAACTGGCGCAGGCCTGCCGCCGCTGCTGCTGCCCGTCCGGGGGTCGTCGCCGTCTGGGGAGGGCGCGCGCGCACGCCCCCGCCCACCCCGGTGGTGGCGGCCGCGGTGGTGGTGCAGACCCTGGCTCGAGCCCAGAGCCCGGAGCGACGTGTGCGCGGAGACGCGAATGTGGATGCTGCGAGCTCCTTCGAGCGGCGCAGCCAATTTTGAGACTGAGGGGATGCCGATCGCACGTCCTGGGCGATTCGCTCCTCCGAGCTCCGTGTCAGGAGGTTGAGAAGCATGTTGAGTAGGAGCTCGGGGGAGACGCTCCCCAGACTCCCAGGGGAGGGATGACGTATCGCGAGCGGGGCGTTGCGGACGGATTGGGACGGGACGGGACGAGCCGTGTGTTACCGACACTCCTCTTCCTACACCCCCTTAATTCTCTTCTCTTCTTCGGGGAGAAAAAATCACCACCCGTTTGACCGAGTGCACAACACCGAGAGATTACTTGTTATTTCGGGGGGAAGTGCCGCAGCTCACAAAAAATCGAGGTAGGGACTCGGGACTGGGATGTAAAGCTAGTCCCATTAGCACGTTAGCGTTTTGGCAAATTTGGCAAGTTTCGCAAATTTCGCGCCAAAGAACACGAACAGGTTCGTATGCTCCTACGTGAGTTTCACCTCTTCGCGTTCATCACCCTCCTCCCCCCTCCCGCGGCCAAATCTCGAATCTCGGGGCGAGTTTCCGAGTGAAATTATGAAGGAAATAAAAAGCGAGAGGGGACAAGAGTCTCATTGTTTACACTGTACTCAATTTCACGGAGTGACTTTTTCTTTTTTCTTTTACTCGCGAGAGAATTACCTTCATAAACATTTCCACTTTTAAAAAGTGTTTCCATATTCTGAAGAATTATTTCTATTCATTACCTTCCGCTGCTTAATTTTATCTATCTACACGAGTGAAATATTGGATAATGGATAACTGGGGCTATCCAGTCCATTTTATTTTCCCACGATAAGACCCGGACACGACGCGGCATCAAACATTCAGGAATAATTTCTTTTATTTCCATTTTAAGTATCGACACCCGGACTGTGCTGAACTCATATTCCGACTATTTAACTTTAATTTTCAGAGTTGTTTGAAAATTAAGCCTCATGATTTTCATTCGGGATCTTCTCTTGCGTGTTATAAAGATTCAGGATTGAAGATTCACTCTTGTAGTGGAAATTCAATCTAATTTCTCTTCGAAAACTTTGTAATGGTAAGTTCATTTTAACTCTAGCGATTATTTGCTTTGACGTACAAAAGATTCCCTGAAATATAGTAGAAATGCCCTCTTTACTCACGAATCCTGCCATTTTCAATCCGGCTCTTAGTGAATAAAATTTTACTTATTGCGAATTCATAAACCAATGGCCTGTCCAGTCTTGCCTGCAAAAATCCATTTCCAACGATAAAAAATATTTTGTTTAAAATACTGGTTTACAAACACACTTTTAAACCTCGTAGCTTCGAGTATGTAATTTTCTTCTTCTTTTTTTAAGATACCTCGTGTGGTTAAGTTGCAAGTACTTTTCCTCACTTTCTCACTCTTTGCATATAAAATTGAACTGTTAATTTCACTTACGAAACAAGTGAACCGATTTCAACTTTAAAGGGCTTTTGTTTTTTTTACCCATAATTGAACTGGACTATCCACTATTTTTTTAATTACTAAATTTCATACATTTTTCAAATACTTTTTAAAAATTTATTAGAACAATTATTTACTTATCTCGCTGAGAAATATTCTTTTATTCTACAAAGATATAATTTGAAAAATATGGAAAATAATTCTAAAATGAATTTTATACGAATAAGAAAAATTGTATCCATTGAGACATTCAAGCATCTGATATTATTAATTCTGGTCGTTTTTAACCGAATAATCTAAAATATCATATAAAAAATTTTAAATTATTATTATTTCTTGTATCTATATGATATTGTGTTTAAATAGTTTATTTTCACAAATAGCTTTTCAGATATCATAATTATGGTACTTTATTAAAATTTTAAATAAATAAAATTATTCAAAAACAATTCAAGATATTGTCAGCTGAATTTTAAATATAATGCATGAAGCTTTTTTTGTTTTAAGAAATTAACCTATTCCTTTATCATTGTAGTAGAGATAAGTGAATTAATTAAGCAATTTATTAATTAATAAAAAAAATAATTAATTAACGAATAATTCATCCATTCAAATATATTACCATATTCATTCAAACATAAAAAAAAAAAAAAAAAAAAAAAAAAAAAAAAAAATAATATAAAAAACAATAGTTCAACTTGTATTAATTGATATCACTCTAATATTTAAGATTATTAATATTCATTATTTAGGTAACACAGTAACCTAATAATTGATGGTATTTATACGTACATTATATTGTACAATGTTATAATCTATTCAATGCTTATATAACAAACTGTCTACATAATATACTAAAAATAGTTGGTATAAGTTTTACTCACAAATATGGTTCAACATGCTTTTATGAAACTCTAACAAGTGCCATTCAGTCAGAAAAAGATGAACATATCAAGGAACAGTAAAGTTTCTCTCAATGCAATCATGGCTTGGCCTAATTTCGCTAAAATTCTTTTCTCAAATTATTGATAATTTGTAAGCAACTTTAAAAGTACGGCAGCATCTGCATACATGAATATATTTTATAATGTATATATTATTTAATCAATAACCCATCAAATCTACATGAACGCATAAGCATATAAAATTGAATATTATTTAAAAGTGCGCATATACACTCTTGTTTAATCGGGGAATTGTTCCTATAATTTATGGTAAAAATTTCCAAATGGAAATTATGCTCATTTGCACGTAATTTTGGACACTCAACTGAAATGACGTGTAGTTAGAGCTGCACAACACAAAAATTCACTGCGGATCTAAAATTACACTTGAATCTCACTTTTCTACGCCAATTACTTATACATGGGACTATTTTTAAATTGCCGAAATCGATTTACAACCAATAGAATTTATCTTACTAACATGAAAAATAATTTCGATATTAATGCTTTTCTATTGTTTCAAACACTCTCAAGAGTATTAATATTGATTGAATTGAAACTATCGCATGTGATACAATTACCATATGACCTGCTCTGTTTGAATAATTACAATATTATTGATAAAGACCTTTGTATTACTTTTAGTCTTTAAATTTAAAATAAAATAAATTTCAAGTAATACGAAATGTAGATTTGATGCTTATCGCGGTAATAGATAATATTTTAAATAGTATTTTTGTTTAAATTCTTCATTTTTCATTTATATTTCTTTTTTTCTTCTTTTTTTTTTCTTTCTTTATTTTTATTTTCTTTTCTTTTAATTAAAATGCATTAAAAAAAGTAAGAGTAATAATAAATAATATGCTAGTTCCTTGAGAATTTTATCATACGAAATGAATATAATAAAGCTGAGATTATGAAATAATTAAAATCAACACAAATTCCTTGAATACGAAACCATTTTTCCATTCATTATTCTCCGTACAAAGTGTATTTCGAAAATAAGAAGATTCATTTTTACGAATGCCATTTAGCATTGTAAATTAAAGTTTATTTTCTCAAGTTGATGTAATGAAATACAACAGTGAATCGTAGGGATTAAGAAAAGTTTTTTTTCTAATAATATTTATAAAATATTGGTTTGATTGGCCATTATTTGAAATATCTAATTTTTAAATACGACCCCAGATGAGCTTATTAGTAATGAAATGGCATTTATCGTGTAGATATACGGTAGAGATATAAGTAACCAAGATCCAGTATAAAATTAATTTCATTTGCGCCAAACCTTATTCATCAGAGTATTATTATTATGCTCCGGCTTTTACAAGGAAATTTCAGTCAAATCCAAGTAAAAACTTGGCGCAATTGAAGTTAAAATAGTCCCCTCGGGTACTGTACGGAACGGAAAAGCCTGAAAAATGAAAACTATTAAAAACTAAACCGTTAATTAAGTGTTCCAAAAAAAGAGTAAATAAGCCTTTTGGAGAAGGGAGGGACGCGGAGAGAAAACAAAAAAAAAATCGCTAGAACATGTCGGTTTGAAGGAGCTCGGAAAAACCACGGAAAACGCCCCGAAAACCCCGCACGCTTTCCAAACAGAACGTGACAATGCATTCTGTGTCCGGTGCAATAATGCGAGAGCCAAGGACACTATACAAATGGTCACTCGACGAATGTGCTTCTGAAAAATTTACCGCCCCGTAATTCGAGCGCAACCTTCCTTTTCCTCGGCGTTTTTCCACCCCTTGGTCGGGGGTAAAAAGCGCTCAGCATCGTCCCGAGCTACGGAACATGACGCATCGGATGCTGTATCCATCTCTTTTAATCAGAGCTGGGCTCAGTCCTCCGAAAGGTAGACCTCCTCCTTCTCCCCCTTCTCAACCTCCTAATCCTCGGTCTCAGCCACGAAGAACGCCGGGCTTTTGTTTAAGATGATTGACGCTCCAGTTCACTCGCTTTGCCATTACACCAAATTATTTGAAGACACATGAAAAGCTCGAAATTAGAAGGGCTTTTGTCGATTACGACTACTAATGGCTCTAATGGCTTTCTTATTGCATCCCTCAACTTTTTGATGATCTCGGATAATCCTCCAACTGCCTTTATTCGAGGTTTACAAACTCCGACTTTGGCACTGTCCTCAATGCCATCGAAATAAAAAACCAATTTTGTAAATTGATTGGTCAATTCTCTCGGACAAAAATTAGACGCCTATCTAAAGTTTATGCCTACAACTGATACTGATAAAAAAAACCAATGTAATTTATGCTTGATTTGTTTATTATTATTATTGTTCTGAAAACAATGTTATCGTCACTTGTGGAGTGCTCTTAAAGAAAACTTATTAAATCATACGTATCTTACATAAAAAAAGTTTATGCCATAAAAAAAAGTTAATTATTAAACTGCCTTAACTGGGCTTCTCGGTAGCAATAACAATTAAAACGTAACTTACATATTATTTTAAAATAAAATATATAAATCCGGTACAAATGTCTACTGTAATGACAATCGTTGAAAATCAGTTGACCAATAAAAAAGTTTTGTTCTTTCATAAAAGCGTTCTATTACTAAATTAAATTAATTGTTAAATTAAAGATTCTGTAATAAATATAATTTCATTCGTTTAACAATTTTTTAAACATAATATTATATGAAAAAGTTACTTTGGTAAATTTACTCTCAAAAAAGATAATTCATTTTTAAAAAAAATCTCACTGTAATATTATATGCGTTTAAACTCTTCACTCGTGCAGATGATATAATAAAGTTTTACAGTTGATATATTTTATCGATAGAGAACATTAAATTTTTAATTGAAATTAAAAATAGATTTGTTAATATTCAAGCCGAAAATGTTAATATGATGCGTTTAATGCACAAACGAATAAATACGTGGAAAATATTTTACAAAATTTGCAAAAAATAAATCACATTAAGCAAACCTCTTAATATTATCTTTTCATTTTAGTTGTAAAATAGAACTTAAAGTAAAATTAAATGAGAATAATAAAGAATTACTTGGCTAACTTGTTATACGAGTAGAATAATAAATTTCATGAGTTACCGACAGTACTTGGAGAAATCCTGTATTATTTTCAGTTTAAATCTTGTACGATAATTATATGTTACATCATATTTTCGCTGTATTGGTTTTTCTCATAATTTATAATCACTAATTATATCTAAGCCTTAGTGTAATTTTAATGTTAGGTAAAAAATGTTAAACTAATGTTTAAAAAAAGCATCACTTGAATTTTTAGACCTAACTTTGTAATTTTTTTTTACGCAAATTGATGCTGATATTCTTACACGACAAAATAATAAAAAAATAATAATAATTTTTATTCGGATTTTGAAATCATTAAAATTTATTAACACACAAACGCCGAAATGCGCTGCTAATTTCTTTTTATGCCGCCTGACAAACTGTTACACTTCAACGAGTAACATTAATTTTTTTTTCATATTTTTTACGCTTAGCTATATACGCAATTTCAATTTATTTCAGGGATAAAGTTGTAAATAATTATCGCACCAATAACTTTACCTCCTCCATTAAAGCCGATACATATCGGGGTTATAAGTGTGTCGTTTAATTTTCCAATAAAAGTTTCGCATATCAGGATTATTTTTCCAATCCGCCCTCTCAAGTATGGGTACGCATAAAATTATTCTTAATTCCCAGGTATTTCCGATCAGGACAACTCATTCGAAAAGAGGTTTTTCATGCAAAATTGACAATTACGATTCCAGGAAAAGAAACAGATAATTGGAATGATGGGATCGTTTATTAACGGCTTTGAGCGAGTCAGCAAGTTTTTCCATTAAAATGAAAAAGTAAATACAGTAAATCAAGGAGAATTCAAATATAGATTTTGCAACTTTGGAGGGGGATATTTTTTGCTGATACAAAAAGTCCTTTTCAGAAATGAAGATGTCGCATTAAATTCGTCAAACGTCCAGATGGCAGATACAATAAATTACAAGAAACAGAGGAGTACAGTGGCGGGGCAGAGCAGAGCAGAGCCAACCCGAGTGCAGTTTTAGTTGTTCGGGAAAGAATGGCTGTGCGCGGAAGAAAGGAAGGTCGGAGGAAAAGGAAATCCGCAGGAAAAGCGACGGAAAAGGTAAAGACGCAGCCGGCACGCATAGCTATCGAGAGAAGACACTGAAAACTGCATAAATTAGGGGCTGGTATGGTCGCGAAAATAATAGGTTCGAATTCGCAGAGTCGAGGGGTGTGGGGGGGGGGAGATGATTTTACATCGGTAATTTATCAGCGTCAATCCGAAAGTTCCTCCTGGCGGAATCGAGGCTCGGGACTCGTCGCAGGACGAACAGCGGGTCTCAACTGAGCGTCGCAAAATAAAATAAATAAAAAGCAAAAACCCAAAAGGACGAAAAGGAGAAAAAGACGCGGAGGAGGCTCCATTTGCATAATTAATGGGGACTAGGACGCTCGCCAACAATGCCGCAGGCGCGAAAAACGCATATCTCTTCCGGGGTGCAGAAGGTGCCGGGTGGTGGCCTCAGTCGGCTGCGCCTGAGCGAAGGCCACCCGCCCGTCCCGCGCCGCTGCCATCTTACGACCGCTCCGACGAAATAACAACAACATCGCGCGCCGCTGCGGCTGTCGCTCCCTCCCTTGCCCCGCCCGGCCCCACCAACAATCCTCCCGAGCCCAGGAACTCGCGCGGGTGGTTAGCGGGGAGGAGTGGAGGTCCTTCCTGATCTCGGCCGCGGAGGCTCGGACAGCGGCCACTCGGGGAGAGAGCGCGCCACGGAAGCCCGGGAGCGCCTCCCAAAGTGAGGTTATGTACCGATGAGCTCCGGACGTCGGGCAGTCACTCGACGCGAAAGGAGGAGGCACCAACAGGTGATAAATAGAGCAGGCGAGCGAGGGCCGCCGTACACCGGAGGTCAGTGGGAGAGTGCTGAGGAGGTAAGAGATCATCCGGGTCACCGAAGATGATGGCTGGGACGCATCTGGTACTCGGAGTTGCGCTCGCGCTCGTGGCTCTAGCTGAGGGTCAGGCGCAGGCCAGCCAGCCCTGGTACGAAACCCTGCCCGCCGTCACCATGGACTACAAGGTCCACGTCGACGCTGCCAAGGAGGACTGCTACTTCCAGTACGTGAACCCCGGCGCGACCTTTTACGTGAATTTCCAGGTGAGTCAGACCCGTCCATATGGTAGCCTGGGCTCCGAAACCGGTGACGCAGCAACGCGCGGGAGAGCGGCAGGGACACGTAGACGAGTGCGATGGCTTGGTGTGACCGCGAGCGAGATCGAGGTCCATACGCGCACACGCACAGGGAGCACCACGACTCTTCTCCGGTTGTTCTCGGTCCGGTCGACTGAGTGCGGAACCGCGTATTGACCCGGAAACCAATTCGAGGCAGATTACGCGTGCGGCCAATTATCGCCGCGCACGCGATAAGCCTCCTTCTGTTTTAGCCCCCTCCCCCCACCCGCCCAACCTCTACTACCACCACGACACCCACGCTAATTACGCGAGTGCTCATTATTTAGATACCCCCCGCAAACTTTCGCCGACAGCTATTTCCAAGAAAGTTGCAAAATACTTTCTACGGATTTCCTCGCAACTGATTATATGGAGCGCTTTCCCACCTCGGATGTTTCGCAACCCTACCCACGTCACTTGCCCGATACTTATTAGTGGTACTTTTTTAACTGCATTTCCCGGGCTTTTAAATCATTGTATTTTAATATTAATTATATGTCGCTCCAGTATTTTTTCCAAAAATCACACTTTATCCGTTTATTTGGTTCAACACACGTTCAAGCGCCACTACTAGTTATTTAGTAATTTTAGTAATTTATATTTTAGCTTGAAGATTCCCATTTACTTTAAAGCCCTCCCTCCAATGATAATAATGTTGAAATCAACGTGTATTTCAATCTGAAATTGAATAATTGGAAGAATTGACATTAGTTACAGTAAAGTGAAATTTTCCCAATTGACATTTAAGAGAATGTTTATTCATCAAAAATTTTAAATAAAATCAACTTTTAAGTTAAATTTCTTAGGATAACTAAAATATCTTTCGAGGATTTTTTTTATGAACCTACTACTAAATGTATTAATCATTTTAAGGTACTGCGAGGCGGAGATGGAAAAGCGGGCTTCGCCGTGAGAAATCCTCACGGGGAAATAGTTTATCCTTATCAATGGCGAGCCACTGCTGATTATCAGGACATGTCGCCCCAGGGTGGCTACTACAGTGTCTGTATCGATAATCAATTTTCCAAGTTTACCAGCAAACTGGTCAATATTTATATCACGGTCATTAGGTGATTATCCTCTTTTGATTTAATTCATAAAAAATTAAAAGTCTAAAATTAAAACCGCCTGATAAAAATTATTTTAGATACGATGAGTGGGAGAGATACGCTCAAGAATTGGAAGATTTGAATGTGTCGGTGTCGAATGTCACGGTATATTATTTTCGCTTAATGTTTATTGATCTACAACTTATTTATTAAAGATAATTGAAAATTAATTTTTTCTCTCAGAATTCCCTCGTCAACGTGGAAAAACATGTTTATGAAGTTCAGCAGATTCAACATTTGAGTAGGAGCCGAGAAGATAGAGATTATAATTTACTTCTTGATAATAAGTCTTACGTTCAGAATTGGTCTATACTGCAAATAGTGGTAATTATAGCCACTACTATTTTGCAAGTTTACTTTGTGCGAAGATTGTTTGAAGTACGAGCAAGTGGATATTCCAGATCGCGCATCTAGGTGACATCTTCCATATCTCTCATATGATTACATTTTCACTATTAAATGTAATACGTAAGTGAAACTGCGTCTAAATATTAGGATGTATTTCACAGACTTCGGCAGGAAGATTTTAGTGAAGTGATCGGTCTCAGGCTGTACTCTCTCGTTGAAAGCTTGTGAAAAATATTTTTTATAATTTAGCATTTATACAAAACAATCACTCATGTATATGCATTTATCAAACAACATGTATACACTTGTACAGTATTTTTTTATCAAAAATGGGTATATTCCATTTTTTTAATCTCAGCTGATTCTCATATCTAGATTTTGATAAAGTTTAATGTAAGTTAAATTGTTTACAATATACAATAATAAATCTAATTATATTTACAAAACAAATTGTACCTATATTAAATAGTCTAAATACTTAAAATCCATTTGTGTGTGTGTGTGTGTGTGTGTGTGTTTGTGTGTTTGTATATGCCCGATACAGCGAATAAATTTACATGCGATTAATTTTATTGTTCAATGTTTTACTTACGTGCGTTCGCGCACACATTTAATATTAATATTTACAAAATTTATATTTAGGTGACATTGCATATTTTCAGAATTTTAAGAAAACGAATTTACATTCGACCGTAGTTCAAAAATATATACATCAATGATAAAGTCTCTTGTCTCATTTACAATTGAGTAAAAACTAGAATAGATTTAAAATAGATCCCATGTTTCCTCAGAGCAATGAAAGAGCTTGTTTCGCTCGTCGTTGTAAGACACTTCCGCTTAGTGCCAAAAATCTATGCCTTTGGCGAAGATTCCTGGCCCTCACATGTTCCGACGCCACTTCCTTGGTAAAATTGCCAGGGAACCAGCCCTGTTCACCATCCAATAACTTTTCACCAAACAACCACCCATCGTTCATCTTCCGCAGCACATTTATGACGTCACCTGGAAGATTATAAAATATGTTACGCATATTCATTGCAGGAGATACAGTAATTATTCACCAGACTTATAGGAATTTTTAAAGACAATTATTGACTTGTACGTTTTTAAGACAAAGCTTCTTTTAATGTAACGTAATTTATTATAAAGTATTTTAATGTATTCCGGTTTATGATTAATAAGTTATACGAGAGTTATTCGTAAAGAAGCTTAAACATATACTCGAATTTGCATTATAATGTAATAAGTATTGTGAGACAATCTTCTCGCGGAACAATATCCATTTGTAAAGTTGCAAGTGTCCAACCGTTAAAATTCAAATTTATTCCAAACCCGTTTTTGAAATACGTCAATCCAAGGGCTCAAGTCATTGACTTTCGCACAAAAGTTTTCGATGAATTCCCTCTTTTCCTGTCTCTCCTTAAACCCCGTAAAATCGACGAACTCCAAGTGAATCCTGTCAATTTTTTACTTCGGAAATGAGGGCACACAACGATTTATCAAAACGAGGCAACGAACCTGGTTGCAGTGCGAGTTCATCGGGCTGCCTCGGGGCATACGAGTAGAGTGCCATCACCTGGGGACAGTCCCAGGACTCGTAAAGGGTCTCTCCGACGCAGGTAGGCTTGGGTGGGGAAACTGCGTCGAGCCACCGCTCCCTCTCGGTGTCGCTCTCACAGGTTAGCACGTACTCGACCTGGCGACCAGTCTGATTCTCCAACAGCGTCAGTACCATCGCGTGTCTTCCGGCAAGGGGTGGAGCATCCTCCGAAGCAGATTCCAGGGCGATGAGACTACGTTTGCAGGTGTCGATCACACTGTACATCTCCTCATTCGAGCTGTCAACAAAAAAGAGTCGACTAAAATAGTTTTCATCCTCCATCTCAGATCGTCTTTTTTCATCTACCCTGGTTTACTTGTTTACTCGTTTCATTTTAAGTACTACAAAAAGACTAAGACTAATCCGAACATCGAGTTAAAGTCGTTTTTTCTAACAAAACTTGCAACCTCACGATTTTGATATCAAAACTAAGTCATCCTGCTCAACAAGTTTAAAAAACATGGTTTAATTAAAAGCGAAAAAATAAGACATTTAACAAATTTAACTAAATTATTATTTGGAATAAAATTTAACACGTGTATGTACAACATATTATTTGAGTCATCATTATTTCCATACGTAATAATTATTAATTAATATTAAGAGACGTTTTCATTGTTTAGTTTTTCAATTCTAAAAGATTCACAAGATTGTATAATGTGATCTTTTATTATATTCCCCTTCAGTAGGCTAATAATAGCTGTAAAAAATATTCATAAAATTATTTCAAATTTTCATTCTTTACGATTATTATGAAATATAATGTATTTTATGGTTTTATTTTATAGTTTGAGACTGTGAATTTAAATTTACGCATAATAGTCATTATTTTACTTTCCATGCATTTCAATTAATTATGAAAATATTTTAAGTTCCGAATAACATTTTGACATTAAGAAGATGTAATCGCATTGAGATATTTATTCAAAACACACTATTATTTTTACATAACAGCACGGGCGAGATATATTTTAATAAAAAGCTCGTATATTTGTGTGCGCATTAACATTCGAATATAAAATGTAACGCTTTTGCATTTGCTAACTTTATACTCCAATAAATTTTTTATTATTATTTTCATAAATTCCTTTTTGTGCTAATAAATAATCATCTCTAATTATTTGTTATTCTGTTTATTAATTTCATCTTTTTGATTAAGATGTTGACGATTAAATTTCTTTTTTATGAAAATTCAAATTACTTTTAAATACTGTAATGCAAAATAAAAAACAGCCATTATATTATAGGAACATACGTGTATTTACTGTAGCTTCAATGTATTGTACTAGATTTACTTGTATAAAGCTCAATAGTAAACTTATGCTAATCAACGAATTTAAGTAATTTTCTTTAACAATATCCAAGACTTTAAACATTTTTAATCCATAAAATGTATAAAACCAGAAAAAAGTGAGACGGTATTTATTTATCGTGTCTCTACAAGATATTACACTCTTAATTTTTATAATGAAATTTTATTAAAATAAAAGTGATATGCTTGCTCTTCGCGAATAGCCTCTTTGTACATAACTTTTATTATGACAGCGTATTATTTTAATTTTACCGATAGTGATGAGGAATTTTATGAGAAAACTTTTTCATCGTTATTATAAAAAATATTATCATAATCTATTTTAGAGTTTCTCTGGAATATGGACGACGTTTTCTTCATTAGTTAGAGTACATCCGTCATTGATTTTATAAAATTATAATGATAAAAGTATTTCAAGATTAATGAATCAATTAAATGAATTAGTAATCGTGTATATTTAATGGATTTATTTCTCTTTGCTTGGAAGTGTTCGCTCGCGTTTACCTCAAATAAGGCCAGAATTCATAATTAAGAAGATAATTGAATTGCCAAGAGCCTCGACAATGCAAATCCAAAAAACAATAACGTCACGATCGCACTCACTTGGACTTGAATTTTGTGACTAGAAGGTAATCGGTGAGTAGCATCAGAAGCAGCGGTGTCTTATGGAATTTCTTCCCGAAGGTGAGCTTGTACTCAGTGTCAGACTTGGTGGAGAGCTGGACCACCGTCCCACTCCGGATCAGCTCCCTGTCTCGGAGAGAAATCGGCGGGACTTTGACCGAGAACTCCAGCTTCTTGGTGAGGGCGTCCATCTCGTTGCGGCGCTCGGCGACTCGCGCGGCCTCGTTGCACTTGCCGACGACGTGGCTCAAAGAGGCGAGTACCCGCTCCCAGCTCAGCCTCTCGGTGTGCTCGACCTGGAGCTTCGACAGGACAGCGTCCGCGAGGAGGGGCAACCTTCGCGTCAGGAGCGAACGGCACAGAGGTAAATAATACGACTGAGGGTCAAATAGAGGTGAGGTCGTTTCATTTCTTACCTGGTGATGCGCTGCATCGGCAGCATCAGGAAGGAATGGAGGGAGAGACTGTGACAGGCTGGATGCGACTCGATTCGAGACACTGTCTCTAAGAATTTGTAGCCTTTCTTCGCTCTACAACATTTCAACGAGGGCAATCCAGTGAAATTACCAACTTGTGCTTGCTTTCTCTATTTGGTCGGGTTTCCCGAGAAAGAGAAAACCCGGAGAAGAGAGCCGAATAGCTGTGATCGTGCTCGACAACCTCCTCGTGGAATATTATTTGGCAATAATAACGATTTTTTACAACCCGTGAAGTCTCTTGAAATCCGTAAGCTCCAGTCGCAACCATTTAGCTCTAAATTATTTTTTACAAAGTTTTTTTTAAAAACTTATGACGAATCTACATGTAACGTTGAGTTGAGCATTATTAAACCGCTTTTGAAAAATACATTTATTAATAAATTGAAATAAAAAACTGAATATAATTTTTTAGATTTAATATACCCTTCACGATTATATCCATAATTACGGCCCCCCATAACTCTCCGTACGTCAACAATTTATCATTGCACCAAATTGTAAATATATAACTATTTCAATTACAACTGAAACTTAAGACTTCATTCATTATGTAAATAATATTCCTGTTTAAAAATATTTCTGAAATATTTTTATAAGATTTATTATCTCAATTCAATGAGAATAAAGACTCAATCTTCCGGAAACCGCTTTTATATTTTTTACTACCTTATTATTATATATGATCTTAACTCATATTCCATTCTCCACTTGCTGTATTCGGCATCATTTAAGAAATATTATTAAATATTAATTTTCAATTCTTCGGTATAATTTTATTGAACTAATAAAAACTTTTTTTGTGTAAATAAAATGAAATTGGTATTACAAAATTAAAGCAATTAAGTTAAGGCATAAAATTCATAGCATTCGTAAAGGAAATCCCATCGACTGTATTTGTTAAAAAGAAAAAGAAGGAAGAAAATATCTCATACACATAATTTGGTTTTGTTTAATTCAATGTTTGTATTTGGCACTAATTACGATAATCAGCTCGTGCTTATTCATTCTTATGCAACCAAAGAAAGTAGAATAATCAGTGTTTTTTACAATATCTTATTGTCAATTGTTCTGCAACCGAGTAAACAACTTAACGATCGAAGCACAAGCAATTAATGAGTTAAATTTCACTTCTGCACGCAACAAGTGCGGAACATTATTCTTTATTGATTTAATCTATATTACTTTATAAAAAAGAAAAAGAAAAAAAAGAAAAATGAAAACAAAAAAATAGCGAAAACCGGGCCAAATAGGCCTCAATTTGGACGATTATCAACATTGCTTTAAACGAGACTTTAATCGAAGCAATGATTCAAGAGTAATGTCAGCAGTTCGCGAATTCGAGCTGCAATTCATACCGCAAACTATGCACGCCAATTACTGCAATAAATTTCCCAAATTTGACTGGATCATTTGAGAGTTCCAGTTCTCCGATGATCCATCACTTACCTCAACTCCTTGAGGTTCGTGTCAATGCTAACTTGGTTGGAGCAGTAGTCGATGTAAACACCTGCACTCCTCTCGCTGTGCTTAAGTAGGAGCTCGGGTAATTTGGCCAATAGCGGATCCTCCCTCCACACGGCCTCGAGCTCTGCCAGGAACCTCTCCGAGGCGACGAGGACCTCCGGGACTGCGCCAAACAACCGTTCGCGCTCGGATGGGGTCAGCACCTCGTGCGCAAGCTCGTAGTTGCTCGCAAACTCGTTCTCCAGGACTCGCAGTGAGTTTAGGTACGACGCCTCTGAGGTCAGGATCTCGAATTTGGCCTCTTGGATCTTCTTTTCCTCTGCCGACAGGCTACCTGGCTCGTAAAGAGTAAAAAATAGCAATTTTGAAGGGAAACGAGATTAATCCCGCGAGTACGATAATGTCCAAGTTTAATGTAAGCCTCAAAGAGCCAATAATTTTATGTTATTTTATGAAATAATTTTATATAATAATGTGTGTTTTAATGACAAACGCGAAATAATAATAAAGACTTCCAAAGATCTGCTAATGAAAGAATAAAACTTTTATGAAAATGTCTCGGTAAATTATTGAAGTCGTTGGTCTTGCTTTTAGCGATTACATTTTTATTCAAGAATTATACGAATAATAAGTGTCGATACGATTTTATGGCTTAGCTTTTTATTAGCTTCTTATTAGCTTCTTATTCTCGACGATTAGTTTTTAAAAAAATCTACCAATGAACAACTGTTTGGTTTGGATAAAAAATTAAATTACACGTAATAATATTTTTGGTTACTCGAGAAAACTTGAGAAAACCTGAATATCTTTATTTTTAAGAATTGATACTTTTTTTCGGAATAATTGGTGCGTTGAAAAAAATGATGCTAATTTTAAGGATATTCCGATGTTTAAAGTCAAAATTTGTGCATTGATACGCGAACAGTAGTCGGCAATCACCGTAGAAAAATGAAAATCTAGAGGAAAAGAAAAGACTATTGTTTTGTACTCGCTGGCGGATTGGAGATAGGCGCGAAACAACAATTTAACCTTGCCATCAGCCAATTGTAAAAGAAGAATGAAAATGTGCAAAAGAAGCTGAAGCGGAGCCTTAAAGAGATAAACCAACCTTCGCGTCCTAGTAATTTTAAAGGAAAGATAGGACGGATAACTAATAAGGAGAAAGGCTCGAGGAGACTTTCGCCCGAGTTGGTGGAAAAGACAAGAAACTTACGCAATAGACCGCTGTTTATGACCTGTGGGGTCTGGCACCAGAGAGTTCGGTGCCCGGGCTTGGCCAAATCCGTCGTCGCCGTTGACGGCGTAAGTTCCTCGACCTGTGTGTCAATATTGTCGGAATTATTACCTCCGAACACTCGTAAATTTACACTTGCTCAAAATTTTCGGGGATGGCGTATAATACCCGCTTCCTCCAACTTGGGTGCTTCTGCTTTAAATATGCACCAGCTTATGAAATAATAAGGTGAAAATGAAGATGGAGAATGCCGTTAAACGGAGTCTCGGCTGCGGAAGAGCGCGCATTGTGCACTGATCTTTTTTAAATCTATGAATATTTCAACCCTCGTAATTTATTTGACATCGGAATAATAATTTTTGCATAAACGCCCCTACACGAGCGATCGCCAGCTCCTGTTATGATTTTATAAATAAAGTATCGCAGCCCTTTACACGACGACAGGGTGTACGAGGCGGTTTTAAAACGCGATAGCAACATATGCAAATTCCGCGAGCCAATGCCAGGACGATACAATTCTCATTTAATGTGATAGGACATGTAAAACTCGCTTCAGACTTATATTGACTTATATTTGCATGACATTCCCTCGCGTCACGTAATCCAAGTTGTCGAAACATTAAATGTGAAACGAATGTAGAAAATACCTCTACGTGCCAACAAATAGCCAAACCAAAGAGTCAGTTTTGCTCAAATCAAAATATTCATTTGTATCCCAAACGCTCAATTTGTACTTCGCTCCCCCACCCCTTCCAACCCGTCCCTTGTCACCTTTTTAAATCATAATTTAATGCAGTCATTATATTCTTAAATGTCCATAAAAGTTACCATTTTTATTTTTGCACTTTCACACGCATGTATGGAATTATGCAAGATATTAAAAATAATACATACAATTATCAGCGATTCACATTGATATAATAATAAAATTGCATGTAACAACCTCTGCATAAGTTGTATAAGTCAGATGCAGAACTTTGTTTTATTGTTGCGCAGCAAAGGTTGAGATGAGTTCACGTGTGATTTTATGGAACGCCCTCGTAGTCCGTTTTGTACATTAGTAAGCTCGAATAAATTGCAAGAGTGTGCACA
This sequence comes from Eupristina koningsbergeri, assembly GCA_018907245.1. Taxonomy (NCBI): domain Eukaryota; kingdom Metazoa; phylum Arthropoda; class Insecta; order Hymenoptera; family Agaonidae; genus Eupristina; species Eupristina koningsbergeri. The sequence continues at coordinate 3,061,951 of JACCHV010002921.1, forward strand.
TAATTATTCGTGACAACGTGTATTTATCTTTCATTCAATATATATATATATATATATATATATATATAATTTACTCCTCGTATGTTATGAGTGACATATTGACGTCGTGAAAAGTATCGCCTCCGAAATTTCAAATGCCTTATCAATGTTAACTCAGTTCGATATTCTTATATTGTTTATTGTTCCATTCGTGCTATCCTGACATTTAACTCTTTATCTTTTTATATTAAATGTACTTTAAGCGCCTCTAGCCAAACATACAATTATGATAAAATCTAAAAAGGTAATAAAAACGCAAAAGCTTGGAGTATAAATTGTCCGCCTCGTAGACAATACACTTGCACATACATGTATTCGCGTGTCGTTACGTATGCATTATTTATATTTTAATCGTCGATTGGAGAGTAAATACTTTGGGTGCGTGTCATGTTGCGAATAAATATTTTTAGACGTTGACCTTTACAGCTTACAACAATAATACCCGAGTTCTCGATACTTTACACCGAATATTGAAATTATTTCCAGATATATGCACATAAATTACCGCGGCTAATATATCATAAGAGTGTCGGAAAATGGTCTGATTTCAAGAGTTCCGCGATTTTTACAAAATTTGCAATTTCATTATTAAATAAACTAGAATAAATTACACTATTATTATAGAAGATGTTATCGATGCGAAATATTGTTTCGATAATGTTGGCTTGTCAAGTCAAGTATTCGGTGCGAATTATAATATTTCATTAAAATGACTTGTATCGACTCACAGCATTCGTATTATCCGTGTATATTAAATTTAACCATGTAGCGATCAACAAATGTATCACCGAAAATTCCTTTTCAATTGAATGCATAGATACGCTACTAAAGCATGATAAAGCACATATTTCACGGAGATAAGATAGAGAGCGATAGAAAACCGTTGATACAAATTAAAGCATCATCGTGTTCCTGAACGATGTTCCTGAGTCTGAAATGTGCATAATAATTCTCCGGATAAGCCAACGCAAGGAAAGGAAACGCACGAAACTTTCTTTTGCACTCCTCCGCAAAATCCGTTTAACGATTACGTAATTCAATCCCCCGAAGATTTATCGTCCGAGTGGTAAACCATCCCCTGGTATAAGGTAAGGACAAACAATTCACCTCCTCGTATCCGTCGGAGTCGGATTCGAAGGCGACCCTCGTGGCCGCGGCCGCGTAGAACTGATAGAGTGGCTCCTCAGCCAGGACGCTGTAGTGATCTGCAATTAAAGTAAACAGTGCGTGAATAGTGCGTCACTGGGTTATATTATTTCCCTCTGGTAGCTCATAGCATTCGGGCGGCTAATCGTGGGAAGACGAGTCAAGGGCAAAGAGAGAGAGAGAGAGAGAGAGAGTAGAAAGTAGAAGACGAGGTACTTAATTAGTGCTGGGAAAGTTGTGGGTGGAGGAGGATGGCACGAAGTCCATTTGCCGGTGATGCTTACGCCGGGGAATCGGCTTTCCGCGTTCGCTAGGATAACGCGGGAAGCGGACTTCTTTGATGGAATGTCAGAGTGGTGGGATGAAATTCTGGTGGGGCGCGGTGAAACGGGCTCGACTGCTCAATTATCAATTTTCTGTTAAAAAATTATCCACGTTTATTTTTTTATTTATTTTATTATTTTATTTTATTTATTTTATTTAATAACAATGAAAACAATTTGCTGCAATAAACGCATCTCCTCTCATTCATTTTTAACAGAAATACATTATCTTTTTTCTTTTAATGTAGCGCAGTAATTAAATTATTGCAATCAGCTTATTCATTCATGTAATTTGTAATTTGACGAGTTTAAAATTGAGAAGAAAACTTTCGTCTGCAATACTTTATAAGTGTAAAAATGAATAAATTTCTTTTCTACAATAATAGTTAAATATTTATGAATGATAAACTCATAACTAATAATAACACAAATTTTAACAAATGGAAAAACAAGTATTAAAAAAAAATAAATTTTATTACTACCATTTCGATCAGTATTAATTATGGAAATAAGGATTTAAAGCAATAAAAAATTTCTAATCTATCAATCGGATTATTAATTACTCAACGCATGTTTAAGGCCCCCTTCATTTTAATTTTAAATGATCATTCATTTTTCATAATTTATTGATTAAAGAGAATGAATCCTGAGATTAATATTACTTGTGATAAATTGAGTATTATTTTTTCATCCAAAATTTTGTAGATTAGGATTTTAAAATCTTGTTGAATCAATACTTTATGTGTTTTGAATTAATTTTTGTAATGAGACCAAAAAAAAATCATTTTGAATCATACAATAAAAGAAACAATGAAACATTAATGATGATAAAAATTATTCCGCATTCCGCATTCGAATTCGTTGATTGAAAATTGTATTCTTAAAGAAGAATGATTTGCATTTTTGTTTGAGAAACGCACGAAGCGTAAAAAGGATACCGATCGGAGCGATTACAGGACTAAAATTTCTATTAGAACTAAAGCTCGCTCGAGGAAAGAAGAAACCTACCAATAACAGCTTCATGCAGCTGGGGACTCTGCTGGCCCCGATAAAGCCCAGCCTCTCGGTACCAGTTGCTGCTGGAGTAAACGGGCTCTTCCCTGGGGCTATCACCATCACCTTCAGGGCGGTCCTCGGCAGTGGGTATCGTTGTAGCTTTGTCAAGGTAGAAGGTCGAGAGACCGGTGGCCTGACTCTTCCGGAAGTGCTTTTTGAAGCTAAAGTACTTTTTTGCATCGTTGTTTGGCCCGTCGGAGGTGACCGTGGAAGAGTCGCAGTCACCGGAAGCGCGCCTACGCATCCTCCCCAGACTTCCCTTGGTGATGCTCCAGGTGCGACGAAGCATCTTCATCCGACGTCCCAAACTGTAGCCAAGGCTGGCCTCGCGCGGGGGCGGCGGCACCGCCCGCTGAGGTGCCTCCAGGAGGGAGGGAGCGGGTGCCTCGACACCCAGCTCAGAGCCGTTGTCGCTGCTGAAGTCATCGGGTTCGTACGTCTCCAAGGTCTCGTAGTTGCTGTCGTCCGAGGAATCTGTGACAGGAGTCGGCTAGATGTTATCGGGTGTGCTCGATTTCGAGGTGCGCGTGTTAGTACAAGACCGTGGGTATAGGGACAACTTCAACTATTCCCGGCCCGGGGGTGGAGTGCCACCCGCGTTCCCCCGGTGAATTGTACCCTTCGTGCGAATCATTGTCAGATTTGCGCGCGTGACGACTGCACAAATTTGCGACTTTTACTTCGAGAGATAAGGGGGCATTGTACGTGTATCGTAAATTGTTGTTTCGATGTACGTGCAACTTTTTATAGCCACTATAATTCATCATTTTCCCCTTTTTCCTTTGCCCTTTTTGTACCAGAGGTATAAAATCTTCAAAATTACCGCTTTTCTTAACAAGATTTTATTTCAAAGTTAAGTAAACTTCATTTAAATAAACTCCCAACTTTTATGTTCGTACACTTGTCTTTATTAAAATGAAACAAGTTTTGTCATGTGTGGGGGCACACGCAGTCGTGCGAGTGTCTATTCGAATTTATTAAATCTCAATAAAGACCGGTTGTGGATATTTTTATAAAAATGAAATAATTATATAAACAATAAAATTTAATTTTCACCATGAGCATGCTCTCAATTTTATTAATAATTACTTTTTAAAGTCCTTGATATTGAACAAATCGAGCAAATAAAATCAATTTTACCCAAGACTTTGAAATGGTGTTTGAATGTATAATAATTATTGATAATTTTTGTATGCCCTTGCACGCGCAGAAATGTTAAAAAAAAATTTAATATTATTCTATTTCTCCTCACTTAATTATCTAAATTTTAAATGAATATCATAACTTCTCTATTTCATTGATACTTGTAGATTAACGTAATTTTTATGAGAGTTTTAAAACAATTTTTGAATAATAGATTGAGATCGTCGTCGAAAAATAAAATGGAGCACTATAAAATGTCCTCTGACTTAGCAATGTTAACCTTCTTCATCATTTTCATCGAAGAAAGTATGCAACGCGAGATTATTAAAATTTATACAATTGACTCGTAAGTAGGATTATTTAAATGCAGTAATAAAATGACATTGTATATTTCATATTCACCTTATGCAATAGAGCACAAATGCACTTTAGAAATAAAATAAAAAAAGGAATTGAAATCTAGGGAGAAAATGGGTAAAATATCTTCGAGGCTCCTGAAAATACTTGGCCAAAACTGCAGGGTAATGACCAAAGATGGAGGGACACGTATGGACAAGGAGGACTGTAACATGTTGGTTGTGGCCAAGGAGATGGAGAGGTGAGCGAGTAAGCGATGGACAGGTGAGGAGACAAGGAGCGAAGGGACTTTCTAACTCAAACTCTCGAACCGTAGGAAGTGCCCGAGATCGAAATCGCGGATTTGAGGACTCGCGCGCTCGCTCAGCAGATGTTGCGCACTTGATGCGGCTTCGGATGCTAATAATTCCTCGCTTGCCACATCGCGTTCCTGGCTAATAATTCAGCTAATGCTCGCTAATAACTCCCATCGTCCTTCGCACCTCCTTCTCCCGGCTTAAAAACAAAACGTCAAAAACACCAAAAGCACCCTAACGGCCTTTATTATTCAATCGCTGATCCGGTGATTGTGAAACGTGATTTTTCGAAAGATCGAGTCTCGTTCGCGAATGGCGTCCAGGCCAATTCGTCCATGGCATTTCCGTCTTCTAGTTGCCAACCTGGGCACGTATGAGCGCCAACGTGTACCGAAGATAATAATGCCCAGGACAGATTTTGAATTTGAAAGTGACTATTTTCTGGTTTGGGCTCGCTCGTTGGCTCACTTACTACCTACGAAAATATCGATTCTTTAATAAAAGTATTGTAAACATTATGTCAGACATTCGTACGATTTATCATTCCCCGTAACTTTTTATCATCTCTGGTGCAACGACTCATTGTCGAGTCCTCATTGCACACCTCCATCAAGATTAAAACTCGAGTGTTGCTCAAGAGAACCATAAGGAAATTTATCATTTCAAATCGATCTGTCTGTAATTTCTTACACATTTTATATCGTGTCCACATTTTCCAAGCTTTCCTTTTCCTTTAACATTGCGCCATCGATATTTTCATTTTTTGGATTTTTCTTTCATTTTTCGATTTTAATTCCCCTGAATCCAATTTCTTATTCAATAAAATTTCACATAAACTAATAATTAAATTATTTGATTAAAATAAAATATCTTTAATTATATACAATTCAAAGTTGATGAGATTAAGTTTTTGTGAACTTTGTTGATTAATACATCAAATTTTCTGTGCTAATTTAAATTAAGTATTTTATTATAATTAAAAAAAATAGTTTTTAATCAATATTTAAAGACAATTTCGATCTATTTCAAGCGAAGTAATAATATTAATTTATGTAGCGATACACAAAAACTAATATTCTAGTATTTCCAAATAAGCCGTATCCGTAAGTTTAAATTTAATTTTATATCTTAAAACTCTGAGGATTCTATTTTTAATTAAATTTTTTGTACTCACGAAAATACGGTTTAACCGTCAATTTTCTGTTTGCATTTAAAAAAATATTTAATATCTCGAAATATTCTACTTTTATTTAAAAAATGTATTAATCACACACACGCGGGCCCGCACACACACGCGCGCCTATGCATTGATTTATAAAAATCTATATTATATATAATATAATAAAGTAATTAATTAATACAAAAAGTGCATTCATATTGAATACATTATAAGCCAGATTTAATAATTGTATACACATGTGCATTAGTATCATAAAATGTTCATATAAAGAATAATTCAAGATCCAAGAGTGTACTTTCCAAAATAATTATTATCGGCTTACTTTACCTTACACATTAATTATAAAATTCAACCTTTGAGAATTACTTCTCAATTTAAAATAAGAACTTTTTCAAGTTAATAAAAAATTAATTTCAAATATTATAAAAATAATGAATTCACCCATGAAAAAACAATGTTTTGACGTCAGAATGGCCTCATTTTACTGAATTATTTCAGAAAGTTAAGATCACAGTGATATCTTTTTATTTCAAAGAAAGTACTAGACTTTTTTCGATAATATGTTTTCACGATAAATTTATCGAGGAGGCTACAGAAAGTCGCGTATTTTTTATTTTATTATTTAAGGTTAATTACTCGGTGCTCTCAATAATTATTTTCTTTCACTTTCAATCCAATTATCAAACTAACTAGATGCATAAATTTTACGTGTCGAAACCTTTGCATTTAAATTTCGAACTACAAGTAAATAAAATTGTTATAAATAAGTGAATCGAAAAAAAAAGTAAAAAATGTCAAAATGGCGACGTAACGTAAATCAATTTCAATTGAAAATCCATTAATTTGTTTGGATAACTTGTGTAATGAATACTTGCTAAGTAGTAACTTTCTAAGTAGGTATCGAATACAAATAAACAGGAGAAACTATGCCAGGACTTCTTCCTTGAGCATTCTTGAATAATCATGACAACGAAGATACCAGTTTCTATTGAATAATTCCGAAAAACATATATTCAACCTTTACCTCTTTAACCAAATAAAAGAGATGAAAGAGAAAGAAGAATTCGATTTCAAGGTCGTCTATGAATAAAGGCTGCATTGTCTCGAGAGAACTCTTGGCCATTTCATCGACGTTTCGAATCCGAAGAAGTAATCGTGAGGCGAAGCGAGGCATCATCGTATTAATCTCGAGTGCTTGGCCTCGGATGGTATTCAATTGAATTAAGCGTCCGCCATGCTTTCCACCTGGAGTCGGTATTTTTATCGGCTTTGTTATTTCAAGACCCGCGACCTCAGCGACATCGTCGGGTAGCCTGGCGCGCTCGGCCTCTCCGGTCATCCCCTCCCTCGGGCCCATAACACTCGAAATATCTGGGAACGTGATCGAACCTTCGGCGACGTAGAGCGAGGTCTCCTGCAGGTCGCTGTCCTCTTCCGTAAGCAGGAGCCGAAGCTGGACGAGTCCCCGAGCCTCGTGTTCTTGGGGCAAGGGCGGCTGATGATCCGCCGGCTCCTCACTCTGACCGAGCAGCAGAATCGAGCCGCCGACGAGGCTCACAGTCACTTAACCAACCAAAAATAAAAGATGCTCGTTCACTCGTGGAGCCAGGTCCGGTTTACTCAAGGTCTCGTCTTGCCTCGGGCACACGCGATCTTACCAAATCGGGCGACTCCCGAAACCAGTTGGACCCCAAGAGAGCGAGCGAAAGAAGCAGACCGAGAGCGAAACTACGACATTTTTTTGTCCTTTCGACACCGGGAAACGTGTTTTTCGCGAAATTTTCTCCGAATAAAACCCTGAGTAATTTACCCACAATTAGATAATGAAAAAAGCTGGAGGTGGAACAAACTGATTCTCGAGATAACTCAGTTTTTCAATAATTTTTCAACCGAGTTGTCTCGAAAATCAGTTTGACCCACTCGCTCTCCCTCTCCCTCGATCTCCTGTGGGTCTCCTCGGAAGCTCCTCGCGAAACAACACGAACCTTGAGTGTTGGGCCGGCGCAGAGGCGTCTTCGTGTTGTGCCTCATCCTGGGCTCATGGTCGCGCAACACCACGGACTGGCCGGGATTTGCGGTGCGCGCGCCACCGCGTCTCGGCTGTGACTGGCGCTTTCACCAGCTCCGAACCCACTTGGGCCCTGGCCGAGGAGAGCCGGACCCGCGCGGGGGAAGGGGTCACGAGTCCCCGATGAACCTCCTGACTGAGCCGGTGTCCGCGTCCGGGACGATGTCACTCGAGCAGAGCACTCTTGACGTGAAGCTCACTTCCCAATCGGGGCCTCTGTGAGCCTTATCGTGTCACGCACTCACTCTAGTCTGAGTTGAACCAGTGCTCAAGGACGCATGAGAGTATCATTACGTTGCAACATCTGCCTGCAGTTGCGTTTGGGTTTTCTTCGCTTGTGCACTGAATCCATTTAATGAAATGTTCATCACGAATTTAAAACTGGAGAGCTGACGGGCCCTGACTTAGGAATTTACCTTTGTTTGTTTTCTTTTTATTTACCGGTGCACCGTGCTTAAAACGTCATATTAACTCTTTATTGATGAAGGAACACAATGAAGAAAACATGTAATAAAAAAAGATGGTAAAAGCGATAAATTAGGCCCTGCGATTCGAAATTGATAAAAAATATTCATTTGGTAAACTGAAAAGGACAGGGTTCGCGGTGAAAATATTTCAGTGTCATAGTCAGGAGTAATGTATCTTTCCTGGTTTTCCATAAGTAACAAATCATTATTCAATCAATTCAATATGTCAATTTAACTCTCGATAAGATTTTAAAGGCGCGATTGCCATGCGTACATTAGATAAGGATCGAGATTTGAGGATAAAGTGCTGCTGGCAAACGAGGAATAAAAGCTGCAAGTCGTTCCACTTCCGAAACCCCGTTGGAGTAACTAATAAATTAGCGCGAAAAAAGCCGGTCTCAGCAGACGTTAGCAACAGGTTGTTAGTCTTAATTTGCAGATTACGCGAGTACAAGAGCAAGACCCGATCCTCCCTCGCCCTTTCGACCTTCCTCTTCACTCCGCTCTCCGCGAGGTAACGGATCCGGAGTCCGCGGAACGGCGACATCCAGATCGATTGACTCGAGACCGATTGACCTTCCCTGGCCCATATTTCATCCTCGTGTCCCCGGGGCCGTCGTCGTCTCGTCGACTCTGGGGCTGCTGACGGGGATTACGTGCTCTCACTCCGATACTATGCTACTTGTTTCGCTTCTATTCGTCTCTCCTCGGCCGCGAAATCTTTCTTATTTTCTTGCATAGCGTAGCTGCCAATTGCCAACTCCCGCTCTCACTCCTCTACCCACTGCTTTTCATTTTTATAAATGTTGTCGTTTACAGGTCGAGCCACCCTTTTATTCCCCGTCTTTCCTTGCTCCGATGTATCGATTTTGATGCCTTCCTACAATCCGTTTCCCCGTTCATCTTCCTAATAATGCCGCGTGTTAACTGAGAAATCGAACAAAATCAAGTACAGCAATACCTTAATAATCGGGCTTAAAAATTTGCTGATTTTTTAAAACATGCCACTTTGGCCAACCCCAGTAACCCTCGCGTGTGCAAACACTCGTTTTCCTTGAGAACATCGCTTATTCGATTATTATTTATTCGGCACCCTTAACCAGCTGTAACCTTGTATTCAAACCACAATAAACCCACCCAAATAAAAGAAATCGCTACTTGCATGCATTTAAACCTCGAAACGAATTGCAGTTTATTGAAAAATTGCACAACGGTTGAAAAGCAAATATTTTGTGGTTATATAATTTTTATTTTTAAATTAGATAATAAAACGAGTGAGCTCGTGATCAAATGTTGAATGTCCAATGATATCTGACACACATTAAGAATTTTAATTTTAATTATCCCTCATAATTAGAGTAGATTATTCAAAAGAAACACCCAATAAACAATGTGCATCAATTTAATATTTTAATTTTATAAGTTCGCAATAATTAACTGAGGAATTATCTTTTTATTTGATAGACACCAACACTTGCTAACCTCTTAATTACAAAAAAATTCTTGTCGGAATAGAAAAAGACAGTAAAATTTAATTAAATTACATTGTGAATTTGAGGAGAAATGGCGCATGCAAAAAATAAGAATAAAAATTTTCGTCTCGCTCGAGAATTCGTTTGTTACATTTTTAATTTTTCTCGGGCGCGCATTTGTTGGACGCACGCTATTCCCCGCGCGTACGGAAAAGAGAAACGAGTGAAAGAGAGAAAGAGAGAGAGATTAAGAGATTTTGTACAACATTCATAAGAAAAGAGCCAGCCCTACCCACAAAATACACATCGTCGACAACGGGAATAATTCAAATCAAATTTGCAGATTAATTAGCCCGGTACATCCGCTTGTCGTCGTCCTTCCCGTCACCCCCCTCCGCCCATGTACGAGTCCTCAGTGCTCTGGAGATTTAATCGGCCGACTCCTGAAGTACAACAACGAATTTCTCTCCTCGAGAGCCAACCCCGTCATGTAAATTTAAGCCGACGTACGCGCACGGCAACTGCGCCTCCACTCGCGGACACTCGACCTCATGCCCTTCCATTGTTTTCCACCCATGAACTTCCCGAGGCAAACCATCGGGAAACTCGGAAAAATACACGCGTACGTCAACTCCTCGCTCGTCTAATGACACCTTATTGTCATCGCACAAAGGACAGTCGACCAAAAAAGGAACAACACACCGGCGATCCTGGACCCACAGTGAGACCAGGCGAATCAATATTCACTCAGTGACAGCCAAAAGCTCCGGGTGATGGGGAATCCCGTACACTTTATTTTATATTTATTTATTCCGTCGTTTTTCCGTTTTCCTTCTCCACGATTTTCCTGACTGAGTGCACGACGACACCCAGTGAAAACTCCTGCCCTGGCTCCTCATTTTTCGGCGTGATAATAACGCAGTCCGGATCTCTGCAATTCTTTGCATTACTGGAACCGCCATTTTTTATCGCCGAGCTCTCAAACTTACGGGAGTTGCGTGTCATTTGAAAGATTTTGTTATTTCTTATCAGCGAAAATCTCTCTTCCTTTATGTTCCACTACATCTCCGAGGATTCTTTAAATATTTTAACAATCTCAGCATTCAAGCTACTCTTCTTACTTGATCTTATTTGATTATAAAAATGAACTGCTCGAATGATTATTCACAACATACTGAATAAATGTAACAAACGAGTGAATCTATTAAATATGTTGAATGATCTTAATAATGAAAAATGGCAAATGTAAACTCAACATCATCAATTTTTCATTTCTCAAAAGTCTCCGGCAAAAATTTGTTATTCGACTTCAATAGCAAAATGCGTTAATAACCAACTCTGTTCCAAAACGATGTTAAAATATTATTCCCTTTCTTTCTTTTTTAATGTAAAATTATAAAAACTACATATTTCTCTAAAGTATTTATTAATTATTTATATACAAGCAACCATTGCTCTAAATATTTCTTTCGTTATTTATTATAAAACGTTGTAAATTATTGAAAAATTTCACGTTTATTTTATAGTGAAAAATATTAAAATTTCAATGTACTTATATTTTTTACAATATATTTTCTAATGATTTTAAACTATTAATGTTATGGAATACCAAAATAAGATATTTTAATTAATACATCTAGCTAGAATAATGTTTGTATACACTTTAATCTTTGCTTTTAATTAAATTCTGACGAATAAATACAAAATTTTAACAAAATAATAAACATCGATAATGTAATCAATATACATTTAAAATTACATACAACTATTTTCAGTTTGAAATTATAAAAATATCAAACTTTTAAGCGTATTTTAAGATTTGGTATGAAATGTAAATTACAGAGTAGAGCTCTCATAAAATTAATGGTAACTTTATTTGATTTCTTTACAAAGTAATCACCTGGAAGCTGCTTGTATATTCTTTCCACGATACAAAGTAAAAAATACTACTACACGTAGATGAAAATAAATTTTAAATATTTGATGCTCTTTAACCAGATATGCTTTAACGAGGATTTTTCATCGTGAATAAGAACAGAAATTCCATTAACACGTACGAGCCAAGAGAATCATAAAGTTCAGTGATTCTGCGTCACAAGCGCCAGGTGTGTACGATCAGGTGAATGATTACTGCACAAAAATTCTAGCCCAACCCAATACTAAATCATCGATTTGGTAAAAGTGGTATTTAATTCCTTTGGGATCAAGGCATTGGAGAAAGTTTAACTGTGTGTTCCTTTGGGCCAATCGTGATCAAAATGATTTGAGATATGAATCAGATTTTTTCTTTAATTTGACGCTGCATAAATTGTCTTATAAATTATAATAACGAAGTCAGCATACAATTCCTCATGGATTTAAGGATTTTTCTGATGCACGCAGAATGAAAATTTACGATATAAGGATTGTAACTTACTTTTTGTATTATTTCTCGCTCGACAGTTAACTCAACGACTGATTAATTCCTGGTTATTTTCTTTGTTGTCGACTAATCAATTAGGTTTTGAGATTTTAAATATACAATTCTAACTGTAATAATTATAAAGGTACACTTAACGAGCCTTGCAATCTCGGCTTTAATTGTTTAGGAATTACGAAAATTTGGAAATATAAAACGTTAAACAATTTTCATATTTACAATTTTTAAGATTTACTATACATATTTAAGCTACATATTTAATATATATGATTTAATTGCTAAGTAGATTATTTAAAATATTTATTTAGATTTTAATACAAGAAATATTTTTTATATAATATGCATTAAACAAAAGATTAAGAAATCAAAATGAAATACAAAAAAAATGAGTAACACTATATTGTTACTGGATAGTATGAAAATTTTTAATATTACGTCATGAATTCATTATTTTTCATTCATTGTCTCCTTGTCAAAGAGACAAACTTACTAGTCCGAAATTAAAAATTTTTTTCTCTACTTACAGAGTAAGTTTTTATTGTGCTCCGTGAACAATATTTTCCTCCTCTCTGGAAATGCCAAAGAAATTCCATCATTTGAACTCAAATGTGAAAACTTTGAAGGTCTTTTGTGTAAAATTAGAGAAAAGGTTAAATAAAAAGTAACCAGAGCATCTTCGAAAGAGTGTCTTTGTAGAGAACACAATATTGTTCTGTTGTCGTGATATGCCAAAATGGCAAAATGACAACAATTTCGCCTAAATTCTTCCATGTCTCCACCGCGTTATATTGCAAATTTTTCATTACCAAAAGCAAAAATCAGTATTCGAGCCGCACTCTCCTTTCAACAATTCAATTTTAGCATTTCATTTTGCATTCGCAAAACGAAGATTGTTGATTTGGCCGTGTACATTTGTGGGCGCGAGTACACAAAAAGAAATGAGGAAGAAATGAGAAAAAACCCGCATCATAAGAGTCCAAGACTGAGATCCACGAGTCAAAACATAATAAAGCGATCATCAGCAGCTCTGACCAACCCTCAATGGAGCCGTAATAATAATGTGATGCGTGCAAGGGGGGGGAGTGCAACCCCGATTAACCTGCTGCGTAGATGCGATTTGTGGTCAACGGACTTCCGAAAACCCCGAACAACTCCGCCAAAGTGAAGGACGCGGTAGCTCACTACTCGACTCGACTCGGCTCACGACCTCCTGGTGCGCGTGTTCTTTGCGAAATGCACATCCCTAGGGACCGCGAATCATATGCTCACCAGAGTGGCCTCGGTCCTCGGCTGTGGGGAGACAGGCTCGGCGCATTCCTCCGCGACTCCCCGTCGATCTGCTGGAGCTCTTTCTCGAGGCCCTGGACCTTTGACGGCGAATCCTCCTCGACCAGCGCTGCCCGGACAACTTCTTTTTGCTCGGGGAGCTCGGCTCAGTTGCAAGTTTGGCTCTGCAAAAAATGAGTCAAGGATGAGTTAGGTCCCTTATCCCGTGATTTATGGACATTTAATACTAAATGAGACCGCGAACTTTTCATGGGAGATATCATGAGGAAATTGAATACTCGAGGGGATTTATTTGAAATGTGCAGCTCTTTGTTTTTAATTAATATTCCTTCACCTTGCCCACTTTGCTGTATCAGTTTACCCATAAATAAATATACAAAAAATTGATATTAAAAAGAAAATACATGAAAAACCTTTTTCCAACTAATTAAATAAAAAAGTTACAACAATTGTTAATGTAAGAAAATGCCTTTGTGCACACTTTCCGACTCTCGAAAAAAGACTAATTTCTCCTCTTTTGTGTTAAACGATTGCGATGCATTGAAAAAATTTGAGAAATAACAATAGCATGACACATATGTAGGTCGGCATTCATAAAAGAAAAGAGTATTCTGCGTATTTCAGTTTCTAAATTAGCAAATAATAGCAGATATTTTTCCTGTTACAGTGAATCCACTAAGAGAAATTACTTCCTGACGCGCAGAATTTTATAAAGAGTAGCGACTCGCGAATTTAGAGGCGAGCCTTTATCTTACAATAATGCTTTTGCCTGCTTTTGCCTGCTTTTGCCTGCTTTTGCCTGCTTTTGCCTTTTGGCGCTAGCGAGATTCACGAAACATAAATCCGAAGGCGCTCGAACAAACGCACAAGATATTAAAAGTTTTGTAACTTGTGACTGAACCGGTGATCCTCTTGTTACTTACTACGCTTTTGTGCGTAGGAGTTCGATAATGCACATTAATCCTGCGCCAAGTGAAAGGAAAAATAATTCAAAGATGCTATTCACCGTTGTAATAGCTATTTAACAAGCTGAAACAATTTTTCCTTTCACTTACTCGCGGTACTCCTTTCATTTTAATGGTAATTCGGGAATAATGATAATTTCAGAGGAAAGAGATTACAATCGAGAGATTACAATTATATTCCGTTTCGCGAGCAACCCCAATGGTTCAGAAATTTTTGCCTTTGGATTCACTGCTGATTAAAGACATCGGGCCATCATCTGTGCGAGGATGCACGTTTTAGGTGAACTACCCGTTTTCCACGATGTGGAGAGCCGTCTCATCGAGATCCTCCCACTCCGACTCCTTGTCTTGGTGCCCGGCAGATGCTATCGAGCCTTCGTAGATGCTGTTAATGCGCTCGTGACACTCGACTCGCGGAGGCAACCCCACGTCGTCGTAGACGTCCTCGTCGCAGGCCGCATTAGCTGGCATCACGTCATCGTAGAGCTGGTCGTCGTCGTAGGGCGGGTTCTCTGGCGGGACCGGGCCAAGTGGACCGACGTCATCATACGTATCTTGCTCTGGCTCCTCTTTAGCCTCCCCGGGCGTCGTCTCCTGGAACAAACGATCCTCCTGTATGCCGCTGGTTTTCGCGATGGATTCGAATGATATTAATTTTGGGGAGCGGGGCGTTATCCGTGACGCTGGGATGAGTAATGGAACGCGGGGCACGTGCTCGGAAGTAATAGCACGATTGACAGCCGATCGCGTTGTTCAGATTTTCCATTTGTTTACCCGATATTTTTTCAACGCACTCACGCAACAACTACGAATACCTTAAACGTCCCTCACAGCTGACATTCGCTTGCGAAAGGAATTTTATTTTTATTTTCCATTAAATCCGCTGCTCATAATCGCTGTGTGATATTTATTCTTAAATCAAACTACTCCTCCACCGATATCAACTGCAAAAACTGAAATTGATTTCTATTCTTTAAATGTGTTTGTCCTCTTGTTTACTCGACCTACTAAATGAGATTATGCTAATTTACGACGCGAGCATTGTTATTATTTTTATAATAATTATAATTTTGAGCTTAAGGGGAGAAACCTGTAGCAAAGGTGCCTTGTGTTTAACTCAGCTGATAAGTAGTAGCTTCTAATTGAACTGTATATCATGCGTTTATATTTGGCTCAAGACAATTGCATCTAATACTTCTTTTTTCACATCTGTACGATTTAAGGTATTTAAAATTTTGTGTACAGTAATACTATTTTTATCTTTAATTTATGGACTCAAAGATAAAACTAAAAATATCAAGTTACCCATCGATTATTTTTACGGTATTTACCCTTCGTGTGATTGAGTGTAGTTTAAACAATTAAGTTTAATTTTGTATTGTAATTGACAAAAATATTAATTGCAATAAATATTTAAATTATATTTTTAAGGCGTGTTTTATTCAAATGGATAGCTTATGTATTTAGCATCTAATGTAGAAACAAGTAATATAAATTTATCCATACTCTACATATTGCAATTATGGTGATGCTACCAAACAACTAAAACTAGTTATGTTAAATAAATTTTAGTGTTATTGAAAGTACCTTAATTTATTAATTTTATAATTTAATCGTATTTATAATGCTAATTTATCAGTGCCACTTGACGTATACTTTTAATGTGAAAAACAATTACTTATTTAAACAAATTTAAAAACTTGAATCCGCACAACTTTAAACATTGATGCATTTCAAAATATTCATTCAAAATATTAACCATTGGATAATGGTAACTACAATATACGATGTATTAAAATGTAATAAAGTCTTTTCGTCGGCAAAAATATTCTGAAAGTGAATTGAAAAAATAAAAATTTATTCGTATGCAAGCTCTTATCCCTATTGTTCGTCCAAACAACATTGTATTACAAAAAGATTTTTATCGAATACCAATTCCTGAAATTAATCGTCAAATTCAGGTATTATCTTTAAATAACAAGAACTTTACAATCTGTTTTTGTCTCAAGCGACATACTATCATTATAATTCAAAATCAAATAATACTTGTTTTCACTAATCAACGAGAAACACCAGTGCAGTGCGAGATTCCAAACTCCTTGATTAAAACTTAAATCAAAAGAAAGAAATTCCAATTCAACAGGAAAGAGAGTGGAAAATAAAAATAGCAATAGCTTTTCCCCGTGTAACAGTTCAACAATATTAAAATAAACATTATAATTGTCACGTTTCAAAAAGTGGCCTCTAAAAGAATACGAAAAAGAAGAAGTCATAAATTTATAATTTGGTTGATATTGTTGTGAAAAGTGTTTAGATATCAGAGTTTCTGCTCACGAAGCAATATTTAACAAAAACCTCACGATTCATCGAGCGCACGCGCATCAACTCTCCAAGCCATTGATTGTGTATTATTTATACAAGGAAATAATATTTTTACAGCGGTGATCCAAAAAGAAAAAACTCGAATTTCATCGCATGCACTGTAAGTAATTTCGTTCGTCGCGAAATTACGTAAAATCCTCGTAATACAAAGCGATTGCACAAATACCGTAAAATCTTTAATGCATTGTGTGGAAAGTGGTACTCTACTCTATTCCTCTGCTAATTTCTCTTCAACTTTATTAATACCACTTACAAAAATATTCTAAATATTTGAAACAGTTAGATCGATCATTAAACTCGTTATTTATTGCGTTGCTATTGTTTTTTTGCATGCCAAAAAATTAATTTTAATTCTTTACATTAAGACATATCACCGACTCATCATAATATTATTTTGTTTTATAAAAGTAAAAACATCAATAGCACAAGCATTATTACATTATACAAAGTTTACAGATACAATTGTATGCCTGTATACCTTTATCTAATATACCTTACACAAATATTTTAGGATCTCTTCGTTACATTTTTATCTGCTGATGTTAGAAAAAATATTTTCTTCAAACAGAGTCGACATCGCGCAAATACATGTATGTTTCCATATATCATGGAAAATTAATTTCTATGATTAAAAAGCACATGATTTTGTAGGAAAAATTTAATCATTTCCATTTACAATTGATTTTTCTTCATCAGCATTTAAACGTCTATAATTACATTGAAAAATTTATAAAAGAATTTACAATTTATAAAAGATTACAAAAGAAATGTGTTTTATTGTTAGATTAGTTGACATAAGTTACTAGTTACGTATCAAATCTAATAAGTGAACAATTTAAGATTAATATATCTTTGAAGATTGTGTAGTTTTCTATTTTGTTATAAAATAAATCGATTCAAGTTTACAATGAAAAATAGCGATATATAAATCCTGTCGTAACATTACACAATTGATAAGCAGCATATCATTTCATGAATCTTGAGTTCTTTTAAAAAAACTACTTCTTTAATAACCTTCAGCTCGCGCTTAAATCTATTGACGTTTCGATACTTCTTATGCAGTCTATACATGATTCTATATTGTAAATAACTTCCCATTAAAATCATTTTCTGCTTTTGCTATACTGATCAAAGTAGGAAATGCATTGTTTCTTATGCTATTTCTGTTGAAAAATTACAAAACTAGATTACTGTTTGTCTAAATGGTTATAGACTACTATTTTTCATTCAATAAAAGTGCTTACACTCCGAATACTCCAAAACTTAGAGCTTATGCAGTAATACATGCACGTCCATGTGAAATTTCGCACCATTAAAGTTACCGTTAAAAATACCATCTTTTCTAACAAGACGAGTGCACCAGACTCGTTAAATACATGCACACGAGACGAGAAAAGAAAACAAGGAGGGAAAAGAAAGGTAGAGAATAGAAAAAAACCCCTTGTACAAAGATGAGAGGACATTGTTTTTCCTTTAAAGATAAGGCAGACGAGAATGAGCAATTAAAGCTGAAGAAATAATAGCGAGGCGATGGCAATGCAAAGAATTCGAACCCCCGGGGGAAAAGGGGAAAACCAACCGTCGCGGGACCTTCAAGATAAAAAACACTCGGCATTCGCTCGTGCGAGCAAAGAATTTAACGGGAGTCCTAAACACATATTTTAAAATGATATATAATATACATTAAGTCATGCGGTGTGCACTTCTATGGACTACTCACCACTACAGCCTCCAATGGACCAACGTCGTCGTAATTCCCGTAATCGGGCAGTCGGGTCCAGGGAATGCTGTCCAGGTCGCCGCGCGTCGCCGAGGCCACGTGGACAAAATTACTCGGCAGAGAGATGTTGACGGACCTGAGCTCGTCACGCGAGAGACTGTGGCATCTTCCCCCATTGTGGACCTTGTCGGGGCAGACTCCGAGTAACTTGAGTGACAAACTCTTGCTCGCGAGCGTCCGGGACTTTCTGTAGTAACGACGGCTGGTCACAGGCACATAGTGCAGGACGTTTTTGGCGAAGGTAAATTCCCGCCTCTCAGGCTTGTCATCCTTGTGAGTCTCTCGTCGAAGCTGCACTTTTTCCTCTTCGTCTTTCGAGGGTGGGGCCTCCTCTGTCTCCTGAACAAAAATAATTGAGTCGCGAGTTAAAAATGCGTGGAGCGCCATGGAATCCTGGCACTGGGCACTGCGATATCGACGAAGCTTTTATTAACTTTTGTTAGCTTATTTTGATAGGAGATTCTACTTGTGTTTCTGACGCGATCAATTAACGGACACGACAATCTTCCAGCTGATCTTTTACCTTATTACCTTTTACCTTTTTCTTACAATTTATAGTGAATGAACGGGAAAAAGTGAGGAGAATTACTTCGTGTAAAAGAAATACTTGGAAATTTCATAAATATAAAAGATGCCGTAATGAAGATATAAATAAAATATCTAGTTAATCTGCTTATAAAATTAATTGTTCTTGATAAGCTCCAAAAGAAAGAGATTTTTTACGCGAGTTTTCACGCACACGCACATTGGAATAGTTGTTTAGTGCGGCGAAAAGTATACTCGAGGATGCACATTGAACTTGTTTTACTGGATGCTGTTGGTAATGAGGGTAATTCGTCATCCCATTCGCAAGGAATCGCGGGTAATTTTTTCCCGTTCATTTCTATTTAATGGGTGCTAAGAAGAAATACAGGTGGAACAGGTGCAACAGGTGCAACAGGTGCAACAGGTGCAACAGGTGCAGCTGAAAAACCATGCGATGATGATTAATGCTCGTGCAGCATCGCAACAGCCACAACAAGTTTGCGATCCCGTTTAATTACCAATGTTGACTTATTTTTTGATTTAGTGTTGGGCGGGAGCTTCTCGGCTCCACGCCCAGCAGTTAACGTCCGGAGCTATTAATGTCAATCGACGTCCATCAAAAGCGCAGCCCATTGTGGAATTTATTGGATTTATTGAAAACTGAGCTGCGGTAAAGGGAGAATTCATCACTGCATTCCACACGTGTTCGCATTCCGCGTATTCCAGGCATGCACACGATCCTTACCCAAGTCGCAGACGGGAATCCGTCGGGATGCATTCGTCACAGGGTAATCGAGGGGAGCTTCCGGGCCAGAGCATCGCGTCCGAAGGCTGAGCGGTCATCCACCGACACCTGGGTGACCGGCCCCGGGACGACAAATGGGCTCGCGAGCTGTTAACCGGTTAACGGTCGTGCGTTTCTCATCCGAGTCGCATTACGTCGCTGGGCCTACTTTCACTCGCCGTTCGAGAGTCGAATCAAGTATCTAGTTCGAGGTATTTTGACCGGGAATCAACGACACAGCCAGTCGAGCGAACCGGATGATAGGTCTCAGATGATAATAACGAGGACGGAAATATGCAAAACGCCGTCGTACCCAGATCGCGGAAGTACGGCCCATGGAATTTCCGATCAGCCGTCACTCCTATCATCATCAACTGATTCAACTTTACTCGCTCTCGAAATTATGCACATTAGTTTTATTTGGATATGGTTGGATGCATGACTACGGAGTTTCATCGAGTGGTCGCCCTTAAACGTTACAAGCGGCAACATCGATCGACCAACCGCCGATAGCAGACATTTTTCAGAATTACAAAATGTTATTCAAATTTTTTAATTATTGAAAAACTAATCAGAGATGTGGTTTGTCGGATAAATACCTGTATTTTAATATTTTTTATTTCGGAACATAGCGTTCTCGCTTCGTTACAGAAAACGACTTTGATGTTTACGATTGATTTCAATGATGAATTTAATATCAATAAATGTTAATTTGGAAAGAATTTGCATTTCAGAGATAGAAAGGTTTATTGTCGCATAATCAATAATCAAAATTCAAGAACAAAGATGTTTTACAATAAATAAAATAAACTTTATCGGACTCAACACGTGAAAAATATAATCAATACTAAGTAAAGACAATACATGTAAATTTATATTTGTGACCAGCAGAAATCGTTATACGTTTATATTTCTAAAAAACTGCATCACCTTGGAAAAAACCATAAGAATCTTACATTTTAATTTTTACAGTTAGTACATTTTAATTTTTATTCAAAGCACACACAATGAAATGTTTTATATTTTGATGTTTAAATATAAAAATAAATAATTCGCTTCGGTAAAATCACAAATCATTGCACAATAAAGCGATAAAGATTACAAAATATTCTTGTATGAAAAGTACTTTTAAATGTGTAACAACTTAAAGGAGGAATTAACGGTAAAAACGGGGTTTGTCGAGATCTCAATTTGTAATAAATAATACGGAAATTAATAGTGAACTTGTTTGGAAACGGGAGAGAGAGAGAGAGAGAGAGAGAGAGAGAGAGAGGGATAAAGAGGGAAAAAGTTAAAAAGAATGAAAGATACAGCTTGAAAAAACATGGGAACGGGATGTAAGTATCTATTAAAAACATAGAGAGCTAGATTTTGAGATAAACTAATCAGTAAGAATGTGTGTATTCGGACGAAGTAAAACACTCTAATAGTTAAATATTTTGAAAAACGTACGAAACCGTTCAAACGGAAAGCAATTTAAAAAACATCAAATCAGAATATCATTGTGATATAAAATAAAGTAAAAGTTTAGCAAATTATCAATATTCAGTCAGAGAGGAACATACGTACATTTACTAGATATTCGAAACAATACCTATCAAGACTGGCAGAACACGAAATTATCAGAAGAGTATGAAACGAGAAAAAAAGAAATAGAAGAAAGAGAGAGAGAGAGAGAGAGAGAGAGAGAGAGAGAGAGATCAAATCACCACATGTTACAAACACATTGAGTTAGAGGGGGAAAGTAGAAAATTGGCGTAAGCGTACCAGCTTGTCTGCGTCTATACATGTGAGAGAGAAACATAATGACACTGATTTCAAAAGCAGTTTAGTGGAGCTACTGAATGCAAGAGGCACAAATGTCAGAAGGAACGAAGCACAAATACTTGGGATGCGTATCTTGTCTCGACACCTCGTGGGGAAATCCTCAACATTCAACGCCGACGAAGAAACGGTCAGGACGATGAAGATACCACGCCACTTGCGTCCCGACGCATGCCTATATCGTGATTCGGTGACTCTGACCTTGGCTGGGAGCATGGAGTCGGCGGGCAGCAGCTTCAAGGGCAGACTGGTCCTGCTGAGTGCGAGGCCCTCGAGGCTCGCGTAGACGAGCTTCCCGGGGTGCGACTGCCGCTCGCCGTAGAGGAAGCTCCGGTTGGCGAGGGGCCCGGGGCCCATCATTTTGCCACCGCGTGTGACTCGACTCGCATCTCACCTGAGCGAGGGAGCGCGCAAACTGTCGACTCTGCGATCGAGCGCAACGACGACGGTGACGGCGACGGCGACGCTCGATCGCAGAGGTTCGCCGGCGTCGTAGCGGAGGGGCGAGAATCGCGTCACTGGTGCACGCAGGTGGGGGCCAGCCGATCGCACCCGGGCCCGATGACTCACGGACTCGATCTTCCTCGGACTCTTACCTCCCCCAGTCTCCCTCCTTCGCTTCAAGGTTGGTCCATCGTCGAATTCCCGAGATCATGTAGCATCCGGCTGGACCTAAACGGTGGCGACTCTGCCCGGAGTCCACCAGCCGGATGCGGAAACAGTAAAAGAAAATTGAGGTCGGAGCGGTGTGTGTATGGAGGGAGATTGAAATGGAAGTGTGAGGAGAGAAGAGAGAGAGGGGAGGGAGGGAGAGAGAGAGAGAGAGTAGTCGCCGCATTCCATAGAAACTGACTCTCCGACCGCTACAGGGAATCCGCAAAGTCCCTGACGAAAATCTGAAGAACCGGTGAAAGGATTACGAACGAGGTTCCAAAATTACTTTGGGCGGCATTTCAGTCTTGATTCGTCAACCGAGATCCGGAAACTCGATCTTAAGCACGAGAAATTAAATCCGTTTCTTCTTGAAAATTTGAGCATGTTCTCGACTCTCGGATAGCGAGAAAGTCTTGTTATTTAACGATGATAACCTTAAAAACTTCCACTCGCCGAATATCAAATCTGATTTCGATAATTTCGTAAATTACAGAAAGGGCGTTTCGTAAGCACTTAGTTAACGACACCTAATATCAATTTATATTTGGGAATCTCGTCATTAACGACACAAGCTTCGAATACAGAGAATTCTCGAAATGATTGATTACATCTTAAGGGCGTTTTAAAAATTCGATTCAGTAAAAAACCATAGGTCACTCTTCCAATGATGGGGAGGTCAATAAATGTAGAAGTGGAATCAGTTTAAAGAGGAAAATCAAAGATGTGTTGGAAATTTTAAAATTTAAATTTTAAAATGAAAGGGTGCGAAAAGCAACTAGTGATTGCGCAGATTCGATGAAAATTTTGCACCGACTGGTCCATTTGAAAGTTTTTCTCTCACAAAACTCGGCTAATCAGGCTTATTTGGTTCATTCAATTTATGTAATTTATTTGAGGATCGACCGACTCACCTCTAACTCTGGAAGTGCTACAAAAGGCACTTCACTTTATATTCCGTAGGGATGAACGCCAAGGGTGGAGACCCGTATTTTTAAATGTAAAACATCCGAGTGAAATAAAGTCCGCGAGGGGCTGAAAACTGAGGGTAAAACTCTTGGAACATTACCAAGGCTTCCAAGAGGAATGGACATTTGAAAGAGATTGGGGGGGATGAGCCGAGAGGATGGTGTGAGGCGCAAAAATGTCCGATTCCAATTGCGATTGGGGCCCGATTAGATCGGTGTTATTATCATTATTATTAGATTAGTCTGCTTTCGCGTGCAGACTTGGGCTGGCCCCCCGCGGTAAGCCCCAGCTCCACCCCCACCCACTTGGCTTGGCCTTGTGACATAATCGCGCGGGAAACGGCGACTGAAACCCGGGATTCAGTAGTCACCAAGCAGCCGTCCAATCGACACTTCGCCGCCGTTATGTCGCTCGACCAGGTACGTAAGAGCCCGTGTTTTACTTGCACAACCCCTTTTCTCGAGGCCGATGATCAGAGGATATAATAATGTCCAAGTACGCGGTTCGGCTGCGGTTCAAAGGTCGAGTGGACAAACGCAGCTGCGTTTTCCAACTTTTCTTTTCTGACTTTTCCAACTGATCGTGCCAAACCTACCTTCACTCGCGTATACAGTGTCATTTCTCTGGTTTATTTTGCAATCGCAGCTCAGCTGTCAATCCGAGTAATTACATCTGCCGCAACAAAAGTTTTTCCGAGGAGATGGAGAATAATAATCTCGTGCAGGACTCGCGCTCGGATGAATTCGCTGAGAATTTTGTCGCACTTACCTTTTCTTCGGTATTTGCCTGGACTTGGAACTCCTGGACAAAGAACATTCTCAGCTTCGCATTCATAAATAAGTCGGTTCGTGAAAATGGAAAATGAAAACTAAGCAATTAAAATACTTACGTTGGGTATGTGTTACCGGTCGCATGAGTGGATGACATTGCAAATTTACTCCGCTCACAATTAGGTTATCGTGATCCTCGTGTGCTTTTTATTAATATCAGCGTTTGGAAGTTCCTTTCTCGAAAACATCATTGCATGTATTCAGTGCTTTCGAAATTTAATTGAAGGTTACATAAAAAAAAAAAAAAAAAAAAAAATTACAGTCTACACTCTCGGAACTCTAAATTTATTAAAGATTTTAATTTCCTAGAAATACAGGTGAAGCGTAACATTAGATCAATCAATTGCATGCATCAATCGCTTTAAAAGTAATAATGTATTTAGATTTATAAATTATGTAAATATTCGCGCAGATATTCTGATTTTCGTGTAGAATGGCCAATTAATATATGAACATTATTTACCAGCACGAGTTACATTGAAAGCAAGATTAACTATCATTCACAAACTCTCCGAGATTGATTGAAAGATAAAACATTGACGCTGTAAATCAAGGTGTTAATATTTAATTGTAATGAAACTCGATTCGTCAATGCGATTGGGAGTATCTAATACCTCTTGAATGTAACAGCCTCGGCGTTACTTTTTGCGATAATGACTGCTAAAATTAAAATCACTCTTTGCCATTGCTGTTTATCAGAGATTTGAGGATGCAGCCGAAAGAATTAAGGGTCTACAAAAGCGCCCAACGGACCACGAATTGCTCGAACTCTACGCACTTTTTAAGCAGGGATCGATCGGTAACGTCAATACAAGTAAGAGAATAAATATTTATTTGTACACGTAGCTCGATCGCCAAAAGTAACAAACATTTTTTGCGCATTAAAATATTCATGAATCTACGCGTAAACGGTTTCCAAAAATCCAACTCTACTCTGCCATGATATTTCTAATTTAAATTGTTTCTTTTAACTATTAATTTTTTTAATTTTACTAGATCTTAATATTTTTATCAGTGATGATTTATTGATATTTTCATTGTGTGAATATGGATCTTTGATTTTTCAAATAATACAATTGATATTTATAGGATGCAAATTTGTCAATATATCTTTGCTTTTTCTCCCTTTTAAACTAAAATAATCGCTTAATAATTAATTTCATCTCTTTTAACTAAAATATATTATAATTGATAAGAACGAATAATAAAAATAAGCGATAATGAGATTGTTTATACTTTTGTTATGAATTGTTTATACTTTTTAATCTAGATTCACTGCAATAAGCAATTCAACAATCACGTGCCAAAAAGCTAAATTAATTAACCAAAATTATTGTGTAGCATATTTTAACATAAACTTCTTTCATGGATAGCGTTGAAATAATGAATAATACAAAAAATTTCTTTCTTGGCCAACTTTTTATTTTACCACAATAGATCGCAAAAAAATCGTTTTTCAAATATTAACAGTTTTTTTTTTTTTTTTTTTTTTTTTTAAAGTATTTACTATTAGTAAATTTAAAATTTAATTTGTTATTCCGCGATAATCAAATAAAATTGCCTAAAAAGCATTTATTAGTAATAGTATTAGTAATCATGAATATCTTATCAACACGAGGCAGTAAGAAATATCGCTTAAAACATGATGAACTGTATAATGTTTGCTACTTACAATACACATATTCTATTTTTTACAGTTTTCTGAGTATTTCGAGTGACTTGATAATGAAATGGTAATTTTTCACTTTTTCACCTTTCGCAAAGTTTTTAAAATCGAAACCAAAAAATCTGATTACATGCCAAATGCTGGCCGGCTTTGTTGAGATATTTCAAGCTTTCCTTAAAGAGATGTCTTTTGCTGACATAAAATACATTTAATTTGGCATCCGTAAAATGAAATAATGTTTGCACGTGATTTCAGCTTTACGCACAAAAGCAACTCGACAAATTGCAACTGCGTTACTTTCTCTCTTTCTTCTCTCATCTCCCATTCAGCTTAGTTATTGCTGGTGCTTTAATAAAATAAATATCTAATTTATACATACTCTACGCGAAAAAATTTTGCCGTTTGAAAGGAAGCGAGACCTTTTTCTGCCTCACCAGGGATACATACATGTATACACACTGTCTCTGCTAACAAATTTTTGCTATCGACTAAAGAAAAACTTACGGATAACAAGAACATGTTTAAAATCTTGACAGCAAGTTTTTTATTTATTCAACTGTAGATAGAAAAAAATTTCACGAATATCCGACTTAAAAACCCGTTGACAATTTTTTAACTTTTTTTTATAGAGTTTTGTAAATAATATCTGTATTTTATACCCACAAAAATTTGGAACTCAAATACTATATATTCATTTTACTTTCTACTCTCATCTCCGCGATGACGCAATCAATAATATGCATTTAATTGATCCATCACCGACATCGCGTATATTATCAATTACTTTTCGTTTTTCAACCATTTTTTATTATTACATTTTTTAAATCATTTTAAAAATATCCTAAAACGACTTAATGAATAATACATTTTATAAATCACATTTTTGTTTGGATTGTTATTAACTCCAAATTGCACACTATGTCAATTTTTAATCATAATAAATTTAATCTATCGTGCACTTTCCTATTTGCGATTCATAAAATCTTCAAGACGTTAAAAACGCGATACACCGTAGCAAATTATCAACTCGTTAAGTTTTTGTATTTAGTACTTTATAGAATAAATGTTCAAATAATATAGTAATTGATATATCATTGGTAGCTTATTGTTTATTTAAGTAGCAAAGCTAATCTACTTGAACATGTATTGATCCACATACTCACGTTGTCTTCAAATAAGTTTCATACTCAAAATATGTTAACAGTAATTTAAAATAATTATACTTGGGTTAAAAGAGACATTGAGACGGATAGATGTAAATTTTTTATGAAACCGGATGGTCTATTCATTTTTCGCAAGCAAAATCTAAAAAAAACAGTCTCGGACACACAAATAATACATAATCTCTATAAAGCACAAAATGATCCGAATGATAAATATTCTTGTACATGATGGAAACTAGTAGAATAATTGCATCGCAATCAAAATAGGAACATTTTTTAAACTTATCGGAAAGTAAAATGTTAGCTTGACGAGAAAGTCGTACTTTTAATTTAATAATTAATTTAAAAAATTTCGGAAAAAAATTGATTCACTAATGAATATTTTATCACATGCCAACTATTAAACTCTTTATGAATTTTACATCCGAATAAGATGAGGGGAGACAAAGAGACTTCATTTGAATTTCAAATCAAGCAAAGACTTCGGATCATTATTTTCTAAAATAAATTACCTACACTTTCGCGATATATTTTTTTGTCAAGGTGATATTAAAATTTTGCTCCAAATGCAGGTAAACCAGGAATGTTTGATCTGAAAGGCAGGGCGAAATGGGACGCATGGAGTAGCAAGAAGGGGATGACTACAGACGAAGCTAAAGAAGCTTACATTAAATTCGTTGACATGCTGCTCGAAAAGTATGCGGTTTAGTTGGTTTTCATTGGTGACTCTACATTAATTCACGTAACTTAGGAGTTTCTTGCCTTTTTACCCTTCTTTATTTTCACAAGCAACTTTGGATGGGATTATTTATAGAGATTCTATTTAGATAGACTAGTTCCACATTTGATGTTCCCCTTACTATTCTATAATTGTTTTCTTGTTATTGATAAACTGTTGATAATAGCGTAGAATTATACTAAATGAGTTGTGTAGATGTTAAATCATAAATCATTAATTATTAATTTAATTAATTAATTAATCAATTAATCAATTAATCAATTAATCAATTAATCAATTAATCATTGTACAAGGGGTTTGACCAATCCAATCCCTGTAATTCTAATATCATGAAAGCGGTTTTTAATAATTAAACAAATGTAACAAATGATTCGAAGGAGGCATTGCAAAGTTTTTTGTTTCGTTTTGTTTTTTTTTGTTGTTTTTTTTTTTTTTTTTTTTTCTTTTAAAATAAAGAAAATGTTTATGCAAATCAAATTAAATTATCCAATGATTGTACAAAACTTCGCAATGTTGAAACTCTTTCATCCATACATTTCAAAGTAAATCTGTGAGTTTGTAAAAGCAAATGTTACGCTTTATCACAATAGTGGTTTATTTGTACAATAAATTAATAAAGTGTGATGCACAATTTGAATCACAAAAAAAAATTTGATGTTTCAAATGCATGAACTTATTAAATTTTATATTTTATGACCCCCATCCATTACCTCGTGCAGCGGCAATTTTCGTCATAGGTTACTTATATGTATGAAAAATGCTCTCAACTTCGCTCCGCCTGACTTTGAGTGCTATTTAAAATGGGACGAATTTCCCAATTGTAAAAAAAAACTCGTAAAAATAGGTTGAGTGATGTACCGAGGCAAGCAAATCTACGAGTCGATTGTTCAATAGCTCACTACTGCCATAAAATTAAATAACTGTTTAAAAAATTCGCGCAAATATTGTTATTGCCTTCTCAACTGGTTGCGCAGATCAATGAAGTATTCACAAGTAATTACTTTATTTATTATTTATAATTGAGGCTGGTGTAACAGTTGGACGATTGATGCGTGTAAATTTGCAAATAATAGGGCTCGCTTAAATTATCATTATACTTTGTGTCTTGCGATTTAACGAATACGCTAAGAAGGAGTATTTCGCATACAAAGGGTCTTAGGTTTCCATAAATCATAAATTATAGCGAGCTTTCATAAATTCATAACTTACTTTCAAGCGAGCTGCGGACAGAGAAGTTCAATAAATCTTGGCTCACTCGAAGGTAGGCCATGCGTGAAAATCGAAAATTCATCGATATCGCGACTACGTGCAATATAAGAATTGCGAGATGCACGAGGACAAAAGCGATCGAGCGCAAATTTAAAACCTCGAGAGGGGTGTCAGGTTAGGAGATATAAAAATACGAAAATACAAAATATGAGTATTGGCGCTCGTCTAGCCTTCAAAATGCAGCCGAAACTCCGGAGAAAGGAATCCAAGAAAATTTATTTCGAATTAAAACCGGGGAATAGGAACCAGGAATTTATTTGGGCTGGGCTCGAAAATTCAACTGCGTAACCAGTCAGCCCTCAACCAGGGCTCAACTAAAGTACACACGCTGTTTCACTGTATCCGGCTATTTAGTCTCCGAAAATCATCGAGGATGCTAACTATTTTATGCTAAAATTATTTTCCAAAATTATCACGGCTGTGGCACAGGTAGAATCCTGGATAATCAATAAATAGCCTGCCTGTGCATCGATTGGCGTGTGTCTGGCAGAAGCTAATGCCTCAAATGTCTTAGGATCCTAATAACGCTTTTACCAGAAAAAGTAATTTAAGGTAAGCAAATTCGATTCGCAGACACTGCGATCGAATTAAAATTGCGGATTTGCACGACACGGCGATTTATGCTCAATGGTAAATGATGCAATCCAGCTTTCGAACCTGTAGCCTCGCATCTCCGATGTAGACATTAATATTCCCACACGTGAATACTTTGTTTAATAACATTCGATCGCGCAATGAGCCTACGTCGTATTGTATTTTTAAACACCGCTACCTTCTCAATGGGTGACTCCAGCTAAATCCGGATAAAACTGTCGGATTTTTTTCATCGCAATTTGGCGGCTCCTCGAGCTTTGAACCTGAAATAAATCAATGCGCTAATCCATTATTAAAATTCTGCCGTATTTTATAAATTTCTAATATTCTAATGTTTGTACAGACATTTTTTATTGTACACTCGAGTTTATTTGAAAAAAAAACCTTAAATTGCAAAGCCACTAGCTGGTAATGCTTTTACGCAAAAAGAAATTTTTATTATTATTACCTCTGTCCTCACTCTAATGCACATGAATTTAAAGGAAAAAAAATTTTCCGAAAAGTCATTGGTTTAATAGATTTTCTACTATTTACCTAATCTACGTTACTTTCAATTATTTTGATCATTTATAATTAAAATTGTCCAACGAACAGAAAAGTATGTAATCTTTAAATTCTCTACTATTTATCCTCGTTCATTTTAAGGAAATTCCTCGTTTTGAGTACCTTTTCATCTGGAAAACTTAAAGAAATTTCATTCATCTGAGAAAGTAATTCTTATTAAATTTCGGGAAATGCATCTTGATAACATGAGTTTTAACAATCTTTGCAATAATTTATTAATAGACAATGCTTCATACGTACTTTTATATCAGACCATAACGTTCAAATTAAAAATTGATTAAATAATTAAATATTGATCAATTCAAACGGAATTTAAAATCAACGACAATCGTAAACTCATTGCATATTTTAATTTTTAACTAGTGCATTATTTTAAGGTACCAATTATGATCATAATGATTTGCGTCTCCGTAAAAAGCTCTAGAACAATAGAAAATATTTATTAGGAAGCAATTATTTAGAAAGATAGCAAGGTTTACTATTTTATAAGGAATTTCAGTTAAATATTAAACCAAGCCAAAGAAATCAGTTTCATTGAAAGTTTGAAAGGACCGACCGATAGAGACTCGATGGGTCAATGTTATTATTGAACGTGCATGCAATTAAAGCAGCGTTAAAAAATCGCTCAACAATTGAAAGTTTACTGTAAATTAAAGAAACGCAGCTTTAAATAAGTCTATTAAGAGTGACATGATTTCTCGTGTTTCTACTCATAAATACAGTGTGAATTAAAAAAGAAACGTAAATACAAGATGAATACAACAAAAATATTGTTAATACTGGGTGATTGTGAGCGATAAACAAAAAGAAGCCAAAGACCTGCAACGGGGCGTACATTTTTTATATTACGTACTAAATTTGAGGATTAAAGCCACCTAGGAAATACCATCTAAAAACTCATCGAATTCCGTTTCCAAACTCTGGGTACTTTCTTTTCATTTCTCTCCTATAAAATATTCTTAACTGTTTTATAACGTAAAAAAGCGATATAAAAATCATGTACCTTTAAGTTTCATACGAAATATACAAAATTATACTAGCAAAACAATCTCCGGGCACAAACATTATAACTTTCCCTTTGTCAATCCTCTTTTTAGTATTGAAATATATTGTATTTTTTAAAAAAAAATTTTGTATCAAAAATACACCAAACTTAGAATACACAAAGAGTCTGATATTTTCAAAGGAACTTTAATCTTTAATTAAACTTAAAATACAATTTTCATAAATTAATTTTATACATATTATATTACGTACATAATTTTTTGATTTATATTAAATAAAATTTAAAGATAAACACTGTTTAAATGAATAAGATACTATCGAAATTATCGCTAGTTATACAGAAAATATCAGTAGCTTATCTCGTGACCGTTGGAAAGGCTATCAAAAAAATTTACAATTAATTGTATCAAATAAGGTGATAACCTAAAGTCAACGTATTGATACTAATAAATAAATAAAAATAATTTTCAATATAAAAATTGTGTTTATGTACTATCAAGTCATATTTTGATATTGAAAAAATTGTTAAATTGATATTATTAAATTGTCGATAATGTGCTTAATAATTGATAATGAATATCTGTGCGTATATCATTTGCTTAGTATTCATAATCTACAAAAGACTTCCATAAACAATACTTTAAACGAATATTTGAATGGGGCAATTAAAAATAACTAAAAACCACATTTCGATAACAACAATTCACTTTAAACCATTAGAAACAAAAGAAATCACAGCATTTGATAAATAAATATTCCAATTAGAAATTCTTGTATGATTTATCAGAGTATCTGTATTGACTTTAATGAGAAACATTATTTTATCAGGGCAAATAAATCATCAGTATTCTTTGTTAGATTCACGAGGTGCTTTATTGACTAAAAGAAATCCGCAATTAACAATAAAGAAACCTTTATTGTTGACTCCCACATTCTAGATAAAAAAAAGTTGTAGTAGTAGTAGTAGTAGTAGTAATAAATAAATAAGCCATGAAATAAATTTAACGCCATATATTTCATTTCCAATATTATTGACATGTTAAATTTTTTGTAAATCATGCGCACAGAGATATTTATCGATATTAAAGCCTTGACTTGAGTATCGGCATAAATTCCTTAGTAAAATTAGGTACGACAAGGAATTATAAAGTATTGAAAATCAGCTTGACATACGTGCTTTTTACCGTAACGATTAATTCAGCTTTATACATTGTTCACGTTTTTTAATAATGTATATCCAACAACTTTTTCGTTCAATAAAGGCGACAATGAATATTCTAATAAATATTGTGTTAAATACGTGGAACAATTTTCAAATTAATGAATTTAAATTTATTTTAAGCAGAAATGAAAACGCTGTAATTTATTGATACTAAAAATCAAATGTCATTGAGCAGAGTTAAAATCGTTGTTTATATATTGTTTATATATTGTTTATTTATTGTTTATTTATTGATGTGGGTAGAGAAATCAAAATGATCCTGAAGAATAATCGACGGCTGTAGTTGTGTAAACTAAGAGAAGAAATACAGTAGTAGTCGGATACAACTGAATGACCATCGCGTGCAAAAAAAAGGCCTTTCCTAACCTAAAAGCGTAAAGTGTCGAAACAACGCTTCGAAAAGCTCCTCCTCGACAATTCAGGTCGTTCCTCGAGCGAGGTAAAGGGTTTCGAGCGATCCCGGAGCCGTCCTCAACCTCGATAACGCAATCCTCGCCTTAGCTTATCGAGCTTCCCCTTCCCTTACCGCAGGAACGTCGGTCCGTTCCCTTTCCCCGAGAGCCGGCACAACCGCTTTAGTCGACCGCGGCCATCTACCATCGCGCAGACCGCCACGAATTGGTCCACACCCTCTGAGCAGACCGAGCGAGAACACGAGTAAGAACAGCGCCAAGAGCACCAGCAGCAACATCCCCAGGAGCAACCTTACCCATCATGTCACTGGACGAGGTAAGTTCGAGCCACTCCGACGGTCCACGCCCCGGATCTAGTCTAGTGCGGCGTGCGAGCCCAAGTGCACCCTAGGGCCACGGCGGTCCATCGGCAATCAAAAAGAAACATAGCCAAAAAAAAAAGTGAACTCCGATGTGGCTGGCAAAGGGCGTGACCTCCCGCGGATCTGGTGGAAGCTGGGCCGAGGGTAAATTACCTCGCATCACGTTATTATTGGATTTTTTACTTTGGGTGCAACGTACACCTCGTCACTTCTCGTCCTTGAATTCCACACACGCGCGCACACGTGGTGGTGTTGGTGGTTAACCGAGTCCTACCATTCACGCGCGAATAATTAAATCGCACTCTGTTAAATTTATTAAAATTTAAGGGCTTATGGTTGTCATGCTCGTACAAAGCATTAGTCGATTTAAGAATACAAATCTATACAGAATACAAACATCCAAGTGGATGTTTTATCATGGATATACGATCGGTTGTTTTTTTATATCTCTGAATTGAACTACCATGAATTTACCCTATAGCTTATATTATCTAGAAATCGATTTTTTTAACGTTTGTAAATGTTCTAACCGCTCGGGCAGGATACAATTAATGATTAAACGACACAACCACACACACTCATATCCTAAGCTCCGGTCTGGTGTCTCACGCGATTCTTTACTTGGAGCAGGCGAGGCTCCAATTTTGCGGCGCCGGTGGCTCCCCCTCGCCACTCTCTCATGTAGAGGTCATTACTCCGCAGATAATTCCGCGCACTTCCTTATTGATACCCTGACCTTCACAATTGCACTTTTGCGCAGTTTTTTTTTATTGAATCCCTTTGATAATCGATTCTGTAGAATTTCACCAAGGCCGCGGAAGAGGTGAAGGATCTGGCATCCCAACCTACAGACGCTGATTTACTCGAGCTCTACGCCCTTTACAAGCAGGCCACTGTGGGAGACTGCAATACAAGTACGTTGGCTTGGGAACTCCGACAAAACTCGAACACTGTGCAAAATTTCATATTTTGTTATATTTTGTATTGTTTACTTACAGCTAGACCTGGTATGCTCGATTTCAAGGGTAAGGCCAAATGGGACGCTTGGAACAGCAAAAAGGGAATGAGCCAAGATGAGGCCAAGTCACTTTACATAGAAAAGGTTGCGTCGCTCATTCAAAGTATTGGCAAAAAGTAATGAACTCCTACCGCGATTACAACAGTCTTAATCACTCCGAGGAGTACTCAAGTATCAGATAATACACGTGTATTTTTAAATTATACAGGAATTAAATATGATTAAACGTCTCAGTACTTCTATAACACATTACCTTAAACATGTATCTACTATAAGTTATTTTTGTTAAATATGTTCTAATCGATTTTATTACTTTTAAATACACTAACTAAGATTTGTTGTATTTAAAAAATAAATGTTAAGTCTTCAAAAGTTAATCTCTTTCTCTCTCTCTCTATCTATTTTTTTGGCGTCATATAATTGTTTTACAACAGGATTATTGATGGTAAAGGTGATTAAATTCAGACAAATATTTAGTGAATGATATTAATGTATTTTTAAGCTTAACACTGTTCCTTATCTTTATATACACATACGCATTATTTTACTTAAGAGGAGATGAGGGCAGAATGAGATACAATTCAAATAATAAGGAGAAAGTTTTTATGAAGGATGTGTGCACTTGATTGCTTGTTCTACATTTATTTTTTTCTAATCCATTTTTGTGGTGTGCCATTAAAAAGAAAAATTGGGGGGAAAAAATTAAAATGAATCGAGTAAAACAAAAATAAAATAAAAATTCATTTAACTGATTGCTTAACAAACATACGATTTGTGTGTAATTTTCTTTCTATTAAGATGATCTGAAACCTTTATAAAGTAATAATATGTTAACACAAATTACTCACGAACTCAAGATTAGAATTTCTTTTTTTTTTATAATGGTACCAAATCTATTTTAAATGTTTTCGCAAAAAACAAAAATGTAATAAACATCGTATTGCAACAGTCTATTTAAAAAAATTATCTAAATCTGTCAATTTTAAATCCAAGCAGCTCCAACTTTTACAACAGATTCCAAATTTGACCCCTAAAACGCTGATCTTTACAATCAAAATAAGAATTCACATAAATATTATCAGAGCACACGACTGTGCACTATAATTCACGTTATCCAAAATTGAAATATCAGGTGAAGGATGGGACATATATTGATTCGATTTATACAGTCGCTACAATCTTTTCATTATTTATTTTTCGAAAATTTCTTCCACCACCTATCTTCACATCTTTCCATTTTTATTGGAACTTTCTCTCTCTCTCTCTCTCTCTCTCTTTTCGCATTCTCGCTCTTTCTCTCTCGATCATTTTTTATCTCGCTTCTTACATTCAAATATTTTGCTTCATCAGTATGAATAGTAATGTGTAACATGACCACGAGTGTTTAAATATTAAACGAGAACTACTTATAGTCCTTTTTGACCATCGTCGTATAAAAGAATTAAAATCCTAGACGACGAATTATCGCTTTTCCGATAAATACATTGTGTTATTATATGAAATTAACTCTCACTTACTGCTTTCTCATTAAAGAACAGCGATAGTTAATTCAATGAAAATTTTATTACAATAGCTTAATTAAACCAAAAGAAAAGAAAAAAAAGAAGTTCGTTTAAAATAAGAACATACATTTTTTTGGAAATATTTTTAATGGTCAAGTTTATCAATATTGTAAAGTATAAAACATAAAACCTAATCATACAGCTTTTGAAAGTTCATATACCTTGTTACTCGAAGAATTTTTTTATTCTGCATGGATATCATTTATTTCTGTATTATTATCATATCGGAATATTATTATCAGCTGAGTTTAGTCATTGTGATTTTTTAAATAAATTAACACTAATATTCCAATTATAATGAAATACATTACGTTATTACCAAAATTTTCGTCATTGCCATGAAATTTCTTCTTTCATTTAATGTTTCTTTAAGCTTCTT
Source organism: Eupristina koningsbergeri (assembly GCA_018907245.1). NCBI lineage: Eukaryota > Metazoa > Arthropoda > Insecta > Hymenoptera > Agaonidae > Eupristina > Eupristina koningsbergeri. The sequence goes on from JACCHV010002921.1 coordinate 3,097,870, forward strand.
ACTTTTACGCTTGACACGTTAAATTCGCTAAAATTTATTAGAAATTTCATAGTACCGCTCAACTTTTGTCGGAGTAGAACTGTTTTTTAAATTCGATCAACGTTATAAACATATGCTCTACTCTGAAAGCCAAACGGTTAAAAAGATCTCACGAGTTGCTACAATAATTCACAAAGGTGATGCATCTTAGTCCATTGTCCTACAAAGAGAAAAAAATCTTTTTTTTTCTTTCAGCTTCGTTGACAGCGGTCACTAGATACTTAAGTATGTGTTCATTCATGCACGTATATATGTGCAACGAACTTACGAATGCACACATAGCTTACTTCCTTTTAGCCTTATCATGCTTCAAACTTGAGTGTGGGTGTTGATGTTGATGATGGGTCTTTATTCTGCTACCTTTAGGATAATCATTATGGTTCGATTTCGTACTCTGGTTACCGGCTGAGTGAATATCGGCGGCTTTGTCTTTCAGTTGCCGACTTGTGGATGCTTCGTCCAACCTGGCAAAACAGAAACGTTTTCACGAGATAAAAAAAAGAATTTAAGCAATTTCTCCGTTCGTCGGAATTTTTTGTTTGTTTTTCAGAACTGAGCACATTAACATATAAGCTTTAAATTAACATTATAGCATTCTGCTCATAGCAAATTAAAAAAAAATTAATTTATAATTATTTCTGTTACAAAATAGATTCAACTTTGTGCATTGACCTATTGTAGTTTAATACAAAGTCTTTGGTTAATAAAAGAGAGAAAATAAAAACATGTGTTAAATGATTTTTTTAGCGGTTAGTGAAGTACCCACATTCGGTCGCAATTGTTTGGACCTACATCACACACACCCTATTCACAGCCATCCGAGCTACTATGCCAAGATATTATTTTTTGCTATTTTTGACACAATTAACAGTTAAAGGCTTTAAAATCGAAAAGCAGCCACAATTGTATCAGTCTGTTGCAGCTTTACGCTCGCCAGCATTAATTAGTACTTCGAGCTGAAAAACACTATTACGTCTGTTAATTTTTTACGATTTTTAATAGAATTTTTTTTTTTTTTTTTTTTTTTTTTTTTTTTTTTTTTAAATTTTAATCTATTAAATAATTGTTGTTTTATAATATTGTTATTAATATTGGTGTAATTTTCTATTAATTTAAATTAATGTTGATTCAATGAAGACTGATAGCTGTTGATTTAGAAGATTTATACGAGACAACTTGAGCGAAATTGAGAGACAAGTAGAGTTCATTATCCTAAGTTCGACGAGTTAATAACGAGCAATTAGGAAAGAAATTTAACTGTACGTTATTGATTGAGGCACTCCGTTCACTGTCTTTGATGTCAGGACGTCGTTCTCGTAGGACATGATCGTTTCTTTTCCATTCTCGTAAGTTCTACGACAAAGAAATATATATTTATTATTAAAAACTAAATAAATTTTTTGCTTTTTGTTTTTACTCATGATATAAAACAAAACAATCAAATCGAAATTTATAATATTTCTCTCAAAATCTTCATAAATCTTAAGAGATGTATTGTTGCATAATTAAACTTTAATATTTGAAAATTTAATTTCAATTGTAATAATTAATTTCTTATCATTATAAAAATTATAAATATACCTTGTAAACTAACATACATTGAATATTGTTTTATAAAAAGTTTTAAAAAATCCGAATGAGCTAATCATTACATACACAATATATAAATTGGAAAATTCTTTATATTTTAAATTTTATGTTGATTTATTAGTTTTAAATTTGAAATCGACATCAATTATTATTATTCCAGAATAAATTATTTCCAAATAATTTATTCTGGATGTCAGAATTTTAATTTCTTAAAATCGAAATTTTGTGAAGACTGGTCTTATTGATCCATAAGTTTCTTTACTATTTAAAGTTTGACTTAACTTACTTTTTAGTGGTAATTTTTTTGCCATTTATGAACCTCGTAGACATACTAGTGCGCTTCATCTCAGCCTGGCCACTACTAGGCCCACCATAATTGGTGATTGTACTAAAGGACGTCATGGTATTATTACCACCACTGAACATATCTCCAAAATGATTTGGGAAAAAACCGAATGGTCCAAAGATTGATGTGCTTAGAGTATTAACTGGATGTCTGTTTGAACCTCGAGATTGGAAACCTGAAAAATCTTTTAAATGTTACCTTGTACGAATATTTGTTAATTAATTCAAGGCGAAGCATTTAAAATCAATTTACTCCTGCATATGCACATCACATTCAGAAAAACTAAAAAAAATTTGATCCATCACCTCATGCATTATACAGTTACGCATAGAAGATAATTAATTATTAGTCATTTTTAAATTCTTTCTATAAGAAGCGTAAAAGTAAAACACATTTTTCGGACTCACTCCATTTTTAGTATTTAAATATAACATTTCACTTTGCGTAAAAAGCACTACCTGAAAATGAATTTGCTTTTTTAGAACTTACCAGCAAATAAGTCATCAAATGGTGTACCACCAAAGAACTCTCTGAAAACTTCTTCGGGATCTCTAAATACGAAGGCGGTGTCAAAGTTGAAATCGAAGTCATCATCGTGACGTCTCTTGCCACTTGGCATTTGCAAGCCTTCTTTTCCATACTGATCGTAGACTCGTCGCTTTCGATCTAAAAATGATTAAAATCTTTCAGTTGATAACCTTTACACATTTTTTGGCAAATAAGTTCAAAGATTTAACGTAAATAAACCACAGAAAATAGAGCGGCAGATGTAAATAAATGTTAATAAATGCTCGTATTGTGAAAATTTGTGACGGATTAATAGAAATTTTATAAACATGATATATGAACAAAACTTGTGTATATGAAAATATTACGATAATATGTAATAAATGCGTTACACGATATCAAAATCAATATTTCCACAAAAAAATGTGAATTTTAAATTTGAATAACGGTGTAATGAGTGTAATTATTAAATGAAATTACATTTATTTATTTTGAAAAAAAAAAAAAAAAAAAAAAAAAAAAAAAAAATCGAAAATTCTTGAATATTTAATAAACATTCCGATAATAGTTTCACTTCAAATTTACTTTTATATTACATCTGTTTCAATATTAATTATAAAATAGATTAATATTATATTAGCTAATTATTATTTTTTTCATCGATTCGACATTTTAGGCTATAAGGCCTATTCAGATTATTTTATTTTGTGTTTCTTTTAATTAAAAAATTAATTTCCATAACTAATTAAGCTTACAAATGATACTTGATCGTAAATCCACAAAAACATATGTTATTTCAATTACAGAAATAAATTATATGTAATATTTATGTAATAATGTGGTATATATGATATAAATACTTAATATCTTTTATATTTTTTAATTGCAATCAATAATTAAATAAAATATGTTCGAGCAATAAAAACTAATATTAATTCATGATTTTAATTAAACTATTTTAGACCATTATTTAAATTGACATTGGAAATTATCATGAAAGAAGTATAAATTTTAAAATTTCAATATGTATTTTATTGTATACTTTTAAGAAATAATGACACCATCACAAATAATTAGTTTCATTAATTTTGTGATTTTACTACGTTTATTTACAATTATAAAAATTTTATCTATTTAATTGTTCTTGTAATTTTTATTTAATTTTACATAAATGGCTAAATTTATTATCAATTATTTTCATGCTAGTTTGTAAATAAAATTAAATAGGAATGTCACTATTTTTTTGACAACTAATTTTTCTTTTTTAGCAATAATTTTCTAATAATATTTTCGATAAAAGTGATAATATTTCAATTAAAAGTAATAGTTCTGAAATTTAATCTATAAAATTTAATGTATAATCAATTTAACATGATAATTATTAAGTACTTGCTTGTAAACAGTCACGAGATATTACTTGATGAAAATAAAAATAATATAAAATTTCATTCATTTTTCTCAATGCTACTATTAAACATATACTTGACATACTTCACTGATATTTTTTAATATATCACGAGATATCACAAAATTAATGCAATGTATGAGGTAATAATGTAAAATTAAAAAATTCCAAGTAAGAATTATTCAAATGTCCATGTTAAATTTTTCATTAATTTGAGATTAAACAAACAAAATAAAATGTTATGCAACGTTTATTAAAAATAATTAAAGGTTTGATGAAGTTTACGGGAGAATGAACTTGTAAAAGTATATGCTCGTTTTTAAAATAAATTTTTATTTTAATTTGCATTGCGTTCTCACAAGTTAGGCTCCCTACCAAACGCCTTACAAATAAAGATTATTCGGCAAATGCAATATTATTTTTTAACAAGGAAAAAAGCAAGCACTCGTCGAGGATAAAGATAAGTTTTTTTTTCATTTCGTTTTCTTTATACTCGGTACCGAAGAATCGCTGCAACCGAGAGTCAAAGTAATCCCGGTAGGTGAATCCTGAGCCACGCGTTGACCTCGTTGATGCTCTTTGATTGAATCTCTTATTGTAACGTCGCCTCTTTGTATCTGTACAACCATAAATATACACAGCCGATTTTTCCACTTTTCTTTGTCATTTTCCTGGTCCCAGGTTACTAGTTTCTTTCTTTTTATTTTCTGTTTCCTTTAATTTACGTCGGAATTTACTTCATTAGAAGCGAACGCGACAAGAAATTTGCAAATGGAAAATGCACTGATACAACTGACACGGAAACAGACGCAAGCTGAAAACTCCTCGGATGCGTTTAGTATTGAAATGAGTGAAAGCGAGATGATAAATGGTAATTTCACGAGGAGATACACCTCGGAAGTAGCGCGCAAATGAAAATCTAAAAATAAGCGTAGTCATTTCATTATTAATCAAGGGAAATTTTAAAACTTTACAGATTATTTTACCAATCCTGGCTAAGATAATGACTAGGTATATCTCGACAACATTAAAGTTTATTAAAGGATGACTAAAGAACGCGCTGATAATAAACCCTAGATAATGTGATTTAGATTTTATTATCAAGCATTTCACTCAGCAGTATGCTTAAGAGATACTTTTAAAAAATTGATTTTGAAATTTCATGTCCCTTCGTAATTTGATTAAATCTTTGTATTAAAGTTCATTACACTAACAGGTGTGTAAAAAAAATATTCTTATAAAAAATTCAGGTTAGCCATCAACTATTCTCAAATATAATTACAATTTACAATGTAAAAATTTATATTTCATTATTTCCGTAAAAGTTGCATTAAAAATTTTAATATATTTCCACAGTAAGCTTATACATAATTTAAAAAGTTGAGCTTTAAATTCTCGGTAAAGCTAGTTTCTTTGACTTCAATTTTATCTTTATTCGGTGACTAATAAGTATAAAAATTAAATAAGATTTCCCTTTGTTTGCATTGCAAGTACTTATTCTCGACTGACAACGGAATTATTTATCCTTTATTTCATAGAATTGCATTATATCTACAATTAAATAATGTATCCAATCGTTCTTCGGTTTTTTTTTTTTATTTTTTTTTTTAATATACTCTTTAAAAGAGTCGCTGTGGCATTGTAAGCCTTTTTACAATAGGATTAGCAGTGCATCTCGTGTGGAAAACGGAAAAAAAAATTATAAAAAAAATACCAAGATAAAGAGAGATATAGAGATAGAGATAAAGATAAAGATGTATAAATATTTGTGTGTGTGTGTGTGTGTGTGTGTGTGTGTGTGTGTGTGTGTGTGTGTGTGTGTGTGGAGAGAGAGAGAGAGAGAGAGAGAGAGACAGTGTGTGAAAGAGGGAAATAATAATAATGTCGGAGAGGTAGCGATTAGCAAAAACGATGGCTCACCATCAATGAGAACTTCGTAGGCCTCGGAAATCTCCTTAAAGCGCTTGTTTGCTTCATCAAGATTTTCAGGGTTCTTATCCGGGTGCCACTTTAAAGCCAACTTTCTATATCTGAAAAATATAAATACAAATGATGTGAAAAAGCACGTGAAACGTGTATGTTAAATGTGTACTCTATCAAAATTTGAGGAGAAAAGGGCGTTTTTGCGTCAATGGTTTAATTTAACTTTTAGTCAAATGTTAAAATTTAAAAAGCAAATCTTATGATAATCTTATAATAAAATTCAAATTTTATTTATCGATGCGCACTTTTGTAAGACACCCCTTGTATATTAAAACTGTTTGATATTGAAAGATTGGGCAATTGATGATTGTAAGGCGAGACAGCTGCTGAGACAGAGCGTGGACACGACCGATGAGCAGCTACGAGTCCTCGAAAGAAAGTCTATCGATTATTAGCCCGCGTGTGAATTATTGCCCTCGATAAATCGGAATCAAGAAGAAAAAGGCACTCGGTGCGCAGTATGACTGTCGAATGAGTCTAGGATTTAGTAATTCTGGTTCACTTGAAATACATATTTGATACTCGTCAACTCTCCGCTGCTCATTCATTTGGCTGATTCTTAATTATTATTAACTTTAAAATAAAATTTTACCTAATGTATTAAAGAGAGCTGTCTGCTTAGCTATCTGTCGATTTACGAAATCCTGTAATATATTCAAGTATAATTTTTCAGTCAATTATAATGAATTAATTTATTCGGGATTGAAATAAATAAAAATACGTGTATTGGAGCAATAGTCGAAAATGAAAATTAATAGTACCTAATGGAAAAATTGGATTAGAACATCGATTACAAATTCTTTTGAAACTATTAGTTTTTTTAAGTACTCGATATAAAAGAGGTATTATGGAATCATTATGGAATGAGATTGATTTAAGGAATCTAGGTGTATGTCCAGATGTTCGCGTCGCGACGACGTGGTGTAAGTTAATCGAACAAATAAAAGTTATTAAATTTAATCTTTTGATAAAACTTCATGTGAAAGAAGATGAATGTGAGCATACACACGGGGAAAAAAATCAAATTCGTATTTAGTAACATGTACCTGTGTGTATTAGAAGATTTTTATACCAGGAATTATTGTAAATGTATACTTGTATACAACAAGTGCAGAATCCAAATTTAAAGATATATAAGACATTTGAATGCTGCCGTCGTAAACGCAGCTTAATGCCGGAGGAAAAGTAAATGAAAAGTGATCTGAAATAGAGGGGAGTTAGTAAGACGAAGAAATTCGAATCAAATGATTAAAAAAAATTTCGGTCATTTTCTATTGGCTCATCCGTCGTTGAAAGTGTTTTGTAAATTTAATAACAAAATTTTTGTATTGTCTTTGTATTGTCATAATTATTTTAAAAAATCTCCCAATTATTTCTAACAAATAAAAGGTACTCAGTTATACAATAAAACATTGTGTTTTACTATTTTGTAAATAAAATGAAAATCATTATTACGTATTATTATAAATGTTTATTTCTATTGATTCTAATATCTTCAACTTCATTTCGACTCAATAAATAAATGGAGTACAATTGGAATAATATCAGAAAATATTAAATTTAGGAGGGACGTTGACCACGGATCCTGATTGACATTTATTACAATATTTTTTGCCAAATGTGTTATTTGGAATAGCTGTAATCGTAATCGAATGCACAAGTTGCGGGAGTTGGGCGTTGAATACGCGTTAAATACATGTTGAATAAGCGTTGAATCAACATGGAATTGCGACGGCAATGATCCACCGAGCGTAAAACCGAGTGCTTTTATTCTATATATAATATAAAGCAATGTATGTGTATGTATATATATATATTACATGGCAATTAATTGCTTTGTTCGGTTGAGTTACGTATTTAAAAACGTGGATGCAATTATTACCTCCCCGTTTACCCCTTAAAAGTTATGTTGTGTCCCATTGTTCTTGGGTTGTCCGGCGAGCAATTATCCACACAAAGATATGGAGGAGATGCGACGAGAATTAGCCACGAATAGCACGAATGATTGATCTGGCGAGTGCGGCATCCTGGCATAGTTAGGCCGATGTCGCCTCGAAACAGATCTCAACGCTGTCCGACCCGGTGTCAGGCAGCCGTAAAAAATTGCAGACGTCCTGTTTGAGAATAAAGACGCGGCGAACCGATGGAGGAGCAGCGAGTCAACTCTTGAAAGAAGTTGAGATTAATCAACTTCCGAGATACCGCGAGTCCATCCACTGTGCATCTTTACGCCCGTGGGCAACTTTATTTCGGCTTGTGTCGTGGCCGTTCGCGGAAGAGCGATGCAGCAGCTGCGGCGCGAGACTCACGTCGTCGTCGTCGTCGTCGCCGTCGTCGTCGCCGTCGCCGTCGCCGTCGTTGTCGTGGCCGTGAAATAGGTCAAAGACCTCCCTCCGACACCGTGCACTCGCGGGTGTGAAAGTGCGCATGCGCGTGCGAGAGGCAGGCAAACGGCTACCTCTCACACGCGCACCACGCGGATGCACTCCCGAGGGAGAGGAGAACAAGACCGAACGGGGGAAGCTGCAACTCCGAGTCAAAGGCCTCCCTCTTCTTTATCTCTCTTTATCTCCGTAGAGTGAATATTACTGTGCCTAAAGCGACTTTCCGAGCAGTGAACGAGCCGTCCCTTTGTACATTGTTATGGGTCTCCGATGATAGAGCCGAGTGCCGGGGTCGTTGCACCCCCGCCCCCACTTTATTTCTTCATAAGTATTTACAAAAATCGTATTAATTTGCGACGGTACGGAACGAGCATGCCTCCTTCCCGTCATCTCCCCGTCCCCCGGGACCATGTCCGTTCGCCTCCTCGTTATGCCCTGGAATAAGCTTTATACAGCAAAACCAAATCAATAAAACTGATGTATCTTGGGGGGGCCGGTGCTCGGCAAAAATAAACCTTTTCAGGGGGGTATAGGTGTGCACGTCGCATGTACAGGGGGAGGCGCACGAACACTTACGCGCCACACCGAGAAGCCGTAGTTTTATCGGACGCATTAGATATCGTGTAAAATTCCAATTCCATTGGTTCAACCTTCTCGAGTATAAAACTAAAGCGGCTCATTGGTTGGATCTAGATGGATCGAAGCCCCTCCATCGGCGGTACTATTGCTATCATCAACGCGTCCCTTCTCCTCTTAAGAAGCTTTTGTTTTATCCTTTCAATTTCATAAAATTCGACCAACTTGGTGATAACGCGTAAAACGAGCTTTTATCCGCCAAGAGCCTACACATCTGCAGCAGTGAAAAACATTCCACGGCAATTAACCATTCGCTTTAAAACACTATGAAACCTTTATGCAAAAAAAATTTTTACTTTCATTCTGTTGCTTGCCAAGAATGAAATGGATAAAAAAAGCCCAAGGCACTGATACTATTTAAATTACAGGCAACTTTTTTATACGACAAACTCGCACTTGCGCATTTGTGTGTAAAATCAATACCCGAGTGGGTTCATTTAGATAGAAATACTCACCCCCTCCCACTACCCCACACGTTCAGGATTACTCAACTCTGTTTCAACTGGATTAGCTCGAGATGCAGGAAGTTTTCTTTAAAAAAGGACTCCGGATGACATAGCGCTTTCGTGTATTTTTTCATCAGTCCCAATCGAAAATTGGTCGGGTTTTTAAATTTGGGTCACTGACTCGCACATTAACCTCTTTTTTACGTGTTACAAATTTTATGTACCAACTGGACGCGATTTAATGCCCTACCTGAATGTTACCGCTATAAACCTCTCTCTCGTTCGCGGTACATGTCTAGACGTCAGATTCTGATGAAAGTGAACCACCAACACTACTTCCAAATGACATTTACTCGCAAATGGTGGTTTAAATGGAGAATCGAGGGTTGTTATTATTCTCGGAGACCAATTTGAATTGCAATTGTTTCGATTAAAATTTAGAGCTCCTGCTCCTTTTGACCCTCGTGGTTTTAAATTGAAAAAATGCTGAACATTTCTTCCATTCAAGTTCGATGGGGGGGGGGGAATCGAAAGATCTTGATGAAGCTTGAAATCGACTGAAAGGCTTGTTTCGGGTACTTACGCCTTTTTAATTTCAGCATTGCTGGCGGTCCGAGTCACCTCGAGGATCCGGTAGTAGTCCACCATTGTAATTTCTGTTGTTTTGGGATTCCCCTCTGTTGATTTTATCCGAGAGTAGGACTCGGGTTACGAAGCAACAACCACCTGTCGGAACAAAGCATTCGTCCATTAGTACATGCAAACCGAGTATTCGAAATTAATGGAAAATGAGGTGGGAGCGACCGATTCTGGTAACGACAAAAACCTTCGAAGTGGTGGAGCTTAGCTTATCGGCTGAGGCCCGCAACGCGCCTCGCGACTCTTGTTGCGTAATCGTGCCGGCGAGGAAGCCGAAGACGAGGGGCGACGTACGCACGGACGCCGTCGCCGTCGCCGTCATCGTCGTCGCCCGCGAAACTGTTGGAGCTAGGAAAGAATAGACGACCAAGAGGAAGGGGCGAGGAGAGTAAAGCTCAATACTGCGGGCCAACGAAAACACTAAACTTAGCGACTCTTGGTATCCAGAATAGATCGAAAGGCGGAGGTGGAGGTCACTACTCAGTTGTGTAGCGGGGAATAGGCGTGTTCTCGGCTACTTATGCTTAACTTACACACGCCAAGAGTTCGAGACGCGATTATTATTCGCGAACGCTTTATCCGGAGGCTTTGTTGCACGTAGGATGCACTCGCTCGCTCAACTCGCACTGGCGACGGTGCAAGGATGTAGCTAGCGAACGGGTGGACGGATGGATGGACCTGAACCACCAATATCAATTGAATTGATTAGCAAATTTGAAATTGGCAAACGCAACTCACAAATTGATTACACGAAGTTTGCACAATGGTTTGCGAATTGTTTTTCCTCCCCCGCCACTCGCTTCGACATGTCTGCCAATAACATAAACAGCGGCGCATCGACATCGGTTGAGCCGCTTACCGAGTTATCGCGGAGCATAAGATTCTTACGCAGGAATTAATTCCATTCGTAATGCGTCAACGTACGGCCTTAAATGGCCTAAGAAGCGATCGCGCGCGGAATTTTTATGCAAGCATTTGCGAAACTCAGTGATAACCAGAACAACAACCGACCACAGGGAAAAGGAAACGAGTTTTAAAAAGGCTAATAGAGCAGTCGCCGCTTTCATCCGAACCAACCCCGAAAGCATTTTATTTTTCATACAAAATTTGTTTTTTGCACGCTTATTCTTGGTCTTATCGCATTGGCCAACGTCACCCTCGCCTCCCCCGCGCGACGGCTACATCACACTTGGCCAACGGAGAGGATCATTGCAAGCGACTCCCGACTCCGTGGCTACATTTGTATGCAATTATCAACAAAAACACAGCTCTAGCAACTTTGGAATACGCAAACGAATTTATTGGGGGGAAGGGGAGGGGGAGTAAAAAACGGTCTCTGGTGCTAAAATATTGTTGCGATGTGACTCATTTCATTTTTTCTAACGCACGCGCACCATCAACAACGCACACGTATGTCTGACACCCCCCCCCCCAATCAAAAGACTACTCTTGTTATTCACAATAATACATTTGAAATTATATTAATAAAAATATCGTATCGCATTTTTGTTCTGGAATTAAACACAGTTCTTAAAATGCTTGAATTTCACAAATTCTTAAATTCTATCAGCTTTTGTTATTTTAAATAATATTGTTGCAAATATTGAGCATGTGAATCTGATTGTTTATTAATGAATTTAAAAACAAATCTTTTTTTATAACTGCAATCATGAATATTTCCAGCTAAGCTTGGACGTAATAACACATATTTGTAATATTTAATACATTGCCATGATAAAAAATTACGTCTACGAGTTCATCGCCAAATATGGTTAAACAGTAAAAACGATATTACAACTTTTTAGGCTAATTACCTTGTTTAAAATATCTCCGTCCAAATAACGAATTACTTTATATTATTTGTGCATAGGTATTGAAAAGTCTATCTCTAATCGTTTCTCTCGAAGAAGCGAAAAGACAAATCCATCGATGGTCCTTCTTAATAATTGGCTGTGTACACTCAAATGCTATTGAGTACCGCACCTCGAGGATGTCAGATACACGAAATGCGCGTAACAGGTATGACAGTATTTAAAAATAGCTCACAAGCTACGACTCGAGAATTCGATTGTTCGATTGCTTGATTATTCTATTTTCTGTTAACCTCGTAAATGCTTTACCCCATCATCGCTTTCGAACTTACGCACGCGGGAATTACATTTGGCACCATGGGAATCGCATGGACGGTCGCGATAAAGTAAAAAAGGTGGTAAAATCGGCGAGAAAAATTAGGTTTGTGCGACTGTTTGCTAGCGCAGTCAAATTTCATATGCCGACATATTTTTTTAACTTTGCTGCTTGCAATTTTCGCTGGATGTTCGTCTAAGTGTTGTGGAAAAAATTAAATGATGTAATTAACCGTAAGATTTGTAACAGTCAATGATGCTAGACAAATCCAATTTAATAAGTTTTTGTAAAGCAATTTTTAAGACCCTCGATTCTATATTGTTATTACTACTAAACCATATTTGATGTATTATATAATACTTTTTCAGAGTTTTTTTTTTTATGTTCACCACGTGGAAACGAACGACTCAGTTTTCAATGAAATAAACGAATACAATTGCCTTATTTTAGTAAACTTAGTGTCCTAGTTGGATGAATTGTAAATTTCCAATGGCGTATGAAGTAATGACAAGGTAATAAAAACTGCTTATGAAGTCTTTCTTATACACCGTGAAAAAAAGAAAGAAAAATTAAATGTTCACTCATAATAGAGTCATAATAAATAGACAAATAATTTAAAAAAAAAAACATAATATTTTACTTTGGTTCATTGCAGTTACTGTGATTTTCTCAGTTATTCCGATAACCCGTAAATTGCTTAATATATTCGCATAAAAACCTCGCATAATACGAATTACATTATTGATTATTACTTTTAAAATATTTTGCGAAAGCAATGAGAACAAAAAACAATTTGTGTTTAGTGCGTTTATTTGCTCGGATTAGAGCATTGATATTAATCCCAAAGGACAATCGAGATCGCTTTTAGGTTATCGAGATAATGATACGCTACTGGAATAACATTACCATTAATCATTGTTTTATATACCACGAGACTAAGCAGGTACATAAAATTTTGTTAGCCATAAATGGACAAATTTTGCATCATAACAAATCCAAGTATGTATTGATTCCTTATTTTTAATAGTCGGTCTTATAGATACGAATAATTTATCTGCGTAAGAGTAAGGTTAGTGTAAACAACGAACGAGATTTTTCTCACATTTTTACAAAAAATACCCGATGAAAATTATTGGACGAGGAACGAACAAGCACACTTGCCGTGAAAATCAATAAAAGAAATCAAATTTATCCGTGAGAGGCGCCATTCAATACATTGGTTTTGCGAAACGACTTTGCAACAATCAATCGCCTCGTACGTAAGCAATGAAAATTTCCCGTAATTGCGCAGCTTAACTCCGCGAGTCCCGAACGCGCGTGTCCGAAGAAAGCGCCAGAGGAAAACAGCAACAGTAGCATCGACGCTCCAAATCCAATTTTCCGAGTAGCTTCGAGATTCGAAACAGCAGCAGCCTCGGAGACATTGAAAGCATAGCTGCTCGCTATGTGTCTTCTATATAAAGTACAGAGAATCAAGGCCACGTGTCTTTAATGAAAATCAATCAAATCAAGGAGGAAGGGGACGGGGCGCAATTTCGAAGGTGGCAGGGGGGAGGTGGACTGGTGGATTTCGAAGCACTCGGAAGTGGCTCTTCCGATTCGATCAGTGCGAGCAGGAGATCCCTCGACGAAAAAAAGTGCAGACGCTCCGCTGACGCGTGGTGCGTGAGTGACTCATATCATTTTTGGATTTGGCCTAGAGCGTGAGGCGCGATTTCGATGACGTGGACCGAGGTGGGCGCCTCCACCTTCCCCACGACAATCCTCTATACTCTTTGTGCGGACTTCGTAAGCCTCTTCGCGTCCTTTCTCGAGCTCTCGGCGAAGACGAGGAGCTCGTACCCCCACGCACGACTCCACTTCTCCGGTGCGTGTACGAGCGTGGATTTACGTCGACTGCGAATTAGCCTCCAATTTGTGATAATAACGGGGATGCGACGACGACTGACTGATGACTGGCACCGGGAAATTGCTGTGCCATGTTAAGCTTATCTCGACAGTCCAAGTCGGCCAAACCTTTTTATAACAACGTGCAACACATTTTCCAAATGCAGACCAGACATTCCAACCGTCTCTAAAACTCGCCTTTTCACGCCAAAAGTCTAATTAAATTCTTACACGATATTGTCGAGAACATGAGCATCAAAATTTTCAATTTTATACTGAATTTGAACTGGAAAAACCTAATGGGTATTCGGTTGCCATCAAACTTTGTGTTAATCGGGCATTCACTTCACTTCACAATTCATTCACTCCGCAATAGTTTTGTCATGCCAACAATTATACCGCAACCTCATTACAATTGCATAAAGCACTTTGGATTTTAGCAATTGAATACAAGGTGAATTTAAAAAAATGTCACGTCTTTAACAAATAGAACTGACATTTACCAACACCCAAAATAATAACCCTACCGGCAATTCTTTCCGAATCATAACAACCGATAACAAACAATTCTATCGAAAACTTTTGGAAGCTATTAAAAGAAGCCAAGTTCATGTTCTGGAATACAGTCAACTGGTTAAAACCGGGCAAACATTCATTAAAATGGAAGCCAACTTATTGGCATATTATTTGATTGAAAACGGTTATGAGATAATGACAGGACTTTGGAGTAGCCTTAACTGCTCGAGGACTGCACTTGGGCCGAGACGTAGTCTTTGGAGTGGAGTGAAATAAAATAAAAGGAAAGCTAAAGCTTGGGTCGAAATTTTACGGGCGGGGAAAGCTCGATCAATGAAAAAGATATTAGGACCGCCACACAATAGTACCGCTTTTAGTCCATAAAACCTCCATTGTTGTGTGCCGCCAAAGATTCGTGTCGATCGAGTGCTAATGCAACTCCATGAATTTCGATCCGATATGATACAACTAAGGAACATTAGATCTTTGTTCTATCAAAAATGAACATTAATACAATAAATAAGATGTAATTAGTATTCCGGTAAGAACATTTTCACGGGGCTTGTCTTCCTTCGTGTTGAGCCATTTTTATCTGTTTGAACGATCACTTGAGAATTAAACCTTTACAATTATTTCCTTGATAATACAAGGTGTAACATTTTTTTTGTAAACCTAATACGTCTTCGATCTAAGTTTGGTCGGCTTAGTCAACGTCACCGCGATTTTCACTGAAAAATTCAAGGCTAAAAAGTTAAATTACAATACCACATTCGCAGACTTATTCTCGCCTCGTGCTTTTATCATTTATATTATTATTACTATCGCATATTATGATATACTTACAAGACTACTCAAAAAAAAAGGAATGAAGAACCTTTGTCAAACACAATAAAAAAAGGTAATGTGGAGGATAATCAATAGCCTGAGCTCATTAATTGCCCAAGGTTAATCGTTTAAAAGCTTCTGCATATAATTGGCTAGAAGAACATAAAATAAAAATATCAAAGTGTGTTTACTAATGAAAACTGGGTGAAACAAGTCCAAGTACGCTATTCAAATTTTCCGACCTTAAAAATAATAAAATAAACAAATTCCTTTGAGAGGAAGAAAGGCCGAAAGTCGAGTGTGCGAGCATTCGCAATTGGTGTGGATGGCGAATGCAACTGGACGTTTTATTAGTACCTCCCGCGGAAGTCTCCGAGATTATGAAAAAGGAAGAAGTTGAGACACGAGCAATCGATATTTGAGGGCGAAGGCAGACCACCGAAATTCTCATCACGAAAAGGTGTGAATCGTCGTGGCCGGCGATTAACGCGACTCCGAAATGAAGAGAGCGAGCGAGAGAGAGAGAGAGAGAGTGATGCTGCGGGTGGCGAGGGAAGGGGGACTACTCGTGAGTCGGTGGGCGTCCTCAATGAGACTCGTGCGCGAGCCTGACGTCAGGTTTACATATTTGGCCAGCAGCGCTGGGACGGGCAGACTTTTCGCCTACCGACTCCCGTGTTGTTGCTGATGTTGCTGATGTTGCTGATGTTGCTGATGTTGCTGATGTTGCTGATGTTGCTGATGCCTCTGCTCTCACCGCGGCTTTCCTCAGTGCACTTATCGCGAGCGAGCACACAATGTGTACACAGGCAAGAAGCTCGCAACGCCGCCAAACGAGCAATTGACATTAATAACAATCTCGATGTCATGGATGACGCTGGACGAGGAAAGAAAAAGAAGAGTCTGGGAGGGGGTGGGGTAAGATTAAAGAAAGGAAAAATCGGGCGAGCGAACGCGTGCTACATTAATTAAATAGATGATTAATTATGAAATACGGCTGTGGATGTCCTCTAGGAAATTATGCTCTGCCAGGGATTTAATCTTTACATTAAAACAACAATTTCTTTATTAAGCGAATTGAGGCGGACGTGGAGAGAGAGAGAGAGAGAGAGAGAGGAATTCTTTCCTCTCTCTGCACAGTCGAGTAACACCAACCTCGGCTCTTTCGGGAAAAAGAGTGTTTTTATTGCGCAATTGAGATGCCCGCAAAAAAACCTTTTCTTTTGTAATTACCAAGGCGTGGTAAAAAATCTGAATAATTTAGGTCGATTAAGCGATTATTTTTGTTGTTTTTGTTATCCTTTCAGCTCTTAACAGGTACTTTTTTCTTAAATGATGATGGTCGGATCGAGCAGCAGGGAGTTACAGGTCCCTTAATCTTTATCAAAGTGATAAAAGCTCAAATTCATTTTTGCCGAACATTACAATTTATGTGCAAGAAACAAATATGCAAAAATAAAAATGCACCTTAAAGGTGGAGTGGAACAATCGCCAAAGATATTCTCAATTGAGGTTCGAAACCTATTTAATCGTACAAATTATTACCTCCGGGCTGTGATATAGGATGACAATCCATGTAAAACTCAATAATTGTGAACGACTTGCACGAGACAACTCGCGGAGAAACTTACTTTCTATGGAAGTACACGATGCCAGGTGGTATCGAGGAGAAATGTCGGTATTAAATGTCGAGTGACTGAGATTTTCTGTGTCAAATTTTTTTTAGTGCAACTTTTTCATCGCGACACTCGCTCGGGACTACGAGTGGGAAAAAGAGAGAATGAGCACGTTTAATTGGCGCTCGTAGTACGAAAACTGTGTCAGAGAATTTCATAGTTTGCAATTAGACGGGTCGCAGTTGATTCGATTCGCAATAATGAGCTTCCAATTCTCGCTTCATTCCAACTTTGATTTTACATGTAATTATTCGTGTAAAGATGAAAAACGGAAATACCACACACGCTCACCCTATGAAAAAAAAGAGGGAAAAAATGCAAAATTAAAAACGGGTCTCATTCTTTCGAGCACACCAAACAACGAAGCCTACCTTTTTTGTGTGTAAACTACCGTTCCAAGCGATCTTTTCCAATTTGCACAATATTAGCACAACGGGGAAAAAATGAAAAAAACACAAATGTCCCCGATCTCAAGTGGAACTTGAGTTGACCAACCTTCACTGTGAAATCTACAGTGAAGTAATAAGATT
The DNA here is from genome assembly GCA_018907245.1 of Eupristina koningsbergeri. Lineage (NCBI taxonomy): Eukaryota > Metazoa > Arthropoda > Insecta > Hymenoptera > Agaonidae > Eupristina > Eupristina koningsbergeri. The sequence continues at coordinate 3,115,406 of JACCHV010002921.1, forward strand.
TTATTGGTTAAGTCATTTTGGAAATTTGTCATTTGGATTTGATTATCAGAATTGATATCAAAAAATCAAATTATTTTTCCACGGAGTCTCCAAGTCCAGCCCCCGCTATCGATTCGATTTGACGTTGGCGCACCCGGGAGCGGCTCGTTCGCTGGGGGCCTCAGCCTCGAGATAAGGAGGCGCGAAAAAAAATCTCCTACTTTTTTACTTCTTCAACGGACCTCAAGGTCGTAGGAAGGATTCTTTGTGCCGTATAGTAGTGCAAAGGAGTCGATTGGCGAGGAACTTCACCTCGGTAGACTTCGACATGTGCAATCCCGAGTTCGAGATGTTTTTTCTCCTCGTCGGTGCAACCGAGTTTTTAGGCTAATCGAGCGCCGGTTTTCGTCGACACGGACTTTCGCCGTAATATATAAAGTGATTCATTTATTTTAATTTCTTGAAATGTGCGCGCAGTGTCGCGTGTATAAATTATACTAAAAAAATCGATGACTCCTCGCGGTCCATTTCGTTGTCTCGCACATCCAAAATGCGAAAATGATTCATATTTTAGCGGTGAGTGTCCATTAATTATAATTACGTCTCGGCATCCTTTCCTAGCTTTCGATGTATTTAACAATGCTAAAAAAGATGAAAGAAAGGAGAAACGACTCGTTTGAGGAACCGTAACAATGGCACCACGAATGCTACTTTTGGAATCTCTCCAATTTCACACCGAGAAACAACAACAATAATAATATTTGCGCCGATTTAACTGAGATAAAGCTGTTGACCAATGCCGCTAATGGTTATGCACTTGGAGAACGAAGGAACGGGGCCTTTTAAATGGTCGCAACTGTTAGGGGCCCAACGTTAAATAATGAGACCCGACCCAATCCGATTTGATCCGCATCTACACCGGATTTTTCACGTTCACGCACACCCACCGACACCTTCATTTTCATATAATAATTAGGCGCGCCATTGTTGTAAAAAAAAAGACGACTCTTTAAAATTGTCGCGGCGTTCGTGGAAAACCCACACACACTTCCATCCTTTCGGCTCTGCCGCGCCACTCACACTTTTGCCTCTTCACCTTTCCGCGTGGAATCGAAGACCGGAAAAACGAGGCTAATGAGGCTTTGGAAAATTGCCGCGAGTCGGAAAATGCCGCTGGTTAACAGGTTAACGCGAACGCAAATGCAGATAGCGGCTGTTGCAGCGATTTCCGGCTAACGGACAACAACAGTTGTCTTGTCTTATGTGTCGCAGCACGAGCGGTTGCGAGCTCAGCTGGCCTCCGATCTTTCCCCGCCTTTGTAGCCGACGGAATTCACACAAACGCGCGCGAACACTTCTCGATCATAAATCCACACAGATCACGTACGAGTCATAGCCGTCGATTGAAGGCATTTGGCCTTTGAATACTCAGTATTCAAGTATTACCGTCTGCTGCCTGGCCCCTTTAATTCAATCTACCCCCACCACGACCCCTCTGTTGTTTTTATTGTTGCTCTCGTGTGCATTTGCCACTAACCAGCATTATCAAGCTAAATACGCATCTCAGCCACGGTCTAGGACACCCTATTTTCATTTGGCTAATTATCAATTTGGCGTATTTTTGGGAGCCGACAAAGCATCTGACCGGCCCGGTTTCAAAACAAATTTGTTTACCAGGATAAAAGCACGATTTACGCGCGAACGTTTCGCTTCTAGCTTACCTCCACCTTCGGGTTTTCCTTTTTTATCTCTTCTCCAATTATTAACACTCGACTCTTCAAATTTTTAATGCTCTCAACGAAAAGAAAAATAACTTTATTCAACGCTATCCAACGCTAAACATAGAAATTCCTCGCGTTTAGCTCGTACATCATTCGCGCACAGGTACACACGACACATTTGCATCCACGATTTACCGAAAATATATTAATTTTCGTCAACAGGAAAAATTAACGAGTAAGAGTTACTTTTAAATTGACATTGCTCATCCCTTATATACATGTTTATGGAAATTTAAATGCAAATCAAATCAATGCTAAATCAAATATTAGTGGAAATAATAATATTGTATTTTGCGGTAACCAATTTGTGAATCGAGTTTGGCCAGATTACATTTAAATCACTTGCTTCTTTGTCTATCTAATAAATATGCAATTTAATTGTAATAACTGGAAATTCGATCAAACGAGGATATTAATTCAAGTATCCTAATTTAAGCATTGCCTGGCACTTAAGCAATTTACTTTCAAGTTCTTGTAAATTTATTGCTCATTAAAGTAAATAATTCATAATTGTCCATTGCTCCAATCGAACTTCCAGTTGAAAAAAAAATCCATGAAAGGTCGTGAAGTATTACATTATTCGATATTAAACTTTTGGGCCATTGCAATGACGCGTTATATTATAATCGCTGGAAACCCAGACACCGCCAATTAAAATGACTTGCATTGTACATTTTTTTTCAAATCCGACAAGAAACACCCCACTTAATTGAAAGTTTATGAGAAAATTAATACAGAAAAAGTTCCCTTCTTTATAAACGGTAACATCATTAAAGCAAGTTCCTTTAAATGGATTCCGGCACTTGGTCACTTCAAAAAATAAACAAAGAAAATTACCCCTTATGTCACTAAATAATTATAAACTTCAATTGAATAAATGTAAATAATACTAATTACTAATTAACGATTTATTAATATTTATTAAAGATGTTTGTAAATTTTGATGAATAAAAAGCGAGAAAGTAAATTCTAACTCTAAACAAATATTTTTACAATTGCTTTAGAGAGAAAGTATTAGAGGACACTTTATACCTTGTGCTTTGTTTTTAATTTCCTTACCCAATATTCACAAGCTTTTCGTTGACATTTTTAATACACAAATTTCAAATGCATATCAATTGAATAAAACGTGACATGTACTTGACAGCGCAAACATGTAGTCATTCTCTTGTTCAATGCTCGCAATAAAAAGTATTTACTTGTCCAAAATATTTTAAATAATAACTCGTTGAGAACTGACACTACTGCAGTTGGAATGAACATACGTCTCCCTGTGTGTGTGTGCGCGCGTGCATGCATGTGTGAACAAACAACTTTGCACCAGAGTCTGAATCACGCAATCGAATGATAAACTCGTGTCAGTGATAATGGAAAACGAGTGAATATATAGTAATTGCAATAACTAGTGACGGATATTCTTTTTCTGATAATTTTATATCCGCATAACTGTACGATGGAAATTAATATAAGCAGCAACAAATAAGCTCAAGAAATATTTTAAACTGTAATAATATTGTATAATTTTCCAATAGTTTTTAACATTGAATAGTGCATTATTTCAAAGCTAAAAATGATTGTGTTAAATATGTTCAGATAACAAAAATTTCGTTGAAAACATATCTATTACGTCAAAATTAGTTTTCAAAATATTTTATTTTATTATTAAAAAGTTTATTCTCAAGTCAGTACCAGTTAATTCATAATAATACATATTATATATAATTTGCGCAACATGAAAAACGAATAATTATACTTTTAATGATAAAGACATTATGATAACATTTAAATTTTAATTGCATTTTTTTATTGCATTTTTTCTTTTCCTGCATCGAAATCATTTATATAATTTAAGTTTACGTAAAAATTCGTATTTGTGAATAGCTGCTGTGTACACATTTTATATTAAAAGTTATGAATATTCAAAGGAAATAATTAGACATTGCAACAAGTGATTTTTATATCAGTGAAACGATGTTTCATGAATATGTATTAAATTCTTCACTATGATCTGTGACTGAAATAAAACTAGAAAAACTATCTTACCCTTATGATAAACTTTTTAATGACTCAAAAAATCGGATCTAATAAAAGATTTATAATAACTATTCTCGATAGTTTAGAAAACATTCCTTCCTTCCTCTCTCTCTCTCTCTCTCTCTCTCTCTCTCTCTCTCTCTCGCTGAAGAAGAAATACATAAACTAAAAGACTTGGATTTACAATAAATTTCTTAATAAGATTAATATTTCGAAATGAATGGATAATAGGAAAAGGAATTCTGAGATGAATTCACAAGTTGTCGCAATGTCAAAGTTTTTGGTAATAACTTTGTGATAATTTAGAATTTTTAAATAAAATTTTCTGGGATAAAAAGCTTAGAGTGGAGGACTCTCAGGAGAATGCTATCGAACTGTGATAAGCGAGAATTTTTCCAAGGCGTAGGGGGTAATTTTTTAGAATTTTCTTTCAAGGAACTCGAGTGAAAGAATTTGCGTTTTCAGCGCTTTGGAAATTCGTTTTACGTGCACCTACCTACATCACTATATGTACTCTGGTTGCATTGACCCGGTATAGTTCAAGGACGTCTTGCAACGGCAAGCCGAGCGAGTAGCACGCCATTGTGACTCGAGCGAATCGCTTTGTAATGCGAGCGATGCCAAGCGATCCCAAACGATGCAACCCCTGGGAAAACTTTCAAAGTCCTCCCCTCCTCTCCTCCACACCCAAGAGACGACGCCAATGCCCATTCCCCCCTCCCCTCAAATGCCATTCCTCATTTTATTGTTGCTAACATTATTATTTTTATTGTTTTATCATAGTAATTATCCACCTTCTCCTCGCCAGATGCGCATATAAATAGCACTACAATTAAATAAATTAACTGTGCTATCCGTTAGGAAATTTATAATACTCGTACACGAACTGAAACATCGAAATTATCAGACTGAAATCAAAATTACACGTTTCTTTATCGTATTTTAAATTGAAGTTTTTAAATGAATACCAATTGCTGTGTAAAAATGGCTGATAAATTTAAAAAAATTCACATAAACATCGTTGATTGATTCGAATGGTTTCGATTACATTTAAACGATACAAATTTCGAACTTGCTACATAACTGTTTAGCTAAATTTTGTAAATCAGTGACGCGTCATTCTATCTATTAAATTTTTTCTTATTTTTCTTTTTTTGTTTTGCATTTGATGTAAAGAAGCGTTTTTGATCAACCAAACCAAATTAATTTTTAAATATAACAAGCTTATCGTAGAACACAAACTGTAGACAAATTTGTGATCATTTTAACGGTTGCGTTTAATTAAATCCAACTACCTTTGTATTAATTAATTTTTCATTGTTAAAAGAAAGTCAAGGATAATGGACTAACAATAATTGTTTATATGGAATTATTTATTATTTATACACATCAGATTGATCACAAAATTCGGTATATCAAAAATTTTTAACGATATAATGTACTTTAAAAAGACCGTAAATCATTAAAATTTTTGTATTCGTTATAATCTGTTAAATTAAATGCCTCTAATTATTCATTATTTATTAAAATATCAAATTAAAATTTAATTTTCATGTTACATTATATATATATATATTATATATTATATATATATTTATATGTATATATTCAATGTAATCGAGTTATCGTTAAAATAAAATTTCAATGTGCTAAAATTTATTAAATTCCGGTCTTTTATCTGTGCATATACATTTCAATATTATAAATACCTTGAATATTTTGAGATATCAATCGTAAAATTAAATTTAATTTTGAGATGAACGTCTTTTTAATTGTATATTTAATTTAAAAATAAAATAAAGCATGTAAGTCGTCTCATTTGGCTTTTAACGTACTATTATTGTTAAGATTTTCAAACTCCAATCTACATAAATTAAAAATAAGGTAATTATCTGATACAATTAATATTATTATTCTCGACTCGTGTAAATAAAATAAAAACTATTTTCATAACTTGCTCGTAAAAGAGTTATAAATAATGAGATTTATTTTATTCTAAATAACCTCAATAATACTTTTATCGATACTTTATGATTATGCTTTGAACCGTAGGCACGTAAGTAAAATACTTATTGTTGAGTTTTAATGTAAATACACAGAGCAATCAAAATGACAATGCACGATTATCTCATAATCTAGCGTTCTACTTTAATTTTAGTTAACTGAAACGAGAAATTATTTAAAGAAACGCGAACAATGTAATTGCGGTTAAAGGAAAAATTAAACTTCTACGACGAAGCATCGAACACAATGAATTTGTCACGTTTAAACAAATGTCATTACGTGTAGCGGGTACTCGCATAAAAACGTCACAAGACTCGTGTAACTCAAAAATAGACCGAAGAACGTTTATTATAATGTTTTATCCGAGGATCCACTGCCTCAGAATCGCAATCGCGAAAAGGGAACTCGATAGACCAAAGGCAAAGACTTGGAACGAGCCAAGACGACGACTATTCGGCTCCCTTCCGGCCGCGTTCATTCTTTTTCCGTTGCATGGCACAATTTTTTGAGGTTAAGGGCAACGCGGATTCTTCCTACTCGCAAAGCCTATGCTTATTTTATCTCGTTGAGGTAAAAGTTATCCTCCAACCTCAATAAATGCATTGGAAGAAGATGGAAAATAAAGGTAACAATCGAGAGCGTTGGAGGGGGCAACGGCGACAGCCAAAAGGTTGGGAGAAGGATGAGGTACAAACGAGACGTTGCACATGCATTTCGAACGCATATTCCTCTCGATTATTGAATATTGATTAACAATAATTTGAATAGCAAGGATAAACACTGCGGCGGCCCCTCTTGCATTGCATAAACAATGGACGAATAGGGCGGAACGAGTGCTCTGAAAAAAAGAACGCCAGGCAAAATGTATATTGGGCGGACAAAAGTGCGGGAATTCCTCTAGAAGGTAAAAAAGCACTGGTAAAAAAGGCCGACCGAGCCGAAAAGTCGGGAGCGCTCGCGAGCGCAATGCACGTGGGCAAGGTGGCCCGTTCTGGAAATTTCGAGTTCGGAAGTCTGACTTAGTCGACGCGCAGGCGCAGACCCCTAGCCACGATCGATCAAACAACGTGCATGTGTTTTACGCACCGAGACTCTCTGGATGGATTGAGCGCGAATCGCGAACAAAGATTAGCGAGCTGGAAACAGCCAGTCTCGCTTATCTAGCGGCCAATTATCCCGTAACAGTTATCGAGAACTCCACCGAGGCTCGAGCCCAGTGGCATCCCTTGAAAAAGGCACTGCGCGAACCAAGGGACGGACCACCTGACGAATTCAGAGGTCACGCGACTTTTCCCGTTCTCCGAGAGTTCCGACTCGCCGGGACATGCCGCAGAGGAAGCGCGGACGAGCGAGGAGCGAAAAATCACTGGAACGGCACACACGTCACTTTCCAAACTGCCAATATTCGTGCATGCTACGCTCATCGATTTCCCTAGAAACGTCTCTCGCGCGCGCGCGCGCGCGCCAAGAGGGAGAAAAGACCACCACGAAGTTTCGCTCTCTCTTCCACGGTCCGCGGCAAGAGGTCGGGGAGGGCTGGTGGTACGACCGCCCCGTTTTGATGGCGCATCCGCGGGACGTTGCGACGACTCAAGTAAATTGACGGACCGCTTCGACCTTATCGACATTGCCGACGCCGAGGTGGACACCAATGGTGCCGCCTCAGCCCTGTGACCGACGTCGCGGATGTAAAAAAACGTCGGGGAAAGAAGGAAAATGAGCCAACAACACACAACTTACGTAGCGCGTCTGGTCCTTTTACCCCCGTCTCCTCGTCTTCCTCCTTCACCTCCTACTCTTCCTCCTCCTCTTCCTCCTGCTGCTCCTGCTCCTGCTCCTCCTTTCACCCGGCTCACCGAACGAGAGAGAAAATGCGAGAGGAGAGATGAAACAAGAGACACGCAACACTTGGATTATCCCGAGACTCGAGTAGACCTGAGCTCAGAGCGCGACACGACTCGAAGCACACACTTGCGATTACGTTACGACTGTTGCTGGTGGTGTGGTTCTGGTGCTACTCCCTGGTGTGCTCGCTCTCCCCCCTCTCCCGGCCCCTCGCGTGTTGTGGGTTTCGGTCGGTCGACTCCTCAAGCACGCACTGCGGCGGGACGGACGCGCGCAACGGTTTCTCGGATCTACTCACTCGACAGGGCACAGCACGCTGTGGGAACGATGTGCCTCCTCCTGGAACAACCCTGGTGAGAGCTCGTCAAATACTGGTGCTCACAGTCTCGACGCTAGATAGTCCTCGGCTCGGGGGACCTCCAAGAAAGCGAAGCTCTCGGTTTGACTCGGTACACACGAAGTTGGCCGCAGACTGGATTCGGGAAGCGATGCGAAGGGACACGACACACGACGCGCACTCGAACACCTCTGTGTGAGTTAGCAAAATGGCCGCCTGTTGTTGAGGAGCGAACCCCCTCCTCCGCCCGATTACGTACTCGAACACATGTAAGGGGGTCGGGCTCCCTACGTACGATTGTATTGCGTGCGAGTGTCTCCGTGTGTATGTACGCATTTACGTAGGTACGCATGGGTGTAAAGGAGCTTTCTCGCTCTTTCTATTGCGGTGCCTCGGTGCCTCGGTTTTTTGCCGTCCCCAGGTCGAGCGACGTTTTCTCGCGAAGCCTTATTTTATTCATGTATTAACGCACCTCCGGACATTTTCTCCGAGAACTCACCTCTTTTACTTATTGACTGGTCGGCCCCTCTGCGCCTCTCCAACTCGATGTCTGGCACGGCGAGACTCAATGTCGAGAGCCGCTCGGTACTCCTAAATTACGTAGTGAGAATGGCCCAGGGTGCCTCCTGTCGCCTGCTGCTATCGCCTGCTGCTATCGCCTGCTGCTATTGCCTGCTGCTATCACCAGTCGAACAGCAGCTGCACACTAAATTTATTTACCGAAAATTCGAAAAACTCGCGGAGAATTGAAGGAAATTTTGAGTACGAATAATAGGAAACAATCACCAACTCGCGCGCAGAGGTCCACGCGCAAACCTACACAAGCGCCTTCGAGTAAAATTAAATTTTCAGGCTCCCTCTGTGCAAATAAGCAGTTGCGTTGGTGCCTTGGTGCCTTGGTGCGTTGGTCGTACGTGCGTGCGTGCGTGCGTGCGTGCGTGCGTGCGTGCGTGCGTGCGTACGCGATCAAACGTCTTTTTTTTGTGTATTTAGGTTGATTGGATGGGAGCGACTAATGCGCCAGTACGTGCCAATAATTCGCGGTCGGTAACGTAGGGAACATCTACATCCTGAACACGCTTTATTCCAACATTTTTAAATAGACTTTGCCTAGCTGAAATTTTCACATTACATGCATTTTGAATCGCTCTTGATCGTCGTCCAATGCCCAATGCTATGCCTCGCAGAGCAAATACTAATGTTATGCCTTATTCAAATAAGATTCAATGCCCCGGCAATAAACTTTTTACGTGTGAAAAGCAAGAACCACACATGCGCAGTAACGAATTGTGATCAGTTGCCAAAGTGTGTCAGCGTGCTCTTAACCTGAGTTGAAATCAATAACTAAAAATCGGTAAATATTTGTAATTTTAAAAGAATTTAATTGATTCATAATTATGTATTGCCAAAACGCGTGTTTCTTATTTTATTTATGATTGTAAATTTGTGTATATCAGCATTTTTTAAATTTAATTTCTAAACAATTATAAATAATGATTCGCGTTCAAATCTTGGGTCTGTATAAAAAACTCTTGCGTTACAGTGAAGATCTTAAATTCACAGATAAACAATATTTTGTAAAAAGAATTAAAAAAGAGTTTAAGAAAAATAGAGATTTAGCCGATACAACTTCAATAGAATTTCATTATAAAGTAATTCATTTATTAATTAATTCATTTATCCGTATATTTTCATTTACAAAATATTTAGATAATCTTATTTACAGAAGGGGATAGCATTTTTAAAGCATCAAAGGGTAATTTAAAAAATGTCAATCAAACTTATTCCCTTTAAAATTCATCAACATTTTAGTCAAATTATAGGTAACAAAAGTATATTTACATCTTCGTATAATTTAAAAAATCTAAAAAAATATATAGATTATTCTAAAGTACCAACAGTGGACAATGAAGATGTTAAAATACAATTTGTTAGAGGTAGTGGTCCAGGTGGTCAAGCAACAAATAAAACAAATAATGCAGTTGTTATGAAACACATACCAACAGGGATTGTAACTAAATGTCATGAAACAAGGAGTCAATTAAAAAATCAGGAAATTGCAAAAAAAAAATTAATCAACAAATTGGATATATTATATAATAAAGAAAATTCTGTTGAAAATCAAACAAAAATATTAATGAAAAAGTTCAGTAATGAAAAAAAAAGAAGACAAAAAAAAAATGCTTTATTAAAAGCAAAAGTTAAGCTTGAGCAACAAAATATTGAAGTCGAAAGAAATGAAAATAAAAAAAGTGAAGAAAATGAAAGTCATGAAGATAAGAAAAATACTGAAAATGAAAGAAATGAAAATACTTTGAATTAGAAATTGTTTATTATGATAATAGGTATAGTGCTGCATGCCTGTATATATATTTATTAAAAATAAAATTTTTACAAGGAAAAATAATAAGTCATTTTCTTTATGGAAAATTCTATTTTCTTTTAATAATCATTTGTGTTTCTGTACTCTTGACAGGTTTACAATATCTTTCATTCAAATAGGGTATTTAGATGTCTTTGTTGACTGAAGTAAATCATTAGTACTGTAATATAAACATTCTCTGTTGATTGTTGCATCTTATTCTCATAGATACAACATGCAAAAAATTTAATGAAAATAATACTTAAAATTTGCTCAATACAAGGTATCTGTAAACACAATGTTACATTTATTTTATGTCTTTGATAATGAAAAGTTATTGTATAATAAAGCTGTATTTGCAGTCTTGATTACTGTAAAAAACACTTTGATCATGATTGATTTTTATTGTTATTGCAGTACTGACTTTGCACATTTACATAGTACTTTTTGTATAAAAAAAGATCATCTACTTACAAAAAAGAAACGATACAAGAGGCAGAAGAATATCTTCTGATATTTTTCAATATATGCATAAAATTTAAAACCCTTCATTTTGTTTTTAAACTCCTGAAGAGCCTTAAATCGAAGTTCACAAATAATATACTACAAGTTTACATTAAAAAATTGATTAAAGGATAATTAATTTGAATAATTATTAAAACGCGCGATAATGCAAATTTAATAATAATAATAGATATCGAAAATCGCACTTTAAGAATGTACAATACCGTGAGTAGCATAAATGCTTCAACGAGGCTTAGATAATAATAATAATAATAATAATAATAATAATAATAATAATAAAAAATAATAATAATAATTATTCGTTAATACAATGATATTATTGATAAATTCCTAAGTGCCTTCGTGTTTAAATACTACACAACACAAATGCTGTTTGTACACAATGTACACGAGCAGAGACCGTTGATCGTACAAAAATTGACAGTCGGAAGCTCATCATTCGATATTTTTTTCTTGTCACAGAAAAAAAAAATGGTTAGACGCTAGATCGTCTCGAATTTCAACTGTTCTTTATCCACTGTCCCGAAAATTGTCGCTTCCCGGAACAGTTCCTGTAGCGCTTGTTCGGTGGTTGCATGCGATTCGATCTTGGTGAGCTCGAACTTCTCAACCTCCGATTACTGGCTACGGCTACCGAGAGTATACTATTGTCCATGTCCACTTGATCCTCGATTTTCATCACCCTCACGACGGGCTGAAAGTCTATACTGGAGCGCCTCTGGTCCACGTCCGAGGACGACACAAAGGCCGGCGACACTCGCTCCGACAGCGCGCAATCCAATTCGCTATTTTGCAGCTCGGACGAGTTGCTCTCGTCTCTTCTTACCCTTCTGATATTCCTTCTTTCCCTTAGGGACAAAAGAGACTGCTTCTTACGGTTGCGCTCGTCAAAGATTACTTTCGTCGGCGATCCGTTGTTCCGCTGGTGCCTCTTCGACTTTTCTCGGTCTTTGTTGTGAATATTTACAGGAAGATTTTGATATTTGCTGTTAATCTTGGGACTTCTTTTCGAAGGCGAATCAACACCCCTATGCCGTCGAATTTCCGTTTCGGGATGGTGGCCCGTTTCCGAGGAGGTAGTAGTTTTTCGCTGTCGCTTTCGCGTGTACATCAACGTCAGGTGTTTTTCATGTGTCAGCAATGAATTTGTGTCCTTTGTACAGAGATTTTCGTTATTTGAGAGGGATGCTTCGGAGTCTTCGCTGATGTTCGACAAGGTTACTTTACTGTCCGAATGCCTCAAGTCTTTGATAATGTGGGTTTCATCGTCTTCGAGTTTGTATTTGCCGGAACAATCGGACCTATTTTTTCGCGGAGAAACTTCATCGCCAAAAACTGACTTTAACACTGTTTTACTTTGAACTTCATCCGAACTTTTAACCCCACCACTCTGCGAACTTTCCCTACACTCTTTGACCTCTCTAACCTTAGTCCTTCGCCCTCTGATCCCCTTACGCTCACACGAATTAAGAATCCGCTCATTCTCTTTGCCCGTTTCCTTTTCATTTAGTTCGTTAGCTTCCCTTTCGTTTGACACACTTGAATCAAATACATTAAAACTCATCAAATTCCCTTCGTTACACTCCAAACTTCTCTCGAGTTCCAGTTCCCTTTGCAATTCTTCGCTCAAATGCTTGATGTGCAGCTTTCTCCTCATTTTGTTCCCCGGCCAACCAGTCTTATTTTTTCTCTTTTTACGCCTTTTCAATGGAAATTCGCCATAAAGCTCTCCACACTCCGAACTTGCACACGACGAATCTATACTATTTGTTTGTATAATTTCATTACAGTTCTCTAGTAATTCTAATAAATTGGTAGGAGCTCCTTTGGGGGTCACCTCGGATTCCAAAATAGCATCGTCAACGTTCTTAATCAGATCCACTTCGTACGATTCCATATCGTGCATGTCATTGCTGCTCAACATATCGTCGAGATTCTTAACTATTTCCTTCAAATCTTCGTCAACGTCCGATTTTTCCGAGTATTTTTTGTCAGATCTGGCAGTTTCGCATGAAGACTTCACTTTGACCTCCTGTTGTTCGGTATTAATGTTTGTCGTCTGTTGCTGCTCCCTTCTTCGAATTATCGTAGACATTATTGCTAATGTCGACGCGTGACACCTTGGACTTTTTCTAGGAGAACGACTTCCTAAATTAATGTGACCTCCTCTTCCTCGGCCTCGTTTCCGATGTGTATTTTGTAAGCTCTTATATAAGATCTCGTGAAAATTTTCAATTTCATAAGGTAAGAGGAATGGTCTTGGTGCATCGCTTTCGCTAAAGTAATGCCAAAATTCTGCCCCTTCATCTTGTCGCTGGTACGTCTGATACCAGGGTTCGGATTTAGGTACAGCTTCAAAGGAAAAATGCATTTTTTCTATTTCTGGAGAAGGTTTGGACGGATAAAGTTTTTCAACTATTACAGCTGTATTTGAATCGAGCGGTTGAACTGCATCTTTATCTGGTACTGGATCACAAATACCAGTTAAAGGAGCTTGATATCTGCAAAACAGATCATAGGATTAAATAGTATTAATAACTCACTTTAAAAATTAAATTTAATTTATATTTAGTTTGTATCTTCATTTTAACATACAAAATAAAATAATTTGTCGTTCTGAAACTTGCTGTTTTCACGCACAATACGATTGCCAATGAAATATTTAAATTTAAGATAAATTCAATCTAAAATAAATAAAAAAAACAATATCTATAATTTTATAAGACAGATATATATTATGTCTTTCATACAAGAAATTCATAAGTTAAATAATAACAAAATTAGTTACATAAAATTATGGTTGGATTATTAAAAACATTTCAATAATATATAAAAAATATGTTGAAAAAAAATTTAATCACTTTCACTATGACCATTCTATACATATATGTATCATATCATAGCATATAATTTTTACAGAGCATCTTTTTTTAATTATGTTTTTGGATAGTAGTTAATAAAAAGGTATTAATGCAATAGATAAAAAACAATGCTTTTTTAATTTACCAAAATTAAATTTTATACCTTAATCTACTACCCGGAGTCTCAAACTTATAATAATCAGTATTATCCTTTATCAGAGCTTCAGTTTGGGTTCTTCTCTTTTTTCTCGCTCGACCAGTTACAGATAAATCTTGTAATTCATCATCAATAACTTCTTGCTTAGGAGTTATATTCATTATTGGAGAAGAACTCAATGGGAAAGAGTTAACATTTTCATCTCTGTCACTTTCTGTGTCTCTTGGTAAAACACTACTTTGTTCACCATCACTATTTTCACTTGAATCACCATCGCGTTTCGTATCTCCAAACATAAACGATTCTGCTTCATCACTAAGCAAAGATAGTTCAGATTTTCTCACACGCTTGAAACGTACTACAACTGGCTTCTCACTCGAAGGTTTTTCATCTTTCTTTGTTCTATCTTGTTCTTTCAATGGAGATATTAAAATATTACTACTTGGAATTGCACTGGACCGTAATTTGTTACCCAAAACCTCAACTTTATAATAGTCTCTATTATCTTCTATTAATCTTTCTTCGACTGATAATCTCTGTCGACCTCTGTAACTTCGTCCTCCTCTTTTGGCTAATTTAAACTTTATTCGATCATCTTTACTCAACATCTTAAGTGAATTACTATCTTCATTATCTTGTAGAAGCAATCTTTCATTTTTAATAGTGTCAATAGTATTATGATTTAAAGGATCTGCATTGGACTCCAAATGATTCACTTCTTTGAGTTCATGTAGGTCAGAATTATGTAAGACCTCATTCAGTTTAGGCTTCTCTTCCTTCCTTTCATACCCATTAATTTTCGTTTTCAAATTCTCTTCTAACAATGGGTCTCTAAAAGAATTTACCCTAGTAGTAACTTTATTCAAACTGTTTTCTTTAATCTTATAACCAACAATATTTATATCAATATCACCATTCACTGACAAATTTTCTGATTTGATGTCTCTGTTAATTGCATTTTTATTTAATTCAGGTTGACAAATTCTATGAAATAATGTCTTACCATCACAACCACGTTGTGAATTTTCTAAATCTTTATCATCTTCAGAGTCATCCTCTTCAATCCAAATAGTTCCTTTTGCTCGTTTTTTAATAGTATATTTATCATAGAGTTTTTCACCTTTTTCCTCTTCATTCCATGGCCTTCCCTTAGATCTAAGTAAATGACCACTTTCGTGTTTTGATCTAGTTCTCAAGTTATGAGGAGCATCTAGTTTTAAACTCAAATTTCTACGAGCCCCATTACACTGTATCATTTTCATTTCATCTATGTTGAAATCATTCAAATCTGCTTTATCTCTTTTTTCCAACTTTTCATCCAGTGATAATATGCCATTATCAAGACTATGATCTCGATTGGAAAAGATATTACAGTCTTTGCTGTTTGATAAAAAATAAAAAGAAATAAATAGTTAAAAAAATAACATGTAAACCAGTTAATTGTAACTTTTTATTTTAAAGAAACCTTACCTGACATCTTTAGATCTATTGATTTCAAGAAAAGCTTCAACGCTTGCACCAGTACTAATTAAATTATCCAAAGATAAAAAATTCTTATCATTCCTAACAAAGTTTAGATGTTGGTCACTTTGAAGATGTTTGGATAAATTTCGATAATCAATCCGACAGATTTCACAATAGCCGGTGTTTTCTGTTTTCCGAGCGCGTGTTGCTGTGGCACGAGGCCTACGAGTCATGTCTTTGCCCTTAAATTGAAATATATGTTATATTTATCAATTTTTTTTTAAATATTATTGATAATAAGCAGTATAATATATATTTCTAATGGCATTAAAACTACCTTTGATATATTAGGATTAAAATATTTTTCTCTATTTTCTTTAATCTCTTTATTATGAGAAGCAGCTTCTTTTTTCTCTTTGCGTTTTACATCGAAGGGACAAGATCCTGGATCACCATCAAAATTAAGTGTGGGCCACGATTGTAATTCTAGGAAGACAGGTCTACTTTCTCTGTAATGAAAAAGCTTTTTGTATTAACTAAAAATATTTAAAATAAATAAAAGTTAAGTCTATTAAAACTTTATAAATTTACCTGCGATAAGATTCAAATTTGATATATGGTTCTTTTAAATGTTTGACTTTTAAATCCTTTCCTAAGTTAGTACGATTATCACGTTTTAAAATATTAGAATCTTTTAAAGAGGCAGTTATTTTATCCAACCAAGCCTGCAGTTGATACGGTGACCAAATTGGTATACCCCAATTTAGGGCGTTCTGAAGTGGATCCACGGAACACTGCTGTGGCTGTGTCAGAGCACGCTCCAACATTGCATCCACTCGCGATTTCTGTAAAAAATTCATATTGGTAAATCAATTGTAAAAAATATAAACCAATAAATTAATACAAGATAAGAATATTTACTTACCGATCTCTGGGTAGTTTGACCCCGTTGATTAGTTGAGTTTGAGAGGGGACCTTCAACACTGCAATATGGTGTTGGGGGTGTTGTAGTAGGAGTTTGGACCTCTATACTCCTCAGCGAGGGGGGTCCCCCGCTCCCTCCACTGGCGTAACCCCATTTGCATCTATCACTAGTAGTTGCTTGACCCGACTTGTCAGATCTATCACTAATCACCAAAGTTACGCTTTTGATTAAAAAAAGTTCTATTTCCTGCAACAGACAATGGAAACTTTTACTTAAAAAAATAAATAGTATGACACTGTAGTTTTATTCTACATTATATTGATCAAGAGTTGTTGGGTTGTGTACGTAGATTCTTTAACAAAGAAAATTGCTGAAATAATATTTTTTAATAACAAATGAAAGTAGTCCAGCTATAATGCATACTCAGCAAAATTGTCAAAGCCTCCTTGATGTTTAGCAAGTCAGAGTAATTCTCAGTGTACATACAAGCAAGAATTACTGCTTGTCTGTAAATACCAATAAAAGTGTCAGAGGTACCTGAATTAGAGAGAAAAAAAAAAAAAATCAAGCAGTGATTAAAACAGAGAATAGTAAGGCAGGTTTGACCGGTGACACTCAAAAGATAAATAAAGAGACAAATGAGAAGTGGTCGTGTGTAAGCGTTGATCAGGCAGGCGCTCACAGAGGAGAGAGGCGAAGTAAAGGAGTGAGTAGACTTGAGACAAAAAAAGGTCAACTGTGTTCAATATGAGACGAGGAACACAGACATCACGTGGCTCCCGTATGTATGCACAACGTTGAGTACGCGTCTGCACAGCAGGACGAGAGAAGAAAGAAAAGGGAGAGCCAAGACGGGCGAGCGACTGCCGACGCGTCGCCCGAACCAAGCCAGAGGACCAGCACTAATACGAACGATAGGAGCCAACAGCACCAGATGGGCGCGCGCACGCACACACAACACATACACTGCAACGGTGATAGGTAGGAGGTACCAATTTATCAAAGGCGGCTTGACAACTCGCGCACCAAAGTTCGGATTATTTCGGAGTTTGCATCCACAATCATGAGTACTTTCCTTTTTTCGTACCTGGTTTACGAGGGTTGCGGGTCGCGGACGAGCATTCGAGGCGACGGCAGCAATGACGACGACGACGACGACGACCACGACGACCACGACTGCACCTTTCGTAACGCTACTTCACCTTGTTTCCGTCGGAGAGTACAATCTGAGTATTCGGCGTCCAGACTATTTTGTTCGTCGGTGCTGCTCCGAAATCCGAAACCGTTTCTCGTCGAGACTTTCGCAGTGTCAACGGAATCTACCAAGTTGTCCCTCGGTATTTTTTGATTTATAAGACGAGGGAGGTGCGGGTGCGCGGCAGACGCACGAATGCTGCCTACGACACCACAAGACGAAAACGTCGGAACAACACAAATTGGAGCGCTAGAGCATAGGCGAAGTGCTCCGCGGAACTGTCACGCACAAAATGGCCATTCGCCGTTAAGAGCTTGGCACGCACGTCGTTCCGCGGCGCTGATGCCCGCGAGTCTGCGGGGGGAGCGAGTGAGACAGTCAGTCGCGACCCCGACGCTTTACGGGGTCGCAGGCGCGTCCTGTCTTGAGTGCCATTTGGCTTGTACCGCTTTTCCCGTATAATTTTTCGACGGTCAACCTTTCTTCCCCTTTGACCTCCTGTTACTCCCCAAAACCAAAATTTTCCTCGATATTGTTGAAACCAAGACCAACTTTCGATTCCCGGTGGTTTTTTGGCGCCTCCGTGTGATGGCGCTGGGCTCTAAATGACGATTTCTCGCGGTTGTGCTGCTTCTGCCGGTTTTTCCCGAATTGTTTGTCAACACAGGCGCGAAGTGTACGACGTCGACGAAGAGCGGCCGGGGGGGGGGACGTGCACGCTCAGACAGAAACGGTAGCTATAGAAACTTGAGTACAGTGCGTGGAAATGTGACGAAGGGGTCGGAGTTGCCGACAGTGTTGCCAGATCGAGGAACTAGACTTGCTCTCTAGTTCATCTCGGTGCCTATCGCACTTAACAAATACTTCAAATTTAATCTTGGAAGATGCGCCAAGATGGGCGCATATGCAGTTTTTAGAGAAATCCTTTTTTTTCTGTGATCCGTTGGTGGGCGACACAGAAGAAGTTAAGGTACTTGAGAACGACAAGCGAATCTCCAGCCAATAGAAACGCTACTTACTGAGAAAACATGAATAGCGATCGATCGAGAATCACCCATTAAAAGTAATAATAGACGCGAGGAAGAACGTAAGAATTGTTACGGAGAGTCTTAAATGCTGCTCCAGAGGAAATGATGAAATAATTTTAGTAGACTCGGATTTGCTTTGATCGAGATATTGGTATTAGCATCGGTAGTAGCAACGCACTGCTGGTTGCCAATGGCAACGGAGAAAAAGAGGATACTAATGAGCATTAAGCCGCGTCGCGGACTGATGCAGTAGTTCGGATTTTGAAATTTGCCGCCACAGCCAACAACATCGTCAACGGTGATTCGAAAGCACCAACACAGAGCCACATCGATTTTTTTTTTTCTCGAAAATTTGAGCTCTCCGATTGTCGTATTTTTCCTGGTTTCCCCCGGTGACGACGACGATGGCCGAGGGAATTTAGGGCGTAGCCCCCCTCTTGTATTCGTGGTGCGCGCGCTGGAAGAGCCTGGCAACAGCAGCACAGAGTAAATCCAGAGGGGGTCCGGCAGTTCCTCGGCCGTTCCTCACTCGTTTTTCGCTCCTTCCTCGCTCCTGCTGCGATCATGCTAGTGTGTAGCTCCAGCACGCGCCTAGCCCGCCGCGGTCCCTTTCTCCACCCTCCCCTCACTTCTTCGCTCGCACTCGCACTCTCTCTCTCTCCCTATCGCGCGCGTCGTCTTGTGTGTTTTGTTGTGTGGTCGATTCATCCGTGCGCAGTGAATTCGCGGCGTGTTCGGGATAAAGGGAGACGGAAGATGACGGCGAACCTTTTCCCTCTCCCGGCGAGTGCACGGCTTTTGCCACGGTCCACTACGTATGCACAACATCGTTTCGTCTTTATCAAACCAGAGTCTCAAACTCACTTCGGACTTTCTTTTTCGTGTTTCATGAAAGCGCGACAAGGATGGAGCAACAAGTTTACTCGCTACTTTGCTTTTATCTCGAAATTGCAGCTCGTACATGCAACTAAAACATCTACTTGCAAAGCTAATTTCACCGAATTTGACGTTTACTCTATTCATCTATATCATTCAAGCCCGCGACTGACTTGGTTTGTACTCGTGTACAATTATAATATTGCCATTGGGAAACAAATAAATGACTATCTGTGCTTCTTCCAATATTTACATGTGCTTCGATCAATCAATCAATGTGAGATCCAATTCAAAGTTTTACTTATACTTTCAGATGCTTCTGTTGAGGTGCTCAGACCTTTGCTTACTACACACCTTTTTACAATAGAGCACTGCTGCATGGAAACAAAAGTTAGCATAAACCTAGTTGACAGTGGAAAATAATGTAAATGAAAATGAGTGCTAATCTCATTGATGAAGCTGGTTATCTATCATTTCATGTAACTGTAAAGTAATACTTACCCCACCGAGCTCCTTAAGCGTAACTTCTAACTTTGATGAATAAGCATGGTTCTTGATGTCCAAGTAGAATGTTTTGTTTTTCAAGGGTTTAGGTCCTTTTTGCAAAATTCGAAGACCTAATATTAGAATAAATGTAATTAATAAAACAATTGATAAAATATTTCTTATAAATTAATATAGAAAACAGAGAAATAGAAAGCAGAGAAGAGCTTAATGTGGAACATGAGATTGGTAATTTGATACTTTGGAGTGAAAAATTCATTTCCTTGTATTGCAAGTCAATAATGAAATATCAGGCAAAGAGAACACAAGAAATTGAAAGATGTACATGTTAAAATTTAGAAAAAAAAAAAATATTTTCTACAGATTTTGCCTACATCTATCTTGACAATCATTAATAAATGTACACTTGAGACAAAGCACAAGTCAAACGAATGAATTAATGGATAATGCACCTGCAGATGATGGCCAGTGGTTAGAAAAGCAAACAAATAAAAATTGTTGAGAGAGAGAGAGAGAGAGAGAGAAAACACCAATCACATATCGTTGAAGCAGCAAAATTGCGAGTGGAGTTCGCCTATTTATAGCGGTTGCGTATAGCAGCGAATAAGAAAGAACTCTGCATTAGCGGAGAAAGAGGTTATAAAACTCACTAAAAGCGGCTGCAGCTGTGACTCCGTTCCTAGTGGCTGCGTTCGTCGGCGCCCGGGTCGTCGTCGTCGTCGTTGTCGTCGTCGTCGTCGTCGTCGTCGTTGTCTCCCCGTCGTTCTTCCTTTGTCTCTGCGGATGGATTCCGACGTCGCAATGATGTGGTTGTTGTTGTTGTTGGTGGTGCTGCTGTAACTGTGGCTGCTGCTGGCGATGCTGCTGGAGTTTGGACGGAGATACCATCCCTAGGCGATGCGGCTACCTGCCACCAGCACAACGCAGCAGTTTTCGTGGTCGGCGAGGGCCAGTTCCCTTCTCGCCAGAGTGCCCCTGCCCATCCTCATGAGCTGTGTGAGTCAGACGAGCACACGTTCCCTTTTGTATTGGTGGGTATTTGTTGTCGGGTTTCTCGTTTCCTTAGCCTGTCGACGTCCGTCCCCTTGGATCGCAGCTTGGCGCGACCCTGGTCTATCGCTGCGAGGAGACGATCTCCGGGGCGCTGTCCGACCTCCTTAGCCACGGGTCGGCACGAGGAACACAAGAGCCCGGACGAGTGGGCCTCGGGTTCTCGGGAAATTCGCCCTCGCACTCGTCGACCGAGACTCGCGCGCGTCTTCCTCTCTTTCGGCTTCCCTACGTGTCCTCCGCCTCGCGCAAACGCCGTTACTTTCCGTCTCTCGGCGAATCCCGCGGTCCTGCTGCAGCCGTGTGCTCGCGCTAGACATAACCCGTGTCTTGTACCAAGTAACCCTGGCTGGCGACGACGAACAAGTGCGCACGCGTCCTTCTGCCCCTGCGCTCTGAAGCCAGCCGCTGGTCCGGAAAAGTTCAGTCCAGCGCGCGGGATTCCGCGAGTCGAGTGCGTGTGCGCGCGTTCCCACCGCAACTTTTCGATCCCCATCGCGGCTCGGGCCCGGGCTCCCTCGCACCTGCGCATTGCCCCGAGGCTTGTGCACTGCGGTGCCCTCGGCGCTCCGACCTGGCGCCCTTCGCCCCTCCTCGCCCCTTTACAAATCCGGGTTATACGCCCGGGTGGCAGCGCCGACCCAACATCCAACAATATTAACTCCTTATGACGCAATTCGTTACGGCGAACTCAAAACGGTAAATCTTATTTTTTTGTCCATTAAAAAAATCGAAAACCAACGGCAACGTTTCTTCGAATTACACGCGCTGCTTCGTGTGGCTTTTGCTTCTTCATTTTTGCTTAACCCTTGGTAAACGACAATAATTCATCGCAATTATTTCATTGATAAGATCTTCCCATTTTCGCTTTGTGCTCTAACATTTTAAAGGTGTGTAAGTAGGTGCAAACTCAAACTACAATATTTAATTTTTCTCATTTGAAAAGAAATCCCTTTAATCAATTTTACATTTCAATATCTTTCCACATCGACAATTATTCTCCGTTAATCCAATTAAATTTTTTACAAGGTCCATTCGCCTCCCTGATTTGTGTCAAAAAATTATTTTGGCTCCGATCCAGAAAGTGACTTTATAAATACAATATAATAATTGGATCTTGCATACTCAATTTGATCGTAGCTTTGTATGCAAAATGTAAATTTAGCCCACCAATAGATTGACAATTACAATTTACAATTAGAAAATAAATTGTAGAGTAAAAAAATATTTTCGTACTTGGGCTTTTTTAACTTTGGTTTAGACTCACAAAATACAGGCATATTATTGATCGATGTATAGGTGACTCTCGAGTAGCGCAATGAAAGTTAGGTCAGATTTTACTTCACAATACATCATACAGTGTGAAGTTAACTGCTATTATGCAATTGGTCGCTGGTAAATTCCAGACTAAGTAGTTTGTTATTAAATATTTTGTTAAAAATACAAGGCTTTATTATTATATTAAACATAAATTTTAAAGGTAAAATCGTTTACAACATATTTTAATGAAATTTGCACATTTTCATTAAATTTAGTTTATATTTATAACCCCTATAATAATTTTTTTAGATGAAAATATTAAAAAAATTTCTTCCACATTTTAAATACACATTCAAAATATTTTCAAGAGGAATACAACATACTGATAAGACTAATAGTCAATTTACTGATATAAAATTTGATACTTGTTTTGGCACTATAAGAGGTAATAAATAATCAGCTCAACCATTACAGAACAATTTCAAAGATACAAATTTTTTTAATTACAGGAAAACTATGGGGTTTGACAAATAAACAGCCTATTGTTGCACTTCATGGCTTTATGGATAATGCTGCAAGTTTTGATTTAATTGCTCCATTGTTGAAAAATTCATCTGTTTTAGCAATTGATTTACCAGGCCATGGATTATCATCTTGGCTTCCTAAGGGCATACCATATAATTCAGATCACATAATGTTAACATTGCGTTCAATGGCAAATCATTATGGTTGGAATAAAATAAAACTACTAGGTCATTCAATGGGTGGTATCTTAGTCTTTACTTATACACAATTATTTCCAGAAGAAATTGAATTTTCAATTAATATAGATTCTTTAGGAATTATACCAATTAAAGATGATATCACATACTTGACAAAAAAAAAAGAGTCAATTATCAAATTTTTACAATTTGAGAAGAAAGCTTCAAATAGTAGGCCAAGATATTCTAAAGAAGTAGCCATAAAAAAGTGGATGGATGCAAATAAATATAGTAATTATGATTCTTCTACTATAGAACCATTATTTAATAGAGGAACTTTAAAACAAAGAGATGGCAAGTATTGCTTCGCACGAGATTACCGTTTGAATTTTGAAGAATTTTTCTATAATGTCCAAGATCAAAATGTAATTAACAGAATGGCTAAGACTATCACCAGTCCATATTTAGTTCTAAGAGCTACTAAATCACCATTTAACAAAGATTCATACTGGAGCCTTACAGAAGTTCTAAAGAAATCAAGCAAGGATTTTCGTTTGAAGCATATAGAAGGGTGTCACCATATGCACATTACCAATCCTCAAAAAATTGCAGATGAAATAAATCCATTCTTAATGGAATATGACAAATAATATTTTACATGCATGTAGGCTTGATTGGTAAATTTGATTCTATTTAAGCGAGGATTGTTGTACAAATCTGTTAAGGTATAAAGTACAAAAAAATTTATCAATAATTTATTATTTGTGTTTAAAATACAGACACAGGAAATGTGAAGAGGTAATTGCGAAAGAGAATCAAATGGTCAATAGATTATTTATTATTAACTCTTGTCACACCTTACTTTGAGATAAGAAAGTGAGTAAGTGTTAAAATATTCGGCAACACGTCACGCAATAGAAACATTTCGTATGTGCACATCTTTTTCGCAATTATACGGCAAATCGATGTGGACGTGCAATAGTAAACGTCCGTTGATACAATCGGAGTAAACCAGCCATGAGTAGAAAAAGATAGCCAGTGAATTTGTGACGCGGATCTTGACGCTCGCGTAAGCAAACTCGTGAATCCCTCTGTCACTCTATTTTAAATTCTTAGTATTTCTGCTAGCGAACAGACAGAATAAAAAAAATATGTTTAGAAGTATATTGTGAAATTGACCCGACAAAAAAGACTCATGCCCTGTTTCTTAAACGTCGGTTGCTTGATTAATATTCTTATTATAATGACGCAACTTGACGACGTATTTCCAGTTTTAAACGTTGTTTTAATGTTACTTGTTGATTGACTTAAACTTTATGAGATTTGGAGGGAGTAAAAATGTTAAATATTTTTTAATAAATGTTATTTATTTATTATATACATGGGCATTTTTATTATTTAACCTTAGTAACTTACAAAACAAATAATTGATGGTATGAAAAATATACTTTGGCACGTAGCAGATGCCGATGAAATAAATACTTGCATTCGTGGATTCGACCAGGAGAAGTTCCTGAGAAAAGCATCGTTTGGACCTCGTGTACTGAATTTGAGCTTTAATTGACAAAAGCCTATGAAAATAAAAATTTGCCGTCTAACCTTGTAAAATGGAGGAGAAGGGAGGGGTTCAGCGAGGGAAACTGCGATAAAAAAATCAATCAATCGTCTGCCAATGAAAGCAACAGTATACCGAGCGAGTCCTCGGATTATTCTTTTCCTCCGCTCAATAGGGGGTGCGGAAAATTAGGTGCGAACTCAAGCGAAATCAGAGAATCAAAAGTACCAAGCGCGAGAAATTGAAAATCGCGTTGGCCGGAGGCGGAGGCCAGCGCCCCTCGCGGTCAAACACAACAGCCCTCGTTTGATTAGACGAAATTTAGCGACGGCGCACGCTATATAATCGCACTAATGTATGGATGTATTATAGACAGGAGATATAAAATGGAGCCGGCGCGGCATTAGGCCAGATATAATTAAGAGCGACGGGCGAAAAGTGGTGGGCTCTCGGTTTCGTTCACGCTGGAGGTTCGCGTTATTGCTCTCGTCACTCGACGCGGACACCTCCACCTGGGAGACCTCGGGAGAACGATTAATCCCTCCTCGCTCCCGACGGATTTCGGCAACTCACTCCGCTGCTCACCCCGAGGAAGCTCCGGTCCGCTCGGATCTGGGCCCTCTGCTCTGCTCCCTTCCCCTCGCGGCTCCGCTCCTCTCCCCGCCCCCGCCCCACCCCAACCCCCTCCTGCCCTTCTTCCTGTGCCGTCACTCACGGTGACCTTTGCCTTTCCGCAGCCAGTAATCGCGGGCACGCGTATGTTCTTTGACTATCCAAAGGCATGCGTTTGCCCTAGCAGATCAGTCGATGTCGCAGTATTCCTCTGACTGGCACCGCTGCTGTTGTTGTTGCTGCTGCTGGTGCTGTTGCTGTTGCTGCTGCTGCTCCTGCTCGCCCTCTGAATCACTGAGCGCTGCCTGTGCGTTTACGTGCGCGCAGATGTGCTTGTCGGGAGGCGGCAGTTTAAGGTTAAAGTCGCGACGGTCGAGGCGAGAGTGTTTGCATTGCTCCGCAACTCCCCGGGGACCGTGAGTCGTCATCCCGGACTTTCTAGGCTGCATAACCTCCAAAACGGCTTCCAGAGGATTCGGGGATCCGGATCGCGACACCACCA
The DNA here is from genome assembly GCA_018907245.1 of Eupristina koningsbergeri. Classification (NCBI taxonomy): domain Eukaryota; kingdom Metazoa; phylum Arthropoda; class Insecta; order Hymenoptera; family Agaonidae; genus Eupristina; species Eupristina koningsbergeri. Next base: position 3,140,963 of record JACCHV010002921.1, read on the forward strand.
GTTGCTGGTGCCAGACGCGGCGAGGGTCGTTTTCGCTTTGATCCGCCTTCCGATCCGATATAGATTCGTGGAACAGCTGCGGGCAGCGGGGTTCGGGCTACCGGGAACCAAGTGCAAAATTGGTTGATCGTCTTCAAGGGAATCGAGAAGAGTTGCTCTGCTGACAGACTGACCTCGCGCGCGCGCGCACCCCTCCCCCTCCCCACCCGGCCCCACACGACACCCACACCAACACGATGTCGGATCCCGATCCGTGCAAAATAGAGATGCACTACACGCCGCCTACCTCGGACACTATTCAGACCAAACCTTTCCCCATAAGAGGTACGTAAGATTTCCTAAATTCACTCCGAACTGTACCTCGAATCATTGTGCTCATTACGCCTAGGAGACTTTGATTTGCTATTTTTAGGTTAGAAAATTTTACGCGGTAAAATAATAAAGTTTTAAGAAATAATCGGCATTTAGGACCCTGTATCCCGTTTATAAATTAATAATATTTTATTTTTTAAAGTTGCGGTTGATCTGATTGCGATAGGATGAGATATTTTCGAGGTGCGTAAAAGATGCTACCAACTATTCGTGACAATAATACTCTGGCAATTATTGGTTGCACAATAAAACTTTACAACTTTCGTACTTTATGTCTATAATTACAATTTACATAAGCTGAACAAAATATAATTTTGAGTACAACTATGACACCATTTAAAGTGGGAACAAAGTATATTTATCTAGGATAATTTATTTGATAATTTTAAACTTGGTAAATATAAAATAGATGCCCAATTTCCCCTATCCAAACTTCTATTTTTCATATTTATTAACAGTTATTAAACATTGTTATTTGTTTTTATAATAAAATCTTTATATTATAATTCATCAAAATAAATAAAAGAAATATTTTATATCGATGTTAACTAATAGCGTTAAATGTAAGCTGTTGATAAGTTTTTTTTATTCAATTCACTAATTTTTAATATTATTGCATAAGAATACAGATACACGGGTTAAAATAAGACTTGTTTACGAAATTTAAAATTTTCATTTACAAAGTAAATTTGCTCAATTTTTTTTTTTTTTTTTTATATATTTTTAAATGCGCGCGCGCGTGTGTTATTACGAGAATTTTATTTATATATTTTATTTGTAATTGTTTTATCATTTTTACTAAAAATTTTAAATTCAATAATGGCGATTAATTTATAAAACACATTTTATACATTAATTTCAATAAAACCAAAAAATAATTATACAATCGAAATAAATTTTTTTTGATTAAAAATAAACGATATTTTTCATGCAGTTCTCCGATTGACTTTAATATAAATCAACAATGACTTTACTTAAATTAATATAATTCTCTTATAAAATATAAAAATTATCTAACCAAAAGTTTGTTGAAATATTTGATAAGAAATAACTAAATTAATTAGAATATAAATCTTTTCGACAGATATGCTTTTCATGAAATGTTATTGTAGTATTATTTTCATATTTTAAAAGATATTTATAATTTTACAATAAAGTTTGAATTAATTATAAATTTATAAATTTTCAGAATTAAATAATTATAATTAATTAGTTGATTACTGTCTCTGATATCTCATAAAAAATATACGAACGATGGTATAAAATTATTTATAATTTTATAAATAATTAAAAAAATTTTGTAATTGCAAGTATAGGAAAGTGATTTAATTTTAACTGATTTTACATTTGTGAAGTACTAAACATTTTTTTTCTGTTAATTATAGATGATTTAAACAATTTTTGACAAACAAAGACAAATCATACAATCAATAATTAATTGTTGAATACTATAAAACCAACATCAATCATAATTCGAGTTAAATTTTGTTATTTGTATTAGTGCTCATGTAACTGTGAAAATATGAATTGTCATCTGCCATTCATTATTTCTTTTTTTTTTATCACATTGATTTTAAAATTTCGATAAGAACTGGAAAAAAATAAATAAGGTAAAAATACTATTTACCACATAAAATGTTTTTTTGATTAATATAATCTACTTCATGTAAAGTATAATAATCTATATTTATATATTAACATTATGTTTGAAGAACGTGTATCAAAAACACTTAATACCAAAATTGATAATATCGTATTTTAATCTTTTTTGACAAACATTATTATCATAACATATTATCATTTTGGATAAATACATATTAATGTAATTAAAATTACATTTATGTAGTCTTGATACTATCTTACAATTTATAAAAATTCTGTTTATATAAGTGAATAGATAAGAAGAGTAATGTTCATATTGTAAAATATAAAAAATCACAATTTTTAAAAATAAAAATTTTATTATATAAACATTTTTAAATTCTTCTTCTCCATAATATTTTTATGTAATATTACATAAAAAAATATTTAAAATATTATTATATGTTTTAAAGTTCGATGAATCGATTTTTTGACTTATTCAAACAAGTTTTTATTTAATATTATGATTATTTTGTCAAATTTTTTATGATTATAATAAGAATACAACTAACTATAAGTATACGGGAATAATTAGATTGATAATAAATATTACTAATTATTCATGCAGTTGTAGTAATAGGATTTACATCCCTAAAAATATATAATCAATGTTAGCATCACTTCTATGTTAAATATGTTAAATATATTAAATAAATACTAATATGTTAAAAAATTTCTTAATTAATTAATGTGCTTATAAATAAGTCGAAAACATATCCTTATATAATTGATGTTTAAATTTTTAAAATGCCTATGAAGAAAATTATTATCGATATACTTTGATTAATTGGAAAAGTTTTAAATATTATCATTTTATATTTATAAATAAATATTTATCATAGAAGCAAATCTAAAAAAAATTTAAAAAAAGCTTTTTTAATATCTTTATTTAAGTGAAACAATATAATTTGCTTCATTAATAAATTAAGAATGTAAGATTAATTGTTTTTACGTACGATTTTCTAATACAACAGTCCAATGTCGTTTTCAATGGTGAATCTAAAACTTCTGCAGTATTCGACGTCAGCATAATTATCAAGAGAATTTATTTAAAAATATTTATGTAAAGAATTTTCAAAAAAGCTGTTTATACATAAAGAAGATAAATAGATGACGTATTATATTAAATTTATATCGAATAAGAAACAAAGTCTAATTTAAATATACATATTTGAATGTTAATTTGTGTATTTACACAGAATTTGAGGAGCTATTACACACAGAAAATAGTATGTATAATATAAATCTTCTATAATATATTTTTCATTATTATTTAACGAATCATAGTATTTTTTTATTAAGTCGAAATGCGTCATTCGCCTACTTTAAAATAATTTCTTAATACATAACTCAACAGATGGAAAATTTGAAGAAAATATTTTATAGACAGAGATGATAAAGGTTTATAAGTCACTTTATAATAAAACAATTTGAAAACGGAATTTATTTTTAAAAATCAATAACTGAATAATGAACTAATTAATAAATAATTCATTCATGATAAAAATTAAGAAAAGTTTAATTGGTTGTTTGTAGGAATTTATTTTTGGTATTTAAAACATAAATTATTGAAATAGTATGAAACATTACTGTGCATTATCAGTTATTGTTATTTCATAATAATTAATACTTTGCAATAAAATTGATACGTATCCATAAGTAATACTAAAATTGTTCATTAAAAATGTACAAAATGTAACTTTTGCTAATAACATTGTAAATTTTTCATTCTTATCTTAATTAATGTATTTTTACGCCGTTAGTATAAAATATGTATACTTTTTTAAACGTCTATTGTAACGATATCGTTATATTCGTTTCTTAATTATACTATTTTTATTACACTCTTACACAATATGTTTTTTTATATATAATTTAATTGTAATCTAAATTCCTTTAAAATATTTATAAATTTTTAATACAAATACTTTTAAAATATAAATAATTTTGAAGTTTCTTAGGAATATTTATTAAAGATGTTATTATAGGAATTTGTTAAGTTACATTTTCATCATCTATGATATATTCTATTTTTTGTATGACTGAATCGAAAAATTTGAATATTGGTAGTCCTTCAAAGTAGTAATTATTTACGGAATATCAATTCTAGTAAAAAATGTATTTAATTGAAATGAAATGTTTATGAGTTTTGAAATGATAGTTTATTTTATAATGCATCAAAATCGATAATTTTTTCAATAATATTTTAGTATTATCGAAATTTTTAAGGAAATTTTCCATATTGAATGACATAATTTATTAAAAAAAGATGCTTATGCGATGAAATTAAATTAAATTAAAAATTTTTATTAAGCTAAATTTGAAATACAAATTTACAAATTTTAAATCAATATTAATTAAATGTATAATTAGTACATTATAAAATATTATTTTGTATTTCGTAAGTTCCGACAAGCTGAATGCTCTGAAGTTTTAACACTTTTATTGAAAAATAAATGATTGAATATATAAAACATATAATTATTTCAATTGTTTTATTTTCTGGTAATAAAGAAAATGCGAAAAATATTTATGAAAAAATATATATGATACAATCGGAAATTTACGCGAGTACACGACTATAACATATCTAATAAATAATTCATAAACCATTGAATTATTGGTTATGTTATGTTTTAACTATAATAGTATTTTTACTTTATTTAGTGAATAATTACTGTCAGTTTTCTTTTCTCAAAGTACATTATCTTTCTTTCATATCTTGTCGTTGATTAATAAAATATTAATAAAATAATAAAAATTATGTTGGGCTACTAATAATAATAATTTTCCAGTGTTTAAATATTAATAAAAATTCTTATAATTTTGATTATGAAAAATTTCAACACATTTGGTTGAAAAATTCAAATACAAATTTAGCTTAAATGTGTAACATTATAACTGACATTTGTAATATACATATTAAAATTAGAATATTATATTAAAGAAGTACAAGTTAAAATAGTGTTGAAAACATTCAATTGTATTTATTTTCATTAATACAAAACTAGTAAAATTGAATTATCGTAAAATAAAGTCTGATATATAATCTGAAACGGGAATAATCTTATGAAATAAAAATTTTCATAAAAAAATTTTAATATATTCATACAAATAAAGCAAAATAATAATTTATATGTATTTATTTTTCGCGATATTTAACGATAAATATTTAAAAAAAAACATATTTTTAAAAATATATTTTACAATTTTTATACATTATTTTTTACTTTATTTGTTCGTTTAATATTAAGATTTTATGTTATTGGAGTAAATAATTTACAATCTATGTTACTCCTGTATTTATTATTCACATAAAAATGATGAAAAATATGTTTACAGAAAAATTTAATAAAATTATTCATCTTAGCAATATAGAATATATTATTCAATTTGTATTTTATATGTAATATGTTCCGATAAACCTTGTACAACATAATATTTACTAAATGAGAATGCATACACAAATGCATATATCACGAATATCTATAAAAAAAAATTAATTGCTTTAAATTATTTATAAATTTATTGTGTATCAAACAAAATATACTTTATCGATTAAGAATATTGCCTTTTATTTAATTATAAATTCTATACACAGCAAATTGTAAGATATTGAAAAATTATTTCATGATCAATTTATATTTTTCATAAGAAATGAAAATATTATCATAAATAAAATGTGATTCACATATAGATGCATAGATTATTTCATAGATTAGATTAATAAATAATGGTAATAATGAAAATTATTTTAAAAAAGTTAAGTGATCCTGATGAATCTGGGTGTCTTTTAAAATGTGTAATATTACATATTAATACTTATAATCATTTTAATGTAGTAAATTATAATATTTTAAATTATGAAAATTTATTAGATTATTTATATAAAAAGAAATTACAGAACTAATTTGGGAAGAAACGTCAATTGTTTGAAATCATTAAAATATCCAGATTAGATTTAAAAATATTTAAACGCACTATTTGTTAAAATATATATTTCGAATTATTTAAAATTAATATTAGCATCGAAAACTTATCAATGAAACTTTTTTACTATTTACATTTTATTCTATAAATAAAATATCTCGCACAAATATCTATAAATAACTTGTATGTAATGTCAATCAAAAATATCGCTATGTACATTGTATGTCTGTATTTTTTCGTATATGTTTTTATCATACTAATTATAAGTAAACAATTTTTCAATTCAAAATTAATCTTATGCCATTTTAGTTTATGGCATTTTCAATGACACTTAAAATAACCATCAGAGTTTATTAAACAACCAATGTAATTTTAATAGAAATATAAAATAAGCAATTAAATTAAAAAAAACCAGATGCGATAGAAAATAAATTTTATATTATTAAACCGTTGTTCGTTATTAAATATTTATTGCAATATAATTAATATTGTACAATTATTATTTATAAGTTAATGCTTACCTTGAATAACATGACCGAATTTATGACAGGATATTAGAAGTACTTATTAATAAATAAAGGAAACTATATTCAAGTAGCATATATAAAAAAGTCCTGTCAAATTTGTGGATATTAATTCTAAATAAAAGTTAATTTTTTAAACAATATATTATAATTTATATTTTGCCACTTTTACTTACCTACATGTTTGAGTTGAGCAATTGCAATAGCTTATAACATTCAACCAGAATTAATAATTAATTTAAAAAGTAATAAATAATTTAATTCACTCTGAAAATTTTAATTATTGTAAAGACCGTAATTACATTAAGTTATAATGCCCCTTGTCGGTTTCATATTGACGCATGATGATGTGGTTATTAAGTTTTCTTTAATTGATCACTATCATCATCTCTATTAACTTAAAAATGTTAATTAAAATTTAATAGATTTGTTTGTATTTAGGTAAATAAAGATTAATATTATTCATATGGACTGCATAATAAATATCAACAAAATACATGATTGCCTTATTTTTAATTAAATCTTCAGTGTTAATTTAATTTTCATTGATGATTACACTTATCTTCCGGATATTCATTAAAATATCATTATTTGTCAATTTTTTTCATGAAAGTCATACCAATCAGAACATGCAATGTGTTTTTACTTTCTACTCTGAAAAAGTATAAGTATTCGATTAAAAAAAAAAAAAAATGAATTATGAATACGGATTTCTAGTTTTTTATGTTTTTTTAATATATTTCAATCTTTTGTATATAATTTTATCAATCATTATTTCTAGAAATGAGAGAAGTATTAAAAAATTTTTTATAAAGACATCAGACTACTCACCCTATACTTTAAGCATTAATTAAATTATAAAAAAATTTTACTTTAAAATTTGACGAGGAGAGGGGAGAAGAAAAGATGAGGGGTTAGTTGGCGCGAATTTCACTTTTATTACTATATATTACAATTCCCCGGTTCTTACTCTCCCCCACTCCTTAGCCGCTCAGTCGTTTTCGGTCATATTTATCCGCATTTTTTAGCCAATCAAAATGATTTTTACAAAATGTAAGATACATGATTTGTTGTAATACAATTATATTTTTTACAATCGTTACAAGAATTAAAATCGTCCGGTAGAATGAGCTAGAAATAACTTAGTGAATTTTCATATAATTTAACATAATTTAATCATGTGATTTAATTAATTGTAAATGTGTGCCTTTTATTAAAAATTAAAGAATGCATCGATTATGTAATTGTTGAACGATTCATAAATGAAAGTGTCATACAATATTAAAATTTTAAAACAAATGAAAACAAGTTCATATAACAATGTTATGGAACATTTTGTTTTGAGGTCAATATAGATAACTTAAAATTAAGATTTGTATCGACCAAAGAAAAAAATAAGAATATAACATTCCATGATTCGGAAGACTATTTACTACACATGCATTCACTCTGGAAAAATGCAGCAATTTAGAAAGATGTAAATAGTGTAAAAATTGCAAAAAGGGAGAATTGTTATGTATGAGAGAAAAACTACGTTCTTTTCATATAATTTGGTACAACTTACTCTTTTCTTGAGTATGTAAAAGTGAAGAAAAATTTTATAGTAAAAAAAGAAAAAATATCTCACACCTTTCAATTACTCTTTTTTATTCTATAAGATAAAAAATTAAAGGAAAATTTCAAAAATATATAATAAAAAATACTGACGATACGATAATTAAGAAAAGATGATTTTTTATTTTTTTTCCTTAGTCTGTTTTCTTTACATTAAATTTGTGTTACATGTTTACATTTTTAAAACGATTAAGGTTTTTAACTTTTTCATTTAATTAAATTAATTTTTTTTTCCTTTATGAAAACAAATTATGAGTTCATATGTAAATACTAATAAGTGCTTTAGGAGTTTTTTCTAAGTAACATTTTTATGTTATTTTTTTTTAATATGATTTTAAGTATTTATTTTTATACAATTATAGTTTTTAATATTATAATGTAATTCATAATGATGATAATTTTGCGAACAGAACACTTTTATTTCGTAAGAATAGATAGATAAAAACAATCATTTCTATTAAATGAAATTTTCTTTAAAATTAATTGAACAAAATAAATAAATAAAAACAGAAGAAAAGAAAATATAAATACCAGAGAAAATCGTATTTTAAAAGCGAATTTTATTTATCTTTACTATTTAATTTTCTTCTTATTTTTAGTCATTGTTGGAACCAAATATTAAAATTAAAAATAAAAAAATTAAAAATAGTAAAGTTTGCGAAATAGCATTGTCAGATTATCATTGTAATAATAATGACGATGATGATTAATATAATAATAATAATAATAATGATAATAATAATAAATATTAGTAGTAATTATTGTAGTACTAGTAGTAATACCAATAACAACAAAAATAATAACAATACTTGGAATATAAAAAAAGATACATTGTATAAAAAGTTTACGTATTTTTAAATTGAAAACTTTAAAAGTTTATACGTTCGGTAGAAAAACAATCAAAATTCTTTCAATTTTATTTGCCTTTTAAAACCAGTACGTCCAGTTTCTATACTTTTCTTTTCTTTTTTATTTTCAATAGCACAACCTTTTATACAATTAATCTCCAATAAAATTTCATTTGAAATTGAATATTTTTCTATTTTCTTCTTGGCAATGATTACCAGAATATCTTTATTATTGAAAGAATATTACGAATTTTGAATCATTTTATATTAGTATAAATATATAATTCTACAAATTGAATTTATAACTAACCGAAAGCGAAAAAATTCATAAGGTAAAAACGGGTATACATTCCATCATATAAATATTTTTTTATTAGAACAAAAATGTTAGATTTCAAAAAGACTAGCTACAATTACCATACCATACAATAAACTTGTGTTATAAGAAAAATTAGCCCACCATTGTCGTAACGTTAAAAACATGTGATTATAATTTTAAAGGAGATAAAAGAATTATCCAGGAATAACAACAAAAATTTTTATGCTATTTGAGTCAAATACATTTCACGATTTTTATTAAATATTCATGTGAATTTATATAACAGTCGCAATATTGGATACCCAATTTAATAAAAGAATATTAGGAATGACATGTGCATTTTGGAATTAAAAAGGCTTAATCGTGTAAATAATTCTGGGGCGAACGAAAACCAGTTGCAACGATGTTGTTTTAACCCCTAACGGTGTCAATGCGACTAATTTGAAATATTTCCACGTTGAGTCTACGTCCAAACGTGGTTTCCGCATCGATCACGTCCCAAGCGAAACGAGTAAAAATAAGTGAAAAAACAAGAGGTAAAAATAAAAACCAGGGGTGCTTTACGTTTCAGGTGAACGAGCAAACTTCGTAAACAAGCCTCATGTGATAGCGATGGTGGGTTTACCAGCTCGGGGTAAAACTTATATCTCCAAGAAGCTCTGCCGGTACCTCAACTGGATCGGCATTAGCACCAAAGTCTACAACCTCGGAGAGTATAGACGACATGCGACCACCGCCTACCAGTGCCATGATTTCTTTCGTCCGGACAATATGAAGGCGATGGCCATCCGGACTCAGTGTGCGATGGACGCCCTCAATGATGTCTGCCAGTGGCTGGAGTCGGGGGACGGCGAGGTCGCCGTCTTCGACGCCACCAACTCCACGGTCGATAGGCGTCAGCTCATACGGGACATCGTCGTCAAGAAGATGGGCTTCAAACTATTCTTCGTCGAATCCGTATGCAATGATCCTGAAATCGTCGAGCAGAATATAATGGAGGTCAAGTGACGTTTACTTCACCTCACATTAGTTTCTTTTTATTTTTAATTATTTCTCGTTTATGCGGATCACTTATGACCGCCTCGTCGTAATGCACACTGCATTGCTATAGGGCCGAATGGATGGTTGGTTGGTTGGATGGATGGATGGATGGATGGATGGATGGATGGATGGATGGATGGATGGATGGATGGATGGATGGATGGATGGATGGATGGATGGATAGACAGACAGACAGACAGACAGACATACATGTTGTTGCCCCTAGCTTCCTTCTATTTTCTTTATTTGACCGACCGTCAATTTATGATTTTAAAATCTTTTCTTGACTTTGCAATTTTTGAACACTGTCTTTTTCTTTTTGAAAAAAAAATAAATTTTCTTCCTTCTTTTACCACCATTTAAGGTTAACATTTACATGATTATCATTGTGTACATATTTTTTATTTTTTTAACATTCATTGAAAAACAAATGAATGATTTTTAATTTCCCACTTTCATTTTATACTTGCGTCTTACATTAATTTAATTGTTTTATTTCTTTTTTTAATTTTTCATTCGAAGTACTGCAACGTGAACAGATAATAAAAAAATGTATCATACGAAAACAATAAGTTTATTATTTTATTTGCTGAATAGAAAAATAATAATTCCATGTTTTAATCGCTTCGTTGTCGAAGTACTTACTTTTAAAATTGAAATTATTTACTAGAATCATTTTTACCTTTTATGCTTTTATTCATTTTTATTGTTAAAAATTTTAATAATTTTCTTAATAGAAATTGTATAAAAAATTAAAATACAAACCATATCTTTAATAAAAAGTACAATAAATAGATGGAATATTTTTAACGGTACGAACATGATCTCCATTAAAAAATTAGAACTGCATATGTATATTTGAAAGTATTTTTTAATAATTTATAAAAGTTTTATGAACTTAATAATAAATTTTGGAACTTATATCTCATTTCAATCATTTTAATTGTATTGGATTTTTTTTTCTATTAGTGGATTATGAAAGTATTAAAGTTAATTTTTTATTATAACGATCGCGTATTTAATTGACGGAAGCCTGAAAAGAAGCTTAAAGGAGTTTAGCGATGGTATTAGACGTGTCCTATTAATTAAGTAATCAGTGTATTCATTATCGTTTTCCATCTCAGGTGAAGGTCAGCAGTCCGGACTACACAAACATGAACAAGGAGGAGGTGCTGGCGGACTTTATGCTGCGGATCGAGCACTACCAGGAGAAGTATCAGCCCCTAGACGAGCAATACGAGAGCGACCTCTCCTTCATGAAGATCTACAACACGGGAGAGAAAGTGCTGGTGCACAAACATGAGGGTCACATACAATCGCGAATCGTGTACTACCTCATGAACATCCACATAGTCCCGCGCACCATCTATCTGACGAGGCACGGGGAGAGCCTCATGAACCTGGACGGGCGCATCGGTGGTGACTCGGACCTCAGCGACCGGGGTCGGGAGTATGCGAAGGCCCTCGGGAACTACATAGCCGAACAGGATATTCAGGGATTAAGAGTATGGACAAGTTGGCTGCGACGGACCATTCAGACGGCTGTCCATGTCAAGGCCCCCCAGGAAAGGTGGAAAGCACTCAACGAGATCGATGCCGTTAGTTTTTTTTCCTGTTCGACTATTTTGATGGCATCTTTCTATGTTATCCTTTTTAAAGCGCTTTTTCTCATTAGCCTTGATTTCCTGTAGACATCGATGAGTCGATCATTGCGCAACAACCGGTCATTAGCTACACACAGATTCATTATTAAAATGACAAAATTTTTATTATTTTATATTGCTATTCAAATGGACTACTGCTTACTAATTCATTTGAAAACACATTCATCTTTGAGACATATTTAGTATTACCTAATCATTAACCATTACCATTTAACCTGACCTTATTCAAACTATATTCAAGATATATTTTTCTTACGTAATAACAATAGTCTCAAATACTAATAGGCTTAGACTTTTGTATCATATACGTAATAAGAGGTAATTATTTTAATAAACTGCTTTCTTACTTATATTCTTTTTAATAATTACACGCGAAATCAAAAAATTTAATTTTTCAAATGTTTAAATTTTTTAATTTTTAAATTAAACTTTTTTTCTCTATTATTTTTTCTTTTTATTATTTGCTTACCTCTCAATGCATTGACAATAGTAAAAATTTAAAAAATTTAATAATCAATGAATAATGCATTTAAATATCTAATATTATTAGACTTGGATAATGATAAACCTTATTTTTTAAACTATTAAGTTAACATATGAATAAAAGTAGTTGACTGTTAATGTGGCCGTAAGACTGCTATTCCAAATAATATATAACATAACTTTTCAATATAACCCAATTTCTTTTCTTTACTACCACCATTTTTAGAGAAATAATTATTATTAAGATATAAGTTATTGCAAAGTTATAAATCCTTATTGCATTACTATTGTATATGTATATAAAAATATTATTAATTGCATAGAAACACTACCATTTTTTTATTAATTTTTAGATTTTTAAAAAATATAAACATAAATATTTAAATAATAATTTTTTCTAATTTATCTTTAAAATTATAAATAAATCTTCAATTGTGTTACTTACATTTTATATTAGTTATGAGTATTAAATACTATTGAAATCAAAGTTCTTTTAGTAAATTTGTTTTATAAGTAAATTAACGAGTATGCGAAACCGCTAATACAAATATTTATTATTTATATGATCTCTCCTACTCTGTCTCTGTCTATCTGTCTCTCTCTCTCTCTCTCTCTCTCTCTCTCTCTCTCTCTCTCTCTCTCTATCTATCTATCTATCTATCTATCTATCTATCTATCTATCTATCTCTCTCTATCTATCAATCGATTTTACTCAAGAACTGAAGTTATCTATACAAATTTAGGAATTACAATTAAATTTTATATTTTATTTATTAACCACATTTACAATTTAAAATATACATCAATATTGTATTTAAGCTAAATAAGCTTATATATAATTTTTTTTATATTGAAAGCTTTGATGTTTTTTTTAGTTCAATTTGTATTGTGCTTTGAAATTGGTTTTGAACATCATAAGCATGTGTGTATAAAGGAAAGCATATTACAAGGGGATCATTACGTATCTAAACAAAACTTTTCGTTAAATTATTTAATGAAATGAAATCGCTTTCAAAGTCATTCATAATATTTGTTGATACATTTACAATTATATAAATATATTATAATTATATATTTTTAATTGCCTTAACATAGTCATACTTTTAATAAATATTTGCATACAAAATAAAATCTTATCTTGAACTATATGTCTTGATATATATCTGTCACTTTATCTTTATTTATTATCTACGTAATAAGTATTAATGATTATTAAGCTATGAATTTATTAAAAGTTAAGAAATGAAAAACATAAAGTAAGAAGGAACTATTCATGTGTTCAAATGTGTCGACGATATTTAATTTAAACCTAAAAGTGTAGATCATTGTATCATCAAATATGTAGATATCAAATATTATGCGAATAGCCCTTCTTAAATTTGGTGCAATATTAGAATTTTAATAAGCTTCGTAAGGGATTACCCAGAGTGCTCTTAAGTAATTATACGTGAACACAGCAGACTCGGAGCTCGTTACAAAGGTTGAGAATATTAAAAAAAAATTAATAAAGGACGGAAATATGATGTATATCACTAAAAAAATTACTTAAGCTTGACTCTTGGAGCAGATGTTTCCGGTGTAGGCTTACTGTAAAACTATAAACTTTTTTACAGGCGGTACCTTCGGTAAACCCGAGAACGTCCTACATTACAGTAAAATTACGCACATGAGGTCAGTAGGTGTCTATAATAAAATATTAAAAAATAAATTGATTAAAATATGAATTTAAAACTTTGACTTTTACACCTATCAAAAGGAAAGTTACAACATCAAGACATATTATTTATTTAATAATCATAATAGGACTCGATCCTAATATTTAATTTAATTTTCTTGCTGATTCATATGATCTTTGTTTGATTATTTTAACTATTTGATGTTTCTTTGTTTTGTCCGATTTGAGTATTTTGATGAAGATAGAACTTGGGCAAATAAGATTTTTATCACGAATCTAAAAAAAAAAGTTGAGGTAAGAATTAAACTGGTCATTTGGTTTAAGTCAAAAATATAAAATTTCAACAAAAACAAGATTTCTTCTATGATTTTATTTGAAAATTTACATTTTGTAATTTACCGCATAATTGCAGCAAATTTCATTTCGAGTATTGTTTGAATCTAATGAAAACTCGAAACTTCGCAGTGTGTAATATTATAGGATAAAATGATTAAAACCAATGGTTTTAGTTGAGCGAAGAATACTTTTATTTTTGCAAAAGATGAAAGTTCGCGCATACGACGTAACATTGCCTACATTTGAGATAACTTAAATTAGAAATTTTATTAGCCCGGTAGCTACGATGGTTGAAAGCATATTTAGTTTGGATGATACTTGATTGGGGACTTATATTTGAAGTAGTAAAATTCTAGTATAAAATACTGATGGATTGTGTTCATACAGGGGATTTGCGAGGAGATGACTTACGAGGAGATCGAGAGTAAGTACCCGAGCGACTTCGCCGCCCGTGACCAAAACAAATTCTCGTACCGCTACCCACGTGGAGAGAGCTACGAGGATCTAGTGGCACGACTGGAGCCCGTCATCATGGAACTCGAACGACAGGGCAACGTCCTCGTGGTCAGCCACCAAGCCGTGTTGCGCTGTCTTCTAGCGTACTTCCTCGACAAGAATGCCGGTTCGTTCTCACATTACTAATTTAATTTACCTCCATCTCTCTACTCTCATACTCTCTTCCTCTTCTTCTCTCTTCATTATTTTATTATTTCGTTACTTCATTATTTCTCCCGACAATATTCTCATTTCCCCAATTTGTGCAATTTTAGAGATACTTTTTATAATTACTTGTAGTTTGATATTTTGACTCGGAAAAAATGTGCTCTATTGTTGAAACTGTACATCCTTTATTTGCATATACACCTGGACAGGTATAAATTTCAAATCAATGGAGAAAAATTTCTCGCATTGTATTATAAATAAAATGTTTTTTGTCTGATTATTATTAAATCGATAAAGTATACTTTCTATTTGTATAGAAATTTACTTACTATTTATTTGAGAATTAACTATTAAACTGTTATTATGTATTATTGCATTTTTACTATATCATTGGAGCATAAGAATTGAAGATTTTCTGTAAATACAACATTGTTGTTTTATTACCAAAAATATCCTAAAACTTTAACATAAGCATATATGAAAATAAAAAAATATAATTTCTTTTGTGTGTATAATGTGTGTGTTTTACAAGTCAGAGAACTGATACATTACCTCCAATTATATGCACTCAAAATAATTATGTATATATTTCGCAACATAATTCACATTTATCATTTGAAAGTTGTTGACACATATTTGAAATTTAATGTATTGTTTATTCATTGCTAATAATAATTTTTACAAAATTTATAATACGACTTGTCGTAAATTATGATTTAAAAACTTTTCTTAATTTTTCTTTTTTTTTTTTGTATATAACAATCCTACAACATAAAAGTAATTTCATATATAAATGGGAAACTAGATTCATCACATAAATTAATATTACCTTGGTTACTATAAACGTGATTCTATCTCCCATTATTATTATTTTATTAGTATTATTACAAGTTTCACGATTAATAAAAAAAATATTTACTTACATGCAGAAAGAAATAGCGTAAAAAAATTTACTGTATTTTAATAGTGTTTTAAAGTTTATATTAAAATAAAATAAATGGTTGTGGATCACATAGTTTTCATAGTGTTATTTTTATTGAAACAATATTGATTTGTAGGTTTCAATTTGTATTTTCAGTTTTATACATAAAGATATTTCGAGTTTTTTTTATTACTTGTAAAGAAATAATTATAAAATTGGCTTAAAACTTTTTAAGTTTAGGATATTTTAAAAAGAAATCAACCCTAATAACGATTTGTGCATTTGTATAAAATCACATCGATAATCAAAATGTTACATATTAAAATTTTCGATGGTTTTAACCTGTTTTTTTTACATATTTAGATATTAGATAACTAATATTTATATTTGATGAAATACGGAAATGAAACTCAGCACAATGAACTTAAATTTCAAAGAAAAAATCGTGTTGCTCAAGATCATAATTTATTGATTCAATGGCAGATATTTCCCGGCGCGAACCATTAAAATCGTCATTGCTCAAAAACGGCATAGATTATCAATAAATTAAATATTAAAAGGAGGTGTAGGCCTCCTCGCTCGCTCAGTCTCTCTGTCGCTCAGTCTCTCTCTCTCTCTCTCTCTCTCTCTCTTTCTCTCTTTCTCTCAACAACGTCTGCCCTTTAATCAACCCGTGCCAACCAAGCCAGCCCTCTCTTTTTCAGATGAATTGCCGTATCTCCAAGTGCCCCTGCATACTATAATAAAATTAACACCAGTGGCATATGGATGCAAAGTGGAGAATATACGTTTGCCGATCGACGCAGTGGACACACACCGACCAAAACCAAAGGTAGAGGCTTAGTGTGTAGATGCGAAGTAAATAGAGACGATAAGAAACCTGCGGCAATTGCATTATCATGATAATCTGCAGCAGTTCTACCAGGAAAAATATAGAAAAAGACAAGAAAACACATAAACGATAGATTATAATATTGATTTCATGATCTGCGTCTGATATATTAGCACGCGTCGCACATCTCCACCACTAAACATCCCTATTACACATAAATTCGCACGCGTACTCTATCATATCACACATACGCTCACGCCCGCACGCATAACTAACTATAATGGGAAGCAATGACGCGTGCTACATACCAAGATACCAAGATGCTAATAAAAGCATGTTACACTCGATATATTTTTTTTAATGTAAATATTGTTATTGTATTCCACTACTTTTAAGCTTAATTTGATGAATTTTCAAGTCAACTTAAATATAGTATCATTGACTTGTTTTTAAAAGCGTTAATAAGATATCATGTGCATGTGAATGAAACGAAACTGTGACTAAAAATAAAAATACTTTCCAGATGTTTTGACGTAATTATCAGCGCAGAGACTAATAGTTCAAAGAACCATCATGATATCAACTCTTTGAATAGTTGTTGCCAAAAAATAGTGTAATTCTGCAAAGACAAGTGAACAAGTCTTTGTAAATAATACTTTATGCGCCGAATAAATTGCTCATTTTTATTCTTTTAATTTTTTTGTAAACCTTATTTTTAAACCGACATATCTTGCAACGATGTCAATCATTTATCTGTAATTTTGTTATACACATTCATGTTTTTTTATATTACATTATAATTATAGACCAAATCAACTTAAAAATTTGTTTACATTGTCAAATATAACGAGATTCGTAATACCAATGCTTCAATAATACCAATATTATAGTTTGTAATTATGATATGGACCATTTTAACAAAACGTATGTTCATCTTCTTGATAGATTTTATCCATGACAATTTTCATCGATCTATTATATATTAATTTATATAATTTTATTACTTAAGTTATTTTAATAGCAATCATTAAAATATGTACACATTAATTTAAAAAAAATAATATATCCATTGACTGAAAATTTAGTTATCTTTGTGAATGGAATATTGTCTCCAAATAACTGCGTTATAACAAAAAAAAAAAAAAAAACAATAATTTTAATAATACGCTCAAACATAAAATATATATATGCATTTACATTAATATTTGTAATAAGACAATAACACTGTTTTAATAATCAAATTAATTATATAATGTACCTTATCAATTGTTTATCTCATTATTGCTGCTTTCATATGTCTCCCAATTATCAAAGTAGGTGAAATTTAATCCTTTTTTTCGTTTTTTTTATAAATTCAAAACGTAAAATATTTTATAAATTTAATAAATTTATACAGGATAATTCTTATTTAACAATGATTTATTCATTTGTATTAAAAAGAGAATATGATTTAACACGTTGAGAAACTATGAGTAATTATAAAAAAATAGCATTGAGAACGTAACGCTGTGTTTTTTTCGAAACTTTTCAGATCCCGGGATACCTTGAGGAACGTTTTCGAAGAAAAACCAAGAATCATCACATTTGATAACGTGGACTTTACAAATATAGAATACTTCGACATATTGTCTCGAGAAGCGTAAAGGAGAAAACCGACATTTTGCTTACCAGTGAGCTGCCATTATACTACACGAGTAAGAGAATTACAATTATCAAAAACAAAAAAAGAGTAAAAGACCAAAATGGAAAAGCAGAAAAAAATTATTGAACAAGACTAAAGCCATTTTCGTAAGCCAGATGTTGTTCTTCGATGTTCTGACCCTTTTCCATATCTCTCTTTCAGAATACTTGTTACCATGAATTGTCGTTTTAAGACGTCAGCATTCTGTGTAATAATGATGGAAAACTATAACTCTTTCACGTACATTACGATTTTTACAACTTCAAGTGTGTATGTATATAGATATGTATACGTAAATATATTTTTATGCAAGTATATGTACATATGCATATTAAAATATATGTATATATATATCTACACGTATATGTATTCATATACATATTCATCTTCATATATACGCAAAAATTACGGAATAATGTATATTTTTTAATAGATATAGAAATAATGTCGAAAGTCTGATCAATCAGTAATGAAAATTATTTTTAATAAATGATATAATCTATACGAACAGATCGTACATAAAGAAAAAACAGTTATGTTTTAATGTATCGTACTAGACAAGTACAATTTATGCTAAAAAATTGACTTCGACATAATTTTTTATATGTATTTCTGCTATAATAGTTTCTAATACGTACAATAATAGAAGTTGAACACGTGTAACTGTAATTAAATTTCATCATTGCGATAGAAATTTTTATTGGAACGACTAAATGAGGCTCGTAATTATTTATTGATATTTATAGTGAATAATAAAAATATTATTTAGACTGAAATATAGTATCCGATTTATAAATGCAATTACACATTAAATTTTTGTTAAAATGTGATTGATTGCAAATGTAAATTTTTTCATTTTTACTAAATTTATTTAATGATGTTCACATTACTAAAAAAGACTAAATAAAACTATTTTTAAATTTCTAATATACGTAATTTTACACGTATTAAGCTAATGAAATTAGTATTACTTTTATATTTCAAAAGAAAACAAAATATCATAATGGCATTGATTTATTAAATTTAAAAAAAGTAATTAATATTTTAAAAATAATATAATTAAAACATTAAATATTTACATAATATCAATTGTCAATATAGATATTTTAATGAAATATTAAATTTATATATTTAAAATTACTATTATTGTAAATTCTACTTACTTTGACATAAATCTGATATTAATATACATATAACATTGATGATTGTGTACAATACCACTTTAAAAAATATTATATATTTCAAATAATAATAATAATAATGATGGTGATGATAAAATCATAAAATTTTTAAACCATTTATTTGGATACCTTAATACAGTAGTTTTTTTTAGTATTTTTTTCTTTGTATTTTTTTTTTAAATAGATCTTCTGTTAAATTATAAAAAAGAAATTTAATTTTGAACACAGTATTTAAAAAATAAAAAATTATAATTAAAAACTAAACATGTTTTTATTTTTATTGTATGCCTTACTGTTTGAATACTGATTTCATGCATAAAATAATATACTAAAAATAATCTTAATTAATAAGACAATAATATTAGAGATTTTTAATATTTCTCAAAATATTAATTACAAAAATAATGCCAAAGTATTTAAAAAGTAATAGTTATAGATTTCATTGTTTTTATGTAGAACCAACTATATCTCATGTATATATAGTATAAGTTAGTAAGTAAAAATTATGAACTAAAAAATTTTTTTGAAAGTTATTTAAACCGTTGTATAATAATAATACTATAATAATATTATATAATCTGACAATAATAAGAGAATTATTTTATATGACTGAATAATTTGAAACTTATAAATTATTCAGTCATGTAAATTAAACTATAAAAGTACAAATATATATATTTTGTCAAATCGAGTGCCATTTAAAATGTAAAAACAATCAATCGCAATATCTACATATTTTCATTACATTATTCTTTGAAGATAGGCGAATTAAAATTTATGATCTTTATTATGAACAAACTTTATTTTTGATATTTCTACTATTTAATCATTTAATTTTATTTAACAGAATAAAATATAAATATAGTTTTATACTTGTATAATATAATCCCTTATTAAGCTATGACTCTGATAAATTAGTTTAAGATAATATATTTATTTATTAAATGATAAAATTTGCAGTTTTTTAATATTCTAATTTTAGAAAGTTTTATAAAGTTTGTTTCTGTAGACGCTATAATTATTTATTATTTAATATTTGTGAGTTTTTTTAATATTATGTAGATATTTGGTACAACATTAATACATATTTTTTCTGTGTTGGTCACTTCTGAAACCGTAAGTAATACACTTTTTTAAATTCTTTTCATTTTTTGAATTTAATCAATGATATATCAATTGCATATGTAATAATTGTATTAAAATAATTTATAACTAGATCTGACATATTACTTGTTATGATAGTTCTATTATTCTCTTTTGTTTCTCCACTTGTTTAAAAAATTTTTAATTTTATTTTAGAAATTAAAATTAAATTTCTTTAATACAATCTTTTATATATTTGTTTATTGCAAATATCTTTTAAATATCGATTACATTATATTATTCCTTAAATAAATGTCTTGTATATATTATCAATCTTCCATTTTTTTCATTTTTTTATTGTTAATATAATTTATATATTTTTTATAATAATATCACCAAACAATAAATTCTATCATTTAATAAAAAAAAATCTAATTATTCTTTGTGAAAATAAATTTCCTTGAACATTCTCTTTTAAAATTTTAATAATCTATAATTTCGCAATTTATTTATTTCTCCATATAATCGAAATATATAGGATTCTTATCATTTAAAATACAATCATAATTTTGTATGAATTTTATTGTTAATTATGTAAAGAATAATGTTTAATTAAAAGATTAAAAAGAAAAGAAAAATCAACAAATAACTTAATTTGAATAATCATGATTTTTTTGAAACCCAAATATGTATGATACCTTCTAATTCAATATTTAATTACCATTTATTTATTGTTTTGAAAATTATATTAATTGATTATCCATTATTAACTAAAATAATATAAACACGGTGCGTTGTAAAAATATTCAGACTGATTTTATTTTAGATACGACTATATTTCGCGAGCTTTGAGAAAGGCCGGAAAATATGCTATAAAATTTTTTCTGTTTTTCCTACTTTTTATGACCAGTACAAATGTCAAGATCGCGTGAAATGTGTTTTCCAATATTGTAACATGATACGATGGACTGACTAGTGGATAATTTTGTGTGTGACTTGAGAAGGACATTGAAAATTTTTTAATGTTAAAAGATGATTTTAAAGATTCGTCATTTCCCAAAATTGCTATGACAAATAATCGCGTCAAAAAAATAAACCTTGACATTTTTATAAATCATTTTTTATTTGTATAATTTGAAAAACATCTTCCATTGTAATAAGAATTTTTGGATAAGGTTCCTGATGGGTGTGAATAAAATATTATTTTTTGCGTCGGAGACGTTATGACAAAATTTCTTTTCTCCTCTTCAGGCCTTTATTGAATTATATTACAAAATTAATAAAGTTCAATAACAATTGCATTAAAATTAAAGTACAATAATAAATATTATCTCGATACAATAACGCGTGGTCTCTTGTGCAAATTATGTTTTCACGTCGTCAGATGCGCTTGCGTAGAGTTTATATGTTGTCAGCTGTTTGTCGTGTCATCAGTATCCTCGACCGAAATAATAATACAATTTAAGAATAATATTATCCAAAAATGCAAAAAACTAACAGAAAAACATACTAACAAATTAAATGTAAAATTACACAACTTGACGAGGTAAAAATACAGTACTATAACAAGAATATTTAAAGACAAATGTGCAAGAAATATATTTAACCGTCAGTTAGCAGACTATGTTATTGATATGATTTCGCTCGGACAAAAATTTCACTAAGAGCATGTTTCTTAACGACACTATAACTATTATCAAAAACGTAAAGACAGCATTACCAACTCTTAACATTGATGAAAATATTACAATAGACATACGCGATATGATTGTGTGTAACATCAAACACTTGATCAAAAACACAAACACCAATAACACACATAATAATAATAACATAATAACAAAAATCGAATACACTAAACAATATTTCAATCGAAATAAAGATATATATTTACACACGCAGACAAAGGCAATGTTACTGCGGTTTATAACACATTGGACTGCAAACAAAAAATACAGAATTTACTTCAAGACAAAAAAATTTATAAAATTATTAAAAAAAAAACCGGACATCAAAACTAAAATCTAGTGTGCAAACTATTGTTAAAAACCTCAATGAATATAAATTTCTTTATAAAAAAATACATCATTTTTGAGATTTGCCAATTGCATACGAGCGTAGCGAAAGTGTACAGACTTCCCAAAATAATGACAAACCAGAGAATCTTTTAAGACCTATTATCTCTAGTTTTAATTGTCTGATGTATTTCCTTTTTAAAATATTGGTACATGCGCTAAAAAAATGCATCCGACATCTTTAATCTAAAATTATTAACAGCTTTGATCTTATCAACAAAATAAAGAACATGTACGTGCGAGACAATTATAAGTTCCTTTCGCTTGACGTAAACTCTTTGTTTATAAGTCACTAAGGAGCTTGTAATTCAAAATTTAGAAAGACGCATTTCCCATATTAATAACGTTTGTAAAATTCCATTTAACGAAATTATAGTTATAACTGAATTTCTTTTTCACAACACATATTTCATCTTTGATAGTACAAATTAGCAAAAAAATTTTGGTGCTCCGATGGGCCCACTAATATCGCCCATTTTCGCAGACATGGTAATGGAAGATTTGAAAAGTGATTGTCTCAACACTCTTAAAAACCGTTACAATTACTCCCCCTCATTCTATTATAGATACGCAGATGATACTGTTTTTTTTTTTTTTTTTTTTTTTTTTTTTTTTTTTTTTTTTTTATAGAAAACAGTAAAGTTGACATCATTTTAAACATTTTCAACAACTATAATACTCATCTACAATTTACCCATGATATAGAAACGTCTAAATCATTGAACTTCCTTGACATTACCATTTATAATAAAAACAATCATATATCGACGAATTGGCACCAAAAATCGATGTGCTCCAACAGAACTATTATTTTTCATTCACATCACTCGATGAGCCAAAAAAGAAATGTTGTATATAACATTGTAGATAGAACGTATTTATATATTCTATATTCTTTTATATTCTATATAAAAGTGACTAGCCAGTCTACTTCTATAATAAACACATGAATCACAGACTCAGACAAATTAAATATAATGATTCTCTAGACAATTATCTTCCAATATCTTTTAACAACATAATTTCTCTTTCATATATAAAAAATTTCTATGAAAAAATTAGCAACAAATTCAAATCGTATTATAATTGGTAAAAGGATCCCAGTGCAGCGACCAATCGGAGAAATTGAATTAGGTGTACTAGCAGTTTTGGGCACACAATTTATTTATTATCAAATAGAACTCGGTTAACGCTCAGAGAAAATTGCAATTCCGCAAGAATTGTCCTAAGTGTCGCCTCTAACCCGTCGCCATAAACTCTCCCCCCCCCCTCTTCTTCTTCTACAAATACAAAAAGCCCTCCTGTGCGCTTTACAAGTTTATTCTCTTAAAATTACTATCGCGCTTACTTAAGTCTAATCTAATAACATACCGGCATGAAAAACCGTACAAACTCAATTTCGGGGCCTCACCGCATTCGGTCCCGAAAACTCGAGGGATTTTCGCCTGGCTCGCACGCCGTTCCACTAGGCCCGATCGTCTAGCCTCGTACACTGTCCCAACTAGCCGATTTTCTCGGTGTTCG
Organism: Eupristina koningsbergeri; assembly: GCA_018907245.1. Classification (NCBI taxonomy): domain Eukaryota; kingdom Metazoa; phylum Arthropoda; class Insecta; order Hymenoptera; family Agaonidae; genus Eupristina; species Eupristina koningsbergeri. The sequence goes on from JACCHV010002921.1 coordinate 3,165,371, forward strand.
ACCTTCCGTCACCCGGATCGTATACAGGGAGCGTGCCAAAGCTAAACTAAAACCCTAGTCGATCTCGGGAAAGGCGCAGCGCCCCCATTGATTTACAATTTCCCGCTTTCCCGATGTTTTAACTTACTCCACGACCATTTACTTTGGCTTATACTACAATTTAAGCTTAAATTCTAACATACACGGCCGCCAATATCACAGCATCGCTCGGGCTTAACTTTTAACACGTATAATATCAATACTGTCCCCAGGATTAATAATAAGTTAAACCACATAATAAAATTTGGCAAGGACAAGAATGATAAGTGGGAGACTGTTGTTGTAGTTTACAAAATAAACTGCAATAAAATAAATAATAAAATGAGACTTGTATAGACGAAACCAAAAACATAACTTAAAAAAACGAATTTGCGAGCACAAAAAATAAAAAAAAAACCAACTCGATGATTCAAATTCACTCGCAAACCAATGAACATTTGATAGACTGGGACAATGGAATAATTTTGGACAGAGAAAAGAATTATAGAAAAAGACAAATTTCGGAAATGCTACATATTCATTTAAATCGTCACACTATAAACAAACAAGAGAACATCCATGTAATAAACTATCGGTATAAACATTTGACGATAACGCAACAAACAGCTGACAACATATAAACTCTACGCAAGCGCATCTGACGACGTGAAAACATAATTTGCACAAGAGACCACGCGTTATTGTATCGAGGTAATATTTATTATTGTACTTTAATTTTAATGCAATTGTTATTCAACTTTATTAATTTTGTAATATAATTCAATAAAGGCCTGAAGAGGAGAAAAGAAATTTTGTCATAACGTCTGCGACGCAAAAAATAATATTTTATTCACACCCATCAGGAACCTTATCCAAAGATTATCATTTTTTATTCTTTAATGAAATTGAATATTTTTAAAACGATATTTATTCACACCTTGAAATAAATTATCTAAATATAAATACCTAAAATGTTACGTAATGTTTAAATTGTAATTTAAATATTTATGATACACAGATTCGAGAAATAAATCTATCCAAATAATTTAGATTAATCGATTTGATTAATTTCAAAATTTATCACCATTCATCTTATTATTATTTCATTGATTAAATAATCGTATAATACAATAATATTATATTTATACTTATTAAGTGTAGAGTTGAGGATGTTCTTTATCTTACATCTAATTAATTAGACATTACATAGAACAGAAGTATAAATAATAGTAATTATTTTCTGCGTATTTTTTTACATGTTTAAATTCTGAAAAATACTGAAAAATAGTTAATGTAAAATTAAATTTCTGTCATTTTTAGATTTTATATTTATATTAAAATAAACAAAGACGTCTAAAACCTAAGAAGAAAAAGATGTATATTATTTTAAAAATAAAATTTATAAAAAAATTTCGTTTGATCTTTTCAACCTGTATAAGTTTTAAAAAATAAAATTTATTTCATAATAAATATTTAATTATGTAACAGTTTTAAAATAAAATTTTTATTTAAATTTAAATTTTTAATGCTAAATAATTAATTACATGAAAACTGCATTATGATAAAAAATAATAATTATTATAATGAATTAATTTTTAGATAGTATTCGTTTTAGATTTAAATTAAATCAAGTGTAATTATTTATTATGTAAACTTATTGTTAGGGACGGAATTAGGAGACTACTCCCAGTAGACGTGCGTCCAGGATTCGCGGGGACGTCCGCATGTGAAATTGTTGTTTTGAGGGCTATTAAAATGCGCGCATTTGTTGTTGTTGTTGTTGTTGAGCGTTTAGCCAGGATGGGCAAAAATTTGCTCAAGGGACGCACCGTATAGCTTCGCCGTTTGTATGAAATGGGAAGGGGCACGCGCGCGCGCGTGTGTGTATGTGCATGAAAAGAATGCGGTGTGTGAGCGGGAAGACGTCTCCATTTCTCTCTCTCTCTCTCGCTCGCTCCATGAGGCGACGTCCTTTCTCTCTTTCTCACCCAAGCTGGGTTTTCCTGGAGGCAAAGACGTTCCATCAATTTTATATAAGATTTGTGTAAACTCATGGGAAAGATGCACCTAGATTATATGGGCTTTTACTTCCGTTAACAAGGCGGAAGTTTTTTATGCCAGAAGCGATGCTTTGTGTGCGTGCACGCTTGCACGCGGCAGTGCGTTCGAAAGCTCGAGAAATTTAGACGGTTGGAGTGATAATTGATAAGCCCAACTAAAAAATAAAATAAAAACAAATAAGGCGGGGCCAAAGGTCAAGCGGCCTAATTGCGTGCGACATGAATCCTTGTTAGACAGATGCTCTGATAATTTCGAACTGTGCACTTATGTCGTTGTTTTTATTTGTGAATAAAGTTGTGATTTGCTGAAAAAAAAGCCATTGATTCTTCCCCATCCAACATCCAAATAACACTATTATATTTTTTTAAAACAATTGATAATCAGTATTATATTGATATTTACATTTGTATGATGATTAACATAATATGTACATTTAAATTGATAATATGTTATTTCAATTTCAATATCAGTTATACATTAATAGTTACATTTTTTTAAAAAAGAAATTATAAATAATTACAATGGTATTTTGTTACCTATAATACAATCTTGATATTAATAACTTTTATTAATAGATCAAATTGTCTGTTTTGATTTTTGTAATTTATTTCAATATCAAATAATATTTTGATACCCTATTACTGAACTTGTAAGCCTATATTTTCTGGATTTAATCTTGATTTCTTATTCCGCGTAACTGAATCTAAAAAAATTATTCAATTCAATTTGATATACATATTTAAAATAGATTTATATTAATACTATAATATTACCTTGATGAAAGTGTTTAGCAGTACGTTTTCGAAGTTGTTCAATATCTTCCTGAACCTGAGCCCATTCTAAAACTAATCTTCGTCCGTACAAATGTGTGCTTTGACACAATGCTGCGAAAGCTCTCTACAAAATAATCTTATAAATATTATAATATGACGTAATAAGTTTTTTTAATATAATTATTTTTTTTTACCTTTGCTTCTTTCTTTGTATAAAATTCTACAAAACCAAAACCTCTGTGATTTTCATCACCAACTAATTTTCTTGGTAATCTAACACTTTTTGTTTCTCCAAAAGCTCTACAAATATTCATCAAGTTTTCATTAAAAATCATAAAAAGTATTAATAATTGTTCCTTAAAAATTGTTGATTTTAATGTTAAAAAACATACTTGAATAAATCTTTAATTTCATCAGCATTTGCTTGAAATGGTATATTTCTAACAAGAATTTTTGTTCCTATTTGTTCTGTCATTTTAGTTGATTTTTTCGCAATTTTTATATCAGATCTAAAATTAAGTATATAGTAATTAATTAATATAATTATTACAACTATAATTTCATAAAATATTAATCTTACTGTAACGTTCTTTCGGAACGTTTTAATTCAAGTGTTTTTCCATCTAATGATGACATCTGCAAATCTTTTAAAGCTCTTTCTGCATCTAATTTTAACTTGTATCTTACAAATCCATAACCCATAGATAATTTTTTACCAGGATTTTGAGGATCTTTTTTCATACTAATACTTGCATAATGTAATGGACCACATTTTGAAAAATACTAAGACAGAGTACACAAATTATGAATAGTATTTAAAAAATTAAGAAAATATTGAATCAAATTGATAAAAATTTTAGAAAATAATTATTAAGAACCTTTTTTAATTCTTCTGTAGTTGTATGGAAATTTAAATTTTTAACGAAAAGTGTAGTTTCTGGTTCTGGTTCATCTTCATCTTCACTTTCATTTGCATTTTGATTATTTTCCTTTTTATTTTGTTTATTTTCTTTTTCATTTTGTTTTTTTTCTTTTTCATTTTGTTTCTCTTTTATTTCACTTCGGTTTTTTTCTTTTTCATTTTGTTTATTTTCTGTTATATTTTTTTCATTTTCTTTTTCATCTAGTTTAATTTTATTTTTATTTGATTTTTTTGTAATTTTAATCTTTTGTGTATTATTTACTGTTGTTTGAATTTCTGATACATCATCAGTAATATCTTTTTTACTTTCTTTTGATATCTTTAAAGGTGATGTAAAAGTATCATCTGGTGCCCACTCCAAATATAAGGGTAAATGATTAAATTTTGTGTAAGCTAATCTTGTAAAGGCCTTCCTTGCTTCTGATGGTTCAATAAATTCTACAATAGCTGTAAATTAAAAAATTTAAAAATTAAAAATTACAAAAGTATACATAAACTACAAATATTTGCTGTTTATACCTGTAACTCCTGATGGTGGTAAAATTACTCGACCAAGTTTTCCATGAGCCACAAATTTTTCTCTTATTTCTTTTATATTTGATCCAGATGGTAAATTTTTTACAAGAATTACAGTTTTTGATCTTTTATTTGAGGCCTAAAAAATATCAATTACATAGTTTTTAAAAGTCTTTAAATGATTTTATATGTATTTAAAAATACCTGATTAAAGGCATTTAAACGAACGTCATTATCTTCCAAAAACTTTTTCGTTCCTTCAACCAATTGCGTCTCTCCTAAAGCTAAACGCACAGCTGCACTCGTTCCTTTACCATTGTCTAAAAGTACCTACATTAAACGATAAAGTATTATATACTTATAATTTTTAAATCATAACAACTAATATAAAAAATACATTTTCTTTTGTGGTGTTATAAGTGCCTGCTATTGCATCTGCAACAGCATTATGTCCCAAAAAGAGTGTATTCCAATTATGCGAAGATCCAGCAGTTATTTTGGCTTCCAACTCCTTTTTTTGTTTAAAACTAAGTCCATCTAAAATATTTTTAATGTTGTTTTAGTGATATAATTCGAATAATTATTTTAAAAAAAATAATTGAATAAATTTGAACCTTGTAGAAGTAAATCTTCTAACGTTGTTTTTGATTTTGCTGGAAGAAGATGAAGCATGCGACCATCTTGAATACTACCATCTAATTCTGTATATGCTTTAACTGCATGTTCAGGCATCAAAAATGTAATAGTACCAAATCCTTTTGATTTTCTTGTAATTTTATCAATGGGAATATTTACTTCAGTTAAAGGACCTACAATTTACAATTCAAAATAAATTCCAATGTAAATAAATATGCATTAATAATAATAACTCCATCGAAATAACCATATTTTTCAAAAGTTTTTGTAATATCATCTTCATTTGTCATATAAGATAAATTTCTTAGAAAAATTCTTCCAGATTCAGCAATGCTTTCTTCACATTTAAGAGTTTCTTCCTGTTGTTTCCATCTCAATTTGGATGTTTTTGTTTCATTGTTATTTTCTTTTTTTATATACTTGCTTATATTTATACGTTTTCCACCTAAAACATAAATAAATTACAGCAGTAATATTACGTCTCAAATTAATTGTAAAAATTTTACCTAAAAAACACTTGTTTTTATTAAGAGCTAATTTCATTTGTCTTTCAGTTTTAAAGCCAACATAAGCTATGCCTTTAATTTTGTTGGGTACCCTTATAGATTTAGGTTTTATTTCTTTGAAAAATTGCTTAACATCTTTTTTTTTATGATTGTAAGCAAGACCTTGTATTTTAACGGTGAAAAATTTATAGGGCCCATGCTCTTTTTTTGCTTTTAAAATTTCTGAATTTTTCAAATCATCTAAATTTTTTTTCAATGATTCCATATATTCTTTATCTGTGATATTTTGTTTTGCTATGGATTCCTTATCAGAATTTTCATCATCTTCTGAATTATTTACATTTTCATAATTTTTGCTTTTATCAACAAAATCATTATTTTCAGTCAATGATAGTAGAATATCATTAGTCCACATTTTTGTTTTTGTATGACTTTCAATAAATTCATTAAATAGAGGATCGTTTATATGCTGTAAAATATAACAATAATTAATATCTGTTAAAAAAATAATGTTCATGTTGATCAATATAAATTATACCTTTTTTATAATTTCTTTGACTTTACTGCTTTCTTGATCTTTAGCTTTTTTTATTTTCCTCTTTTTATTATTTTCATCTACAACTTCATCATTCATTACATTATCCTTGTTTAATTGTTTCTTTTTTTCTTTTTTAATTTCTCCATTATTTAAAATCTGAGTATGTGATTTTTCGTTTTTTTTTGTTTTCTTTTTTTTGTCCTTTTTATCCTTATCTTCATTATTTTGTTGTAGCTTATGAATTGCACTATCAGGTGCATATTTACTCCATGACTTAGGCTTTAAAACATTTCCTACAATATTTACAAATGTGTTTAACAAACTTTTTTTTTAAATACGTAAAAAACATGTATAAAATACCCAGTTCGGAACAATATTCTACTGTAATTCGACAGGTATCGATGCAAACTCCGTTAAAATATTGTAAAGCTGTATCCGCTTCCTCCTTGGTCTTATACCCAATAAAACCAAATCTTCTGAACTTGCCATCTTCGGTATATTTTAGCTGCAAGTCAGTGACCACACCTTTTTCACTAAACAGTTGTCTGAGTTTCGTATCGGTAACCTAAAAATATAAGATGAAATATTGAGAAAAAAGCTTTTAAAGCCTAATATGTTTGAGGAAAAAAACTGATATTTAAAACCTTACATTTTTAGGTAGATTTTTTATAATTAATCGTGACATTGTCGCTTTGGTCTATACCACGCGGAAGAGCAAAATAAAGTGTGTTCGATTATAAATATCAAAACAAATTCTTTTCTCTCTCTCTCTCTCTCTCTCTCTCTCTCTCTCTCTCTCTCACTCTGTAGGTTTGGATGTCACGTGATGTCACTGGTCTGTCCACGTGCCAAGGCTTGTGCACAGTCAATGTTGCGTCATACCACAACATCCAGTTGCCAGTTGTACCAGCGGTTGGTAAGCGATCGATCGTGCCTGGTTCAATTGTTATTGCTCCCCAAAAAATTCGGATTCGAGGGCAGCAAGGAATTTAATCCAGAGGTGCGTCGTGGAAATTGAGAAAAAATAAGTCATAGAGTCGGGAATGAGTGAAAGGGTGTCTGACCACGCCTTCTCCGCGGGTAAGGTAGATTGCGGGGGCGAGTGGGAGGGCGGCACTGCGGCTCACATCCAAGCCGCGACGCCTCGATCTCGGTCGACGGTGGCGCGGACAGTCGCGGGGTTCCTCCTCCCTTTCGCTTTTCCCTCTCAGCCGAGCTCCTTCAGAGAAGGACGGCACTAGGGGTCAGCCACGGTGGGGGCAGGGTCGGGCGGCGGCGGCGCTCGGGCAGCGGCAATGGGCGTCTTACTCCGCAGCTCGTAGGACGGTAGCAGCCAGCGCGAGCGGAGCCAGAGGCAGCCGCGGCAGCAAGAGCGCGCACCTCGCGAGCAGCCACTCACTCACTCACATCGAGGGAGAGAGCACGCGAGCGCACCGCTGTATTACGTGCGTGTGCGTGCGTGTGTACGTGTAGTGCCCTCGCGCGCGTCGCAGATCGCCATTTTACGCGTTGTTTGGCTTTGGATACTCGTAAAGAAGACGTGCGCCGAAGCCATCGAACGAGTCGCTCACCGGGGTGACCTGGAGCAGAAGCAGCCGAGCATCGCCACCCTCCCCAAGGATAGAGGGTTCCCCTACGGGAAGGAAGGATTTGTGGCTGCGCTTGCGGAGGAGTGGTGCACGCGTCCCGCCCTCCCCCTTTAAGGAGGGAAGCAGCGCATCGGCCACGGGGAAGATGCGACCAAGGTGCTACACGGTCGACAGCTGCGCCCACACGTAAGCGCTAGTCCGTTTCACGAGGAGGAGGAGGAGCGATACTCGATCCATTGGTACGGGTAGCTCCGAGCCCGACGTCGAGTCCGAGGACAAGCCATTGCCGTTAACGGGTAACCGCAGTCGTGAGGTCACCGCGGGTAGGTGGCCCCAGATCCTCGAGGAAGAGAGAGAGCGAGGCGCGGATCGTCGCGATGCAGCAACCGTCGCGGCCCCACGGCCGAGCCCTCCTCTGAGCCTCGCTCGCTCGCTCTCTCTCCCTTCTGTCTCCCTTTTCATTCTCACTCACTCCATCTCTCCTCTACCTCTACCTCTACATCTACATTAACATCACTATCAACATCAACATCAACATCAACATCTACCTCTACCTCTGGGGCATCCTTCGCGAGTGAGTGCCATCTCTCTTCTCTCTCACTCTGTCTCCCAGCTCTCGAGTATTTCTCGAGCACTTTCCGCTTGGGGAAACAGGACGAGTGACGATTGAGCTTTTCCAAGTGTTTTTCACGTCACAACCAGTGCTTTTCGCGGAAAGGAAGAAAGGAATCCCCTCGGTTAGCCTGGTGAATCTCTCCTCGACAACCTGAACGACCCAGTGTGCGCGAGTGCTGAGAAAAAAGATACCAGTCGCGCGAAGACGAAGGAGAGAGAGAGAGAGAGAGAGAGAGAGAGAGAGAGAGAGAGAGAGAGTGAGTGAGTGTAGGCGAGCGCAAGAGAAAGCAGGAGAAGATACAAAGGAAGGAAAAACAGAGGGAGTACGGGAGGTGCACGGAGAAGAGAGATTTTCAGATTGGAGGAAGGGAGATAAAGAAGTGCGCGTGCGTGTGCGTGAGCCGCGCGTGTGGAGTTTTTGCAGCGGAGCCTACCCCGGTAGGCCTCGACCTCCGGCCCTCAACGATGAATTCGCGCAACATCCCTTCGGACAAGGTAAGTCAACAACAGCAGCAGCATCCCCGGTTTCTCTCTTGTTGGCGAGCGACGTAGATGATGGCGGTGGTGATGACTGCGCGACTGATCTTGGACATAGAAGCTGATCTTTTTTGACCCACTTTCGGGCCTTGGCATTACCTTCAGTGCCGTCGTCGCCGTCGTCGCTCGCTCGTACATGTCCGCGACGAGCCTCTTGTCGCCTCTTCTGTACCATCCATCCATCCTCGTCTCCTGGCCCTCTCCCCACCTCACCCACAATCCGCCCTTTTTCTCACTCGCGCCCCCTTCCTTGCCCGGTGCACGCGAAATCAATGAAAGTGCTGCCGCCTCATCCTTGAGAGTCCTTGCTTTTTGCACTAGAAGATGCAGCAGCCCATGGGGGTGGGGGAGAAGTCTCAGGTTAAAGATTCGCGGGGGCGCGTTTGCTTGCTTCGATTTGTCTGTCGATTCTGTCCGAACAACCGACCGATAGACAGACAGACAGACAGACAAACGCTCCGACAAATCAACCGCATTCGACCCACACGCATTCCCGAGTGCAAGTGTGCGTGTTCCTAGTGCTGTGGTGCAGAGCAATTATAAGGATGATAATGACGACGAGGACAAGGACGAGGACGAGGACGTCGACGACAGGTCATAACGAAGAAACGGGCACTCGGAAATATGCGCTTGTGCCTCCTCCTCCTGCCCCTCTTTTCTCTTATCCTCCGTAGTTTCGCCCACTGCTCCACGTAGATGTTTGTGCATACGCCTACGTGTTCGGTGCTTCCGCGTTGGCGTAGTTACGAAAAACGATCCTTTGTATCGAATGTCGTCGTCCTGACGCAGCCATCAATTACAACAATGAGCGGCGTCGTTGCCAACGAGTTGTTCACAATGAGCTCTCGCTCCCGAGCTCCCAAGGAACCCCGCGAATCTGCCCCCATTTCTTCCAAGTCGGTCTCCTGTTGGTTCCCCTACACCTCCCCGGTGGCTCTTTATTTATAGGTATCGATTAGCGCCAGTTGCGCGAGCGCAATTTGGGTCATCAGCTGTTTCGCTCATTGTCCCGCGAATAGACAAGGAAGGATCCCCTTTGGTCTCGCTCTTGAGTCTTTTATATCTCTTTTATTTTCCGCGTTTCCCGAGTTCCCGTCGACGAGTTTGGCATTTTTCAAGGTTCCTCGCCCTCGGGAAGCTTGATGGTCGCGCGCGAGCTCCGCATGCATCGGCACTGTTTAATTGTCGCGTGAGCTGGTAACAGGGAGAGGTTAATAAAAAAAAGAAAAAAAAGAGAAAAAAACTGCGCTCGTTCGTTTTATTTATTCTCGACTTGTGTGTCGGGTAAGCTTATCGGGGAATGCATGACACGTACACTTTACGTGCCATCTCACGAATTCACAGGGTGAATTTGACGGACGCGGAGACAGACAGACGACTCGAGTCGAGCGGAGAGACGACCAAAGACGAAATTTCAACCGCGATTTAACATCTTTTTCCAACTGCACGTTTAAGCGGATAAAACTTACGCTAAATCGACGTGCTTACGGTTGATCATCGACTACCGGTAAATAATTTTCAGGGAGGAATTTTTTCACCTTCTTACTGGTGCTTTTTTACTTTTTACGACGCGGTTTTTTGTTTTTGCATTAGCATTATCGATCTCTCCTCTGTTTCACGCTGCTGCTTGAGTGGAAAGTGTAGGATGTGTCAATTTGTATGGTCGTCCCATTGAGTTAAGTAAGCGCGACGTTATCGTCGCTTGAGGTTTATGAGTGGCGAGGAAGTGCGTGGTGAATTAAAAAGAACGACGTTACGATTTGCGAATGACTCGCCTAGAGAAATATTTAATCTGTAATCCACTTTATGAGAGAAAGACTTTTGCTCAATGTCTAATGGCTTGTGCCTCGTAAATGTGCACCGCATTGCGAAGGAGGCGGGGGCGGGTCTCGTAAACGACCCGCACACATTCGTCCCGTCCAGGCAACACCAAGATAACAATCTCCTCTCCTCTCCTCTCCTCTCCTCTCGTTGCAATGCGATGCGCGAGTAATTGCTTTTTATGATACTGTAACGTGGGAAGTGACGAGAGCCGTGATAAATCTTCTCCGCGGCTGCTGTACCGTAGAGGACCTTGAAGGTTCTCGGAAGCGCCCATCCCGTTATTGGCAGTTGCGATTCAACAAATTCATCGGCACCGAGCGCGCCGAGTCAAGATCAAAATTGCGATTCAGGGCCAACAGCCGCAAGTTGAGGAGGGTAATGAGAATAAATTCCGAGACACAAAGCCGACGAACAAAGAGAGCGGCGAGGCTCCGAGCGCGAGGTGACGCGCCACCGACGAGACACGCTCATCTGCCCCGAAGCCGAGGGTGAGAAAACGCAGTTCACGGAAACGCGTGGAGCCTGAGGGATCGAGGGCTCTGGGGAAGCCCTGATTTACGGCAGCCGGACGTCCCATCCAAATACGTGAGAACGGACTGGTAACGCAATCCTGCCGGTGCCTCGGCTCTCGAGTTTCGCTCCGTGACAAAAGTCCACTCTTGGCGTCCTCGTCTGCCACCTGTTGGAGCAGCGGAGCACCACGGCCCCGAGGAGCCCATTGAAGCTTCCTCCTTTGTGTCCTCGCTGATTTTCCACTCCGCCACGAATGGGAATTATTGACTCGCCGATTCTGCGTGGAAAAACCGTCAAAACCTCGTGTCCTGGAACCCTCGCTCGCTCCAACTCCATATATCCACTAGTCCACACTTTCAGCTAAAGAATCCGAAGCGAACATTTGATTCTCATTTGGTTTTTAGTGAGTCCGCCTGATCGGCGAATCTACATTCGCTCATTCATAAGCTAAATACGCTCTTTGTTTTGTTGTTGCCTAGTTCTACTCGCGAACTTTACCAATAAAAATTGTTTGTTTTTGTCTCCCGAAACTTGCTTTTTGTTTTAAAAAAATTGCAGCAAGAGATTTTTCCAGTCTCTCAAATCCCACATTGCTTTTCCAAATTTTACATTTTTCTTTAAATTTCACAATCGAATACTGCGCCAAATATCAGATAAGACTTTTCACTTTTGGCTTATTGACTGATTTACGCTTGCTGTTGCCTCCAAAAATTCAACATGAATATTTTCCGACTGTATACGTATATTTTCGAGATTGGTAAATTAATAAATAACAGTACGTGATACATGCTGTATCGGTATAAATAAACAATAAAGAGTACAGAACTATTTCATCGATCCGACGCTCGTACATAAACAACTTACACACGAATCTTCTCTCAGCAATACGTGTTCATTTAATAATATTAATAATAATTAATTTAATAATATCTAAATTTACAACAACCTAATCTTCAATCTCTCGACGCCTTTTTGTAAAATACTTAAAGCGATTATTCGATTATTCGGTTACAATTATCAGAATACGTGAAAATACAATGTTAGGTTAATATGACGTTTCTGTTGTGCTCTATCTACTTTATTAAACGTTCAAGCGTCCTCACTAAATATTTTATTTCACGACGTCCATAGATGATAAATTTTAAAAATCACTACTTTTAATTGACATTTTAATTCTAGGTATAGATGATGTCCAAAACTAATCCTACCACTCTTTCATTAAAATGAATCAAGCATTAAAGTAGGCAAAATTTATCATCTTATCACGCAAATAAATATGACTTCTTTTTTTATCAGTCCGCAAACTGTTGTACAAAGCTGTAATTGAATGGGGGTTTGAGAAAAGAAAATTGATTCCTCGCATACACCAGTAGAATTTATAACGTAAAAATGACCAGTTTAAATTTATATTTAAATTAAAAATCGTATGATCCATCATGGAACATGTTGGCCCAAGAGGAAATAGACACTCGCGGCATTATTGAATATGTCTATATTAATTTAGTATTATATTAATTTAACTTTGATAAATATACCGACGAGTGAGTTTGCTGTAGATGGAGGAAAATCGCTTTCCACTCCAATGAACCTAATCGCGAGCGAGCGACGCATTTGAATTCCCACCGATTGCTCGAAACGTTCTTTTGACTAAAACTGAAATCGATTTCGAAGCGAAACTGGCTCACGACGAGCTTTTATATTCCGAGAGAATTGTCATGGTACAACAGAGTAACATTGCTGCTAATAACGGTAAGGAGCGAAAAAAAAGCAAGCAAAACTCGCAACCACTACAACCACAGTCAACACCGTTAGCGCGATAGTAACTTTTATATCAAACAATTTCCTTTACTAAATAAATTTAATAAATAGGCTGATAATAATGAACAAAATGCCCGGCACTCGAACCAACTCGAAAACGTAAAAAGAGGAAAAAGAAAACGAACAAGTGCTCACCGGAAAGAGTTTCTCTTTTTTCGCTTTTCTCCATATTTTCGACCTCTGGGATTCTCGAAAAGGGCATTAACGATGAGGATAGCAATAGTGGGGCTTTGGCTCGGGAAGCGATAATCGATGAAATCGATCGATCTAACAATAAAATAAGCCCGGAGTGAAGGAACTCCAGTAGGAGTGCGGATTGGATGTCGCATTCCGGATTTTGGCGGAATTTTTGATTTTGCTGGGCCCCAGGCAAAAGGTCCTACTGGCTACTCTCGGAGCCAACACCCACGCCCACTCGCTTGCTCATTTTCATTTTACAGCTTCACTGGTCGTCTCGGCAGCTCCCCCTGCCCCCTCCCTCTTCCTCTGGCTCTCGGTCTTGGCAGGGACTTATCTCGCGTTCGTTTGTCATGCATCGGCAATGGCCCTGCCTAGTCATTACTCGAGTCCGAGCATGTTTTTCCAGTCTCCGACCGTTTGTTTATTGCTTTGCTTATCATTTAATTAATTTACAGAAAATTGCTTATCGCCACTCGTCGAATGCATTGCTTTCTTTTATCATTTGTCACGTCACCTTTGCCGCCTCATTGTTGTTGGTGTTGCCGTTGCTGCTGCTGCTCCTGCTGCTGCTCCTGCTGCTGCTCCTGCTGCTGATATAGCTTGTTTATATCAATATTTCCGGGTACTCAAATTTTACTCGAGTCCCTTTGCAAATAAACTCCAAAGTAAAGCGGGTATTTATTTAAAAAACGAGCATTCGGTTGGAGCTCCTCCAAAAAGCTAAGCACAATTCCGCATCTCCAAAAAATATTTCAAATTTAGGAAAATAAGATGAGTTGCAGATTTTTCTTTCGACTATTTTTTGAATTTTGAGAGACGCACGAGTCCGATCGGTTGATCAATCCCTCGAATAGGAGAACCTACACTTATTATTCCCATCGAGGTCGTCAAATTTTCATTTTTCACGATATTTTGCAATTGATTGCCTCGCGACGATCATATCTTTTTATATCGAGTTTATTTGATCAAACGCTCTTTTTCAAATGCATACACTTCGTTCTTTCTCACGGCTTTTTACTCATTTTTCCTTCATTCGGCCACCTCATTTATCCTATTAACAAAGTAAATCTAGAGTATATACATCGTGCGAGCATATTTACCCTTGAAGGCTTCAAACGTAGGAAAGAATGATCGATACCGCATTTTAAGCAAATGTTTTGTTTGTCAACACTCTGGGTATGTAAATAGCTTTGGATTGGAAATAGTTGGTTCGAGTCCGGGCCACCTCGCCGTTTAAAAGTTAAAATCGAGTGGTTATTTGCGTTGTTTGGGCTTGCCAATGTCCAATAAAAAAATCGCTTTGTACCAAAAATCGCGGAGCGCTCGAGGCCAATATCTCGGCTTTTAAATGTATAATGTTTTGCAGAAAAGCATATGGAAAAACATCTGCGGAAACGGCAGCCAACCAGTAAAGACTCCACTTATACTTTTCTCATAAAGCGAATGAAGCAATTAAGCGTCAAACGTATAATAAACTTCATTCTAATAATTCCGAAGGCTTTTTCGATTCAAAATAATACAACCGGCTTCGACAGCCTTGGACGGGCGTATAAAAAGATACATGTATTAGACCGGTATTCAAATTAATCCCGGCATTAGCTGATATTTTTCGAGGTGAATTAGCGCGCGCGCGTGCTTGTAAAAATGTAAAAGGGAAAATAATAAAATAACGCTCATGTCGGGAACGGATCGGGTGGGCTGAGGAAAGAGGAAAGTACTAAATGGAGCTCTCCAAACTCGTGTAACTACTTCATCGTCGCGCTCGTAATTCTTCGAGCGCAACTCATGGTTATATCACACAAAGTTTCACAAGAATAAGCAAAACATTTTTTGTGCGTGTGTGAGAGAGAACAGCCCAACCATGGCTGACGGTTCAAATTCCTGGATTGCGACTCGAAATATTCCAGAGGCACTCTCTTCGCCGACAGACGATGGATTCCTGGGGCGCCCCGGGTTGAGGCGGCGACCTCCCGCACCAGGGCGTGCGCCTCGTCTATTTTCGCGCGCGCCTCGCTCCCACGTACGCCATCCCCGCGGTAGTCGGACGGGAACGCGCACAACCTCTTCTCACGCGCGGGAAGCGCTTTTCCGAGTCTTTGTTTCGCGCCGCGTTCCTGATTGCCACGGCGATGATTTGCATAATAAATATGATTGATCGAGTGATCGATCCATCGATCGGGCAGCGACGACCGACGCATGCTGATCGACTTGTCGAAATAGGCCCCGGTGTCGCCTCGACGTTTGCGCCAGCGGGTCTACGTGCGGATTTTCAAAAGGAAATGGTGGAAGGCCCGAAACCGATACACCTTTTGTATTATAATAACCGCCGGTGTTCCATTCGACTCCGCAAAAACTCGAGGCTCAGGTTCACCTCGACGACGAGTTGTCACGTTGATGATAGTGACTTTGATGTATCATTTTGGCTCGCACTTTCGAATCTTCGATTCGCGCTATGGCCATCACTCGCAGTTTCGTTTTGCGACTCTCTCGCTTTGATTGACAAACCCGTACGCGTTTTCCCACGAGTTTTCCGAACGAATTTCGCCATCCCTAATGACCTCTCGGCCTTTTAGAAACAGGAAAATTCGACGCGAGGAACTTCGATACGACGCGGACGATCACCGAGAATTCCTTTTACAATTACAGAGCCAGTGAGCGAGCGAGACTCGTATTTTCTCGACGTTACGTGTACTTGTCTTTCTTTTGGCCAAAAGAAGCGCCAGTCTTATTTAAAATACGCGATAAGTATTCTGAGAATATTGAAGTCCGATGCAGTTCCGAGTGAATTTTCATATTCCGCCGATCCTCTAAATAGAATGCCGAACGAACCTCAGATGCGGAGAGTCGGGGGAGAAAAAAAAATGAAAATAAAAGTGAGAGGGGAAAGCCCGCGGCGATAAGAAGGTCGAGTCCATCAGGGGAGAAGCGGTGGAGCGTCGCCGTCGCAGTTGCGCGGATGTACGTGTGCGTATGTACGTATTTCGCAAGCCAAGGCTCGGGCAAGACTTTCTCTTCCGATCGGTCGGTCGGTCTGTTGTCTGTCTGTCTGTCTGTCTGTCTGTCTGTCTGTATGTCGGTTTGGCCGCTTTTGTTCCTTTTTATCCGCACTCGACGGGGACTGCAAAAGCTTACGAGGCTCTGTCTCGTCCCCGCTTTTCCTTTTTTAAAACTCTTATTGGCATTGGTTGGGCGAGCGCCCGGGAGTCGCTGCGGGCGATAATGAGGTTCTCTTAGTAATTCCCCGCTGACTCCTCGTCGGTCGCTGCTCGCCTGCGTATTTACATTCAACTCGCCTCGAGTCATCTTGGAGTTCATGGTTTAATTGGCCATCGGCGTTGTGACTCAGACTTATGATCACGTATCAGCCGGCCATTAATGCACTTTCATGCTCGATTCGGTATTATCGGTATATTCGAAGTGATAGATCGAGAGAAAGTGCTGGACGGGGATGTGAATTAAAGCTCCACGGACTGTCGAGTGCCACTTAACCTCCGTTCGGGGTGTCTCGGATCGCGCGATAAAAACCCACCCAGACTTCCGGCATCGGGAAACGCATGCATAGGCGCGCAAAAACTCCCAGACTACGTCGATGCAACCACGCGGTGGACAATCGAAATTCCTGAATTGCGGTCGAGGGAAAGTGAGCGCCCCTGGAATGGAACTGGAACTCTGGCTCTCCTCGGTTTTCCTTGCTTTTAGTCGCATTGATTTCTGATTACTCCAGGAGTCAGCTTCAACGAGAGGCGATGATGCACCTGCGGAACAAAGGAAAACGAGTGTGGTTCCGCTCTCCACGCGCAATCTCATTGTAATAATTTTTAAATCGCCCACGCTCTCGAGTCGCAGATTTTTAGTAAATACGATGTCCCCAAAAGCACCCTGGGATTTATCGCGCACTCGAGCTCCCGTTTCAATTTTTATGTCACGTTACAAACAAACAAACGCAAATAAGAGGAATTGGAATTCGTTTCCCCTTCCTCTGTCGAGTAAATGCAAGTGGCGCTTGCGCAACTCTTGTGTTGTTATGGTTCGTTTTAGTCATCCCTCGGTTTAAGAGTAAACTTTAGATATTCATGCGCAGGGCCTCGACTCAATAATCATCGCTCCTTAAGGAATTCCGCGAAAATGGAAATATTACTTTTCTTACGTGCTGCTAGATTATAAAACACCAATTGTAACACCATTGTGGAAAAACTTTGGATTATTCGCTTTTGTTTTTATAAATAATTGTCTCTCGCGCACCTCGACGAGGTGTATTTTTCATCGCCATCTCCGTTCCCGACATGCTTGAGAGCAGCCAACTCCTCTTTCATGGAAAATACAACGACAGTATAATTTTTACTTATTCTTTTTTTACACGAGCAGTATAAATTAACGACGAGTGGATATTTTATTGGCTCGCACACATTTATTAACTTTGCAAAGTTTCGTTGCCGATTCTCGAAAGTTTTTTGTTGGATGGAGCTTTTCTTTGATACGAGTGAGCGGTCCCGCTTTTAGCACTACTTGTACCATCGGCACTGTCGCTAATTACCTCAGGTGAAATAATTATAACAAAAATGAAAGGCATTTCGAGATTCTCGAGAAATCTCCGAGTCTCGAGAAATGTAACGTTACGAGAGTAAATTAAATTTCATAGCCTCGTTATGAAGGAACTTCTGCAGTGGAAGCATTAAAATCATCACGCATTCTTAGAAATTTGATTTATCGTACTTTTCAATTCGTGCACGCACGTTTATAATTTTAGGCGACTTTACTCTAGAATTTACAGTTTCTCATCTCGATGCACGAGAACTTGCGAGCATTTTGTATAAAAACTGAAATTGCCCAATCCTCAGATTGAAACTTAAATAATTTGGGCATCCAGAAACGGCTGTGTACGTTCACACTAATGCATTCTGAAATATGTATCGGAATTTACAATCAAGTTATGTAAGACGCATTAATGTTAAAAATATATAAAATAATGAATACAAACACAAAAAAGCGGCAAAAATAAACGTCTAAATTTACATTGTTCGGATAATTGTCTGAATAGTAAAGCAAGAGAATTTAATTATATTGTTCGGAATATCTGTAATGTCTTATATTAAATTGAGAACAAATCTAATTTATTCATTTAAATGATTAATCTTTAATAAAGAACTAATAGCTGATAAAAATAAAAGATAATTATTTCATTATAATTATCGGCTTCGTTTAAGGCTTCAACTTCCCGTAAAACCCTCATCGATGCCGATGAATTGAATTTCACATTATTACAAATAGATTTTATCAATGATGTTAGAAGAAAAACCAATGGATAATATCATAAAGTTGAAATGTATTCTTCTAAATAATTAATATTTAATACGATAATTTATTGATTTATCGATAAATGTTGTACGCATGGGCCATTTCATGATTAACTAGGAATATTATAATGAGGTATTAAAACAATCAATTACATTGCTAGCAAATAATTTATTGAGATTAATATTATTAATTTTTCATTTAATGCTCGGTAAATTTAATTGTATAAAGAAAAAATTTTGATATACTTGGCAAAAGAATTAAGCGAGAAACGTTGCGCATAAATTAGAAAAACCTTCTATAAAAATACTTTAGTACGAACAAATTTTCATGTATAAATTATGTTTTAAAATCAATTTTAAGCCATTAAATTGCTAAGGAGGCATGCTGAATATACATGGAATATATGTTTCATCCAAAATTTTGTAAAATAATCAGTTTAAACGAATCGTAAAATACATACTATTCATTCTAAAAATATTCGAAGCGCGTGTTTAGGCTGGATCATTACTTTTAACAGCTATTACTGTGTCAGGAGTTTGTAATTCGATTTTAATTGACATTCAAAAAATTTTCGATTCAAGATCCTTATCGAAATATAAATTGCATAAGAATCACTTAATAAATGATAATGAAACGATTTTGAAGAAAGCTGAACAGTGTGCAATCATTGGCCTAATAACCCAGTTCAATGCAAAAAATATCCTTTTTCGAGTGTGTACGCCCCAAAAGAAATTTTATTAATCAAACGAAAATCTTAATTGATAAATAACGACTTTCATCATTTGTAAAATGGTTGTGAAGAGAGCAATTTATATTAAGTATATATTAGGTGGCAATCCACGTCCTCGAAGGAAGGATAATGGGTTGCCCCAGATTCGCGCGACACATGTGCTACTGAGTTATTTTTCGATTTTTCAAGTTTAAGTTTCGCGAGGCCGGCACGTAATCTCATAACTCAGAAGGAAATCCGAACGAGTATCGAACCAAAGGCCATGATTTGAGCGCTTACAGGTTACGTAATCGCCACCTCGCGTCGGTATTTTCAAGATAGCTTTCGACGTTTTTTGCAAGGTCGCCGAAAGTCGAGATGCGGCGGTGGCGGCATCAGCAACTTCATCATCCTCATCCGCATTCTTATCCTTGTCCTCGTCCTCATCCTCATCGTCAACGTCATAATAATAATAATAATCATCATCATCATCATCATCATCATCACCAGCGCCAATGCCAGCGGTGAATCCGAATTCCCACCCTGTGATGCAAGGAGTACTGTCCCACGAAAAAAAAAATGCAGACGATTATTGCGTACTGCGTCGTGCATTCCGAACGTATTGGTTGATGAGGAAAAAAATGTACTCGGCCTATGGAAATTTACGTTCGCGCTCGGGTCACATGAATCATTTACTAATTCTTAATTCTTAGATGCCTTTTTATTGGATTTTAATAATGTATTATAATTTATGCACCACCACAGCTTTTATAATTAATTTTCTTAACCTCTCCAACGACTAATGTATCTTTTTACTGTTTGGTCGCCAACAGCTTTCCGATAATTTCCGATATAAAAATTGTTAATTTGCGTACACTGAAAAGTTTATTTTTCCTCTTCTATTAATTTATAATAATTAGTTAATTATTCCTATCGTTGCGTCTTTTGATACAAAAGTCCGCAGTGCATTTGCCGTTTATTTAAGGATTTCGTTTATTAAAAATTTACATGAAACATGCTTACGAACTTTTAATAATTGATTGTACAACAAGTGCAGGGGTTGATCTTATGTTTTTTTTATTTTTTTATTTATTTCCTTTTTTTTTAATATTAAATGGATCCGTTTTATCCATGGCCAGCGTGTTTCAACGTTTTGTACCTGTATAATCCAATAAAGAACAGAAATTAATTATCAATCATTTTTTAATAAGTAAATAATTTGTACAGACTTATTAAAAAAATTAATATTATGAAATATTTTTAAGTATTTTATAAATAATTATCTAATTACTATCAGTGAATCAAAAAAAAATTAAGACCATATATAAATGCTTATAATAATAACGTAATGGTTGACTTGCTTTCTTAACAACTGATCCGTCAAGTGTAATAATCGTAAGAATGGCCGAAACTCGAGACAATATTTAATTTTAAAATAATTGTTTTTGTAATGAGTCTTCGTTTCTAATTGAAAAATTTTAATTTTAGCATACCTTATACAATTGCTATCACCGAGAAATATATTCTGACTGTTATCTACTTAATAAAAGTTGTTTAAAAATTTGTAGGTTTTTCTCTAGACAATCTTTCCACACCTTTTAAATTTATACGTAGAAATATATGTAATTTTCTTTAACACTGTCAACAACAATTATTTATCATTAAATTCAACGTTATACCCGATTACTCTTTTACAATTTGACGGCTAAAGCTCCGACTAAAAATCTTTTAGGACTCTATAAAAAAAAAAATGTTGGAGGAGCCAAGCAACAATCTGAAATATGCTGGTGCTCTCAGATGGTTCCAATACTCCTATATATTCACATTGTATTCAATCAGAATACAGTACCTTTATCAATGTAAAAACAGTATTATTTATTACTGTTAAATAAAGCAGCAAAATAACATATTGGGTTTTCGAGATAGCTTTATGTTCAACGAAAGGGTTCAGCGAGTAAATTAAATCCGAACAAAAGAGTTGTCTTAAAGTTTTGGCAAACGCATCGTGTATCAGTGTCATTTATATATAATTGATAATATCGGAAAATCTTGATATCCAATATACGTATATATTTAAAATAGGTTATTTTCTGAATTATTTGGATTAGTGCTAACATTGGCGAAAACCTAACCTGTAATAGATTTGTTTGAGTAAATACGTTCCATACTGTCAACTCTGTAATTTTCAAAAAATTTCAAACAATTCTAAACTTACTGATAAATTTATTTGCAGTTTGAGCAAGTGATATCATGCAATAAAAAACTTCCATAGTCGCTAAACTTTAAGCATGAACGTAATTTCCGGATAATTCGCCTCCGTTCCTGCCAACTCTAGCATAACAGTGGTTCCATTAAAACCTGCTGATCCTTCAAATGTTTTGATGTACAGGGCCCCGAGGCTGGAAACTTTTCCTCGAGTGCACCAAAAATCGCAGGGGCGAAAACAGGCGCACTCGATTATCATCGCTCGAAGTATCTTATGCTTATTTCCGAGTCCCGGACACCAACTCAATTCAGTCATAAACGCTACGTCCTCGGGGTTAGGGGAGGAAGAAAGACGAATAGTGACCACTGATCGATCATAGGAATAGCGATGTCATCTTAGTTGTTCAGGTCTCGAAGTGAATACGTATTCCGGATAGTGGAAAGACTTTACCTTATTCCTATTCTGGAACTTTTAGCCTCAACCGACGCCAATTCTTCTCTGCAGCAAGTGCACCACTGGGCAAAAACTGAACAGGGTGGGGGGTATCCGAGCAAGGGGTGTCCCGTGCCTTAAGATTCGAAAGCCAAAAAAGGATACTAAAGGTTGAAGGAAGAAGGGAGGAGGCTACGATCAAACATTCGTGTTCGTTTTATTGAATCGAGTGCAGTCAGGTCTCTGGACTCAATAGCAAATTCTTCTCTCAGCTCACTCGAACAATAATTGTTTATTACCGAGTCTAAACTTGAGATTTCTTTATCAAATCGTCATTGTGTTTTAGACTCGATAATACTGTTCACTTGCTCGAGTGTAATGTACAAGAATGCTGAAGATCGTGTATAATCGAGGAATGAATCGGAAGAAATATTATTTAGATACAATATAATACGTGTAGATGCATTGGAGTTAGTGCCTTGAATGAAGGTCGTTCAATAAAACATCATCAGAATCCAGTATAATATATAATATTTTTGAGTTCCCAGTCAAATTTTCTATTAACTTCCCTCTGAACCAATACCTTCATCTTCAAATCACTTAATTAAAAGAGATGGTTTTAATTGAAATTCGCCTTCTCGATTTAAATTAGTATACTGGACTTACGTACGCAAGTTTAAATTAAAATGGGAAGCAAATTTGGGAGGGTTGAAAAGATAATAACATCGAAAAAGTATTGATTTTGAACTCCTACTAAATTTCTTGTGCAAAGAACCGAAAAGAATTTTTGTCGTAAATGTTGCATCCTGCATGATAGTAATCTTCAACAAAGTTTATTACCGCAAAATTGAAAAAAGTCGGTAAACTCCAGTAGTACAGTTTTGAATCATGAAAAGTGGTTTTGAATCATCAGGCAATGATGGATCGATACTTGAGGTGGGGGGGGGATTGGGGCAGCAATGGGATGAAATTCAGAAATCTGCGAGTTCAACGAAATCAAATTCCCAGAAACATGCTGATAACGCGATGACCCGTGGCGCCCGAACACCTCCACCCCCTCGTGCATCAATAAAGATCGCGGGTGCACAAATAATAGAATTGATTTCAAGTTGGTTTTAATGTGCGTCGCCACTACCTACGTCTGCCACCCGGGCCTCCCACATTAATCCAAGTGTTGATACCCTATAAACTGGGGATTGACACATCTTTCCTTTCCCCCCCCCCCCGCGTAGTTGGTCTTTCGCGGCTCGGGACATGGAATTAACAATTCGGCCATCGTGTATGCATTCGTTATCGCCTCGTCATTTCCATTATGTTAATCCTTTATGACCGGTGTGACCGTTCAACCTCAACATCGCTGTCAACAATGAAATGCCGATGATCCGGTCATTTTGTGTAAGTTTGCGAATGCTTTCATCAATTAGAATTGAAGTCGATCACGAGGATCGTGGGTGTACACCCTCCGGATACCTGGGAGCCAACCTTGCAACACTCATTTCCAGTTCCCTTCTACCCTCTTGTTGTCACAGTGCGCTCGATATTACCTTCTTCAAAATGGACTCTTTTCCGATCCGGAGAATTGCCTTTTGCTCGACAGCCACTCTGTAAAACTCTCGTAGTCGACACAACCAGACCAGCGGGCACCTCCGGGGTGGTCGGGCACGCAAGGAGGGAGACGCGCACACTCGCGCATATAAAACAATCTTTCGAGATCGATTGTCTAGCTCGACGCGCGCGAGCGCGAGCTCTATCGCCGGGATCTCGAGGTCAAAGGCGGGAGTGTTAGTCTGTCTGCCCCTCTGTCTGAGAGCGTGCAGAGTGTGGCGTGGAGTGACGATCGCCGCCGAGCGACAGCAATGGTTACTAATTTCGAGGAGTCCCGGTGGGGCGCGTGACCCAACAACCTTGGGCCTCTGCTTCTTGCCCTGTTGGCGATCGATGGTGACCCCTCTTTTCCGAATTGTAAATCCAATTGTAATTTCACTGTGTAATTCCGTATGCGCGCTTGTAGGTTTATTGTGCAGCAACTGCGTAATAACTGATTTGAATTCATGGGCGGCAGGCGCGGGGTGCATCGCTTACGGTACGAGGAATGAGGAAAAAGACGTATGTGATATCGCGCGAGGTTCTTTGTTACGCGAAGAATTACATACGCATTTGAATCCGTGCATCACTTGCTTGTGTGGGCGATGGCACTCATCTAAATCTGATGGAGAAGGACGCTAGTTCCAAATGTAACGGGACGATTGGAACCCCCAATTCCCATGCATTTAATCATCCTTCCTGAGCCGAATAATCGGTTTCGGCGCAAAAATTCTTAACACCTTCTGACTGGTGTCACGGAAAGAAGTCGAGGTAGACGGATTGTGGGGTCTCTCGACTCTCGTCGTCAACGTCCTTTTCCTCGTCGTCGCCGCTCTCGCTCTTGACTGGGTGGTGTCGCCCGGGTTGCCTGGCATTATACCAGAGCCGAGGACAAACGCCACCCCCCACCGCCTCGGTCGATACTCGCCAGCCATGAACCGCTGGATTCCGCTCCTTCGTCTCACCTCCAGGTCCCGCGTGGTCTATAGAAAACTCGTCCCTCTCTCTCTCTCTCTCTCTCTCTCTCTCTCTCTATGTATCTATCTCTCTTCATCTCATTCGCTGCACCTTCGCGACTATTACCACACCCACGCGCGCATCTCTCGTTCAACCCTCGCCCCTCCACTCACACTCGGCTCCTTTTTCGATTCCTCATTGTCGCGTTGTCGTGCGGTTTTTCCACATACGAAGTGTCGCAGCGCTCTCATGAATTCTTCTTTGATTCAGCCGAATGCACTCGTTATTTCGAGAGGAGTATGGCCGTTTGCAACTTGGATGGGATTTGAAGAACCAAGGTCTGCGACCCCCAGCTGCACGTGGAAACTTTGATGCAATAGCGGACATTGAAGTCCTCCGTCGTGAAAAGAAAGAAAGTTGCTCCTGGCTGGGGTTGTGGATTGAGCTCTTGGTTGTTGGGATATCTAGTTGTTTGGTTACTCAAAACTTGCACCTCAACCGGGTTGCCCTGATTCATTTGACACGCATCCTTGTTTTCGTCGAGATGCCGCGCACTCCAAGCACCCTTCGCCTATTTGCAATTGCGCTTTTCGCATCTCGTTTTATCGTTCTAGCCTTGGCATTTGAAACACTTAACGGTTTTCAGAAAACTGAAAAATTAAAATTACACTGGACTGGGCCACCTCGACAGAGAGAGAGAGAGAGACAGATTTCGCATTAGAACGACCTCCGGCCGTTAAACATTTGCACGCGTCTCATCTCTTTTCGTGCCAAATAACTGGAATCGCATGTCCTTCATTACTGATGTTAGTGTGGACATCAGGGTCGCGCCTAAACAGACTCCTGTGTCTAGTGTGACCGAATGCATCCATTTGACCGATAAAAATTAATTAATAAAATAAAAAAGATGGTGCGACAGTAAATGGCCGTAAAGAATGTGCGCGCGTTTATTGTCGGGAGATCCAAGGGCGCCATTTTGGCATTCGTTATTCTAATTTTTATGAGTAATAACCACGGGCATGAGTGCAATAATGATGCCTACTCTTTCTCACGAGCAGCGGTGCATACTTCGTGCATCTTGCACTCGCTCATACGCGTTTGCAAAGAGAAAATTAGTGTTTTATTTAGACTCTCTTTTTTAAACGTTTTTAAAGAAGATTAGCGAGAACTGGAAAAGGTCTGTCGGTATCTGAGTTTTCTCAAATATACCTGAGCACTGACAATTAGTTTTTAATTCCATGTAAGGCGCCAGGAGTTTAATGTTTTAATGACAGCGACGGAGCTTAAAATAACGGTACCCAGAGTCAAGTGAAAATTAATGGTTCGTTTATCTGATTTTGGGATCGTAAGTACGCAATTAAAATACATCCTTCGCGATGCGAAATAAGCCAAGATATTAATTATAAAAAGTATTTTTTTTGTAATTAAAATGTTTCGAGACCCATACGCACACATACAGTTGCGTCCCGAGCATCACGAGAGACTTATTATTCTTATTATTATTTTGAAAGCTTCCTAGATTTAGTAGAGAAATTAGATATTCGCGATTCGCGTGTTGGATTTTCCAGGAATCTTTTAAATAATGAATTACTTAGAAAATATTTGCTAGCTCGTGCACCGTGTCATTTCCAATGTGGGATTTCTTGGACTATTGTTATCGCACTAATTTTCTTCAGAAGCAAGTGCACTTGCATTCGCTGTACCTATTACAAAGGCTAAGAAGGTTCAACAAAAAATTGAGTTCTCGAAATTCGTGCGATGCAGCTCCGATTAATCAATCACGACTCAAATATAAATTCAAGGTTTACACGCCGAGATTTCCGTCGGTTTCCAAACCCAATGATTCACGGTTGGAAAAAAGAAAAAAAAGGCGTTCGACTCGAGTTTCTCTCCCCGATTGCAGTATGCTGCAACTGAGAAAAGGTACCCGTAGACTCGGCTGTCAACTGCTGCAACTTTTCCCGGATTATGATATGAAATTACGAGTTGCTTCAAGAACGTTGGATCTGCGCAATTGGGATAATTCTTTTTTTAAGGTTAAGTTAATAAATGCAAGGATAATGAGGCCCGGCATTCTCTTATCAAAAGAGCCCTGTTGTTAAAGGCTTTTCACCATCACACATATATAAGGAGTAGCCTACAAGACAATGGAAGTTGCGGTCATCATCTCACTCGGACTGAGATAATTGAGAAAGATGCTATTATTATTATTATTATTAGCGATTGCATAAATTTGAAGCTAGGCAAAGATATTTCGCTCGCTCGCGATAATATCGCCGTCGCTGTTGCGATAACCTCCAGAAATGCCCTAAAATTTATAATAACAATGACAACAACGACAACAACAATAATAATAATAAATGTAACAGGAGTATTATATTGTATTATATCTCCAGTATTTTAGCTCAAACATCCAATACGAAAGATTTAGAGAATGTCAAGCAGCCCCTTGTTAAGTAGAAGAAACAATCATGGTGTATGAAATATCTTCTTTCTCGCTCGTACGCATGTAGTGACACTAACGCTTCTGATGAGTGTCAGGCCCAATGAAACAAATGTTTTTAATACTATAAGACCTATTTAAAAAATGCTATGCATGGATATATGTACTACGCGTACGTGAAAAACCATATTAAAATATTTAAAAATTGTACTTAATTTATTAAATTAAAAATGTTTTCTAGTTTTATTAAATTAAGTACAACTTCTAAGTATTTTAGTATGGCTTTTCACGTACGCGTAGTACATATATCTATGCATAGCATTTTTTAAATAGGTTTTATAGCATTAAAAAATGTTTTTGTATGCTTGAAACCACTAGCAATTCAATGAAAGAAAATGAATTACTTAATCCGCTATTAACTTTTCATTTTAATTTTTACATGTGCACTAATACATTTAACAGAATCTTTGAGAAAGAACTTTTTAACCGTTAGAGGCGTACAGAGAACAATAACACAAACATATGTACCAGATTACCAATAACGACTCATGAAAAAGGACTTAAGGGGGGATTTTTTAAATATTTTCTATTATATTCCTTTATATTTTCATAATTTTAAAGGGAAAAAAAAGTTTTTTAATTGAATACAAATATATGTAATAAAATTACATGTAATTAATGAATAATTAAAATATTATCAAATATTGATGGTATAGGTCGCTAATTTTTATGGTTCAAATTGTTCCAGGTCCATTTGTTTCCATCTTTCCCATTGATTTTTGGGTCCCACTGCATCCTCTTCAATTAAAAATTGATATTGAGCACCTTTTCGATGGAGCTACAAACAATATCTCGCTATCTTTCAACTCTAAATTTAATGAACAAATTTAACACCACTTGAATATGTTTCAACAGTCAGCACTCCTCTTTTATTCCATTATTTATTTAACTTGCACACGTCGAGATTAAAAATATATTTGTTTAGACTATTAATTATGATGATGCTTTAATTTCTTAAATGATTAGTGTATACATTTGACGAGTTCAATAAATGATCAACTAGTACCTCCAAGATAAATTTACTGCAATCGTATCATTTACATAAATATATTCGGAAAAAGTAGAATATTTGCTTTGTATGTTATATGAGCGACACAGGTAGATAATTCATAAGAATACGCTTTATTGCAGGAAAAGTTTTGATTAATTTTTTTCAATTTCTCAAAAATAGCTAACTTAACTATAATATAAATCTATACCTTTTTGATGTATCTATTAAAGAAATAGGAGAAAATTTTTGCATGCAGAGGCTGACGTTCATAAATGTCCTCAATTTACTTTATTTGTGTTTAGTGTACGAAAGAATATTTTTAACTTTTATTAGTGTCAATGGTCGGCTGTTTGTGAAATGTATAATAATTGCTATAATGTCAATTGAATATAACAAATAAAGCAAAGAAGAAGGAAAAGAAGGAACGACTAAATTCAATCGTTACCCGCGAGAACTGCAATAACCGGTCAATGGAATGCCAATAACCAATCTCTTCTGTTTTCTCAATAATTTACCTTCCCAATAATACTGAAATAATTTTTCGACGCCAAGAGTGCTGTACAGCCTTGTGGAGGCAGGAGGTAACTCGGGCCTTTCATCTTAATGCCGTATCAAGGAAATAAACTTTTCTACAAGAACGAACGATGTAAATAAAATTGGTTCATTTACATGGATTTTCATTAACGCTAGAGGGCATTTGACAGTTTTACATCTAAGGCTGTGTTCCACACCACTGGTACCATGATTTAGAATAAAGAAAACAAACGAGCTGACCTAAAGAGGGACTCTAATGAGGATACATTGTCAAAACTCCAAATTTAGGCATTAGGATTCAAGAGAGTAATTGGTCGATCATTAAGTTGGAATTAACCTCGCCCAGTTAATCTCTCCCTCGTTCTCACATGCTTTCAGGAACTGGATTTCTCGAATAGATATTCATGAAGATGGCAGATGGTGCCACGAGCTTAAAAGTCACAGGTCGAGCAGCACCAGCTGCCGATATCAACCTCGATTAGCACTTTGAGAACGCGCGAGTTAATCAGCGCCAGAGTCTCTTTGGAGAAGAAAACGCGGGAAGGAAAAAAAAACAAAAAAACGCGGATGTCTCGCGCCCTCGTTGCTCCATCCTGGCTCGTCCAAATAAAAATTCAAGTCCAAACCAAATGTTCAGTTCTGGGCGCCACAAAACCATGTGTGCCTTCACCACAAACCCATATACTGAATGAACTGCGCAGCTTTACACGAGTTGTTCCTCCCAAGTATTTGTCTCGCGAGATTTCGAGATGTAGTGCACCAGCTGTACGTCCTTCTTTTCCAACTATTTTTGTACTACGGAGTAGGTCCATTAAAACGTCCGACATCCCCGATAAGCTCGACGCGTTAGGACAAGGGGTGGGTGGGTGGAAGGAATCGCTTCCCATTTCCTACAGCCGGCTGCGGAAGTGGACGAGTGGAGCGTGAGAAACGGAATGTCTGATTATAACGCGTGTGCGGCCGATTCCCGAAAATTCCTTATCGTGCCCTCGATTTATCGCTTCTCCCTTCCCCCTCCCCCACTCGAGCCCATCGCCGACCGCGCATTTTTCGTGTTCGATGCAACTGGCTCGATAATGTGGGGTTATGAGTTTAAAATTAAAATCGCGGTATCTCCTTTCTCTCTCTCTCTCTCTCTCTCTCTCTCTCTATCTGCCCAACCAGACTCACTCGCTCGCGTCATCTATTATTATTATTACAACGGGAGCAGCAACATCGGCGACGACAGCAACGGCCGCAGCAATGCTGCTTCCCCTCTACCCCCTCCCCCTCCTCCTCCTCCTTAACACTCATTTGTATCAACTTTTTTTTATTGCTCACTCTTCTTTTTTTGCGATTTGGGCTCCGTTTCCAAGTCAATTACAAGTGCATTACTTGGTTATTATTATTATTATTATTATTATTACACATTCGCGATAATAATTTTTATGGCTTCGGTCCGCTTTCAAGAAATGTCGAGTGTTTCGCTCATTTGGTTGATTATTTTTTGATTATTTCGAGGATTTGTCACTCGAGCAATTAATAATACAAGTTAATAAATGTGCCTGTGTAAAATTTGTTACGGATCAACAGCTTTCGATAAGCTTTGTTATGCTCTCTTTTCGTGTTCGCGTGCAATAAAGACCGCCGGGTGTTTCAGTTCGATGAGATCTTCGAATAATCTCTCGGATTATTCTTAGGCATTAATCGGGCCTAAAAGACGAATCTCACTCTCGTTGCATTGTTTGACATACCTTCTCTAAATTTTTCATTGCTCTACATAATTAAGCAAATTTAACAACGGCAAATACATATTTAGCAATATTCCCGTGCCCTTGGCTATTAAAGTTTATAAATAAAAATTCAAATACGCTCCTCCATCCATAATTTTTGTGTTTTGGAACATCAAGTCAATTATTGCCAGAGCCGAGGTGCAGTAAACCTTCTGCGTACTGAGTATTCATAAAAAAGTAGATTAAAAGAGGGTTAACTGGCACGGTTACGTGATGAGACTCAAGAAATAGCTCTCGCGACAATATCAAAAACATCAAGGGATAGCCAAGCATCCTTCGAATACGGGCTAAGCCAAATACACTAAACTGAGCCGAATGACGAATGCTCATGTGAGTGAAAGCAATGGTCGGGTGTCGGGGGGAGGGCGAGGGAAAAACACATCAAAGTACAACCACCCTGAAACACGTTCGGAGCCATACAAATCTCATTCGTTCGTATCAACTCGAGTCTCGTACACTCATTACAAGTTTAATGAGGAAAAACGGGCCAGAGAGGGCGAGGGTGGGATAGAAGGGGGAGAGATACGGATAAGGCCAATCGCACGTTTACAAGACTTTTCTCTCTTCTAGGTTTGGTGTGTGAAGCGTCTGTCACGTTCGCTTCGAGCAGATGTTTCCTCGACTCCATTTTCCTCTTTTCCCTCTCGCCCTCCCCTTCCGTCTTCCACGCAGTCGTCAAGTGGGAAAGTTTCTCTTCCCTCCTGCAACACATGTGTGTACACTTCATACGAAAAATCACTGTTGCAGTGGTGTCGTTTCTCTCCCGGCCCTTTAGCCCCGTGACAGGCACCCTCCCGCACAGCCATCGACGGCGTTATATATTCAAAAATATGTTTCTTTATAACCCCCCCCCCCTATGAGCTGAGAACACGACGGCGGCCGATCGTTGATTTCCCTGCTTCCTTTCTTCCCTGCTTACCCATGTGCATCGTCTCTGTACGTCTCTCTCTCTCTCTCTCTCTCTCTCTCTCTCCCTCTCTCTACCTCCCTCCCTCCCTCCCTCTCTCGCACGACGTTTTGTTTCTGAGTGAGGAAGCACTCTGCCGTTTATTGGATTACGTTTGCGGAAGTAGAACACTGAACGGGGTATTGTTCGCATTATTTGCCTCCGTAATGAGGAAAGTTGTATGAGAACTAGTTTTTTATTATGATGTTTTTTACATAAACGCGAACTATAATTGGTACTGTGCTACGTGAATAATTCGAAATGAAAAAAAGTCCTTCCCGAATACTGATTTAACGGCACTCGCTTTCAAAACTATTCACGACTGTATTATATCCTTTGTGAAAAGAAAGTTCTGTCGTAGGATTGAAATAATAATCCAGTTGAAAATTACACGTGCTTTCATAAAAAAAAAAAGTTGAATTAAACGCGAGAAGCTTATTTCGATGTTAGCGCATATATTTTCTTGGTTAAAAGGAAAAAACATCATTTCAAGTGGATCGTATCCTCGTCTCGTTCTTATGCAACTAGACCATTAGCTACACTTTTCAATAATATTCCACCCCATCCACTCTTTCCTTGTATTCTAGTTTCAATATAAGGCAAAGTTCATTATAGAGTTGCAACGTCTTGGTCCACAGTTAATTTGCTTTTTGTAAAAAATATACCGATCCTTACTCCAAAGCTTCCATTTTTTTATCAATGGCCGAGGTGGTTTTTATGGGCGAGATTCAATCGCGTGAAAATTCACTCGAGTGCATTTTCACGGAAATAAGTTACCCGGGGGAAGGAGTTGAGCCGAGGAGTGTGGTGGACTTGGAGTTCATAGAGGTAGTAGAAAGTCATTATCCGTGCGAAGTCGATGTAAAAATTAAGAGCCACTGTTCTGAAACCCTTTATTATGATCCTAAAAGCCACCTACTTTATAAAGCATCTCGAAGCATTCCATGATCAGTGTAAGGTTCACGCAGTTGAGCCGCAAGCGAAAAAATGCAGAGTAAATAGTCGAGGTATTCGCTGAACAATCAGGCCTGATCGCATTTTACCTGTATACCTGCGAGTTCCAGAACCCCGAAGCACAATATCATCGGTGCATTTTAACCGTGTCGGTTAAACTTCACCCTTCCCCCTTCAAAGCCTTTGTAAAGGTGCATTGCATTAATCCTCCAAAGGGCGACTATTGCCGACGCAACTTGGTACCCATATCGGCCAAACCCATTAAGTAATTAAATGCAAAAAGTCCTCGGGTGTGCGTTCCTATGGCTTTAGCGGCAAATGTCACTCGGTTTATTGCATTCCGCAGAGGCATCTCCCATCTCGGCGCAGTCTCAGCACCATCCTCTTCGGGCGATCGATCGGATCGTCACCGTGGCCATCGTTCGACCGGAAGAGCGACCACGAACTCCTAACTCTCCCTCCACTTCGCTAATCGGCGACGTCCTGTGCTTGATAATGTTTTTGTCGAGCCGTCAATCCTTATCAGCTCCTGAGTTTCGCGGGCGTCAACCTAGGGTGAAATGGAAGAGAACAATCTCGGACTGTGTGGCGACATGTCCTTGGCCCTGAAGATGTTGCTGCGTTTGGTTTTTGCTTAACGGGAGCGACTGACATTATACCCATCCTTTGAATTCGCTTTAACAATGGGAATCTCGACTGTAACTCGCCCACTCCCACGCATTCTCCCATTTCATTAAATTCCTATTCACAGCTCCAAATGCGATTCGCACAGAATTTTCCTTCGTTCTGTTTTTCTGCTTTTCCAAACGATTCTTATTGATATTAACTGGCATGCCAAAAGTCGGAAAATGCGCTACGGACACTATGGTTATCTCCATGTACATTCGCCTATGCAAATATTTATACGGGTAACATCAAACATTTTATTTTAAGAGGTTTTTTGTAGAGAATACGGTTGAAGAAGATCGTTAGGCGAAAAACTCTTTGAACGTGTTCGCTTACAAGAACGATCGGCTTCTGGTAAACGGTCGATCCAATACTTGATGATATAAAAAATTACAGTGATTATTAAATAGCAGAGGAGTGTTGGCAATTGAGGATTGAAAATTCCAAGATGAAGAGGTTTCGATATTTAAGAGGTTGGGTAATTTTACCAAAGTATTGGCGTACACGTATATCGCATTGAGGATTTTGAGCGCGACGTGTAAATAATTGGTGAAGCTGAGGCCTTCAGAATTAGACAGACTTGGAGTTTTCGTCGGTTAGAGAAGTCGAAGCGCGGATTGACGCGACAAGGAAAAGTAAAGGTCATTCGATTGTCGAGTGTAAATTTTTATTCCAGTTAGTGGCCAGCGGCGCCACGAGGAAAATGACAGAGAAATGGCGCCAGGGAGATGGACGTTGGCGAGAAAATGGGGTTTCGGGGTCATTGGATAGGAGCCAAAAAGTGAAACGATCATGTCGCGATGCAGAGTCTCGATACTTGCACCTTTTAAATTGTGAGTTAGGTCTTTGATCGCGCAGGGGGTGGGGGGGGGCAAGACCTTCGAGAGCTCCTTGATCGCGAGGAATTCTCGTGCTTGAATTTGACCCACGGATCACGTCAGCAGTAACCGAAGTGATCGCAGGCTGCTGCCACAAAATTGCATGCCACATGTCAAAGAAGAGATGAGGTGCGGGGGTGCAGTAGGCCAAGGGGAGAAGGCAAGACGAGACAACAGTTGGGCGATTGTGCGTGGCTTGGCTGCAGATGAGTCGAATTGAGTTGAGATGAGTTGAATTGTGTTAGAGGACCGAAGTTTTTGTTCACACACACTATTACCGAATGTTCAATGCATTTCGTTTAGACTATAGCAGCTGGTGAATTTCAACTTCGTGGTCGGCCGTCGGCTCGTCAGAGGATTAACTTGGTCGGGTATGAACTGTGCTCCACTCGTCGCCATGAATAAGCGGAACAAGAGTTGCAGGCGGATCATCAAACGGTAACGAGCTAGCACGAGCGAATGGAGAAGCGCATTTGTTGGTTTTCTAGTTGATCGAGGAAACTGCAAATTAACTTTCGAAAACACAATGACTCCGAAAAGCGTAGAGTCGATGGAAAATATGGCCAATAGGACCGCTAATTCCGATTGATCAATGCAATTAATGGCCCAGATAATTATTTCCGCGAGCTTGTCGGAGGTTGGAAATCCCGCGGGCCGTCTCGTCATAAATCGATCGAGCGGCGTGGTCGGCATCTCCAAGCAGTAGACACGGGCTCAAGACTTGAGGAGGTTCGTAAGAAAGTGAGAAAAGTGAGCGGCACCGCGTGACATCGTGACCAAGGAAATTACAGTCCACTTTTGTTCGGAGCGAGAAAAAACGTATCATTACACGGGAGCGCTAATCCTATACATTAGCTGCCAAATGCCTCTCAAAAGAGAAAAAAAACGGGGAAAAAGAAGAAACGAAATAAAACAAATGCTGCTCGGCGGTGGCCTGCGGAGTGACGAAGCGAGAGCAGCGGTGTTCACCAATTAGTTGGTAAAAATAACCGTATGTTTTACGATCCACTATTTGCTCACTTCGAGGTGGAAATGCGCGCGCGCGTCCTTGCCTCCAGAGAATATTGCAAAGAGATCCACCGAGAGGGTCGGAGGGAGGAATCGCGAAGACTGTGGATCAGGTACCTGGAGCATCATCCACGAGCCCACGATATCATCCCTCGCGTTTTCCCGCTCAAACAAAGAAACGTTTTCGCGAATTTATTCTCCAGGAGGTTTTTCTCGCAACTCGGTATTCGATTCCGAGATTCGATTACCCTGGGGGGGGGGATGGAAAGCGAGCGAATCCCTCGGAGAAGCGGTGGCTCTATGTGTATGCACTCGATGCAGCCGGCGGTCAGCCCAACTAAAGCGTCTAGGAAGAAGTAGGTCGGTATTAATAGTCATTTCGGAGCCGCCGAAAGCACACAAGAGCATTTATCCGAACCAAAAGTTTTTTTATGTCATCCAGGAGAGCTTGGGTTTGGCAGCCCGAGGCTCCCCCAACCTCGCGGTCGTTGGTCTACAAGTACGCGGACTCTGACGACTGGAGTGCGAGGTGAGTAAGCGGCGGCGTGCGTGAAGAACGACCCGGGAGCCCCGTTCGGCAGCTGCAGTAGCGGCCGGCGGTGGCAGCAGCAACAGCAAGGGCTCTTCTCCTCGAAGAAAGGATGGTCGAAGAAAGACGCGAAGGGGGGTAGAAGCCCGTGAGCAACGGAGGCGGGGAGCAGATCCCAAAGTATAGGTCTACTGTTGCCCTCAAATGATCGGGTGGTCGGTCGGGCGTCTTCCTCTCCCGCGCACACCTCACCGCCGCCGACGAAGCCAAAAATGCTACTTTTGAATTTGAGGGGGCGAAGAAGGACGGACAGGACGTACAATGAGGGTTCGGAGATGGAGTCGAGGCTGCGAGGGGAGCCGGGGTTAGCGCTCGCTTTCAAGGCTCCTCCGAATCATCTCTTTCTCTCTCTCTCTCTCTCTCTCTCTCTCTCTCTCTCTCTCTCTCTCTCTCTCTTTTTCTGGGCTTGCGACGGCGAGAGGCGTGGGGGTTCATGGACAAAAAAAAAATCGTCGCGTAAAAAAGGGAGGGCCTGGCAGCAGAGCGATAGGCGAAACGAGTCCGGGCTAGACCCGCCCGGGACGGCCAGAATCGGTTTTCTAGAGCTTCGTATTGTCTCGGCTCGGCATATGCTCGTCCTCCTACCTCACCGTGGGAGTGAGTGAGAGGCTGAGAGTAGGCACGGTAACAGTAACTCGGAATATACCGCAATAATAGGATCGAAAGAAGCCGCGTCGAGACTTTTGCCGCACACCACTGGCAAAAGCGAGAAGAGCCAAGCAATCCGAGGACGTCGACCTGAATATTATCGCCTCTTTTTCTTTTTCTCCATTCTCTTTTCCTTTTCCATTCTGCCTGGTCAGCCTTTTCCTTTTCCCGGCAAAGATTACCGAAAAGAGTCGGGTTCGGGGTTGGTAGGACCTTGAGTCCTCGCTCGAAATCAGCGAGCTGAACACCTCGTCTGGCACAAACCGATCCTTCGGGATTTCGTATTTTTTCATTGTTACGATCCTAATCCAGATGCTCTTTGAATTTTGATATTAAAAAAAAAAAAAAAATAGAAAAATACTTCCAACTGGAGTTCTCGAATTCTCGAGAAAAGTAACGCAATTCACGGTATCGTGGAGATAATTGGCAACTGCAT
This sequence comes from Eupristina koningsbergeri, assembly GCA_018907245.1. Lineage (NCBI taxonomy): Eukaryota > Metazoa > Arthropoda > Insecta > Hymenoptera > Agaonidae > Eupristina > Eupristina koningsbergeri. Next base: position 3,201,525 of record JACCHV010002921.1, read on the forward strand.
AACAGATGTTTCAACTCCCGTTTGAGCGCGAAATCGAAATACTTTTTCGCGCTCACCTGACTTGCTAATAACCCAACAATCTTTAGCATCGTGTTGCACCACCTTATTTCGACCGAAGAACGCAGCAGTGGATTTTTTAATGCAGATTAGCGGAATAATCTTCAACAGAAGTTTCCTTTTTTGGAAAAAATGTTGCACGGCTGTGTATCCGAGTGATGATGTTGTCTGGACGAACGAAGACCGGATTTGGTTGGGTGGCAATTTTCCGTGCGAATCTGCAGATTGATGCGCGCTGTTTACGAAAATTCTTTGAAAATCATCACATTGAGCTTTTATCCAAAAGGTTTGATATCATTTAAAGAGAAGCAGAGTGTTATTGCCACACGAAACCCTGGAGCGAGTGAGCGAATGCGTAGTATTCGTTCGGAATTCGTTGCATGAACTCGACACAATCAAACATGTTCGGTTCACATGATTGATTTGGCTTTAGCATTTTTTTGCTTTTTCGTTATTTACTTAATATTATAGAGAGTCGATTATTGTTTGCTGTTTTTTTGAATTATATTTTAACAAGCGAGTATAAATAGGGATTGGCGATTGGGGAAAGGGATCGAGGAAGAGGAGAAGGAGCTCTTTTCAAACTAAACAAATCGAAAAATTGTTTTCCTTTTTAATCGGATAGGATAGAGCAATTGTCTTGGAATAGCTCCGCATGGCTACAGGATTTCTCACAGTGAAAGTCAAGTATTCGTCTGAAGCAAGGGAATGATTTAAAACAAAAAAGAGTTGCCATTAATGCTCTAAACAGCGAGCCATTGTCTTGAGATGTACCAACTTCAAGCGAGTGTAGTTTGCCGATGATTTATCTCTGGTTCGGGTGCGGGTCTGGCCATCGCGTGGAAATTTGTCCAGGGGAAAGCTTGTGCCCACTTGGTCGGCTCCGAGAACGTGGTCCCGGTGTCACTCATCCTTGTTGAGGTGCTCCGGCCAAACGAGAGGAAATCAAACGGACTAAATCGCATCGTATCGCGCGTGCTCATTGTTTTGTCGGATGCGCCGTCATTGAGTTATCTTATCAAGCCGATCCGTCTCCGATCCGATTCTTAGACTCCTCGGCTCGAAATTTCGAGAGCGACCAAAGAAAACAAACGCCGATTCGGTCTATCTATCTTGTATGTCACGTAGTGCCGAGATAGAGATAGAACGCGAAATAAAGAAAGGCAGGAGTGGTGGAGCAGAGGTGCGCGTGACTGTGTCGTGTCCGTGTGAACGAGCTGAAGAAAGAGAGAAAGAGGGAGCGGAGGGGGACGAAACGCCTATCTCGATGACCCATCTCAAAGAATACTTTCGAGACAGTACACGTTCTATCTCTGCTGCTTTTTCAAAAGTCTTTCCTCTGTGCGGTGGCGAGTCCGAGTCCGAGTCCGAGTCCGAGTCCGAGTCCGAGTCCGAGTCCGAGTCCGGGTCCGAGCCTGAGCCCCGACCTAAACTAAGCCTCAGTTCAGGTAGATTTTAGGAACTCACGCGAATGCCTCCTTTCAGAAACCTCCGTATAATACACGCTAATGCCTCAGCGAGAGGTCATTTTTAATGTATTGAGCGGAGCAGCGCAACGTCATTTTCTTTTGTGCACTTTGGGAAATTGTTTATTCCGACAACTCGATCCTTGGTTCTTCAAAAGCCGACTAGACACAGTGAGCCTTGAGTCTTCCACCTAACGTGAAAAAAATACAAGAACTGCCAATATTGAAAAATGTCTGCCTTGCTTTAATTACGAATTTCATGCCTAGCCTCTCGGGCATTACTAATTCAACATTTTTTTTTTTCTTTTCTTTTTTAACAAAAATAGACTCCATTGCACAATAACTGTGGTATTATGTACATGCAAAGTTTCTAGAGTTGGCCATTGTTTTACCAAAATCCACCAAATTGACTCAATCAATAAGCTTGTAAATTACATCAACATCAAGCTTTATTGGAATTACCAAAATAAAGCGTGCACTTTCACAATTTATTCCTTGATCGCGTTTTAAAATGTGATCGATAAGCCGTTAAATTATGATACAAAAATGAAAACACAACCACCAAAGACATTTAGTTATATAATATTAAGTTACTTATACTTAAGTTCAAAATAAATTAAGGTATGTAGTTTATAAATCATGTATACACTCTTTGTATTATTATCCGTTGTACACACGGTATCTTAGATCTTCGATTTAAGCTGCTATATAAAAAATAAAAGCTACTTATTAATGATGATAATACGGAATATTGAAGGAATTATTTTTCAGAGTTAAATTTTTTAATTATTATTTCTCAATAATAGATAAAAGAAGATAACTGTATTTTACATTTAAAATTATAACGTCAAATCATTCATTATTATTTATTATTAGTTCATAAAGTTTGTACATAATTTAAAAATACAAATATTTATCGTTCATGCTTGATAGATAATTAAAATTAAAAAGCGTATGCATTGCGAAATAGAATTTTGTCTTTTTGCTAAAAAGAAGCTCAATTTTCAATGATTAATTTACAATCGAATATGGACTCGCAAAATTATTCTTCTCCTATTTTAAAATGATCTTACGTCTCGAATATAAATCTCACGGCGCAGCATTCCTCTACTAATGCATTATGATAATGTTTATCGTATCCAGTAGTTGTAATATTTTTCCTCTAAATCGATGCGTCTTGGTAGTGACATATATTTGTTGGCCATGAATATTATTCCTGATTAATTCCATAATGAACTACGAGATATTTTGCTTTAAAATTGTAAAGATTATATGCATACATATCTGTTTAGTTTAATTTATTCAGTGTCAGGCAAAAAAATAATAATTTGCTTTATTGCGATTAGAGGTACCCTTAACAATTAGAAACTTATTAATCGCAATTCTGTGTGTAATTGCTTCAAGTTGTGGAAAAAAGGAAAGTCTATTTGACGAAAAAAAAATTAACGCTGCAGTTAGAAATGCACATCATTACGTTGTATTGCCGTAGATTACCGGTTGTATAAATTTCTCGGTATTCAGTGAAAGCTTTCGAAACTCAAAGTCGAAGTTGAAACGTACTCGCTGAAAAATGCATCTGTAAATATTTGAAAGGATTATGGTAATACTCGGCTAATTGCAGATATCAAACTCGAAACTGCGGAGAAAGTAGTCATGTGATTGTGTCTAAGCGCGTTCTAATTCGCCAAGCACTTCGCAGCACTAGAAGCACAATCCATTGATAATATATCATCCTCCGAGTATTTGTTGTCGAAAGAATCAACGCGACGGCTGGGGTCGAGCGGCGAGGGCGAATTAAATGCGCCAAATCCATCGTCCGACTCTGAAAAAAGCCAAGCGGCTCAATTTCCAACTGGGTCAAGTAGAAAAATACACGTGCAAAGGGTTCCCCGCCCTAACCGAACACACCAAGAAGGGTAAATTTCGCATTGACGGAGAAGCAAAATCTCGTGTCACACATAACGTGCCGGCCCAATTCGAGGCACAAAACGAGAGCGAAGCAGGGGAAGGGAAAAAGGTGAGCACCGGAACTGCGAAGATGGTGCCTCGTGGTTGGTAGTCTGCAGTGAAAACCGCGAGCCATCGATCCGGATGAGCGACCGACAGCATCTCCCATCTCCGCGTGGAACGGAAAGAGACGGAGCCTCAGGGTCGCTGCGGAACAGCGCGCGCGTGTGTGTGCGTGCTACTTGTTTACCATCGGAAGGGGTTTTCACAACCGGAACTGGGGGGTGGGGGTTGGCCCAATGACCCGGTTCGACGTCGTGGTATCCCGAGGAAGACGACGACGACGACGACGACGACGACGACGACGACGACGACGACGACGACGACGATTCGCCTCGTTTTCGCTAAAGTCAAGGTGAAACGCTCGGCAGCACGTGGGCCGCCCCTCCTCGAGCCTTGGCTCGTCATCGTTTTTCCAACACTCCCTGTCCTCTTTTTTCGAAGTGTCCTCCTTCCCTCCCCCCTCCTGCTCCAACTCGCCACCTAGAGGATCGATAGACCACGCGAGGAGCACCATTTACATCCCTTCCCGGCGCTTCCTTAAAGTGGAAGAGACTTGGCCAGCAATTCGTGTTTTGTTTTCCGTGGCGCTGTCTTAGTCGGTGTCATAGACAGTGGTTTCGCGGGCGATCAAACGCGGTAAGGGGAAGGTAGAGGACTTCCTCGCGTAAGGGATCGATCTCCTTGAGGCCGCTGTGCGTGGGGTCGCACTTTTAACCTTCTGCATTTTTAACTGTACGAGGCTGCGCGCCAAGAGCCGGATGTCTATGCTTGTGAGCTGACGTCACATTACACACACGTAGGTGAGGGTGTCACTAAAGCTGCATTGAGCGAAGCCTTTGCTCGCCTTTATCTCGCTCACCCCTTTTGACACACAACTTGTTCCATGCATTTTTTATTTCTCTCTAAAATCATGATTTTGAAGCATGCATTCTGCCATGATATAAGTCCTGATACTTGAAATTTTAAAAGTTCAAAGTATACTTTGATTACTTTGTTGTGAAAACACGAGTTAAGATTGCTTTCCAGATTATCTTTGCGTGAAAACGGATAAATATAAAAATAGTGGAATATCATTAATGCATTATGCAGGAATGCGGTATTTGGTTAATGGTAAAATTGCTAACGTTTCCAAAAACACGTTTATAAGATTTAATAAACAAAGAAACCCTAATTTTTCAGAGAGGCAAGCACGCGAAATAAAATCTCAGCAATTAAAGATTCGTTTACTAGTTGTTATCCGTGATAATTGACAGCGGCCTAATAAAAAAAAAATTTTCGTAAAATTTAAAATATTGTTGCATGAATCAGAATACAAGTCACGAAAGTAAACTAAAGATATTTTTCCTCTATTTGACGATGCGAAGTACCAAGTAAAAATGTGATAACGATAGTTCATGTTTATTTATAACTGTTGGTCATTTGTAATATCTAAAAACTGGCCGTTCCAAGTTCTATTTCATTTAAGTAACATCTTGAATATTAGAAACATATTCAAAACGAATCTTGTATATTTATATTTGATATTTGAATAAAGTACAGATATACATAAATATTTTATCAATTCATCCCTTGCGTCGGTGTTTGTGAAAATATAATTATTATCAGTATCAAAAGCTGATTGTAAAATATCATAATTTCAAGAAATTAATTAACTAGTACACATTAATGATTTTATTAAGATGATTAATATTAAGAAAAAATTAATTTATATGAATAAAATTGTATTAACTAGTGTTAAAACTATTTGTTTAATTTAATCAACACGTATTTAATTTTGAGTAAAAGTAGCTAGCTTGATAGGTTTTACATTTAAATTTCAGTTCTTTCATTTTTTTGCTTTGTTGGCGTCTGAACAGGATGTTATTATTTCAAGCAAATTAACATCCCAGTCTTGTAACATAAACAAAGTCAATATAGAAGGAAGAAAAGAAGTATAAATTCATTAATTAATTGAAAAACTTTATGAATCGTATTTAAGTGAATTGGATTTGGTTGGATAAAAAAGGCAATGGAATCCTGTTTCATTTAATTTGCAGGAATAAGCATAAATGTGTATAGTAGCTTATACGAATTGTTTTCGACAGATAAAGCCAGGACTTTACGAGGACGTAAATAAAGATTTTCTTTAAAATTTAGTTTATATAGTGAAGATTAAAATACTAAACCAATCGTAACCTGATTAGTCTTGAGGAAAGTCCGTTGTGGCGATGGCTTTGGTTAGCTCCATTTTTTTTTAATGTGTCACTTTAAAGTTTTGCTCGCTCCTTCTTTAACGAGCTATATTTAGATATTGTTGAATTTTGATTATTATTTATCGACTCTGGAGAATTACAGTTGACACTGTAGTTGTTGTTATTGTTGTTATTAGCAGTAAGTATGAGTAAATTGTCAAAGAATATCAAGGAATAACAACAAAAGCTCTCTTGGCTTTTCAATTCTTCGCTTTCTTTTTTATAAATTACACGTTAATCGCAGCATCGATTAATCAATGGAAGGAAAGTTATTCCACGCGATGATGATGATAAGGGACCAGAAATTTATTAACTCGGCGTCACCCATTGAGAGAGAGAGAGAGACAGCTCAAACTCAGACTTAGATCGACGGAGAAGGTGCGGTTATCGTGGCACGATCGATCAGGAGTTACCCAAATACGATTGGGCGCTGGGGGCCACTCGCGCCCTCGACTCCTTCGAGGCACTTGAATTACCGCATATTTCCCTGGGGCGGTCGGCAACCCATCGACCGCGCGAACACGCCTAATCCGCAAGACTTGGATAATCGCGATTCCTATGAGCCTGGCTTGCAAGTCGACGATGCTAAGGTGACCCTCGAGTCGAGTCGGGGCGTCATCTCGTCAGCTCGGAGAAGGAAGCCTTTGCCGATTTTCACCCCGTTGGGGCCGAGGTCGACGTCGACGTCACTACGACTCGTAGCAAGGTGAGACGGACGCCGTCAAGTTGTTCCACGGCCTTCTCGTCCTCTTTGTCTTTTTTTTACCATCGACACTCATTTACTTTAATCGATACGGGATAGATTAGATATACCTCGCACATACACTTTTCCCATTCGTTTGAGAATATTAATGAAATAAAAGCGTAAACGCTTTTTTAATGACTTGGAGTGATAAGGCAGTAAGTCTCGACGTCGCCCTCCCTTTGTCTTCTTTTTGATATCCATTAGAATTTTTAATAATAATTAACGGATACACCGTGGTATCTTATCTTGCAGAGATTTATGCTGCGTGCGTGAGAGCAGAGATGAAAACACGAGTGATTTATTACGAATGGATTAATCATTACAGAACATCCTCGTGTGATAAAATGCAAATAAAATTCATGTTTCATAAAAGTGAATTCGCTAATAAAGGTTAGAAGCGTTTATAGCGAATGGCGGCTTGCCGGGCCGGGGGGTAGGTAGGCTCGAGTCGAAGATTATCCTAAAATTTCGGTCGATGAAATCTCGAATCGCTCAAAAGGGAGTGGCTTTTCTTTCGTTTCCTTTCGTTTCTTTTCGTTTCTTTTCGTTTGGTCTCGCTTTATTTTCACGATCAGGATATGAAAATTGTGTTATATCCGACAATAAAGCGTGCAAGCGCACTTTCAATTGGTCTATTAATTCGAAAGGAAAAAGTGTCGGCACGCAAAAACTATTTATATATGTATTTGAGAGAGCATTTTTGTATGTGGGAGAAATTGCTGAAAAACGCGCCGAGAAATCATTAGTATTTACGGGTCTTATAAACAATTCCTTTATTAACTCAATCAACGAGACCTTTAGCGCAATTCAGATGGTGAAACGGGTACGCAGATATTTCGCGCTCCATTTTCATTCTCGCACCGCTGGAGCGCAACCTCATGGACGGAGCGGACCGGTCCAGACTCCTCCTAGCTTTTCTTCATTTCTTTTGAATAAAATTATAGTGAAAACGAGTGCCGTAACTCGATTTTCCATACCTTTATTGCTCTCGGGTACCTTGGAAAACCCGGGCCTGGACAATATTTACAAATTTACAAGTGTAATCGATTTTCCGCGAATGGATTCAACTCCCGACTAATGGATGGGAACGAGTAGCCGAAATGGGTCCGAGGGCCACGAATATATATCAAACACTCTTTTGTCGCACGATCTCAGATGAATGAGTTTCGCCGGGGCCAGCGCTAATTGCCCTCGGGCTGTCTCGAAGAGATCAGATTCCATCTCGAGAGGATAAGGGAATTACATAAACTCGCGAGAGGGAGTCCCGGCGCGAATTGAACGCTCGCGTCAAATTAAATTTTGCTTTGGAAATGTTCGAGGAGGAATGCCAAGCGAGCAGCCAACGCCTCTCGCTGAGTGATTCAACAGGCAGGCGCTCGCCGTTGCTTCGACGATCGTATATATCAATTAGGGACAAAATATGACACGAGAACAACATCGTGAGGGACCAACTCAACTCAACTCAACTCAATTCAACTCGTACGAGCTTGTTATTTCAGCTCGAGAAAAAGCCGAGGCCAGCGTTTGTTCACGCTTAGATTCGATTCAATTGGGTTATAGTCCAAGGCAGGGCAAGGCCTGCTCTCCCTCCGAACAATGATTCCACAGACTTTAAAACATCTTCCCTCGGTTTCCCTTTGAAAGCGCCTCCCCTCGCCGCGGAGAGTTGAATGGAAGGGGGCGCGCATGCGGTCGACAACGGCGCAGGACTTTTCCATTTCCAAAAGGTGTAGGGCCCCTTGGAAAACAGAATAGACGTATACTTTTAATTTTAATTTTAATCGACGGGGACAACAACGAGGACAACAACGAGGACGACGAGGAGTACTCTCGTGTCTGTCTCCCGGGTCCACTACTTTTACATCCGAAATCCCATTACCCGTGCCATGCTTATGATCAGTCGAATCGGTGGCGTGGACTGCATTTGCCCCCGCCTTTACAGAGCACCCTATCGATCATTGTCATCCGTTTCTTTGCTCTCCCACCTTTTCACCCCCCCCCCGCGTCAAATTAGCCGAGCGCTACCGCTCGGTTTCCAATTTTTCCCCTAGGCCGACACCCCGTTTCCGTGGAATGACATTTGTGTTCTGTACCCATGGGCGTGCGAAATGTACCTCCCACTCGATCAAGTTAGAGTTGGGCTTCAGCCAGGAACTCCTTTTCCGATCCTTGCGCAAAATAAGTTCTATTTGCTTCTAAACCGCACCGAAATCCTTTCACAATAGCAATTCACCCTCTTCCTATGTCATCATCCCATTTACTTTCTTCTTCGTATGCGACTATATGCGTCTTCGTATGATGGCTTTTAAAATTTTTATGGCATCTATATTAAGCAAACAAAAAAATCAACGCTCACTTCCTGTTCGCATTTCAAATTAACAATATGTCTACTGCGTTTAATTAAATTGTAATCTCATCCAGACAAGCTTAGCTTTTTGTTCTTCTCAATAAATTAAACGTAAAAAAGGAATAAAAAAATAAATAAATTTAAAAAATAATAAAGAATCAATGCATTTTCTTTGGAAAGTAAACGCACTTCTTCGAAAAATGTTTATTTATCACTGAAATATATTTCACTACTCTTTACAGCAGTATTACATGCTACATCTAAATTACCTTCATTGTATTATACTACTTAATAAACTTTAGAAAAAACTGCATTTATTAACTTTTACAGGTATAAAAGCGTAAATAAATTCTATAGTGTTTACATTGTAACATTTTTAAAGCACGAAAAATTACGATTGAAAATTTTTAAAATTTATGTATAATAAATAATCTTTAGAATTTATGTGTAAAAAAAAAATGGATATAAATTCATCTATTTTTAATGATTAATTTATTTAAACATATCAAGGACTTTTTATTAAGATAAATAAAATTGAATTTTTAAATGCCTAATATTGGTTTATTTTTTCATTTGAACATGTTTCGTCGATAATTTCGTTATTAAATATTTTTTATAGATAATAATTTGATATTTTCAAGTATTGATTAGCATTGAAAGTATTTATTTATATTTACAAAATGCTGCAAAAGAGAGTTAAAGAATGATATGATGACTAATGTATAATATTATTCTAGTTATTTATTTATTCTACACTTAAAGGACGTGAAAATTTTTTACTGTAATAATTAATTCTAAAAAATGAAAATTACTATTGTCAGAACATATCATAAATTATTTTTTACTATTCAAATATATAGATTATTATGTGGAAATTTTCATTGTGTACATGTACCTGTGGTTATTTTTTAACAATTAAATTTTAATAAACTTTACTATATTTTTTTGATAAATTTCGTTAATAAAGAAAGGTTAATTTACTTATATTAATGTATTAATTAATAAAGCAAATGCAATAAAAATTATTTCTGCTAATATTGTTCATTGCATATACTTTGTTACTTTTTTTCAATTTGTATGCATAGATTAAATTAAACCAAATTAAAACTATCATTGAATGCGCTCATTAAACGGGAAACCTTTTAAGTATATTTTTTATTTTGGCAAGCGCAAGTCTTAAAAGCGTAATTCTGAAGGCTTATAATTAGAAGTTAATATATATATGAAAAATGTAAAAATATAAAATAAAAAGAAGTAGTGCGTAGTGCAAAAAATACTTAACAGTTAAGTATTTTTTTTTTCTTGAGAAAGTCCAGATAAAATATAATGAACGATTAAATTTATTATTTGTGAAAAAAACGTGGAGATTTATAATCTACAGAGGTTTCCTTGTAAATTTTATCAGCATTCCATGTGTTAATGTGGAAAAGACATAATAAAGTCCGAAGAATTAGCCAATTATTCATATTCGCGATAGCTCCTATGTTTTATTAGTTACATAATTTTGAGTTTTTGACCATCAGATAAGGTGAATTATAAGTATTTATTTCTAGTCACAGCTATCACTCGCTGATAACAGTTTGATGAATGCGAAACAAGGAAAATAATTAATAAAATGACAAAAAGGATGGCAGATTGTAGAATTTATAGGAATACGAAACAGGAGCATAGATTAAATTAATATAATAACATCGACTCGGCCATGTGCTAATTTTCTCTCTTGCGTACTTACACTAATAAATTAACAACAAAGTCGAAGTACTCTTGAAAAGAGTGAAAAGCCAAGTATAAACATAAATACATATTTTTTTATTTTTCGACATTAAATCGCGGTGATTGTGAACGTGAGGAGTTGTTTCAGTTCGTGTCAAGTGGCGTTTCTAATCTCAGCCTTTGGTGCATCTGTTTTTAACAATGGTTTATCAGGTGCAAATTGCAATTGCAATGTTTAGAGCTCCTCGCAATGATGGAAGCACTGCTGCAATGGCGGCGATCTTAAGAAATCACATTTCCTATACACCCACAATGCAACTCGGTGCACACTGCAGTTTTAACCTCTGCTCTCTCCCCTCCTCCATCCACCGATACTGATTGCGAAGGATGAAATATTAAAAGACGACGTCTTTGTCTCTGTTACAGATAAACCTGCGGCTCATCCTCGTCAGCGGGAAGACAAAAGAGTTCCTATTCAGCCCGAGCGACTCTGCAGGGGACATCGCCCATCATGTCTTCGAGAATTGGCCGGAAGGTGAGTAGACTCGGTGCGGAGCGCCTTCCGCGAACGCGACACCGGTTGACCCCAATAACTCTGCCGCGCCGCCCCCGCGTGCCCATTGTCTTGTTGCCAGCAGCCGCGGCTCGATGCTTCGATACCTCGGTGTCGAGGTCGCCCGAGCGTAACTCCTCGCGGAGGCTACAGAAGGAAAATGGAAAATGAGAATGGAGTTACGTGGACGGGCTTTACTTATTAGCCTAGCGCGTTTCTGCTGCACTCGATTTCCGGATGACTCAACAGACGCGGCTTCGCGCTTTTCATGGACAAGCTCCTCGTGCCTCTGTCTTTGTCCCTCAAAGATTGCCCACGAAAAAGAAAATTGTTTTGTGAGGTAGACACTCGGGTACTGCAGACCTTTTCAACCGATCGGCCGTCTCTCTTTTTCCGTGCAACTTACGTAAATCGATGCTCGCCAGAAAATTTCAATAGACAATGGGCTACGATGCAACTGTCACATTTTTTGTCCGACGGTTTTGGCGCCTGCTGTTCACTGTAACGCGTAAACTGCAGACAACATTTTCCGGCAGTCTATAAAATTTCATTTCTTCTTTTTTACGAGTTTTCATTCAGTGCGACAACAATAATTTCCAATTACTGTAGGAAAACTCAAGTGCACAATGAAGGATATATGTTGACTAATAGTTAGATCAACATTTTCCAACCGCATTGGTGAATAAAGCACCACATTGTTTAGAGTTTTATTATTCATCTTGAAATAATTTCATAATTTGAACTAAACTAACATAATTTAAACTACATACCTGTTATTCAAGGCTTGATCAATTTGAAATTTAGCATGGCAACTTTAATAATTAACGCGGTAATATTAATAATGTCATTTAAGATTGCAAATCGAAATATTGTAGTCAAATGCTGAGATGAAAAATGCAAATGAACATTTTTTGAAAATCAAGATCTGCTCCATACCGAAAAACCCGGAATTAAATAATTTGATAATTAAAAGTAAATGATAGGTCGTGTGCCATTTTTATTATAATATCGAATGACTGCGAATATGCCGTTTCTAAATTTCGTTAAAAACTGAATAAACAATTGCAACCGAAGCAATTTTACAATTCAATGAGCAAACTTATTCGTATTTTTCGAGCGGTGAATTATTGGAGATGGTGGCGATAAGGTGTTTGAGCACCAGTATTATTAAAAAAAATCCAAACATGCGGTTGAACGTTCTAAATATGCAAAATCGATTCCAAGAATTTATTCTTGAGTCTAGTAGCAATTCTTCTTTCCCCGTGCACTTTCAAATAGTCGTATAAAATATTCACTTAACTCTCTCATTCCATGTAAAAATATTCCCTGATTCATTTTCTTATCGAATTTCTTTCTACGCGTTTTTACACACTCAGTTTTAAAATGCAATCGTCACCAGGTCAATTATTTAAGCTCGCACTGTGAATCATTAATAATGGTACTTATTTGCAATTTCAAACGCGATGCAGCGATGCTCCCCCCGCTCGCTAAAAAATCCGCCGAGCCCGAGAAGCATAAAACATTTTTATTAATTTGTGCCTCGGATAACGCTGCGACGCTACTGCGAGATCTTCATTTTCATAAAACGATCAGCCAAGGCTACGGCATTGCACTGCACTGTTGCTCAAGCAAAAATGTGAGCAGCAGTGCAGCTCGTGGAATTTTTTACTTCGCGCCGACACTTTTTTGCAACAAAAAAAGAAAAAAACCTTTGAGGAGAAACACATGCGAGCCTCGCAAGTATCCGAGGCGAGCTCTAAATAAAGAGGAAGAAAAAAGAGGGATGAGTCTTATTGACGGTGACTTTCTTTTTCCCGACTTTTCAGACTGGGCGGAAGAGGCGGTGGCCAAGGCGGAAATCCTTCGGCTGATATACCAAGGCCGCTTTCTGCACAGCAACGTCACGCTCGGCGCACTTGGTCTTCCATTCGGGAAAACAACGGTGATGCATCTCGTCCCGCGGGAAAACCTCCCCGAGCCCAATTCACAGGGTGAGTAGCCTGCTGTAGCGGTCCTCATGCTGTGTACACCAGCGGCCCCTTCCTTTCATCCCCCTCCTCCCTTGCCATGCCTTGTCTTGCCCCTCACCCTCGCCCTTACGGCCCGGGTCCCGGCGAGGGCTTTCCTTCTTCTCCCAGGCACACAACTTCCGCTCTCTCTTTTCCAGGAATCCGACCCACCGGGGAGTACATGCACGTGCGGCCCGACGACCTCAACGACTAGTAACGCCTTTGAACCTGTCCAGCCATTCGTCCCGCGATTCAGAATCACCCTCGTCCTCGGGACCAAATTCGTATCTCCAAATAAGATCTGGTCACTCTCTGCTCGAATAAATCAGCCTCCACATTTAGAGATTTGGATTATTTTTACAAGTGCTAAAGACTCATGATTCCCGGGTGGAGCCAGTCCAGAGAAATTCTACTCTTGCACACTTTTGACTCGTACACTTCTTTTAGTTTTAACGCTTCCCTCATTCTGCCAAATGAGATTCCCTCTTGAATCCTATTACCTTTATTTATCATGAATCCCCCCCCCCCACAACCCACCCCATTTATACTATTACTCCTACTCGTACAATGGCAAATTAAATCCTTGATATTTGCAACGAACGTTACAGTTTATTCTCGGCAAATTAACGCAGATAATTTATAATTTTGCGTTGAAATTTACTACTGTTTCTAGAGCCGTATTTACGAATAATTATTATTCTCGTGAAATCCTTTTCGAAACAGAACACGACTCTGCATTGTATTGAAAGTAAAGTGTTTCCACATTTCACAAAAAGTGTCGATCTAAATTCTACAATGTAAATTGAAACATCAGCAAGAGTTTGTTTCCGCAGACGATGATTCTGCTTTAATAACGATGATATTCAACATTTTCGGTAAATGCTACATGACCTATTCTCTTTGTTTAAATAAATTTTATTCTACCAAATAAACACACAAATAAAAACTAATTTTACTCAAATTTTCAAGTCAGCCAAAACCTTCAATAACATTTAAAGAAATAACTTAATAATTTTTTGCCTTATCCTTGCGTGCACATTCACTAATATGTTTGAAAAAAGAAACCAAATTTTTTCAAAAGATCAATTAGAGAAGAACTTAGACCTCAGTGGGAGAAGTTCGCACCAGTCCATTTCCTTGAAGACATTTCATTCGATTATTTAAAACCTAAAATTATTCTTATCTCCTAATTAACAGTCACAATTAAAATTAAAGTGCATCGAGATTTTGTTGTATCTCATGATATATCCTCCCAATACTTTGAATGTTGTAATTTATATTTTACTCGTGTGTAAATGCTCTTTATTGGAGTTTTATTAACGTTCTTATAGATCCAATTCTAAAATACAATATTTTACAAAATTTAAAAATTTTAAACTATATATTAATCCAAAAAAAAAAAAACAATATATATAAAAGTTTTCGTTTATGTCTTACGTCAAATAATTCAGTATTTATTTATGTATTTTTCCTTATTTTCTGATAGTGTATAATCACGTGTCAGTTTTTCATTTTTATATCAATTTATTTATATTACTTATATTATTTATAACAAAAAAATGTATGAAAATTAATGTATTAATCAAATGTTTTCTCTTATTTTATAAAACAAAATCATTAGTTCCAAGCTTATTTCGTTATAAATTAAAATTATATTTTCAAAAGTAATTAAAAATGCTTTTTATTGTTTGCAACAAATATTTATTAATGATATTTGATTAGCGATAATATTTGGAAATATAAAAAATGTTAGCAAACATAAGTCATTATTCAAATTTATCGATAGCTGAAATTTATTCTTTGCGTTTTATCATTTGAAACTTATTGAGCAATGCATTAAATATTTCCGTATAAGTCAGTTAATCTTTACAATTTAATTAATGTAAAACTATTTTGGTGAAGTTTATTTCATATATAACTTTTCCATTTCTACAACAATTTACGTATAATTTTTTTCAAATTATAAGTGATCCATGAAACAAAAAAAATAAATGTTGGTGATTTAACGTTTTTCGTGGCTTAAACATTTTTTTAAAGATATTATATAAGATTAGAATATTGAGTAACTAGCTTTAGATACCCACCAATTAAATGCTCGTTAAAAGATGATAAACGAAATTTTACGATAACAATAAAAAAATTTAATATTTGATACAGTAATTATTCGGAATAATGTTTGAGTAAATTGCTTAATTACTTTTGAAACAAAAAATTTGAAGTAAAAAATTTGAATTTGAAAACTGCTAACAATATTTGCAATTTATACTGGATAATTAATCAATATTATAATTCAGTTTATCTATGATTGTTAAAAGTTTCATGGAACAGTCGATCTAATAAGTTACAAGAAGCATTTATTTAAATGTGTTATCATCGGAGGGAGCAGCCGAAACCAAGTTTACTATATTATTTATACCAGTTTCTTCTTAAATTTGTATATTATCAATATACTTGTAGTTGGTCAATTCCATTTTTGTATTGTTAATACTATATCGCTTGAAATAATGCAAAATATGAATGAGCTATGTAAAATTACCGAAGAAGTGTCGATCGAATAGTTTAAGTTTCACTTGGATTGCTCGAACTTGGGCATTATTTAATTTAACATCAATACTATTTAACCTCGGGTTGCCTAACAGATTATCCTTGGATATAAGAAATTCGAAAATTTGTAAACAATATGTGGAGAGATAGAGAGAGCTCCATTGGCAATGGACGATGGAGGTCCATTACCAAGAGATGACCAAGTCTTTCTCACCTCCCGATCCGAGTTCCTGACATCCGGTGCGGTGCACCTCTTTTCCCTTCAAACTCTACCAATGAGTCCTCAACTTGAATCAATACGTAACCTTGTACAATGTTGTGATTTCAGATCAGAGGCAAAAAAGCAAAGGTGGCGGGAGCAGTTGCTGCTCGGCGTCCTGCTGCATCCTGTAAGCGCATAAAGGCGCGCGGCACGATGATATCCGCTCTTGGGCGAACAAAGAACAACAAGAGCGAAAAGCTAAACAACAACACCACACACACTATGACACGTAGACAGAGACATTTCCTACCAGTCGGGAGTTGTTTCCGCAACATTCCGGAGGACCAGACTCATCGACTGGACTGCAGGCACGGGTACTCTACGACCACGACTCGAGATGCCCTCCGTAGTCCACTTGGTCGAAGGCGAAGTGAGCGATCGCTGGATGGAGCCTCGCTTTCCAAGGTTATATCGGGACTCTGCCGACGGAAGACCACGCGTCCTGGAAGTTGTTAAACACCCAACGTTATCGTCAGGCCCACTCAAGCGAAAACGCCATTCTATTTAGCATTCAATGTCGAGCGGGGCTCGGTGTCGACGTCGCTCATATCGACGACGACGGTTACAACGGCAACCGCGGTCACCCGACGTCTCTTCGTTCCTAGCTTACACGTGCATATTCCTGGGTCAGTTCCCCGAGATAACTGTAACGATTCTAGCCTGTATATAAATAATAAGGGGGGGACGCAAATAAAAAAGAAAGATGTAATGAACGAGTGCGCCAAAATTGTAGTGAGGCAAATCCATGCACCGCAAAAACACTTTTACGCTTTCGCTCTCGCTCATATAGGTCGCTAGCAAATCAAAGACCTTGTAAATTCAATTGTAAGAGTCCAAAGTCATCTCCTTTGCTCTCCCCGGCCCGGCCATTCGCCCGAAATGTCGTGAAAATCTGCATCGAACCCACCTACTCGCACACTCTACCACGAGACTTTCATTCCTTGCAGCTGGCCGCTCAAAATTCGTTGCTACAGTTGTACTGCAGCCATGCCCCCCCCCCGTGTGTGTGTGTGTGTGCACGCGCGCGCGCGAGAGAGAGAGAGAGAGAGAGAGAGCATGGAGGGAGGGAGGAGGAGGAGAGATAGACTCCCTTTCACCACCTTCACCGTCCAGCCTACTATGCTCCCATCGAGTCACCACCGCGGTCTGCAAGGCGAGAAAGACGACCCGAGCTCTGGTGGCTCCCGAAGACGTCCACGGGAATGATCGACCCCATCGCACACAACATCGACCGCATCCTCAATCCTTGAGACCTCGTGTCTGTGGATTCACCTGTAAATCGGAGGAAGCAAGCTTGCGGTGCATTTAGCGTTCGACCGGTCGGCGCGAACAATCTTGGGGCTCGGGCTCGAGGGCTCGGACCACCGCTCGCGCATACCAATACCCTTCATTTTTTTCCCTTTCCCTTTCCCTTTTTTGGCATATACGTGTTGAACCGAAGCTGTAGGTGCGCGCGCTGAATTCGGAATGGCCCAGATTCGCTCGGGTGAACGCAATGACGCGCGCAGCGAGCAACAATGGGGAGGATAGGAAGGAGGGGAGGGGCGAACGACTCGACCGCGCGGCCCACTTCACGTGTTGCCGAGGATAACGAGATAACGAATGTATTGGAACATCGAGCACGATCGATTGCCTCGGGCGCCCAGAGATTTACTTCGATATTGCGATTTTTGAGAATTGCAGAGACGCGAAAACAAGTCGAGCGAATCGCAACGGGGCTGGATTATTGTCGTTGGGGCGCGGGACGGCGGAAAGAATTCCCGTGTGGTGTGTCGGTGGATGAATTAACGAACCCACCCACCCACCCCCCTCCCGCAAGGGGCACGGAAGAGTGAGCGACGAGTGCGACGCGAACTCGGACGCGAGGATAGTGTGGACGACAACGGAGCAGAGCGTTTTCAGGCGAAAAATGACACTGTGCGAGCTGCGGGTTACCCTTGTCTCTTTCACCTTCAGCCTCACCTCGGGGACGAGGAAGAAAGGATCAGCGAAATGATCACCACGCAAACATCAAATAAATGTCTAGATGTGAAGAAAGGGATGCACGAGTTGCCGCACTGTTCTTTATTCCCTCCTGTTCATCGGTCTCTGTGGCTCGCGCCAAATAAATCTTTTTTATCACATTCATTCAGGCTTTTTCGACTAGAGCCGCTTTTTATCGTAGAGAAAATACAATATACCGAGAGTAAAAGAATTATCTTCGTTATTAAGTTTAAATATGGAAAGATAAAAAATTAATTTAAAAACAATCTAATGATATAAATATGACGAAAGGCTCGGCTGCCTTCTTCAATCTCGACACCTATACACTATCTATTATTATATTTATGCCTGTGCATGTACATGTGCGCGTGCATATGTTGTACCGTAACATATATATAAGTTACATATTTATACTTATAAATACATATGTATTCATGTATGTATTTATGTATTTATGCACTTGTGGTCGCGCGTGTGTGTACACGTACGTATGTATGTGTACGCATATGTATGCGTATATGTATGCGTGTGTATATCATTGCTAGTGGATATCACACGACTACGGCAATGTAATATTCATCTGTACATAAAACAATTAATATGAATTCAATCGAATAGTAAATGTTTTATAGATCGGGAAAGGAAATTTTACCGATTGGAAGAATTGTCATGGAAATAACAATGAACTAGGTATGTTTGTTATTATTTTCACATGTGTTTGTTATGCGATTATAAATCCAGATTTAAATGAAAAAAAGTAAGAAAGGTAAAGACAAAGAAAAGTAGCAAAAATAAAAAAAATAAGCGAAGGATAACGACACTCGTCTCGTCGCGGACGGATACGGGAAGTAAAAATGATGTAAGAAATACAAAATCATTAATATTAATGATAACATTGATATACATTGATAACACTGGTAAGAATAAATGAATAATTAAACAATTAACTGAATAAATAAAATAATAAATAAATAAATGAATAATTAATTAAAAGAATAATTAAACGAATAAATAAATAATTAAATTATTAATTAATTGAATAATTAATTTATAAATTCAATAAATGAATAAATAATTAATAACAAATTATAAAAAATTATAAATACTAACAAAAACAATAATAATTCCAAGCTTGTCAAAATTAAAAATTTGTGCTCTTTGATATAGAATCTAACTGAATTGAATATCATTGTTTATTCGCTTGCTCTCCTCGCCGCTCCATTTTCTCTTCTTCTATCCCCGATTCCGGGATGAATTCACAATATTCACATGTATTCGCTCCCGATAAAGATAATGATGTAAACGATACAACAACAACAACAACAACAACAACAGCTCGCGCCTACTCGTGTCCACTGCCGACGAGATGCTGAGTCGATTTTTTGCAGATTTATTATACCTATATTAGGCTTATGTTACACACCTCATTTGTAAATATTAGAACGTATTTTTGTCGTCTATGTAAAATCAACGAGGATTTTAACTAATGGCTTAGTTCTTAGCGTAACGAAATAAAGTTGAGAACATAATGGGAAAAAAATTAAAAAATTATGAAAAAATGTCTTTATTTTTTTTATTCCAACCTACTTCCTCGTTCCTTTGTCTCTTCGTCTCTTTGTTTGCTCATTATACATAAAGCACGACTTTTAAATTAACAAATCAAAACATTATCTATCATATTTACACAGCGATTATTTACCAGTGAATCATTATTGTTCTCATTTTCATATTTATTTAACTTCTATTGATCATTTACAAAACGACAGCCTCGCTAATAGCTTATTTACCTGAATTTTATTAATAATTTAATTTGCGTCATTGGTAATGATCACATTCATGGAAATGCACAAATTATAAAAGGACACACGTCCAAGCTAATACGTCCCCAGCTTCAATTACAATCGACATATCAACATGTATATATGGGAAAAAAACACGGATTTTTAATATTAATCTGTACAGTCACTCAAATCTTGTCATTATTACTCCAGTTATGTAATACTCAATTTAATTTAAATACTGATTATTTTCAGTTTCATTTGATTAAGGCTTAACCCACAGAATCTCCAATGATTAGAATTTACTCAATTGATTATTAATGTGTACGTATATTATTATCAACAATTTTTTTCATTTTTTAAAGATAAATTAATATCTCTTATTTATGAGAAACAAATTATTCAATATTTACAAACTCAAAACATTGTACAGAATTAAAGCATCTAATTCATTATAAATATTAAAGTATTTTTCCAAAAAATTATTGAACAAAATATTGGAAAAATATATAAAACACTTTTATAAAGCAATTCATTCTTTCATTTTAAATATTTGTATGCGTAAAATTGCAAATTTACCATTGCATAGATCATAAATCACTGGTACACTTTTTATACTATTTTTTATTTTTAATTTACAAATATAATCCTTTATAAATTGAGTTGTTTTATGATTATTATATTTTTTATGAGTATTTCATTTTTCATATATATTCTGCACATTTTTAATATTTTGTATATTTTCATTACTATTAAACTTGATTTTTCAAATAGGGCAAGGACAATTACTTTAAACGATGCATAACATTAAAAATTTGCACGACTTAGAGTTGTATATAAAAAATTTTAAGAAAAAAATATTTGGATAAATTTTTTATAAAAAATCATGGATTCAATTTTTTTTTATATTTTGATTAAAATTAAATAAATTAAAAGGTAATTATAATGTTTACAATAATTAGCAGATCAAGTTTTTATTTATCTTTATGTATTTAAACAAATTGAATAATTCATAAAATCTATTGACATATTTTAAAAATTAATTTTTATTCCAATATTCACAAGTATAGTCGAATTTTAATAAAATATTATGCATTTTGATGTTACATTTAACATTATACATTTCTTTATCATTGAAAATATATTTTAGTTAGCATTTGTAATTGAAGAATTTTATAGTAGATTTATCATTATGAAAATTTTGATAAAAAATGCTGTCTAATTTGGTATAAATGATTAAATAGTTGATTTGAAAACAATTTGAAATGTTTAAATAAAAATTAAACATATCATAAATATATTTAAGCAAATAAGAATTTATTGGATTGTAATATATATTTAATAATATTATAAAAGTAATAAATAAATGTTTATATAAAAATCATTTAATTTTATTGCAAAATTAAGCAGAAAATGAAAAAAATACAATTTACTTTGTAATCAATATATGATTACTTTTTTTCAGAATTTGAATAAAAATAAATAATAGGTTGAAAATGGAAAGTATTTAAATTTTATGTACATCAGAAAAGATAATAAGTTGATTTTTAAGAAAACTAATATTTATAAATGTTACTTTATCAATAAATTAAACATTTTTTTTTTTTTTTGAATATTATTAAGATTTTAATTTTATAAAAGAGGCTTCTATTAAAATAAAAATTTACATTTTAAATTTTATTTATTAGTTTCATACAAAATTTATAATAATTTTTTAATAAAGCATATAATAACTTTTTCACTGATTCGTCAAAAGAAAGAATTTTTAATACTATTAAAAAAATATTTTAATCAATAATGGCAATATCCTCATAGAATTTTTTTAATGTTACTTATAATGCTTTTTGATAAAGTATAAAAAAACACATTCATATACTTTGTTTTATGTAGTGTTGTGAGGAGTCTAAAATCACTTAAAACATATCGAATTATCAATGCTAAATTATAAAACAAATATATGTACATATTATATTTAAAAATGTAAAATAGAATAAAATATTTATGATATTATAAGTTTTGATTTATTTACTAATTATTTATTTATTATTATTTATTATTTGTTGATTAAATTGTATAAAAATAACATTATTTCATAAATTTCTTATATTGATTTGGTTTTTGTGAAAAAAAAATATACATATTTATATATATATATATATATTACCTGCAGTTCGTACTAGTCTGGATATTGTGCAAAATAATGTTGTCGTTGATAAATTTTGAGTTGATCTAAAAACAAACGACCTTTGGCTAACCATATTTTATTTGGATATTTACTTAGTACATTTACTACTACTTTCTTGAAGAAAATTTGGCAGAAATTTAAGCAATTATATATAAATAGTTTGTATATAATAAAAATGGATAGTCCCTAATTTAAATATTTTATTTAAACTTTAGTTATTGATTAAATGTATATTTATGTATATATATATATATATATATATATTTGAATGAAAAATATTAAGTGTTATAAATTAAGTTTCACTTTTAATTGATGATATTACTAAATATGGTTCTTAAATTACCGTATAATTGGCATTTACAGTTCATATATTAATATTTTTAGTCTACATGTATAGTGTCACTACTAATTATCCTACTTAAACGAATTCAATCAAAATATTATAATTGTAAGTATAATCTTAATATGATACATCTTTAAAAGTTGGATTTAATACACATAATATGTGTTAAATTAAAACAACATTTTAAAAGATTTGAAAAATATTAAAATTAAAATTATTTCAATATTTTAGCATATTTTTTTTTTGTTTTATTATTATAGATTTTACATAAATTTAATTGGAAGTTTGCATCGAGAAACCAATGACACGATGCTTATCATGGTTAAACTGATTTTTAAACTACTTTCACCGTACTGACTTGTAACTTATTTGTAACACCTTAATAGTTCAAATTAGTTATTAATTTTTCTTTTATAAAAAATTTTTGAAAAATTATATATTGCTATATATTTTTTTAAAATAAAACTTCAAAAATTATTATTTTTATAGCTTCATCCAATAAAATTATTGTAATTTTTTTTAACGTTAACAAATAAATATGAATGGCAAAGGCAATTACTATTAAAACTTTCACAATGAATAGAAGGTAACAAAAGTCGAAATCTATGGATGTGGAATGAGAAAAATAGTGCTTTAAAGAGCGTTTGAAGAGCACAAAAAAGATTGTTGGGCTGATAATTCTCGGTAATAATATAGATACATCGATTAAATTTGTGACTCGATGTATGCAGAGGCTGGAATGAGGTGGAAAAGGAATAAATGGACCGTGTGCAGTAAATAAAAACCAATGTTTTGTATTAAACGCCATTCTCGATACCTGCGCTTCTATTGCCCGATTTCAACTTTTACTTTTTATTTCTCGCCTCCTTTCTGAATTCATTTTTTTAAATCAAACATTAAACTCGAGTGAAAGATTCATTTCAAGAATAAATAATAAATATACTTTTTCGTAGAATACTACGCCGACCTATCTATAAGCTCAGATACATCGATATAACCGGTCTTGGCGACCTGCTTCAATTTATAACTTACGGCGGAATTCACTACGAGGACAGCTGTACCTGTTTTGTCGAGTGGGAACCTTGTATTGTCAAATAAATATATATACATACACACGCATATGCGCGCGTGTGCGTGTCTATCCGTATGGAACTTAATTCATGAATAGGGCAGCAATTTTCGAAAATTAATCGAGGACTGATATTTGCAACGCAACATGGAAACGAATAGTTTTTACAAAATGTATTCTAGTAGAAATCAATGGGCAATTTTTCTACGAATTATTAAATTGTTTTCTGAAATTTCAAGATAATTATTGATTTTTAATAATCAGTCTTTATTAGTTAACTATTTTACCAAAAAATCCTAAAAGGTAGAAAAGTATATTCTCCTTTCAATTAATGCGTATAATACATAAAATACAATAAACTTTTTAAAGTCAAGTCACAGGAGCTAAGAACCGACTCATAACACTAATAACAAAATTTATTTCGACTTTCACTTTAATAAAATATTTAATCCTTAGAACTGTATTGATAATTGTAAAAATAAGTAATAAATATTGATATTACCATTCGTTTAGTATAAATTTTTTATAAAGTAAAAAAAAAAAATAGATAATTTGTAATTTGATTATATTATTTATTTATTTATAACCAAATAATTCATAGCAGAAAATAATAAAAGAAAAATGAAAACAAGTTAGTGGCGATTTTAATTTAATAAATTATTTTTATATGCCTTCAGAAATATCAAGTTGTATGCGTTTGTATTGTTTTTTATAAAATAATTCATAAAAAATAATTGCATTTTAATTGCATTGTTCAACAACAATTTTTTAACCGTGTTCAATAAAAAAAAAATTATATTTTGTTTAAAACTTAAAATACAAAATTCTATTCTTTCAAAAAATAATCTATTTAATCAAAATATACATTAAATTTGTTTTGATAATACATTTTGAAGGGTTAAATTAATTATTAATTATTTTCAAATTGCAGGCATTATGCCAAACAGTTTCATTTATCGGTTAAAATTTTGTGTGACGTAAGTTACAGATGTTACGCGTTTCTAATAAATATAAAATAAAATTATAAAAATGATATTAATAACATTTATATCGAAAATAATATCGTGTATTTTTAAAAAAAATTGCAGATATATTTTATCGTAATTTTATACTGAACCAATGAGAATTAATGGAAAAAATTAATTCTCATCGGTCTTAAATATACCGCCAGGCCATAGAAAAATATATTTAAACTAATGTGAAAACGCCTGAAACATTCGATTAAATTTATTTTAGTAGAAACGTGATATTGCTGAAACATTTATCAAAACTATTTAATAGTTTTAATATGAAGAAAATTCGTAATATTTCATTCATTAAATATTTTGTATTTTCTTTTCACATCATAATGACTGGAGTTTTATAAAAAATATTGTTTATGATTACCTTGTATTAAAAAATATAATTACATTCGTTAAAGTCAATTTTTTTTAAGGTACTCTTAAATTACAAATACAAAACAAATGTACGTGCCAATAATTAAAACATTGAAATAAAACACAATTAAAAGAATCAATGATTTTGTTTATTAATATTTCATGATTATTCTTATTGCATATGTACATTCATTCATTACTTTCTATTTTAATGCAAGCTAGAAAGAAGTAATAACAATGACTTAATTATAAACGTTAGTTCCCTAACATCACCAGCCTTGTTTAAAAATGGTATTTTAAGTGACATTGAAATAATTTTTACTCTGTAATAGTCATCTATTCACATGTTCTATTGGAATTTAATTAATTTATAAATTGAGAATTACTCGCTTATTGCTAATTAATTATATATAAATATTAGTGCTTAAAAATCAAATGGAATTTTTTGTGTACTGGAATAAAAAAATGAATAATGATGTATTTATTCATAGTGAAGTAGATGTAATGATAAATTATTCATATAATATTAAAGTTATTAACGAGGTCTCAATATCAGACAGTTAATAAATCTCAATTTGATATTTATATATTTTCATGTTGTGCGATTGACTTTTATCAAAAATCGAATAATAATAAATTTATAAATCTAATTGAAACTACGCAGTATCGGATGGCGGTGCCAGAGACTGGTGAAGTTTAGTTACGGCGGTTTGGACAATCTGTTGGAAGATTTCATCCTCCTTGCAACTAACGTCCAAAGTTAGCAAGTCTATGTGCGCCTTTTTACCATCCACTGTTACGTACAGTTTCTCTCCTTTAAAAATCTTTGGCACCGAGTCCTCACCGAACATCTCCTGGAGCATTTCGATGAGGCATTCTTTAAAATGCATTCGATCCATTTTCGTGGGCGCACTGAGCATTTTTGGATTGCTATCCATTGTCTCGGCGTGCAAGAGTGCCGTGAGTACCGCGTCAGCGTACATGTCGTTTACGGGTGTAGCCAACCATTCCATGGTAACAATCTTACCCTCGATGGTAATGTCAACGTTTTTAAATACCCTGAGCTTTTTGTCGTCAACAATATCCAGATTACCAGCAATCTGCGTTAGGAGATGTTTCAAGGTTGGCAACGAAGCTGAGTAGTAAACACTTTGGCGCTGCACTACCTGACTCATGCTCATGTCCGTGTATTTGGAGAGGTCACATGGATCCAGCATGTGGTAATTAAAATTACGTTTGACGAGAACACCTGAGAGTTTTTGTCCAGGTTTGGGCGTTTCCATGGCCAGTGCACCCATTACCTTAGCTGTTTTCTCACCTCGGAAGTAAAGTTCGACACCGACTGTATTGCGAGGATTATGGATTTCCATCGCTGTACTCGGATCGTCTTCGTATTCCCTCTGCAAGGCTGCTTTGAGTCTGCCCATTTCGTTCTGCTCACCGTGAACAAGAACGACATGCGGAGGTTTCAGAATGCGGATGAATTCCGAAGTTTGCTGGTAGTCTGTATGAGCGGAAAATGATATATAATCAACGGACATCTTCAAAGATAGTTTCTGTCCGCTCATTGTAGTTATTTCTTCGGGCTCTGATAGTATTGTCTTTGCCAGTGTACCCTCTACGCAGTAACCGGCGATTATTACACCATTTTTCGAATCCGTACACCAAGACTCAAACAGCTCACGAGATAATCCACTTTGCATCATACCTGGTGAAGCCATAACGACACACGGGCCAATATCATCAAAGTGATCTATACCTTTAAGATTTGATATGTGCTTAAAGACAAAGGGATTATTAATTGCAATCTGCCTCCGTATTTTGTCATTCATTGCATTCACGTATGTCTGATATACAGCCATGCATTTCTTAGCTAGTGATGACGCGTAATATATTGGAATCTCGTGAAGCTCTGGATGCTGGCTCCAATATTCATCAAGAATCAGTAACAGCTCTTGTGCTCGACCCAGAGCAAATACGGGAATAAGACACCGTCCTCCACGGTTCACAATCTCATGAACTAAATTCGTGAATCTACCTTCACGATCCTCTCGCTTTTCATGAATATGCGTACCATAAGTCGATTCAGTAATCAATACATCAGGATGTACATTTGGTATTTCTGCAGCCATCAAATGTCTGTCTTCTTGACGACTAAAATCTCCAGTATACAAAATTTTTACACCTAATAAAAAATTATATTTTAATTTAATATTTATAAATACCTTCAAATGGATGTATCACAAAAAATAAATATATTACCTGCTATTTCAATCATAAACATTGCAGCTCCTAGTACATGACCAGCATTGTAAGCCCAAAATTTTATTCCATAAACATCTTTTTCTTCATGGAAATTGATTGTCTCTATTTTATCCATACTTGTTTCTAAATCTGATTCTGTATAAAGCATTTGTTCAGTAGCAATATTGCTAACTTTGATATAATCGGACAATAGCCACCGATAGATGGCTTTTGTAGCATGCGTCATGAAACATCTACCCTTAAAACTAGTTTTCTGTAAAAACCAAGGTAATGCTCCACAGTGATCTAAGTGAAAATGGGAAATCAATAACAAGTCAATTTCATCAGCTTCAACAATATCTACAAAAGGTAAAGCATCCATTCCACTTAACCCTGGATGTATTCCACAATCTAACATTATTTTTTTTCCTTTGAATTCCACCATGATACAGGAACGACCAACTTCTTGACCAGCACCAAGAGGTCGAATAAGAAGTAAATCACTTTCTTCAGCTGGTATTTGAGTTTCAGCTTTACGTTTTATAATTGTGGTAGACATCTATTTATTTTAAATAATAATTAAATAAACTAACAATATTTTAGATATTAAATCTAATCATGTATTTATTTAACATGATATTGATATTATTATTTTTGAAGTATTAAATTTAAAAACAAAAATAAATTTATGATTGCATTTATACTGTGTCAATTAGTATTTACGTATTAACCTAAAAATGATATTAACTATAAAATTTATAAAACTTAGTTGGTTTAGGAATTAAAAAATATTTTGCATTTAATAATATATTTTCAAATATACTTAAATATTACAATCAATTTTTATCAATTTCTTTATTATTTTTTTTACTAACTTACATTTGACTTCGAATAGAACTTAAGATTCACTGTGATTAAGTTCTGCAAATAAAAACTTTGCATACAGAAAATTAATTAAAATCTACTATTATTGATTTAAATTATTCATTATTTGTCACAAAATTATTTATTTTTTAAAATTATTATTGGTAAACATACATATTATAAATATATTATGTACTTTAAATTTTTAGTTTACTTTTGTGAATACTACAGTTTAAATGTAATATTAATTTTTTAAATCAAATTTTAATTTTTAGAAAAAAAACTAATTTATTTTACATTTTTTTCATTTGAATATACATGAAACCTTTGATATAAGTATAAATAATTTTTTAATAAGAATGCTATTTGGTGCTAGGATTGTTAATAATTAGTACATAAGTACATTGTGAATAAACATAAAAATGATTACAATTACATGTTCTAAATTTAAAATATGTAAATTTAAACATACCTTGTATTGGTAAATTTTTATTTTGATACAAATCAATAAAACAGATACGAAGCAAATCCAAAAATGTTTCTACTAAAGTTTATATTTAAACTTGAACTACCATTCTAAACTTTATGAATTTCTGTATAAATTCATACAAAGTATGTATAATACAATATTTGCAGTAGAATTTAGACGATCATTATGTTACCATCCGCAATTCAGAAATATAGATATATTTTTCAGAATATATAAATCTGTGCTTAACTCTGAAAAGAAATATTTGTGTTGTGTATCAGTCTGAGATCAATGAAAACAAGTTTACAAGAAGGAAACTGGGAAGGTCAAAGGCTTATTAGTTGTCAGTTTGGTGAGCAGATGTCGCAGTTGTGTGTGTCAATGTCACTCAAAATAATTAATATTTGAAAACAATACATGTATTAAAAAAAAAACGTGATGTAAATATTGATAGAGAATTATGCATCGTATTATTAACATTTTATTAGCATTAAACATTTAAGAAATATTCAGAGTTGTTAATTTTAATGCCATCAGTAAGACTAACACTTTTATGCTCTAAATATTGTTGAATTTCTACATATAAATTATAATGAATTAACATTATTGTACAAATGAATAACTCTTTGCAGTTGAAACTTGCAATTACTGTAATATGAAATTCTGTAATTTTTGGTGTAATTAGTAATTAAATATTGATACATTAAAATGACTGATTGATATTGATACACACCTTCCACCTCAGGGATATTACTTATTTTTCAATGCATTAGATTAAATAGCTAATATTTTATTGAATATTCAAATTTGTATTCAACCATAGATTTTTTTTTTTTAATTATTATCTTGATTGAAAAAAGTTTTCTTTTCTCTTTTAACGGAATGTGCTATAAAACATCAATGAAGAAAAATCGTGCAACATTTAAATTATTTAAATTGAAATATGTCTGTTTGCATACAGATATTGTTTATGAAGTTAACGGGGTGGGGGTGGGTTGGAAAGATTAGACTAACACCGATGAATTGTCATGAAGGTTGGTAGGTTGGGCGAAAACAAATTTTAAGCAATGTTTTGCAGCAAAGCACTTCTTTACGTCCCAACTGAATCTAACACTCTAACAAAAAAGTTCTTGTCAAAAATGACTGTTGAATTTTAAAAGGGTAAAGAATATTTAAATTCGTCGAATAGAGATAAGGGTGATGATAAATGGTGGGCTGTATCGATGTGAAATCGTTGATTAAAATTAAAATACAGTATTAAAAATATTGCAATGTTTGGTAATTCGGTACGGTACGGTATGGTACGGTACAAGGATAAGACACAGAGGTTAGCGTGAAATGGGCATTAGAAACCTTAAATCCAAGCTATCCTACCAGGACACTCCGAGTCAGATAAATAGTCGGGAGAGAGCTGCAAAGCAATGATGTCTGCCTGCGCGATTTCTCCCTAAGAGTTGTTATTGCAGGTAATCGAGTATCGCCCGGATCGACGAACAAAGTAAAGTAAAAGAAGAGCAACGAGGGAGGGTCAGCATCACCCGCGAGCGAGGAAGCTCGGCCAAGGGAAAGCACCCGCACCCGCTTTCTCTCTTTCTCTCCCAGCGGCAAATTCGTCGTCGTCTTGGCTGCTGACCGACTTGGCGTTATCTGACTTAACGGAGTGACCGACCAAAGTCTCGGAGGTCAAAGTCCCCCGCCGTTCGCCTAGTTAATCAACACCGGGAGCTTCGCTCTCCCCCGTCCTTTGCTGCATTTTCGGATTGGATCATCCGGGTGCACGCGTGCAATTTTTAAAGCGAGTTTTAGTTCATCTAGAGATCCAGTTCATCCTGCGGGAAGCACCCGATGCGCAGACTTTGTGCCATTGCCATTATCGTGCTTCCGATTCAGCCAGCCCAGACGCGTTTACAATTAATTTTACAATTAATCCTCGAGTCTTTATCTCTTGTATCTCCATTTTTTCAATTGGGCAGTTGTAGCCAGTGCACCGAGACCGGCGAGGATACCATTGCAACCTCGAGACATTCGTCGCGCAATCCTCCCGCAATCGCGAACATTTTCCAGTTCTACTCCGTTTTATTAAACTTGGTTGAAGACTTCGTTGGCGGGACTTTACTTTTGCAACGAGGAAGAAGGTATTCATTTATATTTCTCGTCAGCCCTGAAAGGTAGCATCGCATAAAGTGACGCGTGTCTTGAATGGCCAGACGTCGCGATTCGCCAACAACAACATCCGAATCGAGTAATAACATTTCCAATGAATTCAATAAAAAATTCAAAATAAAAGTTCTCGAGCACCTCTCATTCGTTAATTAACCAAGAGAAAATTACTAATAATTATTTGTAGTATTGAAGGACTAAACCTAAAAACGACTCTCAACTTACTTGCATTGCGCCCTTTTTCCTTATGCCCAAATACAATTTTTTATTTATTATTTGTCCGTTTTGCGCTTAAGGATTCTTCGCTTACTTTTCTATTAGCTGGAGACTGAAATTTCTCGCTTCGCGAGTCATGAATATTATATATTATATAAGCATTTATTATATTATTTGTCTGCATTTGCAATCACAGGTAAAATCGTACTCGTCCAATTACAACGTAATCTGTGAGAAGCAATCTACGAGTCAAAGCACCTTTCGCCTGACAATTGTTTTTTTATCAGTACAACATCAACAACTACAAAATCAAATCATGAATGAAAATAAACTCAATTCATTTGTCGCAATTAAATAAATTAAATTATCATTGCCATTATACGTTACAATAAGCTGTTAATTTTTCTTGTATCATTTGCATCTTTATTGGTAATTCGAGAACGGCCACACTGTGGCAACTAATTTAAAAAACTTCTTTCAAACTCTCTTTAAAACTAATTTTCCTACATTTTCTATTTTGATTTCTTATTGTTGATTTTCTATATCAATTTTTAGCATTTTAGAAATTTTTTTTTTATACGCTTGGATACGAAAAGTATTTTTGCAATATTCATTTATAATACTGCTTGAATGTTATTAATTCTTACTTTTCCTAATTTATAATCTTTCAAATCCGCCACGCTACTTTTTCTTTTCGCTATATTATCTGACAAAAGATCTTGAATCTTTCGCGTGCAACCATTTAAAACGGTAAATATTCAATCTTTATTTGTTCTATTTAACTTCTCCTCGGAGCTGCATTGCGCTTCTAAAACTATTTCTCCATGCTACCGAAAATACAATTTTTAAATTAAAAAATAAACCTCATTAAAGTAATAAAATAATAAAATATTTACAAGTAATATCCTGTGAGGTTAAATAAAAATAAAATAATCGTTGCAACATCGATCTCTGTTCGAGTGCACTTCAATACCAAGAATTGCTATAGTGATCAACATCTTTATTACGAGATCCTGATTCATCGCTATCATCCGTCCTTCATCGACTCTCTCACTCGTTCGTTCCATGTGTTTACTTTGGCCACAGCAACTATAGCTAAAAGTGAAATAACATTATGCGTCCTTGTCTCTACCATCAACCAATCACATGTATCTCAGATGCTTTTGAAACTGTATCCGCCGTTACGTTCGCACGAAGTTGATCATGCTACTTAGATTTTTTTAAAATGTACATATTTGTTGAATTTATTATATATATATTTTTTAAAATTATATCAATTCTGCTTTATGACCATGTCTCAAAAAATAAAAAAAAAACGTTTAAAAACATCTCAAAAGACAGCAAATTTGCCAGTGAAAGAAGACAGCAAAATTGTCAAATATTTCACAGATTATTTAAGTTCTCACCATGATTTAAAGATAAAAAATATAAATCAATTACTCAAAATATCAGAAATATTGTTGGAAGACGATAAATCAAGAACCATTTTTCCAAAAACTAGTCAGAATATTTCGCTAACTACTGTTGCTCCAATAATTAATTCAAACAAATCTGAAACTACTTTCAAAGAAAACTCTAATATTGATTCTCAAAATAAAAATATAACTGGTTTATTTTTGACAAAACAAACAAAGTTTCTTACATCTTTTAAACATAATAAAATCAATTTATTTAGTAATGTAACAGATACCTTCAGCAGTTCAAAAATTTTAAGTTTTCAAACACTGAATGTCAATGATGAGAAACGTTTTGAACTATCAAGTTGGGGTTTGCCTCAATCAATTCTTCAGGTTTTACACATTTTAATAATTTTTTAACTGTATAAAATTATTTAAATTATTCAATTGAAATATTTGACTCCAATTTATAATGTTAAACTTTTAAGCATAATCAAATATTATGATGTACTCTTATAATATATAATGAAATATAAATAAACTTTTATAGAAATACAAAGCCCATGGAATTAGCACTTTGTTTCCTTGGCAAGTTGAATGTTTGGCCAATCATAAAATTTTGGAAGAAAATAAGAATCTTATTTATTCTGCTCCTACTTCTGCTGGAAAAACATTAGTTGCTGAATTTATTATTTTAAAAACAGTTTTAGAACGTCACAAAAAAGTAATTTTTATTTTACCATTCATTTCTGTCGTTCGAGAAAAAGTGTTTTATTTTCAGGTAAGAAACTTACTACAAATCAATTTAGAAAATTATTGTTAAATCATGAAATTAAAAACCTTTTTATCAGGATTTATTCTCTGATAGTGGAATAAGAGTAGAAGGTTTTATGGGTGGTATTGCTCCAGCTGGTGGTTTTTCAGCTGTACACGTTGCAATAGCTACCATTGAAAAGGCTAATTCATTAATAAACTATTTGATGAAAGATGATGATTTAATAACATTAGGAGCTGTTGTTATTGATGAATTACATCTTCTTGGTGATCCTGGTAGAGGTTATTTATTAGAATTGCTTTTAACAAAATTGCGATACATGACCTTAAGGTACAATAAAATTACAATTTGAAATTTTATAATTAAAATCAATTTATTTTTAGATTTTACTTTTTCTAGTTTAGAACACATAAATATTCAATTAATTGGTATGTCTGCAACTCTTCCAAATCTATCATTAATAGCTGAGTGGCTAGATGCCGAACTTTATAAGACTGATTTTAGACCAATACCTCTTAATGAACAATACAAAGTATGTATAAAATACTTTCTTGATTTTCAAGTAAAATTATTTTTTTCACTTTTATAAATAAATTTTATTTACTTTTAAGATCAATCGTTCTATTTTTGATTGTAAAATGAATGTTATCCGAGAGCTTGAAGCAGCTCCAGATATAATGAATGATACTGATAATATTATCCAGTTATGTATAGAAACTATAAGTGGTGGTCATGGTGTTTTAATATTTTGTCCAACAAAATCATGGTGTGAGAAATTAGCTTCTCAAATAGCTTATAAATTCTTTCAATTAGGTATTTTTAAAAAAGTTTAAATTTTTTTAATATTTATTGATTAAAAATTATAAAACTTTAGGTAGTAATAACAGTTTTCATGGAGAAATTCTGAGGAAAAATATTAATGCAAATAGAATTGAAGAAATATTAATTCAACTTGAACATTGTCCTATAGGCTTGGACCACATTTTAAAAAAAACTATATCTTTTAGTGTTGCTTTTCATCATGCTGGTTTAACTATGGATGAACGTGATATTATTGAAGGTGGTTTTAGGTAAATATAATATAATTTAAATTTTTACAATTTAATGGTTATTAAATAGTTTCAAATATTTTACTTTAGAATAGGTTCTCTCAAAGTTCTCATTGCTACATCAACACTAAGCAGTGGTGTGAATCTTCCAGCTAGAAGAGTAATCATCCGTTCACCAAAATTTCATGGAAAACCTTTAGATAAGTTAACTTATCAACAAATGATTGGACGAGCTGGTCGGATGGGAAAAGATACTGCAGGTATTAAAATAATAATAAATTCAATCTAGTATACCAAAGAGCTCAATTAGAGAGGATAAATTTTAGGTGAAAGTATTCTTGTGTGTCAACCAAGTGAGCATGCATTAGCTTTGAATTTAATGACAACTTCATTAGAACCTATAGAATCTTGTTTGGAATCTTCGACACTTTTGATTCGAGCTCTTCTCGAAGCTATAGCTAGTGAAATTGTGCGTACGCCGGAAGAACTTGATTTTTACTGCAAATGCACTTTTGTTCATAAATGTGATAAGAAACAAGTTATGTCAATGATCAAACAAAGTCTACAATTTTTAATTGATAATGAATTTTTACTGTAAGTAGAATAATGTTTTTTAATTTATTATAATATGTACCTAATAGTTTTAAGCATTTGTATATCATAAATGTGTATTAATATTCAATAAATAAACTTAGAAGGTTTATATTTCTCAAAATAGTCAACTTTTTCAAATTTATTGTTTGTAAAAATAGTTAATTACATTGAATACATTCAAAACTTTTTTTATACTATTCAAATTATTGAATCGAAAATATAATAGTCTATAGTATAAATTTAAGAAATATTAAATTTATTTATAAATTTTGTCAATTTTAAAAATACCCAGATGAATAATGAACATGAATTAAAATTTTTATGGTTGCAAAAACGTAAATCTTACATTAATTAATAAATTAATTACCTTCAATTGTATTGTTTTTTTTATTAATTTTCCGTATTTACCACTTTGTTTTTCCATTACTGAGAAATAATTACAAGCTACTGCTGAATCTGTTCTCTGCAGTTTAAAGGAATCGGATGAAAATAAAGAAAGATTGGTGGCGACTTGCTTGGGTAAAGCTTGTCTAGCAGCATCAATATCGCCAAAAGACGGACTCTTCCTTTTCGAAGAGCTTCAGCGGGCGAGAAAATGTCTAGTTCTTGACACGGAACTTCATGTGGTGTACCTTGTGACGCCCTTCAACTCCAGCAATCAAATCAGTCAGGTCGATTGGACAGTATTTCTGGAGTTGTGGAAAACGTTATCGGAAAGTGAACGCCGCGTAGGAAAATTAGTTGGTGTCGAAGAGAGATTTTTAATGACTGCCATGCGTGGAATTGTTAAACACGGTCGAATGGTGAATTTTTTATTCTTTACAATTTTTATTTGAATATAAATTGTATTTTTAAGTTCATATTAGATTATAAAGAAAAAAAATTGTCAACTGATTAAAAATTATTAATTTTAATTTTTTTTAATTACATTTGTACATTATAAATATACGTACAGTGTAAACGAAAAATTAATTAAAATATATTATATACATTTTTAGTAAAATAATCATAAAAAGCTAAATGTTTGTTTTTTATCAGTTAAACATTCATCAACGATTTTACACAGCATTAGCGTTATACGATTTGGTACGTGAAGTATCATTGAATACTGTTTGCAGAAAATATAATTGTAGTCGTGGATTATTACAGAGCTTACAACAGTCTTCATCAACATTCGCTGGTAATTCAATTAATTTTATTTATCTATATTAAATAAGAAAAAAAGAAATATACAATACTGTTTAAAGCATCAATCGATTTTATATAAATATAATTTTTCATATGTAAATTAAAAATATTTAAATATTTTTTTACCAATTATTTCATTAATTGTTTTTATTTTACTAATGTATATTGTCTATTATTAGTTATTTCTTTGAAAATTCGGAAAATAAAACACAATCTTAATGACTAGTTACTTGTATATATTAAAATTAAAGTTTCAACATATGCAAGAATTATATTAAGTGAATTATCAAAAAGAACAATATTTCCTTTTAATCAAATATTTTTAATAATGTATGCGCGAAGTTAAATGGATGAGATTTAGATAAATAAAAAATAATTTAAATAAATTTAGATAAATTTATATAAATTCCATACTTATACGTCTTTCGTTTGTTTTGAGCTATGATAAAAATATTCTGTTTGAATGAAAATATTGAATGTCGATTTAATGCCACATAAATCATACTTTAATCTTGAAAAGTTTGAATTTCCTTATCTAACATTCAAGAGTTGCATTGGTGATTCGATATTTATTAATATTGTTCAAGTGTTATATGAGTATCGAAGAACAATGCAAAAAAATCCAGTTAAAAAATTTATTACATGGAAATTATGAGTAAATCATTAAAATGATTCAGTAATTAAAAAAAGTTTTTAAATATAAGTAAAATAAATAAAATATTTAATTATATAATAAAGTCAGAATTTAATCTTAATTAACTTGATGGATACAGGCAATATATAATTATTTTTAATCATATGAAAATTATGAATACAATAAATTTAGGAACAGTCATTATACTGATTAAGTAAAATTAAATATATGTAATTATTAAAATAAGTAAAAGAATAAAAATTTAATTCACTAATTTTACAAAAATTTTCAAAATATTTTAAATTGATTTAAGATCATAATTAAAATTTAAAAGTGGAAAATAAAAATTGATGTTAAGGGCAAAATTATTTTTCATCATTATTACTTTCCTTCTTAGACCTATGTAATGTAAAGATTATATTATATGTTTCTAATTGCTATTTATAAATAAAAAATTTACTATATTATTTATTATTTAAATTTATTTCGTAGATGTATAATAAGTAATTATTTTTGTTTTTCAACGTAATTGACATATTATGCAGGTATGGTGACGAATTTTTGCAAGGAACTCAAGTGGGATTGTATGGAGCTATTATTCGCGCAATTCCAAGTTCGTTTACAATTTGGCGTGTGTAGAGATTTACTTGACCTTCTACGGTTGCCCAGCCTCAATGGATTGCGAGCCAGGAGTCTGTTCAAGCACGGGATTACAACTGTTGCGGAACTTGCGGTCACGAACGAACACTATATAGAAGAGGCATTGAATAAAGCTGTGCCCTTTGAAAGGTGCATTGTTAATTATTTAACTAGGAATAATTTTTGTAGCTAAATATTTTTAAGTTCTTATTTTACCATTTCTGGGAAAAATCTACTACTATAAATATTCACATGAAAATTATTTAAAAATTTATTGTAAAAAAAATGAAACAAATTTTAAAAATATACAATGACTTTATGGTACAAAGTTTAGGTAAAATTTGTGAATATAATCCAATTTGAATAATATTGTTTAATTTGTAAAAAATATTTTCACTTATAGTATTATATTCCCGTAGCGAAAAGAATTTTGACGGAGAAGATGAGAATGAAGTCGAGAAAAGAACAAAAATGAGAACTATATTTATTACCGGAAAAGACGGATTGACGACGCGCGAGGCCGCACGTGTCATTATTATGGAAGCTCGAGGTTTGGTGAAGGTGAGTAATATCATATTTTATAAAGCTGAATTATTCGTAATAACGTAATCATTATTTTTATCAAAAGAATGAACTAGGCGTTCACGATGTACAATGGACTCAAATCAATAATACCACTGAAACGAGTCTGCATTTAAAAAACGTTAACCCAATTAGTATGAGGACATCAAGTACAATAGACGCCGTTCGTCCTTTGCAAAGTACAACTGCCCAGATGCACCTAATTGCCGACAGCAGTAATAATAAGCGCGTTAATGAGGAACCGGTAAACATTGCACAGAGCGGTGGTATCTGTTTAAAAAAATATTATTTAGTTAAAAAAAGCCTTTCAAAATGTAGCGATAGTCTCTTTGTATCTTCTACCGACTCAATAAATGATAGCAGTAAAATACGAATATCTTCCGAAGTTCTCGAATTTACAGACGATAAAAAGACTAGTAGCTATAACGAGTGTGGTTCAAAGTATGGAAAAAGACCATTTACATCTCGCGGAGATACCACAAATGGTAATGTTGAGCCTCCAAAATGTCTAAGACTGTTTGATGCAACTTTAAACGAGAAAGATAATGATAATCCAATTGATGCTAAAATTGTTAATGATAAAAAAAATGTTTCAAAAATAAAAAAAGACTCTTCGATATTTGTCAAAGACTTAATCAACGAAAAAAATTTATCTAAGTTCTTTGACAAAACGAACAATAGTTCAATCATAAAAAAAGTTTATGATGTTCAACGAGATTCTTTGAAACTTAATAAAAATCTTTCGATATCTTCTGAAGATCTTATAAACAAAAGTGATGGTTTAAAAACAAACTCTAAAAGTCTCAGATCTAAACTACTTGAAAAAACAAAGAGTTTATTAAACGATAACAACATCATGATTCGATCAACAGATTCTCAAGATAAAATAGACTCTACACTGGGAAAATCTGTTAAAAGTAAAATTAAATCTCAATTAGCAGAGTCGTTTGATGTCAACGATCCTATTTTAGATGAAATGATGCAAAATTTTGAAAAGAAACAGAATAAAGATATTTTTGATGTTGTTTTACCGATTATAAACGCAAACATAAGCAAAGAAAACAAAAGAAATTCCGCTGATTCTAATTATTCTAAAAGCCTTAGTATATTTAGCGATAGCTCTTTTTTTGATCCACAAATGTGTAGTATTTTAGAAAAAAATGTGATGGACTCGGGGTGCTGTGCTGAATTCGAAACAAGTAAATTTACTCCACAGAATCAGTCACCTAAGAAATTTGAATCTCTTAAAAAATTTATACAGAAAAATAGTTCTTTTGATAATTCAATAAAGTTTGAAGATTCTAAAAAAAAATTTCCTAATGAAAGCTCAGTTGATTTGATTAGTAATCAAAATAATTGTGTAGACGATCAACGTAAGAAAATATCTACTTTTAATAAAGAGCAAATGAATAAAAAAACGATAAAAGATATAAAGCAAATAAGCCATACGTCGATTTGGATAGAGGATTCATGGGATAAAATAAAAAATCAAAAAATAAGAAAAAATAAAAATAAAAGCGAAACAATAGATAATGAAATAAAAGAAATATTCGAATCCAATAGTCCATCCCTTTTACAGAAGACAAATACACATTTGAGGCGATCGATGTCAAGTCAAAAGACTTTTAGTACAATTAGTAGGATACAAGTTAAAGCTTCAAAGGACAAAAGTCTGGATGTAACATCAATGGGTGCATCCAAATCTATTTTACGAAAGCATTTCTTGGACAATAATATTTCGGAGAATTCACCAATAGCCAGTGTCAGAAGTTATAATACCCGTAGACCTTTTACAGTTAGAACCAGGTAAAACTTTTATAAAATTATATAAAATGACTAACATTGTACAATTTATCTATGTATATATATATATATATATATCAATGATTATTTATAACTTATATACTAATTTAACAGTAATTTTTTTTAAATGTACATATTTTTTAGTTTACATAAATCTGAATCGGATAATTCAATTCTTAGTTCGCAAACACCAAATTCTCATCAAGTGAACATTAATAAAACTCGTCTTCAAATCGAACAAAAACTTGGTAAATCATTAAAATTTATGAGTACAAATTCTAAATTTATTTGCGAGACACCAGAATTATTAAATCAAAATACTGAAGTTTCTTTAAAAAATACAAATACAAATAATAACGAAACCAATGGTGTAAAAAATCATTCAGTGTTCAATTCATATAATACTGTTAATTTAAAGATGAAAAATATAAAAAAGGTACAAAATTTTTTTTATAAATTTATCAATAATTGTAAATAAAAAATGAATAAAAATGAATATTTCAATATGTTATTACTGCTACTACTACTACTGTGTTAGTACAGATTCATAACAAAACATCGTCGGGGCGTGAGATAAAAGTTTTCAACGATAATTATTTTTTAAATGGAAATAACGAGGAAACAAATTTAAAGATGATGGCACCAGTAAATGTAGCAAATTCAAGGAGAATCTTCCGTCTTTTCTGCAGTGAGATCGAAGATTTATCTAAAAATGAACGTAAAAGCGATTTAGCCGTGGCTCTTGTTATCGAAGATTGTGCCAATAATCCAGCCATCGGAATAGGTAACAGAATTATTGGTGTCGAAGAAAAGAAGAAGGATAAGAAAGCAGATGCTTATATTTACAAGAATAAAAAAATTTGTGGAATTGTTATTTTTTGGGGTACCAATGCTACTTATTACATGTCTTTTGGAAATACAAAAGGTACAGATTCAAACTCAGAACCTAAAATGCAATCGCATAAAATAACTAATATTGTTCGATTTTATATTATTACTTACAAAAGAAACACAAACTATTATTTATAAATTATTAATCAATCATTTCAGTATTAATCAATATTCGATTTTTAAATACATTCTGTATTTAAATTTGAAAACGCAATTTCCTTTTTTTTCCAGTTTTTAAATAAATTGTTAAAGCAGATTATTAAAACACACCATATTATTTATTATTTATAATAAATGCTTTATAAAGCTTTTTGGAAAGATGTAATTTCAAAAATATCTTTGTAGATACGAAAACAACTATAAAGGAAAGAATGAGCTTCCTTCGTGATATTTTATTGAACCCCTTAGTGACTTTGCGTTGCTTCGATGCAAAAGAAGTCTATAAGATGCTTTACATTCGCTACGAAATCGAATTTCGTTGTAAATTTCTCGATCCGAACGTAGGAGATTGGATGATGAATTCAGATTCATATAATAAGAATTATACCGAATTGGTAATAAAGATGTAAAAAAAGGCAATAAATGACTTTAATTTCTAACATAACTATAATTATTTTTTTAAGGCAGCCCATTATTTTCCAAAAGGTTTGGAAATAACTAATGCTTTGAATAACAATTGTAAAAACGACTTTTTAAATAAAAATATGCGAGCATCTGGTAAAGCCTTACTTGTTTGGTATGTGACTGAAGAAATTTTGAATTTTATGAAAGCAGAGAATTCTTCATTATTACCAATATACAAAGGTAATTTAAAATTGATTAAATAGAAGATAAATTTATCAAATAAATTTATAATATCTTAAAATCTTCTTACAGAAATCGAAATGCCCGTAATTATTATTTTAGCAAATATGGAATTAAGGGGAATAGGTATAAATACGAGTTCGTTACAAGAGTTATCCAATATAATTAAAAACGATTTATCTCTGGTAGAAGAAAAGGCTTTCAATCTTGCAGGACGAAAATTCAACTTCTACTCATCAAAACAAGTATCTCAGGTTTTTTATTTTACAATTACTTTAAATACATTTATGTTTTTATTTTCCATGAAAAATAAATTACAGCTATAAATTTGTCTAAAGGTTCTGGGTATAAATAAAAAGGGAAAAAATTCTACAAATAAAATGGCTCTGAGATCATGTGAAAATCCAATTTCAAATCTTATTACTCTGTGGCGAAAACTTAACACAGTGCAAACAAAAGTACGTACGAGCATCGGTATTTTCAATTAAAACTTTATTTTTTTTATGATTAAAAATAAAATAAAAATTCTTAATCGAAATTGTAGATTATATTTCCATTATTACAATGTGAAAAGAAAAATAATCGTATATACGGTAGCCATATCACGTATACGGTTACTGGACGTGTTTCAATGCACGAACCCAATCTACAAACTATACCTCGTGATTTTGAGTCAGATATAAGGTAAGTATATTTTTTTTAAATTAAGAGTAAATACTAAATTAGGTACTTACTTGTTTTTTATAGCAATTGCATACTTAGTGTTCGTATGGCATTTATAACAAACGATAGTAATGTAATGCTCTCAGCAGACTATTGTCAATTGGAACTTCGAATTTTAGCCCATTTTAGTGAAGATCCTGTTTTGTGCAATCTTATGCATGAAGAAGGAGATATTTTTAAAAATATTGCTGCTAGGCTCGATAAAATATCCGAGGATATGGTATAATTAATTTTAAATTTAATCAAATTTAGTTTTCACCAAAATTTTTTAAATTTATAAACAATACTTTAATCATTATAAATCCTTTTTCATTTGTAAAAAAAAACGATTTTCCACAATAAATAGATTGAATTTAATTTGATGAAATATTTTATTAGATAAATTTATAAAAAAATATTTTCATAATTGTTGAGCGTATTGTCAAATATATCGATGATCTTTTCGTTTAAGGTTAATGATGAACAACGACAACGGGCGAAACAATTATGTTACGCTATGATTTATGGGATAGGATTAAAGTCATTATCCGATATCCTTGGCGTCACCGAATCAGAAGCAAAGGACTATCTTGAAACATTTATGGGTACCTATAAAGGGATTAGAATTTGGTTGAGCACTGTTATCGAGGAAGCTCGAATTAAAGGTTTCGTATCAACGTTAACAAATCGTCGACGTATTTTATCAGGCATTAACAGTAAAACAACAGCAATCAAATGTAAGATACAAATATCATATAAATTATTACATTTATTACATTTTTATCAAAAATTATTTTAAAAAACATTGTAATTTAATTTTTTTTTTTTTATTGCTTGAAAATTATCTTCACAATGCTTTATAATGAATATGAAATTACTAATTTATTCTGTTAATCATTAAAAGTATATAAGTCAAGAATTTTGAAATAAACGTAAATGTTTATTAAAATTAGGTAGTAGTTAATAAACAATCAATTACTGATTAAAAAAAAGAAATAATTTTTTTTACATTTGTAAATTTTTCAATGGGTAATTTTTTTTGTTACAGCGCAAGCTGAACGACAAGCTGTAAATACAAAAATACAAGGCTCAGCAGCTGATGTAACAAAAAAAGCAATGGTACTTATAGAAAAAAAATTACATGATGAATTTTTTATTAATCTATCACCAATTTTACTATATACCCAACGAATACGAAAATTACGGTATAGTGATACAAATTCAAAATCAAGAAATGCTTATTTATTATTGCAACTTCACGATGAATTATTGTTTGAGGTAATTTTGTGTATTGAAAAATATATCCTTTTTATTTTTGTTTATTATATTTGTTTTAGGTAAGTTTGAGCGATCTGCCTAAAGTTGCTAGTATTATTAAAGAATCGATGGAACATGCCTATAAACTGCGTGTACCCATACCAGTAAAAATCAAAGTTGGTACAGCTTGGGGTAATCTTAAGGAATATAAATTTTAAAAAAAATTTTTGATGCATACTTCTGATATATTAATCTTAATTTTTAATTAACAATTAGTAATAACAATCGGTGGTATGTATAAGTTTATTTATACTTAACTTTAAGTTTAAATAAATTTACATATATACACGAAACTTTTAAAATTGTATTTTTAGTTTTTTAATTTTTATTTAAGTACATATTTATATATTTTGACAGTTTATATTCATAATTTAATAGTAAAATAATATAATTGTTTTACTAAAGTTAATTTTTTAATGACTGGAGTCATTGCAATCATGATAATTGTATATATTCTTGAAATCAAGACAATCATATCAATTGTAACTGAAAAAGTAAATATTATGTATATAATTAGACTTTTTAGCCATAATCTTTACAGAAATCATAAATTGTATGCTTTGTAACAAATATTTATATTTTTATACTTATTTTCATATTAAAACAATTATGATCTTTTTATACAGTTTTAATCAAAATTGTGTATTTAAAAGTTTTCTTTCTTTTCAACACCTTTACAATTTTTTAGTTTATTTTTAAACAATGCTCAACATTCAAAATTTTTAAATATATATACATGTATATATATTCTAAATATCAGAAATCTGAAAATTTTTTGTATTCATAATTAAATATTTGAAAATATTTTTTTTGTATTAAAAAATATTAAATTTTGATTAACTTAACAATTCATCATAAATTATTTTTTTCTCTGAATTTACTTTTTTTAAATTCAATAATATACAAATTTAT
The DNA here is from genome assembly GCA_018907245.1 of Eupristina koningsbergeri. Lineage (NCBI taxonomy): Eukaryota > Metazoa > Arthropoda > Insecta > Hymenoptera > Agaonidae > Eupristina > Eupristina koningsbergeri. Next base: position 3,245,436 of record JACCHV010002921.1, read on the forward strand.
AGATTTTAGCAAACCTTATCCCTATGAAGGATACAAAATAAATTATACATATATTTGTATATTACAAATAATTATGTCTTATTCTCTATTGTACTTTCACTACAATACAATTGTTTTTTATTAATAGCTTCAGTAATAATAGATTGATAGTATTCTTCAAAGACGGCTTTGTTACGAGTGATTAATGTTACAAACTGAGTTGCTATTTCTGTTAATTCTTTTTGTAGCAATAAAAGTCCAGGAGGTATCTGTTGTGGAACTGTTGATTGTGATGCTAGTACATTCTTTAAATATTGTCTTATTCTGAAAACTACAAAATAATATATTAAAAGATTTTTTAATACATTTTATAAACTTTTTTCTAATGTTTGAATAATAATGTTTAAAAAAAATTATTTTTCAAACATTATTATTCATGAAAGTAAAAAAAAAAAATTTATTACTTACTGACAAGTTGACGAACTTTATGTTCAGAATTGGAAAGTTCTAGTACTTGATTTTCCAAAATTGACAATAAATTGTTTTGTTCAGAAATTTCTATATTGTTTGTTGATTCTTGTTGTATTTTTTGAATTTCAGATTTTATTTGTACAAAAATATTTGGCATAATTATTTGCAAATCCCTAAAAAAATATTTTGTTTGCATAAATAAATTAATCTTATAAATCAAACATATTTAAAATAAAATTATTACTTGTTAGAATTAACATTTTCCAATAAAACCATCACGTGTTCCTTAATTGTGTTTTTATACTGATCAGTTAGGTATGGAAGAGGTTTTAATAACAGTAAAATAGAACCATTAATAGCTAATCTACTAGTTTTATTACGTAAATCAACTATTCTTACTCGATCCAGCATAAGAGTCTAGAAATTATGTTTTCAATGTAAATACAAATTTTTTTAAATAAAATTTATATAAAATTTTGAAAGAGAAAATACCTCGGCAGTAGGATAAAAATCAAATTCTAATAAATCCAAATATGCTTCGACTAAAAGAGATTGAATTGCATATTTTACAGAATTAGCTTTTGTAAAGATTGCACTTATTAGTTCTGGTGTTAAATGAGTTAACAACCAACTTCTTGTGTTTTGAAGACCATCTGGCTGTACTTTTAAGAACTCAGCAAATTTAAGTTTTTCGTATTCAATAGTTGATGCCATTATAGTTGGTCTACACACATTTATTGTAAAATTTGCTAAATCAAATCTCATGAGTAAAAGAACTTCCATTATTCCTTTAAAAGTTTCAATTACATCAGTGCATTTCTTTAATTCTGCTATTCTTTCATCTCTTACTGGTGCACAAATTTTTGCCATTAAATGAATAACATACTGTGAGTAATGGGAAAAATCTAGAACTCCATTTTCAGCTTGTTGTTTTATTAAATCAATATCAAGTACTTCGTTCATATTTTCTTTTAATTTTACATTATGTGGCATGAGCAATTCATCAAGAAACTGTAAGACAGTAATGATGATATTTATGCAAGTAAATAAGTATGTTTAAATGTATTTAAATTGAAAAAAATTTAAATGTATATATATAATTTATAATATAATGTATATATAAATGTATATTTAAGATGATAAATAAATTAAAACAAGAAATCTTTCGAACCTGTTTCATTTCTTCTAATAATAATAGAGCTTGAGTATATACAGGTGGATTTTGTGATAATTCATTAGCTAAAATATTCCAATAGGCTTTGTGTAAAATATCTTTTACTTTTTTGTACAATAGATTATCTTCTGGTTCAATGTTATTAATTTGGAAATTTTTATCAAATGCCATTTCGTGAGCAATTGCCATATTCTGTATACCTTCTGCAGCTTTTATGAATTCTTTTCCAGCTGCAGTTGAATCATCTATGATATAAGCAGGGATTCTAAGAATAAAATTAATTTTTTTTTTTTAATTACATAAAAAATTTGGTGGTATTTTTTATATTATTTATAAATATTATTCTTATTTAAAACTAACTAAAAAAAAAAAAAAATACTAATTAGAAGAAAAAAAAAATTATATCTTAAAATGAAATTCACAAAGTTAAGAATAGCAAAGATTTTTAAGTTTTAGTTTTAGATTTTAAAATTATAGTTTATTTTTACCTTTGTAAATTATGAGGATTACTGCTTTCTGCTAAAGGTGAATTGCAACCCATTGCAGAACTAGAAGCTTTTGTGTTTTGGCATTTTTGTTTATCATTATGAACATTTTTTTCATTTCTGAAATAAATTTTGAAGAAATTATAATTATTTAATAGTTTCCAAATGAATCAATAATGTTTATATTGTAGTAAGTTATATACCTATCAGACATTTTAAAAATGTTTTTATAAAGTAGAAAATTTTTTATTTAGCATTCATTAGACTGATGTGCATCCAGCAAAATCTACAGGTTGACTAATCTGGTTATAATTGAAAATGAGGTCAAACCATATCTATAAAAAGAATACCCACCATATTTTCATGAAGTTGCTTCCTCAAACCTTTTCTGCCATTTAAAGTGTACAATAATTATACAATTAAGGAAGTCTTATTGAATTATCATTCATAGATTTTTCTTCTTTCATACCTATAAAACAAAGGAAAAACTGACTTGGAAAATAAAATAAAATAAAAGGAATATGTTATCATTTATTGATTAACAAATTTATCAACTTAAATATTACCAATAATTTCTGAGAATAAAATTATTTAGCTATCACAAAAAATGAAATGAGTAAACTTTGAAAAAATAAACAATGATCTGTTTAATTATTTATCTTTTTATTGAAATATCCTTAATTTATATTTATATATATATATGAAATATTATTTATGTCAATATTTAAACACAATTCATTGTCGCTATAAATTGAATTTTAAATAAAAAAAGAAGCATGTAGAATAAAACAATAAAATATAAAGGGAAAAACAAGAATAATGCGTAATACCAGAAATGATCAGGGCAATACAAGTATGCGCCCGTTTTAGTTTGTATGCGAGTGGTTTGTTGTACCCTCATACATCTCCACATACACAAACACACTCAGGCATACCCACTAGCAGACACTATGGATAAATGCATACAAACCTTTGTTAGATTTTCAGACGCCAGTGTAGTTAAATGTCAGAATAAACGTTGAACATCACGATTACACAAATAATTTTGATTTAGAAAAAATGTTCAATTACACTTTAAATTTAGACATAATCAGTGAAGAACAACTTTAAATGGTGGGCACGTCTTATCGACAATAATTTTGTATTTTCTAAATTTGGATTGTCCAGCTCCCGTGCGTCTTCATCATTTATTTCGTTTTCGTCCGCAGTCCATTTCGAGAGTATCGACAACTGACATTTTCGAGTTATATCGCGCGCAAATAAACGATATTTTAAAAATGAGAAAACGAAAAACCGACGAGTTTTTCAAAATTGGTTTCGCTCCGTGTATCACGGCACACAAGTCTTTACTGAAATTTCTTTGTGCTCGAACAAATATTATCAGGTCCGATGGAATAGGCCTTGAATTTAGTTTTGTAGGCAGCAACTAAGTGTTTTTCTTCCTCAAGTCCATGTTTGCAGTGCCGTTCGCCTTGAAAGATCACGAAGGTTGCCCGTGTTGATTTTCTTATATTTGAGATTATAAGCGCATGCATTTATTCGCGAGACGCGATTCTTTTTTTTAACTGTATCATCGCCAACGAACGAACTCTTTCAGAAGTAACTTCAAGTTTGTTAGTCGATGAATTCCCCCCTAATACTTTCATAAAAATATATTAATTTTAATTTATTTTGAACAAATGAATAAATAAATATAATTGATAATTATTAGCTAATGGAAATTTTGCAAAATTTTTCTCTCCGACAGGACAGCCTTTCATGGCATTTCAAGCAAAGTTGGATGAATCATTAAGCATAATTGACCTTATTCTTGTTGTAATATATATTTTTTAATAAAAGTAATTTTATTAAAAATGTGAAGTTTAAAAATTACAAGACTATATAATACATGTACGGTAAAAATACAACAAACTTATCTCTATAAAATACTAATGAATGGTAACATCGTTAATTAATTGAGTATAATTGTAATTGAAATTATTGACCGCGACAAAAACGTGCAACAATAAAATTAATACCCGATAATCATTTTCACCATTCTTTTCGTTACAAGAATAAGAACAATCTATAATCGTATTTGAATATTAAATTTAAACTTTTCTCCAACGTTAACCCTTTATACTTTTTTATATGCTCGTATTTCGTTAATTATAATACCAAGTAGAATAGGTTTTTAAAACCTTGAAATATTGTATTACATATGTGTGCACACATATTTAAAGAAATTTAACTATATCTGTCATTGAAATTTTTAATATTCTTCAATTAATATCCATAAAATATGATTTATTATAATTTGTTTGACAAATACATTAGTTCAAAATCGATAAAATTTATTTATGAATTTTTACAATTTTTAATAAAAAAAAAAAAAAAAAAAAAAAAAAACTGAATAAGCAATAATTTATCTATTGGATAATCATAATTAATATATTGCCATGTAGCATTAGTTTTTGGGGTTGATTTGAATGAGTGAACTAAATTGTTTCTTGGTTAGAAGTCAAACATTTTTCAATCAATATTGATTTTTTCAATAGATAACGAATGTTAATTTACATTCAATGAAGCTTTAATTATCTAAAACATAATGAGCATGCTCCACCATTTACATATTTGCTATTAATCGCACGGCGTAATACGATTTTAGTGCCAATACAACAATAATGTAATAATTACCCACCATCATTATTAATAAAACTCTTTTATTTATAAATCTTAATATTACAGTCATAAGATATACATAAAGATAAATGGGGTTTATGTCGATTCTTTGTTCTTCCGCAAAATGACGAAGCCCTCCATAATGGGGGTCAGGGGCACATACTCCTCCGTTGCGAGTTCTGCCCGCTCTCCATAGGCTAGGAGAACAGGAGTCGTGTGAGTTTGGAAACCGGTGATGGTCTTGGGGTTGCCGGCCTGGCCGACCACGTCGACAGCCATCCCTACCCGCACCGGAACTGCCAGCGGCGCGAGTTCCTCGTCGAACGTTACCAGCATCCGCGGCTGCATCGCTGCCGCCAATGTATACAGCAGATAATGTGACCTCCCAAGAATTACTGTTGGCAATTAAGGAAAACCCATTTTTTTTAATCCAACATTTTCAAGCCTTTGTGTTATTTACAAAGGAGAAAAGCAAAAAGAACTTCATTTATATCTCATGCTTGTTTATTTTTTTCTTTGTATTTTACTATTACTGACATTGATCAACTCTTGTCCTAATGAGGGATGAATGAGAGAGAGAAATCTCCGGTCATCACGATCAGAATTTATGATTTTATTCGTGAATGTAAATACAAAATCAAATACCAGCAAAACATAAAATATTGTTTTATCATATTCCACTCTAACACGTCCTTTATTATTTACTTTTATAAATTGTAATTTCTGTAGTTGTATGTATTTTAATCAGAAAACTACAAGATAAATAAAACAATAATATGTTAGTAAAAAAAACTTAATTAATTAATTCTATCATTGTTGAATTCACTTTTTCCGACAATAACATCTCCGTTAAAAATTATTTTTCATTGAATATAAGAAAATCTTTAAATTTGAATAAAATTCCAGTTTCCTTCTAGTAGTTGATAAGCCTTTCACCCATTCAAAATAAAGAGTATTGAAATGATAAAATAAATGCCCTTACTATTCTTGACATCTAAAAATCCTATAAGCGTAACCAAAAGTCCGGCAAGCGCGACTGGACTGAGAAGTTGTCGATCACTATGGTAGGGTGAAAGAGTCATCGTTCCTTTGCCAAGATGAATAAGACCTTGAGCTATTCTGACCATGAATAGGTTGTTGGGATCCTTAGCATGATACTGGGCCAACTGTCTGAGCATCGCGGCAAGCTTCGAGTTATTTGTACCAGCACCCACAAGTCCCATTGCAAATATTGCATTGTGCGCCACCTCCAGATCGCTATCGTGGGAAAATTTGGACAGAGTATCGAGGATGTTGAGCTTGGGGTTAGAGACGGAGATGAGGCCGAGGGCAAGGGGCACCGAGCGCCTTATCACGGGTTCACAGTAGCGTAGTAGGTGGCCAAACGTTCGGTACGCCATCTCCGCACCTATCTCCTCACCCATGGATATAAGTGCAATACCGAGTACAGCAACAGCCTGCCTTGAGCTCAGGTCCTTCTCCTTTTCCTCTTTTTTCTCCTCCTTCTTATCTTTATCCTTGCTGCTCGACTTTTCTTCTTTCTCGTTTACCGGCTCGTAATGCTCCGAACAAATGTGCAGAAGATGCTGGATTTTAAGGACATTGCCTGTGCCGGCGAATGCGCACATTTCCACGAGAGTTGTCGACATCGATTTAAAAGGCTCCGGAATCACTTCAAGAGCGGCGATTATAGCTTCGGCTGCCTCCTGCTTTCCTAAAAAGCACAAACCCAATCCCAGTGGCAAGAAACGCGCATAAGTGTCCTGAAAAAATCGTGCGCAATTAATTTAATTTTTGAAACTCCAGTTTTTGCGCAGAAGCTGCACATGATTAGGTGAAATTAATGACAGAACAATTTTGTGGGAAAATTGTTGAAATTCAAATTTTTAAACTTAAAGTTCCATTTAGTAAATTACTTTTCAATGCTGAACACTAAATGTTACTTCATGTACATATTAAGTTTCAACAAAAATATATATTTTATTTGTTGGAGTAATTGTAAACAATTCGAGGTGCAGCTTGATTACTTTACCGAATTGAAAATGTAAGCATGAATTTACGTTACCTTAAGTTCAGTTTCAGTTTTTTCCATTAATGTGTGCATAATGGCTGTTGTAACTGTAGCATTACAGGAGCCAACAGCTACCATTCCCAGGGCAAGCCCCGTAACTCCCAAAACTTCCCAAGTCGATTTAGCATCGCTCAAAACTGGTATTAAAAGACTTAGTACAGCCTCTTTATTCGAACCGGCGTAAGATAATCCAAGTCCTACAATAGCACCTATTCTCATGGTATTATTATTATGTAGTACATAATCTGAGAGCAAAGCCAACGCGGGTTCACATTCGTTCCTCACTCCACAATTGACGATTCCACAAGCTAAAAGTGCTCCAGATTTGATATAATCCTCTGATGAGTAGAGGTATTTGTCAATGGGTGTTAATCCTCCATCAACATCCCACAAGAGTATGAGACCGAGCGAAGCGGTTGCACTAAACATGCCATGTTCCTTGTTTTTGTAAAGCCACTTATTACCATCCTCTATGAGGAGTTTGTCATGACCAAAAGCTGCATTAACAAACCCATTGACGAAGCTAGCGGCAAGATTTTGTCTTGCAGAATCTACCTGACCACCACCAAACGGAGGTCTCGAATTTTCCAGATGAGATTTATATACATCTTCTGGAGTTTTGGCCTCCATGATATCCAGTTCACGAGCCAGATTCAAAAAGTGATTGTTTAAATGAGAATTAGTCATAATTTCTACAAGATCGTCATACCATTCTAAAGATATTGGCAATTCCAAAAAAATTTGTTGACGACCTAGCATGAAGGCCAATTGTTTTTGAATTGATCTATAATTTATATCAATATACAATAAATGACTTTTTAAATTTACGACTTATACCAATCATGTTTACTTACAAATCTGAACAATTAGTAAAAATATCTTCAATTAAAGGTAGATCATTTAACTGCATTGCAAGCCTGAGAGCTTGTGGATACTGAGAAAACTTTTTATATAATTTTAATGCTGCATGCAAAAGAGTATTGTTCTCTGGATCGGCAACATATGGAACACAATTTGTGAGATATAGGCAAACTCGTTGATATGCACTTTCATCAACATATTGCTCTAGAAAATCTAGTCGATCGATTTCCATAAGTAAATCACAAGCCTCTGTTTCTGCATTGTGTGCCATATTATAAGGTACTATTTCGTGGACAAGGCCAATTAATTTTTTGGTCATTTCTTCTGAACCCTCAATTGCAAGTTCTTCCCATTCTTCAACAAGCTCTCCAGATAAATGTCTGACATATTCATGACCCCATTCACCAATATTTAATGCGGAACCTATATTTAGATTACAAATTTTATGTTATATCAATAACATTGTACATTATTATTAAAAGTTAGCACTGTATATAAAAATTAACTTGTCAGTAGAATCATTTATAACTTAATAATATAATGATTGATAGGTAAATGTTTATACATATAATACAGTTACTTTGTTTATTTTTTTTAGTTCAATCACTTGAATTATTTATATTTGTAATTTTTAAATGGGTTCTTAAATAATTTTAGATACCCTTTTAACATGACTCAAATTAAATTTTTTTTTTTTAAATTTATTCAATTTTATAAAAATAAAATGATATATTAAGCTTACCCAATATTCTGTATTTTAAACATTCTCTACCTTCACCCATTGTCATTGCCAAAACAGAAATTACATCCGAACAAAGTTCCCTACATTTTTGATCTGTAAGTTTATCATAAACAGCTTTCATTGTATCGTAATGAGGACGCATGAACTTTAATGGTTTTGGTACACTGGTCATTGATGTTGTTGATGTTCGAATTTGTGTACGCAATGAGTCCAGAGCATTAAGGTATAATTTTGTATTTGAATCCTGTAGATGCTCTACATACTGATTTAATTCTTCTTGCAAAAGCTTATCTTCCTCCGACTAAACAAATATACAATAATAACAATTAGCTACGATGAATTTGTATGTATAAGCGACAAGTAAAAAATAAGATGCATCAATTAAAATATTAATGATTAAAAAAACGATGGAATAGCGTAACAATAGACCATAATTCAAAATAACAACTAGCTACCATTTCAGATTTGTCGTCATCTTTTTCACTTTTTTTTTCGATAAGAGGCTTAGGAACCTCAACTTTCGTACTTTCTGGCATTTTTAAACTTATCCTATTTAATAATTGTAATAATTGAAGAAGGATGTTCCTATAAAGTATTTTCTGTAGGTTAGAAAAGCGTATGGAGTTGCGAGTCACTGTTGGAGCCGCTTCGATAACCGACAGCTGGCGCCTCACAAATAATTCACCTGCAGCGGAGGTAAATTTGAAACGTATTTTTGAAAAATACGTTTTACACTTTTGATTAATTTAAACGTAGAATAGAATTATTAATTACCTTAAAATTCAGTTTCAAAAATACCACCAAAATTTCTATATTTTAGAATTAAAATTAACATCAATCGAATATAATGTATTATAGAATTATTATAGTGTCAATCCACAATATATATTGAAAAAAATGTCATTGAATTTTTATAAATATCCATTCATTAAATCATTAAATTCTATTATAAATTTGGTATTTTTACTACTAAACATTTGCTTTGAATTTTGTCTTTATTTTTTGTTGAAATTATTATATGGATGACAATATATGCATACATTGTGATAATTTTGGCTAATTGAAATGATTTATAAGTATTCAAAAAAATTTTGAAATTTGAACAATTTTTTTTTTCATTTTTCGAATCTTATAACGGTTAACAAAAAAATAAGTTCAATTTTAATAGTCGCCGTTTGTAGCGTTCGATAAATTAATTATACAGCAACCTTTTTTTTAAAAGCAGTTAATTTAAATCGCTGTATTTATTTCATGTGATATTTTATAGTATTTAAAAGTTATATTTTTTAGAAATTCCTTAGCATCTCTGTTATTGTTCAAAAACTTGCAAGTCCACTCGTTGCGTCGAGTTGTGGTCTGCAATTGCGTTTGTCGATGGAACTGCAATCGTATGATCTTCGACGCTTTCTTGGAATTATAATATTCACACATATTTACAGGTTAAAGGCAGTATTGTTTTAAAATTATTTTTAATGATCAAGAAGTTAGACGGCGTGTGTTTAAATTTAATTATTGAAAAATGGACGTTCACAACGAAATCGTAATCGAAGAAAATGAGTCCGAAGCACGTGTAAGTAGAGTTTGTAACAATATTTAATTGGCCGGTAAAATATAGGTTATGATTTGAAATATAAAAAACAAATTCATAATAGTTTTACGCTTTTTAGGAACAAGAAAAATTAAATAAAAGAGTCCGATTTTATAAAGATACCATGAAATTAATAAAAATGAAAATGAATAAAGCAGAGTAAGCATAATAAACATTTTTTCTTCATTCTTGTTCTTGACTAATATTAAATATCAATACTTTATTTATTACAATTTAAGTAATTTACTTTCAGTGCATTAATAAGACAGTATAATGATAAAATGAAAGAATGTGATTTGTTAAGTGCACAACTGTCATCCTTAAAAAATGAAAAACAAGACATTTTAAAGAAATATAATTTGACAATGGAAAAAATGTCTAAATTAGAATTGGTAATGTGTATTTTAACAAACAGTCTTTCCTTTTTTTCTAATTAATTAAAATAATACTTTTATTTTATTATCTATTAGATGAATATGGATTACAAAGAGTCTTTTGAAAAATGTAAGAATGTAATTGATAAACAAAAAATTAAATTAGATGAAAATGAAAAACACATAAATCAACTTGTTTGTAAAATTAAAAATACAGAGGAACAAAATACAACTGCAGAAGGTATATATTTATTATCAACATCGATTTGTTTAGAATTTGTTTTTTGATTTTTATACATAAAATTAAAATTAATTTATTTTTTATTTATAGAAAAAATTAAAATTTTAGAACAAGAAATTAAATGTTGTAAAATAGCAATCAAAGCTTTCGAAAAAAAATGTAACATACAGAAAACAATGCAAGAATGTCAAACAATAAGTTCGTATTTCATAATAAATTAAATTAAATATTTATTCTAAATATTTTCTTTGCTTTCTCTTTTTATCAGGTCTTCCAAAACAAGATATCTCGGTTCTTACTGACCCTGTTATAATTGTACCTCATAAAGTAAAAATGAAAGATGTAAATGTAATGACTGATGAATATTTAAATATACAAAAAGAACCATTTCCTATTTTTTGTACAAAGTGTGAAGTACGTATATCTCCAACTCCAATAGATCAGATCCTAAAAATTATGTCTTCGAGTCCTCCACTTTTGTCTGACAACCTTTCACCTCCAAATTCACCAAGTAAATACAATTTCAATTTTACATATATCATCTATATACATTATTTATAAATAAATAAATGTTCATTTAATATAGATTTAATTGAAAAGACTATTGCAATTAATGAAATGTTTGAAATTAATTCAACTTCTATACAAAATGATAATAATGAAGACATTTCAAATTTACCTCAAAATACAGAATCCCAAAACATAATGCCGAGTACTGAAAAATCTTCACAGTTATCATTTATGGAATTAGATAAATTAACTAAAAAAATAAATAAATTAGAACATATAATTAAAAAATCAAGAATTAAAAAGAAGAAAAAAAATTCCTTTAATCATACTTGTTGTTCTTCAAAAAACATTAAATTTGTTCTACAGCTTCCTAATCAGGAGAAATTTTTCAAATTTCCTAAAAGTGAAAAACATAAAATGAATAAATTATTCATTCAAAAGAAGAAAAAGAATACAGAATCAAAGAGAAATTTAAACAACAGTGATTGGTTAATTGAAGATTATCCAAAACCTAGGAAAAGAAAAATTGTTCCATGTATCGAAGAAAACTTACCAAATAAAAAAACAAAATATAAAAATAAGGAGGAAGACTTATTTAGTTCTCATGAAGTTGTTGTTCCTAAAAAAATACTTAACAATGATTTTGATCTAAATTATTCTAATTTAAAAGATAACTTATCACCATTAAAATTCTCAGATTCGGTGAGATACATTTTTTTTAATTATTTAAATAATTCATGAATATATATATTGATTATTATTTTTTATAGATTTCACCATCTAGTGGAATCACTGAAGAGGATTCAAATGAAATTGAAAAGTTAGTAGTAGATATAAATATGAGTAAATCCATATCATTAATAAGAAATATTTCTTACAGTTCTACAACTAGTCAGCCTTTAATGTGCGAAAATATTTATCAAACTAAAACTGAAAAAATAAATTTACCAAAAGAAAAATTTATTATTGATAAGATAAATAAAAATGATTGTGATATTGATAAGTATAGTTTACATGTAGGAATAGATACTCATGAAGAAAGTAAGTCTTTACTTGCCACAAATAAAAACAAATTCAATAGCTTAATTATTGAAACATCTACTGATAAAATTAATAATGACAATACATTTGTAGAAAAATATAATATAACTAATAATGAAATTGGTAAAATAAATAAAAATCATACGCTTCTTGAGACACCTTTTATCTCTAATATAATGACAGATATAATAGTTGAACCAATGCATAATTATAATCATCAAATTATTGAAAATAAAAATAGTAGACAAGATAAACATTCTATACGCTTTGAAAAATGTAAAAAAGATAATTTAACTAATATGTTTATAAATGAAACTGTTAATCAAAAACGTAATGATGTTCTATATGATCAGAAAAATGAAGAAAGTACAATAATGTTAAATGAATCCAACAAACTGAGTATTGATTCTCAGAAAAATATATCGGTAGCAAACAATGATCTAATAAATCAAGAAAGTATAGATACTTGCAGTGAAAATGATATATTGTTAAATAAAATATCTATTTCAGACTTTTTCTTAAATAAAAATTATTTATTTATTAACCAAAATGTTAATAATGATATAGTTGACAAGAAAAATAAATGTGAAGATAATTCAATATTTCATGAAAAAAAATTTATATCAAATGGATTAGTTGAAAAAAGTGATTTAAAAATTGTGGCTACAGAAATTAGAAATATTCAAGAAGGTGAAGAAGTCAGTCAAATAAATATGAAATTTACAAATACTGAAAACGATAAAAATGTCTCTCAGACAAATATAGAAGATATAAAAATTCAAGAAGCTGAGGAAGTTAATGAAACAAATGTGAAATTTAAAAATACCGAAAATGGTAGAAATGTTTCTCAAATAAATACAGATGATATAAAAATTCAAAAAGATGAAAATAAAATAAATATAGAATTTGCAAATATTGAAAACGGTAAAAAAGATGTCTCTCAAACGACTATAGAAGATATAAAAATAAATATGGAATTTACAAATATTGAAACTGGTAGAGATATCTCTCAAATAAATATAGATGATATAAAAATTCAAGAAAATGAAGAAGTAAGGCAAACAAATATAGAATTTGCAAATATTAACAATGGTAATAATGTCTCTCAAACAAATATAGAAGATATAAAAATAAATGTGGAATTTACAAGTAATGAAAACGGTAGAGATGTCTCTCAAATAAATATAGAAGATTTAACAATTCAAGAAGATGAAGAAACGAATCAAATAAATATAAATGATACAAATATTCAAAAAATTAAAAAAGGCAATCAAATAAACATGTATGAAGATAAAGAAATTAATCGAACAAATAAAGAATTTATAAATATTGAAAATGATAAAGATATTTCTCAAATAAATATAGAAAATACAAATGTTTATGAAGATGAAGAAGTCAGTCAAACAAATATACAATTAATAAATATCAAAGACTCTGTACATATCTCTCAAACCAAGATAGATGATACATGTATAAAAAACAATGAAGAAAAAATTCAAACAAATATTAAAAATGGTATAGATATTTCACAAACAAATATAAATGATACAAATATTCAAAAAGATGCAGAAGGTCAAATAAAAATACAATTTATAAATATAAAAAATAGTAAAGATGTTATACAAACAAAAACAGAAAATACAAATAATCAAGAAAAAAAGATCAATTTAACAAATATGCAATTTGCAAATATCGAAAATGATAATAATTTCTGTCAAACAAATATAAAAAATACAAATAGTTTTGAAAGCGAAGAAACTAATGAAATGAATATACAGTTTGCAAATATTAGAGAAGATATTATTAAATATGTTTCTGAAACCAATATAGAAGAAACAAATATTCTAGAAAATGAAAAAAACCATCAAACAAACATACCACTTTCATTTAAAAATAAAAAGTCAAAGAATTTATACACGACACATGTAACCAGAAAAAAAAAGAATAAAGATGTAACTGTAAATACTAGTAATAAAACTGAAAAAAATACGGCGATTATTGAAGAAACAAATAATACTTTTGGTAATAGAGTTAATGATTTAAAACAAAATGAAAGTATTTCATTAATTGAACCATTTAATTTCATTGTTCCTTCAAATTTGGAAGATAATGCATGTAGTAATATTACTAGTGATGTAAATTTCAAAGAAGAACCTATTGATGAATATAATATGAAATTACGATGTACAAGAACACGTAATCAATTACAAGCAGTTGGAAATAGAAAAAAATTATTATCAAAAATTAGAAATATAAAGAAAAATAGTACAAAATTAGAAATTTTAAATAAGCCAGAATCTTTATATAAAGAAAAATTTCTTTTAAACTCGTTTCTAGAATCACATAATACTTCTGAGATACTAGCTCCACTATCAAAAGGTTCACCTGCTTGTGTCGACAGTGCAGACATAGCTCTATCTGCTTCAGCAGTTCAAGCAAAACTTCGTATAGCTCATACACCAAAGCATTATAATTTTTATAAAAAAAGCAATATCCATGATCAAAAAACGAAAAAAATTGACAAAACTAAATCAACTGAAGTTTTTAAAAATAAAACAAAGGAAGTCAATGATAAAGTTTCTTCAATTATAGAGGAATTGAATAAAAATTTTAATGGAAAAGTAAAATCAGATCCAGGCTATTTTAGCACAATAATTAAAAAAAATATACTTACAAATGATAAATCTATAAAATCAGAAATGAAAAATATTAGCCAAATTATTACCAATAATATTGATAGCATAAATACTGCAGAGTTAAATATTGATTCACCAAAAAAAAATTTACGAAAATTTAGAACAAATATAACTACTAAAATGAATGCTGTTCATAAAGATGATACGTCTAGTATTGATAGTAAAAAAAATTTTTTTATATTAATAGAAATTTATATGGAATTTTATAATAAAAAATAATTTTATTTTAGGTATAAATATAAAAATGACCAGTGAAAGAACACAAACCTTAACAAAAACAGACTCATTAAATAGTTGGCAAGGAACGAGTCCAGTAAGAGCGTTACGCTCTCGTCAAATAATTATACAAAATGAATATAATGCAGAAAAAATTATTAGAAGAAAATTATTACAACATGTAAAATTGATAGATTCCACAAATTCAAGTTTAAAGAATTCAAGCATAGTAGCATGTTTAAATGATTGCTTATCTAATCCAAAAGAAATGAATAGATTTTATAAAAAACCATTTAATATATTACAATTTAGAGAGGATGGTATGTACATAAATTTTCTTGTTTTGTCATATATATTTCAAAATGTTGAAAATTAAAATTTTTATATTATTTATTTTAAGAAAAATGTATTATGAATGAAATTCGGAGACTCGTAAATGTTGAAGAATGGACAACTAAAATTCATTTTGAAATTGTGGAAAAGCTTATTAATTTATTTGACTTACAACTCGTTGCATTGTATGTACATCGAATTACTACCTTTTTTAATTTTTTTACATTTTATAGTAATATATAGTTTTCATTTTTATTTATAAAGTTGTGGATTTTTGTTTTTAGTTTTATAATTGAATATGCATCAGATTGCATAACAGAACTTCAGGTGTTTGATAAATCTCATACACCACCTGCTCCAATAATGACTAAAACAGAACAAAAATTAGTAACGTTAATTTTAGAGATTGATAAAAAATGTCCGGAATTTTGCGAATCTATCATACAAGGGATTCAATTTAAACTCTACAAATTTTACACTAGCAAACAGGTTTATACATAAAGTTTTGCAATTAAGTGAATAAACTTAACATTGAACTTCATAACAAATAAAGTTTTATTTATGATTCCAGATACAAACTGTAGAGCGGTTGTTTAGGATAGCAGTTGTTTTAAATAAAATAAAAAAAGATAGAGAAAAAGTACGGATATTTTGTTGCGATGCTCTTTATTGTTTAAATTTTAGAGCCATTGATATTATTTATGTGGCCCTTACGTGTTGGCCTGAAATACTTCCAAAATACGATTCTAACAATGGTAAACTTCTATAAAAACTTCATTGTGTAGTACATAAATTCGCATTTAATAACAATTGTTACCATAATTATTTTCAGATATTATAGTAAAAACTATAGTGCATATAATAATGACATTAAAAGTTGAATCACTTTGTCCTAGACTTAATTCTTTAAGGAAACTGTTGTTTTCATACTATAATTATCCAAGTTCTGGATATACGCCTGATAGTATAAGAGCAGAACTTTTAAGAAAACTTCGAGGTAAAGAATAAATTTTTAAATCAAAAAAACTAGTACTTATTTTATTTGGTTTCATTAATATTAATTTATTTTAAAAATAGAAAATACACCTGGCATTAATACTGCTATACTTTTACTGTGCAAAAAAATGGAACCTGAATGGACCATACATAATATTGTTAAGGAACTGAAACAAATAATTGTTACTCGAACTGATTCTTCATTATATGATGTTTTAACATTACTTGGTTGGATTTTAAAAAAATTATGACTTATTTAATTTAATTTTTGTTATATATTATTTATTATAATTATTTTATAGGCTGTATTTTGCGTTCCATTCCAATCAATTCAAATTTTAAGGAAATTTATGAAATCATTGATCAGCTATGTGATGTTCTTATTAAAAGTACAGGTATGTTTTTTTTTTTTTTTTTAACTTATACTATAAAATTTAATTTTCCATACAAAGATCGCACTATAATAATAAAAAATAATTTTTATATTTTATAGGAGCTGATGAATTACAAGAAAGTATTGTATCATGTCTAATAAGTATTTCTAAATTTAACTTTAATCGAGTAGCTCGGTGTGTGTTAATGTGGCAATTTAATAAGGAATTTAGTCCCTCAATACGCTTTAAATTAATAACGTTTTTCAAGTCTCACGATTGCAAATGGTGGTGGAGTTTTATAAAAGAAAATTTTCCTCCACCCAAAAAAGGACAACTATAATTTATACAATTGTTAACTACAGTAACAACTTTTTTGTAATGTATATAATATATTATAAAAGTATTTTGTAAATAAATAAGGTGAAGTAAATAAACAAACATTTTTCATATTTCAATATTTATGCTATTAAACAGTTGAGGAAACAAGAGTACAGGTGTCTGTTTCTTTTCAATAATGATGATGATGGCAATGATCATGATAATGACAGTGATGATGAGAATGTGATTTAGTAGTAGTAGTAGTAGTAGTGTAGTAGTAGTAGTAGTAGTAGTAGTAGTAGTAGTAGTAGTAGTAGTAGTAGTAGTAGTAGTAATAATAATAATAATAATAATAATATTCTTCAACATATTTGTAAGCTTCCATAGGCATAGCACGCTAGAAATACATACATTTACATATTTTATCGCTTCGTGTATTCAATTTCTTTATAATCTTCGCTATTCTTTATTACCCTTTCATATTTTGTATCTTCTTTTTTTTACAAAAATAATTAACAATGTTTCTTTTGGGATTAATTAAATTTAACACATTTTTCTTGATTCATTTTTATTTTTCCTTTCAATTTTTAATTAACTATTTTCATCGTTATTTATTTTTTGCTTGATCACGTAAATCCGATTTAAGCAATGTTGTTTCTTTGGTACATCAACAACGGATAGCATACCGCTTGAACACAAGAAATCGATGTCAAACGGGTTTCCAACTATTCGCCGTCATAATGTGCACATATCAAACGTTTTCGACAAGATAAGTCAAATATTTTTTTAATATATACGTTATTATTATATATACATATTTAAATATATATGAACATATAAATATGTATATATTTAACAAGCATAAAGGGGAAATCGTAGACGTTAAGAAGAACAGAAAGGAAAAAAAAGATGAATATTTACTTTTTAAAATTACCATGATTGTACAGGACTGTCATCGGAATAATATATAAATCAACAAAATAACCAATAGTCCAATAATAATTGCCACTATTTGTAAGAATTAATTCATACAGAAGAAACTAGTTTACAGTTTTTTTCGACTATTTATTATTTAATCGTGCTTCTATTTTGTCTCGTTAACACTGTTTTTTGTTCTTTTTTCGCAACAGTATTAAATATTGGATGCTGTCTGATGTATTAAAATGTCACCACTGTCTACATAAGCTGGTCTGCAATACATGTAGAATGGACACCATAGTGTTCTCTATTACTTTTTAAATTATTTTAGCATTTTGGTTTTATTTTTCATTAACGTCTGTTTTAAGTGTTAAGAGTAAGTGCTTTCTTCAATAAACGTTACATGGTTATGCTGATGAAAGGTCTGTTTTTTCGATCTTAATGATGAAGTTAGGGAGATAGAAAGCATTACATTAGAAAAACAAAGGCCACCGCTGGCTCTATACGTCATACACTCATAACACGCACACATAAAGCTTTGATTCTCTCTCTCTCTCTCTCTCTGATTTTTTAATACATACACACAATTTTTTAAAACCATCATTCAAATCAATTTCGTAAGCTTTTCTTTTAAGTATTTACTTTTTCGTGCTACTTTTTTATAATTGTTACTATACTTAAAGGGGTTCATGTACCATTATAACATTTTATCGATAATTTTACATTATTTATTTTAACCTTTGATAAAAAAAAAATTTTCGATACCCACTTTATGGGTGGTATATGAAACGTTTTAAGCGTGATTTACAAGGAAAAATTTACACGAATTACCAATTGTTATATTTTCGCCTTAATTATCCTTTCAGGTCACCATTTTATCTCGCTTTCTATTATTTTTTCGCATTCATTTTCTTCCTCTCTTTTAAATCTTAATATCCAGCGAAAATATAATTCCATAATAAGAAATTGAATACAATATTTTAAAGGCACTCAATCCCCTTTATCAAATGCGCTTAGCGTCTTCAATATTCTGTGATTTTTTTCTAAATTACAAGCGCGTCCTTACCGAAGAAGAGGACATTGTTACCGTTACGAATAATAATATTAATAATCTAATAATATATCTAATAATTATTGATCAATAATGACAATATAATAAATTAGGAACCAAGTACAATACGAATATGGTTGATATTTGTTTTAAATTAAATTATAGTTATACTAAACTTTTGATAACTAACGACTATTTATAAATTGTACGGTACAATCGGGCTGATACTTTATTTTCTTTACACATTCTCGTGCTTTCTCTCTGTTTGTCTGTCTGTCTGTCTGTCTCTCTCTCTCTCTCTCTCTCTCTCTCTCTCTCTCTTTTTCTCCTCCCCGGCAGCTTTGTCATATCGGTAGCACTGTCTTTTGTGCGTTCTTCAACCGATCAAGCTTGACTTTAATCAAGAATTCTTTTGAAGGAAAAAAGGGTCGGAGAATGGAGGAGAGTGAAAGCAGATAAAAAACAAAATGAATCCAACGCACTGCTGCGCAGCAGAACGTCTGGAAGAGCAACCGCATTGAATATTATCTACAAATATACAAAATACTACGTGTAATAAAGTATTGATTTATTTTCTCTTTTTTTCTATCTCTCTCCATTTAATGCAGTAATCGCATTCTTTTGCGCGTTCGATGTAATCATTGTTCAACTGGTCGAATTACACAGGATTTCGACGTAGTTACAGCTATACATTCCCTCGTGTACTCTTTTATAAATGTATTTATATATAATTTTTATTTCATTAATATTTCCGTGTACGTGCGTATGTTTATGTATATGTTTATGGTTGTACGTGTGAGCGTTTGGATTTGTTCAGTTTGGTAAGTGTTTTTGAAATTTATATTTTTGAAACTTTAGAATAATAACTTACTATTTACAAGTGAAAAGAAAAGAGGCCTATCTCGCCGCTAGGAAACTCACGTCTGATCCTATTAATCGTATTGTGTCTGTATTTTTATTATCTTTTTTTTTTGTATTATGTGTATGTATGCGCGCACTTATGTATATGTTTTTGTGTGTACACATGAAAGATAGCCCCTGGTCTTTCAATAAAAATATAAAATCCTGCCGTACACTGGGGCGCAGTTTAATCAATGTGTGTGTGTGTGTGTGTGGAGGGGGGGAGGTATGCACGCCATAGCCAGTAATATCAAGTACAATTGTACCTCGAAATCAATCAAGTTCTTAACGCAAATCGAATCTCCTGTTTTTTTCTTTTATAAATACATGTGTATATGCGCGTATATACATAAATTCTTGCACGAAAAATACACATACACGCACGCGCGCACACAAATATGTACGTATCCGTTAACGTTTACAAGTCCACATATGTTTGGAAGAGTAAGAAGAGTCAACAAGTCTTAAATGACAAAACGATTTGTTAAATAAACTTGCGAGTACATTGAATATGATTTGTTTCTCTAATTTTCATTTTTCTCTTTCTCGCTCACCCTTCTACCACTTCTTTCTCTGCTCTATCGTCTTCTATTATATTCAATTTTTTGTTATCAATGATCGAAAGTGAAAAAGTGGCGTGTCTCACTACTTGAATGGGTAGGAAATCTGCCACTGCTCGTACAAAGAGAAAGAGAGAGAAAGAAATAAAGATCCATGAACCGAGAATAAAATGGACAAGGAATATAGACAATATTGGATATGATTTTAATGTCGGATGATCCAAATGGAAACGGTGAATAAACAATAAAGAAAATGACGATATTCATTGATACATTTACTTGGCTGTTGTTCGTTATCGAGGTCTTCCTTTCTTTTTCTCTCCTCGTTTGCCTAATCTCACTATCTCTATCTTTCATTCGGCGCGCACCAACAAGAACTTGTACTCGGGTTGGGTACAACGATCATTTTAAAGACGTGTGGACCCCGTTTCGATATTAGACAATCGTAAACAAGCATACAGAATTTAGCGGAATGTCTCGCGAATCATCATCGAACAATATATAAATGCGTTTTTTGTTATTCTTGTTGTATCGGTTATTGCCAGTGCTGTCGATGCTTGAGTTGCCAGAGACGAATGTATCGCGCGCAATTATCGGACTCTCGTGGTCGGCTCGTTCCTGTCCCTATTGGCTTTTCCACTACTTCTATTTCTCCAACAGGATACATGTGCACGTGTTTGTGTGTTCATGCGGAGAGGATAGACGGACGTGTTCTGTACGAAAACGTGCGCGTTCCTCAAAGGGATCGAGGAGACCCAGACCCTCTCGGAGATGTGGTCGTCTACTGACTTGGACGCTTGCTTTCATTAATACACGTCATTTTCGTTGAAGATTCCGCCGGGTAGTTCCAATTCGGCATCCTCGTTTGCTCTATCGACGGCACCGTCATCTGCAATTTAAAATAGATGGAGATTAGTGGAGGAAATGAGATCTCGGATGAAAGTAGAATCGGAGGAGCTATTTTAGTAAAAATTGCACTTTTCCGTTTTTACTGGATTACGGGGGTAAACAATTAGGAAACGTTTTAATAAAAGAACATAGTCGGGTGTAGAATGAAGAACAGAATTATGAATCAAAATGCGAAATCACTAATGATTTCCAAAAATAATATTTGAAAAAGAGGGGGTGGAGTGAGAAAAATGTTGGGCTTCGCGTCGTATATTGCGCGGGCGTGCAAAAAGCATTTGTGAATGGGAATGAAATAGAAAATAATGGGTTGAAACTCGTAAAATCCTTTTCCGAATGACGAGCTCTAATCCGTAGCTCCGGAACCCGAGATTATCATTACGGCGATCGAGTGCGCAAATGCGACACCTAAATACAGTAGGCTTTGTTCGCGAAAATGCGATTCGCATTATTGGATTTCCGAGGGAAGATGTATTTTCATGGAGGACAAAAACAGAAAGAGAGTAGTCGGAGGCGGTGGTTTTCTTTCCGAGTTAAATGGGTTTCCGCTCGAGCGCGGGGCGCTGGGCCGCCAAAGTATGCAAAAGAAAAAAGGAGGAAAAAAGGAAAATGTGGGGGGGGGAGAGAGAGAGAGAGAGAGAAAGAAGCAAGCGAGCCCTTCCCTGAAATCGACTTACCGAGCTATTAGAATTCTTGGCCATGAATATCATGAGGGAGCGACTGCGACTGCAGAATGGCCTGAGCTCGGGATCTCGTCCTGGTCCGTCCACTGCGTCGACACCGCTGCTGTGACAAAGGGACAGAAAATAAACAAACATTTTAGAGACATGGCATTTGGTCGTATTGGCGGAGCTTCCAAACATCTATCCAAGGTTTCACTGTGCCTCGGAATCCTCGTTATTTACTCGTTACCTCTCGTTATTTTATGCGCTCGCATGACCAACATCCCTCCCTAACTAAGCACTTAGTCCCGGTATTCACTCCTCGGTTCACTCCTGAGAACTGGTGATGTAGAGGGTGCTAATGGATTCACGAGGATTAGGAAAGGCCAATTAAATTCATCTCCTCTGTTTCATTTGTTCTACGTAACAATCAAACCTCAATTATCGCTTGTCCCCCGAGGAGATTTTGATTTTTGATTCTGCCTGCCGATCGCTCTGGTTTAATCTTTAATTTTTCGAGTTTCTTCAGTGATCGTCTCGAATGATTGGTACTTTATTCAACTATTAATAAATAAAAACGTTTTCCCGGCATAATAAATGTTTTATGGAAAACGTAACAAATGATTTGGATTAATTGAGCAAAGTATGCCCCATTGAGTTAATCTTTATTGCTCGAACGAGAAAATCATACTTCTCTTTGTCAAAGCAATAATGAATAGTATCGTAAGAAACGATTAAGTGTAGCAAGAGACACTTTACTTTAATATAGTGGAAAAATCTTTTATGACCTTGCATTTTCTTAAATCAAGCTCATCAATATAGTTATAATTTTGTATTTTTCTTGTAAAGGTAATAGTTTTCCTTGGAAAAGCTCAGAAATATGCGTTTATCCACGTATATAACGAGGTCGTCGATTGAAAATTGTCTCCAAAAAGTCATAAAGATATTTCGTCTTTCAAATTCAAATTCAAGATGAAGGTTGGATTCATGAGTATTATTTCTTTAATAAGACTCTCATAATTTTATATTTTCAATATTTTATTTAATGATGATGATGATGAAAATGAAAAAATGAAACATTTATTCATCTAGAAGCATTAATTTATTATCTAATGAAGCATGTATCTCGACAATTTAGAGTTTAAGCGTAAAACAAACAACGGAAACAATAAATAAAGTATTAACATTTATTGGAAACAGATAATGGAAACAATATTTTCCCCTTTAAAAGTTTAAAGATAAATCATTTGCTGGTGCTGATGAAAAATCGAGTAAAAAAAAAGAATGGATCGACTACTAGAAATCGATTCGTGGAGGGGTCGGTTGGTTGTTCGGATGTTCGCCCACTCGTCACCCGGTGATCCCGGTGATCCCGTGATCCCGTGATCCCGTGATCCCGTCGCATATCTCATCGACTCACCTCGTGCGCAGCTCCTTCTGCTTTCGCTTGCAATGGATGTAGACGGAGATGAAGGTGATGACGGCGAGGAAAACCGCTATCGTGACGGCACCTGCAATACTGGCGGTCTCGAGCATGACGCGCTGTCGGGAAGCTGCAATACAAAAGCAACATGCGCCACTTTAATATCGTTTACGGGGGCGACTCGATACTCTCTCTGGGCGCGTTAATACCCTGGTATCTATTCAATGCGGGGAAGGCATTGCTAATCGTAATTTAGCCTTCGGCGCCGTTGATTTGACACGGGGCCCCCGACTGAATGCGAAAGGATACTTACGTAGGTAAGAGCCGTCGAGGTCCTTGAATTCGCATCTCTGGCCAATGTAGCCGTTGGCGCATCTGAGAATAAGAAACAGAGTAGGTGTTAGTCTGGAGGGGAGGCTAATTCGGCGCGGGAGGTGAGAAATGTCGGGATGAGATGACGGGGAGGACGGAGATAAGGTGCGAAGGAGCGAGAGCGACCGCGGAGGCCGTTTTTCCTTGTCAAGGTCGCGTGTTCCTTCTCATTCCGTTCGCTTCTCTCCCGCGAGCGAGGGAGATGCAAAGGGAAAGAGACCACCGCTATCGTGGCATGAGAATGGCGCCGAGCGATTATTCCCAGGAAGCGAGTAAGAAGGCGAAGGAGAAACGGCGAGAGAATATTTTTCATTTGTCAGCAGAGCCTCTCTCTTTGGGTGAGCCTTCGTCGTCAGAGCCGCTTCGCTCCTTCATCGACGTTTTTATTATGTGTACAAGTTTACACGTATACGTACACTCGCCTACGCCAACACCGACCTCGACCCCCGGCCCCGTGCACACACTAAGGAGTGCGAGTGCGGGTGTGCGAGTAAAGGTGTGCGTGTAAACGTGTGCGTGTAAACGTGACCAGTGCTCTCGAAAAGTTCACGGAATTTGGAATAACGAGAGTGAGGCAAGTACGGGGAGTGGGAGAGTGGAAAAGCTAGCAAGATAAAGGTATAATAGATAGGGAATAGGGACGTGTCTCGGCAACCGAGACTAGGATTAGCGGGAGCCTCGCTGTCGGAATTAGAGGAGAGCAGCGGCGCATTGCGCTCATTCTTACGGACGTTTGGCTTTCCGCCGAAGGAGCGCAGTGACCCCCACCCCACTTCGCCACGGAGAGGGCGAGAGAGAGAGAGGGAGGGAGGGAGGGATGGCTCGACAAAGCCGAGGCTCTAAGGTAACCAGCGTGGGAAAAGAGGAGGAGAGCCCAGGAAAGTCTTCGGCTTCGCTCTTTTTTGCTCCTCGTTCAGCCATCTCATTTTGGGGAGTCGCCGCCGCTGCCGTCGCCGCCGCCGCCGCCGCCGCCGCCGCCACAGCCACTGCTGCCTGTTAAATAATTATGCGACAAGCTCGTGGCCAGTGCGACGCTTATCTCCGCGGTTCTCGTCCTCCAGGAAGTCGGGGCAGGTTGGGAGGTGGGGTTATCAACGCAAACACTTACAGGCAGTTGTAGAGCAGCGAGTCGACGATCTTGACGGTGAAACACGTGGCCCCGTTGAGGCAGTACCACTCCGCGTAGTCCGGTGGACACGTGTACATATGGAATGTGATGTTGGGCCGCGGCGTCGGCGTCGGCGGCCTCGGCTTCGGCGTCGAGCGTGAAGAGCACGCATCTGGTGGAACCGAGAACACAGGAAAATACAATTACGTACTCTGACAAACATGTCCACGTGATTAACGTAAAGAAAAGAAAATTTTGTTGAGAGAGTAAAATAAACAAATGAAGGGAGTCGCCTCTCGCCCAGGACATTCACCCCCGGGAGACCCACCCACCCCGGTTGTCTCCTCACTACCCGGGCACCTGTTGCAAAGTCCCCTTCCAATTGACTTTTTTGTACTCCTCTCGACCTTTTATCCTCGAGGAGGGAAATTTCGTCGTGGCCCTCGAGCTCTCTCATTGAGTGTTACCGTCGATGGGAACCACTGCCACCGCAGACTGTCATTCTTGCGATTCCACTAGCTGTGAATTCCTGATTAGCCTTGGACAACAGTTTGCTACCGATTAACCACGCTGAGGAAATGCGTCGATTACTACAAAAGATAAGTTTTCTTTATCTTTGGCACGGTCGTTAAATTGCAAAGCCTTTACATGAATTGCACAACGGCTCAGCCTCCGATGGATGAGTGCATACAGCATTGGCTTATTATAGAAAAGCGTTACCGAGTCTCCAGGAGGATCGACAACGACATCCCGATCGCATCCTACTCCATCACTCAAGTCGTTGTTTTATCTGAAATTAAACATCATTGGTTGTTTTCCTTTGTAGCAGAGCGAGTACGTTGCCCCTACTAATGAACAAAGTTGTGAGCAGAGGCATAATCGCTGGTGGAGAACCGAAGCGAGTTGAATCGGACGGTTGATTGACGGGATACCGATGTCTCTGAAACTTCTTGGGGTGCGTTTTCTCGTCTCTCTATGTTCATGACGAGGACCTTGGGGTTGTCTCGCGACGTTAAATAAGTTTAAAAACAACAACATATGGACTTCCGAATCTGGGGGATGAAGATACGAATCTCCCGCGCTACTCTCTGGCGGATGCCAGTCCATCATTGGCTGGAGGGGAAGGGAAAAGGAAAAGGAGGAGAAGGAGCAGCCATTTAGGCGGAAATGCAGGAGTCTCCGAGGCAGCCTTTCCGAGGCGCCGGATAGCCGAGACTCTTCTTCCCCTGGTTGTGGGCGCGGACAGCTAAAAATACGGAGAGTAACGGAATGCGTTTGCATTGCATGCAGGGGCCAGGGTGTGTGCGTTTCATAAATCAGGGGGCGGGCGATTCGGCGACATAACCACATCGTGGCTCATGGGAACGACTGACCTGCCATGCCGAAAAGGCCGTAGGACAAGATGAGCAGGGTGGCCAGGTACGACGGCATGATAGTGCTCAGGGGTCGACGACGTTCGGGTGGCCTCCGTCTCAGTACGTCCCGATCGCCCGAGAGTGAGGTGGCGTGCCTCTGGGCCGTTTTCCCAGTGACCGCGGGTCGCCTCGTCGTTGCCCTCATCGTTGTCATCCGGTTGTGATTCGAGATCCCGCAGGAGGACTGAGGTGTTTGCTCCGGATGTGCGTCGTCTTTGTATTCGTCCTCGTTCGCGTCGTTTAGCCCGAGGAAGGCGCACGAGCAGGAGCTGCAACGACATCGACAACAATAGGGTCGGTCGTCGTCTTGATCTAAAGATGTCCGGTAGAGTTGCTCTTGTAGCTGTTGGTCCTGTTGTTGCTCGAGGTCCATGACTGCTGCTGCTGCTTGGTGGCCGGCTGCATCGCCAGCACCTGGCTCGGAGGAGACCAGGCAGTTCCTAAAGCGACGCACGTGCCGCCGTCTCCCTGAAACCAAACACCGAGCGCACGCGCCAGCTTTAGATGTGCGTGTCTAAGTATACGAGTATGAGTGACTGAGTGAGAGATGGAAAGTGGGAAGAATATACATGCGGTATGCGCGGACAGGACTACTCGAGAGA
This sequence comes from Eupristina koningsbergeri, assembly GCA_018907245.1. Classification (NCBI taxonomy): domain Eukaryota; kingdom Metazoa; phylum Arthropoda; class Insecta; order Hymenoptera; family Agaonidae; genus Eupristina; species Eupristina koningsbergeri. The sequence continues at coordinate 3,272,484 of JACCHV010002921.1, forward strand.
TAGAGATAGAAAGAAAGGGAGAGAGAGAGAGAGAGAGAGAGAGAGAGAGAGAGAGAGAGAGAGCGGGAGGGGAAAGGGAGAGGATGGATTGAATCCTGGCTGCTGCAGCGTCTGTCGGCAGGTGGGACGGATCGGGTCGCGACGGAGTAGAGGGTAGGGGAGAGACGCGCACACGCCTGCCACGCTTATACTACTTCTGTAGTCGACTAGGGAGCCGATGACTCCGAGTGGGTTTATCTTTCTCCGCTCGAGGATGGGGTGCGAGTGAGAGGTTGTCAGGAACATTAAGAGCGATGTGACGCAAGTTTCGAGGCTATTGGCAAGAGTGATTTTCATCAATTTCCAGTGTCAATAGCCTCAATCTAAATCAATTGTTCATGGCGGACGCCTGGCGCCGTCGCTGACTCAGGTGCTGTTGATTGCTGGCTGGACTGGTAGCTCGTGGGAAACAAGGGAAGAGAGGGAGGAAGAGAGAAAGAGAGAGAGAGAGAGAGAGAGAGAGAGAGAGAGAGAGAGGAGAGATTGCCGCCTACGCATTATTACTTAGACATCGCGAGTCGCGATGTCGAGGGAGGAAGAGTGTGAGTGATCATGTAAACATCTGGAGTTCGACTTTTCCCTCTCAAGCCGGAAACAAGTTTTCGGTCGCTTGGCTCCGCAGAAACCAAAGTTTCGCGGGCTTCGTCTTTTTTCCTCTTACGAGCCCACGCACACTTTGTTTTATCACCAGAGTAATTGGACGTTTCCCGCTTAAGTCAAGTCTGGTATGAAACTTGAATGAGGAGAACGAGCGAGCACCATGACGAAGCTGTTTCACGGGCCGAGGAATCGCACGGGAATTTCGTCGAACGCCTCCGCTCCTCGCGGGGAGTTAGTTGGTGCAGCTGCCCTCCGTCTCTAAACACGGAAATTCCTGCAAGGGTGTCGAGTCTGGGCACGAGGAGTTGATCCGCATTTCACCGTCCCAGCTGAAAGGTTCCTTCCAAAAAAGGAAGGCCCTGTCTACGCCGGATGCAGCCTCCCTCCGCTCTGACGTACTCGGCCTACTTGATATATACGCGCGCGTGGATAAAAGTTGGAGTGAGGAAGAGCAAAGAGAGGAGGACGAGGAGAGCAAGAGGAAAGGGCTAGGCATCGGGGTCGACTCGGACTAGCGCGTGCGAGGAAGTCCAGGTACGCAAGGGCGCGCAGGGGCAGCTGCAAATTCGTGTTTCTACTCGCGTTCGAGGAGACGCTCCCTGCTTTTTCTCTCGACCCTTTTTATTTTTCAAGAGGATTCCACCCTTATCATCTCCTCGTTTAAAAGATGGATCTTGATGCGGAAAACGATCGGCCCATTCGAGGATGAAGTATGCGACACGTCGTAATCGCATTGGTCAGCTGCTTGTTGCTGTTAATCTCTATTTTTTACAATTAAATTGGCTCATTGGTTATTGCCAAGTAAAACTTGATTGTCAGAGTTTTTCATTCTACTCTCCGTTCGATCTTTTATCATTCATTGCTTAACGAGACTTATTGTTTTAACCTTTTAATTTATTTGATGTTTATTTGAAATTGAAATTGCGTTTAACCGAATATGCAAACATTTTATAGACGAGTAAATTATTTGTATTTCAAGTACTTGGGCACTCATTTTAATCATGCTCCTTGACTGTATAATTTAAAACATTGTTGGATCAATTTCATGCCGATTAAATTACATGTACTACTTAAAAAAAGTCACTTGGTGCGTTTAAAACGCGATGCCTGTAGAATTGGCAACCCCTGAGCATTCATTTATTTTTAATGTGAAAAATGACACGAGTCATTAAGGGCTGCTTATGTTACATCTACTCGCTACCAACCCCAAAACATAGAATTTATACCCAATTAATTTTATATTGATAAAAACCTTAAATTATACCAAAGTATCCGATTATATGACATATGAATATTTAAGTTAAACTGCCTAATTATCCATAAAATGCATAATTTATATCAAAGAGATTAGTGTAAAGTTTTTTTTATCGCAAGAACAATATGTAACATGTATATTAAGAAAAATGAAGCCTAATGATCCATTTATTCATTCCTGTAATACTGTTTATCGCTCAATTACATACGTACGAGGAGCCTTCAAATCGAAAAAATAAATGTTCGCTGATATAGTAAATAACGGTTGAATATGACTAAACTTAACCTTAAGCATAACAAGACCGACCTATGTACCTTATTAATTAATAAAGAAATTTAATGAAGAATCACATCGGAAGGACATTAATTCAGTTATAATAAAGGAATTGTGTTGTTCTCAAAAGAGGCTCTGTTCAATATGAATGTCCTCGTCTATCTTATTTTGCCTCGCACTCAATGGTTCATTTATGTGACCGCGAGAAGCTGTGGCATTGGAGCGCCTTCGCCCCATTTAAATATCGCAAAATGATAAAAAACATGTACTGGGAGAATATATAAAGTGAAAGTTTTCGTCAACTCGAATGTGATGTTAAGGAGAAGACGCACGAGAGAATAAGTTTTCTCTCTTTTTTCGTTTTTTTGGAAAAATCATTAGGGAAACCTCAAATGACAGGTTGTACAATGCACGTGCATCCTCGGTGAAATCAGAAATCAAGGGAGTTCATAAAAAGTAAATGGGCCTCGAGAGAGGAAGGCTGCGTAAAATTTGTCCATTTGCCAAGTGAGAACGATTCGAGGTTTTACGAAGCGTCGAAGGAAACACGAACGAATATTGCATGAGCATTTGCGTGAGTTCGGTTAAACTAGATCAAGAGGCTTTTCATACTTACTCAAGAATCTTTTCGAAAAAGGAGTCGAGGAAAGTTGAAGGAGCTCAACGAGTTGAGTGAAAAGCGGACCGAACCGCTCAGCCTCGCGTCAATTGCGATCGATGTCTTGGAACCAAGAGGACACTAGACTCGGGGGAACGAGGTAATAGAACGGGGAGGATCCGCAAATGGGGTGAGGTGTTTTGCGATCGGCCGAGAGAGACCCTTTCTCTTCCTCCTCATTCCACTTCCTCGGGACTAGGAGCGACATGTGCGGCTCGTCTCGTGCATTATTACAGGCGCGAGGCCTGCGACTCGAGCTAGAAAAAGAAGCTAGTCTCTCGGATGATTGATTAGAAAGCAAGGGGTGGAGTAAGAATAAGGGGGTTGGGATTGGGGTTGCTCTTGTCTTAGACATTGTCGAGCAATGTGGGCCGGCAAGTGATCTTGGTTGTCGTGCAATTTTAAATTGTTTTGAGAGGAAGGCGCGCACGCCGATGCGTGGGCGTGCGGAAGGAATGGAGGGAGGGAGAGCGCGCAAGAGGGGGAGAGTCGTCTTGTGGTGCGGCGAGGAAGCAGCCGAGGAGGAACCCGAGCGAGACCAAAAAAGCGGGATCACACATGTCGCACTCGCGCGCGCTTCCACGGCAGCTGCGCGCTCCCGTGTGCACCAGAGTCGGAGTCGGAGCCCAGGCATAAACGCCATTATGCGCGGACGCACGCGCTCATACCTGTTTTCGCTTTTTGCGAAGCTAGACTCGGCTACCGACTCTGCCCACACCACCAGGAGCATAACCTGGGTGTGCGGCCTGGCGCGTACCAGCCGGAGGAGGGCTTCGCTGCGCCGAGCAGCTGCGCTCCCCCGTCTCCCTCGCTCTCTTGGGCTCTTGTTGTGAAACGAGGGTGTTGCATAGCCCAGGAGAAACGCCAACGCCCGAGTCTGAATCACTGGGCCGCGCTATCTTATCAGAATGACGCGGAGGACGTCGTCTCGGTGAATCTCGAGGATAAGCCAGTCAAGGGGGCTCCGGGCTCGCGTACTCCCTCATCACCTGTCGACGTGTCATTCGCTCTGTGTTGCATTGTTTTTCATTCCATCCCGCCTCTAGGGAAAAATCGAAAATCGCGGGGATATTATAATGTCAAGGAATTCGAGATCTTTCATCCGCGAGCTCTTTTCTCTCGGCGGACGTAGTCCGAGAATTCCGAGGTCCTATTGAGGCGGAATCCGGGAAGAGTTTTAAAAGATATGGTGTGCCGGGAGATTAGGCCGAGTAGTTGCGGTGGTCGTCGGAGAGGATAATCCCATTGCGGTTCGCCCGCACCCGCACCCGCACTGGGCACAATGATGCGATTAAAAGCACGGCAAAACTCCTGCTGCCAACTCCGTGTGTCAGCGGCAGAAGCTCATGCACGCGCGCTGAGTCTTTCCATTTCTATGAGGAGGTGGAGGGCTGGTTGGGGGGGGGGGTGGTTCATTTCTAGGCTTCGGTTCAATTATTCTCGATTCTATCGTTTTTTCTTCTTATTCCTTATTTTCCCTTATTCTTTCCCCTTTATTGAGAGCTTTCCCTCCTCGTTGGGTTGCCGAGTGATCGCCAGCATCCTGGACGAAAGAAGCCGCCACGTGACCGAGACGGGGGTGCAATTTCCGCCCCAGCTATCAGGATTCCGGTCCGATGCATATCAAAAAACGGTTCTTCGGTGACGGTTGGCTCTCTTTCGATATTTACTTAATGCTGGTGACCAGACCAGATCCTCGCTCGCTTTACCAGTGAAAACGGCCCGTTCCGCTTTGATGCAGGACATTGTAGGTCGCAGCTCCCGAGGAGTCCGCGTCATTTCAAATTGCTTTTCTCTAATGAAATTCTCTTACTTCATTGCGCGGATTGAGATGGGCTTTTTGAATTAATATTATTTCTTTATAGCAGGAGTATTGCATTGAGTTCGACAATGAGGTCGTTCGAGAGGAAAATGCTTTTACGAAAAATGAATCATTTGTCCGAATGCGATCACCAATAGGACTGGTGCTCCAGGTGTCTCTGATTCAGTCTCTGTATTAGTTTTGCACTTAATGTAAAAGTAAGACTACCTGCTTATCCAATAATGTATAATCCGACTTGAAGCAGCTGTAATAGGAATATAGTGTTGGTGCCTGCGGCTATTACTGCCATTTTTACTATTGCCGTTGTTGTCCTCTTGCATTCGGTAAACTATTTAGGGAAGCTGTTAAGCTTTTGAGTAAAATTTAGAACTAATCATTGTTGTGCACAATGTCGAATGACGTGCTATATTTCTCTTAGTCTGAAAGGAGAGAGACAGCACTTATTAAAATTTTACAATAAAAAATTGCTTTACTTAGCGGGCAAATCTACACTTTTTGATAAATGCCTTAAATTTATTGGTCACATTTTCCAACTTTTCGTTTTTATTAAAAAAAATGCACTCTTGGAGTTAATAATGATGGCGAAATAATTTCACTAATAAATAAACATGAAATTGGGTATGAGAAAACAATGCACTTAATAATTGAGAAGTAAAATCGATTTACTTGAGAAAATGATTAATTAATGTAATGTTGATTAAATTTCGAGGCAAATCGACATGGAACAACATTGTATTTAACAAGTGAATATTTGAAACAAGCCATTTGATCGTGCGAGTATCATTTTACGTCATTTTGCAATTTCCACAAGCCGATGATACGATGGTATTACCAGTCGAGAAAATACCGATTGCACGAGTATCCATAAATTTATAAATTTTAGAAAATGATCACAATAATTGGGCGAGTAACATCTGACTTGTTGATTAAACGGGTAGTCAGACAACCCCGATACTAAAGTTCATCTGAAATTCATTCCAAAGAGCAGGTACGAAGAAATATCCCTGGAAAAATTAATTTTATAAAGTTGGTATTAAATTTAGTTGTACTCGTAATCGCAAGTGCGAGCGTGCAACGCATTTTGAAATTCCAAGATATGAATTACGCATCCGGTAAGTTGGATTGCGCAAGTCCCTCGCATACATACCTCATCGAGGAAACATTGAATCAGAGCTAACAACGCGGGTACTTAGCGTTTTCTCCTTTTTATAGCGGGACACTATTGATCCTTGAAGTTGCGAGACAAGACTCGAAAACGCAATTGCAAAAAAATATATATCAGTTGCGAGAAGTTGGAGCTCGAGGCAATAAAGGCCGTCTTCATTTTCAAGAAAATCAATAAGTTTCTGGGCGCCTCGCCCTTGCAGTGTCCTCATTCATCTTTTATTTAAATTAAACATTTTTACTTTTCAACAAATAAACAAACGTATATTGTGGGCTAGCAAAAACTAAGGGGTATTAAACAATAATCGAGTTTTTTTTTATAAAAAAACCCCTTAATCTTGTCGTGGAAAATGTTCAAGGAGAGAGATAAAATGCTCGTCGGTAGAGTTTGAGTCTCGGACGCAGTTGTAAATGCGCCTTTAAATGCAGAGGAAGTCCTTTGGACAAAAGCTGCGGTTGATTGGGAATATTGGAATAACCGGCGCACGGAACTAACAGTGCAAAAGTGACGGTGGTAGTTTGCAGGAAAATTTGGCAGTGCCGAGTCTTTCGAATGCTGATTCGCCCGGCCAATAACCGATGGATGAATCGCGCCGGGCATAAAAAGCCTCTTTCTCCTGTTCGTCCTTTTTGGCGGAGCCGGCACGCGTACGCGGTCACGTGCACCAGGAGTAAGAGTACGAGGGTGAGGCGGGGAAGGGGGGGTGAAGGTCCGGCCCGACTCCTGCATAAAGGCCGTTTCGCGTGCGCAAGAGGGAAGGAGAGCTCGTGCCTCGAGTAACAGTCGCGTTTCCTAGAACCAACGGCACCGAACGCAAGAAATTAGACAGTAAGAGGCCCGGGCGCGTGGCATCTGTCCCGCCGTGTTCCGAGCACGCCGAACCTCTTCTTCTGGCGTCTTCCGTGGCTTGCTAGGAACGCGAGCCGAGGAAACCGCAAAGCGAGCGCTTGACAATGCTGGGGCACCAACCAACTGGGAGAGGAGGTGGAGAGGCTGCAGCAGCCGTCCGCTCACATCGGATAATTATCGCGCGCGTGGCGGCGGTGTTAACGGGGGACGGGGCAGGTCGCCCCTGAGCCGAAAACCGATACATAATCGCTGAGAAGGTGAGCTCCTCTGACCGGGGACCATCTGGGCGCATGTGGCGCGTGCACTCGATGATGATGACGGCGATAGTTCGTCGTCGGAGGCCCCGGGGCACACGATACCTGCCCGGGCTGTTGGCCACTTGGGCACGAGCTCCGGCCAACTTGTCGCTTCCTTCTCCACTTTAATCAAGCGTATAATGTATAGGAAGCACTAGAGGCGAGAGCGCCGAGCCGAATTACCGCCGGGGTGCGTAGCCTACCTCCCTTGTTCCTCACCCCCCCTTGCATCGGGACTTTTGACGAGATGATCTGGCTAATTAACTGGCAACCCAATACAGCTTAGCCGGAACTGCTTCTGCTCTTCTTGACACCCTCGCGGTGTCAGTCCCCGGAAACGTCGCTCTCTCTCTCTCTCTCTCTCTCTCTCTCTGTCTCTCTCTCTTTCTCTCTCCGGAACTCGCATGTGACAATGTCCGAGTCAATCGATGTGGACCCACAATCGAATCTACTCCCGAATAATCCCGAGGAGACTTTGTGTAGGAAAAGGAAAGTTCCGATGTCTCAACATACATCGTGGAAGAACTTTTCCGTGGCTTTTGTAATGGATCTTCTCGGTACTGTTATTACAGAGTCTAATTTTCTGGCTTCCACCAAATTCTCATTCTTCGAGGGACAATAAAGATCATTGTTTTGACGAACCAAACCGGAACAAGTTAATACTCCGAGATTCGCTGATTTCTGCAGCAAACCGCGAATAAAACAAGGAATTCCCGATCTCCGTGGCGATTAGTTCCCAATTTTTGCTCATTGCACGCACTAATACGGGTACCACCGAAGTCTTCAAGTACACCCCGGTAATCCATGATTTAAGAGGATGCGTAAGGAATTTTATAATCAAGTTGTGAACCATGTTTGCGAATCTTATTAGCCCTGACGCGAATTCTCTTTTATTGTAAATCGATGACAAAGGTGAATAGTTGTAAAGCAGCTCGATTAGGACGTGCTCTTTGAAAGAGAAGCTTGTTAAAATCAATAAAATACCTTTCCCCCCTAGGGCACAGGAAGCAACGAAGGAAGGAAGGGAGGGAAGAGGAGGAGGAGGAGAAGGAGGGAGCCGAGTTCCGCGTGTAATCCTCGTGAGGAATTTCGCCGTAAATTCAACATAACTCGGAGGAAAAAAGAAACAGTCGACACACAACAATTCATATCTCCGTAACCCGGATAAATAATTGCAATAATACGCATACTCGGCTTTAATTTGGCGTGTAGCATACGGGTGCGACCTTCCCCAGGCGCACGTAGGGATGGCTGAAAAGTTATGCTTTGAAAGGAGCTAATCGCCGTAGGTTTTTGCTTTTGCCGCTCGGCTCCGCTCCGCATTCAGAAGCACGTCGAGGAGGGTAAAGCGAGGACGAGAGTGAGAGACGGAGAAAAGCACACGCCTCGCAGGATTATTCCGTTCGATTTGGTCGGGAGAGACAGGCGGAGGAAGAGAAAGCGAGAGTGAAAAAGAATGCCCGTGCGTATGTTGGAAAACGGTCCTTTTGACGCCGCTTGTAAACGGCCCCACAGCCTCCGCCGCTTTCTCGGTCCGTGGGATGGGAGAGAGAAACAGAGCCAAACGAGCGGGGCGCACTCCCCCCCTTCCCCTCTGGCCCCTTGTATCCTGATCGTTTGGCTCTCCCTTCCCCCGCCGGTCTCCTTTGCCGAATCGATTGCCGAGCGTCGAGCCGAGCCGAGCCACACACGTATCACAACCTCCGACCGCTTCTTTTAATGTCCCGCTCTGTATTCTCCCGTCGCTATCGCTTCTCTCTCACTTTCTTTTTCTCTCGCGGTCACTACAATTTCGATTCCCGGTAATTCCTACGGAAATGCGTTCCAATAGCATTTTCGAAAACAAAGCGCGATCGGTCAAATTAAAACCAAATCCCGCTCCCTCGTGAATGGATGCGCGATCAATGCATCAATTGTACTGCACGAATTGCCATTGTCCAGGTGACAGGTGACCCATTTCCATGTGTGCCGACTCCGATGCGATACACCCTCGAGAACTCCCCTACCCCCGCGCACTGTAACGAATTGCCGCAGTCACGATTTGTGCACATACGTATGAATTTATTCACGAAACCATGCGAATTACAAATTACAATGAGAACCAAATTTCAAGTTGAAGGTGCTTGTATTCGAGATAAATGCAATGCACGTCGCAACACCAATTTCGTCTTTCACAGTTTTTGCATCGAGAGTTGTACGTTATTCCCCAATGAATTATTTTAAAATTCCGTTTTTTAATGTTTGAAAAGTGATTTGATATCAAAGATACATTTTCAGTTTATATGCAAAATGAGGTGTAAATAAAAAAAAAAAAAAAATACTATGATTTTTTCAAGAAAGTTGTGTGCGATATTCAAGCGTGTTAAACATTTACAAATACTCAGCCAAGTTTATTATTTACTGTGCGCTGAAAGACCTAAATATATTTTATCAAAAAGTTCAACACAATCTTCAATTTGGGTTACGAGCAACAATAGCAAAATCTAGTGAAATGAAAGACGATACATCGCATCGCATCACTTTCTTAGTCTTGTCAATACAATGAATTTATGTTGTCGTCGTTCCTCGATCTCTTGAGAATTTTCTTGAAAAGTGTCAATGATTCATGTGAAAAAGAGCTCGCGATGCATGGCAACTCTATCAAAAGCTCCACTAAAGCGTAACCTCATTTTCAATTTCATGATCATGTCGAGCAATGAAGAAATAAAAAAAAGAAGACGAACTACTAAACCCACACTGGGTGGACGGGATGGTGAGCTTCCATCGTGGTGTATAAGATCACGATAACATTGCGAGAGCAATTACCGTCGAGTAAATTATCGAGTGGAGTGGACGTGGAGGGGGGGTGAAGAGAGAGGATTTTGAAAGGAGCGGAGGTCTGTGTGTCTCGGGTACTCTAACCCTCTCCACTCTTAGTTCGAGTGGAAAGTGTCGTTTTGGGGGTTGGATGGAGTACGACTAGGATCGATCCATCGCCGAGCGTGGCCAATTCCAAATGGAAATAGATACGGAAGCCGGAGGAATGTCGGAATTTTGTGGCCGCGTGACGTCGCGGGACTCCGGTTGTCTCCACGTCGCGCCTCCACGGGGGCCGCGCAAAATTTTACAGAGCCCGGGTGTTGTGTTACACGGACACTCTTGGGTGTCCCCCATCCAGGCACGTATCCCGGTGATTCGATAGTTCTCCTCGTGAGTGAGCCCTTCTCCACCTTTCCGCCACGTTCTCTCTCCACTTCTACAGGGCGGAAGCGCTTCTCGATTCTCAATAGAATCGCCGCTTCCTCGCGGGAGATCGCGATCTACGTGCAGAGCATTGTTGCCCAGGATCTCCACAGATCGTTTCAGTGCGCGCTTGGGGTGCAACCTCCCTCCTGCTCCACTCCCCGACCTTTCTCTCGGCCCTATTCATTTTTTCTCATTTCTTTCGCCTTACATCAATTTGACGCCAATGACTATTTCCATCCAAAATACTTTTATCTTAGGCCACCTTTGTTGGCTCCCACCTCAATTTTTCTAATTTTTACTAAAAGTATTATATTGATTTCCTTTATTTTTTTTACTTGTTACTTTTGTCTATTGTCAAAACTCGTATTAGCCAAGCTCGCTTGAGTTGCAATAGAGAGAGAGGGAGGAGGGAGAGAGAGAGGGACAGACAGAGAGCCTTGCGACTGTAGGTAAGAGGCTCTTTTCATTCAAAGGTTGCAAAGTAACAATCATTGAAAGAAAGGGAAACACCTGAGGCTAAATCATTAAATCATTGAATGATTAAATTACAGTCAAATTGTCAATATTCAATTTCATAGTTTTAAAAATCGTATTGATGCTCCATGATTTCTTTCTAATCTCCTAATCTCCTAATTTAACAAAAAATTGTATTGAGGTCACATTTGTAATAATTTATAACCCAGCATTAATATACCACAGCTAATTAGGTTTCATTTGTTAATTTATTTTTTTATATTGTACGACGTGGTAATGAATTTTCAGACGTTCTCATGTTCGTCCTTTACCCCGACGAAATTTGCAACCTTTGCGGCGCGTCTATTTGAGAAAAATCGATGCGACTTGGAATTAAAAATACATTTAAGCGTAACATAACTATTTGTTTATCCGAAGCGAATAAAACGAAGTGTACACGAAAAAAAGCATTGGATAAACATTTATTTGTCGCATTCAAAACCATTTTTAATAAAAATTATTGAAATTCAATCCAATTAAAGCCGATAAATGCGAAATAGAAAATAAGAAGGAAGAAAACTGGTAATTGTATCGTAGGAAGCAAGCGGGTGGGTACAATGGAGGCTTCAAGAAATCGTAAACTAAATATAAATATAAATAAAGAAATAATTTGGAGTCGACAGGAACCGCAAGCTTTAATAAGTAGTTGCACATTTTGTTCAAATCAAGTCCTGGGCTCATCAGCACCATCATCCGAAGAACTTGAGTTATCCATTAAATATTTCTGCGAGGCTGAGTAGAAGCAATCAGTCGCCGGACTGCGACCTCTAACGAGATTTCCAAAGATCCTGAGCTCCAGTGGCGGCGGTCCTTACCCAAGAACTCATAAACTTTGACACGTAATTAACATTTCAACGCGGATCACCCGACCACCGTTTCAGTCTACAATATCCATCCTTTGAAAAAAAAAACCAGAGCACAAAAAATGGGGAAAGGGGGGGGGGAAGAGCCTGGCCCTGTGCGTATCCTCCAGGAAGGAAGGAAGGGCCAAGAGTTAGAGGCAGTGGGTGGGGTGCGGCAGCAGCGGTGGTCGTTTCCTCGTGAAACACCTGGCTTTTCTCGTCCCGTCCTGCTCTTTTGTCCGCCTACCTCATGACTGACTCCCTCCTCTCTCATCTCATCGGCCGCCGCCGCCACCGTCACCGCCTTTTCGCTCTCACTCCCCCTCAACATATTGTGTGTCCGTGACGCGCGCTTGCTCGCCTTCTATCCTTGTCAGCGTCGTTTGTCTTCCTCTCGTTTCTCTGGGCAACGCGCGCCGCAGAACGTCCTCATTAACCTCCCGCCCGCCTGCCCCTGCGGCCTCGCACCATCCTTCCTCGACGGCTGGCTTTCGGTGACTCGGTGACGGCGAGCTCCTTTGCCGTTGCCACGTCTTTATAATCCCATGAACGAGCAAATCGAGAGAGAGAGAGAGAGAGAGAGCGAAAGACCGATGGCAAAGGACTCGGACCGCACACCGAGACAAAGTGGTTATGTAGTTAGGAGCGAGCTACCCCTCCCAGAAAACTGCGTGTCGGCCGATTGACAAAAAATGAAGAAATCGAGAAAGAGCCACACACGCACACACACACGATAACTGGCAAATTGGTTGGCAATGAAGTAGTCGGTGTTCGCTCAAGGAATAGCGCTGTCGTCTCCGCCATCGTCGATGTAGCGAGGAGCGGTTGCGGGCATCTTTGTCTTATACTCCTTTTTAGCTTTGCCCAATTTCGAGTTTGGCTTGAAGTTTGAGTGATTCCGGTCTCGGGGAACCCAGACTTTCGTGAGTTCCGTGTCTCCGTTTCCATCTAAGGAGCCGCCCGGACTTGATTCGGCTCTAGCCATCAGGCACCGAGTGACCCTTTACCCCAAACGAACCGTAGTCCGTCTCCCGTATCTCTTTTGTTAGCATCGACTTCCACGAGTTGATAAGCAGCCGCGATGCGTTAGTCAAGGCGTAATAATAATAATAATAATAATAATAATAATAATAATAATAATAATAATGAAATACATCGTGAAGAAAATAAGCAAATGATCACCGGCCACTTTGATCAGTTTCGGCGACAGAGATGGCCGCTCTCGCCCTCGTCGTGGAGTTCGCTCCACCACCTCGGTGGCTTTTACGGGGCGAGGGCTTCAGGCGGGCGCATCACAGCTCCTCGTAAATCATCTGGGAGCCAGCGGTTCCTATCTCCATCGGTAACAGGAACCCAACCAGAAAAAAAGGGAACATAAAAAATGTGGCTCTCGCGTGTTGACAAAATAAGTGAATACACCTAGTGGGAGCTCGATTTTTCACCCTGGCACGAGCGCCTACCCTATTATCGCTCCTAAAAATCTATCCTCTCCGGATTTCCCCGTAGAAGCGCCGACCTCCACCTTCCCCAGTCTTCTTTCAATTAACGCAATTGCGCCTCGATAAATACCAAATTGCTTCGAGCACTCTTATCTCTCTCGATCGGCGTTTTGGCTTCACTCTTCTTGCTTTCTTTACACGTCGGAAGAAAACGTCTCGGCGCGTTAACGAGCTTTTTCGACGGCCACCTACTCGTTTTAACAAGTTCAGCTCTATTTCATCATTTTTTCTTTTCGCATCAACGTAATATTAATACGGATAATACATGTTATGGCATTAATGGGTATTATTGGTAGCATGACTCTCTTAGTTGAAAAGCCATGCGCGATAACATCGCGATACGATAATACATTTAAAGTTTTGGAATACATGGAGGCTTTTTGTGCACTCGCACAAAAACACTCCGTCTTTATTTTCCTTTATTTTTTTTATTTCTAATTTTTGCTGACACTGGTATCCAGAAACAGAGTCATTCTCGTCGTTTCTCCATTCATATTTGACAATAATTCGTGTAAGCTATATTGGCTTTAAATTTTCGACTGAGATGGATGTTACGTGAGGGAAACTGCTCTTAAAGGATCAAGCGTGAAATTCCGTGTAAAGATGAGTCGGTTGTGCTTCTGAATCTTGGTAGCAAAGTCACAAGATTTTAGCGTGAAATTTAAGTGAATTTCTGAACTGTCTGACTCGGAGACCCCTCCTTCTAGAGTTTACTCGGAGCCCGTTGTAAATTTTTAGGACAAAAACCAGTGTCTCACAATTATCTGTAAATTTCACAGTGGCTTTCTGTCGATGAGAGAGTGCATTTTCACAAATCTCCTTTGTGAACCAATGAGTATACATGTCAATTGGCTGACAAAATACTTTTAAACCATCTAAATTCATTTAAAGACTTCCTAAATTTACCAAATAATACAATGTATTACCAAACTGACCAATCTTTTTCTATTCATATTCATTTAACTTTATGTACAATTGTAGGATATGCGTTTTATCAAGTGACTAAGTTAAAAAAAATTTTCCCTTGGTTCACATGGTCAACTAAGCGATAACTAGTATTTTATTAATTGCTATTTAAAATCGCTTTATTTAAATTATAATTTAACTATTCGGTATTTAATTCATGTGTTGTTTTTTCTAGCATTTCTTCAACAACTGCGAATATTAGGTAAAAATTTAATTTGCGATTTTCATTACTTATAATAATATTTATTAACTTATATTTATTAATAAAGAATACATATAAAAGATTTACGAATAGACCATTAAAATTAATTAACTAATTAATTTTATTTATTTAGAATCTTTGTATCATTAGTTTGCTATTAAAATTTCTTTTATCTTATTTTATTCACCTTGAGAGATTACTGTTTCTATTTCCTACATTTTCTAAAAGGCAAGGACCGTGTATAACTTTAAAAATATATTAATCTAAAAAAGAAATTTCAAGATTTATTAATATGTATAATGGGATATTAAAGCATCCAAGGAATGGTTTATTTTGTCTCTCTCATTCTCGATATACGGTACATTTCCAATTAAAGAAAGGTTAGTCATTTACTTAAGAATGTATTTTAATAACTAATAAAAAATATAATTTTCAGAGATGAAAAATTGGAAAATTTTAGATATATTTCTTGAAGGATTAATGTTTAAATTTTGATAATGCTGGTGTTGTGTTACAAAAGAAATTATTGTAAAAATACTGTGTGGAGACGACAGAATTGTTCGATTAGATTTCATGTAACTTAATGAAATTTCACAGTAAAAGATGAAAAAGAGATGATAAACATTAAAAAAACATTTTATGAATATAAAAAAATGGTAGTATATTTAGCATTATTATGTATTTTGATATACTCAATAATAGATTGTTTCTTTTAATATTACTCGAGTATTAAGTGATCATAATTTCATTTGTGTCGTGTAAAATAAAATTTTTTCAACCAGAATATCCAATTATAGTAAGCTAGGAATGACAATGTCAACGAATCTTGATAAAAATCAGGCTTTTTAGGTTTTTTAATTTTACCTCGCGTATATTTATTTCCTAGAAAATTTATATTACGTCGAAAGCTCAAATGCATAACTTATGGCAGTTGCATGGGTGCTTTTTCCTTTTTTCTTCCTTTTTTGTCTCATTTCTTTTTATAAATCTTGCAAAGAATGTCTAACGGATCATTTGAATGTTTAAAATTGATAGTCACTCCTAACTTTCAGAGAATTCATTGGTTCATTCGTGTCGTAGGTGGCAACGTTCTGCATACCAATTGATGCCGCCATAAGGTGAAGAAAATTTAATATACATATATTTTGCTCACGAACAACAAAACATTGTTGTATGATCGTAAAATATCCCTGGGATCAGACACTTTCTCCAAGGTAAAAGGGAAAATGTGGGGAGTTGTTTCTCTCGAGCATGGAAAAAAGAAAAGGACCGAGCCCACGGAGGAAGAGGAAAAATGCCGGATTATATTTGTCATCGAGTTCCGTCGATCGATATCAGTTGCGTTCGTGTGGACGTCGAGTAAGAGAGAGAGAGAGAGAGAGAGAGAGAGAGAGAGAGAGAGAGAGAGAGAGAGAGAGAGAGAGAGAGGGAGTCTGTGTGTACAAGGGTGGATCGTGGCTTAGCGAGTATAGGCGAGGCGGTGCGAGGGGCTTCCACCTCCTTCCATCCCCCTTTCTCTACCCTCTCTCTGGCAATTTCTGCAAACTTAATTCATGAAGCTGACACGTCACCTCTCTATTCAAAGCCCAAACACCGGACGTTTTACGTCCATCCCACCGTCGCACTTCCCTGTTGCGCGAGATTTTAGCCAATGCGTTTGCAATTAATGGGTACCGATGCTCGTCCGCTACGTTGAGTCGATACGTATCAGACTAAGTTTTCGGGGAAGAGTTGTGCTTCGTCAGAAATGTATTATTCGGTGGTGACGTCACTTAATCTTGTTTCCTCCTTTTCCGAATGGACTTTGCGAGATTCGCTGGTATACAAGGCTCTCGCTTTGGGTCAGGGATGTGATTTAGGAAACGGAGATATGTGTCTTGAGGAATAGGAGGGGAATGGAAGCTGAAAGGACATAACCAGTGGCTTAATTGCAGTATGGTCGGTAATTATAATCGTGTCATAGTGAATTAGAGAGGGAGATTATTGAGATTAACAAAAAATGCAAATCTCCTCGAACGAATGGGTGGACGCCGTCTCCTTCACAAATGGGGAAATCGAGAATCTGAGTCGACCAGCATACTGTGCGACCAAGTTTCATGGGATATTTATGAAGGAAATGAGGGCGCGATTTTTCATAAAGTCTTACAAGGAGTAGTGGGTTGCCGTCTAGCACACCCACCCCTCTCAAATGAAATTTTAAGACGATTTTACAATGTTGTTCCTCCCGTTAAGTAGCTATTTGGGTGCAAAGACTTACCTCTTGTCATTCGAGCCCAATTATTCTGACCATGAATTACTCCTTACTATCCTTAACTTAAAAAATAAGAAAATAAGAAACATCAAGGAGAGAAATTTGAAAGATTTGAAGGTGAAGTTAAAAAATAAAGATTTTCTGTTATTTGATGCGATTTTGAGTAAAGCAGGACATCAATGGGAAGAGGAACTTGGAGCTTGTTCACTGGCGCTGGTGAAATCGAAGAAATAATTCTAAACTTCGAATCCGAAAGAAATCCTGGTGCTCAAAGCATAAAGACCCGTGGTTTAACAACACAAGAGCATCGCGTCATTATAACATTTGACGACAGGTTCAAGAAAGCGAGATAGAGCTCGAATGGCGAATAATGAGACTCGTAAATTGGAACGAGGAAGGATGTTACTTTCGTACGCGCACTCTCGTAACGTGTAAAATTGTCAATTACATCTAGTGGAGCGACAATTGCGAGGTTGTGAGTAGCAAATTGTAGTTGAGATAATTTGTGTCTGAGAAGTTACAATTAAGAAAATCCTAGTGGCAGCCAAACTACGCGTTTCTTTTGACGTATGACTTGCAGCGAATTCTAGCTGAAGTACGATTGCTCGCGCGTGACACGCGAATACTCCATTTTCTAATTCTATTTTTTTTTTTTTTTTTTTTGTTGCTGACGATGCTTTTTCTGGCTACCAGCACAAGGAGATGGACAATTAACACATTACTCAACACACACTGCTCAACCGAAAATTGTCCCACCACTTCTTTGCCTTTTCACGTCAATTTTTCATTTTTCAGCTATCAGCATGAGGCAGCAGGGATAAGTCATAATGATCACAATAATCCAGGTAATTGTTCCTCGGGTAGCGTCTGGAGTCTCGCGCCTCGCAACCGAGCTCAGTAGTTACGCATCGGCCCGGTTCATTAAAGGCGTTAAATTTAGAAGTCGGTGTCGGTGTCGGTGTCGGTGTCGGTGTCGGTGTCGGTGGCGGTGGCAGTGACGGTGTCGGTGACTGTGACGGTCTCGGTGTCGGTGTTACTGCCGGTGCCCGACAACGTGCCTTTTTGAAATGCCGACTCACTCACTCTATTAAAATTTGCCGAATTCTCATAGCTACGAAAGTGAAATGCCAGACTCGCAGACAAACGCCCCGGGGAGGTGGTCTGGCCTCCATCTCCATCTCTATCTCCCTGGAGGGAAATGTCGCACCGGACGTGCTCCTAAATTCGCCCGACTGCTTTGTCGAGGAAAGGAATTGAAGACCCAAAGCAATTAAACGCTTTTAAAAGTTAACTTCGAAAGAATTTCCCCGTGGGACGGACGGAGGGTCTCGTTCGATGCTTCCTTCAGATGTGCTTCGTCGGAAGATTCCATGTCTCATCGCGCGAGCGAACAAAAGTACTCAAAGCGCATTAATAAGCCGCTCGCGGTTGAGCTTTAAATTGACGTCTGCATTACCCGCAACTGCTCTCCTGCCTCGATTATCTTGCGAGTTGAAAATAGAGTTGGTTGATTGGTCTAATGCATAAAGACCACGCGTAAACTCATCGGCAGTTCAATAGGATAAATGCGAGTATCGGACACTGCGTTCGGGAAACTGCAGCCGACATTTTAATTTTCTTCCGCTGCTTTCGTCCTTGTGGCGAATCCGCGTGTCCAATTCATCCCCCGGAGCGTTCAAAATGGCAGGGAACAATGGCAAAGGAAACCTGTCGCGTTCTCGTGCTGGGAAAGCGCGTGCCCGTGGGAAAAAGCGGCCACAGAGAAATCGGGCCCGTCCTTGGTTCGTCCGTGCCTGCGCACGCGAGTCCGGAGATTTCGCGCTGTCCCCGGCGGCCGCAAGAGGACCGCGAGGAGGGTCTCAGTCGTAACGGTATCTATTGTTAAGCCGCCGCGACGATCCCATGGAAAAGAACTAGTGAGAGGAAGGAGGGCGAGGCGACGACCACGCCGTCGTCTTTTCACTAAGAGGAGGAAAAAAAAGGCCGACGCTTCGGCGCCGCTGTAACCTCCGCTCTCGTGGCCCACCCAGGCGACGCTTTTCGAAGCCACCACCGCCGCTGATGAGGTTGCGAGCGAGTGGTCTCCCGATAATATCACCTTGCGCGATATCTGCCTCGGGGGACCCTTGCCCCCGTCTCCGAATGATGTCATGGACGTTGAAGTCTTGAGATGCCGAGTGTTAGAGACGACGGTGCCTGCGACGAACATCTTTTCATACTCACCCTCTCTCTCTCTCTCTCTCTCTCTATCTATCTATCTATATATCGTATATATTACTGCCCGCGTGCGAACGACGTCCGTTGGCGATTATTCGCCGGCGTATCCGGAATATAACGACCCCGGTTGGCTTTGACCTTTTTTTGAAAACTCGGTTGCTGCTGAAATTACTTATTTGGAAAATTAAGGAAACCGATGCGAAAGATATGGGCTTTCTCTTTGAAGTCGCGATTGTAATAGGAATGGTTAGCGTCGATGATGCACGATCTCCATCTTCAAAATATTGTTGAAGAATACAGTTAGGATTTATTTGAAACTAGGTTAATTTTGTACAATCTGCTCTCTGAATTACGGTAATTTAACTTAAATTTTATCAACTTTGTCAATTACGTACACGCAATATTTGGTGTACAAATGTAAACCGATGTTGCCTCGGAATTCGAAAACTTTTTATCGCAATGGCGTAGCAGAACGAATTGATGATTCACTTTGAATTCTCGAGTGACTTGCGATTAGATGCTATGCCTTTAAATGGAGCTGCTATTTTTAAGAACATTGATTGCTTTTTCTAAATTGCTTTGCTTGATAAAGTCAACGTCTTTGATCTTGTAGATAATTTTGTGTAAAGTGCTGTTGGAATAATTGTCTATTTTAGAAATTCAAGAAAGTTTTTAAATAACATTTTTTTAATTATTAAAATGTATTTGACAAACAAATTTTTTATTTTAGTAAAATGTTTGTAAATTATTATACAGATAATGGAACCCTTTTTTAATCGGACAAAAATTATAAATTTTAACTATAAATTATGCGTAAAAACTCTTATCTATAAAGTCTATTTCCTTTAATATTATTATTATCCAGATAGCTTTGTAAATCAAGCAACATTTTATTATCTATTTTTATTATCACTACATAATGTTTTAACACAAGTAAAACAAAAATTAAATTTTGTTTATGCTCCAATGATATGAGGCTTCTTGTCAATATAATTTCTATATTTCACTTGAGAGTATGTAGGAGTTGTAAATTAGAATAAAATTCAAAATGCATTGAGGCCTGTTGAAAGCAAGAAATCAACTTGGACTTCTTTGCCGATACAAAAATAATAAATACTTGTTGTTTTCTTTTTTCACACCCTTCAACGAACCTTATACTATTACAATACAATATAAAAGGTGTTTTTTTGTCAATTTTTTAAAATTTTATTATGTTTAAGAGAAATTTTGACTGATATTTTCAAATTATTTCATATCTTTCTATATTTCTTCACTATTTCTTTTTAATTATAAGTACGTTTAATTTAATTTTAATAATAATATGCTTTTTATACAACTTTTATTAAACCCTATTTATATATCCTTTTTTTTGAAAGAAATATTTTTTACAGGTACGCAGTTTTTATTTATAAAAGATAAAGTTAATTACGTGAACGTAAAAATTTTATAAAAAAAAATCAACTAGATCTGTTCTTCTAGATTAATCAATGATTGTTATCTGCTAGATTAACTTACTGTCAATATCAAACTATTAATTATGAAAAAATACTTCAATTCAAGAAAAATATTTTCATTTAATATTTAAATATTTTCACTTTGTTAAAAAAGAACCTAAAAACGTGCATAGGCAGGTTCAATAGTGGTATCGTGAAAATCAAATTTCTATGTCTACAGAAAAATGAAATGGGATTTGCCATTTGAACGTTGTATTTTGTAGTTCATCCAATCATAATAGAACGTGTACTGCTGCAGATGAAAACTGGGACCATAGAATTTTTTTGTTCCACTTAAACAGAAACTTGAAATAAATTTGGTTTGATCAACAGAAATGAGCGTGAACTCCTTAAAGCCTCCCTAAAGTGAGTGTCGGACACAAATGTGTAGGGGTAGTATATGCCTGAATAAAAAGTGAATTGGCATGCCAAGAGAAAACGAGACGGGCAAAACTGGATTACAATTTGAAGTGGAATTAGAATTTTCATTAATAACGCAAAGATGGAGGAGTAAGTAAGGTGAATCGTGGCGAGAAGGAGGAGGAGGAAAAAGCCGTCGCGGGCGGCACCTCCTGGATTTTCTCAGCGATCAATGACAGTATCGATATACTTGGGGAAAAGGAAAGGAGTTTATTTCGGTTCTTGCTACCGCTTACATCCGCAGTAGAAGGAAGAAGAGGGCGAATCGCGCGCAAAAGTAATGGAGCCGCACCAGCTTGTCTCCAACGAAAATACATTTTGTCGCGATGCATGAGCGCCGCAGTGCAGCTTATGCTACATAGAACGATAGCTATTTCCGTTAGAGCAACAACAAAAATAAGGAGGAATCGAGAAGGAAAGGAGAAGAAAAAAGAACGGAACGGGGAAAATGAAGGAACGAGATGAGGACAAGAGGCTGCAGCGCTAAAGATAAAGTGTCTGCACCATCGTCGCCGCCATCACCGTGCTTGCCCTAAACCGAGATGGAGGAAGATCAGAGAATCGGCTCGAGACTCGTGAAATCACCAATACCCGTGGATTCCGATCAGCACTAATTCTTTTTTACGGAATCTCTTTCGGTAAAAATCCTCGTGAAAACCCCGTGCCGGAGAATAAATAAAAAAGCTTCATTCAAGGCTCGCACATTGCAAGCACTCGATCAATCATGATTGCTTTTTACCATTTTCTCTTTTTCTTTAAGTGTCCGCGACTGTATTCCACTCCAAAATCTAATTATTAATTCAAAAGATTTCCAATATTTTTCATCAATTTTTAAATCTTAACACTCTTGGTCACATCCATCTCATTTTTCAGTTGTAATTGCTTGTTAAACGAATCATTTACTAACTGTTGAAATCATAAATCATAAGCTCTCGCACGACTACCGTCGTCATTCTTCTTTCTTTTTCTAAAATATAATAAAATATGCTCCATTTGATATACTTTTTTTTACACATTTATTTATTTTAATGAATGGTTTTATCGGCTTCCTTGTAATATAAGTACATCGAATTGTACAGTTATACATACGCAAAAAAAAAGTTTAATTAGATTCTGTTTCTTTTTATAGCTAAAAATAATATTAATACAAATACATATTTTTAAAAAGAGTACTTTAGGAAAAAAATAATTAAAATAAAAATAAAAAAGACCAGTTGACTTTTATTTTTCTCTATTTTATAGAAATTTCAGAAAAAAAGACAGATAAAGAGAGAGAGAGAGAGAGAGAGAGAGAGAGAGAGAGAGAGAGGCTGTTAATAATTTACTATCTCGTATTCGTCATTATCAATCACTAAAAATCTTTTTATTATAATCGTGGTCAAGCACATTTTTATAATACAGAATTTAAATAAAAGTATATGTATTGTCATTATAATTTGTGTTAAATTGATGCAAAAAAAAACAAAAAAATATTTAGAAAATAAAATAAAGTATTAAAACACACTGTCTGCAATTCTTAACACAATAAAGTTAAAATAAAAATAAATTACCGTTTGCTTACAAATTTATAATACTTATTTCAATGCATTTTCAATTGAACATAGATATTTTGAAATAAGAAATTGGCGAGTGTTTGGGCATTTTTAAAATTATCTTAATTTTACTCTATAAATACATGTTTATAGTTTTTCGTCTATTAACTTTCCATAAAGCATATTTTAAGTAAAATATCAACTGAAAAAAAAGTAATTATGTTTTTTGCAAAATGTAAAGAACAAATTTAATTATACATTTGAGATTAGTGTATATATATATATATATATATATATACCAATAAAAGTAAAGTATAGATATTAATCAATATACTAGTAATTTCTGTACAATTTCATTGCTAAGGATTAAAAAAAATAGTATTTTTCTATTAAATATTGATTCTAAAATTATTTTTCAAACAAAATATTATCATTCAAACTATCATTTTTTATTGAATATTAAATTTAAAACTGAAATTTTCTTAATAATTTTAATACGAAAATTTATTTTCAAATAGAAAAAAATATTGGATAATCTTATATTTGGCTACACAAACATTGGTTTTTAAATATAAGTAATTATGAACAAATATCAACAATTATTAGTTCCATTGTTATTTTTATATAAAATAAATGTACTAGAAAATATTTTTCAAACAGTAAATATTGAACAGAAATAAAATTTAAATAAAATTCTAAATAATGCATTTAGGAGACAATAAAATACTTCGAAAATTGAATATAAAATTATGAATTTTTAAAGTATATCAAACATGTTTTTTTGATGTAATTGACCCATTATCAATGCTAGTGCTATATCTACAAAAGGAAAAGAATGTACAAAGAAAAAAGAATGTGAAATAAACAAAATAAAAATTAACCTACGTCATATTTGGGTGGATGTTCATTCTACGAATGTATTTTAAATAAATCTAAAATTGAATTCCTGTGGCAGTTGCCAATTTTATTTTTTCTAGTTTTAATATTACGTATTCAACATTATGTATTACTACGTACTATATCATATTCACTAAAAATTATATTAAAAAGAGGATCATAAATTTTTACTATTTTTTATAGATATTTAATATTTCCTTAGCAATGCATGAATTTTAATCAATTTAGTAAAGTAAAGTAATAATTAATTCTATAAAACACTCTCATTTGTCTAGCGCAACTGATTAGATGTTAATATCTTGTACATTTTTGCTTAAAATTACGTTTCCAATCAGTATTATACTATTTGAATGATTCTTACAATGTATATTTTTATTCTACAAAGATAATTTTAATACATTTTATGAAGCATAAAAATACGCTTTAAACCAGAACTTATTTTGTAGAATCAATTAAAGAACATTGATTTTTATTTTTAATTAGAATAAAAAAAATTAATTAACAATTGATATATTTTAAAATAAAATATTTATTATACGAAACAATGACTAATGAGGCGAAACAAACTTCAGTAGCTACTTATAAAAATGTATATTATCATTCTCGATAAAAGAATACTCATAAAATATTAATATTATTTAAAGTATGTAAATCATTATTTTTTGAAATTGAGAAATGTTTTATATTTCATTATTTAATATAAAAGAAATGTATTGTGTATTTCAATAGAAAATTTTCTCTATCTTATTAAAGTTATTATTATAAAAAATGCATCTATAAATTCATTATAAAAAAACTTTTTAAAAAAAACAAGCAAATTTATTTGTATTCAGACTATGAATATATTTATCTGAATGCATTAGGTATTTGTAAATGTGAAGCAAAAATAAAATAAAAATTTAGCTGTTGAAATCAATGCAACAAGCAAGACAACAAATATTTAAATATTGTAAATCATAAAAAAAATTAAATCTTAATAAGTAACAGTATTAAAATCTTAATCGTAATAAATAACAGTATTAAAATTTTTTAAATTTGTTTAAAAAATATTCTATTACTTATAATATGTGTCAACTAGAATATGAAATTATTTTTATCTACATTTTATACCTGAATTTGATTTAAAAGAAATTAAAAAAAATAAAATTATTAAAACTAATTAAGTTTTTGTAAAATTTGATAATAAGCACCTTTTATATTGTTTATTAAAATATAGTTTAGGATCTAAATACTTCTGCGCTTTAATATTAGCCTTGACAAGGACAACTGATACCTGACAACTGATGTCGAAACATGGGAAAAATAATTAAGAATAACTAGTTTTATTCGTCCCGCACCTCGTTGGATCCAAAACTATATTTCAATAATCAAATTTTTGTTTACTGAGTTATAATTAATATTCAGTGAGAAATAAAATAATGATATAATCAATATCTTAATAAGTTGTTGATTGAATGAAAATTACTTTTGTTTTGTTAAAACAGAGTACATAATAACATTAAAATGAAGTAAAGTATAGAAAGCAGAACTAGTACACAAACTTGAAGGCCAGCTTGCATATATTTGGATGCATAGAGGACTGAAGAATAAATTATTGATTTAACCTATTTGATTTAGTGGTTATAATTAAACCGAAGCATATTTTATCGATAGTAAGAATATGGCTTTTGCGATAATGTTAAATTAGGTAATAATCAAATGGTCATGTATTGATTAAACAACATCAATTACATTCATGGTTTATATAAAAAAAAGTGATATTTTTGTTCGCAGAATGGGATAGTTTGAAAATCATAATTTTCATTTAATATAAAAATAAGGCTAAAATATTTTTGTTTTTCTGCAATATAAATAATAATTTTGTAGTTGGTTAATAAAGTGACTCCAAACAAATGCTATATGTAGCTTGATATAAAAAGTAATTCAAGACGAACTGTCGAGCAAGTGAAACAAAAGTACTTCTAACAACCAACTGCGGTAACACGAGCAAAACCCATTCATTATTCTTTAAACGTAAGTAAGAATTAAAAATACAAAGACAAATTTAGTGTCACGGAATGATGAAATCTATAAAATTTCGTCTCTAAAACTCTTACGTCCATCTCGATCATTAAACAATTTTACAATACCGATGAATGAAACAAGCGATAAGAAAAACGGCGTCGACTAATCTTTTCCTAAACAGGCCTAGAGTGGATTGTTTTTCGAGGCCTCGGGATAATACCAGCATCTCAACATTATACCGCGAAATAATAATATTTCACAAATTATTGGTCAGTGATTACTCCTCGACTTGTCATTACCGTCGCATCGAGTCGAGTCACTCGCTCGGAATACCGAACCCCATATTCGCGTGTTAAATGACTCAAATTACAGAAAATTCCTTCCATCCAAGACTTTTCCGATTTTGAGCCATTTTGAAAAGGAAAACCCTTTAAAAGTAAATTTCTGTTCGGGCTGCATGGAAGTAATAGAATTGCAGAAAGAGACGAGCGATGGCAAGATTCGTCCTTGCTTGGTCAATTGGTAACGAGTTAATGATTCTTTCTTTTGTTACTTCCACGAAACAAGATCAATCGGATTAGTCTCGTAGCCTCGAGCGGGCCTTTAGACTACCGCCTCCTGAAGACGAATTCGCACCATTCACGTTTTCTCGAGGATGGTGCGAGATGGAGAGTCACCGCCCAGCTTCGAATTGAAATTGCACAATAACGCACCGGACGAGCTGTCCGCCTCATACATATTTATGCACACGGCCGGGATCCTCCCTTTCAAATTCGCGGGAGGATCGGCTTTGTCCTTTTCTATTTTCATCGCCCCCTCCCCCTCACTCTTGGGGAATCCTCGGCTCCTTCCTTCTCTCTTTCTCTATTATCAAGTGATAGGTGCGCGTAAGTAGAGCCGGAAGCGCAATTCGTATCAGGCTGCGAGAAGTGTGTCAAGAGAAACGGGGGGGGGGACGCAGAGAGAGAGAGAGAGAGAGAGAGAGGCTTATTCGAGCGTTACACTTTCGACTTTGATTATTCCATTCCCGTCTGAGTTGGTCGCGACTGGCGTTGTCAGCCGTGTCACGACGGTGAACCCCAGAGCCCCAAATCCTCATTATTTTGCTTCCGCATGTTGATCGAGGGCGCGCACCGGCCGTCGACCGCTTCTTCCCCTTCCCGGACCCGGAGACACATGTTCGCGCGCGCCCTTGATCCTCTCTCGTACCCTCGTGACATCGCTCGGGACGTTTCAAGGAAAGCAAGTAGTGGGCCAATGCATGTAGACGGCGGGTTGTGCGGCGAAATCGATTCAATCGCGTGTCCGTCATCCCGTTCCTTTACCACCGAGAGCTTCTTTGAGCTACCATTCCCAGAAAACAAAAGAAATACGGAGATGGGGAAGATGAAAGTGAGGTGAGGACGAGAACGTGCACAGGGACAACTCGACCGGTGGACACCATTTTCCTCGTCTCCATGGTGACCGAAAGGGTAAATCCTAGGAAAGGGAGGCAGTCATTCTAACCTATCTAACCTCAAACGAGGAAAAGGCGGCGGCGGTGGTGGCGGCGACGACTGGAAACTCCTGTGCACCGCGAGTTGTACTCGTTTACCGTAATTGGGAATAGGACTGAGCTTGGAGGTTGTAATTGCGTGCACCAATGCGCCTTGCGTCGCATACCAATGAAATCGAATGTAGAAGGCAGGAAGGAAGGTAGGTTTGATCGTAGGTTTTGTAAGGAAAATAAAGATGGCTAACCTGAGAATCTAGCGAGGAAACGCAGCATACCAGCGGCCCAGGACGAACAGCGTGTCGTCGTCGTGGCGGCGACTAGAATCCCACCCGCGTCGAACGGCATTGAGCGACGTCGTCTTCGTCGTCGTCGTCGTCTCGGTCCTCGTTTTGATGGTCGTCGTTGTTGTAGTCCTTGTCTCCTCCTTTCTCCTTCTCCTCTTCTTGCTTCCTTTTCTGCTCTGGCTGCCGCTGCGGCTGCTGGCGGAGCAGCAGCGCCTCGGCGTGTCGTCGCGCCGCTGCCGCTCTGCCTCTTCCAGGTCGGCGGGCCTCTCCTCGTCGCGGCAGTCGCGCTGCGCAAACTTCTGTTTATTGCGCGGCTTCGGTAGTGTACGTGCGTGGACGTCTGTCCTTCTCTGGTTCCTATATTGAGAAGTGGCCACGGCGCGCCTTTCTCTCGTTCGGCGCGCACGCAACAAACAACCTAACCTCAACTTGCGAGAGCGACACTTCTCGCGTATCTATATCTACCTATATCTGTCCTTTTTGTCTCGAGGCTCTTGTTGGCTCTCGTTCTCTCTCTCTCTCTCTCTCTCGCTCCCTCTCGATCGCACTCTCGATCCAATTGTCACTTCTCTCTCTCTCTCTCTCTCTCTTTTTTATCCGCTTTTCTCTCTGTCTTCTTTCGAACAATCGGCGAGCGCGCGATTGTTGACGTTGTTTAATTTTGATATGACAAACGAAAAAGAGAAGAGAGATAAAAACAAACGTGACGTCTCGCTTGCTCTTTTGGGATGAGCAGATGCGTGTGTTTATGTCTGTATGGGTGCACGGGGATGGAGAGGATGGAAGGGCAGATAAAAAGACAGGCCAAGAGAAATTACAAAGGGCTGGACGGGACCAGAAGACAGAGACGGACGTACGCGTGGTCAGAGTGGCTAAGACTTCCGATCGAACGTTCTTCTCTGTTCGGCGTGCGCGTGTGTGGGTGCGTATTAGCCGTTTGTTGTACGTGTGATCGAGTTGTTGATCGACGAGACGAGCTCCTGACTCGCCGATTCCCCATGCCCGCCTCCTCCTCCTTCTCTTTTACACTACGTCCCCGTCCTCGTCCTCTTCCTCTTCTGCAGCACTGAACAACAACCGCACATGTATCGTGTACGCAGGCACTACAAGGCTCTCATTTATTTCTCTTTTATTCCTCCTTCCTGTTCCTATCGTGTCGTATCTAGTCCC
The DNA here is from genome assembly GCA_018907245.1 of Eupristina koningsbergeri. NCBI lineage: Eukaryota > Metazoa > Arthropoda > Insecta > Hymenoptera > Agaonidae > Eupristina > Eupristina koningsbergeri. Next base: position 3,300,451 of record JACCHV010002921.1, read on the forward strand.
CTCCGCGATTTCAATTTCTCAATTTTCCCCTGGGTACTCGCAACAGTCCACGGAGAGTCACGTTGAGTGGTGGTTCTCTTCGTGGAAGGCAGCGGGTCTGTCACCTTATTAACGCACACCTACACCTTCCTTGCCCCTTCCACTCGTACTCGACGACACTTGACACACTGGCTAACGCGAGGGGCAGCCACACTGTGGATACGCGCACAGGTATTCCCGTAGTGTCTGGCTTTCCGTCTCGCTTACTCTCCTCTTTTTCCGTGGCTCTTTTGCGTATTCGCTTTCGCAAGATTCTTTTCCTCCTTCTCTTTCATTCGCGGTTTTTGGAGGTTATAACTAAAGAACCCGGAGGAAAAGCGTGTGCTCGCGGACAACGTGTCAGGTGCTGCGAACTACGAGGCCTGCGGAGCTACTGCTGTTGGCGCTGCTCCGCTGTTCGGGCTGATAGTGCCTGCTGATAAACGGGAGTGGCAGCCGCAAGACGTCAAGTGCCATTTCCACATCGCCGCGGTCGCGGTCGTCGTCGTCCTCGTCGCCGTGCTCGTGTTCGTGCTTTGGTCAGGCGTAGCCCTAGCGTGCGTCAAGGCGCCGTCGGGGCGGAGCAGCTGCGACCTACTTGAGGTGAATTGATCCGACGATCGCATAGCTCGACTTTTTCTCACTGTTAGACGAGGGCTGACCAGGCGGCTATCACGAGGACAAACGCGAACCCCAAAAGCGCGAGTGTCACGCGCGGGGACATAGTAGAGGAGCCCGGGGGGCCTCCTCCTAACTCGCAAGGACTCGTGCCCTCGCGCTATCGGCCACCGAGCGAGGAGTCAAGTAGGGAGGGAGGGGGCTAAGCACCGTTCTTCGTTGCGCTCCGGTCCTCCAGCACCCAGCATCAACAGCGCATCCGCGGCAATTGCACCTACCTCCGGAGGTACTACCTGGTCGCGCGAGTGCTGCGTCGGTTGCGTATGCGTGAGTGCGTGCGCGCGCGCGCTCTCTCCCCAAGCAGGAAGGCCCTGACAAGCGTCCCGTCCGCGCGGCTACACGACCAAGAGCTAACTGCCGTATCCGCTGTCGCTGCCTCTGTTGGCTGTTGGCTCTCTTCCTACCAGTCGCTGCGCCGACGACTGCGCGCTCCTCGTCCCCTCCCCGGCCTCCGCGCGCTCATTCACGCTCCTTCCTTCCTTCCTTCTCTCTCTCGCTCCTGGCAATGCATCTGCTCTGTGTCCGTGCACACGCTCTCCCGTACGCGAACCTCTACGGGGACATTCTTGCTCTCTCGCGTGCGGTCCTCTCTCTTCTCGGCTCCATCCCTCCTCCCTCTATCATGCTCTCGCTCGGTTGCATCGGTGCCCCCTCTCGACCGCCGTCTGGACATGCCGCCTCTCTCGCTCTCGTGGCTCTCCGAGTTTAACGCCGTGAAATTCCCTCTCGCTCCTCGCGTATTCTACGTAGCTGTGCTCGCGGAGCCTTTTTAGTTCTCTCTTTCATTTTTTCCCTTTCCGCTGTGTGCGTCTCGAATCAATTTCCATCGTGCGTCCTTGTTGGGCAACGCATCCGAGACTCCGCGAGACCGAGAGCGAGGGAGCAAGCGGCGAGAGCGCGACAGCAGGCGTACCCTCGCGGGGGTGGGGCATGGGGGGGGGGAGTCTACGAATGAATGGCTCTCTCTTGAGCAAGTCCACGCATACAGGCGTAAAGGTGCGATTGTAGGTGCATGCGTGTGCATTCGTAGTAGTTGCGGTGTGAACGAGCGCGCGCCCGCGGAATCGGCCGAAACCCCTCGAAAACGCACGAGCGCGACTTCCCGCATTACAGGACTTCTTCAATAAAATTCCATTCCATCACTCCCCCCCCCTCTCTCTCAAGCATACGCGCGCTCGTTTATTTTACGCACTGTACTCCGCCACTGTGCGTTGTGTGTGCTCCTTAAATTTTTGTAAAATCCTTCAACCAGACACTAAAACTGTTTGTTTAATGAGTTTAATCTTAACAAGAATATTCTTTCATTTCCAACTTTGTATTGGGCATTTTGACTTCAGAATCCATTGCACATTCATTCGCATTGTGAATCTTCTTAATTCAAATAATTATTTTGCTAATTGTAATTTTTCGAATACCTTTTGGATAACTTTCAATAATATTCTACCCTTCTTATCATTAATTCATCAAATCTATTATTGTATTAACCTTCTTTTTGCAAAAATTTATAAATTCCTCTTGTGAATTCTATCAAATTTATGTTGAATTTATATCCAAATCATCCGATACTTTAATCAATATTTTTGATTTGTAAATCATCATTTTAATAAATAAATACATTTTTTTAATACGTTTACTTTATCATTGCTTATTTTTACTTTCCGAGCAATAATGATTTTTTTGTCATTTAATCTAAAATGAATTTCTATTTATTACATTCGTATTTTGTGTGTGTGTGCGCGCGCGTATGTATACGTATATATATATACGTGCGCGCGCGCGTGTGTGTGTGCGTATCCAATATGCGAACTAATTACGACAAATATATATATATATATATATATAATTCTTATTAACCGATTCGATATCAAATATAATCTTTTCTTGCTATCAAACACAATAAAAATTTATTTTGATAATATACATTTTGCTTACACATATTTAAAACAATACAATTCTTCTTTTATTCAATATTTAGGTGATAACATTTTTAGGAAAATTTTTAGGAAAATTTTTATCTGCTTAAGAATATTCCTGTAAAGAATGTTAATTAGGTGCATTGAATAAAATTTATTTTATAAACTAAAGTAAATTTCATATAAGAGATAAAAGAGTGCATTAGTGCTACTGAACTAACAGAAGATTTAAGCACTTCATCTTACCTAAAAAAGGATTAAATTTAATTCTAAATGTCATTGTACTCCATGCTATTCATATATATATATATATTATCTATTTTATTGGAATAACGATTAAACTACTTATAATTTAATAATATTAATTATTTTATTCTAATGAATACAATATTAACTGTTTGTTTTAATTTTCATTTAAGAATGGTATAATAAATATCGATTAACAAATAATTAAATTGAAAACGATAAAAATTATAATATTTAATGCATTAAGATTACTTTTTTTTGTTTTTAAATATTGTAAATTATTAAAGTTTAGTAGTGAAATATAGAAAATGACCAAGTAAATACTTGAAAGAAAATAGAAACATTAATAAATTTTTTATTATATTTTGTTTGGGTATATTATATAAAAACACGTCAATAGTTGTACATTTTTGGTTACTGTTTGTTATTATTTATTATATTTTACTATGGTATTAAATTTTAATATACTTGTACCAATTTTTAAATATTGTAACTAGATTTGAATATCTATAATTACAAAATCATCATTAAACAATAAAATGATTCTTTGAACACGTTTATGAGATATGTTAACAAGTAAACTGTGATATTCAATCAAATTAAAATAAAATTCAATATTTTTTAATTAAATGTAAAAAAGGATTATAAGTAATTATAATTAGGAAATGAAAAATTTATGTGAAACAAAAACCAAAGTTATATTCATTTTTAATTACGCTTCGTCTTACAAGTTATTTAAATTAATGATCATTCAATCAAATATCAACAACTTTTATACCTGTAAAATATAAAAAATTGTTTCATTGTTACAATTGATGTGAGTATTTTTTAAATAAAAATTATTACTAATAAATTTGTTATTTAGTTATACATTTCATCTTATTTTTAAAATAAAAGTACTACTATAAAAATAACGTGAAAATTCATTATGGTGCAAAATTCCTCATCTTTAAAAAAGTTATGAGTACATTTGTTCACATACATATGACATTCTACATGTAATAAAAATGTATAAAAAAAAAAAATATGAAGATTTATCAATGGATAGGCAACACTTTTACATACAATTTCATAAGTAATAAGTTTAAACATTTATTTATAATTATTGCATCAATGAATATATTTTTCAAAATAAAATTTGTTACATAAGTAATGAGATAATAAAAGTTATGAGATGTTCAAAGAATTATAGTAAAATCATAAAACTATCATAAATCGTATCAGTATATGTTTAATTACAGTAACATCGCTGTAATCTTGGAGATTTAAGTAATGAACAAATATTTTGGCATCGTAGAAAAAAATTTTTTATATGAAGCAATAAAAACATTATTATATTGCGTATTGAATTTTTAGTTATTGTTATTAACAGAATGATTTTTTAAGGCTAATAATAATCGAAAGCATGAAAAGTATATTAAGTAAAATAAATTAAAAATGAAAAAGTTGAGTGTGATCGTTAGCCACGTCCGAATTCCGGAATGTGCACTCGGCAATTAGATGGTTCTTATTATTCCATAAACAATATTCAGTCTGACTAGAATTGAACTGATTCAGGGTTCCATTGTAATTTTTGAGGGGTACAATGGAATTACCGCTAGTGGTGTACGCGTATGTTGTGTTACTATTCCCCAATGCCTATTTCTCGGAATTATCGCTACCGTTCTCCTTTATAGGTGGCACTGGTTCGGTTTGGGCGCGGGGGATGAGGGCGCGGAGGAGGACAAGTGTGTGGAAATCGGTTGGCAGCGTTGGCGACGTCGTCTACGCCAGCCAGTGTACGGATGATTTTTTAACGAGCGTTCTCGGGGGCCCCTGCAATAAGGGAAAGAAAGAGGTCGGAAAGAAGAAAAGGATCTGCCGCGTTGAGGTGGTCACGCGTCGGAGATCCAGAGAGAGAGACGAGAACACTGCCTCGACGTGCCTTCGACGTCCCCTCGAAAAGTTGAAACACCTTTCCCGATGTGTATTTCGTCCCCCCGCCACCTAAAGCCCTGGACCTTGGCATTTTCTCTTTCACGTTTTCACGTGCCCCCGCCGGCAAAAGAAAGTCATTCATGCCCGCGGGGGTGCGCGGACTCCCAAAAGTAAACGTTGTCTCCGGACGAGCCACCGTTCAATGGCCGAGGGGCGTGAGTTGTTGCAATTTCCCTGGAAAAGGCGTGCAAATTACGCGTTTAAAGGCGCGGCACACATTTTCGGAGAACTTGCCGTTCGCTTCGTTCGACCAAGACACAGCGACAGGAAGGAGAGGAATTTGTCAATACAATCATCAATCCACATCCCCATCATTCGCGGCCTTACAAATTTTTCATCCCTCCTCGGGCTAATCGGCTTTTTTTCTGCCTGTGCTATTTCGTGTGATATTTCGGCCTAGTAAACCGCCTAGCCAACCACGTCACACTTCGGCTGGGGTCTTTTTCCTCGGTCCCGCTTCTGCGTCAGTCGCGTTCAGAGCCAAAAAGACCGCCCGCAGTCCGATCGAAGGAGTCGCGGTCGCGTATCGACTCTGCCTCCTACTCTAGCGCAAATCACGTTTGCTTACGATTTACGCGCGCTCTCGAGATTCTCAGGACATAAGCAAAGAGAGAAAAGGGAAACCCGAGGCCGACTGCTCTGTTTAATATTGATTTAGGAGTCAAAAGTCTCGGTTGACAGTTCCTTGATGCCTTAGAGCTAAAACCGAACTAGTTGCGGACCAAGACAATAAAAAGACAATTTCCACTAGGTTTGAAGAAGATAAAAGACGTGTTTGTCGGTTTGATCGAGTCGCTTTAGTTACTCGATCGTCTCGTTAGACACGGAGGCAGGACCAGCCCAAACTTTACGTTGACATTTGATTTCGCACTCTGCGAACTGTATCTTTATTCCCGGATCGGATGTTCACTCGACATCGTTTATCCTATAATTCGTTGTTAAAACTATTTTTAACGTACAATGTACTGGTAGTTAGTTGGATGTTAAATTTTAATTGTTAAAAACAGACTTTTTGTCATTTGAAATAATACTACTTTCTACGAATAATCATTTTTATACGAATTTATATGAAATCTTTTACGCAATAATGTTATGTTATTTGCATTATAAAAATAAAACTACCACTAAATGTACAGTAAACTTTGGGGATTAAATTAATTACCTGTGTCTCTTTGAAAGATTAATTTTTTGTTTATTAAGAATTAGCTTTGCATTCATTATAATTATTGGCATCTATTATAATTAGCAATAAAAAATCTTGATGATTCCAAGGAATTAATTAGAGTATACTTACAGGTGTGAAATACTAACTATTTTTGCAATTTGGACTTTGTCATTACAACAGTCAGTCGACCACGTTAGTTAGACCACGCGATGAATAACATTTTTTTTTCATTGTCAACTAAATTGAATTTTGAAGGATCCTCGACTATGTTATTTAGAGTTTACATATGATGGGAAGGTTGGTATTATGGTATATAAAGATAAATAGGCACTGAAATATATGTAAATAAATTCAAATTTATACGGAAAGTAGTTAGATATAAAAGATTTAAAAGATTTAAGGATGTTTATACATCGCGTTTTGTAAAAATGGACTCTCGTAGGTGTCGAGCAATTTTTCAAAAAGCCGAGAAATGTCGAGGATAAGGATAATAAGGTTGGAGTTGCTGGCATCGGTCGTTTGTTGTAGTTGTGGTACACAGACCATTTCAAATTGGTGGGCCGACGTAGTTAGTGGTCTATCGTTAGATCAAGTGACAGATTGGTGAAAGCGAGATGAATGAGGCATTCGTTTTCGATTTTATTTGGCTTTCGGGTGTGAATGAGTCGAACCCCGTTAATCGTCACCCGGAGGGAATAAAGTGATCGTGCGAGGCAAATTGCGAGTCTTAGTCGACCCTCGGATTTGGAAATGCCGGAGTCCGGTCCGTTCGGCCATTCTTTAAATCTGTCCGAAATTATTGCCAACTATGTTCTGCACGAGGAAGAGGGGACATCTATTAATTTCTGTTCTGTCAAATCACGTGGAATGTGTTGGGTACACCGGATGACGCCGTGCAATCTGTTCATCTCGGGAAAGGCGTCGGTACTGGTGCCTCGACCAGACGCCTTTCTCTTTCTCTCTCTATCCTCCCCTTCTCCCCCGACCACCCCACCCCTCCCCCTCTCTCCACCCTCTCTCTTAGTATTGGTTGGAGTTTTCACTCAATTTTCATTCGCGATACGGATGCAGACGCTGCTTCCGCGGTCGACTTGCATTCCAGACCGAGCGAATGACGTTTGACATCCCGAGCTGAGTTGGAGTCCCTGGTGTTATGCTGCAGGTTGGGCGTTGTTGGTTGTTGGTTGTGCGTTTTGCATTGTGAATAGCGCTGCGTAATTCCACTCGACGAGACAGAGGTAGCGCCAATTGCGATACCAATTCAACTGGAATGGACATGTGCGTGGTGGCATCGATAATTGGCCTCAAAAAACACGCAACTGTTGTTAAGAACTTTTTAAACGAACAAAAACCCGCCTTTCCTCAAATTCTCCTCGTTTATTTATTTTACACATATCGTGTGGCTCTCGAGACTTGACATTATATTCGCTTGCACTTTCACCTAATTATACCATTCCTAAAGAAATTTCGGACAATGATCTCCTTTTTTATTTCGAAGCACATTTAATTTAATTCATAATTTATTTCCTTATAAAAATAATTTAGGCTTTTTTTACACATTGTACATTCAAATAATTTAATCACTGATATAAAAGGATTTTTCATTTTCATTTTCCAACACTTGAATAATTTTAAATAATTTAAGCAATAATCGAGATAATTAATAAAATCAGTGAACTTAAGGTACTTTATTCATATTTTTTTTCAAATTAAGAATAAGATAAGATTTTACGTCATAAAAACCAATGCGGACACTTTTAAAAAATTTTTAAACTTTTAAATAAATTTCAAAAATAACAAAAGAAACAGAGGAAAATTTTTTATAAAAATAACAACGATTTTAGCTTAAACTTAATAATAAACTTAACTTGAAATATAAAAGAGATTTTAAAATACTTAAATAATACTTAAAACTATGTAGAAATGTGCAATTAATTCTCACATAAGTATACATCTTTTATGAACTGAACTCTAAGTTTCATGAATGAATGTTTCTTATATGTTAATTATTCATACACCTAACTAATTTCCTTATACTGTAATAAATTTTTGTATAATAAATTCAAATGATCGTACATTTAGATTTTATTTACATTAATGTATTTTATTTATTTAATAAAATTTTTTCAAGTGCTAGAAAGCATTTAAATTGATTTTTTAATTATTCATTGAAATGCTAATACGTGTACATAAATAGAGAGTTCGGTGCGAGTGTCTATAATACATAAATTAATTGTGTTAAGTTTTTTTCCATGTAATAACTTTGATTTTTTTATTAATTCAAATTTAAATTATAATATACATTGTTCTGTGAAATTATTTTTTTTTATTTGAATATTAAAAATATGAATAGAATAATAAAGATAGAGACTATAATAAATTACTAATATTCTTTTTTTACAAATAAATATATTATTTATTGAGTATCCAATTCAGAAATTAGATGATTGGCTTTGTTTAAAAGAAAGTACTATCAATTTTTAAATTTTAAGAAATATTTATTAAAGTAAAAATTATTTATAGAATTTTATAAGTACAACTGAAATTTTTTTTACAAAAGTATGAAATATATTTGAGAATTTGAAAAAAAATTATTTTTTTTAATTAAGTAATTTTAACTGCTTTTAATAGTGCAAACCTATGAAAATGGTAATTTATTTAAAAATTTCATAAATAGAGAAAAATAATTAGATCAAATTTGATGATGAAAGATAATTTAACCAACGGAAGCAGTTATTTAAAAAAATTTGTACATTATCAAATATTTCGGAAATTGTATAAATATTCATAATGTATAAAAAAGAAAAATAATTATAAAATCGAACTTGTTCAATATCTAGTAGAAATTGTTTATGTAATTTGAATATAAATGAAACGGTAGTTAATAATATTTTGAACAAAGGTATCTAAAAACGTTTTTAATTATTTACCAATTAAGAATATTCGTCAATAATTTAATATTAATTAATAAATATAATATATTCTTATTATTAAATTAAAGATTTCAAGTGTGTGATTCATGAAATATTTAATTTTATTTCAGAGGTTTTGGTTAGGTCATTGTAATTAATATTGGTATAAAATCACATGAATAATAAAAATTTTTCCTGTTGATGATTAAAATTTTGTTATAATTATTGTTTTAAAATAAAAGATGAAAATTTGTCAGAAGTATAGTTGTTGTGTATTGCTAATTGCGTGGTAAATTGAATTGGGCTGGATCGAGAGGGTTTGAAAGTTTAATATCTTCCATAATTTTTACCTAGCTAGGAAGTTTCAAAGTGATAAAATTTTTTAAAGTAAAAAAATGGAAAAAGGTAAAATTTGAAAGGGAAGATGAATAAGGAGGAAAACCAGTTGAAGATATGGATTTTTAGCTGCTGGAGGGGCAGAATATTGTCCGAAGTTATCGCAGTTGAACGGAGTTGAGTTAATTAACGAAAGTGATGAGTCGAATAGGATCGAACACGGAAGTGAACCGAATTCGACTTATATCGTGAGCTGAGCTCCACCAGAATCTGGCAGAATATTACCCGGGTGTATCATCAAATGAATTAGTCCAGGAGTACGCGTTTACGTTTGCTCGTTTTATAGCAGGTAGTCCGTTACCAGGTTGTTGCCGGCATCAATAATCTGATTACAGAATCTTGCGGTATTCCGTTGTAATAGTGATGTGATCGTTTGTCAAGAGAGAGAGAGAGAGTGAGAGGGGGGATGGTGGGAGGGGCGGAGAGGCAAAAGGAGGGCAAAGGATAAATTTGGTGAAATGAAAATAATTGTTGTGGATCCGGCGAAATCGACATCGGCTATGTAGGCGACATCTGCTGTTCAACTCTGGAGGCTGTTTTATGCTGCTCGTCGTTGGTTACTCGGCTGCTAAAGCTTTGAGTTGGTCTGGCTGAAAGTCAACTTCCGATGCAAATTGTTGTCATTTTCTTTTGAAAGAATGCATCAAAGTTATAATTTTCGACCAATTGCAATTGTTTTGGTCAGTTCAAGGATCCACGAGTGGGATTTGACAGCCTTTATCGCGGATTAAGCAATCGCCAGCAGGACAACCGAGAGCAGGGTCGATCCAGTTTACATGAATTTAAAATTTTAATTCATCTTGAGACTCATGAGTGAAAGGGGAAGGGAGCGAGGGAGAAATTGTAAGGCAGGGCTGGAACAATAATAAATACTATTGATGATTCGCTTTGGACGTGATTCGAATGGGAGAAAAATTATTCGGCCGTTGCTATAATTCCAATGTAAAACAGGGTATCCGAGATCTACATCTCTCGCATCTACGTCTACCTACTGCTGCCGGATATAACTGATTAATCATAAAAAAGAAAGACCGAGCGAGCGAGTCGCGCGACTGGGAAACCAGTTATGAATAATTCCACTTCTGGAAAGGGAAATGGAGGAAAAAGGAGGAAAAGGAGGAAAGCCGGTGGCGAAGGTGTGGGTGGCGGGGCACGGAAGGAATCGGAAATCGCTCGCCCGTGATCCACGCAGTAGTCGTCGCTCCATCGCTGCTTAAAAATCTAAAAATAACAGAGACTTATTCAAGCAATGGGGCTCACCTGCCACCCCTCCTCCCTCTCGTTTCCCCCGGCCACTTGGTGTTTCCGTCTGTCAGCAAACACTACCGCCGCCGTGACATCTGCAATGCAATCTCGAGTTCGTGAGGCTTAGCCTCGACCTCTCCTCTCTCTTCTCTTGTCTGCGACCACGCATCACCGCCTGCTACGGCCCCGGTTTCCCCCGAGCATAAAAATTAATCAAGTCGGAGGTGGCGCTGGTGGTGGTGGTGCTGTTGTTGCTCCTGGATCGGATCGGCGGCGCGTCTCTCGAGTGATGAGGCTCGGGATGTGCCCGCACCTCGCGAGTCGCCGTGAACCGGGACCGCAATTCTCGAGCACGTGCTATCATTTTATCTTCTTCACCTCTCGGCTTCAATCGCTCCTGTTCCCATCGATTCAACGGACATCTTCCCGAAATTTATAACATTTACGGCACGTTTGACCTTTACAGCTTTTCCAACTTTTCCGGCTTTTTATACTCTACTTCTGACGCTTGATCGTTTCGTCCAGTAATAATTTGCAATAGCTCACTTGCAATAACTTCAACTCGATTTACCTTGTTAAACAAACAAACTTACCTACACTAATGTGCACTCTCTACAGTACCACTCTTTTCCTTCCTCTTCTCCTTCTTCTTCTTCTCCTCCTACTCCTCCTTTACAAACTTTACCCCTCAAGCGTGAAATTTACTATTTTATAATAATTATAATTAGATAGGGTCTGTAGCCTTCCATTTTATTGGAACAAAATTTTTATCTCCTCCAGTTCACTCGTATTTCGAGAGAAATCCCTCATTATCTACAATGAATGCTAGAATTATTAATTAAACCTTATTGGCAATTCTTTTTTATTCAGTCATTAGCAATATAATTTTATTTGAATTTAAAGACCTTTTTTAATTTAGATTCCGTCTATTCAGTTTCCTAGATATACTTTCAACTTATAATTGCTTAATATCTTTTTAAAATATAATGTAAAATTAATTTAAATTAAATATAATATATATATTTTTTATTTTACTTAAAGAGTTAAAGAATTAAAACATTTTTAGGACTTCAAAAACTTATTATCATCATGTTTTATATACATTATATTTTAAATTTTACTAAAAACACCGTTTTATGCAACAATAAAACATACAATTTTAGTGCAAACTTTTTAAAGACATTTTAACAATTTAACTTTTCAATATAGAGTTTTTATAAAAAATAATTTTTATTAAATTATTTTTACGTTTATTAAATAATTTTTAAATATAAAAATGACATTCATAATATTAGAGAAAAGTATAATTAAAAGTAAAAGTATAATTAATATTTTTAAGAAAATTCAAACGTACATTAAAAGTTACGTTTTAAAGTCATTAAAAAAGAGCAAAAAATTAAAAGCATTATATTAATACACTAATTATGTATTAGAAAGCAATATCAATGTTATATTTTCAACACGAAAAGAGAATGTTTAAATAATGAGTATTGATTTTTTGTTGTAATTTCTTACCAACACTATAATATATAATGAAATGTAATACTGACGTAATAACATTTTTAATCAAAAGTATAAAATCAACGTAATAAATTTTTTTAATTAAGTATACAAAATTTTTTGTTTTTTACTATCAGAAATAGCATATAATAGAGCTTTCAAATCCATAATTAATAAATACTTATTATTACTTAAAAATATGATATATGCTACATAAAGGAGTTGCATACTAAAAAAAAAATAAATTCCGTTGGTTGTGTTTGGACTATAATACTAATGCTACGTTCTGATATCTTAAAAGCTAGAGAATATTAATTTTCCGCCTTTTCAGTACAAGCTTTATATGTTTCAATGTAAGAAATAATTACTATTTTTCAATACATTACTATAGTTTTCCAAGCTAAATGGAACAAGTAGATGTATAATGTTGTACAATAATATTATTTCTTTTGAAATTATGTTTACACTTTATTTTCTCTCATAATAATTGTTGTAATAGTACACGTGTAAATTAAACAAAATACATCATATCGGTATATATATAATTTTTTTTTTTTTTTAAATCATTTGATAGTAGCGGTTTTCTTTTTAAGCTTCTTATTTTTATAACAGTGAATAACTGTGTTTTAACAGCTAAACAATTATTAAAATGTATTAATGAATATTTTACTGATTGAATTCTAAAGAAAAGTTCCAATAATTTAGCATTAATTTTATCCAATAATGAATTTATTACGTGAACCAAAAAGATTTTTAAAATTGCAAATATTTTAGTATTTTAAATTTTAACTCAAGTGTTATCATGAATCAAATAATAATGTGTAATTATGTTATTGTAGAATTTAATAAATAAATTAGTTTTATATACAATGCAATAAATAAATTAATTTAATAAATAATTAGTGCTTCTATGCCTTAACTGAAATATATGTATGATAATCATAATACGTAATAACACCATAGGTTCAAAAAAAAAAGAATCGATAATTACATGATATTATAAATATGTTTATGTAATTCTCATAGTTATTGATGTATTTAAAATAAAGTTATTATGATTTGATCATTTAGTTTTATTGAGTTTTCTAGAGGTTTTCATTTATATTTTAAGATTTAATTTATAATAATAACTAAAAACACTTGGTAGGATTATTAGTTGTTCACTATTTGATACCAAAAAGATTTAATGGTATTTAAAAGAATAAAATGTAATTCATACTATAGTAAAATTACAATTTATGGTGTGAAAGAGAAAGATACTTATTATATACATTATAATATTATTCGACATTTATTACTAAATAATTATGAATAATTGAATATTTAAATAGAATTCCTATAGTTTCTTGTAAATGTTTAATTCATTTTCTTTTCTTTTTTGTAATTATAAAAATGTTGCAAAATGTATTTTATATGTATGTATATAACTGAGTATATAACAATTATAAAATTACTTGACATATTTAATAATATTATTATTATGTATTAAAAATTATCACAAATGTATTATTTTAAAATTTATTTTATTGCACCAATAAGTGCTTTTAATAAAATACAAAGATACTTTAGCCCAAGTAAGAATATGTTTTTAACATCAGTTTTTTAATTTTTTTATTTCTTAAAATTTTTTTAAATATGATTTTAAATTCACAAAATTATATGCAATATTAATAAGCCCATAATTATAAAATCTAGCATTTATCAAATTAATTTACGCATTGAAATATTTTTTATTATAAAGCATCGATAACATTAGTAAAATTAATTTATAGTATCAGAGGTTTTAATTGAAATTATTACACAATAAACTTATATCCAAAAGCAAAAATAAGAAATAAATCATTAATTTTAACTTTAATTTAATGAATACGATTGAATGTGTTTACATAATGTTATAAATCACCTCATTGGAATAGATATTTTTAAATATTTTATTATCACATTTAGTATTTTCTCATAGCAATAAAAAAACTTATAAGAACAAACTATCTTTATCCGTTTAATATTGCGTTTAAATTCTCGTTGAAATATATCAATAAAGAGATTTTAAGTTTCTTGATAAATGTTATTCTACTTTTTCCAATTAATCAGTTAAATTGCAAGCTTATAATTTTTCTTAAATACTTTATCATAACCTATTTTGCGTACTTTTATATCTTACATTTAGATGTTAAATAATTATTTTTTATAATAAATTGTATATTATTACCCATACAAATAAACATTTTCCTATAATTAATTTCAGATATAAGAATTTTCATTTTTATTTTATTTTTTAACAATTTTTTTTTTTAAAGCAATAATTTAGTATAATATTAAAAGAGCTTTTATATTTTTTAAATATCTGAAGTTGTCATTGTTAACTATTCAAAAGTTTTAATGGAGTAGGAAGATCTATTAATGAAGAGAAGGCTCCCCAAAAATAAATTTTTTAATAAACACAATTAATTTTTGTAGTTTGTATGGTAGAATAATGAATAACTAAATAATTTTTATTTTAAAATGGTGCTGGTTTCATTTGCATTGAAAATGAAATTAAAATTCGTTTTAAAATAATGAAAGATATTTATGTTCTAAAAAAAAAGAAATTGCTTCGTTTATTAATACCAAGAGAGTAATCCATTAGAGCTAATACGTTTAAACATATTTTTATTTTCGTGTCGAGGCGATTGACTGTCCAGTGACTTTGAACTTGGATTTTTATATTGTAAAAACATATTTAAGGTAACATAACAGGCACTTGGCTAAATTGTATGTTACAAGCAAAACAGACACGTATGCCGAGCCACTGAATAATGGAAATCCGTAATAATTTGCCTTTCCAATGATGTATAGCAACTAGAAGAAACATTACGATACTACAGGTTTTATTGATTTCGTTCTCCTTAATTGTATCACGACTCAACTTTTGCCAATTCGACCGATACAGTTTGGATAATTTTTATAAAAATCATTCCGACACGTATAAAAAACGGATGATGAATTTTGTTGCGTTGGCTCTTATGTACAACTATTTGTATAACGCATTAAAAGTGTCGTTTGTAGCAGTGCTTAAAAATTAGAAATTCATTTTGTTTGCTCGCATAGTTTTATTAAGGAAAATATAAGTTAAAGTTTTTCCATTACATTTATTTGACAACACATGGATTGTGAATATTTTAGAAATATGAACTTAGATAATAGTTATTTATTATTAAGCAGTAATAATGATTTTAATATTGTTCACAGTTATTTGCATGGAAACAAGCATATTATATGTAATTATGAATCATACGCTTGCGCTTATTTACGAGAACAATGCAATTACCCGTCAATTAGTATTAATAAACATTAGACGCGGAATGTACGTATAAAATATAAGGAATCTGACACTTTTATTGATTAAATGTCAGTCGTAATCTTCTGTGCCAGATCATCAAAGAGCGATAGAAAAATCGATGCTTTTATTCACATTTTACTTTTACATTTTACTTGTAAACTCATAACACACGTACTTATCATTCGTTATTAATCTAATCAATGAGCATAATATAAATATAGATAAAGAATTTTTAAACATTATTAACTTAATATTTTATTACTTTTTTTACAAATATGCTCGAAAATTATTAGTTATAAGAAAGTAATACATAATTTATTTAAAAAATTGAATGTTATAATTATCAGTTTATCGAAAATCGATACATGCGATAATGATATCATTAGTAATAAAGTAATTAATATTTATCGAATCCCTCATTATTGGAGCATTAAAAAATAGGCTGTAAAATAATAATTAATTATTTATATTTGATTCTAAAAAATGCTTTATATTTATGAAATAAACAAAATAGAAATTTATTATTGCTGGAAAAAACATTGCCATTATATTATTAGTATTAAGAATTTAAAATTTAAAATTAATTTTGTTGTTTTTATGTTTAATATTTAAGTAACTTGGCTTCACTAAATTTTAGGCTTTTTTTAGAGCTAAAAATGTGTTGCAGTTGACAGTGCATGCGAAGAAAAATGTTTATGTTTTTAAGAGAAATTAAAGATGAATAGTGGAAAACAAGAAGGTCGGATTCATGATAATAAAAACTCGCTAATGGTTTAATTCATCAAAAAAATTAATATAATGGAATTGGGAGTAGTTGCGAGGTATGATGTACTAATTTGCATGAATATTCTTCAAGAGATAAAGCGGAAAAAAAATGTAAAAGATTGTCATCGCTCCCTCCTTCCCCGCAGCAATATGTAATTGAAGCTGTTGTTTAAGAAGTTTTTACTTTTTAGTCATCGGTGGAAATGAATCAATGAAGGTTGTAATTTTGGTTCGGGGCGCGTCCTCCTCGAGAAATCGGTCTAGGAGTCGCGCAGGCGCGAGTTTGGCCTGGCCTCTACTCACCATTGGCTTTGTCGATCTCATCCTCTGGGTGCTGAACATTGTCAGTCGTGCTCGTACGACCCATCATGGCGAAGGGGTTCCCTGCGATACTGTCGATCCTTACATTCTGCCCAGTGTTCGCAGCCTCTCAGGCACCGGTTACTATCCGTCAGTTTTCCCTTAAGCACTCTTACCCTAAAACCCATTTCTCTCGTGTTCATTCTTTATGGTGTTGCAGTGCTCGTCCTGGAGAGTCACGATTCACAGATCCTTAGTAGTGTGAACAACGTCATCTCCGAGGCTGAGAAATACTTCGGGGATAACCTCCTAAAGATAGATGTGCAGACCGCCCTGGTGGACAGGGAGTTCGTCGATGCGAATTATGAGAAAGGTAGTCATTTGCGCATTTTTTTTGGAGTCTCACTGTTCACTGTATTCACAGACTTAAGGAATTTTCCAGACAATTGTCATTGTATGCTTGAACTGTATTTACGTTACTGAAACTGGTAGATATCCTTTGATTTCAGGAATTGAATATACCTTTTATTATTGTAATATTCGTCTTGAACATTTTTTTTTTTATTTAAATATTTTTTGACAATGAATAATATTAATGAATGAGAAAAATTTATCATGATTTTATTGTGATTTTATCGCCCAATTAGTGGTAATTAAAAAGGATTGAGAGCATTCATATAGTTGTTAAAGATTCCTTAGATTATTGATATTTGTATTTTGCAATTTATTTTGTAATTTTTTTATCAAAATTATTACATAAATTTAAATCTTTTATACTATTTTTCAGAGTCTGTAGTTATAAAATGTAATAGTTTTAAGATTTTTTTTTATACATTTTTTCATAAATTATGTATTTTTATTTTATATATTATTTTACATCAAACATATGTAATATTGTAACTACATAGATTGTAAAAAAAGTTTTTAAACAGTATTTTTCCAAATTACTATTATTTCTTTGTTAAATTTGTATTCAATTAGATATTTTGAATTAATGAAAATGATGTTAAACACTTATTAAAAAGACTGAATGTGTTAGTTTGAAATTGTTACACTTTTTAAATTTCAATCTGAATTAAACTTACTAACCATAGTATTCTAATTACTATTACTAAGTATTTAATGTTTTAATTATTTAACCTTTTTAGTAATTCTCGATTTTTACTTTCTTCAGAAAATATTAAAATTTGAGAAAAACGCTTTTGGTAGATATATTATTTGAGTTTAATATTAAAAATGTTCATGTCTTATAAGAAATAACATAAAAGTTAAATAATATTTTAATTGATAAATTGATATTGGTAAATAAATTTTGAAAGAAATCAAAATGCAATTTCAATATTTAAATAATATTGCTTGTTAAAGATTAGTTATATTTTCATTTTGTTGTGTGAAGAGGAATTGTTTTTTTTTCTTCAAATTAGAGCAAATGGCAATTCAGAAATTATTGATTATAGATTTTTTAAATACAAAATTTTCTCTTTAATTTTATTGTATAAAAGTATTACTTAAGAATTGCTTATATTTATTTTTATTTTAGTTTTATTGGAAGAAATTTAGTACGATGCTGTTGGGTGGGGTTGATGTTAAATCTAAAATAATTGCAGTGTGCGCCAATTTATACAAGGGGATAACAATGATCTTGGACATGACGTGGACCGGTTGGGATAAGCTGCGCGATCTCGCCAACGACTTCGGGATCATTTACAAGCGCGGGGACATGGCCATAAGTCCTTATGTCCAGGCAGTCGATGACATCATGATGTATAAGAATACAACTGATATCGCTCTCATCTTCCAGAATGAAAAGGGTCAGTGTTGTCAAAAGGGTATCGAGTCTCAAAACCAATAACCGTGGCATTGATATGTACTTGTACATATTTGTAATTTATTAATTAGCTCAATACTCGAATTTGAAAAAATATTTAAATACAATAAGATTAGTCCTTGAACTAAACTAAAGTTTAATCTTATTAAAAAAAATTTTTTAACATAAATCACAAATTTTTTTTAAATGTAAATTTTTTCAACATTATTTAAAGTTAAAAAAGTTGAAATTTAAAAATAACTGGTAAAAATAGGTGGCTTTTTTGTTTAAATATAAAATCATAGATATTCAAAGCCAGAGAAAGTTTTTTTTTTAATAAAGGTTATAGTTGCAAAATTTTATATTATTATTAGGAAATAGTTGTAAACATATCTCTAAAAAAAATGTTAATAAATTTGTGCATTTTCAATTTTATTGGTGAGCATTTTGTAAGTTTTTTTTTAAAAAAATTTGAAAGCACATTATTGAAGAAACACGAGCGCGCAATACGCAGAGAGCAAGAGTGGTAAAAAGAATTAAAATGGTAAATTCTTAATTGGAGAGCTATGATGTTTTATTAAACTACTAATGTCTATTTGAGTTAAAATGTGTGGAAAAATGCGATTATTTTTTCAGTGAGAGCCATCGAGTTTTCAAGGGCAAAATAATACTCTTGTACAATGAAAATGCGAGGACTTTAAGCGCAATAAAGGAAGAACAAAGATAGGACGAGGTTAAGAAAACAATCCATTTGCAATGGAAAGTAGTTTTGTAAAGAGTAAGTGATTCGTTAAGGGTTGAGGGTTGGGGGGGGGGTGAACTCAGCATCGGTCTATACGTAAAACTTTCTGGAGCGAGAGGACCTTTTGTCAAGAAACGAAAGGATGGCTGGCATCGGCATCCGAGGAATTCGTTTCTGATGCCGATTGGAATTCCGCGCACATGAAGATAAAGTCACTTTTCCAGGAGAAAAATAAAATAATTTGTGTCCGCATAGCCGAGTTGGGTTTGCAAGTGAAAATCCTCGGGCGCATTCCCGCATGAATCGGAGGAATCCCAGAGATCGACAGGGCGAGGAGGAAAAGAGGGAAAACAAGGAAAGGCCGGGAAACGTAAAAAGAATCCTTTTCTCGGGTCGGCTTTGTGAGTTGGGGTATTGGTCGGAATTGGTCGTCGGGCCAATTGACAATGCTCCGACTTCCAAATGTTGCCAAGGAAGAAAGAAAAAGGGAGCGGGTCTCGGATGAATTGTCACGGTAGGGAAGTTGCTCCCGATCCATCCGATCCATTCTTCCGCGGGTATGACACGTACGCGAGGTGGTTTTGGTTAGGGTTGGGGTGGGGTGGTGGAGAAATGCCCAAGGGTTCGTGCTTCCATTTTCCACTCTGTAATTTGGCATCGATTGCCCTCTGCCGTAGAACTCAACCAGACTCTCTACTACCTCATTGGGAATTCGATAATCAGGCTCGTCGTCATTGATTACCTTTCGCCCAACTCCGTTGAGCGCATCGCCAACATGAGGCCCCTGCCCTCTTACTACGCCATTTACGCCAACACCAAACAGATGGAGCAACTTTTCAAGACGGTACGCCCTTCTCTCTCTCTCTCTCTCTTTTTCTATTTGTGTGTGTCTCACTTCCCCCGGGCTTCTTTTCATTACGCACCTGTAACGAGAAACGATCGGGGCGCGCAAGTCGCGTGGCATTGTGTACAATGAACCGCGTTTTGAATAAAATATGTGTTCCTTGTTTGCTCAAGCCTTAAAATGAGAAATAAATGCCTCTCCCACTTGGACGAAAATAAACTGTTTTCTCTCTACTGTGACCAGCTGAAAGTGAAAAAAGTTCGATTCTACCTACGCATCTGGTGAAAATTAAGAGATAGGCCAGGTAAAAGGGACCTTCCTCTCTCCCTTCTCCCTCTTCCTCCTCCCATTCTTCTTTCTTTTCTCACTCACGCACACTAGTAGTTTTGAGATGATCATCATTGCTGTAACCGCGTACGCACGTTTGAACACATGTAAGTACACGTGTACAGATTACGCAGGTATTTGAGTAAACACTAATAATCTCTTAGTTTCTTTCATCACGAATATTTCCCTTAAAGTTATATTAACGCCTCGTATTCACGCAACTATTTATTCGAATTTTAAAACAATGCCTTTTCTCAAAAGGAGGCATTTTCATTTTTATTTATTTTTCACATAAATTAAGATTTTTGTTTTTTTTTATCAACTGATTATCTTTTTGTAATTGTAAGAGAACCAGTGTTACATCAAATTGATACTAAAATAAGATTTCTTTTTAAGCACAAGTTCTCTGTGTCATATTTTACACTATACGGGTATTTAAGTTGCTTACGAATTTGTTTGCCAATGTTACATAATAATATAAATAACTTTGAAGATACGTGGTAACTAATTTTTGTTTCACAGTATATTATTATCAACTAATTGGCATGAAAAATAAAAACATTTGGTTAAATTGATTCTAAGGTTTCGATGGCATTTTGCATCACTTTTAGCGTATAGATTGTTTATTTTTAAATTGTACTATCGGATAAACTTTGATTACAGAATACAATTTATTTTAGGCTGTGGATGGTGGTCTGGTCAGGCGCGACGGCGTCTGGCATTTGGTCTTTATGGATAATAATTACCCCCAGTTCTCTTATTTCAAAGCAATTCCTTTGATCAATGTTACAATCAACGTTCTTGCTATGAAGGAAGAAGTTTGCTGCCATTTGCTGTACACCACTCCACCTTGCCATTGTCCTATTGATTTTAATGTGCGTCTATGTCGTTTTTTTCTCAAATAAGCACATCGTGAAAAATATGTTTTTAGTATTATTAACTTATTGATTAAAATTATTAGATAATTTTTTTTTTTTTAATGTTTTTACAAAGAAAAAAATAATTTTGTACTTTATAAATAACTTTGTTAAACAATGTGTTTTTCATGTTTTCATTGAAAGTGTTACCGAGCGGTAGTGCTTTGAAATCTCCTTTGAAACATCGATTTTTACAGATTTTCGATCATTATTTTCGCCGACTTTTAAATCTGATTGTCGAGATCCTGAGCGAGTTGCAATCGTCTAATCTACTTTACGAACCCCGTTCAGGTGACTGCAAATTCAAAAACTCAACCGGCAAAAAAAATGGAACGGCTTCGGTTTTCGATATAAAGTTGAAGTCTGTAAGTAAAGAAATTAAAAGATTAAAAAATGAAAATTATCAATCTGCCTCAAAGCACGCAATAACAATAAAATTTAGTACTAGTCGCCAAATTTTTGTAAATAAATAAAAATAAAACAAATCTTTATATTTAAGAAAGCATAAAATTTTTGAGGCTGTGACTTGTCACTTGGCAATTGACAATGTTATCTTATACGAATGATATTTTTTATAAACTGTGATTTTAAATCCAATTTGTAAGAAGAATTTCAATTAATCTTTTATTTGATTTTAGTGGCATTTGAATATGATGCTTTGTAAAAAAGGTGATTACCAAATTTTGTATTTGATAATTGTCATTTAGCCGTGAGTAAAATTCAGATTTCCATCGAAAGTCAGTGAATAAACATTCTAAAAAAAAGAAAAAAGAAAAAAAAATGAAGAAATGATAATAATAATAATAAAGATGAAACTGAAATGCGTCGGTATTTCAACAGTTATTATTTGTAAAAAAAAATATCAGAATGGGATAAAGGAAGGCTCGAATGGGAGGACAAAAAAAGGAAAATAAGCAAATGTCAGCGTTTTATTCATGCAGAAAATATCGAGGAATGACACGTTCGAGTACATAGAGAAGACAACCGTGATATCGTATAAAGCTACGGCGGATTTTTTCGAGTTGAGCAACGGGGAACTGACGCAGAACGCAACCTGGAACCGTGAAAATGGCATCGAGGCCTTGCCCAATCGGACTATTCAGGCTGCGCGACGATACTTTCGCATTGGCACAGCTCAGGTACACGCATACTCTCACGTACAGCCGAATAACTCACTCCGACAAGGAAACCCCAGCCAGCCCTGAAGCTCCTCTCGCACACATCTGAATAGCAAGTAGATAGATAGATACTCCGGCAAAAAAAAAAGAAAGAAAAAAAAAAAAATCAAATTTTATCGCTTTTCCTTCTTTTATCCTGATTGTAATACCGTGATTTTTAATATCGAGCTATCTCGATCGCTTCTTGAAAATCATTTCCACTCTTAAAATTTAAATGTGCCAAATTAAAGATTACACGGTAACTTGAACTTTTATAACTTTCAAATGGGAGTGGGACGCTGAAATTGAAATTTCATTTTGTCTCAGGGGAAAACCAAAACTATTTTGTAAATTTACCATGTAACGTTGTTGTTAACATATTACATGATGTCACGCACTGTTGAATATTATAATCAAACAACAGTAAATTTTTCATTAATCGTTACATTTCGTGTTCTTACAGATATCATAAATACATAATAGATATGAGAAATACCTACAGTATTCAGTAAAGTGATTAATTGTGGATTTCGTATTCCATAATTTGTAAAAAGGATTATATATCTTCCACGTGTTTTCAACACCTCGTAAATAATGTTATTATATCAATGAATAATTCGTTTTTAATTATTAATATTTAATTTTTTTATTACCTTTTTTTTAATGGGTCCTACAGCGTCCACGTATGTTTGCAATGGGTAATAGATAATTGAGTGATAAAATCTAAATTTTATATTCTATTTTCATGTTCATCTTAGAGTTGTGCTAAGGGTGAATACGTTAATTCAAATTAATATAAATTTTAATCATTGTATGTAAAATATGAATTATTTCACAAAACTAGAAAAAAATTATAAATATTTGAAAGTTTTATTCCATAATATTTAATAAATATTGTAATGCTTACGCGAGTCTCCAGTTAAGGTAATTGTGAATATTGCTGAATTTTAATTGATGGCTTATCCAACCCATAAATATTTACAATTATCCCATCAATAAATCAACGTATTTAATAATATACTAAAGTAAAAGTTAAAAATCGTATCGTTAAATTTTTTGTAAATGTTAATTTATTGATTATAAGAAGTGAACCACATTATTCACTTAACAATTGTAAATGAACAATCAATGATAATTAAATTTAAAATAAAAATAGAGTATTTACTTATATTTCTTATAAAAATCGATGAAAGTATATTTCTAAGTCAAATAAATTATAAAGATCAAAAAATTGTGAATATAGGCTATCCCGTGGACCAGTAAGAAGAAAGATCCCGTGACAAATGAATATATCAAGAATCCAGATGGAAGCTTTGTGTGGGAAGGCTACTGCATTGAATTAATTGAAAAGTTGTCCGACATGATGGAATTCGATTATGATCTTGTAGTGCCCGAAGATGGTGCTTTTGGAGAAAGAGTGAACGGAGTTTGGAATGGACTCGTAGGCGATTTGGCCAAAGGAGTATCTATTTTACGTTTATCCATAATTTAGACAATTTTTCAATTCATTTTTCAAAAATATTTTATTTCTAATCTGTTCTTATTTACTCATAGTATATACGCGTACATAAGTATATGGATTTACTCGTGTGTGTATTTATTTACAAACTTAATATTTTACTTTTTTAAATATTCCAGGTAACTTAAAAATCTTTACTCGCTGGTACAAAAGCAAATCAATAAACTTTGGATTTCAAATTATTACATATTGTAAATTTTCTTTTTATTTTATTTTGGTAAACTGTCGAGATAAACCAAAATGACACTATGGCTTAACCTTTGAAAAAAATTGAAATATTAAAATATTAATTATACAAATATGTATGATTCCTCTGCAAAATATTTAAATTTATTTTCACTTGTAATAAAGGAGAATAAGATTTCACAGAAGATGGGTACTATGTGAAAATAAATTAATCTATAATCTAAATTACGCAATTCATCGTAAAAAATGTCTTCATTTGAAGAGATAAATTTTGACACAAAGAAAACCAGAGGTTTAGCACTTTTTTTTAAATCTGTGTTTTCCTTATATTAGCAAACCGATATCGCGGTTGGGGCTCTCACAATGACATCAGAACGAGAGGAAGTCATTGACTTTGTCGCTCCATACTTTGAGCAATCCGGCATACTAATCGGTAAATCAATTTACAGCTCGATTGCCTATCTATCATTTCACGTATTTAAATACATTTTTTTAGGATTTTCTTTTTTGGATAAATGTAACACTTAAAACCAATAAACATTGTAAAATACATTTCATGGTTTATTAAATAGTTTTTCATATACACTAAAAAATATTTAAAAATTTTAATATCAAATTGCAAATGAAGCCTCACACAATCAATTAAAGAATCTAAAAATAAGTTGCCTGTATACTGTTAGAATCAAACATATGTGACATTTTAATTTCGGTACTTCAATCTGAAGTGGATTATGAGTACACATTGTACAATAATTCGATTTTACGTGATACTAGCCAACAATAAAGATCTCTAGGTAATAGATCCACTAAAATAAATTGACATTTACCATGTGTGTTACTAGTTATGAGAAAACCTGTGCGGAAAGCGTCTTTGTTCAAGTTTATGACTGTGCTGAGGTTGGAAGTTTGGCTGAGCATCGTCGGGGCGCTAACCCTCACTGGAATTATGATATGGGTTCTCGACAAGTACTCCCCCTACAGTGCCCGAAATAATAAAAGAATGTACCCCTACCCTTGCAGGTACGACCTTCAATTAGCAATTAGCGATTAGCAATTGGCATTGAGACGAGGCTACAGTTGCGTACAAAGACATATTTTATGGGCCTCGGTCAAATCAAATTTTCACAGTCCATTAACATCGAAAAACAGTCTCGCGCTTCAATAGAAAACGATAGCGTATCAGAATTTGTTAATAAGCACAGCATTTTATTTTATGTAAAAAGTGAACATTGTTATTTGTATTATCGATCAACAATTCCAATTTTCAGATTAGTCTCGAAGACAAAAATTTTTTTTCTACATCTGTAGATTATTAACGCAATGCTCTTGTATCGAGAAACTTTGATTGAAATAAAAATATAATTATTTTGTTAGGTAAAACAGGTCACAAGTTACAACAACGACAACAACAACAACAACAATAATAATTCTTTGACTTTGAATTAAGTGCTAAAAATACATTATGTATTTGAAGGTTCAAATAAAAAAATTGTACACTTCAATTTGAAAACAGTTAACAGATAAGATAAGAAGTATTTCCGCGAATGCCAAAGAATATCGTTCGAGGAATAAGACACGGACTCATTGTAGCGCAAAGGATTTCTCAAAACACTAATCAGCTAATTTTTTCCAGGGAATTTACGTTGAAGGAGAGCTTCTGGTTCGCATTGACGTCGTTCACCCCCCAGGGCGGGGGAGAAGCTCCCAAGGCTTTGTCTAGCCGGACTCTCGTTGCCGCCTACTGGCTCTTCGTGGTCCTCATGCTCGCCACCTTCACGGCTAACCTGGCGGCCTTCCTCACCGTCGAGAGGATGCAGGTGAGTTCTCAAACCCCTGAAATACTCTTGCCCGACATACTTAGCAGCTCACAACACCGTAGAGGATCAAGGGGTCGCGTCCACAAATCTTGTCATCCCTCCTTCCGTAAGTCGCGGATTCCATGAATAAACGTTTTAATTAAACTCTCTCTTTTATTTTGCTATTTCTGAATTTCTCCTTTCGCGAGTCTGCGACAAGTGATCATCGGGCACTTCCAGAGTAACATCAAACGTCCAAGTAATGTGATATGTTACAGTCGCCGGTGCAATCACTCGAGCAGTTGGCTCGACAGTCACGTATCAACTACACTGTGCTGGATAATTCGACGATTCACCAGTACTTCAAGAATATGAAAAGTGCAGAGGAAAAGCTTTACCAGTGCGTACAGTACAGTTTTTACGGCTAATATTGATTGACGCATCGTGGCTAGTGTTTGGAGTGGCTTTAATCGACTATTATCTTTAGGGTCTGGAAGGAAATAACGCTGAACAGCACGAGTGACCAGGTGGAGTACCGGGTATGGGACTACCCGATCAAGGAACAGTACGGGCACATCCTCCAAGCGATAACTCAGGTCGGCCCGGTCAAGACCATCCAGGAAGGATTCCGAAAGGTGGGTGCTCGAAAAGTCCCTTAGATTCCGGTAACAATGCTCCTGGATGCTATCAACAGGTAATCGAGAGCGAGAGCGCCGAGTTTGCATTTATTCACGACTCGTCGGAGATACGGTACGAGGTTACGCAAAACTGCAACCTCACCGAGGTGGGTGAGGTTTTCGCCGAACAGCCTTACGCCATTGCCGTTCAGCAGGGCAGCCACTTACAAGAGGAGATTAGCAGAAGGTATTTTTTGCGCTCAATTTTTGTTTTATTGCATTCAGGCTCGATTTTTACCCGATTCATCTCTTATCTATACGCTTGATGAGCCCATTCATGATAAAGCTCGTATTTTGCCAGGATACTCGATCTGCAAAAGGATCGATACTTTGAGTCTTTGAGCTCCAAGTACTGGAATCAGTCCCTCAAGGGATTTTGTCCTAATGCCGATGAAAATGAGGGTATCACCTTGGAGAGTTTGGGTAAGACATTTTTTGAGAGATCATTAATTTAATAATTTTATTTTATTTTGCGAAAAATAAACAAAATTACGTATTCGAATTGTTCGCGTGGTACACAATGACGGTATTATGGTAATTATTAAAGACTATTTGGCATGTCTTTTTCCTGTAGTATTGTTCCATTATCATAATTCTATTATGAACAGTTTTTCATTGTTATCTCAAAGTTATTTCATTCTTTCCAAAATAATAAGTATGTCACACTTAATCATGTTCAAAGGTCTTGTACAGATTATTCATGAAATGGTGTTTAATAATTCACTTCGAATTAAAATTTAAATATATAAAATGATTATCACTGCATTTTTTACTCATAATTTAATTAAAATCATTATTAAATTATTATTTATTACATTACTTGCATCTATTTCATAGTCATATAATAATAGACTTGTTTTAATAATGTGCATTTATAAATGTAAGCCAGTTAAATTTTCATTCAATTCATAACTGTTTGAGTTACACAGATATTAAAAAAAAAAAATATTAACTTATCAGTTTACTATTATAATTTAAATATTTATAATAAATGAAAAAATCAATGGAGTAATTATGTAATTAATAACATGCATATTTTATATCAAATTATTTCAAATATTATACTTTTAATAATTTAAAAAATTTAAAACCTAATAATATATATATATATATATATTTAAAACATTTTTTAATGATGTAAATTATGCCTTTGTATTAATTTGTTATAAATTTTTTATGAAATATGAATTTCCAATAACATATAATAAATAAAAAAATTAATTTATTTTAAATACTTTACACTTTTATGATAATTAATCGTTTTATTTATATTCAATTTTACATAAGTTGCGGTAAACATTCCAATAGAAAATAACAAATTTTTCAAACTTTTTTTCGTAATAATAGAAATATTGATTGAAATCCAGCTATTACATAACAAAATATTTTCAATAGAGCCTTCCACATTTCTTATCTTTTTGTTACCTTGAGTATTATATCAACCACAAAAAATTTTATAAAAGAAACTTTTAAAATATTAGGTTGAATTTTAGTTTCATGCTAATATTAAAATACTGTTAAGCGAATGAACTCTTTTAGAAGGCATTATTAAAATGATTTTACTGGTTTACGTATTAAGGAATCTAATAAGCGTTATAATCGGTAACAATATAATTTAAATAATAATAATGCACACATGTCAACGTAAAGTAGCAACCAAAAAATAACGAAAACAATAAAAAATGACTTCATTAACATTTGGCTTGTTTTAAATTTTTTACTTACGTATAAATATTTTATACTGATGTTATATTCGTTATTTAAGTTACCTATGAAAAAAAATTCTCAAATTTAGATTTGTGAATTTTGGAAAATCATGACGTATTTATGATAATGTTGTTGTATTTGACAGGTGGAGTGTTCATAGCAACACTGTTCGGATTGGCCTTGGCGATGGTGACGCTGGCCGGGGAAGTAATTTATTATCGTCGACGCAACGCTCAACGTGGTGCCGTTCAACAGGACAGGGATAAGATCAAAGATAAGGACCCTGATCAGGTCATTATGAATAAGTTGGCTGGAAAGTTACAGTTCAAACCAGCACCTTTAGTTCCC
The DNA here is from genome assembly GCA_018907245.1 of Eupristina koningsbergeri. Taxonomy (NCBI): domain Eukaryota; kingdom Metazoa; phylum Arthropoda; class Insecta; order Hymenoptera; family Agaonidae; genus Eupristina; species Eupristina koningsbergeri. The sequence goes on from JACCHV010002921.1 coordinate 3,328,912, forward strand.
TTCGATGAGAAACCTCTGGGTGCGAAGCCCCGGGTTTCCCACATCAACGTGTATCCACGTCCGTTTCCGTTCAAGGAATGACTTGACCTCTGCATCGAATATATTATCCGACATCCATCCTCTCCTTTCAGCCCTAAGCTGTACATACTTGTAACCGATCATGTCACTGTAGATTTAAACCTGACACTTAATAAAATGAAATACGTTTTGAAAATGTTCGCCATTTATTGACATCCTGTGCTACCCTGTAAATAGGATCGGGACTTTGTTTGGGCGATCGAGTATGCAAATTACTTTTTCGGTTATTCCTTCCAGCATCATAATAAACTTTGAGTGATCAGTACCACTTCCGCGTTCGGAGCATTGCACGAAAGTCATCGGATCGTGAAGGTGGTGAGGCAATCGGGCGTGCCACCCGGGAGATCAGCCGTGACGCCGAAGTCGACTCCGACTCCTATTGTTTCCTCCGTGGTCATACTTTCCGAGTTTCTACCCTCGGTTCGACGTGACTCCGGAGCCATGACTACTGATAGCACGCAAGCAGTGAAGACGCGTTGCGCATACAACGAGTGATGAAACCCTTAAGAGGTGTCCACGCCTGGACGGGTTGCACAATCCCCGATCCCGGGCTGCTTCGACTTCCGTCACCCGGAGGTTTTGCCGTAAAGGAAAAACTTTTCTCTCGCTTGGATGGAATTTTGCTACTTGTCAATGCACGAGTAGAGGGAAAAAAGGTAAAAAAGAATTTGAATTACGAGTGTCATGCCTCTACCACAAAATCTCGACTTCAATACGAGGCCAATGATCTCTCTTTCTCCCTTGTACTCGTTTTCGTACACTCTCACTCTTTATCTCTTTTGCGTACAACACTTTCACAACTCAAGAACTACTATTTACTGCAAAAAATGTCCATCTTTACACGGAGGATCCTGACAGCTTATCTTTACAGAAAATGCATACTTTATAAAGATTCATTTAATTGCTTGCTTTTAGTTCATTTTTTAAAGTAGCATTAAAGATTTCTAGGCTGTATTATTAAAACCTGTAAACTTCTATTGTGATTGCCGAGATTTGTGAGCACGCCAACCGAAACAATTTTACAGTGTGGTAATGTTCGATTTAATCACCAATATGTGGGTGAACACAAACCGAATGTTTCTTGAATTTTAGAATGCTGAGTGACGGTAAAAGTAGGGAACGACGGTGCGCGTGGGTGGGGGGGGGTGTTCCACCTACACCTGTCGCGATACGCTCTGACAAGTCGATATAAAGGCGCAAACGCCGATCTACGAAATCATTTCACAGAAAAGTAATGAACATTCACGAGCTGATTGGAGCTGAAAATGGCATTGTATAAGGTAAGAACCGATTCGTATGATACCCCATTACCCTGATCTCTTACCATAAGATGTAATTAATTTTCGTCTTCTTTTTAGTTTTCCTTTCCATTTTTGGGCGCTTTAATGTCGGTAGTTTTTGGGAATCTTCATTATAATCAGTTCAAGAGCTTTGGTCTTGATGGTGGAACAGATAATTCTCAAAAACTATGGTTCGCAGATGATTACCTTGGACAATTTTACAAATCCGAGTCGCAAGTAGTTCCTCACTACGTTAGTAGTTCCTACGACAATCTCAAACACGAGACTAAACCCATACCCTCTGCCATTGGCCTTGGAGTCAAAAAGATTCCCAAAAAGGATAAAGATTTAAAAAAAAACATTAAGTCTTTCTATAGTCTCTCCAACAATGACAATCTTAAATTTAAAGAGAAGATCTTCAAGTCTAATGCACCCTACTGTCAGGAGATCAATACCAAGAATAGGAAAACTGATTTATCCTTGAGCGTCATGAGTCACAAACACATAAAGTGTTACCGCTGCAAAGATCCAAAAAATGGTGCTTCATATGAACATTGCTCGTACACATCTCAATTGCCACAATCAAACTCTCAGGAGGCGAGATCCAACGCAGGGGAAGAAAAAACTCTTGACAATTTAAGTGCTGCTGCTACGCAATACAGTAATTCCAACCAACCTACTTCCGATAAACTACCAGAAGCTTTTAGATTCAGTGATGACTACTTCCAACCGGAAGCTTCACATGATCTCCCTGCCGAGTACGAGAAGAACATTGATAACTGTGAACGTATTATTAAAGACTCAATGATTTGCATGATTTGCAAGGATTCAAAAACCAATGGCAAGTACGAACAGTGCTCTTACGTTGCTCAACCAAATGAAAAAGCTTTCGCATACACAAAGTCGAGCTCATTTGGACCTACCAAAAATAAAAATCACGAGCAACCTCAGAAGGAAATTAAAAAAAAGTCAAATAAGCCTACAGCACATCCTAAAAAAAAAGATGATGATGAACGAGAGTATGATACGGAGCACCAACCTTATAGACATCGCGAATCTGAAGAATTAGCGGAACGTGAAGAGATTGAGAAAATCGAGGATGAGTCCACCTCAAGCGAAGACAAGGAAGGACTCGGTTCACATTATGTACCTGAGCATACCTATCACTATCCCAGTTATCAGGACTACAAGTCCAGCTACGACAATTATGAACCAGGGGAGGAGGAAGAAGATTCAAGCTCGAAGCAGAGTAGCAAATTAGAAGGGAATTGTAAAACTTTAGAGAAAGATGGACAAACTTGTACAGTATGTACAAATCCAAAAACAGGCGGTAAATCCGAAAATTGCAATTACTCCTACGAACCTAAAGATAAAATTTATAAATACAGTAAGTCAAAAAGTTTTGGATATCCACAATCTGAGAAAAGTACTGAAGGTGAAGGTGATGATGACAGGGAGAAGACAGCTGAGTCTTCGGTTAAGCAAGAGCGTGAGAGTAGTGCTGATGATTACGGAAGCTATGCCAGCGAACCTTCGACTCTGGATTATATTCGTTCGGAATCTGAAAAAATTTCTGAAAAGGTAAAAGGAAAGGGTGAGTGCCGTAAGGTCAAGAAAGATTCGATGATTTGTACCATTTGTAAAGATGCTCAGTCCGGTGGTGACTTTGAGCAGTGCAACTATTCCTATGATCCTGATGATAAGATTTATGCCTACTCAAAGTCTTCGTCTTTTGGTAGTCCAACCAAAACTTCCAACGAGGATGATTACGCTAATGGCAGTGGTGAGGAGCATCCCGAGGAAACGTACAGCGCACCAGTCATCTATCCCACGGGAACGTCTCCTTTGGACTACATACCTAAAACCAAAAATAGTGACAGCTATTTGAGTAGTGTGTATACAACTAAAAAACCTCAGGTAGCTAGCTATTATCGTGGTAAGACACAATTGCAATCCCATTCTCCAAAGCCTATTCCCAAATGATGTTGTAATTTAATTGATTGTAAAAACTTTGTAGCCATTGTAGATTAGGATGTATGTATATAAATATAATTATATACGACGTTGCTTATATTTGCCAGAGAGCTTTGTAGATGTGCAGATTATTGAATTGATTCTTATAGATCTAAAGATTATTAAGGAACTGATTAAGTCAATTGAGTTCATTTGTCGTCGACTGCATGAACTCGACAAATATGATTTCCATATCCCGCTTATTTTGCTCTTGCCTGTAAACGTAATTATACACACAAGACGTCAATTCAGGTTCATAAATAAAATTAGTCAATTAAATGCAGCAATAAATTTAAAATACACTTATGCCTTTGGACACAGGCGCACACTAAACACAATAATTGTAGGAACTAGAAACAGAACTGTATGTAAATGTGGTGGATTAATAGAAGTATTTAGTCTATAACGTGTAGGCTTCTCATTACCTAGCAAAGCATAGTCATAGAATTTTAGTTTAAAATAAATGAAACTTATTAAAAAAGGTACAAACCGATGGGAAGCAAGAAGAATCACAAGAGAAAATATCAGGGTCTAAGGTAGATTCCGGTTTCTACGATGCGACGATGCGTCGAGCTGCGATTGAGAAAATCGTCAAGGATATGGAGTCTGAGGATCGATCCAAATGTAAGAAAACCATACGTGGCAGTATGACTTGCTTCAAATGTATCGACAATAAGGGCTTTATGAATGAAGAGTGTGTTTATGTGACTGAACCCGAGGTTGAGGCCTCAAAGGAGAAGAGTATCCAGGTGGCGGACACCACGGCTACCACTAAGGCGACGGTAGAGTCAACCGAGGATACCACTACGTCGACCACTGAAAAGTTACTGGAGCCACTGACCTCGGCGACTAACTGGAAATCAGTCATTACCAATAGGAAAATCAGGGAAGCAAAAGAAAAGGCCAAGGACCCGGACGAGGAGTTGGAGATGCTGGACGAGGAGCAACATGAGGCCGAGCCCTACGACTTCGTAGCCGAGACCAGACCTGTGTACGACAAAGTCCTGGGAATCACTTTACCCGCGTACATGCTACAAAAGTCCTCACATGAAATCGAATTTGACACTATGGTGGAAAATTCAACATTTTAAACGTCATTGTGATGCATAATTTATTTTACGCTACCATCGTCACTACTTTTGTATTGTTTTAGCATAGCAGTGAAAACTATGTCGATCTATGAATGATAAACGATATTATCGATCAATTTTCACAATTGATATTCTGCTATTCTAGAAGTATTAGTCAAAAAATTGCTGGTAATTTTCAATTAGGTGTTAACTTTAAACGAAAATTAAGAATAAATAAAATTGTTTAAACAAGACGAATTGTATACGTGTCACAACTTTTTAGATCTATAACTTCAATGATTGATCAACGTATGAAATAATTAATAATGTATTATGTAGTTTATAACTGTAAGATTAAAAATAAAAGTTTTGTTAAATAAATATGTGTGAAAAAACAACTATATTTAATGAAGCTTTCTCTCCTAATTTTGCTACATTCGTGAAATTTGATAAAAGATTAAATTCAGTCACCCGAATCCTTAGTGTTCAGGTAAAAAATTTTACGTAATTACTTTCCCGACTTACGATATTCATGCGCGATATTGTAATGGCCGATTTTCACACTAATCACATTTTTATGATTGGTTCTTTAAATTAAAATATAATCTTTTAAAAATTCTAATTTGGTTTTACTATTATTAAATAATTATTAAACAATAATTGTTAAATTATTGTTAAAAATAACAACAAATGATTAGCTTAGTAATTAACTACACATTAAACACTTAAATATTATAATATTTAAATGTGTTTTTTAATTTTATTAACTTTCAAAGAAATCGTAAGGATAAAAATAATTTAATATTGCATTAATTAATTAGTCAATAAACAAGATATATTTATAAATGTAAATATATTTATAAAAAAGTTTTAATACTCGTTTTAATACTTTTATCATTTTCATTGTGTATTTTCCTTAAAATCGTATCTCAAGAAATTTAAGATATGCAGAAGAGAAAAATCTTAACAATTTTCAACATAATTATGGAAGGTGTCGTATATCTATTTTCAAAAAGAAAAATCTTAAGATGTATTAAAAAATTATATTAAATTTATATAATATAATGATTTAATTTATATATCTTTTCAGATATACTATATTTTTAATTCTAAAAATTCTATCTTGTCATTTTAATCAATAAATTAATAATTTTATTATACAAAATATGTTTTATTGTGACGAATAATTTTTTTAAAAAACATTTTCAGAAATATTTTAATTTTATTAATACAATTTTTAATGCAGAATTATATTTATGCTTTATTATTTTAAAGAAGTTGAAAGAAATTTAGAAAAAGTTGATATAATCACATATTTTAAAAATTAAATATTCATGCTTAAAACATTTATTTTTTCGAATTTCTTAGCATGTAATTTTGGAAAAATTCAAAGTATATATTATATTGAATATACGGTGCTCAAGTGTTTGAAAAAAATTAATTTATATTACAAAAATTCTATTGTGTATGCTAATACGTGTTATAATCATGGTGAAATAATTTTGTTATCTTTGATGTGAACAAATTGTGAAGGTATATTGATCTATTCGATCATTATTAAATAAATAATAAATTTTATGTTATTAATTTTATTAAATAAATAGCTTTAGAGTTTTTAAATTATATCTTATGCAATTATATTAATATAAGAAAAAAAATTCTTTTAAAATAAGAATAAAAATGAATGTCATTTTATAAGTCAATTACTGAAAGAAATCATAATTTTTTTATTACTATAAAAAATATAAATTCTTTAATGATATTAAATGTTAAATATTTTTTCTCAGTTACATAAATTAAAATATCTTTTATTGATAAATTTATTAAAAATTGTGAAATCCAAACCTAAAAAATATTTTTTTTTAGAGGATAATATATTTATTAAGAATATAAATTTGGTAAATATAGTAAAAATATTAACTAAGATTTACAATAATATTTACATAATTAAGAATACAAAAATATAATTTATCTATTATTTATGTATTAATAATACCAAATTATTATAAATATTATAAATACGTATATTACATTACATTCAATCTTTAATTGAATATTAAATATTGATCCTTCTAGATTTCTGGTTTATAACTTACATCAATAATTTCTATAATTAAAACTCATTGTAAATGTAAAAAAAATATGTCTTACATAATTTTACTTTTTTATCTGTTTATGTTATGAAAATTGTGCGATATGATTAAATATTCAAAAATGAATACTAACCGTATTAAATACGTGAAAATAAACTGTTACTATAAATAATTAAATATTTCTTTGTATAATGAATTTGTAATGAGTTTACATTTTTTACATCTTTACTTTTTTATTTATGAAATTTTTAATATTAAATTATAATTTATTCATCTAAAAAATATTATTATGAAAATTAGATTAATTTATTGATTCATATTTAAAAACTTAAAAACTGTACTATAGTTTTTTATTTTTATTTCTTTTTTTTCTCTTTTTATATATTTTTATATATTTTTACGAAATAAACACACGTGTTAGTCTTTCTATTTTTTCTTTCTTATTTTCTTTTTCGCTTGATCTTTATTTAATGTTTCAAAATATTTTTTTTTAAATTTGGTCTTCTTTTATATTAGTTATAAATATGTTTTAACAAAAAATGTAAATATATATAAAAATATAATGCAATCGATATATTTAAATGCTGATCGAATGTTGCACTATTCATTAAATACTATATAAACTACAAATTATATGTAAAATATATAAAATTAATTATAATATTTTATAATATTTTAATAATTTTATTGAAGTATTATTATCAGAGGAAACGATTTGCTTCAGTAATTTTATCATACAAAATATTTTAAGCATTTATAAATATTCTCGCTTGTTTTAAATAGAAATGAAGATTTTATCATTAATAACTAATTATGGAAAGTACCTGAATTTTAGGATAACTATTTGAATATTAAATGTTGTGAATTGTACGGATAATAAAAAATAGAGATACGTAAATTTATTTTATATTGAGATAATTACTCTCAACAAAAATAAATCTTTAGAGAAAATGCGCTGGATAAAGAAGATTTGTGATTGGTTTTCTAGAAAAGAGACAATATGGATAAAAAATATCATTGTAGGCCGAAAGATATATGGTTGGAATAGGGGGAAGAGTCACGTCTCTAGAAAACCTAATGTCCGAATAGAAGACGCAAAGTAGAATAAGATAAAAAGAGATGAAGTGAAGATCGGATAGAAACGACATGAAGTGAGTGAATGCGTGTCACGAGACGATGATCGTCGATTCCGGATCGATGGCTGGGAGTGCGAAGTCGTTTGGGTCCCGCTTCCCGAAAGCTTTGTCGTGACGTGGTCGGGGGCGGGGCGTTGGGGGGATGGAGGCGGAGGAGCAGGAACGGCTTTATATTTATAAACTATGAGGGGTTCCGGGGTGCAAGGGTGCCTCCGTCGCGGCATACGTCTTCGGACGGGCGCCGGCGACGCGTGCACCACACCTCGGGGACGTCGCCTCGGCAATAGTCGGTCAGTAGTCGTGGTGGGCTTGCGGCGCTATCCGGATCCGGATCCGTTCCTTGATTGCGAGCCGCACGCGTAGAGTCTTATCAGCATCAACTTGTCTCATCATCCCAGGATGGCTTCTCCGGGGTAAGTCGTGGGAGGAATTCTTTTGGCTAGAATGCCAGCCTCTGGGGCTTCTTGTACTTGTGCGATCCCAACTAGGGCGACCAAGGGAGATATATAGATAGATAGACAGATACAGAGTAGAGAGAGAGAGAGAGAGAGAGAGAGAGAGAGAGAAAAGCAGCGCAGGTCAGTCCGGGAGGGGGGGGGAATCTAAAATTAAATTTGCTTTGCGCTTTCCGGCAGCGAATACACCTAAAAACGTTTCTATACGCTTTATAGCCCACGCTGCCTCTTGGCTGGGCTCCGAGACCTCGAAGCGAGGAAAGAGTCGAGGAAAAAAGTGATAAAGCAAATAATAGCAGAGGTTAACTGCGCGATCAGTGTTGATTCGATCGATCGGATCGATGATTCGTTTTCGACCTGTTCCACGTACATGCAGTAAATGACATTTTTGCCTCGATCAATCGCTGTTTATTTGCTCGAGTTCAAAAGCATAAAAATAAAAGATAAAATAAACATTACGTTAGTGGTGCAAAAAATTAGGAAATATTTTGAACACAGAGGCCAAAAACATCGGAAGACGATATGTTAAAGTTAAAGTAGAAATGGTTTTTATCAGTCAGACAGACACATCTGCTGATGTTTCCAATGTTTTGCTTATTTTAGTTTCCATATTCGATGCGCTAAAGTTTAATTGTTTATTTTATCTTTGAAGCAGATTTAATCTACGAATGATGATGGGGGATGCTGAGCGCATTACTCTTAGCATTATTTTTTCAATTGCAGTGATTATATCGAAATGGGAATTCAGAATTTGGCGATAAAGTAGCGTATGTCGAAAATGCCTGGCTGACTGCTTAAAATATAAAACACAATTCTTGATAATTAAATAAAAAAATGATGCTCAAGCGTATTGTGCATTTGAATGTCAAAAAATGAATTATCGAGATTAAATTTGTCCTGCTTACACAATAACTTGGACTACTTAAATTTTACCCCAAAATCAAAAATACAACTACGTAAATAAATACCAACAACTCATATTTAGATTGCAGAAAATAATATTAAACTTTTTTTTTTAATTTTCTTTTAAAATGCAGCGTATATTCTTGCTTTAATTTACATATTTGATTAATAAATATTAATAATCTTAATACTATTCAAGAGAAGATTTGTATTGTTTAAAACAATAATGATTTATGGTACATTTTGTAATGATGAATATGAATTTTAATTTGTAATTCAACCACGTTTAATTTTTCGCTTACATGTATCGATTAGTCTATTATTATTAATATTCTATGAAAGATGCTGTAAATAGTGACATAAATTTATTTATAAAATTTATTTATAACAGAAAATTATTTTGAGTTTCGTCAATTCGCATCTTTATGAAAGCTTTACAAGTTAAATTATTGCAAAATCAATAAATAGCGAATAAATATTAAATGATTTTGAGTAAATTATATCAATGAATATGTTTTAACTCTTTATAAGTTCGTTAAAACTTTCATTTGTTTATGAATACAATCAATGTTAAGGTTTTGGTACATTGAATTTTCGTGATATAAATGCTCTATATTTCCACAGATTAAATCAAAATCACGAGACTTTATTATGATGTACTACATCTTCATTATTTTATATTACTCTTTTTCGAAATATGACTTTCAAAACATTTATAATTAACATTTTAAAAATGAAGAAATTGAAAACAAAGTTCATTTTAGTTTGCGTGTTAGTAACTATTTATAAAAGATTCACTACATACTACGTTCGAAATTAACTGTGATGTTAAGAAATACTAAGTTTTTATTAGAATTTTCTCTCGTAATTTTACTATTTGCAAAAAAAAATAATTTTAATGTTTTTATAATTTCTCCATAAAAATGTGTAATAAAACGAAAAATTTTACATTAGTATTCTATAATCATATTAAGATATTTTTAAACAATTTTATTTATTCAATTACATATAACAATATATATTTAATTCAAATTTTTTTGCAAATAAATATTGTCAAATTATTTAAAATAATAATTGAATAAAAACAAAATTAACATAATAATAATATAATTCTAATTAATCAAAATGATATTCACATAATAAGGCATATTTTTTTATTAGAATAAAAGTAATTGCTATTTACAAAAATAATATTTTCAAATAAGATTGGTACAATGTATTCTTAGCCAACTTTTTTTTTTAACATAGATACTGATTTTAAATAGAAAAATATTCGCAAAAGTTGTCTTGAAATTATAAAAAATGATTTATTTATATCCTTAAAGTGAATTGTTTTAAGGTGTAATAAAACTATGCATACATAAATTTATTATATTTGAATATCCCTACATAATATAAAATAAAACGTAAGAAATTTGGTACTTGATTTTCTTTTTTTAAATACCATTATTTTTTACTATAATGTTGTTCATTGCAATAGTGAATTCATGCAAAAAAATGTTTCCAACAATTTTTTACAGCTTTTTCCCATATATATAAATTTCGGATTTATTTAATATTGTGTAAATTTTGTTATTATTTAAATTTAAATACGCATGTAGTAATATTTGTAAAAGTAAATCAACAAATTAAACATGAAGGCAACATTAGTTTTAATATAGACATAAATGAGAATAAAAATAATATTTTTATTGAGAAACATTAAAATAATTATAAAAATACTGTAAAATTCAATTTTAATTATAAATATACAGTAATTTTCAAATAATGAATTGGTTTTCCATATACTTATTCTTACTTCTTTTTTTTTAAGAACGACAAATTTGAATTGTTTTGTGGCTTAAATATCTCCAACAGATGACGTCGTAAGTTTTTATAACTTATGACGAATCTGACTTAAGACTTGTGAAATTTACTATTTTTAAACTAAACACAATGAAGAATATAATGGAAATCAAGTATTATTTGTCCATCAAAAAGAAATGTTTATGGTACCGGGAATAGCCATATCAGTTTTTCATCTTTACACCCGAAACGACTCGATTCTCAACATATTATTTAATTTCGAATAAATTAAATTTTTTCGAATTATTCGGATAAGAAAAATTCTGTTTCCAAAGCACACGAATTTAACAAGGCGCGCAGGTTTCGAAAGATCAGTCATGAAGAATGGCACGAGCGCGTTACACTGCTTAGAGCGAGAAAACTGGATAAAATTCACAAGTATCATATTGCAAATTTCTACAAGCGCACGGCTTATTACATTTGATAACTGCGGCACCGTAGGAAAATTCGCCAGGGCACGTGCAGTTTTCAATTTCTCTTCGAGTTCAAAGTGACAAGCAGTAGCCGGTTCGACCTGGTGTACCGGCGCAGGGGCGTGAAATTATGCCATTAAACATAACACAAAGAAACAGAAAGGCAAAAACTTGCCCATCTCTCCACTTTCTCAGAGTGGCGATGCCTCCCCACCTCGGGCTGAGTCGACGCGAATCTTGTCCGAGTGGCCTCGAGCATGAGAGGCCGCTTCCTTAAAAGGCCTAAGGCACGCGGGGCTCGTCGTAGCGAGTCTACCAGGCCCGAGGAGTTAGTTGATGTGCGCGGTTCCGGAGGAAAAGTCAAGAAAAGCCTCGTCTCCTCGTGGGAGTGGTCGGTGGACCCTTTCGTCCGTCTCTCCCGAGGGGAAGTAGCGGCACTCAGGAAGGTGAGTCGAGCCCTGAGCCAAGTCTGTGACGGCTTGCCCTCGGCCTATATGGGATTTCCTACGGGTCAAGTGCTGGTCCATATTCATATTTGGCTAAAATTAGTACCGCCCGCGATTCGCCAGCGACCAAAAATACGCGACATTCGCCCCATAATATCGTTGTATTAGGACAGCATAGGTAAGCGCGCGGAGCAGCATCCATGATTCATCGTCCGAGCATCGGTTGTGCACCTTGAGAAGAGTAAGAGAGCCATAGACAGATAGATAAAGAAGGAAATAGAGGAAGAAATGATGCAAGAGCCGAGTTTTCAGGATTTCTTCCTCTTCTTTGCTCTTTTTCTTCAGTTTTTTTTTTCGGCTGACATTTGGCCTTGGCAGGAAAAAACCCAGGGGTACCGCAAAATAAATGTGAACATGGCGTAGTCTTTCGTCAAATAGTCAATGTTCTGATTATCCCCAATGCTACGACCTTTTGACAATAGATTTTTGGTTTTATTGTGCGGGACGCCACGTAATGGCACCTACGTGAACTTCGAAGACGAGTGTTTTGACAGATCAGATCCTAGTTGGCTTTTTGCTTAAAAAGCGTGTATTTAATTTTTATACAGTGTATGCATGGATTAAGCTTTCAAGTTTTGTTTATTCGCACATTTTAAATAATTTTAGCCTGAGTATAATTGGAGCGTGGATGCTTTATGCTGTGTGCTTTTAGCTGTTTGGATTAGTTTTTTAGCGAGGTTTAATTATATCAGAATCTGACTAAAACTTTTTGGAAAAGTTTACCAAAAATACATTTCACTCTAAATTTAGAGTACAGAATTTAAAAATCCATTCAATATAATCGTGAGTACAGCTTAAAAAATCCATTAGAAAATATTTAGACTGAAAAATCTCATAACCCGCCTAAACTAATATCTTCCGATAAAGCATTCGTCCTTCTCTCATTACCATTGTATACTTTGTTTCAGATATTCAGAGGGTGCGCCACCAGGTAAAATGATCATCTGTACGCTATATTTTTTCCCCAAGTCTGCTTTTGTGATTTTAACGCGCCGAGGACGCCGTTTCTTCTCGTGGAACGAATCATCAAAACTATTTTCAGGCACCCATTCGTGATTTTCTCAAATGCCACGTTTGTTATAATAAAAAAAGTGGGCGGATGTGTGTTCAAGTCAACGCTCAAAATCGAAAATAAACAACAAAAATATAATGCAAACAATTGTTGTGTAAGAGGTGTTTGAAAATTTTAATTTTAAAAAAATCGCCTCTCTAAAATTCTGACGGAAGTGTATGTGAATCGCTCTCTTGCATTGGAATCAGCCTCGAGTACGCAAAACCGTCAAGTTTTCCGGAAGCTCCACGGTAAAAATAAATTAATTACAGAAGTAAAAAAAGAATGGAGGAGAGGTTGAGTCTTCGAATCCGCCTGGCAAAGGTCGCGGCTTTGTTCTCGACTTCGTCTTTTTTCCTCTCTCCTTTTTTTACACAAACAGCGATTCACGGCTACATTTACGTCCGACCTACTTACCACCTTCTTTGAGAATCGCGGTTAATCAAGGTCATGAAACGCGGACGAAATAACGAGTTACGTGTACGAATTGCACGCGTTTAAATGGCGTCTGCGGTGGCGATGACATTGCCTCGTAAAATAAGGTGACGGCGACGTAATTCTTGGATTTTTGTTAGGGCCGCCCCCGCCACCTCCGCCCCCAGTACCTGGACAAGTGCCAGCCCTCAGGATCAACACTGCGTCAGAGGTGAGTAGCCGTGTAAATGAAAAATAAGACCCTGGACGCTTCTCGTGGCTTTATTGCAAGAGCCATGGAAAAGTCGGAAAATTCCGACAAGGCTGCACTCACTTAAAACAGAACGACTTGTTGGTCGTTTTTGGTTTTGTACCTCCACAGGTGCGAATCATGAATCATGTTTGCCTTTTTCTTATTGATCAATAATCGTTTCTTAAAATGCTTAAGCTTATTTTTTATATGAACTTTGGAAGGATGATCAACATAATGATACGAGTTATGAAGTTTTATCGAGATATTTGTTCGCTCTATCAGTGACATAGATTTATTTTATAATTATAATATCTCAAATATTTTATCGCTTGCGTTCCAACTGATAGCAGCCTTGTGTGTTTTATATCTTTGTTGACATTACCGTGTGGCACCGTACCTTCTGTCTTTCCATATAACAAAACGTAACATCACTACATTTTCATCTTAATTGCATTGTATTGATTCAATGAGGTTGCAAGTTTTATAAACGATGTCATACCAATGCCGTTCACATTTACAAAAGCGAGTTAGAGAAAAATTTATTAATTGCAGACATTATTGAAATTGGCAAAGTATTTTCACGACTATCTTTTGAATAACTAAAGTTAAATTTTTTCAAATAAATACCATTATGCATAATAAAAAAAATAAATTTACGAAAAATAAAAATATAAATAATATTTATTATTAATGAATGAATCAATTCTAAAATCAAATAATTTATTATCTATTTTAAATAATTCTTTAATTAATTTATCTACTCCATTAAATATAAATATTTGATGAAATTTTGGATCTTTATTAGGAATTTGTTTAATATCACAAATTATTTCAGGATTACTTTCAATTCCCCGATTCTAATAATAAAATGTCATAAAAAAAACTCGTGTATATTTTAGTAAAACCCCTTACGATGGCTAAAAATAAAATACGCTTACGTGCTTGTGCATACGTTTATTTAAACATTTGTGTGTACTTTTGTAAATACTTTAAATTTACGGCATTTTAAAATGAATTATAAATATTAATGTGTTATTTTTTTGGAATATTTATTTTAATGTGTTATTTTCTATGTTATTTATTTTAACCTCAACTTGCGCGCTTCCATAATTTTATTAAAAATCTTGAGATTTTAATATTTAAAAAATTTTTTTGAGATAAAAATATTAAGCATACATTTCAACTAGCGCACGCTTCACTTTACATCAATTTTCAGTACTTATTTAATATTTTTAGTTAAAACATGTTTATAAAACATTCTTTCATACCTATATTTGAAGAATAAAATAATGCACATCGAACAAGTTTTACTTAATTTTTAGTAAAAATATTTAAATCGGTAAATAAAAGCGATATTTCTTTTTTTGAAAAATCTGTAATTCGACAAATGTATTTGTATATGAACACGGGTACCCAGAACATGCCCGATTGATCATTTTTTGAATATCTCTCGTTGTCTCCATAAGTTGCTTCCATAAGTTTTGCAACACGTATGTATTGAGACTTTGGATGTATTCTCGGATCTGAGATTTTCCGTTTTCAGTTTGGACTTCGAAGCTCCCCGTCAGATTCATATGAGCCGCCCGCGGCCATACAGAACGCGATGATGACTAAGGACAAGAAGCCATTTACATATACTCCGGGAATGGGTGGAAAGCTGGACCTCTCGCAGATTCGGAGTCCACGGATGGCTCGAAGAGTCGCCAAGAACGCCAACGACGAGGGAATCGAGGGTCCACCCAAGTCTGCTTTGACCCAGCAGCCCCAGCTTTCGCACCAACCGACTATTATGTATACTCAACCGCAGGTCGCTGTACCGGTCTTACCCCAGGGGATGCCGCAGCAATCTCCGGTCCATCTAAGGAACAGTACGCTCCCACGATCACTTCCTGGTAATTCACCTCTTATAATAACACTTCTGCATAATAAAAACTTTCAATTCCGTATTCATGATATTGGGTAAAATTTTATTAATCAATGGAATTCCCGATTTTTTAAATAAATAAATTAGCCATTAAAAGTTCTGTGCACAATTTTGTCTTTCGACTATTATCCAGAACGTTGCTTTATTTAATTTATTTAACAAGAGTTTTATTAGGTCAATCGAGTATAAGAAGAATATCTACTGAAAAAGCAACAGAAAAAAAGTAAAATAGCTTATAAATTGCTTTAACTTTTTAGCAGTACAATGCGAATATTATCTTACAAGGATTTCGAGTGTTTATTTGGCGTTTACTGAATTCCACAAGTAGTTCTAGTTCTTCTTATTAAGTGATTGCATTTATATAATAAATAATTGTTTAGATCCGTTTTGTAGTCGATCCTCAAGAAAATAAAAAGAAAAGATTTTAGTGAACATCGCCGATGTTTCGATGAGATATGCTTCTTATTCTCAACAGGTGTATTATATTTATTCGCAATTATTGTAAATACATGACAGAAAAATCTTATGTTTTGATTTTCTTGACACTCAATTAAAAAAATAATTTCAACAATTATTTATTATACATAATTTCACAAAAGTGCCTATTTCAACACAATGAATTTCCGACAAAATTTATTTTTTTGTATTAAATACATATTCCTTTATTAAAATGAATATATCATAATAAAATATGTAATAATTATTCCATCAAACTGAAAATGCATTGTTTTTACACTATTAATATTCTACAGACATAGTAAATAATTACATACTTTTAATGAATCAAATTATTCATTATCAATATTTCACAATATTTTACAACTTTTAATGTAGACTTTACATAATTATTTTTCTTATGGAATTATGAGTGTTTAATGATTCCTGATAAAATTATCAAATATTTTATTATAGTTTATAAATAGTTTTGGAATTGTTAAAGTAATGATACCAATTAAATTGAAATATGCAATTAGTTTTTAATTACAAATTTATGTTCGAATTATTTTTGAATTTATAGGAGGAGGAATCATAGTTCCTGTTATAGAGAGACAGGTAGATCCTGCACCCAGACCCGTTGTTAAGGTTGAGACGAAAATCCAACCGTCGGCCAATTCACCGGATACGCAAACTCCGCCAATATCTCCAACGCAAGTGACATTGTCTAAGGCACCGACTCCGTGGATGCAAAAGCCACAGAAACAGTCGGAGAAACTCCCCGAGTGGGCCAAGAGGACGAATAATGGGACACAAGACGAGGCTTACTCGAATAGTCCCCTGGATTACGAGTACCCGTCTTCGCCTCCACCACGACAAATTGTCGTAGTTACTACTCCATCGAATAGACCACAGTCACAACCCCAGGAAAACCAGCAGCAGCAGCAGCAGCAGAAACAACAACAACAACAACAAATGAGACCGGTGCGTCAGGAAAATGAAAGGGCCATACCCATTCGGGTAAGTTGGTGAATATTTATTAATAAATTTTGTAAACGAGGCAAATAATCATTTTCTTGTTATATACGGTATTTTTCATGCCAAGCGATATTTGGATAAAATTTTTAGAAAAATTCTGTTAATTTAATCGGAGATTTTTTTGTCATAAACGACTGTTAAGGTATTATAACAATATCTAAATGTCACATAAATACATAAATAATCGTGTGACAACTAACGCATTATACATATTATAAATTGTATTTAAATAAATGTTTATGTTTTTAATGAATATTGATGTTAAGTTTTATTTTACAAAATATTATATTATACATTTATTGTTAATAATAAAAATTGATTATTACTAGTCAA
This sequence comes from Eupristina koningsbergeri, assembly GCA_018907245.1. Taxonomy (NCBI): domain Eukaryota; kingdom Metazoa; phylum Arthropoda; class Insecta; order Hymenoptera; family Agaonidae; genus Eupristina; species Eupristina koningsbergeri. Next base: position 3,346,152 of record JACCHV010002921.1, read on the forward strand.
TTTATTGAGAAATTAATGTATATTTTGTTTTAAAAAATGTGCTTTTAGATCGAAGACAGACCATCTGTTTTTACTGCTATGAATGAACCTGGCCATCATCAATTAATGAATTCGGCTCCTCACCATCAATCGCGTTGGGGTAATCCCATTGGTCAAAGCGGATACCAACAATCTCAAACAGGAACTCACATAATACCAATTCAGTTTGATGGTCAACAACAGTATCAGGTGCCAACTTCGCCTGCTATTAACAATAATCAATACAGAAATATACTCGTTGATAATAGGTAAACGATAATGATAAGCATTTTTAAAATTTCATGACTATGATACACATGTGTCAATAAAAATGTCAAATATACAAAGTATTAAAAAATAAAAGTAATCTCAATCAGAAACCTTGATTCTTTATTTAAAAAATGATTGAATAATTTAATTATACGAATAAAAGTATTTATATATTAATAATAATAATAATAATAATAATAATAATAATAATAATAATAATAATAATAATAAAGGCTTACAATGCTTCATTAGCCTTTTATAATTTAAAATTTATTTCAAAATTACGATCAAAGTATTATTAAATTAAAGATAAATAATATAATTTTTAAAAAAGAAATTGAAAAAATATATTACTAAATGTATGTGCAATTGCTTATCTTCATTTCTTCAACGTAATTATAGAAATGTGCGGGGTTACGTTCCCATGTCTAATCAACCGGAGCCTGGACCAGTACAGTCCAAATCTTTTCGAGTATTGCAAAAGATTACCGACACAGATCCGGATCAAATTAACGAGGACCATCTACGAAAGTTACAATTGAATGAAGAGGATAAATACCTCATGAATAAATTCAAAGAACAAGGTAAACACTCTCATTTTATTGATTTATACTACGAAATCCATTGTTTTTATCTCAGACCAAAGGTTAGAAATTGAAAAAACAAGCGAATTATATTTTTGATAAAAAAAATAACATGTAACTTTTATCATTAGTGGATGGCGATGTATATCTCCACAAAGAAGAAGACCCAAGATATCGAGGAGCAGCAATCCCTTCACGAGCTTTCCGTTATTTACAAAATATGACAGATTCAGGAGATGCCCCCAATTCTAATTCGAGTACGTTATCATACAACAGCAAAAAAAGATTTAAAAAATAAAATACATTACCCCTAACGTACAGTCGCTCAATATTATATTATTTCAGCAGCAGTTAAGACAGTAGGCTTGACCACTAAGAAACAAAATAGAAATTCAAACACGTTTGGTAAATAGTTTACCCCCGGTTTGCTTAGCAAAAAAAAATTACTTTTACAATTACTCGACTTTTTTACATTGTACATTGATATTTAACATTGGTTGCTTTGTGTGTTGTATTGTTTTAGATTTGAGTGTGCTGTGTGTGTTTTTGCTCTTTTATAACTTAATGCTGAATTTATGACTTAATTTACAGATGAGGTAACAATACCTGTACAATATGTCCCAGCCAGCCAACAACAGGTGCAAGAGCCAAAAAAATATATGGGTGGTGCTATACCGTCCAGGTCTTTCAAAATACTACAGGCAATGACCGCACCTGAGAGCATTGGTAAGTTATTAATTTACCCATCAGTCGTCTACTTACGACACAAACAAGGATATTTAATTCAAATATAAATATTCAAAATTTAATTTAAATATTACATAAAAGAATTTACCTCGAAAATAAATGTATAATATTATTTTTATAATATTATAGATGAGATCGCAAAAAAATTTTGTCTTTTAACTCTAATTTATATTTTGTAAACATCGCCTCTTAAGCTGTAAAGAAATTGTATTTAGGAATAGGTACAATATATATTTTTTGATTTTTAATTAAACATAAATTATTGATAAACATTTATCGCATTTATCAAATTCGATAGGAAATTTAACATGGTCCTGTGTTCACAGGAAAGACCATTTATGTTTATATGAAATAATGAAATTCCATCTGGTATTTTATACGATAAACAAAAGTACGTCTTAAATTAAATCAATTTATTTTGACAGTTTTCGTTATGTATTTCACTTCTGTTCTATTTAGTTACGTAGCAATCAAAACGTATTCAATAAGATTTAATGAGTGTTGCATGTTACAATTATTCATTAATAAATACGCATATAAGCACATATATACGTGTATACACACATTTACTGGTATATAATAATGAAATAGTTACACATTAAAACTTTTATCATCGATGGGCGCATAATTTACATGTTACTATATTTATAAACACTTTATTCTACTATATTTATAAACACAATATTAATATAAACTACTAATATTTCTATAAACACTTTTAATAATTTAAAAATATTGAAGGTAAGTTACCAAATATTATTTTTATGACTTATTTTTGTTGAAATTTGAATAATTTTATATAATTTTAATATTAATGGTAATATGATATAAGACAACTAACAAAATTCTTTTTACTATTAATAATAAAACTTTTCTATGAACACAGGATCAATAGTTTTTCACTATTTCCATGAACAATAATTATATTACAAAAATACATGTAGTATACGTGTTTTAATATTAACTAAATATTTACTTTTTATTCGATATTTTTTAAAGTCTTTTTTTTCTTTTTTATTATATTTAATTAAACATTTTCCGATTTTGTATTTAAAAAAAAAAAAATGCATTTTTTCGTTAAAATTGTCAATAAAAAAAACCCTCAATATTTTTGGTAATATTTTACAAAATAAAAATCTACTGATTTTTTTACAATTTATGATATAGCTGTTTTTCACTAATGACCTAAAAAGGGCTCCATTGTTTGGTCTATAATGTAAAAATTATTAATGATCAACGCGATGAAAGTCGCTAGTCTTCTATATTAACACAGAGGGAAAAAATTTATAAAAATATTTAACAATAACAATAGCTCAGTAGTAATAATAATAAAAACAAATACATTGCAAAATAATAAGATTAATTGTTCTGTTTCTGAATGGAATGTGCTGTTTGTTATAGCCACGCAAGTGACGCAAGAGAATCGGCATTGTTCGGCCACAGATTTCATTCATATCCGAGGCAATCAGCAGGATATCTATTATCTCACACACTCTCACATAATATCACCTGTATCTCCTTTCGTATTCCGAAATCCTGATACTGGGTGGTTGCTTTTGTATTCCATACCTTCTTATGACAACCACAAACCCCATCGTTATTCTTATTACGACAATCCTAACCAATATTCATATTTTTTCAATACTGATATTATAACTCATCCTACTGTAGTCGATTCAATGTGTAATACTCATTTCTCAAATGATAATGATTCGTATGTTTCGGAATTGAATGATAATAACAGCGATGAGTACCCGAGTGTTTCTTATGGCAAATCCTTTAGTAGGACTTCTGATCTTTGTGTAGGATCTCAATGGAGACATAATTTATCAACAACGCCAACATGCTGTACGACTACCAATACCTTACCGAAATCGTCTGATAAGTTTATCAAGGAGCAACCATTTACCCCGTATTCTCCTTTGTTTACTACAAAAGGTAATTATGAGAGCCAAGAAGGAGAAAACGATGAAGATTCTAAAATAAGTATTAATAAAGAAGACAATGCGTGCATTGAATCATCTGTCTCCAGTAGTGATTCTTGTTCCTTTCTAGATTATTTAACTGGATTGAATCGCTTGAATAAAAAGTTAAATTTGGTATTGTCGAAGGATATCAATGATAACTCAGAGAAAAAATGTAACGAGGATGAAGCCTCTACTGATTGTGAAAATGAGACTCTTCTCAAGAATGATGAAGAATTCATTAACGAAAATGAGACTTTCGTAGAAAGGGGAGAGCAAGAGGATGAAAAAGAAGAGAATGAGCGAAAGATAAATGAAGAAATAGAAGATGATAACATGGACAAAAATTTAAATAAATTAGTTAATAAAGAAAGTATCAGCAATTTGTTCGTTAATGTCAGTTTATCTCTCAGATCTAAGTTTCCTTTATCAACAAAAAATGAAAGTATAATAAAAATAACTGCTATCGAGAGTGACAACCAAAAGAATTTTGAAACAAGTGTCACTTTTACTCTCAAGAAATTTAATCAAGTCACGAAAGATAAAAGTCAACTTCATCAAGAAACAATTCAAACGAAGCCCACTTTCATTATAACAACCACGGATGATGATCAATCAGAAATAAATAATAGATTAGATGTAACTGTATTGTCGCATATAAGTAAAGAGAAAGGAAAGAATATGTTAAGCGTTGAAAACTATTCTAAGGAGGATGTAATAGATGATGATAATAACGGTGTTATGTCCGATGTGAGTCGCATTATTTCTGAGGTCGATACTGATTCAGGATGTTGTCTCGTGACACCAGAAGAAATAAAGATAAAAATACCGAATAACACCTCGGTGTCCAAAACAACCTATGGTAATAAAAAGTACTACCGGACACAAACGCATTCGCGATTATTCAAATTACTGGCTAATGAGCAGTTTCTGGGTGACAACTTGTCTACTTGTGGAGGAAACTTGTCAAATTTCAACGGTTTAACCTCTCCAGATTGTGACTACTCTGATGAGTCGATTATGACAAAGCTTAGACATCATTTACCTAAGAGATCCAAGTCCCTAGATTGTGAGGCTCTATTGAGGTGTCAAAAGGATGGAGACCATAATTCGTACTACCAAAGTTGGAAGAATGGGGAACGTGGTTTTAAAAAACCAATTGTCGATTCAGTGCAATGGATACTTCCTCGCGTTAACGTCCTGTGTCCACGTATTAAAAGCGTGAAAAATACAGCTCAGAGTTCGAGAAATTGCCAACAGTTATCTCACATAAAATACCAGCTCGGTTCCACGATATTCTGGAAGTCTCCAAATCTTGTAGGAACTAGTGAACGTTATTGATTATAGAGGACTTGGTTCAAGGGAACGACAAGCGGTGGTGCTGATTTACATTCCTCTGACAATGTCAAACAGAAACTACGTGACATGTGCACAGTGAAATTGTCAGGGTCAATAGAGAAGCTTTCATTTGTAGACGAGAAAACGAAAGAGAGAGAGAGAGAAAGAGAGAGAGAGAGAGAGAGAGAGAGAGAGAGAAAGAGAGAGAGAGAGAGAGAAAGAGCATTGTTGTTCTCACCTACCTGCTACTACCTCTTGAGTATAAACGGAATATCAAACACACAGGGCCCAGATGCACCCTTTTAATTCTTATCGGTACTTATGACCATTATTTTTTTTTCTCTTTTTTTACAATTTTTTTTTTTATTTAAATGTTCTCTCTTTGTTTTATTTTTTCTTATTTTTAAACTCATTTTTGTTATGTTCAAGCTAGACAGAATTTATATATGTATGTTCGTATATAGTCACATTCTGGTTCAATTAATTTTATTAGTTTACATTGTAAATCCAATTAACAGGATATAGAAAACGACCATTAAAGTAATAAAGTCAGATTATATTCTACCAAATAATAATCCAGTACTTTCTAAAACATATACATTTGTATGCTCATATGATTATAAGTTGATCAAATAATTTCACTACTGATATCAGAATTAATTTGTATACGACCATACATGAATGTACTGTAAGAAGTTAAGAGGTGTAATATATTCAAGCATTTGTATTTTTGATACTATAATTCAATGTTAACAGTAAATTCATCATTGAAATTTAATAAATATTCATCTGTACATTGAACATTTTTAATTCTCATTTAACCTACGATATAAAATAATCTTTTTATAGTTTAAAAATTTGTAAATTTATATAAATTCTTTTGGTTCGGAATTCTTTTTTCTTTTTTACTTTCAGGTGTCATATAATCGAATGCATTAATATATGACACTAATATATACACTGATATTATTATTGAATTTTTTTTTCTTTTTTCTACTACGCAGATATTGCAAGTATTGACGATAAACACCGAATAAAACCGAATGGTCGATTCTCTTTAGCATACGAATGGGTTGTTTTGTCGAAGAATTTCTTTAAGCTTTTTTAGCTTATATCTACATTAAGCTTTTTAACCAAAACATTTAATTTCATTTTATCTTAAAAATAAATAAATTTATCTTACCATTATTTATACTACAGAAAATTTTTATAATGATTAAATATTAACCATTATTATACTAGAATTCTTATTTTTAGTAAACACAATAATTCCTGGTTCAAAGTTTACTTTAAAACAAAACAAAATTTTTTTTCTGCTTTATTTTTATTTTTTCTAATTATTTAACCTTGCAGATGTGAATAATATAATTAATGATATTAAAAAAATTATGTAATGCTTAAATAGCTAATATATCGTTTTTTTATAAATTAATTTCACCCATTCGGTTGAGAAGTAAAATAATATCTCGTCATTTGATTATAATATAAACAACCTAGCAACCTTGTTACAATTATTTATTTTAATCATTGACTGCATAATTTTAACTACATAATTTTAACTAAATTACCAAATTGAAGACTAAATTCATGTTGCAAATATTTTATCATTAGTTTTTGAAACTCTTATAGATTTTTAATTATTCGCAAATAAATTGCAATTCATTCATATGTCTACATATATACATGAGTATATGCGCATAAAAAATTATGTACGCATGAATGTGTGTATGTATATCTATATATATGTATCATTCCACGAATTAGTTCGCGAATTAGTATATATATATATGTATATATATATACATACACAAATACATACATATATATATATACATGGACTGTCCCCGAAGTATCGAATTTTTTTTTATTTAGCGACTATTGTTCGTAACGACTTAGGAGGGGTCTTAAAATGTAGAGGAAAGCTTTTTCCATTTGTTCCTTTTTTTGTTTTTTCGATAATTTGAAGTAGCAGGATTTTATTTCACGCGAATGATGTTTTTCAGTTATTAGAAATGTCGCGAGGAGTGACTAGTGGAACAGCGTTACGTGATAAAATTTTGTTTGCAACTTAGAAAAAACAGTATGGAAACATTTAAAATGTTACAAGAGGCTTATAAAGATGATTGTATGTCAAAATTACAATGCGGAAAATGGCACAGAGATTTTAAAGAGAAAAAATCATCGAGGAGTCTCGATCGAGGCGCCTAATAAGCTCTCGAATTCCTATGAACACCCGCAGCGTGCTAAAAATTTTAAATTCGGACCCGTGATTAACAATTAAAGCAATCCTGGAAAAACTGAATTTAAGCGAGCTACAGTGTATAATATAGTGCAAAAAAATTTAGAAATGCGAAAAGTTTATGCAAAAATATCAAAGCTGAGGAGTTTTAGACTGCTTTTGAGACCTAGAAAACTCATCTTTGTAAATGCGTTGATGCAGAAGGAAATTATTTTGAAGAATTTAAAATGTTTATTTGAAACTCTTTATAAGTCTACCAATAAATGATAATTCATTAAAAAGGTAAGTATTTTTTTTTTTAGAATTTTTAAATGAAACATTCTCGCGTAACGTTTTTCTACTAATCGATTTAGTGCGCCGTATCCAAAAATCGAAAAACACTCTTTTCGGGAAGTGAAATCCTACCTCTTAAAATTATCGAAAAAACAAAAAAAAAAAAAAAAAACGAATAAAGGGAAAAAGATTTTTTTCTATATTTTAAAACACCAAATCTCCATCCAAATCTCTACGACCAATATTTGCCAAATGAAAAAAAAACTCGATACTTCGGGGTCAGACAATGTATCTATATACATGTATGTATGTAACTGTATTAGATATAATTAAGAATTATGAATATCAATACTAATTTATATTCATAATTTAAAAATACTGAATTCATAAGTTTTAAAAATTAAGACTTATATATTTATGTAATGTATATATTTTTAGCAAATTTAGAAATGTCTAGAACTCTTTTTATCAAAATATACAAAATGCTTTTTCTATTAAAATAATAATTTTCATAGCGTGACTTTTTATGAAAATAATTATTAAAAAATAAGATTTATATTCAATTTTTCAGGTCCCGATGTTACTGATTATTAAATAAAGAGATAAAAGTTGCTATAAACAGTGGACTGATTAGGGCGTTTCTTTTCGTTTCAATGGAACCTTCATCTTATCTTTATAATCAACTGTTTGGTGTATTATGTTATTTTTGGTATGCAATGAAATTCATAATTTATCAAAATATTCATGTTGTTCGTTATCGACTTAAATTTATTCGCTTTATAGATCTAATTTTTGTACGAAAGTATTCTTAACTTTATATCAAGATTAATAATAATTCACCTGTACACATAACTGTAAAATCGCGTTTATATTTAAATGTTTATTGTACATTTACATACTATACATTCTAAGAATTTAATGACAAAGCGATACTTTAAATGTATTTTTTCCTAATATATTTGTTTTTGTTTTTATTTTGTTCATTAAAACTTTAATATTATTTATTTATTAGGTTACGCGTGGAAACAAAGAGATATGCATTACTCAATAATCCACAATGCATAACACATTTTATAAAAATGTCTATAATTGTCAATTTTACTTTTGAACTTTATAAATTTGTTCTTTGGTTGTATTAATAAATGTTAATAAATAAAAATTTATACTAAGATATTATATAATATTACATGCTTAAAAAATGTGCAATAAATTATGAAGGAGTCTTTTTATGAAAAATTCTTTCGTAACATTATTTTTATTATTATTAAATGTATACTATTACTGTAATAATAATAATAATACAATAATTATGTGTTCTAATATTTGTTCAAATTGTGTAAAATAAATTATTACAAAATTTATGTGTAAAATATAATTAATTTAAACCTATTTTAATTCTGTTATTTGATGATACAAATGAATCCAGATCACAAAAGAATATAACATTATTTGAAATAAAAATCTCAGTCTTTATGCATTAATATATACTCAACGTATAATTTTTATTGTAAATAACATTAATTTGTAAAATTGATGAATATTTTTAAATAATAATCATCAAATTAATCGTTATATAATTTTTTAATTTAATAAGTTTTAATTATATTTCATTTACTATAATATCAGTTTTAAAATATTTAAAATTATTTTATTGTATTCTATTAGGTTTAAATATATAAAATATTAATTCTTTAAATAAAATTTAATAATTAATTCTTTATAATACAGTAAACAATACTTTTGAAATTTGGGTTTATGGAGAACTAAACACATAACGGAACTTCATTTATAGAGAACTTAATACAATCGTTTAACTAATCAAAAAATGTAGTAGGAGATTTATAAAAATTAATCAAATTAAAAAAATAATATTTTAGCATGCAGATTTTATAAATATAATATATATATTTCCATAGTATTATTGTATTTTTATAAAATTTTTGATAAGAATAAAAAAATTTTTTTTATTGAAAATGTTTTGGTTTTATTTATATAAAATAATTTTTTTATTTTGAATAAATATATTGAAAAATTAATTCCAAATGAAATAGATATCCTTAGCTGATCTAAATACATTTGATTTTAAGAAAATTTAATATGTAATGTTGTCTATGTAATATTATCTATGAATTCCTCGGAATATAATACAAAAACTGTTTTTAATATTAGAGCTTGTACATTTTTTTTTACCTTTTTTTAAAATGATAAGATAAGATAATCGTTATTTATTTTTATCTTTCACGTATTGATGATATTTAGATTTAATGATTGATAAATTTATAAATGACAATAGAATCATTGAATTTTATTAATAATGTCATCGCTCATATTAAAATTTGATGAGTGGTTTAAGTATATTCATTATCTATTCTTCTACACAAATTGAATTTTCAGTCAACCAAAACCAAGACCAATGAAGATATACAAGTATATACATTTCAATTGTGACACTGAGTTCAGGCCTTTCAAAAAGTAGTCGAGTTTACCGAAAATCTTCAAGACCACAGCCTACGTCAAGTTCATCAATTAAACTCCAGATTTAATTCGAGTTTTATTTATAAATTAAAATATTCTTTTCAACGTTATTAAATTATAAACTTAACAATTATTCAAAGGTACCTCATGGAAACAACCTTATTAATGGACTAAATAATTAGTTTTATAAATTTTGTATTTTGTAATATAAGCTAAGTAATGAGTGTCGGGTGAATTATTTCTCGTTGTTGTAATATTTATTTCTTAAAAATGTATTAAATCATTGTGAATTTTATACTTTTAAATAAAATACCTTAATTATTTAACATCACTTTGACACTGACATTATCGTAGATAATTTCATAATAAATACAGATCAAAGAAATTTTTTACTACGGCAGGAAAAATGTGGTTTTTAATGTATTCTAATGTATGCATCGTTTTCCCTAATATAATATTTTATTGCACGCGCATCCTTTCTACGTTTGAATGTATTATTCATCCTTATGCTATAGTTATTGCCGTTAATATAATCATATTTTCGAATAGTAGTTTATGACGTAAATTTAATATTTCATAAATTTAATGATGTAAATTTCTGGACATCTGAAAGGGCTTAGGCAAATAGGGCAGCGGCATCAAGGTAATCCAGAGAAGGGAGGCTAAACTAAACTTTCTAAAGTAAACTAAAAACTATATATATTTTATTTATACACCTATACGTAATAAGAACTATTGTTTTTTATTTATATACCCATAAGAAACCAATTCATAATATTCTATCACTAGGGAGGGTGTACCTTTGACTTCTGCAGTTAAAAAAACTTTAACAAAAAAAAGAAAACTTGTTACTGTTCACGAGTAAAATTTTTACTTTTTGATTATAAAAAATAAAAGATTTCATGATTGTTCAATAGAACGAATTTATTTAATATTTACAATGAAAATATATTTATTAAATCCAGCCTACAATTAAAAAGTAATCCCTTAGTAGTAATAATAAAAATATTGTTATTTTACAATTGTTAGATTTTTTAAGTAGAATTTTGCGTGGAAGATGGTTTGCAATGGGGTTGAATAAAAGACACTTAATTTAGATATAGCACAACTCTCAAAAATACATTTTTATTTATAATAATAATTATATAAGCTTTATTTTACTTCCTTTACTTTATACTTATTGTAATTGTCGCGTATTTATACTTGTATCGAAGCAGAGTGTAGGATGGATAGGAGCGGGTGTTGCGAATTCATCAAAAACTTTACAATTTTACGTTTGGGAATACCGTTCGTTTATCATTTAAGTTCGACTTGTTATATTAGCAATGGAAAAACCCTTTGGATACTGTATATCTGTAAAATGGTAAATGTATATGTGTAAGGTGAAGTTGTATGACCGAAGGGAAAAATTGGAAGGTATTTTCCGGTCGCAAGTGAACACGAGTAGGCATTCACGCGCTAACAAGGAACAAGATCACTCGCGTAACTTAAAATTCACTTGTGCGTTAGTAAGTAAGATTGTAAATGGTGTATAAGCTGCAAAATAAATATAATAAATATAATAAACTGTAAATCAAAATATTTATAATTCATATTTCTTAATCCTGGGCGCTCATTGTGTACAACAAAGAGTGCGCACTGCAACTCTCGTGCAAGTCGTAATTGCATAGCGAGAGCCAGTGCACATTCAAGGGCGAGAACAAACTTCTCGATCACCCGTCAAAACAGTGATAACAAAGTAGACTAAGACTTTTGGCCGCGGCGGTACTCTTGAGAATACGGCGATAAATGAAATTATAAAAAAAGTACCGTTGCGTCGTCGTCACTTGAAGCAAAAGTTTTTCTAAGAATTGGCTCAAATATCAAATATCATTTCTTTGTTGTAGACGATTGGTAGTTTAATTTTGTGTGCGAGGGTTCCGGAATTTGAGGCAGTTATGTATGCATTTTTTTATAAGATGAAGTTTTGCATAATTTTAACAACAATTAATACAGCATAACATTCAAACAGAACACCATTTCATTTAATTTAATAACATTAGACGTGTATTTGAAATTAAAAAGATCTTAAAAATAAGTTACACGTATAATTCTTATTTTTCATATATATTAATATATTTTTACAAATCATGATGATTTGGTGACAATCAACATGGAAATGCATCTCTATGCATGTAAATTGATAATGTTTGAAACATTTTTTTAAATTAATGTTTAATTGAAAAACAATGGAATTTTAGAGAACATTTCATCTATAAAAATATTAAAAAATAATTAAACAAAATTAAACAATTTTTAATTAAATAACATTCAACTTTAATAAGTAAATTTATATTGCAGAGAGAATATTTAGTAAATAAAAGAAGGGATGCTACGTATAATTCAACAATGATTTGTGATGTTATTAATTAATTGTGATTATTAACCTAAAAAAATAATAATAAGAATTATTATAATTTAAATTAAGGACCTTGATAATATATATATTATAATAATTTTTATATTGTGTAGTTTGTTTATTTTATTATATTGTTATTCACGAGATCGACGAATGTTATAATATTTTTGAATTGATTATTTTGTTGTTTGTTGACAATTTGTCAACATGCGGCCCATATTTCACTTTTAATTTAATACATTTGCGGAAGTCTTGTTAGTGTAGACGGCACTTAGGTCGTTGAATTGGAGTGAGAGAGATAGGTGCGAATATGTGAATTTTAATATATATATTAAAATGCATAAGTGAAGTTGTGTAAGTAATATAAAAATTATTAGTATTGTGCCGCCACGAGATGTCCGATAAGTATAGTTTCTATACTGATGTTCTGTGGTTTCTATACTCATCGGTCGAATAACAATTTTCTTTTGTATATGAATCAAGGGTTTTAATTGGTTACTTTAATAATAGCCAATTGAAATTTAATTCATGACAGGCACAAAGGAAAAAGGACTTGTTGGCTCTGATGCGACCAATGTTGAATTTTCTGAATTTAAATTAGATTCGGTAAATTTAATTATTGGTTTAATTTTAATTGAAAATTAAAATTAGTGATGTGGAGGGGTGGAGATGTCTTTTTGGAGAAGAAAGCAAGTTTCATCAGTTGACAGTTGTATAATATTCTCTATTGAGATAACATATAGTTGAATATTATCCTTCATTAATGTTAATTAATGATATATATTGAAGTAATTTATTAATTTATTATCTGAAATATTATTATTAAAGTAGTGAAGTGTTGTATAAAATTATTGAGTGAGGTGAAGATTTTAGATATATATAAAATAAATATAATATATTATTATTTACTATATAGTAATAATTACAAAGATTGTCAATTATAATAATTATTAATTCTCTATTAATATCAATACAATATATATAAAATCCTTTTGGATCACTATGATTATCAATTTATTCAATATTATATTTGGAAATAATAAGGTAAGATTTTTCACATAAATTTATTTATAGATATAATTTAATAATTCTTTAAATATTTATTTAAATAATTGTTGTGAAGGTAGGGTCGTGAGATTTGCCCGAGATCTCATTGCTTTTGGTGCTGAATCTCCCCTTTATAATAACAAAAATTATAAATTGTAGTGTTATTTATAAATTATTGAATAAATAATTTATTCAATAATTAAAGTGAAGTGTAATGGCAAAATATATAAATTATCACTGATACGGTTCGGGAAAGTTTATTTGAGTTAATTTGTAAAAATTAATTTTCATAGATTTACCGTATTAGAGATTATGTATCAACAATAACTATCCGTTTATTAAAAAATGCAATGTAGAGGGCGAAATGATGGCTCGGAAAATACTGCCCTCGCTATCTAATCTGTAGGGCGCCTTTGCCTCCTTAGTCCTATCATAATAATAATAATAATAATAATAATAATAATAATAACAATAATTCTTTCCCGTCAATATTCTCTTTTCTCCCAATCTATATTATCGTTAAAAATTTTAATATAATAATACTAATAATACTATTTTAATTATTTAAATATTCACTTGAAGGAAAAAAAAACGATGAATGTTTTATGTCATATATTTTAGTTCCCACTGCTTCCAAGTAATTGTCCAGTTGCACATTCTTTTTTTTATTATTAAAATTCATTTTTTTTTCAATCTGTTACTTTATTTTGTTTTAAAAATTTTTCTTCAACTATTTTATAAATTAATATTTTGGCTTGCAATGATAATTTCCATTTTTTAATAAATTTAAAAACATAATTAATACAAATATTACAATTACGTATTTACATCAAATTATTATAAATTTATAAAACATATCAATTAATGAATATTTTATCCAAAGAATTTTTGATAAATAGATTGGGTACAATGAATAAATATTTTTTTTATTCCTATAGATTTTTTTTTTATTTCTAGGAGAATAAAGTATATATTATAAAAGCCTAAAATAAATATTACACAAATATTATTTGATTTGGAAAGGTAAAAATTTACTTAACGTAAAAAAGAATTGTCCTGGTTGAATTAAGCACTATGAGAATGAGAGAACTTAAATTATTATAAAGAATTTATTCGTAAAAATTTAAATGAAAGGATTTTAAAAATTTAACGATTAAATTTGAAGCGTTAAAGTATCGAATTCTTATTATTAAAAATATCTACTTGTTATGTTATTTATATTAAAATGTTATATTGTGAAGTTATTTTATGAGTCAATTTTAAAAATTTTAATAACCTTGAAATTAAGATAATAGTTTAAATTTTATTAAAATTATTCTTTATCGTTTATGATTTCTATTTATATTCACATTTTAATTTAACTTAATTATACAGTAATTCGTTGTCAAATTTAATAAATTTCCATTCAATTTTATCATTTTTTTATATTTAGTAGTGATATGATAAATATTTTTCTTTCTTTAAATTTAGCTATTTTAATTAAAAAATCAAATTTTTTTAAATCCAATATTAATACATACTACAAGTAAAGAACAATGAAAAATTTAAATGTGTCTAATTGGATTTCCACTTGTAATTGACTATACACACTTGATATATTATTTGCATACATTAGCTGTTTATTATATTTTTATAATATGTCTCTTGAATTTAATATTAATAATTATAATAACTTTTTTGAGTTAATAGTATAACTTTGAAAAATTCCTTAATTATATGATATACTCACTTATGATTTTTATATTTTATATGTTTGAACAATTAATTTAATTTAATATATTTTATTTCAAAAATTGATTTCACAAATTAATCAATAATAATCAATCAGTAATAAAATCAAAAGACAGATTATTAACGGAAGCAACAAGAGGAAGAATTCATAACGAAGTTATAATTTAATCCAGGACTCTGTAATTATAGATCGCATAAGTTTATTTAATTATTATTTTAGGAAAACTAATAATTATATTTCAGTGCCTGATTTGAATATAAATGTGAATGTCGCTGATTATGGGTTTTCTGAGGAAGTAATAATCGAGACTAATCACGTCGTACATGAGTCCAGTAAGTTTTAAGATAAAAAGGTAATTTCTTTTTTCACCAAGAAAAATATTTTAATAAAAAAATACATCAAAGCTTTCTTAAAATTTTAATTTTTGAATATTGTTTGCAAACATCAGTTTTTTTAGGTAATAATAATTTTGCATTTCAATTTTAATGAGTCTGATAAATTCATAAAAACCACTGTAATTAGGAACTGTGCCTGTTTCTAGTTCCTTCTGCCATCCAATTCAAGCATTTAGTTATACTTTTTCTAAACTTTTATTTAGAGTTATGTCTTGATAAGAGATATTGTCTTGATAAGATAATTATCGGGATGGCCACACCAACAATAAATGTAAGATTATTCTTAATATATTTGAAATTATTAAATTATTATTTTTATATTCTGTAAGATATTTTATGTGAAAATAACCTCAAAATGTTTTGCAAAGAAATATTAGATTCATGAGTTAAAGTAATAATTTCTTTTAGAAATTATATTATTTTCCAAAAATTACTCGTTGGACAAAGGGCATTGGTGCTGAATTACCAGAAGAATATAAAAAGTTTTGGAAAGAATGGAAAAATCAGACACCTTCTCCAGTTCATTATATTCCAAGAGAAGGAAAATATGAATTATCTAAAGATGGATCAGTGTAATTAATAATACTTTTTTTTTTTTTTTTAATCTAAACTTTGTTAATATGTAGATGTTTTCATATTTAGGATTGCTTGTACAAAGAAATAATGTAGATTCTTAAATGATATTACAAATTTTTATTTGTATTTTAATGTAACTTCAAATTGTTGTATTCATGCACCTTAAATTTTATATATAATTAAACTTATAATTTTTGCAAATTCATCTAATAATATTACAAGAATTTTATGATAAAAATTTTATAAATCTCACAAGCATATAAATTTAAATATATTAATTTTTTTGATAAATTATATAAATATTGTTGTATTTCAGCATACCAATTCAAAATATTGCAATTCCATTGAAATATCCAAAAGAAATTGATCAAGGTATTTGGGGTGGAGAAGCAGTAGTTCAAGGATTCATTAAGAAAAATAAATATTGTCGAAGATCTGTACGCTATTGGGTCCCAAACTTATTAAAATCAGTTGTATACAGTGAAATACTTGATAAATATATGAGAACAATTGTAACACATCGAACCTTGGATTTAATACATGAACATTATGGATTTGATCATTACATATTACAAGTAAATATATGTGTTATTTATT
Organism: Eupristina koningsbergeri; assembly: GCA_018907245.1. NCBI lineage: Eukaryota > Metazoa > Arthropoda > Insecta > Hymenoptera > Agaonidae > Eupristina > Eupristina koningsbergeri. The sequence goes on from JACCHV010002921.1 coordinate 3,362,805, forward strand.
ATTATTACATTCAATAAGAGTTTTGGCACATTAAAATATATTATGATATAATAAGTAAAAAGTTATTAAAAATATATATTATTTTAAATATAATTTATAATTTTATAGACACCAGCATGTGATTTGCGATCATTACTTGCACTTAGAATAAAACGATTTATGCTCATAAGTCTTGCCAATAAAACTTTATATCCAAATGATTCTACTAAACAAGAAGAAGTTTATGATAAATATAAACAATATTTAAATGGTGTAAGTTCTTAAGTTCTAAAATAATATTTTATTTAGTCTTGTAGTAGTTAAAATTATTATTTTATTTATACAGTATACAAGGGATGAAATTGAATGGTATGGGTTAAATTACAATGAAGCATGTCAGAAATTAAAGAGAATCAAAATTAAAAACTTAAAAGCTGTTCCATTGAAGGAAAAATATAGAGAAGAATTATTAGATGAACTTAGAAATGAAAAAACACTTGAAAATATAGAAGAACCAAGGTATGCAAAAATATTTTTTAATTTATAAAAGATTGAGATACATTTGAAAAATTATTACAATTTTAATGTTTTAGATCTGAGAATTGGGTATCTAAATTGAGATTTTTTAAAAAAAAACAGAACATAAACCAGTTTAAAATGTAAAATATTAAAAGATTTTCTGTAGAAATGAATGTTGTACAAAAAAATATAATATTTTATCTATTTATATCAACAGTATACAATTTCAATTTATTGAATAGTTTTATATAAATGTGTTATATTCTATTAATAACTAGTAGCTTATTATAATAAAATATTACAAATAGCAAATGTTAAGGTTTTTTTAATAAGTAAGATATATTATTAATATTAAATAGGGTAAATTATAATAATATTAATTATTGTTATTATTAAGATATTGAACATTCTAAATCACCATCTTTTGGTAAACAATTCAAGATACTAACAGTGGCTCTTGTTAGATATGTCATAGTTCCTAAACTTCCACTTGGGGCTGAGTCATAAAAATGTTGACAAACATGTGCAGCCCCTCCACAAAGTAATGTACCCCTTATTGATTCTTTGTTTTCTTTTAATTTTGCGCAGCAAAGTGTGGCGTCTCCATCGATTTTTAACTATTTGGATACATACATATATGTATAAATATGTTGTAAAAATGAATCAAAATCTTAAATAATGAATTTTAAATTATTGATTACAAACCTGATCTTCTAAAAATATAGTGTTTGCTTTATGAACCAATTGTTCAACTGCTATCAAACCACCCAGAGAAGAAACTACATTATACTCTGTAATTAACGTTAATACCATCAATGCTTCAACAACAAGTTGTCGATATTCTGGTTGTGGAATGGTATTTAAAACAGTCTCAACAGCTAAAGCAAATTTCAGTTCTCCTGGTGTCATCTCTTGAGTAAGATTTTGTGCTAATATTCTACCTTCAATAATTAAGCCTTGGCACTAAAAAAAATTATACATACATTGTAAAATCAATAAATTCATAATAATTTTTAATATCTGCAGAAATGTTTGTTTTATAAAGAAGATAAACTTTGAAAGAAATATTTAGTAATAAATTTACGTAATATATTGATTTTTAATGTCATTATTTCGTTAAATTTAAAAATTTAAAAACATCAATTTAAATATAAATTTAAATTATAAGTTTTACACATTTATTTAAACGTTGTAATTTATAATCAATAAAATAATTTGACTAATGAATTCTAAAAGTTAATATAATAAATGTAATTAAATAGAAAATTACATTAATTGTTAAAATAAAATTTAATATATATATATATATAAAATTAAAATTAAGTTTTAATTTCTTTTAATGTAGAATTTAAAAAAATTTATTATCAAAGATGTATTGATTAAATTTTTATTATTTGAATAATTTCTAACAGAAAAAAAGTGTATATTAATTTGATAACCAGACGAATAACTTTATAATAAATAAATATTAAAATATAAATTATGCTTATATGTAAATATAAAAACAAAAACCATTAAAATACAGTAAATTAGATATTTTAGAGTTGTTATTTATTAAATTTAAGTTTCGGAGTTAGTATTTTTAAAACAACATTGCTCAAATTATTAAAAAGTATTGTACATGTATTGATACTGCATTTTTATGATGGTAATTTAAATTTTGGTTTAAAATGTTACAATTGTATTTAGAAATGATTATTTTAGTGAACTACTAAGCTATTATCTAAAGTACGTTAAAAAGGTAAAAATCATTATTAGTATTATTATTACTTTTTAGTAGCATTTAATTTAAATTACACAAAAATTTAAAATGATATAAAATTAATAAGTATAAATAGGTATATTATGCGTTGGTATATATATAATTATGTTACACATGTACCTACCTTTTCAAGAACATGCCAAACTCGGGGATAAAAGTCTCGTGGGACACGATTTAAAGCTCCATCCAATCGTCTTCTCCTTAGCCATTGCCCTTGTCGATCAGATTCGATTTCTGCCTTCTCTTGATCCGCATTTAAGAAACCTCCTATTTGCGATTTCTATACAATAATATTACAATATAATTAATTTTTTTTGTTTTGTCAATTTTATTTTCGTAATTATGATCGATGGATTTTAATCCATAAACCTAAAGATTAAAACTAATTGTTTTGAGTATGTAGTTTTTCCTTAGCTCAATAATACAATTAATATTATATTTTAATTTGTATATTTCTAAAAATTTTAAACGAATAATAGAAAGAATAAAAATTTACCTTGCTGACTCGATTCGATTTGCAACTAATAACCGAATGGTTACCACGAGCAACTGAAAGAATAATTATATAATTAATAACAGTAATGATACCATTGTACACAGTAACATAAATTAATTAAAATTTTGAAAATAAATCATTCAAATCTTATTTTATTTTCCTATTGAATTCATTTTTATTTTACTAACAATTTAGAAATCACTTGTTTATTTTAAACAAATTTACAAAGAATTTTAATTAAACCTTTAAAGTATTCAATATCGTAATAACAATTTTTTTAAATTTAATTTTACACTTTAATCTTAAGTAAACAGACTTTCATTGGAAAATCAATAAATTTACATATTTCGCTTTAATTTTACTAAATAGGATTGCTAAAGCAAAGTGATGCTTTATGTTCATTAATGCACAAATTAATGATATAAAATTGATTTTAAAAAATGTTAAGTTTTTTAGTAAAGTTGCAGTTGAATGGTTGTTTACAAACTGACCACTGTTAATTGCGAATTCCTTGCCGCTCATTATATGATGTAAGAGATTTTTCATTTCAAAGGGTGAAAGATTGAGGAGATGCTCAGAGGCCTCCTCGCCGCTACACATAAGGGTCCTCGAGAGCTCTGTGGCCATGACTTGGATAATGAGGCCAACTCGAAGCCGCAGCATTTCATGGAAAAGTTGAGGTTCGGTTCTGATGAACATGGCCAGGTAGACAAGCAACTCCTGTGTCAGCATAGCAGTGGATTCATCATCGCCATAGGCTTGGTGGATGAGTGCGCGGAGCTCGTTTTCTGGAAGAGGGGCGACGATCGTTTGCTCGTATGCAGGGGGCATGCCTACTGTTACTTGCTTTTGACGCACTAGGAGGTCGGTTACTGCCTTTGCGAGATCTTCCACTCGTTTCTCGAGCATACCTGCAGTGTGACGCACGATTCCCCACATTTTTTGCTGACATGCCTTCTCGTATAGACCTTTTAGGAGGTCCTTTACAAGAACAGGGTGTCCATTTTCAACCATGCCCGTGTCGAAGAATAATCCCTGTGAGTCTACCTGGTTCATTAATTTATTTCAATCGTGTATATTATACTCACTCTATCATTATATTTAATGATTCAAAAAATTAAGGATTGCAATTGTAAAGATTTATCGAAACTTAAGCATCACGTATGCAACAAAAAAATGAGAATTTTATTTAGTAAAAATATGGTAATTTTTATTATTTTATCAATTGAAATGATTGTAGATATGCCTAGATATAAATAAAATATTTAATGTAATTTAAAACATCAGAGGAACTAAAATTACTAATATCATTAAAAATTTTTAATAAAATATTGAACCAATCCAGGAAAATTACTTACTAGGTATTGCAAAATATCTCCCTGTTCTTCTAAGCTTTCAGTTTCTCTTATCATAGCCATCAATTCTTCAACTTCGGTATCTGCATAATACGTTTCCGAATTCAGTTTATGCCTACCAGATTTTGGCGAGTGTGTTTTCCACGATAACATATCTTTAGATGGCGATGGAGTACGTTCCAATATTTTTACATATGTATGTGGAGGCGATGAAGTATCAGTTAGCTTAACGATTGGATTGACTGAAATAATAGGGGAAGGTCTTCGATCTTCTCCAGCCATACCCAGAATCTCTGCTACATTGTTATTATAATATATTTTTTAAAATGTATTGCTAAAATGATTATCTTAAAAAACACATTGAAATGAAAAAAATATAATGTAAGCATGCTGTTAAGTTTTAAAATTTAAAGTTTGAAAACACATAATAGAAATTTTTGTTACTGTTGAGTTAGTATGAATTTAGTTATATAATCCTCTCTTGATATTATACGAATAAGGATAATAACACATGTATCACTGAAATTTATTGAATTAATTTTATTTTTTATCATACGTACGTTCAACTGCTATAGATCTTGTTTTTTTAATTGCTCCTTTAACAGACATTTTCCGTCTTATGGTTCTTCCGGTTTGACCTATTCGGCGATTTAATAAACTTGTGCGCAATGGGAAAGCCTTTATTAAATGTTCATCCAAATATTGCTGTACCTTTAAATTTTTATTTATATTTTAACATAACTATAAATTGATAAATTAAAATCAATCAAATATTTTTAATAAATTTTTATCAACCTGAGGATTTAACTGATCTGGTCGACCATCTTCAGCGTTTCCTAGGAAATTAAGGTCAGTGATACAAGATGTACTTAGAAAATCGTTTAAGTTTCCTAAGGAAACACGAGTTCCATTAATGTATCCACTTTTTAATTTTTTCATTGTTGTAATCATCGGTAATGGAATTTTTCCTTCATCTAAATGAAACCATTGATAAATATAAATTATATTAGTTAAATATTAGTAATTTTATATAAATTAAAAAAAATTGAAAATTAATTATAATAGAATTAAAAAAAATTTTGAAAATTATGGATTACTTACTTATAATTTATTAAAAAGGATCAAGGAATTATTAGTTATAATTTTAAAAGAAGTTTTAATAAACAGCATACCTAAGAAACTATTAGTAGCAACTAATGTTACTGTTGGTCTTCCAAGCATTTGTTTCCAATTGATGGTAAGGAAAGCCAAATTAGTTGTAAATGTATCAGCGAGAAAGGCTGCATCATTTGATGTATAGTAGTCTTCGACATCAATGTTCTAATACATGCAATACATACACATACCATACCAAAAAGTTATGCTAATGGTTTTTTTAACTTAATAGTTACAATTAAATTTTGTGTGATCATTATTGTTACTTTTATAATTTTGTATAGTATAATGCAACTGTACCTAATATTTTATAATATTTTTTAAGAAGAAATAATTATTTGTACAATCATAAAAATAAATCTCATTTTTTGTTTATATTTTCACATGGTATAATTTTTCTACTATTTTCGATTTAACAAAATGTAAGATAAAATAAAACATATGCAAGCTGGTTAAAGATAGATGTTTTATGTTATGGTGATTTGTAAAATATATTAATTAAAAATGTAACTAAAAGTTGTTTTTTAATAATTTTATAGTGAAAAAAGATCTCTTTTATTAAAAAAAATGTATCATTTAGTGAAAATAAAATCAGTTGATTTGAGAAAAGGCAAGAAAAACCGTATTTATGGTTTTATGATGTTACATTACTATACCTAGATGGATATTCTTGAGGGACATGACGACAAGTGGTCGGCCTAACATATTCTGCCAGTTAGATTTTAAAAAATTAATTTTCCCTTTGAATATGTCAATCATGAGTTCATAATCCAAAGCGATGTAGAAGCGGGTCATGTCTGTCAACTGTATTTTGCGCAAGAAGAAGTATAATGAAAAAATATATATGAATAAGACTTTAATGGAATTAAAAGTGACGGACTACAAGAAAGACCGATACTATGATGATGATTGTATTATTAAAGTATTTTACCTGTGGAGTAAAGGCAAATATTTTATCTTGTAAAGAGTACAGTTTGCTTGTACTTAGAATCCCCACATCTCTAGACTTTCGACCTGATAATCCTAGTTTTTTATTTCGACCTAAACAAGCATATGAAATTTTGATTACATTTTTTATGATTGATATTTTAAATTTTAGTGAAATAGTATACCTAAATTTGTATATAATTGGCTAAGAACTTTGGCAGGCTGCACTTCAATTGGTGCAACTTCAGCAATAGTTTGCACATGTATGTCATGTTGCGCAATTTTTTCTCTAATTTCATTATCTTCAGCTATAATAACTACTTGAACAACAACATCTGGTTTTTTTTCACTACATAAACGTCGATTTAACGGATCTAATTCGCCTGTTGCTAAGAATTCCTAATAAATATATAAAATATTGCATCAAATCATATTTAAATTACATCTAATAGATTGGATTTAAAAAATATAAATTTACCTCTTGAAGTAATTTGCCTAAAATATATAAAGATTGAGCCCACATAAATGGACTTTTACCTAATGCTTCCCTTACTTGACTACCAGGTTCAGCATACTCAGCTATAACATTTTTTGGAGATACTGCATACAATTCTGGTACTAGTTTTATGCCATCTTCAGATTTTATTGTAAGAGTATCTAATATTTCTGAATAATAAATTACAACTTCCTTATTGTCTTGAAAACAATAGTCTAAAATTAAATAACAAAAAAAAAGAGGCCATTCACATTCAATATTCTCAAACATTCTTAATTCCCATGGTTCGTAATATAATCTATGAATAGATTAATTATATTATTTATAAATTTTTTTTATTTAAATATGTATTAATAAAATTGTTAATATATAAATATACCTATTAGGATCTTCTTTTGGAGTTTTGTAACCATCTCTTAAAAATCTTTTACAACCATATTTTCCATGTAATTTTTTTGTAATAGCCTCTCTTGTCTGTTGAATTAAATCTGGCTCATCAACTGCAAAAGCAGGAAAGCTGATAATAGAAAGAAGACCACTATCAAGTTCTTTGGAATTAGATTCTCTAGGAAGCATTGACTGCAAGACTGCTTGACATTTTTGTGCTTCATCAGCCAAAACATGAATAACTGATGTAGGACCACCTCTTGCGCCAAATAAATCTAATTCATTTACAGCTTCTAAGGCAGCCTTAGCCATGCCAATACTACTTGCATTTAATTCAGGTAAACCATGATTGGTCTTATCTCCCCTCTCCCAAATTCCATAATCAGGTGTACAGTACGCAGATTCTATGTAAAAAACTAAATTTTGAATAAATGCCACCTGGAAATAATTTTATAATATTAATAAATGTTTTGTAGAAAATAAATATGGAAATATACACAAATATATTTATTAGCTGTGAAAACACACTTCATCTAAATTGAATATAATTTGAAGACCAGATGCAGTCATTTGGGCTAAAATTAAAAGGTATAATGAAATGGAATCAATTTGTAAATGTCCCCATTCATTATCTTTTACTACAGTTTGGCCAGTTGCAGAACTATATTTGGCATGTAAGGCATCCAAAGGATTTTGTGTAGATTTAAATTTTTCAACTTTATGTTTTTGTTGCATCATTGCCATTAAAAGTCCTCTCATAAGTTTAACGCAACTCTGCTCTAACTCATAAGTTTTTGCACGATCTTCATCTGCATCAGCTATTTTTTTGTATGCCATTGATAAACCCCAAACAGCTAATATTGTATAGACATTATCTCGAATCCATGCATGATCATTATCATAACTTGCAGGGAAGAGTCCAGTTACAGGATTTTGATGATCCATGATAATTTTGTGAACTACTCTTTGATAATAATCCAAACGAACTCCAGAATTATTTCTATTTCTCATTTTAAATGCTTATTATTAGTTCTACAAAAAATTTTTTATAAATATATTATTATCCACACAATTTTTATTTGCTTTATAATTCAAATATATTAATATTGCATATCAAATAATTTAACTTATAGGTTACATAAATAAAATACCTTTAAAAAAAAATTTAAGAATGAAGTTTAACGTCTTAGAATTTAAAATAAAAAGAGGAATTCTATTATTTCGAAATTTTTGGGCATTGAATTTTAACGCAATTTTTTGTTACATATTCTTGTATTTGAAACTATTTTTTTTATATTTTGACTATAAAATATTCATATTATTTATGTTATATAATGTTTACATTAAAAATTAAAATATAAATTACATAAATTAAAATCATCAAGTAATATAATACTATGTTAAACGAATGTTAAACAAATGTCAAATATGATATAGCGACATGAGTACATATTTTTAGGATCATATGTTTTTATCATATAAATTAAATCTGCACCCCGGTCGGTAAATTAATTTAATAAATATTATTGCAATTAAAGAGGATTGAAATTGTTTATGAATAATTTATTTTTTAATATAAAAAATATTTACTGTAAAAAGGTATATATAATTTCACTATTAAATGCTATATAATAATATATTTAATTTACTTAAAAATTATAATCATTGAGACCAGTGACGTCATTAATATGTCCGTTAAATCATCAGTGAATGCTATTTTTTGTTATATATTTTATATTTGTTTTTTTTATTTGAACAGTTAAATATTTTTTCAATCTTAACAATGAAAGAAAAATCATATCTTGAACTATGATTAGATAAGAAGTTGATTTTTTTTTTTCTTTCATTTGCCAATTTTGCATTTATGTATTTCTGTGTAATAAATTAACATAGCCTTAAATAATTTAATGCCTTGAATTTAAATTGAAAAAATTTTGTTAAAAAAAATGTTGAAATTATATTTATTTATTATGTTTTCTGGAATTTTGTATAATTTTGTAGTGGGTATTGAAACAAATGGAAAAGAGAAAATTTATTATAGACAGACAGAATTGACAGCTGCTGTCAAACCTGAATCCACTAAAAGAGACGTAAGTTATTATTAAAAAATTTTTAAATAATTGTTTTTATTATTTAACAAATTTTAGATATTAGCTATTGCAATGGAAGATCGATCAGGATTACCAAAATTTATTAAACTTAATTCAGCAAAAATTAATTCAATAAGAGAAACTGCAAAAAAGGGAAGTAAGACTGTGCCCAGGAAAGGTGTTTTAAATACATTAAATGATGGCATTGAAAATAATGATACTCGTTTATTGAATACTACATCAGAAAATCTTATTTTGAAAAAAACTAAAGTGTCACATATCGTTATTACACCTAATGTGCCATTTATAAATTCAACTAAAATATTAATGAGTACTGAAAAGTCAAGTACATTACATGTTGCACCGGTGAACGAAGCAATAAAAGAAGAAAGTATAATTGCTAGTGAAACTAAAAGAAAAACTAAAAAACCTAAACCTAAACCAGAAGTGACAGTTGGAGAAAAGGAAGCTGATGAGCCAATACCAGCTGCTCCTATCAATTTACCAATTGGTATACCTAGAAAAATTGATTATATTGTACCTGTAATAATTACTCTTACTGCATTACCTTTATTTGGTGCTGCATTTTATGTTTTATATAAACGAGGTAGAGATTATTGGGATAAAAGACATTATAGAAGAATGGATTTTTTAATCGATGGAATGTATAATGAATAGTTATATTTTTATAAAAGAGATTATTTTAATGACAAAAATATGTAAACAATTTTTATGTGATTTATATGCTTAAATATTCCATATAATTTTTCTTTAGATAATTGTGCCATTGCACAAAAATCATAAAATCTTTAATTTTTAGTAAGCTTGTAGAATATTTTATCTTAAAACATTTAGAAAAAATAATTAATAATTTATTTAATTATTAAGAATATGAACTAATTAATGTTTCTGAATAAATAACTCTATAAAGTATGTAATAATAATTCTTTCACAGAACAATACATAAGTCATACATAAAAATTGTTGTACATTAAAATATATACCTACGCTTGTTGAGATTTATTTTTATACAGTAACTAAAACTAAATATAGCGTATTTTTAATATAATATAATATTTTAATTTATCAACAGCATTACTATATGCCTTAAAGAAATTAAAAAAAAATATTATATGTATTGATATTAGATTACTTGTATGTAAGTATACATATAAATAGCTGATTAGTTTTGATACTGATTTATCAAATGTAAAGAATTAAATTTATATGTTATAAATTTAAGTTTATTAAATGTTAATAATGTGCATAAGAAGGTTTTACAAAAAATATATTTCCTTGTTAAAAAAAATAAAAAAAAAAATTGATAAATTAATTTGAAGAGTTTAGGCATTATACATTTAATATTTATAAGATTTGAAGATGTAAATGTTTTTTGTAAGATTTATAAATTTTAGAGTAAATGTAATATCAACAGTGACAATAAAATTTATATTTTCTCTTAAAATATATTTGTACTAAAAAATTGTAGTTTTAATATCAATAATGTAACATAATTGATTTTTACTTATTATAAAATATATTTTTTTCTAAATCTAAAAAAATTTATGAATAAAGTTTGTAATTTTTAAATTAAAAATGATAAAACATTTTTGATTATTTTTAACAATATTTTATTTAAAAATGAATAATCTAGAATTTATATTTTAAATATTAAATGAAAGAACTGAATATTTTGTGCATGAATTTTGTTTTTATTTATTTTTTAATTCTAAACCTAATATGTATGTAATATACATATGTAATACTGTATATATGGATTTCTTTTATGTTCAAATTATTAATTGACAATATTTCAGTCAAAATTTGTAAATCTTTTTATTATATATAAATTATACTCATAATTTCTTTCTACAGTAATTTAAGAAATTTTATAAAAACTATAATTTTCTTGATTAATTTTATTAAAAAAAAAAATTTAAGTCTTTATATATATTTTATTAAAAAATTATATTGAATAAATAATTATTTTAAAAAACTATGATTGAAAATATATGTTAAAAAATAATTTTTCTTTTGGTAACATGTTAATTTGTAGATAATTAATAATATAGCAAATGATGTATAATTATGTATCTATATTTACATATTAATATAATACTTTTAACATATAAAGATAATATTTTTTCCCCCTAATTAAATAATAAAAAAATTGGTTCTCAAATATTTTATATCATTAGGTATTATTATTATTATTATTATTATTATATAATATATTTATAAACACCAATTTTGTCTGTGATTATTAATGTTTATTCTTTCTATAATAATAATGTTAAAATAATATTTTATTGTGTTAAAATGAAATTGTAAATAATTGCGTTTAAAATCTTTTTCCTGTAAAGTTCTAGTGTCCTTTTTTTAGTGTATTTTTTTTTTAAAAAAACACAATAGAACTTTAAATTTTTAAAACACAATAATCTTACTAAGTATTTTTAAAAGTTATATATATAAAAGTTATAAATAGTTTAAGTATGAATACTAATATATTAATTAAATAAATTATGAAGATTATTAACTTTTTTATAGTTATTTATTTTTTTTTATAATTTAAAATTTTTACAACTTAATATATGATGCAAAAAATAAAAAAATTTATTATAAAAGTAAAATTTACATTAGAGTTAAATGTTTAAAGTGGTATTCGAAAAAGCTTACATTTCTTTTATAAACTTCGAATATGTGAGAATCGATAATAATACTCCTTTAGATCTACTCAATAAAAAGATATTGACAAGTTTTTATATCAATATATCTGTATTTAAGTATAGATAGTACTTTATATATTAGATAAAATTGATTAAAAAACAAACATATCACATTCAATTTAAAATAATTAAATTTCTTCAATTAATTAAAAATATATTGTATTTGCTGCTATTTGTTCATTGATATTTTTTAATTCAGAAAAGATAGAATTTAAGCAATATTGTATAATCGATTCGTGTGAAAATATAGTTTATCAAAGAGATCTATTACTTCATTTTGCGCAAGAATTTATCTAAGAAGTAAGACGAATACACCAGGAGATTTTTATACCAACAGATCATTTAGATTTAGATTTATAAAAATAGTGTAAACGAAAGAATTAGTCATATTAGTATTTATTTATGATATTGTGACATATATCACAAGAGCATAATTGTCTTCATACATCTTATATTTCATACATACGTCTTCCATACATTTTTTTTTATTTTATTTTAAAATATTTATAGATAAAGTTTTAGTATAAAATTGATGCATAATTTCTTAATGTAGAAGTTAGTTTTGTAAAAAAGATGACATTGTTTAGAAGGACACTTTACAAAAATTAAATGAAGAAATATAAAATTAAAAAGTTTTAAATGAATTATTATCAACGATTGTAAAAATAATCTTTAAAATGTTTATAAATATTTGGTATAAAAATATAAAGTTGTGTTATTTTTATAATAATACAATTGGATTATTTTTTTTATGTATAGAATGTTACATTCCGCATATTTGAGTTTTTCGGCGATTTAATATAATTGTATATCGTCATGTACTTATTGTGTCAAATAAATTATTTATTACTGTTTGAATTGTCAATTGCTCATGATTTTTTACATTTATATTTAGTTTCACAATAAGAAAAACATAAACAATCTTTGCTATTTATGTAAAAAATATGCACAAAATTTGTCTCACCGATTGAATTAGATATAATTATATATTAAAATACATATATACGTATTTGTGAGTGTGCGCGCACGCGTGTGAGTTTGGGAAGATGGTTAAAAATTTTGAAATTTAATAATTTCAAATGTAAACTATTTTGTATAAATATTATTTAAGATGTTTATTTTTTATGTTTTTTTATAAACAAGAGAAGTATCAACAAAATTTATTACGCAATACGTGCGATAAAAATATTTATTTGAAATATTAAAACTATGATTCATGTGTATATAAGAATTTATGAAAAATTGCATCAATATTTAAAAAATAATTGAGAATAATAGCCGCTGTGTAAGAGTTTAAAATTTTATAAAAATACAATAATATTAAATAACAATGTTATAAGCTGTTTAATATGTTGAAATAGGTAAAATATATTCTACATTTAGTTCTTAGGTTAGTAGTTTTTTAAGTAGAAAATTAATGTATTTCGGTATAAGCAATTTAATATTTTTATTGTTCAGTGTAGATTTCTTCCAATTAATATTTATAGAAGCGGATATTGCTTGCAAGTAGTTTGTAGAACAAATTCCAATTCAAGAATAAACTTTATGATTCTTTAATTACCGTATAAAATGAAAAGTGATACAATGTACACAAGAATAAAATATAGTTGTGTAAAAGTTTAAGAAAGTTTTATTACGATTTCTACTTTTTCCATTTAATGTTTGTAGGCTAATAAAAATAAATTGCTTGGTGCTTGCAATTTCACGTATTGATTAAGATTGCGTATGAAAGTATTTTTTATTGTTACATTGTTACATTGGATTTTATTAAATATTATATTGTGTTAGGCAGCTGTCAAAATGAAAAAAACATTTTTTTTGCTAATGCCACTTTTATCAGATGAAGAAATAAAGTTCACGTCTATAGCTAGTCACCGGAGAAAAGTTTAAATGTCGATTCAAAAAGATCAAATAATCATGGAGATCTCGTGAAAGGTACACGAGATTTGGTCAGTGCCAGCAGAGGCTCTTTGCTGCATATCCGAGTCCTTCTTTGGCTAGTGGCGCCGTGTCATCGGGGAAGATCTCGCGAGCTGGTGCGAGACTCAGTAGCATCATGTGACGATCGTAGGCCTTCGATTTTCGAAACAAATTATCGGTCCCGTGAAAGCGGTCCAGAACCCCGAGAACCCCGTAGCATTGATTGAACCTACACAGGGGTGGATCATTCATCTGTTACAACAGGGTATAGACTCTTGCAATAAGAAGAGTACACGATAAATAGGTGCAATTATTCGCCAGTTGATAAATGTGTCGATCTGAAGCATTCAATTGTGTGCGTTGGATTGTGTGCGTGTGCATTGAATTATTATTTCCATGCGTGAGTAGGCGTGGAAAGAGAAGGGAAAAAGAAAGCATGCCTGTTTAAAGAAAACAAAAATAAATTTAGTTGGAATGTGTAGGGCCGAGATAAGCGGAACCCATGGCTTTATAAATATCAGTAAATAGGTTTTGTTTGCACATTGCAATTAAGGATTATAAGTTCTGAATTACGGCGTTTGGAATAATATCCTTGGGTGAAAAGTACACTAAAAATGTTATATTAATAGAATTCATAAGCAAAAATATTTTGAGGAATTTTTACTTGAGAAATTTATTTTTATTGATTGTGTTAATTGGGCGTGAAATACGGCGTGAAATCAGAAGTAAAATACGCTAAATTATTAAATTCAGCATAAGACACAATATTTAATATTTTAATCATATATAAAATTAAAAAACTGTTAAGAAAAATCAAAGGATTTGTAATTAAAAACTCTATGATGGCATTATTGATACAGAGATGACACATTACCAAAAATATGTACAATAGAAGCTATTTATACCATTCATAAATCATTAAATCATACATGTAGATTTTCCGTTTAGCCTTTATATACTTGTATGTATCTTAAATACATACATGTATTGTACAAGTTTTCACCTCGTTTATTTTTAGTTTGATTTATGCATATTTTTATTTCCGTTGTACATTAGTTTTTATTTAATGTCGATTTTAAACACATGACCTGGACTGAATCAATACTATTCCCATTAGCAAGAAGCCCTGGATAAATAATAGGTATTTAAAAAAAAGCATTTGTTAATATTTTTTCTTTTGATTGTGTCGAGTGAAGCTATTACTTTCTCTAAATCAAACACTATGAAAAACGTGAACCACGTGAAGTCGAAGCGCGCGCGGCAACGGACAGATAGATATCCGAATAATGAGACAAAAGCACCTTGGGGTCCTAATCACCCGTTGAAAAGTAATATAACAATTACTCCATATCCATCTCTCAATTATTCTTTAATTCCGGAAAGCGATAATTATGTCGGCGAGCATGCGGTCGCCTAAGCTGTACAATCCCAACAGTTATCTTAGAAGCGTTAGGAAATTCATCATGTAACAAATTGAGATTTTATCGTATAAATTTTATTGGTACTCTACGAAAGATGTTTTTTAAATGAAACATTTTTATGAGAAAATAAATATGAAATAGGAGAAAAATTTGAATTGCTAATTTTTTTTGCATTACCTAATTATTAAAAATAACAAAGCAAACCCTGCGATCACATAATGCAATTTTTATTTTTTTTTTATATTTTTAAGTAATAATTTATTGAAGCGATAATTTGTATATGAATATGATTCGATGAGTAAAGCTAAAAATTAAAACTTCTTTGAAAGCTTCAAAGTTTTGCAAAACAGTTTAATTTGAAGAATCTGAGAAGCCGGGTGAATGGGTAAAAAGTAGGAGAAAGGGTTGCGAAAATTATGCAAATACGCCAAGCACAATAGCTTACTTGAGGTGGTGAAAGTCATGGGCTTCGGGCGATGGAAAGAAGGGCATGTGGTAGCCAGAGTGTGCGTTGAGGGTGGAGAGTATCGCGAGGGAGAACCAGAGCCAGGCGGTGGCGACGTGCGAGCCCAAAAGGAAGACACCGAGGAACGGTGGCAGCAGGTTCGATCCGATGTGCTCGAGGGGGTGGCAGTAGATGGCGGTGACCGCAACCGGAGCTGTCCACTGGTGGTGTTGCTTGTGGATGTGTCTGTAGATGTGGCGGTTATGGAGGAGTCGATGCGAATAGTAGAAACCCAGCTCTTCGCAGAGTATGTGGAAAGCGATCTCGGCTAGGAAGCTGTGGAAGTCGGGGAGTCGTTCTAGGGGTGGAAACCCGCGCCATTGCATGAGCCAATAAGCGCATTGGGCAAGGGGGAGTCCTACTATTATTTGGTTGAAGAGCACCTGTCCGATTACTTGAATTAGGGCTGCGGAGTCAACAGGTTCGTTGGTGCCCGGCTGGGTTTTGTAACGACGTAGCCATCGAGGTCGGTTCGTCGTGTCCAGGAGCATGTACAGACTGCCGAATAACCAGTAGATGAGGAACGTCAGCAGAATTGTTCCTGCAATTAGTTTATTAATATACTAATTTAATATCATACATTGTTTTTATTATTTGTGTGCGATGAATCTTTCAGTAAATATTTACGCCTCTAAGCATTTGAAAACTTATCTCCCGTATACATGTGCTGATGCACTTATTCATGTTTAGTGTACTTTATCAAGCTTTAATTCAAATTTTAAGCGATTAAATTATCTAGACCATTTTGCTCGTATATTTAAGGTATGTATTTATAAATATCGAAAAGAAAACAAATTTCTTGTGTAAACTATTATCAATATTAGTTACATTTGTAAATTTGACTTTTGAATACGTTTACTATTTGGAACAATATTTGAATTTGAATTATTAATTTGAATTTTAAACGATACACACTTCATTTAAATAAAATGAAAAAAATACTTGTAAAAGTATTTTATTAAAATAATATTATATTTTGTTTATAATCTAAATTCATTCGATTCGGTGGCACCCGTATTGAATAATAGATTGTAATTAAAAATAAAAGTAATTCTATTACTAATTTAATTTACCAATTATATGTACACAATTAAGAATATCATATTATTAAATATTATGATTAATATAGTTAACAATAATGCATTATTCATTTTTATTAAAAAATAAGTATACAGTTATTGTATTCAATAAAATATTTATGAATAGTTATACAAAACAGAGAAAATATATTTTATAATAAATATTTATTATTTTATCAGTAATGTTTATAGAATTTATATTACATACAGCAATGTTGTTTAATAAAAAATGGATTTATAATTGTTAACATTAATTAGGATTTAATAATAAACATTTCGTTATTAAACAACTGAAAAAATAGTTTTTAAATTAATGTCTTAAAAAATATAAAGAAAATTTAATTTATCTAATTTAAAACGCTCTCCTAATTAATATTAATTTTAATGGACAACAACCATATTACATCTAATATAAGTAGTTTTTCACCGTCAACTTTATGAACTTTAACTTAAAACACTTAATTATAATTGAAGGTTATTTTAATATGTTAGGATATAAAAATAATTTCATACAAAGATTGTCTCAATTTCCAATCAGTTTTGGCCTTTTTGTGTACTATTTTAATGTTATGAATATGCAGTATTTTTATTTCAATACGAAATACTAAATAGAAAATATGAATTTTAAGTTTCCATAAAATACGATGCAAATGTAAATAGACGAGCAAGAAAATAATTAATATACAGATGTTTTGAAATTAATGAGACATAAAAGTATATATTTTTTCACATCTCTTTATTGTTTATTCAGAAAAATTGATTTTTTTTTAAGAATAAAAATTAATACAATAAAAAAGAAATATATGCAATTACATTACTATTGATAAAAAGTGTGTTATTTTATAAAAAAAAAATTACAAATTTTTAATTACTGTTTATTCACCAACATAACAATAGTAAGTTTACCAATCGAATGTGCACTATTACAATAGCAATGCGTTGTAGTCGCGCGTTTATTTCTCGTTTTACTATTTCCATTTGCGCTATAGTTCGTAAGTGATAAAGTTTTTTATCTTTAGTAGGTGGATGACCACCTACACGGGTATTATTATCATTAATTAGTAATATTTAAAACTTGACGTATGCCTGATTAATATATGTATTTTATTACTAGTTAAAAGAGATTTCAATAAAAAAGTTTATTAATAACCTTAACAGATCAATTGAAAAACTTGTGAGAATAGCCTCTTTGCAATCCTAGTAGTTTAATAGTCACGCAAGCGTTGAATACTTACCGTAAACCCAGTAGGTCGCAGGATCATCGCCGATCCTGTAGATGATCTTCTCCCATTGGGCCTGCCAGAAATCGCCGGAGGCTCCCCAGAGCTTTTGCAGATGCCTTGTAAAGGTGTAAAGCATCGGGATTATTAGGGGGGAGGAAGCGCGAGTGCGTGGCTCGGGTCGTGATTCTTACCAGGTGAGAAAGTTGCAGATGCGGGCAAATCCGAGAACAACCGGCCCGATGACGAAGATAACAATGCGCAGGCTCGACAGAAGCTTCATCGAGGTCGAACCCCTCGCAGGGAGGTAGCCTGAAACGCAAGGACTAGAACTCAAGATTTCTTCGTGAACGGATCGGGGAACGCATCCTCGTGGCAAGTTCACGGGTTTTTTGTCGAGGTAAAAGGAGGTCATTCATGTGCACCAGTGATCTCCGAACGCGCTACATGTACATGTATATCTTTAGATGCGATTAATGGGAGTGAATGATTCTAATGAGTTTTATAAGCTCCGGGTCGGCTGTATTGAGTGTCCCGGTTAGGAAATCCGCGTGCAAGTGTTGGTGTCCATCTTTTTATCACAAGCAAAGCACATTAATCGTTTCTCGTCGATAAAAGGTCGTTATTCAATTCAACGGCCCTCATTGTATTAATTAGCGTTAATTACTTTTATATTAATAATGACGTACGGCTTATCACACCGTTGGTCGCTTTTGTCTGTCGGGAACTTTGATGTATTTTTTGTATCCTAAATCGTTAACACAAGCCGTCATCCACACTTAATAACTTATTTAATCCTCAATTCAGCACTTACTCCCAATTGTATCGTTTTCGCTAACTTTTCATTTTGAAATTGTCCTACGTCCGAGGAGAAGAAGGTTCTGAGTTTTAAAGAGCAAAAATTTAATAGTAAGTATACGAGAGTGTGTTTAGTGACAAACGATTAAAAATTATTTGAGCAACAATACTTATTTATTTATCCAAGTAGAAGAAGGAGAAGAAGGAGAAGAAAGAAAGAAAGAAAGAAAGAAAGAAAGAAAGAAAGAAAAAAAAATGTTAGCAATTGATCTCGGCACTTGGAGGAACATACTCATTCGTCAGTATCAATAATGGATGGAATGGACCCAATTAATTTCAGATTAACGCTTGTAATTTTACAAAATTTAATTCTTTCGCAGAGTAAACAAAAATAAAAGAATGGCATCCATTCATTTGGTGAATGATAAGAGAATAATGATAAAAAATGCTTTTTAAGCTAGTGCGTGGATCGCGGAATTGAAATGAATGTAAATCGCGATTAACATTCAGTAAAGTGGTCTCGCCAGAGTGAGCGACACATCCGCTCGATCGAGTAGTGATACTCGATGATGGAGACACGCCGGAAATTATTTATTTATTTTCGAGATAACCCGTTTTGCTATCTGCGCTTCCATCCACCACCACTCACAGAAGGACAAAAGAAGGTACAGGATTTTCACCCCGAGAATAATGATAAGGAGCTTTTGGACTTTAATGATAAGGGGCTTCGAGTGAATATTTATTCGTGTTGAGCAGCACACAACCGCAAAGTACAAAGGTGCGCAGATATACAGGAGCCGTGGACTCGGTATACAATCGCCAAGACAATCGCGAGCGGGCAATCCCGTGTAAGCCCGGGTATGGAGTACCGAGGACGGGATGGTAGGACCTGGGGGAAGCACCAGGGGTGTCGTAGATCCCCTTGGGGATGTCGAACAGCTACGCACCTGTGCTGGAGTTTTTGGTCGACGTCCTCCTCGACATCTCCTTGGCGAACGGCACTTGGCCACTGGAGCGCCTCTCGCTCTTTTCTCCTCGCCGCAACAGCTGAGCGCTGCGATCAGCTGCGCGCGAGCCCGTAAGCCCCTACCCCATCCAGCCCCGAGAGCGAGAAAAAGCATCGTTCTTCGAGCGAACAGCGGGTTTTTCGAAAGTTCCGACCTGGACATACGTCTATGAGATTTTTTCTTTCCGATGCTCTTTTTGCACTCGTGGGACTTATCGCATCTGTGCGCATTAAATTCTTCGAAAATTGGCTCGATTGCCGAATCTGCAAGCGAACGGTCATTTCAGTTCATTTGGCTGAAGAACTTGTTGCGAGTGCACACGTCGAGGTGTATTTTAATAAGAGGAGGACTTTTCCTCAACCCGGTCCGCATTCTAATTTGCATTTACAATTGAAAGTAAAAAAAAAGAAAAGGGTCGAGTGGTCAGTGCTGATTTGCCCAGGACTCGCAACCCAAGAGTCAGCAGCCGAATTTGATTTCGAAACGGTCCACACAAATGCTCGCAAACGGTGTAAGCTCTGTGGAAAAAGGTTAAGGAAATAGTGGCGCCACACGTGGCCAACTTTGAAGCGTCGTGTCCATAACCTCTACGACGAGTAATCGAGTGGGAGCTCCTGGGTTGAGCCAAGTGATGGTGCTTCTGGACGTTTGTCACGGACGTCGACGAGCTTGGTATCCGTATCGGAGCTGCATGTCGCAAGTGCCAACGGAGCAGCTGGAGCTCTTTTGCCCTCGTCGTCGCACGTGCGCCAAATAGCAGTTGACGTTTGTTGGTTTGTTGGGATTGTGCGCGATCACTGTCGAGCTCATGATACGTTACTCCACTCTCCACAACGAAGGAAACGGGAACCACCGCGGCTTTGACGACGTGGAAAAATATATTTATTACCACCGACGTGGTGTCTTCTTTATACCTCTCTACTGAATTTATCTGTAAATATAGAAGGACTTTTTTCAATATTCAAGGAAAACAAAAGTTGCTTATCCATCTCCTGGCCCAAGGGAATGTTTATCTTTATCCTTTCCCCATTCCTAAGCCAAATGTCTTTTTGAGTACAACCTACGTATGTATTCAAACATTTTCAACATGACGTAACCTCATTTCACGACAATATTATCTTGCTTCCTTTGATTTACGTACGTCATTTTGTAATTCCAATAGCCTTCTGCGACTTTAATTAGCCAGTTTAAAAGCTTTTCATAAACATTTAATTCTTTAACCAAAAGCTTTGTAAATGTTAGGTTAGTTTAAAATTATAAAGTTCATCATTGTCCAGTGATTTATTTATTTAATTATTTATTTGTTGTTGTAATTATTATTATCATTATCATCTTCATCATCATCATCATTAATATTGCTTACTTATGTTTTTAATATCACATTATTAAAACATTTATATATTGTTTTTAAAAGATTAATTTTCACATCTCATTTTTTCTGTTGTGCATATGGTTTTAGTTTTATTTTTATAGCTTATCACTACTTCAACCAACAACTTATTATTATAATTATGATTATTTAATATTATAAAAATGAAATTAATAATATTAAAATCAATTTTAAATATCATTTATAAAAAAAATTCAATTTTTATAATTTTACTTTTCATTTTTTTTTCACAAAGTGTAATTTAAAAAAATAATAAATAAAAATGAATTTGTTAAAATTTATTGTTTTTTTATTGATGTAAATTTGATGAGAATAAAATATAAAGAAGGAAATTATATTAATTTATATTTATTTAAATATTTAAAAAAAATTTTTATCTTTAAATTAAAATT
Source organism: Eupristina koningsbergeri (assembly GCA_018907245.1). NCBI lineage: Eukaryota > Metazoa > Arthropoda > Insecta > Hymenoptera > Agaonidae > Eupristina > Eupristina koningsbergeri. The sequence continues at coordinate 3,384,429 of JACCHV010002921.1, forward strand.
TTTTACATTTCTTAATAAATATAATAATTACATTGATGTTTATAGAAATTATTATTTATTTAATTGCGATACTTAAAAGAAAAAATATGATTTGTTTGAACAATCTAAATAGTATTATTTTTAAATAGTATTATCCCCATTCTGTGGAAATAGAAAATTCATATATACAAATACTATTATAATTAACTTACCCCAGTCACTTTCCTATCCAATTAGCTTTAAAAATGAGAACAGTGCGTGACACTGAGTCTAACCACTTGACAATTTTTCACTGCCATTTAATGATAGAGAATATTGTGTTGAAATTTTTCCTTAAAAATTAATAATTATAATTTATAATGATGTGGTTTTCTTTAATTTTAATTTTTCAGTTAGCAATGTGGGGTGGTTCAGAAGAACTACCTGAGTCAATGGAAGTGAATCTATCTGAATCACTTGACAATCTAAAAGATACATGTGAGCAAAATAAAAGTCAATTAGAATCTGCAAAAGACATAATGCTTAGAAACAAACAAACTCTAAAGAAAAAAGAAGAGGAATTACAGGTTTTTATTTAATTATTTGTTATTTATTACTTGAAATTTTACTATTTATTTGTACTTATCATAAAAAATAATATTTTTTTTTTTAAATATGTACAGAAATATGCCAAAAAACTATCTAAATATAAAACTCGGACAAAGAAAGTATATTCAAGTAAAAGTAATGAAATGTCTTCCACTGAAAATACTTCAACATCCATACCTCATATAATTACAGTTGAATCACTTGATGATACTGATGAAATTAGTCAAGCAAAAACTCCAAAGGCTAAATCATTCTTACTTCAAAAAAAATTAGCTGAAGATAGAAAAATATTTCAACAACGAAGTAAGGAATTAACTGAGAGTAAAAGAGCTGTAGAGGAAAAAGTTGAAGCATTGAGACAACAGTTTGAAGAAAAATATGTAACACCTGCTTCTATTATCAGTCCTGTTTCTGTAATATCACAGGTTAAATTCATGTTAATTATTTTATTTTTATTAATTAAAAATATAATAATTCATTTCATTTTTCAATTAATATTTAGGCATCTCATTCATTGACAGAATTAAGCTTTGTACAAGATAAAGACAACAAGATTGCAGAGTTAAGTAATAAGATACTTGAATTAGAAGCAGTTGTTATAGATCTTCAAGATAATTTAAAGGAAAAAGATTTAGTTATAGATTCTAAAACAAAAGCTATAACTTTAATGTCTGCAGATTTATCAAAGAAAGGCAAAACTACATTAGATAATTTGGAAGATACAAAAGATGAAATGCGATTAATGCAAGAAAATTTTATACTAGTAGAAGCATCATTACGAAATAAAAATGAACACTTATTAAGTCAGCTAGAAGAAAAGACAGATCAGTTGTCTATATTAGAAGAAAATGTTCAAAGGTATTTGTCTTAATTATTATTATATTTTATCAATCTATTAACATTATAAAATATTCTCTTTAGCTTGAAAAATAAATTAGAAGCTCAAAAAGAAGTTGAAACTGTTAATGCAGATTTTTCTCGTTCAACCATGGATACTTTAGTTGACACAAAGGATGCTATGAAATCAATGCAGGAAAATTTTGTTCTCATTGAATCATCACTTAAATCAAAAAATGAAGGTCTTTTACAACAATTAGAAGAGCGAGAAATAAAATTAGCAGAAACTGAAGCAAAAATACTAAATCTTGAAGCTGGCATGGGAATAGAAAAGCAACCAAATATTGAAGATCTATTGTATAAAGTAGAAAAATTAGAAGAAACGAATCGAATTCTTGAAGACGAGAAATATGAATTACAAAAGCAAATTTCAGGCCTACAAGATAAAGTTATTTCTTATGAATATTCAAATGACAATTTGTTAATTGAAAAAGACAATCGAATTTTAGAATTAGAACAAACAATTAAAGATTTTAAAAATACAAATGAAGTATTAAAAACACATAAAATAGATTTAGAAAATCAAGTAGTTGATTTAAATAAAGAAAATAAAAAACTTTATATTAATGTCAGTGATCTTGAGAAAAAAATTTTTAAACTAGAAAGTGAAAAAGACGAATTTATAAAATCAACTATCAGTGATACTGAAGGTTTGAAACAAGATGATAAAGCGCAGAGATTGATCAGAGAGTTAGATGAATTGAATAAAAGTATGATAAAGATGAAAGTTGAGCATAAAAATAAATTGAAACATTTGCGAAAGCAATTGAATAACTTCAAAAAGGTTACTTTGTATATATTTATAAAGAAAGCTTTATAAGCAAACTAACATATATTTTTGGCAGGTATCTGATACAAATGCTGAGTTAGTAAAACTTGGAAACCAGGTTGCATTACTGGAAGAGGAGAAAGGTAACCTTCAACTAAGTCTGGTAGACTTTGATGAGCTTAAAGGTAGGAACCTGGACGAACTTTTCTTGCACTGTCATTATCCATCATCTCTGTTTGGTTGTTATCAGTTGATCCAATTGATCCACCAGTATCTTGTAAAACTTACACTCGGTTACTTTGTCATTTTGCATACTTATTGTTAATTTAAAAATTTTCATTATTTTTAAATCGGTTTTTACATAATATTTTCAATTAAAAATTTCATTTTAACCCTGATAAAGTCATTAAATTTTTTAAAATAATTTTTGTAAATACGTATAAGATACATTATGAGTTTATCACAGAAAGAATGCAAGATGTGCTTTTCATTTTTTTTTTGGTGATGGATTTCTTAACGAATCGATTAAAATTGTTTTTGTAATACCAATTTATAATGGATTTTAAATGAAATTGACTTATCAAGTGATATTTGAATTGTACTAATAAGTTCTCCAGTTAAAGTTTCTATGTATATACTTAACATGGAACCTCCTTTATTACTTATCAAAGTTTGCTAAGCTCTGATTTCTCTAGTAATAGAATAACATTAATTGCTTTTAGTAATTATGATTGAATTGAAATGTATGTTCAGTTTTTAGTTTTTAACGATTACATTTTTGCATGATTTTTGAAATATGATTGAGTCGAATTTATCAAACAAACTAGTTATTCAATTGGAAATGAATTATTAAATCAAAAGTTTCATAAATAAGAGATTTTTTTATTATTTTTGCATTAATTTTTTTTTTAATATGCAATTGAGTGATGAAAACGGTAATTAAAATTTATAAAAATCATTAATTGATTTCATTAAAAAAAACTGAATAATGCATTGTTGATCTCTTGATAATAATTTATAAAGTATAATAAAAAGCTTTGCTTTCATTGGTTATTTGTGCTTCACGATACGTGTTTGAATATAGAACAAAAGTACAGAGTGAAAATAAAATTATGTATTGCCAGTTTGTTAATAGATACATGTAAAAATAAAAAAAAATGTAAAAAGCTATAATTTGGCTATGTAAACTAATTTGCACAGCTTCAGCGAATTATTGGCAACAACTTATCAGTGACCTCGAAGGTAAGGTCTCCACTCAAATGAAAGAGATACAATTTCACATTGAAGCCATTGCCATATTAGAAAATCAAAAATTGGATCTTATACAAGGTAACATTAATTTGTTTTTTTAATTTTTTAAGAATTATTGTTATGAGTTTTTTGTACTTTACTTTATTTTTGTGATTTATATTAATGTATTTATACTTATGTATTTATTTATTTATGTATTATGTTTTTACTTTTATTTTTAAAGATATTTGTTTGTAGATGTTGAATTGATTATTATCAAATTTTAATTTTTGTTTTTATTAAAACATTTCAGATGTTTTATTAAAAATATACCTTGTGTAAAATTTATATTATTCAATTAATATTCTATTTACAAATTTATAATAAAATAATTATAATAATAATATAATTAATTCCGGCTTTTTAGCCCGGAAATGGACTATCGCATTATGTTTAAATTTAATTTTCCTTTCCTACGCTAATGGTATATAGTTTTTGTATCATAATTATTCAGTTTTATGTTTACTCTTATCAGTATTACAGTTTGTACACCTTTCTCATATTTCATTTACTAACATTTCTCTTTCCTCCTTTGTGTTGGGCCCCTTTCCTCTCTTATCCGCTCTTTCTTTCAAGTACTCCACTTTCTCTTCCACCTTTCTTATGCTGTCCACCAATTTGTAGTTCATTTTCACCCCCTTTCAGTTCTACCATTATTATACTGTACGACCACGTATACATTTATTATATATTAAGATAATAATATTTTACTTCTTTTTTAATTTTTATTAATTATTGATACAATATTTTGATAGTATTTCACAGTTGTATAATGTAATATTTAAAAAATGTGAAAAAAAAAGAAATCAGAAACAGCAATAAATATTACGAATTGTTTTTACTAACTAGTTCTTTCAAATAAAAATGAATTTGTACTTAAAAGTTTGAGACATTATTTTATTTTAAGAATTTAAAACTTTTTAAATGATAAGTAAACAATACTTTCAATTTATTGTATGCATTCGATAAATATTGATATTTTTTAATAATTTATTAATTTGAACCAATAGCTTTTATTTATTTACAAGATATTCAAAATTAATTAAAAATATTGATTAAAAAAAATTATTAGAATTATAATTATCATTATATTCTTGTATCATTAATATTAAGATTAATCATTTAAAAAAAAAATAATTATAAAAAAAGAACTAACAAATTTAATGCTTACATCGAAACTATATGCCGTTATTATTAACATTAAGCTACTGTTTGCATAATTAATCAAGTGTACAACCTTGTAATTTATTTATGGATTATTTAGAAATAAAGATATTAGCTAATACATAATTAATTACGAAAAACAGTTTGAAGGCAAAAACTTGTACATCTTTTATTTTAGAACTACATGTGACGAAACAAGAAATTTCGAGTCTTGAAGCTGAGAACGCTGAATCAGAAAATCTCCGAGTAACTGCAGAAATGAAGGTCGTGGCTCTCGAGGAAGAATTTGAGGCTTTACAAAGGAGAATATCGGGTGAACCTTTTGGAAATACAGAACGTATAGAATTACAACATCAGGTGGAAGCTCTTCTTCAGGATAATGAGCGACTTGTTCAGAAGATTAGTAAACTCGAGGAACTTAAAAACTTGTCTGAAGTTGGTTCAACGGATTCGTTTGTAAAAACGGGATCAAATGTAGATTCGACGGAATCGTTTGAAGCTTTAGCTGCGGATACTGATAGGACCGAACTTTTAAAGCGAATCGACGGCCTGACACGCGATAATAGTATTCTTTTAGAAAAACTTGCGAGGTATGAGGAAAAAGGTTCCTCAGATACAGGATCCACTGAATCTTTCGAGCGTATACCTGAAGCTGGTGAAGAAGCGGCGAAGCTCGATCGTCTTACGCGTGAAAATTTCGAACATACAGTGAAGGAGACAAGGTTAGAGGAAAAGCCCGTTATTACTACCATTCTACAGCAAAATGAGTTTATTTCCAAAGCAGAGAGTCAAAAAACTCAATCTACTCTACAGAAACATTTGGATGGAGTACGAAAATCAGAGGAAAATTCCAGTTTCGCAACGTCTGCATCAGTACTTGAAGCAGGTTTAGCTGCTGATTGGGAGTCCGATGAATTGCAAAAGTTGACCAAGAAAGAACAACCATTCGCAGATCGACAGATTTGCTCGATAGAATCAAGTGCTATTGAGGAAGGAAAAAATCATGATTACGAAAATTATCAGGTACTGATAGCACAGCAGAAGATATTTATCGATGAGTTGACAGCAAGACTTGCTGATAAAAAAGTTGAATTCGTTGAAGAATTGCATAGCCAATTGGAGAGTAAGCAGGAGGAACTGCGGGTGGCACTCGACGAAAAAGATTGTCTAACAGTTCAGTTACAAAATTTGAAAGAACAAGAGCGAATTCTTAGAGAAAAACTCGATTTTACCGAGATGAACATAGATCAATACGAAAAAAAACTTACCGACTATGCAGAGGAACAAAAACAGTTTCTTGAAAGGTTAGCCCAACAACAAATGCTTGTTGATCAGTTAGAAGCTAAACTTGAGGATAAGAAAGTGTTTGAAGAGAGTCGCAGTATTGTTGAAAGGCAATTGTTAGATATGGAGTCAAGCTACGAGAAGAGCTTACAGCATGCTACAAATTTGAGCGAGGAATTAAACCAAGCATATAGATCACTCGAGCATTTAAAACTGAAACACACTGAAGATATAGATATGCTCAATCGGCGACTCGAGGATGTTATAGAAGAGCTACAGTTGCGTACACAAGAGAATGCAACTCTTGAGAAAGAACTCACAGAAAAGAATAATGCATTAGAAAAGTCTGTATCAGAGGAAATGAAAATCAAGTTGGAAACACAGTTGGTAGAGTTGCAGGAAAAAGTACAGATGCAACTTGACAAGTTGAAAAAATATGCGGCAGTGGCTAAGAAAAAGACGGTTAGATGTGATGAGCTGGAGACAAAATTAGTTGAATTGGAGGAGAAGTGGACCTTTGAAAAAAGCGAAAAGGAAAATCGTAATATGGAACTACAAGAATGTTTATGTAGTATTGAGTCTAAAGATAAAAAGATTGCTAATTTAGAGGAAGATTTATATCGTTTGCAAGATGACAGAAATAAGATCTTACATGAAATTGCAATAGCCAAAGAAGAAATTAGCTCAACTCAGCAAAAGGATAATAAAATTGCGGACATGGAAGAGAAGCTGTACAATTTACAGATTAATAAAGATGTGATTTTTCAGGAATTAAAAGTGGCCAAGGCAAAACTCGTTAATGTTACAGAGAAAGATAATAAGATAGCAGAAATGGTCAAAGAACTTCAGCAATTGCAAAATATGAAAGATGAAGCTTTGTTAGAAGTGAGTATAATAAAGACGAAGTTGAGTGAGGTCGAACAAAAAGATAAAAAAATTGCAGATTTAGAGAAAGAGTTACAACATTTGAAAATCAACAGAGATCAGATTTTACAACAGCTGGATATAATTAAAGCGGAATTAAATAACGCTAGAAAGGAACTAATTAAATTTGAAAATATTGAAGTAAAATTAAAGAATATTGAAGCAGAAAGGAATGATACTTTATTACATATTAATGATTATTTAGGTAAAATTGCAGAAAAAGATCATAAAATCGCTGAAATTCAAAATGAACTTTATCTATATCAAACTGGTCAAGAGTCCAGTGATGAAATTATCAAGCTCAAAATGGAGTTAGAGAATGTTGTGGAAAAAGATAAAATAATTTCAAATATGAATGAAGAAATGAAAGATTTACAGCTTACTAAGGAAAAGGCATTTCATGAAATTGAAATATTAAATATGCAATTAAACGAGTCGAAGGATTATGATAAAATAATTTCAAACATGATGGAGGAGATGAAGTACCTTCACAGCATAAAAGATGACGCGTTGCAAATGGTCGAAACTCTTTCGATAGAGTTGCATGAGGCTAAAAATATGCTAACTTCTTTAAGCAAGACAGAGGATGTAACATATGAATTGGATATGCGTCTACAGAAAATTAAAGATGAAGCTTTACTCGAAATTAATACAATGAAAATAAAGTTGAGTGAAGTTGAACAAAAAGATAATAAAATTGCAGATTTGGAAGTGGAGTTACAACATTTGAAACTCGATAGAGATCAAATATTACAAGAGCTTGATATAGTTAAGGCTGAATTAAATAAAACTAGAGAGGAAATTATTAAATTTGAAAATATTGAAGTAAAATTAAAGAATATTGAAGCAGAAAGGAATGATACTTTATTACATATTAATGATTATTTAGGTGAAATTGCAGAAAAAGATCATAAAATCGCTGAAATTCAAAATGAACTTTATCGATATCAAACTGGCCAAGAGTCCAGCCATGAAATTATTAAGCTCAAAATGGAGTTAGAAAATGTTGTGGAAAAAGATAAGATAATTTTAAATATGAATGAAAAGATGAAAGATTTGCAGCTTACTAAGGAAAAGGCTTTACATGAAATTGAAATGTTAAATATGCAATTAAATGAGTTGAGGGATAATGATAAAATAATCTTACAAGCGAAAGAGGAAATAAAACATCACGAGAGTGCAAGAGATAAGGCTTTACAAGAGGTTAAGGCACTTCAGGTAGAGTTGAGTGATGCCAAATATATGATCAATTCTCTAAGCGAATCAAAGGATGAGGCACGTGAATTGGGGGTGCGTATGCAAGTTATGGAAGCTGAATATGTCGAACAGCTTAGTCAAATAAATTCTTTGAGAGCTGAAAACGGACTATTGTTATCTAAACAGGCGCAAGTTAATGAACGTCTTGAAAATGTGGAAAAGGAGTCGGAAGAGCGACGTTCGCAATTAGAAAAATTGGAGAAAGAGCAATTGATAGCAGAGACGCAGAAGAGAGAGTCAGTTGATGGAATATGTGATCGTTGTACAACGAGACTCCAAGCCCTTGAGACGATGCTTCAGGAACGTGATGCCGAGATTGAAAATCTTGATAATGAATTGCACAATTCAATCGCTAATCTTATGCAAATGCAAGAACATTTACGGATGAGTACTGTCCCATCTTCCTTAGCTCTTGACGCATCATCCCAGGAATCGTACGACGAACTTGCACACCGCTATAATACTTTAATAACCCACGGTGAAGAGACGAGAATAAAATACGAGGCAACTCTAAGGCATAACGAAGATCTTCATTCGCGCGTTAGTCAACTTGAAACCTTGATCGCAGAGTTACAAACACGCTTGGATTTAAGTGACAGACACCTAGTAGAAAAATATAATGAGCAATGTCAAGAGTCAAAGATTATTGCACAAGAACTCGAAAAATCAAAGAAGTCAGAAAAAGATTCAATTGTGGTTGATAATTGGGGTCTAGAAACAAACAATTTTTTGATTAATACGGAAACTGAACAAGAATTTTGTAATGAAACTCATGAACGAGAAAAAAAAGAAGTTCCACCACCATTATTTGATGCTTCTGTGTTTGATGCTGGCGCATCAACCTCGCAAATAAATGACAAAGTTAAGCTATATCGGCAACTCGAAGAACTGAAAAAAGAAAATAATTTACTAAATGAACTGTTAGAAAATGAGAAAATTGCTGCTATAGTATTAAAAGAAGAGCTTGAGAAATTGAAAACGAGCCCAAACGAATTGGAAACAGTTTTTAAACAAGAGGTTCATATAAGTTCATTAACTGATCAATTGACTGTGGAAAAACTCGAACAAGAGAAAAATCTTCTACAAATACAAATAAATAATATAACGCGTACATTTGATGATCAGCTAAAGGCAAGTGAAATAAGCATAATAAATCTTCAACAACAATTAGAACTTTTCACATTGGAAAGAAACCAACTTTTAAAAGAAATTGAAAATCTTCGTCGAATACCTTCTACTATGATAGAACATGAAGTCGCGTCAGAGTCAATGTGGGAAGTTGATGAAGATCCATGGGGTAATGACAGGGAAATATCGCATTCAAATGATCAACATGCGGATATACCTGTAATTCCAAATACAGCAATTCAATTACAGGTTCGAATCGATGAACTGGAGGATAAGCTAAAAGAAATATCTGATCAAAAAGCTAAGCTCTTTGAGGACAATAAGAATTCACAGTTAAAGAATGCTAAATACGTCAAGAAGCTCAAGGAATACAAAATACAACTTGACAGTCTTAAACAGCAATTGAAGTCGCAGAAATCTAAGGATTGCTTCGGAGCGGATTTGGATTCTGCAATAGAAGAGGAGCTCAAATTACAAATTTTGAGTTTAGGAAAAGAATTAGAAGATGCACGAGAAGTAAACAAAAAAATAATAGTGGAAAAGGAAAATTTATTTAAAAAAATTGATGTATTAACTGCGACCTCAGACAGATTTACCGATATCAAGGAAAAGCAAGATACAGAACTTCGTATTTGGCAAATGCGATACAAGGAGCTTGAAACAAAATTTCAGCAATTAGATTTAAAGTCTGAAATAAAAGAGAGGTCTTCCATTTCCATACAGGGGAGTAGTAGAGCTCAAATCTTGATTTTAGAAGATGAAATAAGAGAATTGAAAGATAATTTGGAAGCATTAGCAACAGATAATGAGAAGTTACAACAGCTGCTTGAGGAGAACAGTATAAAAAAGCAGGCTAGTATCAATGAGGTGCAAGAAAAGACTGTCGAATTAACAGTAAATAATGACAAGCTTACATATGATTACAATAATTTAAGAAAACAGTACGAGCACAGCTTAATGGATGCAAATGATCAGGTGCAGAGTATGCGTCAAAATTCTGAACTGTTGAAACAACAACTTGAGGAGAAAAAAATTAACATTGATGATCTTAAAAAAGATTTAGAAACAGCAAATACAGAAAACAAACTTCTTACAGAAGATTTTAAAAAATTGCAAATTAATTTACTACAGCGTGATGAAAAAATAGAAAAAGTTACAAAGGAGCTAAACATTCAATCAGAGACTAGTCAAAAGGAAATAGAAATTCTCAAGGATAAGTTTAGGAGCACAGAAATATCAATTGAGGGTTATAAGACAGAAATACAAAATCAGATAGAGAATGTACGTGTTTTACAAGAAATGTTAAGCAATATTAAAGTTACTCTTGCTGAAAAAGATCAGCATCTTGTAGTATTACAATCTCAGCTTCAAGAGCAAGAAATTCAATTACGAGAACGAATCGAGGAGATTAAACTGTTAAGAAAATCGGTGGATAGAGAAGAATCAATTAAAAATAAGCAAGAGGAAGGAAAGCCTGAAGAGCTTATAGACTTTAATAACTATGAGAATAAACTAAGTACGATTAAATTCGATTACTCCAATCTACCGGTTGAGCAGAGTAGTCATAACAAGGAGGAAGCATTTATTGTTAGTGGAACTGAGCTACCCGTGCTCGTATCTTCCATTAAAAACGATGAATTTGAGCTTCAGAGCTTAAGAGCTGAGTTGGTAATTAAAAATAAAGAGATTGAACGACTACAGGAATGGATTAGCGAGAATTTGACAACACGTATTGCTCAAGACATGCAGGACAAAATTAACGTATTCTACGATGAAAAAATTGAACTGGAACAACAGTTGAATAAAAAAAGTCAAGAAATCGAAGCTCTTAAGGTATAGTTAATTTAAATACTTTTTTTTTTAACAAATAAATCATTATCTTTATTTATTAAACTATAAAAAATAATTGATAGTATATCGTTTGATTATAACTTTGAAAAATTAATGTAAAATCAATGGATTTGATTATTTTTGTTTTAACACCCTAATTCGGAAATAAAAGGCCTTGGTTTTAAAATTAAAAAGTTTAATCTTAAATTTTTGGGATTTTCATAAAATATACAGTTACGGTTTAAAAAAAGAAATTTTGATGTATCATTCATCGTAGTTGTTGATAAAATTAATAATTTGTAGGTAATAATATACGTATCAAATTATAATTACAAATAAATAAAAAGTTATAATAAAAAATGGAAATTTTTTGTTGACAGTTGCAGGTGGAAGAACAGCATCATCTGCGTAAAAGATCATTGGACGAGGAAAAAGGACTCACGAGGCTTGAGGCTAAGTTGCAATCGCGCGATGAGGAGTTGCTCGAGTTGCGGAAAGTGCTGACCAATAAAGAATCACAACTAAGCGCAGCTTTCCAACGGGGTGCAGATGATGTGGATGGACTCGGAGCTGAGTTACACGAAAAGCAACGTCAACTTGAAAGTCTTAAGTTCACGGTTGCGGAATTGCAGAGCGAGGTCGCAGACCTTAGGGCTCTTGAAGGTCTTGCCGCCGAGGACAGAGCAGCAATTGACAGGCTTCACTCGGAGAAAGAGCAAACACGGAGAGAGGCGCAAGAGGCTATCGAGCGCGTTCTCAAGGTAGCCTATTTCGTGATTATCCATTAATATCTCACATTTTTGTCATGTAAACAAAAGTTGTATTGTACTGTTGTCTCCCTGGCTTTTATTTTATTTGTAACAGTGCCTTGCACTTAACGAAATATAAATGAAATCAGAAACTGCATTTTTCATAGGCGGTATTTACCCTCTTTGCTAATTTTAAATGTGAATTTATTTTTTTATTTTTTACCGAGTTGTGTGAACAGAACATTTTTGATTATATACACGAAAATATTAAATTATTGTGTTATATTTATTTATTAAATTATTAAAAAATTATTTACCATAATTTATCCTATTAATACAATATTTATTAAATAGCAAAGAATTTTTGTTTTTTTATTTCGAAACTGTCATTTTAGCGTTGTAAGCACGGTTTTATCGTATAATACTTTTAAAAATGCCAAGGCAATGAATTTGTAAATATGTTTTTTTACTGTAATTATTTTTAAAAGGTATCTTTCGTATGGTTTTTACAAAAATCATATAAATTAATTTTTTTTTTTTTTTTTTTTTTTTTTTTTTTTTTAGGAAAAAATGTATGAAATAAATGCAATTAAGATTGAATTGGAAAAAGAAAAAACGAGCTTAACTGATGCTTTGAGTCTGCGTGAACGTGATATTGAAAATCTAATGATGCAAATGAAACAAAAAAACTCGGATAGCGATTCTCTTCTGAAGCAAAGGACAGATCAATTGTTAAAGTTAGAGACCGAATTGTCAGAGAGGGAAAGACGTTTGGCTGAGCTGAGTATAACGAAAGACACAGAGATTTATAATATGCGGATGCAATTGAGTGAGAAGAACGCTCGACTCGAGGAACTAATCACCCTGTCCGAGGAAGAAGAGAGACAACTCGTCGAATTACGTAAGCTTCTTGAGGATAAGGAAGTGCAAATCACTAGTCTCAAAGATCAGCTAATACAGAAAAGCAAAGACATCGATTTGATGCAGCATACATTCCAACGGCATGCCGGCAATCCTGAACAGTTTAATCCAGAGTCTCAACAACAGCAGGTAGGCAAAGAACAAATGGGGTCACAATTGTAATGTTAGATGACTGATCGATAACTGGAGCCGGATCTAAAGCCATTCATTCCTCGTAAACAAAATCAACATGTTTTCTTATAACTAACTAGAAGTTAAAAATATTTTAAAAAATATTTAAATCTGCACAAGCTTTAATAATTATTATTTTGTTTTATCCTTTCAATTATTTTGCTTATTACTTATGATATAATATGATAATATTTAGTGTTAAAATTAAAAAAATTCTAATTCTATACCTACAATTTTAATTCTATAATTATGATGGTCATTTTAGTCAATCAAATAAATTAAATTATATACTTTTTTATTTTTTCAATATTCTTATAGTGTTATTTTTAATATCTCAAATATCGCAATATAATCTATTTTTATTTCTTATAATTATTATTAATCAATTCTGTAAATCAAGTACACTTATTTAAAATTGAGATTTCTGATTTTTTGATTTAAAAGTAAAAAATTTCTCATCTGCCACTTATTATGTTATTTTATATTTTAAATTTTTCTGCATACTTAAAAGTAGTTTGAAAGTAACTAATATCCACATAATAATATTTGTTCAAAAAAGTATGTTAAAATACATTTATGCATATTTTTACGTTAGATATCTCATACCTCCCAATTTAACTTTTAAAGAAAAACGAAAATATTAGAGAAAGTTATTAAGATAACAAATAGAAAATAAATAGAAAAGTTTATAGGCATTTGTGATCTATATACATAGATTATATTTTGTGACACATTTTTTTTATTACAATTATATTAAAATAAAACATAAGACTAGTGGTTTTAAAATTAATCAAAATAAAATTACACAGGTCAAACTTTTCAAGAATAAAATAAAAATAATTTTTAATTGTAATTTAGTTTTTTTTTTTTTTTTTTTAAATAAATCCATAAATAATGTTATTATTAAATAAATGCATTTTTTGAATATTTGAAGATTTATTCGGTAGAAGATTTTGAGGAAATCTGTTGGAAAATATATAAAATTCGTGTTGATATGTTTGATCTAGTTGCAGCGTACACCAAGTGAAGAGTCAAGGTTTGAGTCAACAACATCCACATCCACAACAGATGAGCTCGATCTTGCACTGTACATGCTGCACCAGCGCGATATGCGCTGCGAGGAACTTACCCGTGAGTTGATGCAATTACTCGAGGAACGTGACACTTTGCAGTTGAGACTATCGAACGCAATTCGCATAAACGAGGAGCTGCGAAAGATTAAATCAAGTCCAGGTATCTCGAGCTGCCCGAGGAATTTATCCGCGACAGAAGAAATTCCTGAAAATATGGATCTTCTTATTCAGTATGATACCTCACCTACTCATTCTGAAGGTCCAATTGAGATTGCCAGAGAGGCCATTAACTCGTCCATAGGCGAGGATAAGAAGGCTCTTGCTCAAAAGTACGTTTATCTTGTAGTTAATTTTGTATCTTTCATCATACAATAGAAGTTTATAATGAATTAATAATGGTATTATCGCGAATGCTTCATTCAACACTTAAATTCAAACATTAATATTAATATTATGAGAGTAAAATTTGTTTTAATTCAGCCAACAAAGATCAAACTCTTAAGTAATCTCAATAAAAGATTAAGATCGAATCAAACATTAATTTAATACCTCAGTTTGCAATTAAATAAAGCTATTCGACAATAAAATAAAATAGGCAATATCCTAAGTATTTATAATTAATAAGATAATACCTGTTAAATATGTGTTTCTTAGTCAATTATTTGAATTAAATTACTCAAAGAAAATATAACCTTATTAAAAGATATTTTCTTATTTTAAAAATTACACCAAATATTACGTGTATTTAAAGCTTGGTTGCTTAAAATTTGTTTATCTTAGAAGAAAAATTTTGTAATTTTTATTCTTACCATTGATAATAAGTCGATAAGCATCTAAGATATTTCCAAACAACTATTAAACATAATAAGAGCGGTTTTACAAGAAATAATAATTTTTCTTGGCTTTGCGAGTGGATGTGAGAACGATGAGGATGGACAAGCAACAATGAAAGTACCTGTAAAACAATGTTACATCGAGTTTTATAAGTAGCTTTAGTTGAGCTTACCGCAACATTATTTTTAGAGACGCTTTCACGTATTCTTTACCGTCTAATTAGCTATAATTGCTCTTCGCCTAGAAAATCTGTGTAAGCGCTAGAATTTTTAATATTGCTCGATTAGGTTGTTGCAACTGAAAACGGTGGACCAGGGCCGAGATGTAAGACTGAGGGACGAACGGGAGCTGAGGCACGCACAGCAAATGTCACTACTCGCTCACGGAGACGTTCTGAGTACTTTGCCACCCGAAGCTGCTGCTAGACTGGTCAACGCTAATTATACGCTTTGTATGTATTTGGGTAGTCGAAATTTTTCTAAAAATTTGGAGCATCCTTCTCAAAAGTTCATTTAATATTGAATCAAATGATTTATTAAATGCACAATTAAGCATCAAAGACTTTGCCGGGCAATTTGAACATTTCACTTAAAAAGAAAATTATATTTTATATTTTCACTCGGTACATCTTTAAATTTATAAGATTACACTAATATAAACTGAATGTGTATGACAGTTTAATGAAAATGTAAAAGAACAAATTAAATTCAATAATGAATACTTTTATTAGTATAACAAAAATTTTAAATACCAGTGATGATTAATGCTCCGGATATTTTTATTAGACTTTAGAATTCTTAGCTAGTACTGATTTTTCTGCATTTAATTAAAAGTATCAAAGTATTGCTGCGAAGTCTGATACGGCACAAGTTTCCAATATAAGTATTATAAAATATATATTTATTTTATACAGCGCGGGACGTTCAGAGTCAATCGAGCGTACTAATGAATTGGCTGTGGGGGAAAAGGTATGTCAAAAGTATTATCTGTGTTTCTACTTATACAGAAATGATTATTTATTCTCATGGAATATCTATTCTATATTTTTCTAACACCAGAATAAATTTTTATTGACACGTTGCACATAGATTTCAATAAAAAACTCATAAATAAAAAATAGTTAAACATTTAAATTAAAATTTTATTTTTTTGATTAAAATTTTTTTTTTTAATTTCACCTAAATTTTCCTAAAGACGACATATTAAAATATATCACGAATTAAATTTAAAATTAAATTCTAATTTTGTTTATAAATTAAAATCTAAATTGAATTCCGTACTAAATAAGTTTTACAAAATGAAATCTTTAAATACTTATTTATTTATTTTACAGCACTCCAAAGATAGTGCACATGTGATTGATGATAAATTGAAAGCATCGAATCATTAATAAGATTGATGTTCCTTCATTCACTTTTAATAAATATTTCCTGTAGATTGAAACACAAGGTTAAACATCGCATATAATTGTTTCGTGATATTGAAAAACATTGTACGTATTGAATTGTGAAGCTCATTACAAGGATTTTTATAAACGTTTTCATCATGCTTTTTTTTAATTAACTACAAATAGAGATGTAATTTGGCTATAGCTACAATTCCTTCCAATGTCGATTGATTGCAAGTCAAATTAATTATATTAATGTAAAAGAAGAAAAGATGGAAAACAGAAAAAATATAAATTGAAAATATTATATAAATTTGTATCATTGAAAAATTTGTTTATAAATTATTAATATAAATACTATGTTTATAAAGTTGCCTTTAAAAGAAGTGAGATATGTAAGAGAGAGAGAGAGAGAGAGAGAGAGAGAGAGAGAGAGAGAGAGAGACAAACAGACAGACAGACAGACAGACAGACAGACAGACAGACAGACAGACAGACAGAGAGAGAGAGAAAGTGTGAAAGAGAAAAATAAAAAATTGTACATTTGTTTATTTTGCATTGATATAAATTGTATTCATAATAGATAAAAAAGTAATAATGCGAGTTCTAAAAGTTGATGAATTCTTAAACGTTTTATTTTTTGTACTTTCTTGAAAATTTTGTCAATTCTAAGAATTTGCACCAATAACAATGCATGGATTCAAGAGGTGTAGTTTGTTATATAGAGAATAATGTATTCGACTTTTATCATGTAATTAAAAATAAATAAAACTACCTGCATTGTTATTAGTAAATATATATTACAGACGTACAAAATCTATAAGAGGCCGTTATAAAATAATTTGTCTCAGTTTTGTACAGATAAATAAAAATAAAATTTGCCAATGGAAAATATAAATTTGTTTTTTATTATATATACACACACATTTACATTTATACAAACTTACATGTTTATGCACAAACATTAAATCGAATTTATAGTTATCCGTGAAAATCAAATGAAGAAAAACAAGATTTTTACAGTTGTAAAAACATTACTTCATTTATAGTGTGCATTTCATACATTACATGTACATTAAATCTCAAATAGAAATATTTTCATTTACTTTACCGATATACTGCATTATATACCGAAAGAAATGTTACAGTCGTCAATATATATATATGTATATGTATGAGGTTGTACGAGGTTTGAGTACCTTAGCATTTATAAACAGATTTTGTGCTCAGTTTTTACATATTTCTTTAATTATTCAAAATTCTTATACGATGATTTTATTAAATTTTTACAAATCGATAAATATTGAAAATCAGTGTAAAAATTTAATGTAATAATAAAATTATGTTATAATTGTAGGTGATGATTCATTTTTCAGATAAAAAAATTAATTTAAAAATTTTGTGAGTTATTAAATGATAAATATTAAATTAAATTTAAGTTGAATCTTACTTCTGGAGTATTCATGAATATACTTTTATTTTTTGATTAACAAATAATGGAAAATAAGAATAAACTTATTTTATAATTACAATTTGAATCTCATATTTAAACGAAAGTACGAACTTTTTTTATTAATTGTAATGATCGCCCTTAAAATTGTAGAAATAATTTAAAAATTTTAATTCATTCAAATGTTATTTTGTTTTAGAAAAGCACATATTTCAATTTTTCTTTGCAACATTCATATAAATATCTTGTAGAACATTTGTAAGATCTTCATAATAAATTGAAACATTGTTCTTTTTTGCTTTGGTACTCGCATTTTCTCAAAACCCTTCTCATTGAGAATTTTTACTCAAGATTTTCAAAGATGTTATATTATTGATATCTTGTGAGTCTTTTGAATTCAGTATCTTTTCACCAATGTGATTTTCTTCCTGAAACCCTTGTTCCAGGACAGCTGTTGTTTCATTTGGTTGTTGTACCTCATGGAAGAGACTGAAAGTATTAATTAAATAAAGTAAGTAATAAGGAAATGTATATTAAAATGATATTACATTTTTAGTTGGTTAATTTATGTAAAAAAAATGAATGGTGTTTGTTAGCTAAAAAAACTGTTATTTTCAATTAATTATAAAGGATGATTATTTGAAATATGTAAATATACCTCGTTGAGACAATTTGAAAGTTTTTTTAAAAATTATCTACGTTATAATTATAAAGATAATCTTAAAATATATCTTTTTTATTGAAAAAATGTAATTAGATTTATTATTTTATTATTTATTTATATTAAATTAAATAGAAAATTTTTTTAATTAAATGTTTATATAGATATTTATTATTTAAATTATCAGTAGTTTATATTTCTTTTTTTATATAAAAATTATAATATTATCAAGAATGGTTTGGGTAAGAAAATTTAAATATCGTTTTGTTAGAGGATATTATATTAATTGCAGTTAGAACTTCAACATAAATATTTAAATTCTTTTTTTTAATTTCTACACTTTATTATATTTTGTTAATAAATATAAGATTTATAGATTTATCTTGAATTTAGAACCAACAAGTTTTTTATTGTATCGCGATGACGTTAGGTATTCGTTGAATAATCCGTTTTAATCGTTTTACATGATTTAATTTTTGTATTATAAAATTTTTATTATGACGAAAGCAATGGCAATGAGAAATTTTTTTTGCACATTAAGGTGCAGCTGTAATCTTAGAATACAAGTTTGTTAATATTGGAAAATTTTCTTTATAATTATATACGAATGAACGGTATCATAAAGTAAAGATTGAAAAATACCTACTCAAACTTTATATGATAATTTGTTGTGTTAATAAAGTTTGTCAATTTGATTCGGAGAATTCGGTTTAAATCATTAAGTAATTTATAATGAGGAAGAGGTGAAATTTTCATAATACACGTACGTAGAATTATGATGCGTCGATTGCTGCTGCTTCTTCCTGAGTTTACTGTATTGGCGACTGCACCTGAGCCCAGTGAGAGTAAGGATGGCCAGCACCGAGAGGCCGAGCAAGATGGCGATGACGGCGATGACAGGTCCAGAGAGTTTGTCCGTCGGGTCGTTCAGATGGTTTTTGTTGACGTGGTCCTCGAAGAATTCGAGAGGATCGTCGTCGAGCCAACTGACCCAAGTGTCGTTCCACAAACTGGGGTTCGCATTGGCGTCATTAGGAACATTGCTTGGGGGTATGGCCGTCACCCGGTGCTTGAGCAAAGCTTCTTCGAGGGTGGCCAGGATCATGGGCCTGCTCTCGGCGATGTTCGTTTGCTCGCATGGATCCTCCTTTATATTGAAGAGACACGGGGCTACCATCGGATTACACGCCACCTAAATATGTTGGACTCATTATTCGATGCTCAGCAGCGGTTTTGTCGACATTCCTGAACGCAAATCGTCGGAATTACTTGTATTACATCTGAATGTATCGACAACCGGGTTTACTTACAATTTTGAGGGATTTCAAAGGTATTGGCCAAAGTAGAATTTGAATTCTTAGCGACAATTCATGGTAAATCAATCAAATAAAAGTTCTAAGCACACTTTGTATCTAATTATTACCGGAATAATCATCTTTTTTCAGTTTTATATTATATTTACTGCTGCATGGTTTTTTATTTTTTATTATTATTGTTTGCGTGCTAACAAATTAAAATTATTGCAGCAATTGTTCTATTACTTATGCAAATCTTTTGCCGTAATCGATTGAAAATAAAAAATCTATTTTTTCACTTCGGATTTTACAAGAAAATAGGCATTGCGCAATCGAACGAAGGTCTCTAGATCAACGAGAAGATTTTCTTGGAAAAACTTTTAATCGATTCACCTCACTTGTACATTAACTATGCATCTTTTGCTCGAGTTTTAATTTTTTAACTAGAACAATCATTGTTTAAAAAATTGTTTAATTGTTCAAATATAGTATGTGTTTCACGATTTATATTAATTATTTAAAATAATAATTAGTACAATCGATCGGCAAAATTTTGCATTAGTTAATTAAATGTATTTATGTCGTGAAAGTATGTCTTTGGCTTTGTAAATTCTGTAAATTTTTGTAAATCCATGTCAATAACAAAGTTTGAAGATATAAAGTATTCTCATTGAAATCAAATTACTTGAAAATTTTTAAATAATTTAAAGGTAATAAAAAACAATATAAAATATATTAAAAACATTAAATATGTTATTATTATTACAACTTACTAAATGTATTTCAAGTAATACATTTAAAAAATTTATATGTACATTGAATATATTACAAACTGGATATATGTATTTAGAATTTAATCATTTATAAAATTTTTATTACAATAAATAAAAATTTTATAAATTTTTAGAGTTTGAAAAGAGTATGTAAATATAGTTGTAAATAGTCAATATTTTAGAGTAAGTGAGTATCAAATTTAGTTAAAAATTATCTGATTAATCCCACAAAATCAATGAACAAACTGAATATTTTTCTTTTTATTATTTTTTTTATTTTTTTTTTTTATTTTTAAAAATATATAATTTGTAGTTAATTGATAATCTTTCATTATTGAAAAAATAATTATAATTAATCATGATTAATATAATTCATCATATATATTTTATTTTTTATTTTAAATTTGTTTCTATGTCAAACAAATATTTATTCATTGGTTTACTTTAAATTTCTAATGATTATTCTTATTTAAAATAAAATATATTTGTGGACTCCTAAAAATAATTCATAACGTTTATGAATAGAAGTAGTGATGGAAATTTTGTAAACAAAATTATTGAAAAGTACTCTATGATAAGAAGCTAGAATGTTAAATTATTGCAATAGTTAATTGACTATTGCAATTTTTGTACTTTTATATTTTAAAATATTACAAAAATTATTATATATATATATATATATATTTTTTTTTAAAGATACATGTATAAAAATTAAAAAACAATTAATTCAGTTAAAATACTATTTTTAAGTTTCTTTTTTATATTGCTAGTATTAACATTAGAAAAGCTAAAAATATTTCAAATAAATATTTACCTTAATTTGCATTTTGATTAAAAGTGTATGACTAATTACTATTTTAAATTTTATATCAATATTTAATTGAAATAATTAATATATAATAAATATTTTATTACTCAGACTTACTTTTTTTTTAAATGGAATTTTCACTCATACTTATATACAACATTATGTAACGTAGAAAAACTATTTAAATATTATATTTATATTATATTTATATTATATAAAAAAATTTATAAGTAAATTAAAATAAAAACAATTCTATATTTTATTCAATATTATAAAACTTAAGTTAAATTTATTGTAATAGTCTCAAAGGTATTAAATTATAAAGTAATATGATTTTTCTTAGCGTAGTTTTGTAAATATTTATAACATTAAATTATTAATATTTAAGTACAAATATTTATGATTATTAAAGAAGTTCAGAATACATATGAATAGAAGAATCATTATAAAAATATTTCAGAGCATAATATGAATAATACTAGAATTAAATATCAGCGATTTATAATTTAATATAATACACGTTCGTAAATATATTTCTTAAGAAATAACATAATTTTAAAATTTATAGTCTTGGTTGTATTTTTTTAAGCATAAAGAGTAATGGGTTACGTTAGTTTTTTTTGGATAATAAGTTTACTTATTAAGGTAATTTATGAATTATAAAATTACTTAATAATTTTTGAAAATAATAACAAAGATTCAGAAAAACAAATTAAATTTTAAAATAAAAACGAAATTATAATTTTCATAATTATATATAATTTAAAGTTTATCAATATTCTAATATAACAATATTGATAAATTTACAGTTTTCTTTAAAATACAAATAATACAAATAATAATAATACCTTTGAATAACTTTTATTTAAAAATTCTTGTTTTTTTAATTACTATATTAACTTTTTCTTTATTTAAAATGGAATTATGTTAAAAATATTTATGGATAATACTTTTTTTAGATGAATCATAAATCTTAGATTAATTTTGTGAGATTGCATAAAAGTGGTATAATTTTTATGCAATTTTATGTTTAAAAATTATAACGAACAATATAAATATTATAATATGTTTAGTAATTATTTATGTTTAGATTAACTGGTTTGATTATTTAAGTGATATTAAAATAATAATACTACGTATATTAGCAAATTAAATCCTAATCAGCAATTTTTAATAGGCAAACTTGAGATAAGTAAATAACCTTGACTAAATAAAGAGCCATAATTAAGTAAATAAAGTAAATGAAGTAAAATTTTAATAAATCACATAAGTACAAGATTGAAGACCAAGTTTAAAAAGTCAAGTTCAACAAAAAAATTACAAAAGATTAATAATTATGATTAAGCCATACAGTGAGAAATCCATTTGAAAGGGGTATATTTATAAAACAAAATAAGAATATAAAAGATCTCAAACAATGAAATGCAACGAAATATACAATTAAAAAGTTCGACGATCAATATTAAGTATTCGATCGTGTAGACTCGATTCCATAGAAGTCTAAATTAATAAGTATATTGTCATTAAATTAATACACGAGACTACTAAATCATAGTTCTTGTATTAATTATTAAATAAAAAATAAGTTAAACTATACTAATAAATTGTTAATTATTTATTGTAGAGTGTACTTATGAACTATATTGATTAGACCAAGATGCGAAGACACTCTTACGTATAATTTTAATTAATAAATATATAAGACAAATATTCATGATTAATTTATTTAGCTAATTTCTTATTATTAAATAAAATATTTTTAAAATTTATATGCATTTATAAAAATTGACACTAGCTAATTATGGTATTTTCATAGTTATAATTTATATATATATATATATTTAATTTATACTCTGAATTTTATAGTATTTTTTATATATATATTTACATTATAAATATATATGTTATATATTTATAGTATAAAAATAATTCGTTGAGTAAAAAAATAATCTTAAATACATTTAATCTTAAATGATATATGTTTTTTTATAAACAAGAAATAATTTTTACAATTATTTCGGTATTTTATGGATGTTCATAAACATAATTTTATAAAAATATTTCAAGAATATAGAATCAAAAAAATAAATAAATGAAATAAAAATGTCAGTGTGCTTGCAAGTGTATGTGTGT
Organism: Eupristina koningsbergeri; assembly: GCA_018907245.1. Classification (NCBI taxonomy): domain Eukaryota; kingdom Metazoa; phylum Arthropoda; class Insecta; order Hymenoptera; family Agaonidae; genus Eupristina; species Eupristina koningsbergeri. Next base: position 3,407,794 of record JACCHV010002921.1, read on the forward strand.
GAAAAGGCGCACGTATAAGATAATAAGTGAAATTAAATCCGATGACATTATGACTAATATATAATAAAAAATAGATAATATAATATTAAGTCATAATTATTATGTAAATGAATTAATAGAAAATTTTGTGTACTTTATAATATTATATAATGAGAGGAAAAAATAGAGTTACAAACTTTTTTTTTAAATATCATTTTAATTAAATTATTAAAAAAAAAGTCAATTACCATGTATGATAAAAAAGTATTAAAAATCTTGTTTATATATTATATGGTTTCAATTTTCAATAACTACTTTACTGTGTTTGAAGCTATGTAAGTTATAATATCCTCAAGATGGACTGAATTTTAAAAGAAATAAGAAACTTTTAATGAATTGTTTACTTTAAAGAATACTTACTCTTTCGGATTTTGGTACAGTACAGTGTAAAGTAGCCATGGATCGAAGTTTCAGTAACTCATCCGCTGTTAGCAACTTGGTTGCTGCCATTTCATCCTCTCTCATCCGTTCGTACCCTTCATTTCTCATAGCTCTTATTTCAGTTACCTGTCAACATTTATTAACACTTAATCGAAGTATTTTTAGTGATTTTGATGCGATAATTCCGTTTAAGATTATTTTTAAATTTTTTACTAATTTCAATTTTACTTCTGTACATTGTTCTTACTCTTATCTTGTTATCTGATTAACCAGTAAGAAAGGCAAAACAGAGTACCAAATAAATATGAATACTCTTATCGGTCAAGTTTTAATTTAGAATATTTATATCTGAATTCTAAATCTTCTTAAATTTTAATAATATTGGAAATAAAAGTATTTGTATTTTATTTATCCCATATAAAATTAAAAAATACTAGTGGTTTTAAAAATTCGAATTCAAGTTGCAAATCAACCATTGGTCTTCAAAGTAATTTAAAAATAAGTAACACTATTATAGACTATGTGTTATAAAAATTTTCAGACTGATTTTTTCCCCACTAGATTATTTGTCGCAGTGTCTTGGCAACGGTTAGTTTTCTATATTTCCGAGATTTCCTTTTTTCTTTACGATCAATAGGAATTGCCTTCGCACCAAATGTGTTTTTGAATTTTGTAATAAGGTGCGACCGACCGTTTAGTGAAGCAGTTTTATATGGTGAAATTTGTTTGCGATTTGGTAAAAACGCTATGGAGACTTTTAAATGTTAATAAGGGCCTTTAAAAGAAACTGGATGCAAATGTTGATTAATCCAGCATATAATCAAGTGCACAGATGTTTAAACGATGATTTGAATTCATAATTTTGTATACATGATTGATATTGGTATCGGTTCGGGCTGTTTTTGGGTGTCCAAACTGTATTTCACCGGCAATCTCATCTAGGCTTTCCTTGAAAGCATTGCCATTTTTCTAAGGCAATTTATACATACAATTATGCTCAAAAACATTTTCTTACCATTTAAAAGACTTCAAAGTATTTTCTCCATACCTAATACAAAATTTTACCGAGTAAAAGATGTTCTATCGAAAACTCCCCCGCACATTTTCCGACCTGTCCGAAATCACTGCGTCAAAAAAAAAAAAAAAAAATCAATCATCTAAAATACTTTTATAACATACAATGTAACATTAATAATAATCTTATTTACTTAATTTATTTATTGATAATTGATTTAAATGAGATTGTATTAATTAAAAAACAACAGTAGTAAGTTGCGCGTAATTTTAATCCAAAGAATTAATAAAGTCAGATTTTTAAGCAAAGCTTTTAAATATACGTACGAAAAATTACTCATCATCAAATATACGTACGAAAATTTACTCATCATCATCATCATCATCATCATAAACTTTTTGTAAGTAATTTCTTAAGATGAAAATCTTTATTTTAAAGAAGTAAACAAGTAATGAAATTAAAATATTTTTTTTAAATCAACGCGATATTGAAACAAAAATGTTCAATACAGAAATAGTTTTTACTAAAAATTTATTACAAATAGATCAAGTAGAATATTTAAAGTAATAAGTATTTATTTCAATGCGTAAGAACTTTTTTGAACACTCGTGAAAGATAAATGAGAGAAGAGTGCGAGATATTGAAGAACGAACCTGATTGGCCGTGAGTAGTCCAGAGATGGCGGTGCCGGCTTTGCTCATAAGAACATTTTCCGGGTCATAGTGCGGACTCCTACCCTCGATGAGGTCGGCTCCAAGTCGGCCACTTTCCCCGTACCACTCGTCGCCGTTGTCGACGGTCCCTAGGACATATTTGAAGTCCCCACGCCTAATCGCTGAGTAGTTGAACACGGGGTCGATGTTGACAAGAACTTCATTGCGCGGCGATGGCGCCGGGACATCGCCACTTATGCTCGACCACATGTCGACCCCGTCGAGGCCCGGACTCAAGTGTATCCCTGCTGCGGAGGTCAGGGTCGGGAGCCAATCGGCGATGTACATGAGATCATTTGAAATGCGTTTAGGTCTCCGGATGAGCGGACTCCAGACCGCCGCCACACCTCGAACGGCACCTTCCCACGCGCTTCCCTTTATCTGTTGTTCGAGGAGATGACGTTAGAGTTATACGCTTTTTTAGTTAATAGCTCGCGGTCATTTGGAAATCGAGTTAGACTTGCACGCGACTCAAGGCGACTCGTACTACACAAGGAAAGCGGAAAATTTTACTCAATGCCGACAAGCACACTTCTTTGATTTTCTTTTGTCTACAAAGTGCTAGTCACGTTACATTGATTGTACCTCGATAGCAACGTGTTTTTCTTTTAAAAAGAAAGCTTAATAGTACGCTCCAGGCAATTATATCTATTTGGCGTAAAAAAAGGAAGTGTCTATGAATGAAAAAACAAAGTTACCTTTCACTCTTTTAGAAATGAGGCTAAAATGAAGGTTTTCTATCATTCTTACTTCGGGTAGTTTGTTACGAAAAATTTACTCCATTTTATTTATGTAATAATGATTGAATTTAACGAAGCACAGAACCATTGTCTTAAACATTTAATTTTCCTTATTTTCAATTTAAAAAGTAATATAATCATCAATTTGCGTAAATAATGCTAATAAATAAAATATTAAAAATTATTCAATTTAATATATTAACATCTTCATTTTGAGTCGGATATATTTAATGCATGGAAATTTTTTAATCAATTGAAGCCAATTTTTCAAATAAAATATTACTATTAACACAATTCAATTTTCTTATTTATTAACTAAAAGCTTTTCTATTCAAATTTTTATGTATATATATTTTTGCTCTATTACAATTCAATACATTTATACTTATTCATATCTTTAATTTAAATATTATTATGCTAATTTGTAAAAAGTAGTAAATATGACAAACGGAGTGCAACGTAATAAGAATACTTGAATAATTTTTTTTTTTGTAATGATGTAATGAATATTGACAGAACTTTCAAATAAAATATTGTTAGCATATTAATAACATTGATCTTAAACGTTTAGTTTAACATATCAATTGCAAGGCATTAATTCGATCTAATAAAAGAAATACTGAATTTTATAGGAATCTTACACTTACTCGATTTCATTAAACAATTTTAAAAAATAATTTCGATACTAAATTTATATAAAAATATCAACGATACTGTTTTTGTAAAAATTATTTAATGAAATAAATAATCGAATCTGTTAATTTATTTGTGATGATATATGCACATTTTTTATGATACTTAAATTTTTATTTACTTTTAAAAATAAATTAGGTATTTTTACATATTTAATAAAAATCAAAAAGTTTGTTTAAAAGTAATACAATTTACATGCTTTTGAAACTATTTAATACTATATATGCAATAAAAAAAAAAAAATTATTTGATTTATAAGATGCAATGATTCAACGTTATTCTATTCATCATAAGAAACATTCAAAATATAAATTTATAATACTATAAATTGATTGTTTACCTATTATTATGACTATAATTATCTTTGGGAATTATTACGTATTATAATTCTTTTATCAGAATTACATTTGACGTATGTACATTCTTGTGCTTTTGCTAAAAGTAATGTTACACAACGGAATATGATGGCATCCGTGGATAATAAAATACACATATATCGCAAATTTAATGCCAATAATCTCAATCCACATTATCGAGGTTAACAAAGAATCAACTATTTCCATAATGACAGAATATACCATAATATTTCAATTTTTAAAAATTCATTCACATTTTTTTTTTAGTTTTGTTTTTATAATCATAAAGCATAATATGTTTAATAATGAACATTAATACTTTAAGTGCAAACTATCACATACCCTGAAGTCTATACGCTGCTTTTTGCAGTATTAAAATTATATGTATCCAACATATATATAATTATAATATCAATAATATAATATAGATCTAATATCATGTATTACATCTTAAAATGTATTTAAAAATAGTTATATATTTAATGATCTGTTTATTAATGTGAACATTATGTCTAAATGATTTTTTCTTTCATTTGAAAACCATGCAAGATACTAAATTTAAACTTGCATATTCTATACAAAAAGAGCTTCTGTCAGTAAAAAAAGTTAATTAATAATGTTTTAACTTATTTAAATTTTTTCGTAATAACAACTAAAGATAAAATTTATTATATATTCTTAGTATTTTGTTACTTTTCTAATAAATCACCCAAGAAAATTCAATTTCTTTTTATATTTTTATTAATCAGTCAAATTATAACTGTATTGTAAAAATGAATATTTAAAAATATCAATGAGACGATGTTAAAAATTCACAATAATATTCACAAATAATTATGTTTTAATGAATAAGGAAACTTTTATGGTTATTTAAAGAAAGTATACTAAGTGTAAAAGAGAAGTCTTCCATTTATTTTATCAATTTTGTTTTCAAGATATGGATTTATTATTGTAATACGTAAGTTTCTTGTACAATTTTCTTGGTAATTATTAAAAAATAGAAATATACAACTAAATAATTATCATGAGTACTTTTAAATCACAATAATTATTACTAGAATGTTTTAATATTGTTGTTAGATTCGTTTTTTATTTCTTTTCCACTTTGATGATGCTATTTTCTGTGGATATAAGTGATATCTCAATAAATGCTTGACATACAATTTCAAAATTTTATTTTTGTGAAAAATCAAACTAGTTTATACATTTGCATTATTAACACATTAACACTTTATTGTGTAATTGTTATTTAGTTTCACGGTGATTGGATTTTAATACTACACGCTCATTCTGTAATAATTGCTAATATTAATCTTTATCGTTTATCTTTAATGTTTCATGTAGAAAAATAGTATTTTTTAAAAAATGTTCACATATGAATAATTTATAATTCAATTATGTTGAATGAGAAACTCAAAGTGTTTGTGCAACGTATTTCAGATAAAATTAAGCTTTAAATTCTTATAATCAAGTTGTTCAACATAGTTTTTGTATGAAAAGTAATAATTTAGATAAATAGTTTGTTTAAATTAGCGTTAATCAATGTCAAAATTAATTATCATTTACAATTTTTTTTTCATAGGTATGTGACGTAAATGTAAAGCCGACAAATACTTTCTAATTTTTTTACATTCGATAAAAATAAAATATTTTTGACGATCATTGCATATTTATTATAACTCGATAGCTCAATTAAAATTCGATCCTAGGTTTTCAGAAGCGTCTGGGTGACGGGATCCGCTAAATAATAATAAATATAATGAATACAATGCTTACATTTGAAGAAATCATAATAAACTCAAGCGATGAGATTCATATTGGTCTTGGTTATAAATTATTCTTTTTGACGAACTGGAAATTATTATCTTCGTTAAATCGTTTCCAACACTTATAGCCACTTTATAAATACAATTGTAACCGGGTACAGTTGATTATTTTTTTCTAGATAATAATGTTGTGGGTCAAGTGGTTCAGTGTTCAAAAGTACGACAGCATTTGCAAAAAAAGGTTTAAGGAGCAAGATACCATCAGAAGTTGACACAGATACTCACCCCCCGGAGCGGAAAATTGCTGCCACGGTTATAATGTATACCCTGAGTGGCTGCCCCATTGTCAGCCATAAAGATGATGATGCTATTGTGGAGCATGGAGTTGCGTCTGAGAGCGGCGACAACCTCTCCGACACTCTCGTCGAGCTTCGACATCATTGCCGCGTAGATCCGGCGCTCCGGGTCGCGTATGTAAGCGAACTTAGCGATCTCCTCGTCGGGTGCTTGCAGAGGCTCTCGGGCATTGCCACTGTGGGGCGCGAGGTGTGCCAGGTAGAGGAACATTGGACCGTCCTTAGGACGGTGATCCCCGATGAGTCTCACTGCCTCGGCCGTGAAGAGGTCTGTCGAATACTTGCCCCGGGTGTCGCGGGCGACACTCATGTTGCGGCGCATGTCAAACCCGAGAAAACCCTCATCCTCGTGTGAAGATCCTACGTCGTGGGTGTAGTAGTCCTGCAGGCCATTCCAGTAGCCAAAGTGTGAGTCGAACCCACGATACGTAGGAGTGTATTCGTGTCGGTGGAAGCCCTGGTGCCATTTACCGATTGCGTGTGTGGCGTACCCCGCTTCCTTCAGGTACTGCGTTGGGGGTAAAACATGATTCAATCCTTTGATTTGGTATTACATTATAACAATGTATTTTTAAAATTTATACTGTGGTCACGTTCAAAGCTATTTCATTTCTGAACTCTGAAGCTCACACTAGCGCTGCATGATTATATAGTTATTGATCAATTGTATCCGATTTAATTTAATAAATAAAGTTTTATCTAAAAGTGAACAATTTTTAATTACACGAGTCCAAATTTTAAGTTTCCAAATAATATACGGTTTGAATTAAAAATTGGAATGTCTTAAATAAAATATTTTTTTAATTCTAATTGGTCTTTAGAAAATATTAACTGGATAACACGAGATTTTATAGTTCAACTCGTACATACGTTTAAATGTTTGCACGTCAAAGCCGCTGTATAATTCAGTATAATGTGATATAGTCAAGGTTTCTATGAATGTATAATCAAACATTTATTCTAATTATAATTCATTCTACTACTGACATTCACACTCTATCTTAATTTTAATTACCGTTATAGTGTATCAATATTTTTTCATTATAGAATTTAAAAATTTTAATTATTTATTATTCACTAATTATAAGTTTTTTAATTAAATCAAATGTTGTTCAAGAAGAATTTTCACTGTAATATTATGTGCCTATGTTTTAATAAATTTAATTAATAAAATAGAACAATTAGAAAGACTTTATTTATTTACGTAAATTCTTAAACAGCTAGAACTAAATTTCTTTGATTAAAATCACTTTATAATAATAACAATGGAATTTTTTTTTATATTTTTTGAGCATTTTATACTTTTACATATTCTTATTTTGATAAAAAATATGTTTTATTTAAGTACCTCTGTGTAAATGTAAACATTTTTTTAATATGACTATATCTGTAATAAGGAGTCCAATACTTGAAATTATGAAAGAGAAATATATAGTACATTTAACAAAAAATTTATAAAAAATATTCTGCATTTTAGATATTTTTCTTATAATATTCCAAAAGCTTATGAGTTATTAAAATTCTATCTGTATTGCTTCATTAACTTTCACTTAATATTTTGATTAAAATTTGTTTCTTTTACATAAATAAAATTGTAAAAAGGGGTAATAAATTTTAAAATAAATTAATTACTCATCATTTGAAATAATTTAAATACAATTTCAAGAAATTTAAATAAACTATTTATTTATTATATTTATTGTATATATTAAGTTATTAAAGTTCTCAACTCGAAACTATTTACGTATTTTTATAATAAAATTCTTAAATGTTTCTTATTATCAATAATATAATCATAAGGAATTTCAAAAATACACCATTAATCATCAATGCATTTATTATTATATATAAACTTATTATTATATAAATATAAAAAATACTTTTTTAAAGTTAATAAAAAAATTTTTAAATTACTCTATTTTAATTTTAAAAAATGTATATTATCTTAAATTCAATTTACACATAAGCAAATTATTAGATTACGAAACAAACTTAATCAGTAAATTATATAATATAATACATTAATTTGTTTTAGTTTAAATATAATGATTATTTTTTTAAACCAAGGTAATAAAAAAAATTTTAATTCTGTTTTTATTATTATTTTATTTTAGACTATTATCCTCTTCAAAACTTATTTAGTTTTTATTTTTAAATAAATCCTGAAAAAGCACTATAAGAAACATCAGTCGGGCAAACAAACTTTAACGGATACATTTGTTTTTTTTAGTATTCACTTTTTTCTTTAGTATGATTCATAAAATCTATTAAACAATTAGATCAAATCCGAAAGTATTAATTTAGATGTATAAATAATTTAAAAATTAAATTAATATTACAGTTATACATATATTTGTCTATCATAAAAAAAGCTATATGACGTAGGCGATGTAATAAAAATTAATCTAGAATTCTTATTATAGAATGATTATTATATAATATATTTAAGTGATAATGTGTATTATGCAGTATTTAATGTTATTATTTAATAGGAGACACACTTCTTAAATTTTTATGAAAGATTATAAAATTTTTTAGTATACTGGTATAAATCGCTTAACAGATATATAACACCTCACATTAATGGCCGAAAAGTGAAAGTATCATCTCGCGAATACTCGGTAAATCACATTTTTAATTCACGTACCTTCAAAATTTCAAGGACAGTATTCAAAATCCTTGAGAAGCAAGATTATGCGAAGAAAAAGTATTTCGAGACATGAAGGATTAAACGAGTGATGACAAAAATATAAGAAATTTAATAAAAGAATGTTGAGAATATATAAAGAGGATTTCTTCACATTTTTTAACTTCTTAAGGATGTTTATGAAAATTTCCTTTTATTTGTAATTATCTGTCTTATTTATTTTGACTTCTTTTAATAAGTTAATTGTACCTTTTCTAGAAATTTTAAAAACTTTTTTGAGTATTAATTTTTTTTTAAGTAATTAATTATTGATTACTAAAAACTATGCATAATTAAATATTGATTATCGAGTATTTTAGCCAATTCTAATGATTTTTATAAAATGTAAGATACAGTATTTATTACACCATAATTATATTTTTTAAAACCGTTGAAAAAACTGAATTTGTATAATAAAATGAGCTTATAATAACTTAGTAATGTAGTTCGATATGTGTCACCTTCCATATTAAGTTAATAATTGTCATTAACTTAGTAAATTTACGTATAACTTAATTCACTACTCAATACAAATAAATTTGCTACATCACATATAGATCATGCAATAGCACACTTTTTAGATCGTTAACAAAAAGCAGCTAACTACACATACAAACATTATATTATATTTATTTATGTGCACAGAATTTTAACATTACAAGATTATTGGTTTTACCAAATACTATTTTTAATTAAACTATGTAGAAATTTTCTAAGATTACATTAATTTAATGCATTTATTTTTTAGTTTTTTTGACGATTTTAAAAAATATCTTCAAATATTTGAAAAATTCTATTTGTAATGATTTTTTATTAGAACGATATTCCTGGAATTTTACCTCCTTAGTGTCCTACTCGAACCATTTTTCAACAGCCAAACTTTAAGAAAATTAGTTTCACCTTCTGACTTTTGTTACTACGGGAAAATGTTCGTATAATTTAATTAAAAATAGTATTTTGTGAAATCTAATGATCTAATGAAGCTGAAAATGTACACAAACAAAATACATAATGATCCCTTTAATTTCTAAAAGTTAAAGTTGATTAAAACAAAATGTTACAAATTTCTTAATTAATTTAAAAATTTTTTGTTTTTTTTTTTTTTAAATTTTTTGCTGTTGATTATCCGATCGGTTTATATAAAAATAAATTTTCTTTATAATTTTATTGACTACAATTCATCCATTCATACTCTAGTATTAAAATGACTAATTTTAATTGTAAAATAAACAAAATTTAAAAAAATGTATATTTTCGTAAAAATTTTTACTGAAAAAATCTTGAATATTTTAAGTGACATTTTGGAAAATAAGAATCTACTAATTTTTTTATAGTTTTTTATGTATATGGGCAGCTGCTTTTTACAAATGATCTAAGAAGTGCTCGATTATTTGGTCTATTCTCAATACTAGGAAACAATTTCAAATTCGGAAATAATATTTCAAACAGTTTATTTCACATTCATAAGAAATATTTTAAATAGATGTATAGATGCATAGACATATATTTCAGATTCATTTCGTTTTGTTTAAATAAAGTATTAATAAAATCTATTATTGTAATTGAAGTTTTAAATACTATTATAAAAAGTATACCGTTTTTAAAGCAAACGTTAATGCTATATCCTAGAGAAAAAATACTTGTATGATTTTTTAATTAATAATTTTCAGCTTTTAAGTTGCATTGATTATATTCTTACATCCCAAATGTTATGCATTTTTATTCAAAAATTAAATTAATGAATTATAATGAACTATATATAATATTGTTCCTAATTTAAAAAAATTTATTAATTCTCAATATTCATTTTAATTCATTGAAGTAAATTGGTAGATATTATGAAATCTTTACATTGAAATATAAACTTACAGTAAAATTATGTTTTATTAAAAATTTATTCAGTTCAATTGATTATGAAACTTTAAATAAATCTATAAGTTTTTTAATTTTTTGAATAAATGTGTATCATTATTAAAATAACTTTAAAAACAATATTTATAACTATTATTATAAGAAAAACAATTTATTTTTGTGTAATATCTTTTCAATGCGTTTTAATAATAAATAGAGTTTCCAAAAATAAAAATAAAAAATAAATGTATTGGAGTTGTAATTTAAAAAAAAATATTTTAGTGATTTAAAATATTTGTCAATATACATAAATTAATTTTTATCATAAATAAATAATTTTAATATAAATATGAGATGTAAATTATTTATATGAATAGGAAATGAGGAATTCATTTAATAATATATTCTAATTATTGAAATATCAAATCTTTATTAAAATCTGTAATCTGGAAATGTGAATAACTATAATATAATACATAAAATGATATATATAATTTGAGACTAACTATATTTTGTACTTTTTCAGATAAATTTAATGTTTGAAATTATTACCTAAACTTATATTACAACAATAACAATAAAGTTTAATTTTATAAATTCAAAGAAAATTCTTTGAGATATATCGTTTTTATTTACAATATGTAATGATAGTTATTCGAAAAGTACCATAAATTTTATGATATTATTCATATTATTCGTATACGTATTAAGTTTAAATGATTGTATTAATGATTTTGATGAATTTGACAGAATTTGAAAATGGTAAATACCATGAATTTTCCAAAACGTATAACTTAATTGAAAAGTAGAAATTCTTCTTGTTTTCGGCTAATTTATTTTTTAGTAATGACTTTTTTATTTAATCTCTTATACAATTTTTAGACATAACATTATATACACAAAGTACGGTCTAGTTATCACTTTCAATAATAATTACTTCTAGCTTAGCCAAGAACTCTCAAAGTTAAAAATTTAATTAATAAGCCAAGGTCAATAAAAAAAATAGAACTGCTATTAATCCCATGCATATGTTTTTATCACTCAAGAAAACTGGTACAGACCTGGGGCAATATTTTTTCCTTGAGTGGTAATCCTCTGGGCTCAGCCTCCAGGATTACGAGATGCTGCATTCCCGTGTGGATGGGGTACTTTCCTGTGAGCAGAGCCGATCTGCTCGGAGTGCACATCGCCGACACGTAATGACTATTAAGGATGACGCCGTTGTAGGCGAGGGCGTCAATGTTGGGCGTCGGAATTTGATCGCTGCCATGGAAACTTACGTCGTTCCAACCCATATCGTCTCCGATTATCATAATGATGTTTGGCGGACCTTCGGACACACTTTTCCTGGGTATCGCATTCACCAGGAGGAAAAGCATCGCCAATAGGCACCACCTCGAATTCCTCATTTTGGCCTTTAACTACTTATACTTGTTTAATGCTGAAAGATGAAGATTATTTATTTTTTTCATCGATTATTTGGTTTAACGATTTTTGATTACTTTTTTTCGGAACTTTCTTTTCAATAATTTGCACAGTCACTTGAAATGCTAGTTTATTCACAATTACTTTGGATTTTTAAATTCTAAATGCAAGCTTTATCATTGAAATGTATATAGTATTCGTAATACTTCCATAGCTTTCATACTTTTCCATTGTTTTATACGCGATGGAAATCAAATCTTTTGAAATAGGAATTTTAGGAATAGAGCAGTTGTAGACTATAAGCAGCAATGTTAAAAAATATACTTTCATTCGATACTGTTCTCGACATAATTATTTTCATAATTTACTCATTTTTTTTTTTTAATTCATGAAGATATTGAAATTTATTGAAATATAATTATAGCTACATGAAATATTTAATACTTGAAATTTAAAACCATAAAAAATAAGTTTTATTTATTTATTTACAGAAATTAACTCAACATTTTACTGCTAATTTCATGGAGTTTAACATAATTCGTATAAAATTGATGATTAAATTACACTATTGATAAAAAACTTTCAATGTTTATATTAATTCATTCATTCATTAACAGGGTAATATCTCATAATTGATTATGTTAGCATGTGTTACTCTAACATTTATTGTAATCGATATAGGTTTTTTTTTAATGCTTCAGCTTTTTTCTTTGTCTACTGTTATTATTTATGAAAACTGTTCAAACGAACTTATCCATAAATTAAATTTAAGCTCAACATCCGATTGATTTAATACTTCCTTGATTAATGTGCGCGAGTTTCATTTTTTACAACAAAATTATAATATTGTATAAAATCTCTGATGTTCTTTTATTCAAACATATTATTGTTCAGCATATTTTTTTTGTATTCATTGTTTTTTTATTTGCATTGATGATAAAAAAATGTCATAGCAATAATCGATGTGGTTCATCGTGGTATTATAATGATAATACTTAATTACTTCCGTAAAACTTTTTAGATTTCAGATAAAAAAAAAATACAGGAGAGAATTCTTCATTTGGTATGTTCAATAATTAATGATCAAAGAGTAAAAAAGGAATAGATAGCGATGATGTCTTTTATTTGAAGATGAAGATAAATATATCACACTTTTGAAATTAAAATTTCAAGTGAAAAAAAAAGTAAATATGAAAAGAGAAAGATCGAACGTACTTTAAAATGGGCATTTTGAGGAATAGCATGTTATTTATGCCGGAATGAGTGGAAGTTGAAATTTTCTTTAGTAAGTAAACTGTCGGGATGAATAACATGTTAATATGTCTGCTTGTCTGGAGATGATGGAAGGTGGAGGGGTGTTGGTCTGGGGGCGTAAGGAGGGAGAGTTGTCAAGGAAGAACACCTAGGAAATGGATGCATATGGGAAGAACTTTACAACAACCAAACTTATCCTGCAAATCTGAATATCAGGATTTGCATCCTGAGCAAATATAAAATGATCTCCCCCCCGCTCTTGCTCTCGGTATTCACGCCGAAACGGCTTTGAAAGTTTGGCTAAACTTTTCGACCTCAAGCCGAGTGTCCGTCCGTCAATCGTTAAAGCGGTTGGTTTCCTGTTTTTCACGGCACGTAACCTCTAGCTGCCTGCATTTTTTTTTATCAAGAGCAACTGTTATTGCGTAACAAGTTTTTTCGATGTCCCTCCGTCGATTACTTTTTTGATCGAAGGTCATGATGGTATTGGCCTCATGCGCGAAAGACATAATGTCGATCTATCGATTGACAGTTCCAGCCGAATACAAACACAATTATCAATTATTAGAAACGTGGAAAATTGTCGTACTCCAGGATAATTTATCACAACAGGAAGCAGCCGCATTTGAATTATAAATTTGAAAATATGACGAGTCCGTGAAAATGTAAACGAACGGAGGCGTGTCTCGGTTACACTTGGAAGTTTGAAAGGAAAAGCTTCTTTTCGGTGTTGTTAATGCGAGGGGGGGGGGCGCGAATGTCGGTGTGCTTTCGCCACTCTCGCACTCACTGAAAAATGAGTCGTACAATCACGCTGTTCATGACTATTCATCGCGGCCCACGAGTGTTCATTTAGAAAAAAGGGGGGGGGGAAACCGTAGCGACGTTTTCCTCGCGGCCAACGTTCGTGTGTAATTGGCGCAATTCTGCTTTGACACGCCCATTTTGTAGTTTGCGTGCACCTTAACACCTTCAACACCTGTACCGCATACTTGTCTTTTTTTTATTTCCTGACCATGCCCACGGAAAAGAGCTTCATAAAAGTATAAATCTCAACTAAATTCCTGGTCAACATGGTAGGGATCGTTTACAATCGTGATAAATCATGCTGGACATTTCTATTCTCAATTTCCCTCATTACTGTTTATGTTCTTTTGTAACCTTGATTTAGAAATATTTTTTTTTTTGCAAGTAATGCACGAGCTGAAAGGAATATGTGAGTATTTTATATAAGATTAAAATTCGTTTTATTAAATAAATACTTATACTATTGCCCTGAACATTCTGATTTATGTAATTTACATGTTTCATTTGTAATCATGCAAATTGAAATTTAAAATTGATACAGGATAATAAAAACACGATCTTTGTTTCAATACTATGACATTCAAAGTAGCTATGAACATATAGTAAAAATAATTATGACTCGTGGACTTATTTTACTTATTGAACATCTATTGATATTATCGTAAAAAAAAGCTTTAGATTTTTCTTAAGCATTTGTTTTCTAAATAATGTTTTTCGTATATTATAACATCATTTAGCTAAATAAAAGTAAAAAACACAAACAAAATAAATTTCAGATTTTTGATGTGTAATTGTAATTGTGATTCATGTTTTTATTGAATTAAATACATTTTTAATTTATATGAATCATGATAATATAAATAATTTTTATTCTTATATATTTTTTTTATAAAAAAATTTTATTGATTTTATGTCATACACTTTATAAGAATATAAATAAGTAACGTATTTTTAATTATTTACCAAATAATTAAATATTAAAAATGCGTACATGAATTTTTATAATATTTTTGAATAAATTTTATAAAATTATTTAAAAATAATAGTATTTACAAATGATCAGAAAAAAAATTTCTCAATCAAACTTTTTTTACACAAGTACAAATGTTTTTCAAATTTTATTTTCCAAATTTTTAGTAAGTTGATTGAATTATTGAATAATTAAATTATTATTTATAGTTTAATTATTATTAATTTAATATTCATACTTATGATGATAACACAATTAATTGGATATGATTTATCAAATAAAGATATTTTGTAATCGTGGGTGTTTTTTGATAAGCATAATGTTACAAAGAAATGAAAGAATGTGATTACTTTATTAATAAAACCTTAATTATTACTAAATTTTAATGGAAACCTTAATTATTACTAAATTTATACAAAAAATATTATAAAATAAAATAAAAAATTTAAATTCATTACATTTATATCCAATTAAAAATTAAAGAAAGTAGCAGTCTTATAATTTATTTGATTATATGGCTAGACTTAAAGAAATATTGATTTTAAACAAAATAAATATAAATAAAAATTTTTAATCACAAATAACTCTTTTTTTAAATTTAGATATTTATGTCAATAGCATAAAATGGTAATTATCGTAATTAAATAAACTTAATTTATTTATGATTACATTTCACGATGTTTATAAAGTGAGTAAAGTTTGTTGTCAATATTGAAATTATCTTTACAATATATATATACTATAATTCAAATCTATCAATTATGTCTTTCCAAAAAAAGCATATAATCACAATTTCTAGACTTTTCATATTCTACGTTTACATTAAACTCTAATGCTTGAAAATTGGTAAAATCAAAATGATCTCATACACAGTGCGAAAAAATCTTCAAAATGAAACATTAAAATTAATAATTTGTACTAAAAATTTAAAATACGTAATAAAAAAATTTATATATATAAAAACTTTTCATTACGTATTATTATTTATATTTTAAATATATGAGTGGAATAAAATATAAATTTTTTTATTATTCATACTACATAATTGTACGATTTAAAAGAATTTATTAATGTTTTTTTTCAACTTTTCAAGTACAATAGGAAGTAAGTGCAATTGTAGCTACAAAATAAAAATCATAATATAATGGATAATTAAATTAATTTTCTAATACTTAGCATAATTTATTATTCTCTATTATAAAAAAAATTTATTTATTTTTTTGTAATTACCGATATTTCATAAGCGAATGATCATATAATATTGGAAATGAATTCTAAGAAACTTTAAACACTTATTTAATTTAATTATGTACTGTAATTATAAAATAATAATATTATCCAAATACTACTAAACATATTATGAATAAACAATTATTTTATTTATTAACGAATTATTGATTATTATTTATAATTGCTGTTGAATAAAAATATATTTGTAATTTTAATTGAATTACACTTTCGTTTAAATCTAAATTTACATTTTATTAAATATAAGCTTGTAAAAAGCATATTTAAAATTTTTCATTTTAAAAGTAAAAGCATATAATTTATAAATAATTTATTGATTAGTAAATACATAAATATTAAAAAAAGTTTTGCAGTAAAAATAAATTAATATAAAAAAATTATTAAAAGTTTTACATGTTTGACTAAAATTTCGCTTTTATTTATTACTTATTGATGAGTGAAAGCTTAACGCAATTACTGAGAAGTATTTTATGATAAATTCTCCAATATGTTTATCAAATTAATCTGTAAAACAAAATTATGTATATTTAATACTTTGAATGAAACATTTAAATACTTATAACTTAAAACATTCATAAGTATCATATGCAAGTTTGAAAAAATATACTCAAATAAAAACAAAATTGATACTAGATTTTTAGTTATTGATGATTAGATAATTAATTTGATATTGTATAATAAATGTAGTATATATAATCATTTTTTCCGAAATACTTGAAATTGGTATAATTTTTTAATTTACCAGAGGTTAGGTATTTCAAAAAGTATAAAAAATATATATATATATTCCAGATTTTCCGAGATAATATATGATTAATATACTTAGCCAAGTAAACGAAATCATCATATAAATATGTTTACTTTATTTGCTTGTATTTAGAGATATTAATTAATATTAATTTTATACCTTTATCAATTTTTTTGTCATATAACATACAATAATAATAATATTGATAGTAGGCGTGAGAAAGCTCATTTTGATATTATACTAAAGACAGTAAAAATATAATAATAAAAGATTCTTTTCAAGTTTTTTAACTTACTGTCCGCTTTAGTAAAGGAGAAATTATATTTTGCAGGTTACTATAAATGTTATAAATAATATCCTATAGTAAAGTTGGGATAAAAATGAAATATTTGACGAAATGTATGCATATTTAATTTCATTACTTAATGAAGGAACCGGGTTGATTGAAAATTGACTAGTCGAAATCAATAAAATCAATTATATTCTGGTTTTCTTTATGCCCATTCCTTTCTCTTTCTCTCTCTCTCTCTTTCTTTCTTTCTCTCTGTCTCTCTGTCTCTTCTCTTCTCGGTGTTTTTGATTAACAAAAGTAATCACAACATTTTCCACAGTTAATAACCGATCTGCTCGAAACTGCCTCACATAGTAGATAGGGTGGGTGCAAAACGATATCGGACGCCTGAGAGAAAATCAGAAAAGCTCGAAGAAGAGCTGCTTGGTAGAAAACTTACCCGAGATGATTAACAGCCACTAGTCGCTTGCTAACTGAAACTCCACAGGAGACTACGGCGATCGAGTCTTTTGTGGCTCGGTGAACTTGCCGATAGGCTCAAGACCTTTATTTTCTTGCCTCGCACTCCCTCTCTGCTCCCAAAGAGTGAGAAAGAGTGTGAGAGAGAGAGAGAGAGAGAGAGAGAGAGAGAGAGGGAGAGAGAGAGAGTGACTTCCGTGCTAGTGGAAACGAGTCTCCTGTGCGGCCGGTTGTTCCCTCTCTACATTCCGGGAAAATCGGCGGAGCTTCGAGTGCGCTTCGACCCGGAGAAAAAGAGGAATGGTGAAAATCGGTTGAGGGTGTGTCCTCCGCGGCTCGTATCTCTTTTCCAGAGCAATTTCCCGCGTGATCAATCGTGCGTGCGCTTCTTTTATTATACACATCCCGCATGACGTCTCCCCGGTGAGGCTGTCATGATAACGGGGGCCGTTAATCTCTAAGCACCAAATATGCTATAATCCAACTGGCTAAATCCATTTTCTACGTGCCTGGGGATTTTTCTCATTTTTCTTTTCGAGCTTTCAAAACTATTACACCCACCCCCCATTTTCCCTTCTTCCACCGCTTAAAAACTACCCTATTACACCGTGATGAGCTTTTAAGTTCAAATTAAATAAATCTGATAAAAGCTACACGTAATAACACACGTCAATTTAAAAAATGCGTTTAATATATTCGTACAGATTTCTTAGTTTAAATCTCTAACTAGTTTTCTTACTCCTTTACCTACCTGTAATCTATTGAATTCCAGGATTCGACTTAAATTCAAACTCAATTCCAATAGTATTGGAACCATTGTTATTAACAGTGAGGTTCGCATATTGAAACTTCTGCATAAAAAGCCACAACACATTTGTTTTTACAAAGACAAAATTTTCAAGATAAAATAAATAAATGTTTAAGTAACAATTTAATTAAGTGAATCTTACAATTTATAATAAAATATTAAAACAACAATTTGAACGTGTTAATCGAGTTTAATCCAGTGAATGCAGTAAAAATAGTTTTAATATTTTTTAAATAATTATTTTATATTAAATTTCAAATTTAGATTCTAGAAATATTTCTTTCATCAGGTGTAACATTACAAAATTTACATTTGAAAAAGTAAATACTAATTGTAATATCGTAATCTATCGTCTTATGATGATTAGAATACCTTGATAAACAATTTAAACATTTAATTAATTTAATTTAAATTTTAATTTAATTTAAACAAGAACTTTTTTAAAGTCAGAAAATTAAAATTTTTCTTAGAATTAAAAAAAAAATATTCCTAAAACATTTATTAAATTATTAATTATTTCTAAATCATGAAAAAAAACTATTTGCAACATATTCTTCTCGCAATTATATTTAACTTAGATCATTATTGTTAGTATTTTGTAATTTTTAAATTTATTGTGACTATTTTATTAAACTATTTAAATTTTCAAAGATAATTCACGTTGTAATTAAAAAAATATAATTAACAGTACATAATAATAATCTATAATTGATTTTTTAAATATTTTTCATTCATAAATTTTAAATAACATAAGAAAAGTTTTTATGAAGAAGTATTTATTTCAACGTGAAATTTATTTTCTAATAATTATTTAATAAATTATTATTTTTAGAATATAATTAATAAAACAGAATAATTTTGTCACATAAAAAATATTAAATAATATAATTATGAGAAAGATCATGTGATGCATTTTCAATAATAGTGAAACCTATCAGTGACAATATTATCATCTCGTTTTATAGGTAAAATTATTTATTTTCTTTTGTGTTTCCAAACATTTTATTTCTATTTCTTAACATTGTATTACTTAAAAACCATAGCTTTTTCACACTCGTATTTTGAAGTTAGTTAGAAATAGAAATTCTCTAATTAATACAAGTTGATTAACACTGGTAGTGTAATTTCATTTCACGTTATTGTTATTGCACTTATTTATACTTAATTCCATATTTATAGAAAATTCCACGTACAGGATCAAGTCAAAAACTTGAATGTAATGGAGTTCGCAGTTAAAGTAAACTCAACATCAAAGTATTGATGTTACATTTTATTTTAAGTGAACAGTATTGAGTTTATTTATTCACATAAGCATTTATTAAATTTTTAAAAATCATATGCTATTATGACCTAAAATTTTTTATATAAGTTTTTGAAATAGTAAGATACAATCCAAGGTCAACTGGTAAAAGCAGAATCGTTTGATAAATAACCAATAATTTTTAAACGACTGAAAATATTTTCGTTATTCAATAAGTTTCCATAAGCTTAATATTTTAAATAAATTTGTTCATATACTTCACGAATAAAAATTTATTATATAAAAATTAATCAATCTAATAAATAATTATATTCTTAGTTAGATAACAAATTAATTTTGTATTCATTGAGTATAATTTGCTGAATTATTTTTTGTTTTAAAAATAACCACGAAATAAGAAAACTGGATCGACCTTTAAAAGAGATTATAAACAATTGATTATATATTTATATTTTTTCACCCTTCTAATTCTATAAAACAATTTTTCATGTGTATAAATAAAAACATTTTTAATATATAATTTTCCATATTTATGATTTATTGTAGAAACATTGCACAAATTCAAATGAAAAGTCCAAATTAATTAATTTTTAAAAATATAAACCTAGTGTTTATGAAATAATTACTTAGTTAAGTTATAAAATTTTGTTAATTGAATAAAGCTCATGAATTATAAAATTTTTTCAATTATAAATTATTTACATTAGGAGAAAATAAGAACATTTTTATTTAAATAAAGAATTATGTAATATCCTAAAATATCCAAACCATTTTCTATTCTTTAAAATTTTTAATTAAATTATCTTATAATTAAACAAAATAATCGTGTTATTTAGGTGGATTGAGAATTATAATTATAAATCAATACTTAAGATTGATAATTAAATAATATATTTATAATAAAAAGTATAAAAAATAATATTCATAATAAGATATTTAAATAATGGAATATAAAAGCAATGGCTGTAGCGTTATAAATCATGACAAATAGTTTGTAGTTCTAAAAAATCAAACAGGATAATAAATTCAATGATTTTCGCAATCATTTTCCTGCATAGAATGTACATTAATGATCATAACAATTTCTTTATTCTCTATATTATTCTATACATAAATATATATCAAATTATAATCAGTATATAATATCTATTTCTTAATAATTTATTATATCGTAGATTACTTCATTACTTTTTTTGTATAAATACTCATATATGCTATTTTTGTTCTTTACGTAACAATTTTTTATTGTTAAATTTATATTTTATTCTTAAATTTTTAAATAAAATATTTAATTATGTTTTCTGATTATAAATAACTAAAAAAAAAATACTTAACTCAATTAGCAATAAGCAAAATTATGACATTTTATTATATATTTAATTTATATAAATAATAATTTCTAATAATTATTATTAATAAGATTGATTAAAGCATAGATTTTAGATATCTGTATTACAAATGGGCTCTAATTGTTTATTACTAAACAAATATTCATATAACGGATACTGGTATTTAAAGTTTCAATATTTTTTGTACCATGCAAAACATATCATCACAGGATTTAATTCGCAATGATTACATGAAAAATTATGTATGTTTACAATTTAACTAACGGTATTTTATAAAAGAAATTGTGAAAATTATTCAACAATAATTTATTATTCCATAACAAAAGTAATTTAATATTAATATCTAAATTTTTTCTGTTTTAAAATGTAATATAAATAATTTTATTGTTATTTATTTAATATATTTTAATGTCTAAATATTTAAAATTATTCAATTGTGGAATTTTTAACCCCTAAAAAATAATACTTGTACTATGCTGTTTATATTAACTTTTCATTATTCATTTAATAAATGTATTGTGCAATTAATTATATAATTTTTTGTTAAAATAACAAATATATTTAAATTTTTAATAATATATATTGAGATTGTCATAAAATAAACATATTTTCATTACAACATGCTTTTCTAATTGTTATTTATATTTTTTATTTATTTAAATTAGTAATTAAATTCTTTATAATTTTTTAATTCAAGGTATTTAATAAATCATTTTACAGAAGATGAATCAAGAATTTTCTTTTATTACAAGTTTGAGATTGCATTGACTGAATCTTGATATCGATTAGTTTTCACTCTGATAGATCAACTCATAAAGTTAAGAGCAATTTATAATAAACTTCTTACTAAATAAAATTTTTTTATGATTTAATATAAAAGTATTTAAAAAGAGCACTTTTCATATTTTATATAAAATTTTGTGATTTTTTTGAAATATAGATAAGGAATCCTTAGTTATCTTTGAATATGATTACAAATTCTAACAAAGATCTATCAAGAATATTTTATGATTTTTTAACCTAATTTTTATTTAAAATTTTTTTTAATTACCATAAATATTTTTTTAATTATTAAAGTTTGAAATGACTTTTATTACTATCATTGAATTACAATTTCTTTAATATATTCGCTTATGTATAATCTTTATTTAAACAATTAAGAAAATTATTATAATATAATTAAATTTC
The DNA here is from genome assembly GCA_018907245.1 of Eupristina koningsbergeri. Classification (NCBI taxonomy): domain Eukaryota; kingdom Metazoa; phylum Arthropoda; class Insecta; order Hymenoptera; family Agaonidae; genus Eupristina; species Eupristina koningsbergeri. Next base: position 3,430,199 of record JACCHV010002921.1, read on the forward strand.
AATTGCCTAAAAAATTAACGTATTCTTGTCTATTGTCTTTTCTAGAATAAATATTATATTTTTAAATAAAGTCATTAACTGTAATACTGCAAATAGTAAAGATACTAATTTATATGTAGAGCTATAATTAATTATTCAAAAATTAAATATTTATAAAAAAAATTTATAGAATTAATTTTTTTAATCTGAAATAACATTTTTTTACTATGATAAATTATGTAGTTATAGATAATTATTAAAGAGTATTGAAAAAATCTTTATAATTTTAATGTTGTTAGAACAAAAATATAATTATAAGATGTACTATAAATTTGATTTATATTAAAAATTCACTTAATTTATTTCAGATAATGAATTTTTATCAAATTTTAAATAATTTTTATAGAGTATTAACTGTAATAATATGAATTTAACAAAAATTAATAACTGAAGATTCTTAATGAATTAGAAAATTATTTCATGTTGTTTTTCCAAATAAGAATGTTCCTTCTAATATATATGTTTTATTAACCATATGTTGTCATAATGATTACGCATTAGCGATTTATTATTTTTTTTATTATTTTCAATAATATATATGTTTAATCTAAAGTTTTTACTTTACTCGTAATTAATTGAGTACCCTACTTTTATACAGCAACACTAATATAACAAAGAAAAGATTAATATTATTAAAAAATTGTTCAAAAATTATTAAAAAAAATATTAGCTTGAAAAACATGAATATTGTTGATTAGACCAAAATTTCTTTTTGCTGTTAATTGTTTATTAATTTAAAGAGTATTTTTTTTTTATCAATAAAAATATTAAAAAAGAATAGATGATTTATATAATTAAGAAAGCTAAAATCTTAAACAGTATTATTAATAATATTAATAATAATAATAATAATAATAATAATAATAATAATAATAAAATTATTAATATTATCATTAAAATGGTATAATTTGGATAATAAATTTTGTTTCTTTGTTGCAATACATATTCAACTTTATCGAGTTAAAATGAAAAAAATGTTTACAAATTTTTTAATTAAAAAAAAAAAAAAAAAAAAAAAAATTCAAAACTGTAAAGTTACGACAATCACGTCGTAAAATAGCCACGTATTCCTGTGGCTTAATATTAGCGTTGACAAGGACAAGGCATACCTTGTCGAAACGTGGGAAAAATAATTACGAATAACTAGTTTTATACACCCTGCACCTCATTGGATCCATAACTTTATTTTAATAAACAAATGTGGAAGGTGTTTATCATCAAATTACGCAAAAACAAAGTATTTATTATGAGTAGTATACTATTTTCATAAAAATATTTTTGTTTTATCAACAGGCAAAAATAGTCAAAAAGCATTTTGAAGTTGTTTACATATATAAATATACAATCAATAATAAAAAAAACTGATATTGAAGACATAAATTTTAATATTAAAAACATTTTGCTTTCCCTTATGATTAGCATCTCGGGAATTTCTTCTTTTGATCTCAGGTTTTTCTCGTCAATTAAGTTAAGTTATTTACGACTTGCTCAATTTTATTTTATGAATAAATCCAGATGTACTTCCTTATAAGTGGATTAAAAATTTCTGTCTGAAGAAACCCAGATCACATCTTTATCGTCGTAATGCCAAACTCTGGCTTTAAAGTTCAATTCGCTTTTTGCACCAATTCACTCTCACGAATTTATTGAGATGCCTAATTACATACTTATTGCTTTCAATTGATATAAAATGATATTCTGAGTCACGAACATGTTTCGTTAACTACCAAATATTAAGAAAAGATCACTATGATTTCGAGTTTTTTCAATATATTACTCAAATGTTATTGTTTCATTCAAAAGGTGGTTTTACAGTTTTACTATATTACATTATTATTTAAAATTTTAATTAGCGTTTGATTTATCAATGATAAAATTTACGATGAGATTTTTATTGTAATTAATATTATGATTATTATTATATTCGTATTATGTAGTTGTAAGGAAATATGATATTAAAATTTTGCATTTAAATAAATGATTTGGAAAGGAATTTATCACATATGCTTCGTGATTATTTAAATAAAACACGTTTACATTATGTGAAATAGTTATTGCTGTTATGTTATTGAAAAAAAAATGAAAGTTTCATGTGTTTCTGAAAATTAATTCTTGTTATAAGTTTTTGTTAAAATTTACATCTAATAATTGTGTAAATAAAGAAGTTGAATCTATGATTTATTATTATTATTATATATATATATATATATATATATAAATAATAATTTTAACTGGTTTAAGAAACTTATTCTTAGCTTAAAACGGGATACTAAATAATGATATTATGCTAAGTAATATCATTATCTTAAAAGAGCAATTTGATCATAACTACAATATGTAATTTTAGTAATTATAATTTATAATATTGAATTATATTTAATACAAAAAATAAATACAATTATATAAATTAAAGTTGAAATTCGTTATAATAAAATTCTTAATTATATATGTATTATTTTAATCTTGTTATTATAATAGTGAGTTGTTATGTGATAACTACATATATTTAAATGTTTCTTAAGTTTTTATTGTGTTTTTTTTTTTATTAAATTAGAACATTTTAAGATGAATTATTAAATAATGATATACATAAATATTGAATGTATAGAATTGATTCATTATTTCTATGTTATAAAGTTTAAATATCAAATAAAAAAATAGAAAAAATTTTTATAATTTAAATTTTTTTATCATTAGTTTAAATAAATATTGTCGGTAATTAAAGTTAGTATCAATTATTCTGATAATTCTAAATAATTATTATAACGTGTAAACAAATTAGAAAATTATTTTATTAGTTATAAAATGATAATATAGTGAATTATAAACTATTAATAAAAAAAAAAATTTGTAGTTTATGTATTTAATTGTGTAAAAAGTTCTCGACGAATATTTAGCATTTACTAAGAACTAATTTAAATTTTATGGATGATAATCTCTACATTATATTTTATTAAATGTCTAATATTGAACTTGAAATATTTATTATTTAATTATTTAATTTTAATGTTTATTCAAGATTTACTGTCAATTTAAAATAGGATCCAAGAGATATGGTTTTTACTATACAAATTTTGAACATTAGCCATTTTAAAATAATTAATTTCTTGAATATATTTATTTGAAAAAATTTAAGTATTATTTTCTTATTATTTTATTTTCATTATTAAGTTATTTTATTTCATTTTATTAAATATTAATTAAAAAAAAATTTTATTAGAATAATATATTTAGAAAGAAAGTAATATTTACTACAATATAACTGTTATTTAAAAATTTAAATTTATTTAAAATATTCAATGAATTATTTCAAAAATATTAATTATAATTGTAGAAAAAATACGGTAATAATTATGCGCGAATGGATAAAGAGTGTATAAATTTTGCATTTTCACGTTAAAAAATGTAATAGTGCATTAGCGTAATTATCTATGCCATTTTTAAAATTTAGTAATTTATGTCAAAAGTATTAAAATGTAAATAAAACGTAGATGTAAAATAAATAATTTCTTCAAAATTGTTAACTATGACAACAATGTGTAATATATAAAAATAAATTTTTCTTTCGTGTTTTGGTTTAAAATTTACTTCAATTTAAATTAATTGAACATATTCCGTATACCTCACGTTGCAAAATTTTGAATGAACTTCGTATATTTTTTCAAACGATAGTACTAACTTTTATTATTTGTACATATATATACATTTAGTTTATATTAAGTTTTTATTCACCACCTGCATTTGGTCTAAATACGCACTTATTCACCGCATCTGTTCTTGCTTTCGTTTGCTATCCTACCTCTGTTTTATCTTCCTTTGCTGTTTTCCAACCTTCTTTCAACTTCTTTAATTCCATTTAGCATCTGTCTATTCTTTATATTGTCTTTGAAGTTTATCATGATCTCTCTGTTTGTTCAAACTCTGTCATTATCCTCTGACTTTTTTTATATATACCCCTGTAATTTGTCATTCCATGATCCAATGTCTCCAGTCTCCTCTTTTTTTGCATAATTGACATTTTTTTTTCTTTTGTGGTTATCCAGTATTTATTGCTTGTGGTTATGTTTCCACATCTGATTCTTGCTATAGTTTCCATGTCCTTTGCTTTCCTTATTGCACTGAGGTATTTTGGAAATCCGGTTTCTTTGATTGAGAGTATCTTTCTGAGACGAAAATTCCTTGCGCATCTCCTTTCTGCAAGTCTCCATTTTCTCTTCGCTGCGATTCTGTTTTTATGTATCCTTTCCTTTATGTGGTCGTCATGTTTTTGACGAAGCGCAGGTAATTGAATTTCTCCACCTTTTCTATGTGCTTTCCCTTCCATTTCCATACCTCTGTTTTCCGTTTCCTTCCTCTTTTTACCACCATTATTTTTGTTTTCTCCGTGTTTAGGTTCATTTCTCTTCTCTCTCCGATTATGGCCAGGTCGTTAGCGTAAGTTAGGGTCCATAGTCTTTTGTCTTTTATTTTCGTCCCCCCTATGTTACTCTTCTCCATCTCCTGCTCTATCTCTGCGATATATATATTAAACAGCAGCGGACTGAATCTACACCTTTGTCTCAAGCCCTTGTTAGTCCAAAATTCTTCTGTCCTACCTTCTTTTGTTTTCACTCTGCATCGTGTTTTTTTGTATATTTTACGTATTCTGTTCGTCAATCTTTTGCTGTATCCTAATCTTTCCATTATATTCCAAAGTTGTTCTCTATTTACTTTGTCAAAATCCACCTTCAAGTCCATGAATAGTATATATAACGTTTTCTTATTCCTGATCGTTCTCGTTACCAGATGGTCTACTATATATATATTGTCCGTGGTCAACTTTCATTTTCTGAATCCAGCTTGTTCTTCCGATAAGATATTTCTCTCCTCCGTTTATTTCTCAAGCTTGTTTTTCAGAATTCCTGTGTATATCTTATAGGCCGAGTATAACATGGATAAGCCTCTGTAGCTCTCGGGGTTACTGCTGTCTCCTTTTTTGTATATCGGGACGATAATCCTGTGGTATATTTTCCTGTTGCCATACCCTCATTATAATTTCAGTTATTCTTGTTAGGATCTCTTCTCCTCCATGTATCCGAGCCTCGTTCGGGATTTCGTCCTTTCCTGTGGCTTTTCTTTTCTTTAATCCTTTCAATACGTCGCCTATTTCTTACCTATCAATTTTCACTGTATCCTGCCTTTGTAATTCCCCTATCTCTACCACCTTCCTGTTATTTTCTGTCTCTTCAAGCAGATTCATAAAATGTATTTTCCATTCTTCAATGCCTATGTTTTCGTTACCGTTTTCTCTTTTGTTTCTGCCTTTGTTTATGTAGTTCCATATCTGTCCTTCGTTCTTTATTTACTGTAACTCTGCTTCTTCCGTCTCTCTTAACTCCTGTTTTTTTTTCTCGCATAGTATTTTTCATTTCTTTCTTTGTGTCAAATATTCTTCCTTTGTTGCGTTGCCTTTTTTCCATTTACTCAGTGCCTTTTTTACCTCATTCTTTTCTCTCTTACATTGTCTATCACACCATTTATTTCCCCCAATTTTCCATTTCCTCTTTTTTATTACTTTCCTACACATATTCTTATGTATCATATCCTTAACTTTTTTTCATAACTTTTCTATTCCTGTTCTCTTGCCCTCTTCCTCATATCTTCCGTTCGTTTTTTTCTTATAATCTTTGATATTATCCCCGACCAATGTTATTATTGTACTCTTCTCTTCATTTTACGTCACCCCATCTGCCCTTTCTCTATTCTCCATCTGAATTGTCACTATCAATGGTAAGTGATCCGATTCTACTCTCGTATCCACTTGAAATTTCTTCGTTCTTTCTGTTATTTCTCTGTCTACTGTTGCGAGGTCAATGACTGTGTTTCCTCTGGCTCCTATGTATGTGTATACACCTTCCTCATCCCCACTGAATGTTCCATTTAGTACACTGTATTCTTCTTTCGTTATCTTTTCTATTAATTGTTTCCCTTCCTTGTCAACTTTTTTATCCTTGCTTATTCTATGTCCCATATCTTCCCATTCTGTTCCTGTGTCCTGCATGTAACTGCCTGTCTCCCCAGTTATCGCATTCAAATCTCCCATGATTAATTTTTCCCATGATTAACTCTCTTCCTTAATTACTTTCCATCTCTCGCCCATGTCCCCGCCATTGCTATAAATCCCCCATATGTCTAGCGTTCTCTCTTCTTTGTCCATTTCAATTTTTGTTCTGGCTATTCTTTCCGCATTAACCTTTCCCAATTCATCTCCCTGTGGGTTCTATTTATTATGAATTCCTATGATAAACCCGCCTTTCGCCCTGCCTTTCCTTTTCTTCTTTTTCGCACCTATAATCTTCTATTCCATGTGTTTTGGAAGTCTTGCCCTGCAGTTTTCTGCGTACTTGTCCTCTACCCATGTTTCCGCCATGTAAATATATAATCCATCTGCGCAATATACTCCCAGAATTCCTCATCTTTCCCCAAACCCCTGCGACGTTCCAGAAGAGTATTTTCATCTCCTTGCTCTTTATATCCTTATTCTCTGTATTATTCCCTTATATTGTTTCTATTTTTGATTCACTCTTTCTCTTTTTCCTAGTTCTGCCTCCCTTCCTATACACCTGCACCCTATTTTTGCTCCTATTTTTTATCTTGTCCTTCCTCTTATCGTTCTCTGATTTAGTGATTCCTTTCCCATTTTCTTTCCCTTCTACTCCTTCTTTTTCTATTACTCCAGTTTTCTCTTTAATCTGCCTTCTTTTTGTTATCTGCGTCCCTCTCTCTATTTGTCTCTCCAGTTCCCGTTCCTTCCTTACTCTAAATTTCTTTTATCTTTCTGCTTCTTTCCTTTGCTGTTCTTCCTTTCTCTATTCACCTCTCTCTCCTTCTCTTTCGTCCGATCACTCTCGTGTGTTTCTTTACTTTCCTTTGGTTTCTCTTCACCTTCTTCCCTGCTTCTTATTTTTTTTTCTATTATCTTTTGAAGTGTCCTATCCATCCATTCCGTACCTTACCATCATCCCCATTTCCTGTACACGAATATTTTCTTAAACCCCATCTTTGCCATAAAACCGTTTGCCCTTGCCTTTCTCACCCATCTCCTGATATTCTCTTGCATTCTTCTCTCTTCGTACGTGAGATCGTAATCCATGAATATTTTGGTTTCTATCAGTTTTTTCCTAGCCTCCCATATTCTATCCGTTTTTAGTCGGTCTTTATTACTACCATCCGTCCGCTCCACCATGCACTTCTGATTTCTTCATTGAGTCCTAGTTTGGACTCAATGAAGTTGATCGACCACTTCTGTAGTCAAGGAACTATGTAAAAATTGTTAATATTTATTACTTTTATTTTTTCATTCGTATTTATTTTCGTAAATCGCATACTTTTTTTATCCATTTAAAATTAGTACTAGTTTCCAAACCAAAAAAATGTGGAGTAATTTTATTTTTCACAAATGAATATATACAATGCATTAAAAAAATTTTTTTTAATGTATAAATAGTTATTCAATGTTTAGCATAACTATAAGATGTCAATCTATATGAGTCTTTTTCTTGTTTCGTTTCAGTAGATTATTTTTTAAAAAGTGTTTATCTCAATTTAAGTGTAAAAAATTTATTTATGTTACTCACCGACTTGAATCTCGGTGATGATAGAGTAATGGTGATGACTTAGAAAAATCAGGGATGAAAAATTACTGATCAAATGCTCAAAAATGCACAAGTGAATGAGTGAAGCAGAAAAGCACAAAGAACGTCAAAAAGATGTTGCAACTTCCTCGGAGACAAGCACTATGTACATAACTTCTGGCGGTAAATCACGAAATAAGAATGTTTTCAAAGGACAATAGCCAAGAAAGTTGTGCGTGGTTTTCGATAAGCCACGTTTGTCTGTATATTTTATAACCGAAAGTTATTATTGATTTTGTTAGCTTTGCTTTATCATATATCGATGTATTGTGAACAAAAAGAAATTCGGTGTATTTCTTAAATCAGTTTGTAATGATTAATAAAATAATAAATAAATTTTAAGTATTATATTAGAAATATGAGAAATCTGAAAAGCAGCAAAACAAGGAATAATACACAGATAATAATCGATGAATCAATTGCATTGCAAGTTAACCCCAATCATAAAAAGTGGTTATAAATTTATTTATTTCATGCAATGATACAATTACGGATTAAATACTTGGTCAAGATCTTTTTATTATTTTATGATTACACTGTAATATTCCTTCAGTCTTTTATTTTTTTAGATGTTCCAAAATAAAAGAGAACTTTAGAATTATTTGTAATAATGAACTTTTTTTTAATTTCATGCTAATTAAAAAATCTATATCCATAGATATTCAAGTAAATAATTAAAAAATTAAAAAGAAAATGTGAAACAATATCTAAATCAAAACTAGAACTCAAAAGGTTTTTCGTAAAAAACGAACTTTTTAGAATATTCCACGAGACAAATTTGAAATCTATATTATTACGATGTAAATCATGTCATTAAAAAATAATTTTAGAAATATAATTAAAAATATATAATAGTCCATCAAATAAATTATCATGCGAATGAGACGATGTGAAATTAGACTTTCGAAATAAAATATAATGTCAAATAATTTTAAATATTCGACTAAAATATAATAGACTACATAATTATTATTATGCCAATAATGAATGACTGTTAGAAAATAAGAAGATTTATTATGCCAAATGACATCAGAAATATTCATAATGAAAATGAACAAAGTAACGCCAACTTTATTAAATATTGAGAGCATCTATAAAACTACATTTGTCAGCAAATATTTGAGTCCGAATTACAGATACAAATATCACAAAATTGATCAAATTAAAAAAAAATTCGGAAACTATAAAGAAGTATTTTGAATTTTAGCTATCAATTAATTACATCTTTATATTTTTAATTTACATAAATTTAAAAAATTTCTCAAAGTGTATTCGCATTTGCTAAAATTTTAAGTATATTTTTCTTTTATTTTTCTTTTTTTCTGTTTTTTTATTTATAAATTAAAACTTTGGTATAACATGTTATTGTGGTGGATATGCCGAAACGTTCTGTATTCTTTGATCCAGTGGTGTAATCTTCAACTCGTTTATCTGAAAAATATAATTTAATAAATAAATACTTGTTATATCACCATGTACTATTGAATCTCCATCAAGTCATAAAATCCGAATTTTTATATCTTAGCAAACTCGATAAAACGTGAACTGTTTCTATTACAATGCTTTCGATTTATTTAAGTTAAATATTTCAGCTGACTAAAAGATTAAAAAAAAAAAAAAAAAGTAAATCAAGATGTTTTAACTGATTTTCTAAATTTTAATTGATTTTTCTGCTTGTTATGATTTTTCTTTGTGTTAATACTACCCACAGATTTAAATTTCAAAATTTTATAAAATATTTCTTTATAAATATTATATTTAAATTCAATAATACAAAAACATTTTGAAAATTTATAAAACAGCAGTTTACTTTATATAAGTTAGCACAAATTTAATCGTTGCTATAACTCGAAATATTTTTATTATCACTCATAATAAATACACTTAAAAGATAAATGATGTAAGAAAGTAAATTAAAAAATTATTATAAAGCATTCCTGAAAAGAGTTTAATTATTTTGGTAAAAAAACATTTTTTAATGTGGTAATAAGGATAAAGTTTTAAACAGTTTTCTACCTCTACATGTGGTGGAGTACTAAGTGCATATAAAATTGCATTGGACACATCTTGGGGATCAAGGATTTTTGAGTCCATCAAGACTTCATGATCACATCCCAAATTGCGTATCATATTCGTCATTACAGGTCCTGGACTGATATTCTGTGAACAAATACTCGAATTTTAAATTCATTACTCAAATATTAGTCCAAGCAATAGAGGTCTTTATAAGCCATGAAAAAAAGCAGCTAGTGATGCACAACAAAATTTTTAAAAAAATCAGTAGATTCTTATTTTCTAAAATACTATTCATGATATTCAAGGTTTTTTTTATTAGCAATTTTAAGGAAAAAAAGCTTTTATTTGCTTTTTTATTATAAAATGAATAGTCGTAATTTTAACACTATAGTATCGATGAACGAATTTTAGCTAATAAAATTGTGAAGAAAATTAATTTTCATATATACAGATTGGAAAATTAAAAGCTGGGAAATTTTCCAAAAATAGGAAAATTTTTAAATTAATAAAAAAATTTGTAAATTTTTTATTTTCTAATATTCAGAACTGTAGTTTTGAAAAATTAAAGTCATTAATATGCACTTTATTTGTACAAAATTTTAACACAATCGGATTGTTAGTTTTCGAGTAATAATAATGTTAATTAAATTATGCAAAAATTTACAAGGTTGTTTCCAGCTCACTCTATCAAACGATTTTTATTTTTTCAACGGTTTTAAAAAATATAATTGTTATACAATAAATAGTGTATCTTACATTTTGTAAAAATCGTTTAAATTATCTAAAAAAAGTGAATAAAAAACGTTAATTTTTCAAAACTACAGTTCTGAATATTTGAAAATAAAGAAGTTACAAATTTTTTAATTAATTTAAAAATTTTCCTATTTTTGGAAAATTTCCCAGCTTTTAATTTTCCAATCTGTGCATATGAAAATTAATTTTCTTCACAATTTTATTAGCTACAATTCGTTCATCGATACTATAGTGTTAAAATTACGACTATTCATTTTATAATAAAAAAGCAAATAAAAGCTTTTTTTCCTAAAAATTGCTAATAAAAAAAACCTTGAATATCATGAATAGTATTTTAGAAAATAAGAATCTACTGATTTTTTTAAAAATTTTGTTGTGCATCACTAGCTGCTTTTTTTCATGGCTTATAAAAACCTCTATTGCTTGGGCTATATCTTCTAGTATTATAAATTTTTTTTTTTTTTTTTTTTTTAATATGTTTTTAAGAGTCATTAATTTTTGTTTGTAGTACTTATATTTATTCACCTGGTATAAAATTTTTATATACTTGAATTCAAATGTTTTTCTTTCACACTTTTTATTTGTGTTAAAATAATTTCTATTTTAGAATAATTACAATAATGTTCATACTAATATTAAAATACGTTTGCAGTAATATTTAGATGTCATTTAAATAGTGTTTTATTATTATTATTATTACTGTACTTGATTTTTTTTTCTAAAAAGAAAACTAGCATATAAATGATTTTATGTTTCTAAGAATAATTAATTGTCACTTATATAAGAAAATATAATACCAATTTTAAACGTATATATTCCGGCATACTATTTTATTACATATTCTAAAAATTCATACAATTAATCTGATGGTTAAATATTCAATAAATTTAAAAAATATTTTTAAAAGAACAAATTTTTATTAAAACATTTGTGAAAATCAAAATTTTAAACGCTATACAAAATTCTAAAAAAAATTATTTTTTATTTTTAAAAGAAAATATTTTGAATTTATAATTTTGTATTTTATTATAAATTTCATTATGTAAAACATAGTAAAAATTGGTGACTTCACAAAAAGCTAAAAATATTTATGAGCTGTTGTTTCATTTTTGCACTTGAAGCAATATTTTGTGGTTAGTTTTAACAACTTTTGTTCGCGTGTTAATTCACAGAAAAAAAAACCGACTATTGAGAACGAGGTCTTTGGTTTATTTAACTCAAAAAAAGCATCTACTGATATATGAGATCATTTTAAGTATAACCTTTATCGTGCATCTAATAAATATTCAGCTTTAAATTGAAAAAGGATATTATTCTAACTGTATATCTGGTTTTGACTCTTGAAGTAATAGTTTTTAAAAACAAGTTCATTTTTAAATATATAAATTTACTTTTAAAAATATACGTTAATTTAACAAATGGTTTTTTAGTAAAAATTGTTTACAATAATATGATTCTTAAACAATTAGCAATTTAGTGTACAGATATATATATTGTTTGTTGACCTATTTTATAATTCAGTTTTTTAATAACGGCAAAGTAATTTACAGTTTTACGGTAAAATGCATAATTTTTTCTTTATAAATTAAATTTATATGTGCAAAGATTATAATGTATCTAATTTAAGATAGGTTTTTTAATCCAATTCCGGAATAAAGTATTTTTTCGATCTGATAAAGAGGATCACTGTTAGTATAAGTTAAAGCTTTTTTTAATCTGTCAACTTAGATCGTTGAAAGTAAAATATTATTTGGAAATAAAATTGATTACATATTTTGCGATACATAATACTTACTAATCGATGCAGTAATTTATTGTTATTCTTCAAAATTATTATTCTTCTTTATAATTATAGAATTGAGTTTAAATATTATTACTATTATTATTTAATGTAATATTTTTATATTTTTTATCTTATATCTATCATCAACTATGTTATATTAAATAAGTATCGGATTTTATAATCTAATTATAATATGAGGTGAAGTCAAAGGAAAATAAACTAATAGACGTCGATGTCTATTAGTTCTTTGTTGAAAAAAGGAAATATCTCAAGAAAATGGAAGATTCTGGTTTCGTCTGGTTGCATCATTTTAAAAGCACACTTTTGCTTGTTTTTCTTTTTAATTTCTCTGAAAAAATAAAATAATATTTACCACAGGTAATATTATAATTAATAAGAAAAATAAATGTAATTGTTTTAAAAATTGAATCATTTAAGATTATGTCAAGTAATAAAATTAAAACACGAAAAACAAAATCAAAGTTTAAAAATATAATTTTAATCTTATTTCAAGTTTACTTTCGATAATACTTTTAATAATATTAAATAGGTAATTATATTGTTATTGTATTAACCGGCAAGTCCAATTTAAAATTTCCTTCACTTCAATAATGTATAATTGTAACGAGACCAAACCTGATTAAAGAGTCTATTAATTCTTAAAATTCTAAGCTCTATTATTGTGAATTTAAAATACATGCCTAATATATGGGAGTACATCTGCTTTAAATATTTGTAGGTATGTTATGTAAAGTAGAGGTAACACAAAATAAAATATTTTAACAGAGCTAAGGTCGTAAAGATTGCAAGCTTCGTATAAAAAATGACGAATCTCTTTAATGTGGTGGAAAAATTGAAGGGATTCACCGAGAGCTTGATGCCGGACTTCACACTGTCCAACTCGTTGCGCAGAGATTCGGCGACACCGGTCATGGCGTACTTGCTCGCGCAGTAGATGTTGACCGGCGCTTGAATGCGTGCCGCTTCGTGACCTGCGATGCTGTTCACGTTGATGATGTGACCTTGGACCCCGTGCTTACGCATCAACCGAACTGCCTCTCTCGCCGAGATCACCGCCGCCAGGACGTTCACGTCCAGAATCCTCCGGTACTTGTCCGTACTGCTATCTGTTGGCGATATGATAGGCTCGAGTTTACTTATACCCATTTCCCATTACAAGGACTTATTCCTACGTTTTTCTTCGATCAACTCGTGTCGTAGTTTTTTTTTTTTTTTTGATTTTGTAGTTTTAATTTTTAGATGAGCTCCACGTATCATATAATTTTAGGTAGCATTATTCTATCTCATGGCTTTTTTTAACGATAAATAATTATATGCACATGCATATTCTGAATTTATAAAAAGGAAACTTCGTTTACAAACCTCACCTACTTTTCAAACCTTAAACGCTTCTTTTTAAAAAATATTAAAAAAATATTAAAAATTTTAAAAAGAATCTACTTGATACGATACTAGATTAGATTAGATAGTACACGATTGGATAATGTACATTAATCGCCTAAGAACATTATTTTTTTCTATTATCAAACATAAAGTAATTCTTATTCGACTTACTTTATGCACTTTTTCAATGCTCTAATATTAATCTCATATTTAATCCAATGTTTTGTTTATTCCAATATTTCCCATTCTCATCTTCTTGTCTAATCAAATACGAACAATACACTTTAATTTTTTAAAAATACCATAAATATAATAATAATAATAATAATAATAATAATAATAATAATAAAATCAATTAACGATATTATCAACTCAATATATCTTTGATTGTAACTGACCAACTTTAGATTGTTTACAAACACCTTATACAATAAAACTTGGTAAACTGTACGATACAATGTAAAATATCTTTAATTAAATCTATTGTATAAAATGCATTGTTTATTTTAAGTTATGTAAAATTATGAATAATACTTAATGTGGTAAAAATAAATATCTTAAATATACACACTATACCTAATTCAATGCTTAAATTTAAATTTTGATTATTTATAATTTTAATTAATGCATGCACTACATTATATTACAATATTAATTACAACTAATAATAATATCATTTATATTATTAAATGTTGTAAGCGATGATAAAAGGTCTTGAAATATTGCTTGCAGTGCATAAGGTAGATATTTTATTAATGAAAAAAATTTACAATCACTATTGGTTTTATATTTGAATAAAAAATTGTCAAGTTTTATTCAACTCCAAGTTATTTTAATATAATAATTTATGTTATCTTTGCAGTCATGACTACATGTTTGTAGATATTTAAAATAAGGAATACTAAAAAAGATGAATTTATTATTATGTTAATATGCGTAATAAAAATTCTGATTCAATGTCAAGTACAACATCTCGAAATATTGTTTCACGATATGAGCATTTGATTAATTTTCGTAGGATAAAAAAATCGAGTTATTAGCCATGAATTTAACCAAATGAATTAATAATATGCATTTAGATCAAAATAGAGGAATGATATATTTTATGAAAGAAGGACCATTTCCAACCAGAAATTATGATAAACTTTTTAATAAATTTTGTAAAAGTTCTTACCGATAATCATGTCACCTAGCAATATACCAGCACAATTAATAAGTACATGCAATGTTTTAAAGTGTTTCTCGATGTAGGAAAACGCTTTGAGGATGTCTGGCTCTTTTGCGAGATCGCACGGGATTGGATGGTAGGAGCCAGGGTTGCGGGCATTCGCGTACTTGGCTGTTTCTTCGAGAACCTGGACATTCCGGCCCAAGCCCACGACCTTCATTCCGGCGTGCAGAAGGTCCTCGACCACGCAAGCCCCGATGCCCGAAGTGGCACCGGTTACCAGAGCAACACATCCCTGCCACCGGTCCATCTCGCTACTCGCTCCCTCGCTTACTAGCGTTACGACCGAGTCGTAACCGGAGACCGGAGCTCGGTATCCAATCGACTGCCCCCACCTCCACGAGAACCGGTCGCCGTCCCTGCCGTCAGTTTCCAGAGATCCTTACCCACGCGTATCTCCGCACCACCATTGTAATGTATCACCATTGTCAACACTAATGTCACTACGATTGCCAACACCATTGTCACCATCATTATTACCGATATTGTTTTAAAATCACATTATTGCACGATTTGTGTAATATTCGTTATTAACTTTATAGTTTATATCGTGGGCATTTATGATTCTCATTGTGATTTTCAAGGTTCTTTCTTCGTTTTTTTGTTAATAATGACGGTAGGAGTAGATAAAATATACTCAAGCCCCGTATTATTAAACCATTTGAATGAATAAATCTATTTAAAACAATACGACTATCCGTTGGAAAAAGCAACTATTAGTGAAAATAATAATAATAGTCCGAATATTAAAAATTCCTTTTCAGTCCACGAATATAATATTTATTAGTATTTTATTCATAAATACTAATGCATGCTTATTTTTATACATATTTCTTAACATTTACAATTATTTAGTAACTGAAAACTTGTTATTGATGTACTTTAAATTTTTATAAATTTTTAATCCTACATATTTTATGAATGTATATTTCGTCTTAAAAAAATGTCTCGGTAACTTTTATTTATAATGCTTCGATGTATAATTTATGATTATATAATTTTTGATAATGATTCAATAAAGGGAATTTTTATATTGATAAAATTTGATTGATTTTAAGCTTGAAATATAATTTTAATAGATATACAATAATTTGTGAATGGATAGAGTAGTTTAAATTAACGTATTCTAAGTTTGAAAGTGTGAAACATCTTATGCAGTATGCATGAATTTTTATTACTATTAACTAATGTAAGCAATGCCAAGATAATAAGTAGTATAGTAGCCATACATATTATTAATTGCGTAAATAGGTTTATTTCCAAAGAATTATCTAATCTACATGATAAATATTGAAGTAGTGTAGATAATTCCAGTATTAATTCTTGTTAATACTGTTATTAATGAATGAGGTGTTTAATGATATTTCTTAATGAATAAATGAGTTGATCATTATATAAAATCTACGCTCTTCGGGGTCACTTCTTTCCACAATAAATTTTTTTAATCAAGTTTTTATGCATGGAAAAAGAAATGTCAATGAAAAATGACGGTTAATTATGTCGACGAATGTCAATTAAAATATAAAAGTTTTTAAAGAGAGTCGCTCAGTCAAGACAACTGCTAACAGAATTGTAATAATACTTACTCGGTAAAAAGGATATAGTGTTGAAGAGAGGGTAAGTAATTGGCATAATTAGGGTTCGAGAAGGAAGCTTACACTTTCAATTGTTTTATTCGAGGATATTATGGAGACAGAGCTGCATCCACCGAAGCGAGATAAAGAGACAAAATTGGGAAAGAGGAGATGAGAAAAGTCGGAGAAAATAAAAAAAGATAATAGAGATTGATTGAAATTTGAAGAACGGGCTTACGTATGTATTGTTTAATGCTCTTGTGAGTACAAGTGCAGTACTTGACGGACACACAGACGCTGTGAGCACACGTGGTATACATGTGCAATGGATTTGTGTAGATGTTCACAATTGTAGTGAAAGAGTCGGATCTGCGCTTATTAGCGGACGCTGCGCAGCCTCAGGACCATCGATACCGCTCACATAGGTGCACACTCACATTAGGAGTACGCGAGTGGATGTGGATGTGGATGTGGATGTAGGTGCGCATAAAGCTTAAGATTAATACAGATGTGGATGATAATGTGCTGAACCAGTAGCGCGGCTTGTCAAACTCAAATCAGATCGCGGAAATTGAAGGTAAATTAAGTCGTCGGCAAACCAATTACTTGGAGTATCTCTGGCTCTCACCCATTTACCACTCCCCACCCTTCGATCCGTCGACTTCCCATTTTCAGCATCTCCGCTGCCTTTTTTATCTTCCTCTCAGTCATCGTCATCATCATCATTGTTATCGCTGTTGTTGTTATTGTTATCATCATCGTCGTCGTCGTCGTCATTGTCATTGTTGATAATATTCTAATAGTTGCTTTTACTCGATATTTTTTTTTTTATTTTATTTTATTAAAAGAATGAACGTTTGCAATCTTTTTTATAAAAGATAATTATAATGATGACGAACCAATCGATCGATACGCCTGGAGGTTTTGTAAAAACTTTTTAATGTTTCTTCTCGATTGAATTGTTTGAATGTGAGCGGTAGCTACATTCCAAGTTTACTCTCTACCATCTTTTCCAGATAAAACTTTAACCGAATTAATTGGTTTCTTTATTTATTTACTGCAAAGCGGTCACGGCAGTTGCCTCCACTTTTTTCAATTCTCACACTTAATATTCATTTTTCAGTGATCAAGGATGACGATCGCTCCAAACTTTAAAATATTCGAAGCAGACTTACCAATAATAAGTAAAATTTTTAATTTGTCTTATATTGTATTTTAAGGGGACTAATTCAAATTTACCTTAGATTATTTTTTAATAATATTCATTCTCTTTTAATATTAAATAAAAAATACATATCTCCATTAAAATTTTAATAAAATGATGTTTCTTAAATTATTCATTAAGAATCTGGAATATAATTAAATAAATTTATCGAATTTTATACATATAATGTCATAAGTTTATTGTTATTCTAATTTATTAAATTTTCAACGCGTCGAGTCAAAAATTAAAGTTTATTTAAATTTATATGAACTATTTTAAATGCATTGTATTTAACAAAAATTTTCACAACAGATAATTAAATATTTTTTACATGTATTTGTTTATCAAAATATTAATTGTAATTATCAATTATATTTTTAGATTTTATAGCTTATAAACTTAATAGTTTAAACTTAATAAATTTATAGTTATTCAAAGAAAAATATATAATTTTAGTAATAAACTTTTGCAATTCCGTGGAATTATTATTTAACACTTTTGAAGAAAAAAATTTATTTAATTACTTATTAGTTAATAATTACTTTTTCTGGAAATTTAAAGAATATCTTAAAATAAATTTATGATTATCATACTAAAATATTAAAAAACTTATCATCCTCTACAAATTTCACTAATAATAATAGTTAAAATAATATCATTATGTAAATAATTTATAAGTCATAGATTGAAAATAATTTGAAAAATTACTACCAACATATTAATTTGTTATTTTCAAATCTATAGTTTTTTTTATGAATGGATTTGTTTTGTAAAATGAAAATTATTTATTTATTGAAATAAATTTCAGATCCAGGTGAGGTGTGATGTAAATAAAACGAAGTTATTCAATTATTTCACACCGACGTTTCGACAAGGTATTATTTGTCCTTATCGAGGTTACTTTATTAAAAAAAAAATTTTACAATTAATGCATACATCTGTTTAATGGAAACAATTAAAATTATTTTAAATACAAATATCTAATTTTACGTCAAAAGAATGAGTTGGTATTATATGGCGTATTAGTTGTAAAGTAATTTATACATTAAAAACTGTGACGTTACGACTACTAGCATCGTATAATACCAATTCTCTCTTGTGACGTTAAATTAAGTACTTATATTTAAAATAAATTAATTTGTATCAATTAAACATATGTATATATTAATTGTATTAAAATTTTTAATAAATTAGCTTCGAGAAGGACAAAGGATACATTGTCGAAACATCGGCGAAAAAATAATTGAATAACTTAGTTTTATTCACACCGCACCTAACCTGGATCTGATATTTATTTAAATAAACAAGATAGAAGGTGCTTCAAATCTAATTTTAGAAAATTACTTGTTGTTTGATTGATAGTTCTATGTTATAAATGCTTTAATTTTTATTAACGTGATATAACCTGGTATATACATTTAAATTATTTTTTTTAAGTTGAAATTGTAAGTACTTATTTTGTAATTATTATTTAATATAATTAATTTAATATTAAATAAACATTCTTATAAATATAATGTTGTAAAAATATATTATTACGGAATAAGTTTTTAATTATATTGACATTAATCTATTCAATCTGAAACATTTAAAAATAATTTACATTGTTGCGTTAAAGTACATTTTAATAAATCTGTATTCGTATCACTTGAGCAACATATAATAAATCATATTTACTGTCATAGAACAAGTATTTATTAGATAATTGTAGTTCGACTAACATTGATAATGAATTTTATTATTAAAAAAACTCCACTGTAATAATTATTATTGTTAGTGAATAAATATAACCTATTAATCTTTTTTATTATAGTTCATAAAATTACGTATTAATATATTTATGTTTGATATTAATTATATTGATATTAAATATAATTAATATCAACCATTTAATATTTATATTTAAGTAATAATAATTTTTAAATTAATTTAATTCCAAATTAAATTAAAGTATACATCTCTATAAAAATGAAAAAAGTAATAATATTAAGAAATATTAAAGAATTCAAATGTATTAAAATTATATTTATATTGTTCTTACAACATATATATTTACGCAATCAAATATTATCTATTTTATTCTATACTTGTGAATATTGTCTAAAGATTTTATGTTATTAAATATATAAGTAATTTTTCATGCGGATCTCGCATTTACACAGAAAAACATGTTTCATATACTGTTGTAGTAAATTTATAATTCTTCCTTTCACCATTTATGTAATATTCATTAGATTACGCAATAAAACATTTACATATTTAAACAATAATATAATATAACTTTTGAATTCTAAGTTCAACATTTGTCAGTTGTATTATTCAATAAATTAGAAGTGTGTCAGAGCAAAATATTGTTAAAAAAAGTTCATATCAATATATTATCGTTGAAAGCAATGATAAATTTTCACTGCATTGCGTTTTTATTTCCTGTTACATAGATCCCATTCAGTTATTCCTTAAACAATTAAATAACATGGGATATCGACAAGGAACAATTAGTTTTTTATATTATTGTCGAGTAATATTACGGGATTTTTCGTTGATTTTTAATTGAGTCGGTGCATATTTTGATTAATCGTTGCGCTTCCATGGAAACGCTTTATAAATTGCTCGTCTCAAATTCATAAAGCGCTTGGATGTATTGAAGTTAATTCAATTTCCGTCAGTATCTCGATGAGTGTAATTGGACATTTGACATCTGCCAGTATATGAACCGATCATCATGACAATTATTGATTACCCTTAAGATTTAGCCCTATATATGTCTACTTATCACCCCAGCATTTATATTCTTTGAGATGTCATTGTAAAAAAATACTCTTGGTCATAACGATGTAAGTATAAGATGAAACGATGCTATGATATATACATACAGATGTTATTAGAACAATATGCTCCTAAAAAATGATTGTAAATATTGCTTATAAAATTTTTTATTCTAAATTTTTTCAGTTTAAAAATGTCTAACAAGATTTAAATAAAAAAAACTTTAAAATAAATTTTACACAGTTAAAATAATATTAATGGCGAGTTTCACTATTCAATGCACAATAAATTCTGCAGTGTATTTTTCTAATATCTCAAGCTTTGGATTAGTTCAATGTATAAATATTCAAAGCCATTATGGACAAACAATAATATAAAATTTCCAATTCATGGTGATTGATATTTTTTACAGGTCATAAAAGAAAAAAGCAAGTAATGTTAATTCGTTGGCAAACTTTCAGCAAAACAATTATCTGCTATCACCAGAGGTTTATTAAAGATAAAAATAATATTTTTAAACCATTAAAAAAATACATGCATAACACAAATATTCCTTTACATTATTAAAATATACAATTAAAAAATATAATACTTTCGATTTTTTGGTTTGACAGAGTTGTTGTAAATAAATTTTCCGACTGCAAGTGCACATATTTTAATTAGAGAAAAATAATCAATGGGAAAGCCGCGCGGTTCTGTTAAAATTTCAGGCTAAATTCCTCGTCAGTTTTCAAGTTACAAATTGGATTGTCACTGAGTGTGTGGGTGTGTAGATGGAACATCGCTTCACTAATTGAAAGACAATTAGCACGCCCCAACCCCCGAATCACGTGGAGGAAACGACAATTAATACTAAAAACCGTTAATCAGCCCCACGTCATTTCTTTCTAGGCTCGATTTTTAATTCCGGGGATGATAATTCAGTTCCCGAGAGTTTTTACGAGATGCGTGGAATGGACCAGAGGAATCGCACCCCCGTCAAACAATTGGAGAGTCGAGGCAAGGCCACGCGCTCCTTCAACTTATTTATGCTGGGCACGTTCCGAGGATCAGAATTCGAAGAACCGAAATTGGTCTTAAAATACCAAATTGTGGATTTACAAAAGGATGGCTGGCTATGTATTTGAACTGGCCAATGAAAGCTCGAGAGAGTTGAGGCCTTAAAATCGCGGACTACGTGAGCCGGATGAATGTTAAAGCTGAGCTCAGTGAGAAATCAGGCTGCGTTCCCAATCTATTTTGATGATCGAGGCTATTTGTCTCCGTGAAAGAATGGCCAAGGTGGTTTGAAATTAAACTCGAAATCGTTAACTCGAAAAAAAAAATGGAAAAACAACGATAAAAATGTCCTTCGGGAACACAACACCTGGCAATGGTAGAGCTCAAAAGGGAATAGTCATCTCTCTTTCAATATCTTTTATCTCGGTCTTCTCAAAGACTCGCGTTCGTCATTGCTTTTACTTATTATATTCAGAGGCTCGAAAGGGGAAAGAAGCGGGGTAGTTCCTGGAGACATCAGGATGACAGGACAGACAAGCATTGTGCCGAGGTCCAGGTGGACGTATGATGAAACAACAAGCCGATCGAAGCGAGAACCAGGCAGAATTCTACTTTCCCAGAGGAAGCTTCTTTTCTTTCCTTTCCTCCAGCCCCATTTCCATCTCCTTGAAAGGCCCGAGAACATCAATTTTCCGAATGGTGATGGTCGTTGTCTCGGATTCACATCCAGTATCTAATCAATAAAGTTTTCATGGATGACTCCGCTTTCGTGTATGTTACGTCACTTCATAATCGATCTTTTATTAATCACAAGAGAAACGGGAACAATGGCTATGCTTGTTTGGACGGAATGGAAGGGGATTTGTTGGTTTGTGAATAATGGTGTTGTCAAAACAGTTGCTACAATTACAAATGTTTGAAACACTAAAATGACTGAAAATTTTTCACACTTTCTGGCGAAACTCCAGTATACGTTTGAGCATAGTAATTATTATTGCAATTATTATTTACTCGATTTTTTCTTAATGTATAAATGCATTTCTATGCAATTTATATATTTAATTAAACATCGTAATGACGGAATACTCTCTTTATTAATTAATTTTTTATAACAAAATATTTGTGCTATTGTCTCAAGCATATTCTAATTCAATCTATTAATATTACAATAAATAAAAAATGTTAACAGAATTTCATTCAGGATTTCAATTCGAGGCATACGAGTTAAATATATACAGTAATAGAAGTGCGATACGCATAACGTGAAAATTATTAACATAATTATCTTCTGAACTATTGCAGCTATTGAAGTGATTTTTTTTTATTTTTGGGTTAATGAATACCGAGATGCTAATTCTTCCATCTATTTTTAAGTATCATCAATAAATTAAATAATATTACATATTGCTTAATAAATACATTTTAAAAAAATATTTTTTTTTTTTAATATTTATATTTGAAAATGTTTTTAGTTATTTTTTTTAATATTTTTAAAAATAAATATCTTTTTGTTATAAATATTATAAACTATTTAAGAAAAATAGTTGTAAAAAATATTATAAATGATAATGAATTATCACACAATGAAGAAAACATAAATGAAAATGATGAATTCATGCACACGTATGATGTATCTAATAATCTAGACTCTTCAAAGTCTAAGAAAAGGCGCTTAACTTAAATAATTATTATTTAATATTATGTAAAAATAATTTATATATTAAAAAAAATGTTTAAATCTCATAGATAATTATAGATTATGTACAAAATTTTCTATTTTACTTATTTGAATAATAATTTACGATTATTATCAATAATTAAATGTTAAAAATGAAAATAATAAACATATTATGTAAATAAAAATGTTTAAAATTTCTTTTTTAATAAAATTGCATAAAAAAGTATAAAAATTAATTTATTTTATATATTATTCATTTGAACTAAAAAAAAAATTATTAATATCAAATGTAAAAAAGTATTTTTTATAATTTATATTTTTTACAACTATTTTTCTTAAACAGTTTATAATATTTATAACAATAAAATATTTATTTTCAAAAATATTAAAAACAATAAATAAAAAAATTTTCAAAAATAAATATTAAAAACATATATATTTTTTAAAAATATATTTATTAAACAATATGTAGTATTACTTAAAATATTGATGATACTTAAAAATAGATGCAAGAATTGGCATCCCGGTACTCATTAACCAAAAAATAAAAAAAAAAATCACTTCAATAGCTGGAGTAGTTCAGAAGATAATTATATTGATAATTTTCAAATCGCGCGTATTGCACTTATATTACTGTATACATATAACTCGTACCCCTCGAATTGTCTTATCCCCACTCCTAGTAAAATTTTGTTCGCTCGGCCATTTTGACCAACTTTATACTCATATTGTAAACAATTATAAATATTTACAGAAAATGTAAGATGCGGTATTTGATGTAGACGATTTATATTTATTTATTTATATAAACGTAAATTTTCTCCGTTTATATTTTCCCGATTCGTTTAAATAAACATTCATTTAATTTACAATTTTATTAGCTACAATAAGATCATTGATACTCTAGTGTTCAAATTAAAACTTTTCATTTTATTACAAAAAAGTAAAAAAAAATGCATTATTTCGTTAAAATTGTTAATAAAAAAAACCCCTGAATATCATGAGTTGCATTTTAGAAAATAAGAATCTACTGATTTTTTCAAGAATTTTTATATGCATCATTTTTATATCACTACCTTCTAATTTTTTATGACCTAAAAAGTGCTTCGTTGCTTAGACTAAGAATAAATTTGATATATTTGATGTAATTAATAATACCCTATAAGAAAAAAGAAAAAAGTGAAAAATTAAGCTGACCATATTTGCATTTCCTACTTATTTACATACTTATTTTTCATTATTATTATAAACATTTTTAATATTTTTTTATTAAATATCGCACTATTTTTTAAGTGTTCATAATTTTTTTTCTTTTTAAACAAGAATATGTTAATGGATTTTAATTAAAACTTTGTTAATATTATTTAAAACGAAAACTTAATGATTTAATTAATGAACATTTGGTAGACATTAAATAAATTGGAATTTTCTAAAAAAAAAAACTAGTTAAAAAATATTAGTACAAGAAAGTAAGAATAATTTATATATTGGAATATTGGATCGATTGTAATATAAATAAATTTAGTATAATTAAAAAAAAATTGACTAATAGATAATTTGTTTGAAAACGAAAATGAACGAACACGAGTAGATAATATTTCCGGAAAAATTAATAAATAATAATAAACAATACATTTAATATAAAATAGATTTTAATAATATTACTTGTTAATGTGGAGTACAATGTTGGAGATTCACAAATTTAATCAAAATATAAACCAAGATTCGCCAATAAATCGGATCCTTGAAAATACAATGTTTTTAGAGTTTTACAAATAATATCTAAACTCGCGATGAAAGACGCTTGTTGAGCATGGAAACTTTTAAAAAATCGGAAAATTTCTTCAAGCTTAATGCTGTTGTTAACTGGGTTCGTACCCATTTTATACTTTTTGGTGCCTGATTGTTTTTATAAAGAAAGAATCTTATTTTTCGCACTCACTCTCCTTCTTCAGGGTTAGAGATTTAATTATTTTTGAGTTCTCCAATTATAGAGCCGCTTTTAGATTTTGATAGATTTTGTTTTCTGGGAGTGAACTTTAATGATGAGTTTACATGTTTAATTCGGTAGTTTATTAATTTATAATCCTACCTGGTTTATCGGATTGTTTAACAATTTCGTAGTTTAACATTTAGGTAATTTGTGACTTGTAGGTTAATAATTAAATAATAATAATAATCAACGGTTAAATGATTAACAGTTAGTTAATTTGTTAATTTGTTGAATAAAAGCGTCGATCAATTTGCTTAATCAACAATTTTTGTCTTTTTAGTTCTAGATTATAATTTGATGTGGCTAATTAATTGGTTTGTTGATAACCTGTTAACAATAACTACCTGTTAATCAATAAATCATTAATAATATTTATCGATCAATTAATAATTTGTCAATATTTATTTTTTAATTAACAACTTGTTAATAATAATTAATTGTTAATTGACAAGTTGTTAATAACAATCATTTGTTAATTAGTAATTTGTTAATAACAATTCGTTTTTTAATTAATAATTTGTTAATAATATTTAGTTTGTTAATTAATAATTTTTTACTCTGGTAAAATGTTCGTAGTAGGCTTCGTACTTTTTAAATTTTGGGGTTCGTGACCTGCGGCGTTTTCTGATTGGCGTTTGTCTCTGTCTATGGTTATCGTGCATTAGCCGGCTTTATTTTAATTTTTGTTAGCTAAATGTCTGTCCTAAGCACAGTCGGTCTTTACATATGGAAGATATGAAACTTTCCCTCCGCTCTTGTTGCATTTTTATTCCTTACATAAGCGTGTAATCAGGCTTTTCCTTTATCTTCTTGTGTTTCGGTGAATTCTTACGATCGTTTGACTATGGGTCACGTTTTGGAGTGCACTTGCACAATATATATATTTGGATTTCTACATTAGTTCTTTGATTAGCATGTGGCTGAGGAAATGTTTGATAAGAGTTTCGGTAGATCTTTATGGTCATTTAAAAATAAACCGTATTTCGGAGTGCACTCCCTCAGAGTATGTTTTTTTTAAATATTCTAAATTCATTCTTTGATTCATATTTAGATAACAAAAAAAGATATAATAAGAATGTCGACTCGAATTCTACCACATATAAAAATAAGGATTAAGCGTTTCGGCTCATGTCGTAACATAAGTAATGAAGTAATGTATTAAGTAGCGTGCAATTTTTTAAAAATAGTATTTAAAACAATTATACAAAAAATTTATAAGGAATTCATACTTTGACAAGCTCTAAAATAATTTGATAATTAGATTCAATTATTTATTAAAGAAAAATTCAAATTTAAATAATTGCAATATAATATTACAACAAAGAAAATATAAGAATTATTGTGTAAATCTTTATTTCAATATAAATAATTCATTTTAATTAATATGGGAAACATCAATTTGAAAGATATAGTACATGTTAAATCAATCTTTCAATTATGGAAAACTTTATTTACTGTCATTTGATATTTATTTTAAATATTTAAGTAAAAAAAATTAATAATAAAATCTAAACTTAGAATATATTTATATATAATATTAGAAATGTTTTTTATGTACATATACAAAAACAATCTTAAAAGAAGATCATTTCTTTTTACTATAATTACATAAATTTTAATAACTGAGACCAGATTAATATTTTAAGTTTCGAAATATAATTATCAATCCATGTGTATTAATGTAATGTTTTGTTTTTAAATATTATTGTTCTCAATTTTATAATAGTTTAGACCAATTCTATGTTTTTTTTATTAAAATTATATCAATTTATAAATTAATAATATACATAACTTTTAAAAAACAAATTATAAAATAGTTCTTTCCTTGAATGTTCAAATTTCCATTAAAATATGTTACATATAATAAATAAATATTGAAGTAAAATAAATTGATAGTTTAAATAAATATTAGCATCGTATAACTCAAATAATATGTAAGATCCTAATTTAGTATTGAAAATTATTTATATTTGTTGGATCCCTTACATAAATCAAGAAATTTATATAGTAATTTATTTTTAAAAAATGAAAAATCATATTTTATTTCTTTAATTACTTCGAATTTTGTTGATTGTAAAGTAAGTACTTCTTATTAAATGTTCCATTAATAAAATTATATCTGAAATAACTGAAAAATTTCATTTATAAATCAATAGAGTATTTGTAATAATAAAGTAAAAAATTTTTTAAAATTTTAAAATTTGGCCACTGTTTTAATATTTAATTTTTTTTTTTTAAATTTAGAATTAACTTGACAAATTAGTGAAAAAATTTTATTATCTAATTATAAAAGCAATATCTGATTAAAAATTTAGAACTGATTGATTATTTGGTTTAGACTTTCAATCACTTATACTCAAATTAAAATATTAAAAATTTAAATTGTAAGTTTTAATGAAAATCTTTGTATATATCAGATATATTTCGATTGTAACAAATTTAATGTGTATGAATATTCCAAAATATAAACTTAAAAAATTATGAATATTAATAATATAATGATTGGTAATAAAACATAAATTATAACTTTATAATTTAAAAGATTAAAATGTTAATGCAAAAAATTAAATTTAACAATGGTTATTTTCATTAAAATATTTTTAAGGAATGCATGAATTTAACGAGTAAAAATTTTAATTAAAAATAAAATATGTCCAGACTAAAAAAAAAGTTGAATTAAAGTTAACTGGAAGTTGGTGTATTTGGAAACATATAGAAGTATAATAAATGGAAAATGAATCAAGTAAGAGACCCTCAAATGTCGAAACTTGATTGATTTATATTCAGCCTATAAAATTCTAATGCGAATCATACCATTAATTAGCCATATATTACGTATGTGAATAATTCAAAAATTACTTCATGTTTCGTAAAAAAAGTTCATAGAAATATTTAAAAAAATGTTTTAATAATTTATTAAATAATAAGATTTTTTTATTTAATTAAAATTAAAATGAACTGTCTTTCTTATTTTAATAAAACAAAAAAAATTTTTACATAAATTTATTAAATTCAACTGTATTATTGTTATTGTTATTTTTTTTCAAAATCAATCTTTAAGACTTAATAAATCTTTTAAATTTAAATTATTTTTCAAGTTATTGATTTTATCGAATAAAATTATAGTTACTATTTTGCTTAGATTTTTTAAAAATTTCTAAATTTTGAACAGATTAAATTTATTAATTAAAACTATATACAAATTAAGAGAAAAAAACGAATCATTCGATTGGATCCATGAAATTTATTCGATGAAAACCTTTAATATTAAATAAAAAATAAAGTTGTATTTTTAAAAACAAATCAATAAACTTGTTAATTTTCTTTTCTAGCTTTTATTCTATTAGCGTTATTTATTTATAATAATGGATTTATTAGGGATGTACACGGAAAAAGCTTATTAATATTCAATCTTGATGCTTGAAATAGAAAAATGAATAATAAATTTAAATAAATCTAATGATGCTTCAAGATATTTTAATAAGATCTATTTCGTGTGTTAGCGTACAGTTTAAAAATTTTTATTGTATGGCAAATTAAATGACGACTGAGTGTTTATGATTGTACAGTGTTTCAAAAAAATAATTAGCATTATTTATTTAGTAAATTGACTAGATAAAAAATTCTGTGCCAACAAATTCTGCATAATTTGTGTCATGCAATTTTTGGTGCAATATTTTCATATTTGATGGATATAAGATTGTGATACTTACTTACGATACTTAACGGGTGAAGTACTGGAGTAATTTTCACCAGTTCTACACATACAAATCATCTAGACTTTTTGTGATCCTATCGCACGTCTTTTATGCATTATTTCTAATCGTGATAATGTCGTGATGATAATCTGGATTGTCAGTCATTTCTAATCTAATTTGAAACAGCACATGAAAGTAAATGACATTATATAATAGTGAATGATAGTAGACGATAGTAAATGGTAGTAAGGAATAGTATACTATAACAAATATTTCAAATTTTGTTTTCAAAAGTCAATTTTTGTACTTTAAAATTTTTATTTATCTTCAGAAGTAGTCTGTTGTGCTGTTGATGTTTAATAACCCACTAATGTATTCGTGGTACTTACAACTCGATCTTTCTTATAACACAATGAAACTTAAATTCAAGTTCCGATTCCCAAGTAATATAATGTACTAGACGCTCAATGGATTTAAGCCTATTATAATTAATGTACGAAAACAATAGTGAAACAAAATTTAATCGACATTTTTCTTCGTATACTTATAATCAATTAGGGTTTAAAAATTTGATTAAATTGCTGAATACATTTGTTTGAGGATATTTAAGAATCACCATACAAAAAATTTAGTAACTAACATTTTTTATAAAACTTGCGATTTAAAATATTCTTCAAAATCTTAAATTTGAAAGATAAAATAAACACTAATAAAATTTGATATTTATTATTGTAATGTAATTTCAAATAACAACATTGCGTTTTAATACATTTTTTTGCAACATATATGTAAAATTATTTTTATTGAATGAAAAAAATTAAACATAAATCGTTCAAGCAATTGATCGATCGAATAAAAATTACAATTATTTAATTATTTATTAATATTGTTTTACAAAATTTATTTATGTTTTTATATTGACAACAAAAGTATCTAAAAAATTACTCGCTCTATTACATAAAATATCTCGATTTTAAAGGAAATTTCCAAAGTTACTTTATTACATCTTACTAAAAATTTAAAAGTTACAGTTTACTATATTTACATAGCTGTTCAATCATTTGCTGAAAATTTGGAGTAAAATACTTTAAAAGTGAGTGCGTGAAAGAAAGTAGCAAAAGAAAAAAAAGAGGTAAAATAGTAGATATGGAATAAGGGAAGTACTCATCCCACACTTATTCGTGTGTAGGCAAAATAAAAGTAGTTGTGTCAATTTATTGATTTACTTTTCAATTTCGATGTTTTGAGAAATTATAAAGAAAAATGGTAAGATGCATTAAATCGAAAACCAAATTTAATTAGAATTATGTTACTTAAGAACGAAAAAATTCCGATTGAATGCTACACCACCGATTACTTGAAGTTTCTGGGAAACGAAATTAAAACCTACACCTATAAGCTACTCAACGTGGACTCAATTAATAATTACTTTGAATTTTAGTTTTGAGTTTGTGATTTCATTTCATGAGCTTCTCAGTCTTTCGAATTATAAAAGTAAAGCGACAGCAATGTTAATTCGTGAAATTTCACGCGTCACTACAATATTTGAGCTTTATATCCTACGTTTCAAGATATCTCTGGTATTAAGACTAACTGTGAATAAAGATAGAATTATGCATTGCAGATTATGAATTTACTGTAATGACTTCACTATGAAAACCCGAAAACCCGAAATATCAACATTGATGCCATGCTGTATAATTTTATCAAATTTTATAATACCAACGCAATGCCGACACGTATAAGAATTAATCCGTCAAGTATAAAAAAGATAATCAATCCAAGTGTAAAGTTGGTATGGAAATTTAAGAATAAAAAATGAAAACTGTGCTTTGATATGAACCTTTCAATGGTTAGTATATGCATCGTTAGAGTTCACTTCTGAGTTTAAAGATTCATTGGACTTGCAATTTGTTTGTATGAATTTTCCCTCAAAAATTTAAATCTTAACATTTAAAATATATTTTGAGACATTAATTCAAAGTTTTGACTAAAGCTCCATGGGTTATTATTATGCAAGTGTAATAAGCACCACATAAATAATTATGAAAATTTGATATCGCTTATAAAACATTAATTTTTTATGTATTATACATAAATATATTTAAAATCTCAAATTATTTAATTATTTTATTAATTTTTTTCTTAAAATATTTGAAAGCATATTTTAAAGTATAATTTTAAGTTAGTTACAATAAAAAAAATTCTAAATTGAAAATATATTCTTTTAAATAAAGTTATCTTAAAAATGAATAATTGACTAGAATATGAACAAAATTTTAACTTGCAATTTTTTAAGGATTCTTACAGCTTAATGGATACCAGGAACTCATAATACTCATAATACTAATAATACATAACTTGATAACAAAAAGAAAAAAAAGGTAGATTTATCAATAAATTCAGAATTTTTTTTTTAAAGAGTAGTTTAGATTTGATAGAGTACGTACGTACAAATGTAGTCATACGTAAACTTTAAAGGATTTCCTCAATATAAATAGCTATTCAAGTGCAGATTATAGGAATTCGAATTAATTGTTTGCCCTTTAAATTTGTTCTTCGAATATTTCGCTCTTCCTTCCACTAATAATAGGAGGTACAAACAAGCTTTAATATGTGTAGCCGTACACGAATCGCAGGAATTAGAAGTACTTGATGCATTTAAAGTAGACGTGGGTCATCATTACGAACATCATTATGAAAGCCAGTAATTAATTTATAAATTTAATTGTACTTATTGGTTTTTATAGCAAAAAATCAAAATACTATAATAGAAATATTCGATAATTATAAATCTGAACTTAAAAACTAAAACGTTCATCTCAATGTAAACAATTTATACAATAAACAAAAAATTCTATATAAACGATTGTATACAATAAAGCCTTACATTTACATTTAAAAACTAGAAACATAGTTCAAAATAAATACTCTTCAAATATTTATATATCGACTGAAATTTTCTAAAAATATATCATTTATATATTATTTACAAAAATAGATAATTTCTAAATTTAAATTAGTAGCAATAATATACAAGTAATAATATTAAAACACATATATATATATACTGTACTTGTTATACTGTTTTAAACAAATAAATGTTTGATGAATTGTTTAAAATAAATATTTAATATAAATAAAAATAAGTAAATAATAATATTATATACAAATTATCGAACTGACAATATATTGACATTAATTTTTTAAAATCATGTACTACACAAAAAAATTGGATATTTTTTTGTAAATTATATTTAATTTTATACTAATTTTATAGTTTGATAATTGATAATATATCTATACTAAATTGCATTGTTTAAGTGTTTAGAAAAATTATTGAAGTTGAATCACAGTTTTTATTTTAATAGAATAATATAATAAAAAAATAATGAAGATTAGATCAATGGATAAACTATAGAAAT
Source organism: Eupristina koningsbergeri (assembly GCA_018907245.1). Taxonomy (NCBI): domain Eukaryota; kingdom Metazoa; phylum Arthropoda; class Insecta; order Hymenoptera; family Agaonidae; genus Eupristina; species Eupristina koningsbergeri. The sequence goes on from JACCHV010002921.1 coordinate 3,462,432, forward strand.
TATTTGAACATATAATACTTCTCTAAGAAAAAACATTTTTTTAATATCATTATAAAAATCCTTATATTCACTCTTAATTAATAACTAAAAATTTTTGTAAAGATGTCCACCATTTTATAATTTTGATTGAAATTTAAAGCTATAATTTTTCGAAATATATTTAGCTATTAAATTTGTAATTAACAATTGAATCTTTACTTTGTCAATTTATGTGGGACTGAGTTAATCGGCTTTCATCTGTATAACTAGTACTGTCAATCAGTAATACATCTGATATAAAAAATAATCTATTACAATGAGATATCAAATTGATAGTGACTCTAAATATAGTAAATATATTAAATATACATATATACATTAAATATACATATATATATATAAATGTATGTATGCATGTGTATGCGCGCGTGCGCGCGTGTGTGCGTACGTATGTATGCGTGTGTACGATGTGTGTACAAATATATAAATATATAAACTTATTTTAAAAAAAATATTTTTAAGTAATAATTTCATTTAAGTATGTTTCAATGACACAAAAGCATCAACTACAATTTAGATCTAAAGGAATATACAGAGAAATAAAAAATATAAGATATATTTTTTTATGTATTATTCATATAACCTAAAAAATGCTATCGAGTACAAATGTATAAAATACAATAAAACTGGTTTCTATAAAACTAAATCTATAAATTTAAAAGAATCATAATATGTAAAAATGTAATATACATTGAAAATAAATGCATTTAAGCTCAAAATTAAGAAAAAAATATTTAATAATGATTTGAATTGACAATCGAGAAAGTAGATTAATAACGCAAACGCTTACCATTTACTATGTTATACGTGTATGTAAGAAATATTCTTAATTTGTAATTATAAAATGAAAAGTTTTAAATTTATCGAACGCTACCTTTGACATTTGAAGCGGAAGCACGACATTTATCGAAAAATGTTAAACTGAACGAGGAGAATGATGTCACGAGAATGAGGTTAGTATCAATTAAGAGAATAATCGGTATTAGAATCCATGACAGGGAACAACTATTAAAACCTCAGGCGGACGCAAAGGCGATCTCTATTCTAATCTCTCCTAAATATCGCTGACGATGCTCTTCCCGGGTCGAGTGTCTCCTCCCCTTTCCCCGGAATGACCTTATGGAATCCTGGAGAATCCGTCAACGTCACGTTATAACGCTCGTTACATGCACTTTAAACTTGTCGAGCTTAAGCGCTCGAGGTGCAAAGTTCAATTAGTCATCGAGTGTAGTGTCGCCGATATGCTTCGAGCTTTTTTGAAGTGCCACATTAGCTGTGTCCTATCTCCGCCGGATCCATGAAATTAAATCATTTTCTTCCTGAATTCGTTTATAGTAATATGTGCAGAAGATTAGGACGATATCAATAATTAAGAATATGTCACTCGAGCAGGTGTTACCTGTATCTCTGCCCTTGCTTTCATCAGGCCCAATACATTTTCATTTGAAAAATCACGAATGATAATATTTCAGGTTTATTCAATTTTTTAAACAATCGGAGCTGAAAAATTGTTGAATAAGAAACATTGCATCAAAAATCAATGGATGGGCATTGGTCATTTTACGTCAAATATTATGCAATGTTAATATAAGTTGGTATGAAACGGATTTTTTTAGTAATCATAAAATCTAAGAGTAAGTGACAAATCGTAATTTTGAATTTTAACTGTATAGTACTCACAGGTTAATTTATTAAAACAGGTTCTGGATATTGCAATAATTTAGGACCAAACATAAATGCTTTGTCAGAAATAAAATTTTTTAATCTCATTCTTTTAGATTTCATAAGCATTTAAAAAAGACATCGACCAAGTTTTATTCAAAACTCTAACCGTATATCTGTCACAACAATTATTTTATCCGATTTAATATTCAATAAAATGCTTATTTGAAATATATTTTGAATTAATTCAGTAATTAGTGCACAAAGGGCATTATAATTCAACGAAACATTAGACTGGCAAGTGCACATTGAATGATTTATCGAATTAGATTGAAAAGATTGAATTGAAATAAACGATGTTTGAATTATAACGGATGCTCCAACAGATTATCTATCCCACTTTGATTGCACTTCAAAGTACTATGAGTTTCTAAGGTTAGGTTTACGTAACATTAGTAGCGCATAAAACTCCAGAAAGACATCATAGAACCGTGACAAAATCTATAAGACGGCTGCTTCGACTACTACCAACAAGTCGAGTGGTTGTCAGAGCATTCCTCCCGGAGATACTCTCGTGTGATCTAGTCTAAGGACCGTCCTGGAGACGAGCGCGAGATTCGTGGGTCGATTGGCTTCTTTCGCCTTTCCTTTTTCTCTGGTCGCGCGCGCGCCTCCCAGCGGTGGGGGGTTGGTCGCGAAGTCCACATGCCGTCGTTGATGCTCCCGTTAGTTCCATCACAGTCACCCGCGACCGGGCCGAAGTACGCAACACTGGTGAGGCGTCCTGTACACGTAGGAGCACCACGCGGACAACCCTGCCCAGGAAGCTTCTCGTCCTTGGCAAGGATTTTCATGGATTAACTACTCCGTAGTGTTGCTCTTCCTACGCGAAATAATTGAGATTCGTTCCTGACTTTTCTCCCCATTGCACAGCTGAAATACACTAACTTAAGTGATCCCATGGAGCGGACCATTTGTTAATCGAATTCAACGAACGACTATTTTCAAAGGATAATTACGATGTTTATTAGTAGCGCATGGTATGGCTCTGCTTCATTAAAGAAGATACAACTTTTGATACTTTTTTCCTTTTTTTTTAATAATTTAGAATTTTTACAAATTAAATCACTCGTATAAAAGCAGTATTATAATTAATCATTTGAAAAAAAATTTTTTTTAACTTATTCGACAATTTTTAGATAATTTTTTTGTTGTATGTCCGATAAAAAAATGCACTGTAGCAGCTAAAGCATGTGTTTTACTGATTTCTTTTAAAGACTATTAAAAATCTTCTACTTCATTTTTAAATCCAACTCTTTAATTGAATAACATACATTTTATCATTGATTTTTAAGAATTGATAAAGAAATTTAATTTTAAACATTTGTTTATTTTGAGAAATATAATTTTTTTAAATATTCATTAATGATGCACAGTGATTAAATTAAAAAAAAAAAATTTTTTTTTATTTTAATCATGCACTGAATGCAATAAATATCTATAAAAGATTACACATTTCCTTTTTCATTGTATAAATTAGTTTTACGTGAGCAGATATTGTTTTTCTATTTTTTTAATCTTATTAACAAATTTTGTTTTTTACCTTATTTTTCATAAATATTTTTTTTTTACTTTATTTAATCAATTTAATTAGAAAAATTTTTTTTTAATTAATAATTTAAATTTAACGTTTTAAATGAATGAATTAGTTGTTTTTAATGTCAATATACAGATGTATTAATTTTTTTTGCTTTACTTAATATTTTACTTAAACATTGCACACTCAGCATTTTTATTTGTACATTTTAACGTTTTGATAAAATTAATTTTTTTCATATTTTTCAACATATATTCTACTTTTTTAGATTTCAGAAAATTATTATCTTAAAAAAAAAAGTTACAAAAATAATTATTTCTATGAATTATAATGTTTATTTTTTAAATTTTTATCTCAATTGTTTCAATTATTTAACAAATATATCTTCCTTGAGAACAATGGACATCATTATTGTAAACATTAAGCTATTAAATTTTATACCAAATTTTTTCATTAATAATTTTTAATAACAATTTTTATTCTTTATGTCATATTTCACCGACGTGAATAGTATCACCAATATTCTATACGTTGCATTTTTAGTTCATGTGACACTGTATCGTGCAAAATATCATGAATCATATGAAAAATTTTCCAAATTACAAATTGCAAATGAAATAATGAGCGAGGTGATCAATAATGAATTCAATGAGAAATAATATAAGATGAAAATTTAAAGAAAGAAACAACTTTAATGTTTAATTTTAATTTTAATGTGCAGCATCTTAAATAAATAAATATTAATAATATTTAAGAGAATGAATAAGGTAGTGAAAGAGGTAGAGGTAGAGAGAAAGAGAGAGAGAGTGAGAGAAATGATATAAAATATTAATGAAGATTCAAACTTGAAGTGTGGTACCTCGTACACATATTTTATATAAAAAAATTTCTATTTATTTTAGAAAAAGATGAAGATAGTGAATTTCTCACTCACTTCAAAATCAATAACACATGATCTATAATCAATTATTTTAGTTCACAAGGAATAGAACAGTTATTGTTTCTACATGAAATAATTTAATGCATTCACATATTAACATACTCATTATTATTATCATTAATATTATTATCATTATTATTAGCATATAAAATATTAACATACGCGTATATACACGCACTTATGTAGACTAATATATTATATATACTAATATATAATAATAATAATAATAATAATAATAATAATAATAATAATAATAATAACTAATATATAATATATATGTTTACATACACGAAAATATACACACACACATGATTTATATTTATATTTATACATGTTAACACCCACACATGCATTCATATTTAATTTTCTATATAAAATTTGTTATTATTATAGATTTTTATAATTATATTTAATACGTAAATATACTATTTTATTACTTGTTATTATTTCTGGTAAATGTATACATTTCACAGTGTATGTATAAATAAAATGTATTTGTTTATAAATAAAACATTTACATAATTGTTATAACAATCATTGATATGATTCAAGTTAATAATATCATTTAATAACATAGCTTATGCACGAAGTAAAATTTGAAAATTTTATATTTGAATATCAAGACATAAATTTAATCTATTTATGTATATTAATTGATGTTACATTTACTAACTGTGAATAAATTTTAAATTTAATTGTTCAAAATCATTTAAAATATTAAAAATACACTTGAAATTTTTTATTTCATGAAACAAGATATTTAATTAAAATTTCTATAAAAAAAAAAATTCTATATTTCACCAAATCACGTAAATATATAAAAAATAATATAGAGTAATTATTGATATTTTACTAAGTCAATTATGGGTTTATTCTTGTTTTTTTTTTTTTTATATTTTGTTATAAATTACTTAAAGTATTAGCTACCACGATTTATTACTTATCATACCAATACATAAATTACAAATATTTTTATAATACTTCAACTATTGATTTTTAATTTTATATTATTTATTGTTATGTAACGACAACGATATTTTATAAAATATTAGATATAAAGTAAAACATGAAATTACTGAATGCAGAATAAAACTCAAGATATTTAGCATTCATCGATGAATTATCTTTTTTTTATCAGACTGTTGATGCTTATTTGTATTATTATTATTGTTGTTATTATTATTATTATTATTATTAATATTAACATCATCATCATCATCACCACCACCATCATCATCATCATTATTTAATAAAATATAAAAAAATAGGATGTAATGAAAATATGAAAAAATAAAATGTAAAACGTGTTACATGGCTTTCTGAACGGAGAGTCTGATAAATACTATAAATTCATATCAACCTTCATCCCATAGAAATTATGAAATATTTTGATTTAACTTATATATAGCAAAAAACTTAAATTACTAAATCTGAAAAATTAAGACAAAATTTATCGTGTATCTACGTATCTGAATTGGAGCACAAACTTTTTGAAATTACGTTGCTTGAAACATTAGAGTCCAATATTACAAGACTTTGATAACTATAATACTCAAACACATAAAAAACTATTCGTTATCATATAAGATGAAATTCATAGAGTTGAAGTATGCATTATAGGGAAGAAAAATATGACTATGTTAAGAAAACATAAAAAAGATAAGTAAAGCATCATTTCGTTTGATATTATTTTTTTCATTCATATTAAAGAAAATTTGATGTAGATATATTTTAATACAAAAAATACTATAAATAGATTGCACCCAAATATATTCGATAATTAATGGGATGTATAATGCTTTCATTAAATGTGAAACACTGTGAATACAATGACTAAGAAATTTATAAGAAAAAATAACCAAATTAAATGATGTTAATGAATTGAATTATTTAAAGAAAATTCAAAATGTGAACACCTACGATAGTATTAGATTAACCTATCGAGAAAAATTGTGAATAGATATACTGACATTTTCATAATGAAATTAAAGGTCGGAAAACTTTAAATCAGCTTAATATAATCAAAATTGAGTTGTTGAAAAAGAAAGACTTCAGAAATCTATTTTTTAAAGGTTCATTTATAAAAAATAAGGAATACGTGAACAAAGAGATACAAAATATCGATCTAAATATTTTTCCCCTAATAACACTCAACCAATTACAATCTAAGTGACTAATTATAAACATAGATTTGTAGAAAAATTTAAAAAAAAATGGTATTAGTAGTTAAAAATAAATATATAGAGAGATAAACGATACTCGTTTTTTTTGAAAAAATATTTATACATAGATTATATTCAAGATATAAAGATCGCAAGCATATTCATAAAAATATTTATGTTTCATTATAAATAAATATTTGATGCAAATTCATGTTAAAATTCATTTTCATAAAACACTAATTGCAATTATCAAAATATTTTTCAAAACATTTAAATATATGTAGTGAAATTGTAAAAAAATACCTTTAAATAGAAACTAATTAATAGGTTTAATTGGTTAATAAGAAACGTCTTTAAGTCGTTGATATCCAAATTCGAGGAGTGCAAGCTAGAGAATGTCTAAAAATAAAAAATGAAATGACAAAGATAGTAAAAAATAAAATATATATGTATATATTTCTTGTAAACAAAGGTATAAATAGTGTTACACGATATGATAGTACTAAGTGATGTGATAAACTTTTCAAAATGAGATTATAAGTAGTGAGCGTCTCATCTGTCCAGCCTATAATTAACTTCTATAATCATATTTTTTTAAGAGAATTCATATAAACTTTATATTTTTATATTTAGTATTGTATGAGATTAATTCTTTGTACCGTGCTCTAAAAGAGACGATTTTAGATGGTGAAAAAAAAACATGCATATATCAATTAATTTCGTTTATATTAATTTCTGGTGAAAAAGATGATTTATTTCGATCGTTATAATCATATATTTTCAAATATTTGTATTGAAAAAAAATCTTTTTTAATTGTATTTATATTTAATTGAATTTATTTTTTAATTAAATAAAATAAATTAAATCGAAATTCCTTTATTGTATATTTTATTTATTTCAAAATTTATTACACAAGTAATTTTATATTGTTTATAGTTACCTATATTTTTATAAATACATGAATAATATTAAAAATATATTAATATATATTAAGAAGCTTTAAAGTTCATTTTTCTAGTGAAAAAATAATGATTGAATCCTAGTTACTCGTTCTTAAAAAAAAAGTAATTATTTTAAATAACTTTTTTCGTTCCGATACTTTAAAATTTATTTTTCGATAAAAACAGTAATAAATTTTTATATACATTAACACATATATTTAGCTATAATGATAAAAAATAATATCAACTATACATGTACATTTAAAAATTTTAATTGAATTAAATCTTTTTTATTTGTTTAATTAAATAATCTTAAATGTTATGATTACACTATCTATTCACTAGCTTATTGTTTAATATTGCTTAAACAATATTTTATGTTGTATTATGTGAAATTTATCAATGTAGAATATAGTAATATAGTAATAATGTAAATATATGAAATATATTTTATAATAAAATAAGAAATTTCTGTATGAGTTTTTTTATAATAATTTCATAATTATATAATGGTAATCATATATCAATATAAAATTGTTATTTCAATTCAATTTAAAAATTTTTTTTTAATTATCTTATAGTTTTTATAAAAATTAAAAAGATATATTTTTAACATTAAATGAATAATCTAAAATAAATTAAGTATACACTTAATTATGGTAAATACTTTTTTTTTTTTTTTTTTTTTAATGAATATATAAAAAATAAGTAATAAAAACTTGATTAATTAGTTTAAAAAAGAAAAAATTATCAATTCAAATTGATTTTACACTTTGAATCTATTTTATTAATATATAATCTTATTGCATATTTTTTACAGTTAGTATTTTAAGCATTTGCTTTGTTAACATCACATTATTTAACACGCTCCATTGATCGAACTAATAATAACAAAATAGGAAAAAGCGAGCCTTTAAAAAAAGCTTACGTATATCATGTGCTTATATTATTGAGTGATATTCATCACGAGCAAGTACTTAAGAAACATTCGACATTACTCTTTTGGTTCTCTCATTGTAACAATGAAAAAGATATATTTGAAAGGGATTATCAGTTGACCTCAAATCCATGGCAATGGGCTCATCATTTATTCGAATGCACAATATCTGACCAAGCGTAAGGAAATCATTTCAATGTAGCGTATTGGAAGAAACTGAGCGAAAGAGATCGAGGAAAGATTGGGCTTCCCCGGGAGTACGGGAAACATCATAATCAACCGAAATTCCCTCTGATTCTTCTTGACGTCTTGTCTTCCAGGGGTCCCGAGCCAACCGAGCGTAACACGAATTTGAACTCGATAACCCAGGAGAAGGGAAACTTGGTCCAACGTATCCATTGTAACGTTCGACAAGACTCATAGCCCCTATCCGCACTTTTACCCGACTAGCTATCACACTAGTTGCGTTCTTCTCCTATTTCTTTATACATACAGTGACGAGAAGATCAAGTCGGGTTCTGTGTCCAATTTTCGAATGTGAAATCAATCAACGACAGCTTTGTTCCATTTCCTTCAATCCCGAACTCGAAATAATTGCGATGAAAATTTTTTATTTATTACATTTGATTAAGGAAAATCCTTGAAATTGTTTTGAAATATTATATCTACTTTTTAACTATCGTTATTATTTAATTTAAAGTTAGTGATAACATAACACTGTAAGAAATATTTCTAGACTACAGAAAAACATTAAATTGGTAGTAATTATCTAATCTGATTCATATTTAAAATTCATTTTTGTTATATCGATACAATAATAAATTTTTAATATTTTTCCTTCATTTTGTAAAGAAGAACAATATAAAAGGTCCAAAAAAAGAAAGTTTCCAAGGAAAGGGGTTTACGATAGGGTTAAGGAAGCTCGAGATTAGGCAGCAAGTCAGCCTTGGTCGTGCCGTCCTCTCGCCTTTTATAGAAAATACTTTATGAATAAACGATATTTACTGAGTAATTTTGTTATAATTAATTCGATTCGATTAAATTGATTCGAGCAAAAATATTTCCTCTTCAATTCTTTCAAGTATTTCATTAACTTTAAAGTTATTTGCCACAAAGAATTTAAAGTATAAATGTATCATTGGTAAAAAACTAACTACATTTAAATTCGTAAAATAACATTATGATCCAACAAGTATGATCAACTTTTTCTTTGATAAAAATAAAGAAGAAGAAAAATGACGAATTTGACTGATGACTTGGAAAAATAAATGAATATTTTTTTCGGTTGTATTGTATTAAAAATTTAAATATTGTTATAAATAAAAACTCACGTAAATTATGTGGAATAAAATAAGCAAATTTAAATATTTTGCGCGACAAAAATGTTTTAAAAAATATCGCAAGTTGAAGCACATTAAAGAGATGGAATGGATTATACAGCACCAGTTTTTCTTTAAAGATATTCGAGGCGCTGGAAAAATAAAATGGTTTGCGCGAGTGATTAGAGCGAGTTTATTGAATTTTAATATTGTCCGTTCTTTGAGTAGGAAAATCAGGTGACTACAAATAGTTCATTGTACCGAATTCTACATTTGCTAACATACTAATTTTGCGTAATTAGGCTCTATTTGAAAACTGTGTTATTGGTTAGACGTGAAGGCACTAGGAATTGCAGAAAGGTATGCAATCGTCGAATCGACTGCGAACGCAAAATTTTATGCATAATATCATGCAGTTTAAAGCACGAGATAATCAATTGTATTAAAGTGCCCGTAATTCCATTGAATTATCAATTACGAGTGCGAAAATAGACATGAATTTATCTGAATAATAAAGAACGAAGCGTGTTTGTTTGGTTGGAAGTGTGTGTAGTACTTAGAGACACCCTCGATAAAATACTCGCTCAGGGAATTCGGTAACGCTGGTTTCTTAAACCACAGAGCTGAATGATCACCAAGTCTTGAGGATTTTTGTGTCTAATGGGTCCACGTATTGGAATGGTACATGAAAAGCAAGAAATAACGTGAATTTGCGTGATTTTCACGAGTAGTCCGAGTACAATTTATACTCCTCGAATTTGTCTGATTCAAAACTTTGAATCAGACTCGGGAGTTCCGGTTGAAAGAGACCTTTAGTCCGTCGAAATAATTAATTAATTTTACGATAATCACTTGGGATTTGTGATTCTGATTTTAATGAGAAGGTTTGTAAATGTGACGATAATTCCGGGCGCCACGAAAAATTACAGAGGTTATTTATCGATGGATAAGAGCTTGGATGAGGGTTGGAGGCTTGGTGGATTCATGGAAGGGGACCCAGGCACATGAATTGCGTGTCAATCAAAGCTTATTTAAGGTTTATGAACCGTAGTCTCAAGTAGAAATTAAACTGGATCGAAAAATAATTACCGTTGATATTTGGTCGAATGGGCACCAATTCCCATTCGTGTCGGCATTTTGGATCATGTGGTTCGGATTTTCCCCTCAACTTCCTTGACCATAAAAATACGTATATGTTTTGGTTTTACATGTACAATTTTTATTGAAATCCTATCAATTTTTTCGTTTTACAAAAGATATTCGAGCAAATAAATATATTTTTCATATTATTTATTTTTCAACTCCTCATACTAAAATATATAAATACACGTTATATTAGATTTATTAATACTATGGTGATTTACAACCCAAAACAGGTCTACTTTTTTTTATAAAAAAATGTTAACAGAATGTGCTAAATTTTATTTTAAATAGCACGCGAAGCATAAAAATTTTGCACATTTTCACAATCTAACACCAAAGAGTTAATCATTTTTTCATTAATAATTTTTTAATAAATAATGTAGTATAAATTAAACCTGAAATGTTTAAAAACGTATTTTGGATTAATATTTAAGAAAAAAAATAGTAACAATATTTAATAATAAATTAATCGTTTCTCGATTTTAAATCGAAGATTGAAAATAATTTATGTATTTTTAAATTAAATTAAATTATAACAAATGAAGAACTACACCTATTAAAATATTAATAATATTTAATTTTTAATTTTAGAATATAATACACATTAAATTAATAATGTCGTGTATCATATTTTATTCGAGAGTGCAGAATTAATGTTTAAGAATATAGAAAAATCTTTGTATTCCGGTTTAATCATGTGAATGGAAAGAAAATTAAAGTATTCGTTAGAAATAATTTTTTTTTTTTTTTTGTTAACATTTTAAGTGCCCTTTTGTATTAATAATAATGTAATTTTTTAAATTCAAAGTGAAATAGTAATTTATGTATTCATTATTTCACTTTTTGCTCATATTGTCTATAAATATTATATCTACATATTGGACTTGGTTGAAAAACTCACAAGCTGATGAGACAACACGTGGATTTCTTCCTGTGACCGCTGCTGCAGGTTTTTCCTCTAGACTCTGGGGGTGGCTTCAGCTGCGTGTGTACTCTTGGTTGTGGGTTGACGTTAGTCTTCCCACCGGTACACAGTGAAGCGATTCAGCTTTTATCCACTCTAAAGTACGCGTTAAAGTCAAAACTCATAAAGCACGTTTTTTAACTTGTATCGCACGCGTTTCAAGATGGCTGGTGTTGCGATCCCGTCACTCGATATTCAATTTGAATATCGACGGTATGTCGATGCGCAGATCGATCGTTATCGATTACTGCGCATCTTCCACACCGCTAGGGAGAGCGTGATTGGCTCGTTCGAGCAGCAAGAAGTCGCCTTACCTGCAAGCTACCCCACTACCCAACACTACATAAACTATTTACTTATATTAATTTTTATATGTATTTCTTTATACTTGTTCTCGTTGTAGCATTTTATAAATCTTAAACAGATATAAACATATTTTATTATCTTGGAACGAGACTAGCTCCTTGCTAGAAGCTTCGAGACCTAACCCCCTCAAAGCTTCACCCGCGTTTAGTGTACCATGTTGGCTCATGTAAGGGTACACGACGAGCCACTTGAGGACCCCTGGGAACGGGGATGATGACCGCTCGGGTAAGTCCGTAAAAAGCGGTCCACGACTTCGTGGCGAATCAGCGCTTGCGACCGAATACGCATCTGCGTGCACGCATCTCGAGCGCCGAGAAACCGAGGTGATGCCGCACCTCGGAGCGCTCGACCCAGGAGCAGAATCCCTCTGCCCTCGGTCCCGACCGCACCATCCATTCCGCTTCACCCGTTGTTCACGATTACATGGTAACACAACATCCGAACTTGTCACAATTCCGTGCTTTTTCAAATCCTTAAAGATTTGACTGCTTGCAGGCAAACCATCGCTTCTATAGCCAGAAGTGATCTACAGCAAATGAGTGAAGTTGCCTCCGCTGCATTATTTACCATTTGCATCTGTCGTCCAAAACCTTAGGTCATGTCGGGTCTCCCTCGCATTAAAAGATTTTCTTCAGCCGTCCTTAAAGCACCGTCTCTTGTTCCTCTTCTCCACGCGTTACGTTCAATGTTTTATCTTTTTTTTGAGACTGGTGCATTGTGCCGAAATTGCATTTTTGTAAATACATCGTTTTATATCGCGTTACATAAAGTTTGTTAATTTTCGTGGAAAAATCAATTTGTTTGAAATTATTGGAAGCTAAAATATTTTAAAGTAATTATTTCGATATAATTATTTGAAAATTTCAAACCAGTTAACAATTCAAATTATTAACGTCTTGCGTATTGTTATTGTTGTTGTCGGTGACCCACCCGGCGATCACCTGGCGTGTATACAGATAAGAAGCTTTCTTATTATTACGGGCAAAGCTGACCAATGTATTCGACAATAAATAAGCAAAGCGAATAAAATTACTTAAGTATTAATCGTAAATATTTATTTCTCGTATTCTCAAAACAAAAGCTGGAAATTATATGAGACATTTATTGATTAGCATTTAAATTTTGTTATTGAATACTCCTGTAAGCAACGTTCCAAATCGCTGACAGACCGGCTGCCGCTTGATCCCGGTGATAGAGTTCTTTTCTGTTAGGTTTCGATGAACGCTCGACTCTGCCCTTCACCCAAAAAGGGCGAACGGAGCCGTCTTGTTATAGTCTTTAAAAATAATTCCATAAATAATTTTTTTTTAGCATCAAAAGAATATCAATGGTACACAATTTCATCATCGTCGATCGTATTCTAAAAATTAAAACCTAAGCCATTCTACAATTTAATTTATAAATGTGTATTTTTTATGCAATTTTCAAAATACATATCCAGTTACACGTACAACATCCTTTTAAATTTACCTAAAATTCCATCAAATAGCCGTGCACCATTTAGCTCATCAACCAAGTCAAATTAAATTCCTGGATTACGCGATTCTCCACCCTCCCCCTATCTTGCTAGTGACAAATTTACCAGTCTTCACAGCTACTCGAGTTCCATTTCTATTCGTAATTAGTTATGTCTACTGCCCGGCTTACATCCGATGAGTAATCACTCGTTTAATAAGAATACGGGTTCGCACTCCTAGTTTTGATCCGTTTGCAAAAATAGATTTTTAACGATATCAGCGTTTCTAATTTCACTCTAATTACCAGAGGCCCACATTCGAAATACTGAAATCGAAAGATAAAGGGATGATACTTATTGTTACTTAAATTTTACTGTGTATTTTATAAATTTGGGGGAGGGGATTGGTCTTTTGTGTTAGGGGTTACTCATAATACGGCACCATATCACACGGATTAAAACCATTGCTGACAAGTATTTCAATGTATTCTGTTTACTCCTTTTCAATTCAAATAACATTTCAAACGACACACAACTTTCTCTTATATCTTTGGGTTTTTCAATGACGCATTTTTTCTCTGATATAACAAAATATTGTCTTAAATAGAATTTAATGTACATCTCCATGGAATATTATCCATGTATTAAATTATAACTTAAATTATATAAAGTTCTATAATATATTTACATTTAATTATTTACTGAACAAAAAATTAAAATTGCACAATTTTTTTTATTTTTACAGAATTACTGCTTTTCAATTATCGCAATGTTGGAAGTTGTGCACAATTATTTTTCTATGAATTCTATCGATGATTAGTTGGATAAAAAATAACTCCTTCGCATATTTAAGATATTTTGCACTTCGTTACTTATTCGAGATAAATCTATTAAAGTAAATTAAAAAGAAGATAAAAATAATATATTTAAAATTTGCTTTTAATCTATTGTTTGACACTATTAAATATTCTTTTTGTATACGTTAATCGTATAATTTTAACTTTTTCTCAAGTAATACACAATATATTTGCATAAATGATTAAAATATCAAAATTAATACTCTTTTTCATTTTGATACCGATTATAATTTAGTCATTTTGAACATTTATTTATTTATTTATTTATTTATTTGTTTCTGGTGAAACAACTTTTCTCAAAAAGTTCTAAGTGACACATATTCATTTTCGTATGATAAAAAAGCACGTGTAAAAAATCTCAAGCAACTCTTAACAGAATAAATAAATGGGTAATGTAAAAAATTAATTATTCCACGTACTAATGTTTTTCGCATTTCAATTGTTTATAAATTATACCAAGTAAATTTTTTTAGAAATGCACATAATTTTTTCCAAAATAAATTATTAGTATTTATGCTTATATAGATATGACGTATAATATGATTTATCATTCTCTCTCTCTCTCTCTCTCTCTCTCTCTCTCTCTCTCTCCATTCCTCTCACTCTTTCTTTCTCTCTTATATGTATGTATTTATTGTTGTATGACAAATAATACAACAAGTGTAAAGTACACGAAATATATTTTCTCATTTTGTAAAAGAAAAATAATATTAAATTTTGTTTTCTAAAGTACAGTTCTATAAAATCTTTAAACATTAAAAAATTTAAATTTGAAATTAAAGAATATGGCAGTTAGCAAGATACAACCTTTTTAAATATTAATTTTTTTTTTAAACAAAAAAAAGAAAAAGTTGTTATTTATGTAGATTAAAAATCGTTTTTGGTTAAAGGTAAAGTTTGATAAATAAATATAAAGTATTAACTACATTTTACTTGTACATTTTACTAAAACCTTATAAATTAAAAATATCTTGAAACTTTTGAAAATATACTAAAAAAAGATCAATATATTAATTTATATTCTCAGAAATATAAAATAATACGAAATTTCATATACAATATTTAAAATGGAGAATAGATTTCAAATGTATAATATTGGTGAATTCATTGGTCAACTAATGGGTTATTATACAGTAGTATGATATGTGGCTTGAATATATATATGGTTCATCCACGAAGTATCGAGATTTTTTTTTTTTTATTTTTCGACTATTGGTTGTAGAAATTTGGGAGGGATTTTAAAATGTTGACTAACTCTTTCCTCATTTGTCCCTTTTTTTTTGTTTTTTCGATAATTAGATGCGGCAGGATTTTACTTCATGCGGAGAGTGTTTTTCAAATTTTTGATTCGGCGCGCTGGTAAAGTGTATGTTCTCGCATAGTGGAAAACCACTACGTGAGAATACTTTGTTCAAAGATAAAAAAAAAAAACTTCTTACCTTTTTTTTTGAAAGATAATTTATTGGTGGAATTATAAACATAATAAACAGTGTGAAATAAAAATTTTAAATTCTTCAAAATAATTTTCTCCTGCATCAACATTTCCAAATTTCAAATGCATCTTCAAACTTTTCAGCTTTGATGTTTTTCAAAAATTTTGCCATCTTCCACGTTGCGATTTTGACATGCAATTATGTCCATACGCTTCTTGCAACATTTTATACGTTTCCACACTTTTTTTTAATTGCAAACAAAACTTTATCGCGTAAACCTGTTCGAGTAGTCGCTCCATCGCGCCGTGTCAAAAAACTAAAAAACACCCTTCACCTTAAGTAGAATCCTGCCGTTTCAAATTATCAAAAAAAAAAAAAAAAAAAAAAAGGACAAATGAGGAAAGAGTTTTTCGATATTTTAAGACCCCTCCCAAATTTCTGCGACCAATAGTCGTAAAATGAAAAAAAAACTCGATACTTCATGGATGAACCATGTATAAACTCGATTTGGGAAATGGTAACATAAGTAGATATTAGCTGAAAGCATCTCGTGTGATGCTATTCTACTAAAACAAGATGTTGATTCGAAACATTATATCGGGTATAATAAAATTTCATAAAAACAACGAGCTTTTTAAATTTTTAAAATAATAAATTTAAATTTTTAATAACATACCGTTTGCATAATTTGGAATACGATGATACTTTCGATGATACATCATCTCCAGAGTTTAGTTACAGTTGAGGAGCGCGTGAATCTGCATACACAAACCTCGCCATTACCTGATGCCACTTTCAATCATGGTCATATAATCGGTTTTAACTTGATCCTTGAATCATTGAACCTACACATATGACACATCATAAAAATTCTCATCTTTCTGTAGGTTGTATGGGAAATATTTGCATATATTTACTCATTATTGTGCTCCGAATTCTTGCAATCAGCCTCTCTTGCAACTTGTTCTCTTGCACCTTTGTTTTCACAACTTGCCTTTCCTTATTAATTGTTTTCATTAATATATCAGCTTTCTTAATACATGCGCCTTTTAAATTGTGTTGGGCGCAATGGAGGATTAAAATCAACCGATTCTTGGTCTAATGTATACTGATCATCGCTTAATCTAGTTTACTATTTATGTTAAGATAAATCTGCTGATGTAAATTTCATCTACCCATTCACTATCTACATATTCAACACAATATCAAAAATACAAATTAAGTTATTTTTGTCGTTTTATACGTAGATAGTTTTTGTTGCTAATGGTAATTTTAAAATCACATTAAATAAAAGAAATAATAACATTACTTAGAAGATCCTATTTAAAAATTGGTTAAATAATAATCCGATAATAATTTTAAAAAAGTGCTATTTTCATAAGGATAGAATAAAAAGTAGTCTTGCTTATTTTATTAAATAAAATATTAAGAAATTGAAAAAAATAATTTATGAGCTCAAGATTATAAATAAAAAAATGTACATCAAAAATTAAAATTATAATGTTTAATTTAAAAATATTAGCATTTAAATTAATTACTAATGTTCGATCCGCTTAATTTTGTTTTTGAAAATGTGCATAAAAACTGTAGCTGTAAAATAATGCATAAACTTAACCGTTCGTCAAACTCTTATTGTACTTTTACTCCAAAACAACCGTATAAAAAATAGCTAATTTAAATTAAGTTGGACATCTTTTCGAACGGAAACGGAAATAAATCGCTAGGTAAGTTGGTTGGAGCTGAATCATCAGGATGTACCGGAATAACTCGAAAATAATATAATTACATCGAAATTTAATACTGCAATCTAGGCCTTGATTGTTGCATCTATTCGTATATCCGATTTCTGTGACAATAACCCCGAGGACGATGTTTTTTGAGGAACAAATTTTTATTGGAAAATTTATAAGTACTTGATTTGTTGTTGGCAGACTTGCTCGATCATTAATACCACGAGGATGAAGGGCATAAGCATCTGCATTGAACCCGTGGGTACGGCGGCAGCCGACATGCGGTTAAAGGTATATTTATTAATTATAAATGATAATGTGTTTAATGATATATAAGGATTCTCATCTTACAAATTTATATAATTATTAAATATATATTATATTTGGATTCAGATATTGCAAAAGGTATCAATAGCTATTTTATTTATAATAGTAATTTATCCTATGGTTTATCTTATTTACATTAAAATAACTTTATTAATTAATAATATTTATTGTAGTTAAAATATTAATTCAATTAATAGAAGTTGACTATTTTTATAAAACTTTTTGAGTCATAAGTTATTTTTAATTTTTCTATAATACTTATTTTAGTTTATATTAAAATCAGCTATATTTATTTAATTCAAATTTTAGAAAAAAAGTAATTTATATAGTCATTTATAACAAAATTTTTTGCCATTCTTAAAAAAAGTTAAATTAAAGTACTAATTATTTATTTTTTAATTACAATTCATTTGATTATCTTCAATTTCAAAACATATTTTTTAATGTAATTTTTTAAATATTTAATACAATTAAAAAGTTTAATTCATTTTTAAAAGACGATAGATATAGATACGTGTGAAGCACGTAACATAATATTCAAGATAAAACGTTCATATAAATGTGTGCATTAATACGAAAATATGCATCATTTTAATATTAAGCCTATCATTTGATATCTTTGTAAATTTGAATAATAATTAAAGTTATATAAATTTACAACTTCAATGTTATGGATTATAATGTTCTCCTATTTATACCTAGCCGCATAAAAAATTAATTTATCCTCCATAACTATTTTTACATCATTTGTTAAAATAAAAAAAAAATTAACATAAAATAATATATATATAGCGTTCTATTTTTATAACACACCGGTCCGTCTTATAATCGTTTTTCTATTTATATCTTTATTATATTACATTTACATTTATTTCTTAATAAATATGTAACACTTAGTTGAGCTCGTGAAATTAATTTACATTCTCAATATCCGTAATTAATTTGAATCTATTCAAAAAAACTTAACTCATACCTTATAAGTATATTGTTAAATTTAATCGTAGCTCCGAAGTGTGAATAAATTTTGGAAATTAGGACTCTTTGAACTGGTGTAAATTTAAAACTGAACAAGAATTCAGTGAGATAGATGGGGGGGGGGCAAGAAACGAAGCTAATATCTCGTTTAATAACATTATTTTATATCCATATCAAAATAAAAAAGCCATACATAGGTAGGTATGAGTTTTATATTAGTGACAATAACAACAGTTGAAATATATACAGAGAAAGATTATTTCGCAGTAAATATTACTTTTATTTCTCAAGTTATTCGATCTAAACATAGTTAATGAAATTGAAAGCATTTACAACTTAGAGAGAGAGAGAGAGAGAGAGAGAGAGAGAGAGAGAGAGAGAGATGGGTACTGTGAATATAAAAATTTCGCGGACAAATAGATGAGAGTGAATGCTCAATCCCCAATCATCGAAACCGGTCACCCGCTCGGCCCGGACCCCTTCTTAATTACTTCTTTTGTTCCTTATTCTCTTCTCGACGCGGTCGATTGATCGAAGCATGCTGCTAAACGAAAAAATGAAAAAGAGGGAAAGGAAGCCGAGATAGAGCGGAGACGGGGACGATAAACAGATACCCCAGGCCCTTGACATGGTTTTCGTCATGTTCAAAATACTTCGCAGCACGATGCAGCTTCGGAAAAGTATCCTCGGACACCCAAAAAGCTTCTGCAGGCCTTCTACTCCTCGTTTCTTTTGACAAGTTCCTAGACTTTTCTTCCACCCGCTCCTCGTCTTTCTACTTGACTGATGAATTTTTCTTTTTCGATTTATCACCAGGTGCCGAATACGTCCTTGATTTACTCGTGCTGCTCTTTCCTGCAAGTGTATTTATCTATTTTCATCATACTCCTAATACGCCGAATCACGAGGAAAATTTTCTCAGAACTCAACTTTTCCCACCCATGCTACGTCGTCGTCCCGATTCTGCACCTTGTTTTCCCTCCCCCCCTTATCTTCAAACTCAATTTCCTTTTATTACTCATCATCTAATAGTTTTTTTTTTTTATTTCTCGCAGTAATTTACCATTTTCAATCAATATCTTGTTTATGTTTGAATTTTATATTTTAATCCTTTCGAGGTAATTGTAAAATATCGTACAACATTATAAACAGCGATTTACAATCGAGAACTTGGAGGATTTAATTTTTTTTTATACGTCAAAAGTATTCAAAATTTATTTTCTAAACGAAAAATGAATTATTATATCGTTATACATTTTCTGATAACGTTAAAAAGCATCTGATTGAAAGTTACATGAGAAAAAAAAATTCATAACCGGAAAAAGTTTTTGAATATTTACATATATTTATAAGTTCTTTATATTAATTTTTATAATAGATTATTATAATAATTAGCAGGTACCGATTAAAATTAATTTTTTTTTTTAAATTGGTAAATTGATATGCTTTAGAAACAGAAAAAATAGAAAAAAATAATCACCATTAAGTGAATAATTATTGTCTCTTAATAAAATCTTAAGAATATTGTTTTAAATTGAATTTTATTTGATTGATAAATAATTATTAAATTATAATACGTATAAATAAATTTGATAGCATATCGATTGCATTTGAAAAATTTTTTAAACAGATTTATAAAACAAAATATAAATTAATCATTAAAAAGGATTAAAAATTTAACTGAAAATTTCCTTTAAAGCAAATTGTGCGTAATAATAATGGGTATATTAAATAATGAAATAATTACGTAACATATTTAAGTCATTTTTTTTTTTTTTTTTAATGCAGAAGTTCAGTTTAACAAGTGTGATAATGAGAAAATAAGGATACCAGTACGAGTCGTATCCGACAGTAATAGAAATATATCACGATGTTCATAAATTTGTCGTCATTTGAAGACGTTAGTTTTTCCCACAGTAAACAGATCATTTTATGAAATGTAAATTCCGGAGATGATCCGCTGTTTTTTTTTAGAATTTTTTTTTTTTTTTACAGAATCAGAAGGAAAAAGGAAAGAAAAAATATGCTTACCCTCCTGCGTGGTGACCGGGCTTTTGTCTCGCTTTCTGTTTTTGCGCGAGCTTCGTCGCGCATTCTTTAAATTTTTGGAAATTTTCTTCTCAGGCCTTTTAAGGGCGGCCGAAGGTGGCGATGGTGACGTGGTTGATGCTGGAGTCGACGTGTGTGGCTTCGGCGCTGGGACTTGGAGTCTTGGGGCCAGGCACCGGATCTTGTAACGGCCCCCGCTGAGTCTCACGAGACCCTCTGCGACCGCCTGCTTCAAGGCCCGTTGTAACTAATTTAACAATAACTCAACAGTACAACCCATTACTTTTTGCAATGTTCTTTAACATCTAGTGCGATTCATTTAGATGGAGATTCTAAGTAAGCACGCGTTCGAAATCGTTCGATATTCTATTTGAGTTCCTCCTTGAGAAACATCGTGTAGTTTGGTCTTAGATTATGATGCTCCTCGAATAAGAAAGAGATAGAATAACAATTATGATTTACTTAATGTAAAAACGACATACTTGTCTCGGGCCATTAAACGATCGCTAAGCTTAATTAAATCAAGTTTAACCCTTTATTCATTGATCCTTCAGTACCTACGACTTATCGATTTATTTTTTGTTCGCATAGTAGCATAAAAGAAGAAGTAAAAAATACCTTCGGGTATACAGATATTAAAATACAATTCAATTTCATCTTTAATCAGACAATGCTTTAATTTTAAACTTGACTTTTAAAGGTTTTACTTACCGCCAATACTTCATTATGACTAATATCTGTGTCTTCTTTAATTAATTCTGTACATATTTTAGAATTGAATAATATTTGTCTTAAGTAAAAAATCAAGATAACAAATAATGTAAAACTGTAATGAAATAAAAAAAAAATAAACTTATGATCGTGACCCAAAACAACATAATAAAAAATTAATTTTCGCAATGTTATAATTCCAGTTGTGATACGCAATTGAATTTTCAAGATTTATTTTATTAAAATTGAGAAAATTTTTAAAATACTCACCACAAAAATTAATAAAATTGTATGCATTATTTTTCTACCGATATTCAAATAGCTAATTTTCTTAATGAAGTTTTAAAATTTTATATAATATATCATAATTACAAAACGAGAATTTCGATTAAAATATAAAGTTATAATAGTCCAAACAATAGAGCACTTTTTAGGTCGTGAAAAAAAGCAGCTAGTGATGCATATCAAAATTCGTTAAGAAAATCAGTAGATTCTTATTTTCTAAAATGACACTCATAATATTCAGGGTTTTATTTATTAACAATTTGAATGAAAAAATGCATTTTTTTACGTTTTTTGTTATAAAATGAAAAGTCTTAATTTTAGCACTATAGTATCAATGCGCCATTTGTAGCTAATAAAAATTCCAAGAAAATTCATTTTTATATAGACCAATCGAAAAATTAGAAGCTGAGGAATTTTCCGAAAATCGGAAAATATTTAAATTAATTAAAAAATTTGTAACTTTTTTATTTTTTAATGTTTATAATTATAATTGGGGTAAATTAAAGTAATTGATATGCACTTTATTTTTTATAAAATTTTAACTTTATCGGATTATTAGTTTTCAAGTGTTACGTATCTAAGATGTCACGATTATATTTATTCTTCGATAATTGAATCGCGAAATTTTCTCCAGGTTTCGTTGTGCCTTAACCAAAACGGTCAAAGCTTTTTGGCCTTTGTGAGGTTCGGAATTATCAATAAAGAAAACGCGAGTTAATTAGTATGGTACTTTTTATTATATCTCTTAATGAACGAGAGAGAAAGAATGAAAAAGTTCCGATTGTATAAAACGAATAATAATAAATATTAAGAACCCGAACCGAAGTACGACTTTAGAAGGAATCGAATCGAATGCCCCTACGTGTTTTTCGATTTGACTCATAACCTCTGTTGTATGGAGAAATTGCAAAATTCGCAAATTCTCCCTCCGAGTGTTCCTGCTTGATTATCGTTCAGTCAGCTGTCTCCGATCTTGTCTTTCGATTGATCCCGCGTATTCATCGTCCTCTTCGATCTTGAATTTTCACAATTTGGCGAATTCGAAAGTTCTTATTACTCGCGGGTTTCACGTTACTCGCGACTCCGTTCGATTCCATCAATTTCACTTTCCTAATGTTTCGTTTTCGTTTACTGATGCGAGTACAATTTAATTCTTCGCGTATGCGTTTGCAGTCTTACATACGTGACACAAGTAATATTAATGTTAATTAAATTATGCTAAAATTTAATTTAAAAAACAAAAATATTTATTGAGAAATTTGTTTACTATTTTCAATTTCAAATTCTTAAATTTAAAACAAAAACATTATTTTTTATTGAATAAAATAACTTTATGAGATATATAAAAATAATATTATTTATCTCTGTTACAAATTAAAAATTTACGTAGATAATTTAACATGTAAGGTATTATTTAAATTTTTTATATATATCTTTTTATCTTAATTTTTATTAATTTATACGGAAATTAAAGTTACTATAAATACATTTTGTCATTATTTGGCAATAGTAAATTGATAAGGTTACTTTCATGAGCTGTAAATAAAAATTAATATTTAAATTAAGTACTAAATTAATTATTTAAGACCTTAAGTATTCAATTTAGATAGATTTTTTCTTTATTTAATAAGTTCAAGAAATTTTATAGTTTTCATAAATATTGAAAAATTTAACTATAAATTATTAAAAATTCAATAATTTTCTATAAATTTTCATATTTTTCTTTAATTTTATTTCCATTTATAAAAAATATAGCGAAAATAAAAATCAACTTAAACTTAAAACTAAAAATTAATGGCAAGACATTATTTATTGAAAGAGAGAGAAAGAGAGAGAGGTAATTTTATATAATTGATTACTTTTTAAATTAAACAAAAAATCATAATTTATATTTTTTATTTAGACTTTTACATTTATCTGTATTAAATATTAACTTAATTTATTATTAATATTTTTTAATACAAATTTTTTTTTGATTTTGAAAATATTGCATCACCTACAACTTTTTTTCCTACCTATTATTGTACAAACATGTGCATGTTTGAAACAATTTCAGTTGTTACGTACAATTCTATCGATTTGCTATATGTAAACGTATATATTATGATTCCTTCGACACTCAAACCGTACATCCATTTATTTTATTTAGCCGTATATATATTTTTAATTTCTAATTATTTTTTTCCCCTTTTTTATAACTCCGTAAGATTTTCGTGTATTTGCTTTCATAGTTGTAGGATCTACATATGTTAATTAATAAAAAGAAAATAAAAATGAAAACAAACATTATTTTATATATTTATGATTTAATTTTACTTAAATATCCGGCAGTTGTGCATTTAGATATGTATGAGAAACTTTAAGTCTAGATCTAGTAAGACATAACTTACAATTATTCGCGATACGAAGTACGATTGAAAAGTGGTTTTTAAAACAAATCCTGAGATTCATGTGTATTTAATCTTACTGTTAATTTATTGTACTTGTATGTATTTATAATGAGCTTGATTAAATTTATTTCAGTAAAGCTAATATACAATTGAATTTTAATTTAAATTAATATTTATAATTAATCTAAAAAATAGTATAAAATTAATGGATTTTCTTTCAACCATTAAACTAAATAATAATATTATATTCAAAATTAAATGGTGTAAAAAATAATACGAATATTGCAGATTGATAAATAAATAATACTACTAAAAATTGTCACGACATTCTGACATTTTTAACAAAACTTGAATTTACTACGCAAATATAAACTTTTTTATGGACACGTAACGAAAATTTTCAACTTTTTATTCATATCTATATTAGGCTATATACTTTAGCCTAGTCTATATTTTATATATTTTTTAAGCTCGCACTATTAAATCTTATGAATAACAGTCAAAATTCTGTGACTAAATATATCGTGAACTTTAGAATGAAGTTATGAAGCCATAAACATGCTTGTGAAATTGAGAGATCAATGTCGTCAAATTTCTAGGGATTTGCAACTTTATTTAATTACTTCGTACATATTATTTTGAAGGATTATAGAAATTTATACATGAAATTTAATTAAAATTATATTTAATTATTTCAAGATATTAATCATAAATTTGTTTTCAAAAAAATAGGCTCTTGTAATTTCTTAAAAATTACAGATGAATTGAGATGAATAAATTGACATAATATACTAAAATAAAATTAATAAATAAAATAAATAATCTACATATATATAAATTATTAAAAATAATTGAATCCTACTTGATATTATTTATATATACATTATTGTGAATTAAAATTATCATAAAAAAATAAAATACATTTTATGTAGATGTGACGGCTGCACCATCTCCTGATGATTCACATTCTTTTTCATAAATAAGTAAACTACGAATTTTCATAAAATAAAAGTAGAGTACATATTTTGTACCAAGATTTTTAAATTACGTATTTTTAAAAAATTACAACGATAAGATATTACGATCACCGCCGCTTATTAATCTATATCTATTAGCGATTTAAAAAAGAACTAAATAAACAAATAAATATTAAAATTCGAAAATAAGCACCTTTAAGGAGATAATACAGTAATGACTCTGTACACAAATACAATGATAAGACACTGTAGCGCCGAAAAAACAACTGACTCACATGTAACACAATAATGACCGCCAGTAAACACAAATATCAATTATAAACAAGATATCATTGCAACAACTGACCGATGACTATGTATATCTATTGTTACATACTATTTCTATTGTATTATTTACTTAAGATTGTATACAAGTACGACTCAGCCCTATTCAAAAAAACAAATGAATCACGGAACCTAGAGAAGAGATGAATACTCCCTTATCGCCAAAACGGTATAAATTCAGAGGACTTTCGGGATACAATGTTGTACGTCTCGAGTTTTATAGTAATTCACTTTAAATTGTAAATCTAGTTTTCTTGACTAATTATTATAACACCGCTCGATTTATATCACCACGACAACCCGTAGGGCTGAGATCCGTACCTGCGAAATTAAACACCTAAAGAGTAAGTTTAAATAAATTAATTTTATAAAAATTTCTAACAAATTTTAATTTTTACTTGCTCAATTTAGAAATAAAGACTATAAGTCTTTATTTTTTGCATGCCAAAAATTTAATTTCATTTGGAAGATTTTACTTTCGCTGGTTTTGCCTATCCCCATGCTGGTGCACTTAAGTGTAGGCGTAAAAACAGGCGTCGTTGTGATTGGTCGTAACATAGAAGTCATTTGAAATTAATATTTTGAAAAAGTAGAATACATGTGTGTCTCTAATTATCAGCTATACCTTAACTAAAAAATAGTTTTTAGTATTCTTAAAAACATTCAATTTTTTATTAGAACAAATTTTTAGCCGTAAAACAAAGTTACTGTAATTATTTTTTTTAAACAGCTACGTCAACAAATAAAGATTTTATAAAAAAACACGAATTTTTATTGCTATTATTTCATTTAGAGTAATGCTAACTATATAGGTCACATCTTTATATTTTAAAACTTTGTATAACTCAATAAAACGATAAAATTAAATTAACTTTTACATACATAGTCAATTTTTTTCGGCATACTAAGGAATGATACTTGAATAATATCATTTTATGAAAATTTCGCTCCATACACGAAAAAGTAAGGATATTGACACCTAAGTATTTTATATACGAGAAAAATAATAAAATAAATTATCTATAAATCAGCTTATTTAATTGTTATTTTCAAAATTTAATATAAATTAATTTTAGGAATAAAATAAAACTTTAAATGATAATTTGTTGTTATTCTTTTTAGATGAATATACATTATTATAGAAATTATCAAATAAAATTATAAGAAATAAGTCTGTTTTAATATTCGAAAAACATATTTATAATAACTTATTTAATTTTTGTAATTCCTTTCAAATAAGCAATAAAACAGTCTTTTATTGAAAGAATTCGTCAAAAGGAGGTAAACGTGTTTTAAAAAATGTTTTGCAAATAAGTAAATACATGTTTACCTTCACAGTGAGATTTCTCGGTTTTTGAAGGAAACTATTTTTCAGCATGTAATTTAGTATGTCTTTGGCAATAGACCCGTTTCTTTCTCCCAGTCTAGCTATCGCCTCCAAAACACGTTCAATGAATTTTGTTTTGGACACATCAGTAATTTTCCGAACCATGATACTTCTCTGGAAAAATTATCTTCTTAGCTCAATAAATCCTTCGATTATAATCTGTGTATTTGCAACGATAAGATTACAATTAGGGTTGTTTTATATGTACATTTTGAAAAGATATGAGAGCATTAGTAGAAGAATTTTGTTAGCACATTACAAGTTATATTATTTTAAAGTTAATGCAATGTTTAATCAAAATTTTACAGACTGTGAGTATGTGCATCAATATTGACTACGCGTGTTGTCTTTTGTAAGGTAGTGTAGGCAGCGAATGCCCATGTTTAACAAGATCTACTCGCTTAGATTGTAAGATTAGACATTTGGACTTGTATAGTAACTCATATAGTAGCGATATTGGCTTAAACTAAGCTTTATCCTGAAAGTTGGCCTTTGTGCCTAATAAGAGGTCGAGCTAATGTCTAAACCCTGTCCCTGTTCGATAGTTTATTCACCTCGTAATTGAGCAATGTTAAAGCCAATATTAATACTTTTCGAATACTTTTATTCTAAATTCTGATATCAGTAGCCTACAACATTTAAATTAAAGATGGCTTTTAATGATAATCTTGTTCGTTGAGTTTTAAGAATGAAAAACGCCTTTAAAAAATTAAGTTAAATGCCAATGAATGTCACCATTAACAAATTAACCAATTTATAAACAGATTGAATTCATTTGTATTATGTCATTTTATTTTGTTATTTCTGATATTATTTTGAAAAAATTTTATTTAGATATATAATACATTTAAACGTTTAAAAATGAATTGTTAAAAAAACATTTAACAATAAAATGAATATTATTTTAAAGGACATATTTAATATCTATAAAAAAAACACAAATTTTACAAAAATTTTCTTTACTGAAAGCATTATTGTTATTTTAAATTAATAATCTTAATTGATATATTTATAAATTAATTATTGTTTCATATTAATTTTTGTCACTAAAATTAATTTTAAACTGTATTACATTTTTGTAATTCCAGTTTGAGTTAATAAAAAACAATTCAATGTATAGATAATTTTTTTTTATAAATTCTATAATTTACCATTATTAATATATATTTTTTTTAATTTATACATGGAAATACAGTTATTAGTATTTGCATTATAAAATTATTATAATTACAGTATCGAGCACCTACCCGCGAAACGTTTACCTATAGTTGTACTGGAATGCACACTGCTCATACAGAGACAGGACTCATGGTAAAATTTTAAGTGACAATCGTTTAAGAATTAAAAATTTTTAGTTTAACTTGTAATCGTCCTTTAATTAAAAGAAAATTGGAAATAAATCAGAATCATGTAATGATTGTACATTATTCTTTTGTTAAATATATTTATTTTTATTATCTTTTTATTTATTGTTTTAAAACCTATCCCAAAAAATAACTTCACTACATGTTAATAATTTTGTTTATTTATGTGATTTCTCCAATTCCATGAAATTATTATTTCATATAATAATTATGAGAAAAGTTAATTTTTTTTGCTCCTATTTAAAAATCTGTTTGTTTAATGTAATACTCTTTTATTAAATTCAGCAATTAATTTTTAATGCAAAAAATTATTTAATTTACAATCTATTTATAAAATTATAAATTTATTTTGTAGCTTATTCTCGATAAATTTTATGGTTCTTTGAAAAAATATTCATTTTCAATAATTATCAAAAATAAAAACGAGATAAAACTATGAGATAGGAAAATCTGAAAAAATTTTCTCCATTTCAATAAGTGATAATACCCTAATCAATAGTAATTTCTAAAAATTATATTATTTATATTTTAGAAATTTTCAGTATGAAACTTTTTAATTCATCACTAGCCAAAAATGCAAATAAAATTATAGTAAAATAATGTGTTACAACTTACAGCATATTTTCATACCCTTAGAAATATAAGTGTTGGAAAAGTCGCTGATTTAAAATGATGGTCACTTGTAATAATAAACATATTAAACTCTTACATATTTAAATTTTCTTCTTTTATAATTTTATTTTTTTTTGAAAATCATACTCCTGGATGACAGAAGCTTATGAATTTGTTCTCGTATTTTTATTTATTTATTTCCAATTCTCTGGCCATCAGCATAGTCCAGTAATAAGGTCCAAACATCGGGATCCAAAATCTATATCCAATTGTCATACGATAGTCAATGATAATTCTCTCCTATCATCTGAACCTCCAGTTTTGTGTTTGTCAAGGAAAAATTTATATTCGTCGCTAATGGTCAAACTCCTGGATATTGGACCGAATCGAAAATCGAGCAGAAGCTGTTTCCGTTATCGCAGTCGTACTTTTCGCAAAGTTTCTCCTACGTGTGTAACCAAGTAGCTTGACTAAATTCCGAGTTGAGCTAGTTCTCGAAACCGCCATCGAACTCAAATGTGCATTTCCGTTACTCTCTCTCTCTCTCTCTCTCTTTCTCACTCTCTCTCTTTCTCTCTCTCTCTCTCTCTCTCTCTCTCTCTCTCTCTCTCTTTCATTCAAAAGAGTTGTAGTTGCGTACGCGAAAACCCCAAGTTCAACATCAGAAATAGGGAATTCTTTGATGCGGTTCGTTTACGCAAAAGCTGTCACATACAGTGATCTTTTGATAAACATCCAACACCGCCCCGCTCCCCCTCACTCGCCCATTGTAGCCGCAACAAATACATTATAAGACGGTCATTATCGCTAATCCCTCAATAATTACTAATAAAGCAATTGCCGTGGGATTAACAACTCTTTAATCGACACTCACTTTAATCACATCACTTTATTTTCTTTCACTATTCTTTTTCATTGGATTTTAGGGTGATGGCAGACTCAAGAGCCATTGAAGATAATTAGAAGATTTTCTCAAATATCTTCGGTCACTAAGGACTTTGTATTTCGAATATTATGAGCTGGTACGCAATTGAAAACTACTCTTTTGCAAAACACTGAACGACATGAATTAATACTTGATTGCAACCATTAGATATAATAGTATTTCGAAGGAACGTGTATGTGAAATTGTTCATAATAAAGTACATTTAAAATTCTTGAGATAAAAAATGCTTTTATTTTAAATAAATGGGGGTATTTCTAAAGTAGTTTACTTAAAATGAGCTTTATAAATTTAAAAAAATTACTTGCTTTAATCGTGATCTAAATTAAATTTATCCAAGAAGAATCTCCAGTGAGAGTTTTGATTAAACGTGCACATTGATGAAATAACCCCTTTTCCATTTGTTTCTTATTTAATAATCGTTTCTTGAAACTAAAAAAAAGTTGAACGAATAATTCAATTGGTATATTCTTATTTTATTCGGAAGTCAAGTGCAAAAAAACGAAAGACAAGTCTGTATGTCAGTCAGAATGTATAATAATCTTTCCTCACCAACCTCTCACACGAACTGTCACAAATCAACACGTCGATAAATTCGATATTTATCGAAATACATAATATTAACATTCGTCTTTATGTAGCCAAAAATGCTTCCTATTTCTCTTTTATGATCATCAGCTTTGTGACACCGCATGCTCGAATTTATTAAAATTACTTTTCTTTGAATAAAAAAAAATTGTGACATAAATTAATATTTTTATCGCCCATAAAAGTGTTAATTATTAATAAAGTAATGAATTAAAATTGACCAGAAAATTTAAAAGATCTAAACAATTTTCATATTCTTGATATTTTCTTATTTTTTAATAAATAATGATATAACACTGTTTTATAAATGATTTCACCGACAAATTAAGAACTTTGAATTTTATTTACAAAATAGTATTAGTGCATAAGTACTATATCTTTAATTAATACGAAAGATAACGTGCATACAATTAAAATAACTAAAGAGTAGAGATAATAACATTTTTTTAATCTGTGTGATCACATACTCTGATTGATTTTTATGTTTAGTAAAAATACATTTATTAATAATAAATTTTTTTTGAGAATAGATGAAATTAATTTTAATCAAACTCTCATATATTATGGTTGAAGTAATTTAATAATTTGTCATCTTTCGCTACAGAAATTGACATCAAAGTGTAGTAGCACAAGAGATTTATTTTGTCTTATGTATGCTATTAAAATTATAACACTTAATATTTCACAACTTAACCAAACACGAATATTAATTAATGATATCGACCCTCATTTAATTAATCAATAATATATTGAAAAGTTTTTATAATATAAATAATATATTTGTTATCGTAAATGAGGTATATTGAATTTTAAATTATAAGTATAAATTTTGCACAAAACGAATTTTTTCGTAATTACTGTGAAAAAATCAAGAAAATACTTTATTGTATGAAACGTATTTTATAAACAATTAAAGAATATATTTCACAAAAGAAATTTTATTTAGGCTATAAAATTAAAACAAAATTTTATATTCAATATTAAAAAATTTATTATGTATTTAAATGTTAAAATATTATTATTATTATTATTATTATTATTATTATTATTATTATTATTATTATTATTATTATTATATAAACGTATAAGGTTTAATATTTTTAAATATTTTTAATTTTATTAAAAAAATTACCGGTATCGTTTAGAGTTTGGTCGATTAAGGAATTTAAAATTTTTAAATATATTTTCCGCAGGCAATTTGTCGTAAATTTATAAAATTTATAAAACTAAATCCAGTGTAACCTTGTAATTTACTCCCATAACACACTATACATTCAAGATTATTTCTAGATACTATGGTAATTACATTCGGTTATAAATTACTAGGATTTGCTATGGTGATGCTTAAATGTGTAAAAGTTGAGTCCTGTCACATATTCAATGCATCGATGATTAATAGTATTGCAATTGAACCTTGAAACTATCAATGAGAACACAAAGTATGCATTAATTAATTCAGTTTCCACATGTTCCTTAGATTAACGACGATTCCAAGTCTTCGGGAGCCGCAGGTCATCGATCCAACCGGAGGAGAGAAATCTGATGTGATCGGAGCCATGCGCGCTCAGGCCGCAAACGTCAAATCCATCGCCATCGCCTTCCTCTGCGTTTTTCTTCTGTAAGTAACTTATTTAAACGACAGATTTCCTGACATCTACCTCTATTACACCTGCTAAAAACAAAATTAGTTTATAATACACGAGCTACTTGGACACTGTTCAATGCGTATTGACTAACTAATCCTCGGTGCCCTTGAATCATGTAAATCTAGAAGTCATAAAAGTAGTTCAGCTCATATTTATTACAATTAATTTAATTTTAAAAAATTTTGTAAAGATTTTTTGTATTAATAAATACCACTCAATATTTTGCTCGAGTAACAATTTTATAACTTCAACATTTCAAAGCTTTTATAATTTGAATAAATGTATATCTCATCATTTTTAACACAATATTCATTCAAATATAAAACTATTCAGTAATAAATAATATAGTTACTCAATTATATATATATTTTTTTAATAAATAGTAATTTATAAAAAAAAAAATTAAAAAAAATTAATATGACTCTTTAAAACTAGTCATCACATAGATAAAACTATTATTTACAAAACAATATCTTTCAAAAATTTTATAATACTTTTTAAAATCATTTTTAAATAGACACAATATTTTTTTCCA
The DNA here is from genome assembly GCA_018907245.1 of Eupristina koningsbergeri. Classification (NCBI taxonomy): domain Eukaryota; kingdom Metazoa; phylum Arthropoda; class Insecta; order Hymenoptera; family Agaonidae; genus Eupristina; species Eupristina koningsbergeri. Next base: position 3,495,092 of record JACCHV010002921.1, read on the forward strand.
ATCATTTAACATATTTAACATATTTATCGCATTAGATTTATTTTATTTACGAATATGTATATTAATTTCTCTATATAGGATATTGTAAAAAAAATTATAAATATAGTTGTACATCTATATTGCAAATAAAAATGCGTATTTATTTAGTTGTACCTTTAATTAATACGTTTTAAGTTTTAATTAATATATTTTAAATGTCATAACGTTTTTGTTTTTGTTGACCACTTTTACATAATAATATTACTAAATACTTAAGTAAATATATAAAAATATGTTCAATAATTAGGGTAGAAAAATATTGACTTATCTCAATAATTCCTATTTTTAGTTTAGGGATTTAAAAAACTTGATATACTTTGCAAATTTCTAATTCTTTATTTTGCCTTGCTGCACTTCATTACATAAAAGATAGTTTCCACCAGTAATAATAATTTTATATCGACAGTGATATAAGGACGTTTAATATATTAACAATTGACAGATCTTTTTGAAGACTTTAATTTTCTCTCAAGACTGAATTATAAAATCTGTAATGAATAATGTTATATTTGAACACTCGTTTTGCACATTACAATGTCGATAATATACCATTTTGCTGGGATTCCATTGTAATATTTTCCACGCCTTTAATGTTCACTTCTGATAACAACATTTACATTACACCGTTTAAAGTAGTAAAATTAAAATTATAATGTATATTATTAACATTAATAGATGTTAGTCGAGAAAATATGAATTATTTATTATTATTTGCTAATATCAATTTCATAAACGTTTATGTTAAATACTGGTTATTAACTTTTTTTTTATACAAATAACTATTATAAAAATATTGTTTATTAGGAAATGCACTTACCAGAAGAAATAAAAAATCTCAATAATATAAAATAAGTTATAATAAATAAAGGAGTGAATAGAGAAGAGGCTGCTGGATTCGAATTAAAAATAAAAACTCGTTAATTTTTGCAAAACTAACAAAGACAATAATAATTTATTAGCGCGGTATAAAAAACCCCTGCAATTTATGGGGAAAAGCCTTCGATGCGTTGATCAAAGAAATACAAAAACTTATAGAAATTGTGCTACGTACTCGCAATTTCAGCGTCGCTCGAAGGCGCGCTTCTGACGATCGGCCGCTCCAAGCTCGAGGAGACCGCGGCGAAGGCGTCCGAGACGCAGAGGAACAGCGTTGCAGCAGGTATCAGTTGATACCCTCCCGGGAGTCGATCGCCGGGAGCTACTAAGATGAAGAGCGGGGTCGAGAAGTCCAAGCACTCTGGATCCACCAGAGAAAGGAAGGCAATTACGAATAATCGCAATTACACACACGCACGCACGCGCTAGGAAATTACAAAAAGCAAAAGAATACAATAGGCGAGAGTTTAGAGATTCGAAGCGATCGAGAATACTCAAAATCTGCAGAAACAGTGAGGATGATCCTTCGTGTCGGATCCCATGGAGGTAAAATTTCTTCTGGGTCCGCCCCTACCCCTACTCTAGGCGAAATTTCTCGTCCACTTTCCCTTTTTCGACGGTCGACAAAACTACCCCGAACAAATATTATTATTGTATGGCTTCTATGCTGGAATAATGGTGTATTATTAAATATTTTTATATAAATCATTAGTGATGTTTTTGTTGTAAAATTGTATTTAAAACTTTTATATTTATAGTATATTACTAATAATAAAATAAATTAACAACTACAAACTATTTAAAAAATGTTATACAAGATTTTTTACAAAGAAATCGTCAGTTTGCCCTTAAAGAGTGTAACCATCCAAATTTTATCATATATTAATTAGAAAGCACTATTTCTACTGTTATTGGTAATAAAATCTTTCACTTAATATCCAATATTCATAAAGATTATTTAAATTTTCATAAAAACTAAAACGATATTCATAGATGCAAATGTCTAATTTTACCAAAAAGTGAGAAAATTTCTGCAGTTTACGCATTAGTGAAAAATCCTGAAGTTTTCATTTATAGGCAATAACGAATAAATAGTATTCATAGTATTTGAAAAAAAGTAATAAAAAAGGGTCGATAGAAGTTTAACTAAATTGAACTTTAAAGCGTAGATTAAATAAAATCTGCCTAAATGTATGCTAAATAAATTGCAGTTTAAAGCTACTTAGTTGCAAACAGAAGTCGGTTAAGTAATTGAGTCAGCAAATTTCACTTCAACGAAAACTGATTAAATGTGTTTCACAAAATATCATACATATAACTTGCAAAATTTGTTCGTATAAAATGCTTAATAATAAAGTATCTTGACACTGGGGATAAAAATCTGTTGGGTTTAACGTCAAATTTCACGTGATGCAAGCTGGTCGGGAATAATGTCTTGCAGACTGATAAGAAAACATTTCACCTTGACAAGTTTATTGCAACTAGAGTTACGGTGGAATCGAGGCTCGAGCGAACTCAGAGCAACAACCACGGCAACATCAGCCAACTCCTAGACAACTTGTTGAGGGGCTACGACAACAGCGTAAGACCAGACTTTGGTGGTCCGCCCGCCACCGTCGAAGTCGACATTATGGTGCGGAGTATGGGCCCCATATCGGAGGTTGACATGGTAAGTGAACTGAACTAAAAAAAATGTCATTCACGTTGTCTAATGAACAATTTTGGAGTTATGCCAGTTGTATAAGTTTCCAGTCAAATTATAATCAAATTTGAAATGTCAAAAAACTGATTGTGATGCAAGCCCCAAAGTCAAGGAAAAAAAGAAGAAATATAGCTACCCATATAATAGGTCAATTCTTAATTACAATTATCTTTTTTGAAAGTACATGGCACCCATTGCAGAAGTACTTGGATTATCCTTGAATTATTCAAAATGTACACCCTCGATAAAAATAATAATTACTGAAATTCAAATCTCCAATATTATTTCGAGATTTTTTAATCTTTCAAAAAATTTCTTGAGATTCCCTGCTCCTCATATTGAATTGTGCATTAAAACCAGTTTCCATTAAAGAAGCGATTCAATACTAAATTATCTCTAATTAATTATATTAAAAATACATAAATTTAATTCATAAAAAATCAAAAAATTTGGAAATTGTTTGAAGTTATTCACGCTATTTCATTCTGTGTAATGGTGGATTAAAGCTTTATTTATTATTACTTCTCTATTACAAGAATATAATATCAAAGGATAGTACAAAGAAATTAATATTATCTATAATATATTGATTTTCTTAAAAGTCTAATTGCTTATAATAGACTTCTTAAATCCGGATCAACTCAAACTAGTTTAAAGTTCCGTTCTTTTTAAGAAACATTAATAATCTAAATATATTGTGATAACAGAAAATAAAATGATTAAAAATTAAAAAATGTTTAATTTCAAAATAAACTAATTAATACTATCTTTATTAAAAAAAATATTCGATTAATAAAAACATAATTAAGCCATTTTTCTGTTGGAAAATATTATAAAAATCTTCTAATATAAGGAAAAAATTAATAATACATTCAAGTACATTTTAATTTACTTACCATGTAAATTTAAAATAAAATATAAAAATAAATATTTTTAAAAAGAATATAATTTAAAAATTAATAATATTGGTTTTAATTTTAAACATTATTTATTGATTAGTTATTGATGTTTCAAAACAATATATCTCTTAATACAAAAAACTAATATTTTTGTTAGTAATACTTTAATTTTCATTGATTTTTATATTTTTTATGGGCATACTTCTATGAATATCAGAAATAGACAAAGATTATACAGGAGTTTTATTCAATCTACTTCAAAACATATGTTTAAATTCAACTAATTTTATATTACATTATCTAAAATACAACTTTCATAGGAATATTGTCAAGTTCACTTACATTTACTATTATTTTTTTTAGAACCAATAGTAAATTCAATTATTAACCTGTAACATTTTTTAAAATTATAATAAAAATTTAAAACAATATAATGTCTTTAAATATATAATAAGCGTATAATTTATGAAATACATTTAAAATGTGTTTACGTATTGTTATTCATATTAACAAGTAGCAATAGAATTAGAGAAGCAATCAAGTTTTGATTAATCGATTAAAGATATTGTTTTACCAAAATATTCTTTTTCACACTGAAAAAAGTTATGTATCATTTGAAGACCTATTCATTTTCTTGATTCTAACAGACGTATTCAATGGATTGTTATTTCCGTCAATCATGGGTAGATCGGCGACTCGCTTTTCAAGGAGGCAAGGAGACCTTGGCTCTTTCAATTTCAATGTTAGCTCGCATTTGGAAACCCGACACGTATTTCTATAATGGGAAGCAGAGCTACCTTCACACCATCACCAGCCCCAATAAATTCGTTAGGCTCTATCAGGATGGCCGAGTTCTTTATAGTTCCAGGTACTATCAAAAGTCTAAATTCAATCATCTTTTTATTAAGACTTTCCTCATCTATATCACAAATCAAAAAATTACAAACATATTTCTTTATATTATGAAGTCAGAAATTCAAGTTCTGTCAACTTTCAAATATATTTATAAATGTTGACAAATTTTTGATTAAATATCGCAGTAGATATCTTTATTTTTATTCTGAAAGTAACATTTCCAAATGACGTGCATGTACTCATATTGATATTGAATTTTACTTACAATCGCTTTATTATTATTATTATTATTATTATTATTATTATTATCATCATCATCATCATCATCATTATTGTTGTTGTTGCTGCTGTTGTTGTTATTCAATTTTGTTTACTCTAGCACATGGTTTGAATGAAATTTTATTGATACGCCAATTCCGTTTATTTATTAATATTAAAATTTATAGAATTAAATTATTCGATCAATTTATTATTAGTAGCAAGTGTTTCGTGCTATATCGCAACTTTATAGCATGCATTGATTTAAATTTGAAAACAATTTGAGATAACCGGTTTCAAAACTTGAATCTTTGATCAAATAGTACCAGGCGTTATAGGACTGAAATATCTATATCTGTATTTCTTTATCTCTCTGTCAGATGAGAAATTTTGAACGATTTCATTCGCCACAACTTATCCAATGAATTTCTTTATGATCCTATACGTGTTCTATCCTTAGCTTCTCAAATGGACCCTCCTATTCTCTCTCTCTCTCTCTCTCTCTCTCTATCCATTCTCCCAATCCTTTTATCATTTCCAAACCTAAAAGTCTCAAAGTAAAAGTACATGGTCTGTCCACGAAGTATTGAGTTTTTTTTTTCATTTAGCGAATATTGGTCGTAGCGATTTGAAAGTGGTCTTAAAATGTAGAGGAAAGCTTTTTTTATTTATTCATCTTTTTTTCGATAATTTGATGCGGCACTTACTTAGCGCAAAGGATGTTTTCCAGTTTTTGAATACGGCGCAATGGAGCGACTAGTGGAACAGTGTTATGCGATTTGTTTACAACTTTAAAAAAAAACAATGTGAAAACGTATAAAATATTACAAGAAGCTTATGAACATAATTATATGTAAAAATCGCAATGTAGAAAATGACACAGAGCTTTTAAATTCGGACCGCCAATTAACAGTTAAAGCAATTCTGGAAAAACTGAAGTGATCTACAATGCATAATATAGTGGGAAAAGGCTTAGAAATGCGAAAAGTTTGTGCAAACATATCAAAGCTGAGGAATTTCAGACTGCTATTATTGAGATTTGGAAAACTCGCTTTCGTAAATGCATTTATGCACGAGAAAATTATTTTGAAGAATTTAAAATTTTTATTTAAAACTGTTTATAAGTCCACCAATAAATCATATTTCATAAAAAAGGTAAATGTTTTCTTTTTTTGTTATAATTTTTAAACGAACCACTACGCGAGAATTCCACTAAGCGTGCCGTATTCAAAAATTGAAAAATACCTTTCGCGCGAAGTAAAATTCTGCCATATCTAATTATCGAAAAAACAAAAAAAAAGGAACAAATGGAAAAAGATTTTGTCTACATTTTAAGACTCCTCCCAAATCACTACGACCAATATTCGCCAAATGAAAAAAAACTCGATACTTCGTTGACAGACCATATAAGCTACTTCCATTAATAAAAAACAAAGCACTGCTCAGAAAAATTCATATTTCCAACTTGATATACACAAAAAATTCGAGTAAAACTTTTTCCCTCTCTATCTCTCTCTCTCTCTCTCTCTCTCTCTCACGCAAGCATACACACACACATACACACACATTGTCCTTCTTATCATCAGTTCATTGCTGCCCCTTAAACTCTGTATAATCAAGGGGCATTTATAAGATTCGGATTTGTTTTTTCAGGCTCACGATCAAAGCTGCTTGTCCTATGAATCTTGAGGATTTTCCCATGGATACCCAGCAGTGCCCACTCAAATTTGGAAGCTGTCAGTAACATCTGAGGATTATCATTTTTATCTTTTTATTAAAAAAACAATAATTTTACAAGCATTGATCAATCGTTTTAATATTAAAAAATCATTATTGTGTGAACAATTTAAATATTTAGATATTTTTTAGTTTTACAATACTGAAGAGACAAAAGTTTTTGTCATTTACACTTCTTTTTATGTAACTTTAGGTTTGAATCTCACATACTTAGACCAAGCAATAGAGCACTTTTAGATCATGAAAAAATCAACAAGTGATGCATATCAAAATTTGTAAAAAAAATCAGTAGATTCTTATTTTCTAAAATTCTACTCATGATATTGTAATGTTTACGTCTCAGCCTCTCGGCTCGGAGATGGGGCTCCCGTTTACATCCAATAAGGTCAATACTTCTTATAGTCTCTATATCATTTGTTTATGTCCATTGAATACTGGCATTATGCTGTACTCCAGCTTAATATGTCTCCTAATGGTCTTTCTCTCCTGCTTATTGCTTCCTCTGTTTCTTTTTTCACATGTGTTCTTTTAATGTTTTCCTCTGCTGCTCTCTCACCATGCGTATTCTTCCCCTCCTCGTTCCTTCTTTTTCCAAAATTACCTCTACTTTCCACTCCCACATCATTTTTTTCTCTTCCTCTTGTAATGTTAATAATCACTACCCTCCCACTTATACATACTATTTTTATGCCTTCTCCAATCCCCAACTTTTCTCTCAATAGTGTCTCTGTCCATCCTTTTTCACCTCCTCTATTTCGGTACCAAGCTCCACCTCGATCTCATTGACCCTTTCTCGAACTTCTTCTATCTCACTTCCCATTTCTGCTCCCGGTTTCCCTCTGTCTCTCTCTCTCTCTCTCTCTCTCTCTCTGTCTTCGTTCTTTTCCAGCAGGATTTCAATTTCCCCTCTCTCCTTTCCATTCCTATAATTTATTTTTATTTTTCTCTTGTCCCTCTCTCGCTCTTTTTATTTCTTCCTTCTCTTGCTTCCTTTTTCTCTCATTATTGAAAATAACTTTGTTTCTCTCATCTATTGCCTCTTTCTTCTATGTACCTCTTGCACTTCTTAATTTTCTTTCAGCCATCTCAGGCCTCTTCTCTCATCTTTTCTTTCTACTTCAATCATTTAGTTTCCCTAATTTGGCAGCACCTCTAATTCTTATCCATCTGTTCTCTCTGTCTTTCTTCCTTTTGCCTTTGTTTCCATGCTTTTCCCCCCTTCTCTGTTTTTTAATTTCGAATTTTTCCTTTTGTTTCTTCTAGTTCTTTCTTTTTTCTGGTCTCCTGCTTACTTCTCTTTCTTCTTTATCTTACCCACTTTTTCAATCACTTTTTTCCATTCTCCGATTAACAATGTTACTTCTATTAGATGTAAAACGGAAATTCAAATGCTGCTCATGATATTCAGGATATTTTTATTTTATTAACAATTTTAATGAAAAAATGCCCTTTTTTTACATTTTTTGTTATAAAATGAAATGTCTTAATTTTTTACATTACAGTATCAATCAAAAATTTATAGCTGGTACAACAATTATATTTTTTAAAACCGTCAGAAAAACTAAAATCGTTTGATGCATTGAACTAGAAATAACTTCGTAAATTTTCGCAAATTTAATTAACATTAGTATTACTCAAAAAATAATAATTCAATCAAGTTAAAATTTTGTAGAAATAAAGTGCATAGTGATCACTTTAATTTCCCAAAACTAGAGTTCTGAATATTAAACAATAAAAAAGTTACACATTTTTTAATTAATTTAAACATTTTCCGATTTTTGGAAAATTTCTCAGCTTCTAATTTTTCGATCGGTTTATGAAAAAATGAATTTTATTCACAATTTTATTAGCTACCAATCGTATATTAATATTATAGTGTTAAAATTTAAACTTTTCATTTTATAACAATAAAAGAAAAAAAAAATTTTTTTTTTCGTTGAAATTAATATTGAAGAAACCCTGAATATCATAAATACTTTTTTAGAAAAAAAGAATCTACTGATTTTTTTAAAAATTTTTATAAACATGACTATTTTCATGATCTACTAAGTGTCTATTTCTTGGTCTATACCGCGTATATATCATACAAATTTTTATAATCGAATAACTTCTGTAATTTATGAAAATTAAATTATAATCTTCCCTCTTGTGTCCAATATATATCGTCTATCAAGGTAAGTTTCTAAATGGTTTTTACTATATTTGCCAAGTTTTACATTTAAGAGTTATGACAAATATTTATATTTAAGAAAACTATATTTTTATCTTTGGTTTATTGTAAAATTTCTTTGAAAATATATTAATAAAATATATTTGGTTTCAATTATTAGTAATAAAAATCATTAAAAATACAGCAGTTAGTTATAAATTTGACTTAATTTATTTTTACAAGGTATTAAAATTTATAAAATTGAATTATTTTTTAATAAACTTATTATTTTTACATTCTATCTATTCTGGAAGTACGTAAACATAAAATTAAGTGACATTAATAAATGAATATGTTAACATAATCATTGTTGGAGGAATGCAAGAGGAAACAGTGAGGATTTGGGAGGATGGGTATATGAGATGACTGATTAAATCTTAAAAAAATAGGACGTTATTTAAAAATAAATAAAAAAAATGACTAATCCATTTATTTAAACAAATAGAAACAGTATGCGTGAAATTGTAGTGTATTCGTGCAATTATTTACAATAGAATATTTTAATTGTGGTAGTTGCTTATAAGTACATGTGAAATTATTATGTACATATATGCGTTCCATGTAGGGTAAGAAATGTATAGTTAGTGTGTAGTACATTCAGTAATAAAAGTCGTTTTACTATAGGATGGCTAAGAATGTAAGTAAACACAAGGACTCGTTACTGATGGAATCGGATATATTAGATTCTACTCAAAACCAGAGATAATTAAGGAGATTTCTGATGCCAATACTAATTTTTAATATTAATGCTTTAATAATTAACTAACCTAATCTTTTGTATTAATAGAACATTTAAAAATTAAAACCATTTTTATAGACGAATTAATAGGAGAATGAAATGAAGTTGCCTTATCTCTCCAGGTTTAATAATGGATCAATGAACAATGACTCTTCTTTTTTTGAATTACAATATTTAAAATAATTTGATTCATTCGAATATGTCCATCTCGTAGTTTCTGATATCCTTCCATCGATCTGTGGAACTAACTTGAATTCAACCGCTGAAGACAGCAGTGACAATTAGATCACTCCTAAGCTGATTAACAATATCCCTATTTATCTGTAGTAAAACACAAGTGACTATCGAGTCGAATTTAAACTGACATTAAATAACATGAAAAGAGTATTTACTTATACTCCCTGATCCATAAGTTTTGTACAAAGCGCTTGAGGCGACTGCGTATAAGCTGGCGTCACAAATATAAAATTTTTCAAACTTAAACATTAAAAAAATTTGGAGGTAGATGCCATTAATTTTTTTCAAAATGTTAATAGATGCTTATAACAAAAGCCATTGCAGATTTAACTATTATTATGGAAAAATATTAATCAAAAAAAATTTTTTATTACAAAAGTGATCTTATTAATGCGAATGAAAAGCTTGCTTGAGTCAAGAAAATGCAAATCAACCAAAATTTCCCTTGTGTACCATCATTTTAATTGCAATCTTAACAATTGTAACGCCACGATTGAGGACTATCGAGACCCGGACAACACAACCGAGAGGGGGGGGGCTCCAGGGATTGGTGGGGAATTCATATTCATCACCAACATTAACAAACGCCGAACGTAAACACGCATGCCAATTATCCGAGCTTGAATAATTATTTAGAATAATTAATTTACAAAATTTTTACATGCAAACGAAATTTCGGATAACCATTGTGTTAATACATAAAAAGAATAATGAAATTTTATTAAATCGATTAAGTCTTTCCACGGAAGACTGAATGAACCATACAGCAAAAAAATACGGATAGACGACCACAACAGGCGGCCTTTCACGAAAATACGCGTAAGCACGAGAATTAATGACAAAAAATTACAAAAAAAAAGAACAAGGAAAATGTATTCGGGTAAAAGAACGGACGGTACATTAAGGGCGGTTAGATAAGACGCCCTTGATACGTAAGGAAGTTCTTACATGTGCGCATACGCGACCAGTTGTAAGCGACGAACTTATTAATATAGTATTCAATCCCTAAACGTATATAACGGATATATATATTATAGATAAAGTTTTGCTGATATATAATTATAGAATTGAACATGGAGTGAAAATTATTGCGTGAAATTGGGGTAACTTAAATGAAATCGTATGTTCCTTGATCCACTACTCCTCGGTATTTTAAGCAGATATTGGGGACATCTATAAGAGTGCTAAATAGACAGATAAAAACAATATCCATTGTTATCTGCTCTGATCGTTAAGCAGAATTATTAGCTGCAAAAGGTTATGAAACCTGCTTTGGAAAAGTACAGAGATACAAGCAGCTCTGAATACTCTTGGAAAAGATAACATGTGATCCTGTTATGGATGCCAGAATACGACAGCCATCTTAGAAGGGAGAAGACTAAGTAACTCGCAAAAAGAGAAACAGAGAAAATTGGAACATTGAGCATGAAAAATTAATAAAGTTATCCACATCTGGCTAACAAAGAAGACTGCTGAGATGTGGAGAAAAATCAGAGGATTAAGAAGAAAACTGACAGCAAATGAACTCTCGAGTGAATGGAAATTGACTATCCAAAAGTTTAATGAAGAGAACATTAAATTTAGTGTGAGCTAGCTCACAGGATACTGAAAAATCGGCTACTAATTGAATAAATTTGATGATAGTATTAAAAGTAAACGTAGATGGTGCCAAGAGGATAGTGAAACCTTCGAGCACCTTCACCAGCACGGCCTTTACAAGAATAAATCGAGCATTAGTAGTTGTTGATTTTAGATCGTACATATCTAAGGGAGCAAAGTTTAGCTACTATTAATCAGTTTGCCAGAAAGATAGATATCCAATTGGAAAAATCAACAACAGCTTCTCCATCTATGTTACTGTATATGTAACTATGTATTGTAAAGAGTGGTTTACATAGGCGGATTTTAAAAATTCTCGGTAAGCTACCCACCTTTCTTAGGTGAATGAGCTTACCTACAAACCTTCTCGATAGATCACCGGGATTCTTGATAATGGTCTCCGGTTGTCGAAAAGAAAGCAATGATATGCAGAATCGAGTTCTGGTTCATTAGTGCTTGGAGATGTGTTTCAGACGCTATCGTAAATCCATGCAGCGTGATGAAAATACAGAGTGTCAAACCTGCTAGTTGTTTTCCCAACCAATTTTTTTGCAGTGAAAATAATTTTAAACAAGTATTAAAGAAACAAGCATACAGTTGATTTGGTTCGAACGCACTATACATATCTCCAGTAATGCTATAATCTAACATAATCTAAAATTATCGTTATACTGATAATCTTGCCTACAAAAAATTTCTTTGCGCAGAAAATAAACCATAGTAAAAGAAAAATAAATAATTAAACATGAATATCGTCTTATTATTATTATTATTATTATAAAATAATAGCAATATAAAACTAATGTAATCCGTTGTTTCTGTATAGATGGCTATACTACTCATGACGTAATATATAAATGGAATAGTGCGAGACAAGTGGCAATTGCCCATGACATGAAACTCTCGCAGTTTGATCTGGTTAGCAATCCTACCGCTAATTCCACCGATTCTTCTTTCTCACAAAGTAAGCCAATTATGAAATTTTAAAAATGTTGATTTGATAAAGTGATGTTATTTAAACATTAACATCGTGGATATCATCGCCTTCATTGTACACTATCAACATAATAATCAACATGCGTTCAATGGTAATCGACTCCATTATTATAATTATATTAACGGGGTAATCTAGTCTGATTCGCTAAAAAATACCGATTTTCTCAAGAATTCTAAAAAAGAAAAAAAAATGAATTAAGTAAATATTTTTAAACGTTGAAAATATATATATTCTTTATATCTGGTTACTTACAAAATTTTAAATAAAAATATCATTTCAAAATCAAGATATATAAGAATCCGAGGAGGTAAAAAAAATTTTAAAGCGATTGATATCGCAGATGTTCAACGAATACTCGTAAAAGAAAAATATTATTTAGAATTAAACTAGATAAAATTCTATATAGCGTAAATTTTGAGTTTTTTAAAATTTTAAGAATTACTAAAATATCAGTGTTTTAAACAAAATTGTTTGTTTTTACAAAAAAGCGCTTGTTTTTTGCATTCCAAATTCGCTATTTTTGAAATATTAAAAAATTCAAGATTACAGTATACAAAAAAGTGTTTTTTACGTTCTGTCAAATTTTAAATTTATCGGATAATTTGTATTTGACCGACAATGTTAGCTATTTTTGAAAATGTAATTATGAGCGAAATGTGTTTAAAGTTTTGATTAATATTATATTATAAAATGAAATTTTATACACTCAATCTGCTATTCCAGGTACATATGATTTACAATTTTCTTGATCAAAAAAGTATTATTTTACATCTATAACCTCTTTTTTCATAACCACATTAAAACCTCAGATATATCGCAATAAATATATGCATTATAGTCAGCGAAAAATATTTTTTTTAATTTTAATGACGTATCGGCGTCAATGATTTTTTTTTTAAACTCCTAGTCGATCCAATGCTCTTTTTCTAGTATCTTATAATGGATCTACGGATGCAGATACATCTTCAATTCGTGACAAGGCATTACGTACGTAATTATTTTTTTCTTTAATGTATCGTATGTCTCTTGTAAATTATTGTCTACAGTGAAAGTGTCGAAACGGGTGCGGTGATGTTTTTATGTTTATATAAAGACATTATACGCAAAAATTATATGAAAACTTTATCACTTATATTAAGTAACTGAAAACTTTCGATAAAAAAGCCCCGACGGTTTGACATAACTGATGAACTGCGACCCTCACACTAATTTGTTAACTAATTTGAAAGAAAAATTTATAAACCAAAATTTGTTTTCAAAAAAATCCTTGGAGCAAACCTTTTGGCTTCTTAACAACATTTTAAAACGATAATATATTTTTATTTATTAAAAATTACATTAATGAGTATTAAACATTTGAAAGTAATACTCCTTTGTCATTGGTCTCTTTCTCATCGGCATAATTTAACTATCTTCTTTATCAACCTACACAAACATCTAGGATATACTGCCTGAAAAATAATAAATAAATTTAATCTAAGATAATAAACCTCAATACTTTTAGAACATATCATGTATATTATACAAGATTATCAAAATGTAATTATAAGAATTTATATAATTATACAAGCTTTTTAATTTTTCAATATTTAATATTAACAGATATTTTTAAAAGTATTAAAATATGAAATCGATTAATTTTATAATGTATAACTTGCTTATTATGAGAACCTTAAGTATCTAATTTTACCATTATTAATTAGCCAATAAAAAATTAAATGTAAATTAAATTTTTATTATTTTAAAAAATAAAAAAAATTTATAATTTTTAAAGCAAAATGAATTAACATTTTTTCTACATTGATACACACACACACACACACACACATTATAAAAAAAATACACTTGTTTTTTATTTATAAAAAAAATAGTAAGAGTCAATTTAAATGGTAAAAATATATGCTTGAAGAGGAGAAAAAACAACAACAAAAAATGCCGAAAAAAGACACTTATTGCTAAAGTTACAAAAAACTTCTAACAGCCATGAACTTATTTTTACAGTGAGAATATGAAAGAAATAGAACCATATATTTCAATATAATTACCAGTGAATGAACCAGTAAAATAACGAGGTGTGGTTGCAGATTCGGTTGTTGCAGAATATTCCATGCTACTAGTGTCATTTCACTTGAAGAGACACATGGGTAACTTCCTTATCCAAGTGTATGGACCTTGTGTTCTTTTGGTCGTTTTATCCTGGGTTTCGTTTTGGCTGAATAGAGAGGCTACAGCTGACCGGGTTTCACTAGGTACTATCTATATTTCATCATTTATTCTATCAATTTTTCACTATCAATTTTACGGCATTTTATACGTTTTTGTAATGAATTAAAAACCGTTAATACAGTCACTTAATTTAAAGATTTTTTTATTCTTTGTGATATTGGACTTGATCAATTAATGTTCGTCTTACTGTATTGTCTGTTATATTAAATTACTTAAATTGATATAAATTTAAATTCGTACTATTAAAAGAGATTTGTTTACTACAATTGCATTCAAAGTAATGTAAATTGTAAAAACTATTGTACGTTTGGTGATAAATAAGCAAAATAAATGAAAGTATTTGATTAAAAGTATAGTTTAAAGTAAAATTTGACTTGCGACTTGCACAATATTGAATAAAAATAAAATATATGTGTTTTGGTTATTGTGTGACATTTATATTTTTCCTAACGATATAAATGACACTTTCATCGGTACTATTTACCTACATCCACAAATATTGAAACAAACATTAATAAAGACTAAGCTTGAGCTTTACAATATAATGAGTGACAAAAAAAATTTCAGATTTAGCTTTGAATTACTAAATACACGAGTAAAAAAAGGTTGAACTGATAAAAATCGATAACTATGTAAATAATTATTGATTTTTATTCAATGTAAAAGACAGTTGATGGTAAGTAAACCAAGGGTATTTTTTATATTGTGTGTTTGAGAGATTCTAATGTTTGGATGATATCCACAGGTATAACGACCGTACTGACAATGACGTTCCTCGGACTCGAAGCTCGTAAGGACCTGCCCAAAGTGCCCTATCCGACAGCCCTCGACTTTTTCGTCTTCCTCTCGTTCGGCTTTATATTTGCAACGATAATCCAATTTGCGGTCGTGCACTACTTCACCAAGTATGGATCAGGCGAGTGCTATTTTAGCTCGGAGACGGAAAACGAGTTTCAGCAGTCAAGCGACTCCGACTCGGACCAGCAGTTCAAGCAGAACAGGCATCGACGACCTCCGAGGCATGACCAAAGGATCCCGAGGTTCAACTCCGTCTCAAAGATCGATCGGGCGAGCAGAGTCGTCTTCCCGCTCTTCTTCTTCGCCATAAACCTCTTCTACTGGTTTGCGTACCTCTCGCGGAGCAAGAGGATCAACTACTTCAGTTGAAGCACTATTTACGAGCGCGATCCTAACCTCGACCCCGACTCCGCTCAAGATTTTCTTTAGAAGACTTTATCTGTGAAAAACGACATTAAATCAATAGTATCGCACGTGTTCTCGGATAAAAGAACTTACACCAATGCTCGAGAAAAGACGCGCGTAAAATAAATTTAAAGGTCTTACAAGTTATACGTTCTTCTTGTTTTTGTTCGAGATTATCCGATTTTTCTCAAGTATTTCAAAGCTTAAAGTATGACTCATTTGATTAACAATAGATATC
Source organism: Eupristina koningsbergeri (assembly GCA_018907245.1). Taxonomy (NCBI): domain Eukaryota; kingdom Metazoa; phylum Arthropoda; class Insecta; order Hymenoptera; family Agaonidae; genus Eupristina; species Eupristina koningsbergeri. The sequence goes on from JACCHV010002921.1 coordinate 3,510,906, forward strand.
TAAAAGTATTAGATTACAGTACTCTCAATTGTCATTTTTTTCCCCAGGTGGAGCTTCTTCATCAGAGAATGGATTATTTCACGCAAACAATATCAACGACTTTAATTCAATTCATCTAATAATTTATTGTCTGGATCAAGAATCAACAAATTTATCCTATAATATAAAAATATCAAAAACTCATTACCCTTATAAAACATTTTCTTACTTTCTTAACTACGTTTATAAATATTTGTAAAAAATTTAATAATATTATTAGAAATTATTTTCACATTAAGTAGAGTGATCCTTGCAAAGAGAAATAATCGCCAAAAGAACTTATTTCCAATGAGATGTGTTATGGTTTAGGTCATGATTGATTATCAGTATCATTCTTTAAAATGATTTATTGATAACAATAATGTTATGATTTTAATATTGTGTTAATTACTTTATAAAAATATAAACTATTATTTTTCAAACTGTAAGAATGTTCACTAATAAAACCTAATTATTAACAACCGTTAATAAAGTTGTAAGATTAAAAATACAATGTTTTTTTCTGGATATATATTATATATTAATATACATGTACATCATACCGCATTGTATGTGCATTATATTGCATTGTATAAATATTATGGCGCATATTATATATATTGATCAATATTATACAAATAATTAAAGAACTCTTATTTCCTTATTTATATGCTGATTTAGTTATAGTAAGTTATGCTTATTAGATAGTTTATAAAACATAAATTATTTTTTAAATTGTTTAAAGAAACACCCTTTATATTTATAATTGCTATGTGAAAAAAATCCTTTTTTTGGTGTTAGGTATATAAGAATTATAACTTGTTAGTTGTGGCGTCGACGTTGCGACGTTGCGGTTATCGTCCTTGTCAACGCCTTTATTAAAATTTTTTTATTAACTAATATATTATGAATAATAACAATTTCATAACAATATTAAAATGTTTTTCAATATAAATACCTTATTTGTATGGAATAAAATAAATTGTAACGCACGAAGGCCATCCGAAGTCAAAGATTTCGTAATAACTGTCATCTCTATGTCAAGCGTTTACATATTAGGTAAAGGTGACGTTCTTATATGTCATCATGTACAGCAGATGGTTATACTGTGGATTTAAATTGTTTGCGTCCTCTTGTTTATTTAACGCATTGTTTTTTGTTTTTATATGAAGCATTTTCGATATTAACAGCTTTTTATAATTGCTTTCTCTGTCTAGAATGAAAACATTTCCCCAATCTGTTTTATGGTTGCACTCTTGTACATTTAATAAAGCAATAGAGGAACTTTTTTTACATTTTTGATGTTCTTTGATTCTAGCAAGAAGAATGTGTATTGTTTCACCAATATAAGTAGCACAACAGTTGTTGCAGTTTATTTTGTAAATAACGTTAGTCATATCCCATTTTTCAGTTGAATCTTTGCCTAATTTTATTATAGAGTCAAATTTGCTGTTGATAAAGGACAGTATGAGTATGCCTTACTTTTTTAAACTGTTCGCACATTTATTGTAAAAATCTGTGAAAACAGATAGGGTGATAATCGTATGGAATGTCATTTTTTTTTTTTATATGCCAGTCAAGTGTATTGGTTTTTTTTGTATCTCCTTATTATATATTTGTCAACTAGATATAAGGGATAGTCATTCATTAACAAAATTGTCTTAATTTTGTTTAAATTATCCGAATGGAATTCTGATAATAAAATGGCTCTGTCAACAAGGTTATACACAATATTTATTTTTTGTTGCACGATATAGTTCTATTTGAAATTTAAAATCCAAGTCGATTGTGTAAGTTTTTGGTACTAATTACTAATAATTTTGTTGTTTTTTTTAATAATAGAATGTACAAAAACGCAATAGTATTATTAACCTCTACTTCATATGTAAATTGTAGACGAGCGCTGTATGCATCGAAAACAATTAAAATTGTATTAAATTTATTATTAAGAAACTTAAGAAAGTTTTCGATAAAACTACAAATAGCCTTAATTACTTATTATTAAAGTAAAAAATTAAAGACATGTACCTACACAAATATATAATCGAAAAGAAAATCCACACTCCCAAGTCTCAATGCCACAAATCAGTGTAAAAATGAGATCCGTAACATTATTATTGATAATATTACTAAAACATTAAATAATAATAAACTACATATTTAAAAAAAACTCAACGATAACTTTAATATTTATAAAAACAACTTAAATAGCACAAAAACATTTCTCAAAGAAAATCCACGTATATTTTTTCCACGCGCTGATAAAGGCAATCTAACAATATGTTACAAACAAAAAATGACAAACTCAATTAAATAAAATTAAATTAAATGAAATAAATTAAATAACATTTAGAGCTTTAATACAATCAAACATGTGATTAACACGATGTGATTATTACCATCTAGTATCACACTTATTATAATTTATTTATCATCTTACTGAAAATTTTGAAAAGAAATTTACACGGCACATTTAAGTGAACTCCGTAAGTTCTCGATTTTTTGAACTGTAACTTGTATTATTTTTTAACAAAATAGATTAACAAATATAAAAATTGAGTCGTCCCAATGCAAACAATTATTAAAAAAAAAATATTAAAGAAATACAAAATTGAAAATCAGAATAGCAGTTTGTTTAATAAATTTGTTGTCAATAAGAAATACCAGTAAAAAATCGATCTCTGTTTTTATTATTATTTTTTATTGTTACCTTTTACAAGATATTAATTTACTAATTTACTTAAGGATTACAATTATTTTATAATTAGACTAATATGCTAACCCTGCTTCTCGTTCCTTCTTTTTTTTATATTAGGAAAATCTATGATTACAGCTCCATGCATATTGCAATACGTCGAAACCTGGATTTGATAGATCGTCATGCATTCAGGTTCAACATGGCCAATACATTTAAAATTTATCCTTGAAGACATCGCGTGCAAAATAGTTGCTAAAAAACTAAGCAAATGCAAACTAATATTATCCATATTGAAGACCATGGAGGTTTAAAAAAAGATGAATGTTCTCTCGGAGATTAAGGTGATAATCAAAGGAGTAATCGTTGGAAAATCGTCATATGTTACATCGTCAAAGGAAACCTTCGCGAAAAATTGAAATCTATACGGGGTAGTTTGCGGGAAAAACCAGAATTTAAGAGAGAAATTATTTATTGAGGGTCCACCTGACCCAAAGTAGCAATACGGTGGCGATTCCCTCTGTGAAAAAGGGAAATTGCGAAAACTATTTTACAAAACTGCAACTGTACTTTTTTAGGTGTTTAAAGAAAAAAAAAGAAAGAAGAAAGAAAATTCAGGTTTTTAGAAAAGATTTTTGGAAAGATACGTCTCATCTCACTGATTTACATAAATTGTCTTCTTAAAAAAAATTTCCATTAAGTAAAATTGCTTCAAAACTTTTTGGCTTTCTTTACTTTTTTACCACGAATTTACTCATTTGGTTCATAGCTGAGAGGAGATTAGAATAAAGTTTCTCAATAAGAAAATTATAGGTTTTTATTTTCAATAAAATTAAAACAGCAATTAAAAAAAAAAAATAAAATAAATAAAATATTAAAAACAACTTTTCTTCTGGAAAAGTCATTTTTCTTAACTCTAATATTATTCCACATATATATTTTACCACAATAAGTCATCATTGTCATAATAAACAAATCACTATTCAACACAAAATGAAAATTAAACTAATTATAATTTTATACTTTCAATAAATAATATATATTTTTAATAACTTTAAATAATTCTTATATTTTAATAATTTTACTATATTTTATAAATATATGATTAAATTTTATAATTTAATTAAACTCGGGTAGAAAAAAATTAATAACAATTACATTTTAGATATTTATAATTAAATTTTTTGTTTTGTTATTTACAATTTGTATTTATTTACAATAGTACATAAATCTTTTAGTCACAATTCATGATATTTATTATGTATTTAATTTGTAAATTCGATACTTTTTCAGTTTGTGTTGTTTTCTTAAAATTTAAGAAATATTCTTAGTAATCACTTAAAAATCTTGTATAAATTTCATATATATATATTGAAAATATAATTAGATAATTTTTATGTTAATTAACTTTTATATTAATTAATTTTTATTAACAATAATTTCATTACATACATTTATTTGCTAAAAAAAATATATTTACATTATCTTTAATTTTTAACGTAAACTAATTTTATTAAAATGATTCTATTTTTTTTTTTAAATATTAAATTGTATAAATTTTTTACGTATTGGCAGTGATACTAAATTATTATTTATTTTACTTTAAATTTGATTATATATAACTTCATAGAATATACACACAAAGATTTTTAACGATTATTAAGATATTGAATTATATAATATTAAGACATTAAATAAATTTCAGGAATTTAATTTTATTCTATCTTTCTATAATACAAAAATTCTAATTAACATTTAAAAATAAAATTCAATAAATAAATTTTTATAAGAAATGTATTCTTATATTCCAGATTTAAATTTTAAATATGCCGAACGAAAAAAAAAATAATAAAAATATGAATACTTTAAATTTAGAAATTTAAATTGTATTTTTTAAGAATATAATTTAAAATATCGTCGTATTTATAATTCAGTCTCGGCGGTTAAAATGTTATTAATACAATTATATATCTACACAACTGCGCGATAGGTAAATGGTAAAGATTTTAAATGATTTTAATATATACGAAACATTAATACAATAAATACAAAATCAACGTTAATATAACTGATTTGTTACAGTAATTTGAAGGAATATAAAATATTTATATTCATTGAAATTCATGAATAAAGCAGCAAATTAAATGAAGAAGACTCGCATTATTATCCATTACGAATGCGTATTTGAAAAAAAAATTGTGTCGTAGCATAGTATAATATTGAATAAAAATAAATATATATAAATTAAACAGTATGAAGTTAAAAAATAAAATCCAATTCTTTTAAATAAAGTTTTTCAAAATCAATTAAAAATCTTCTGAATTTTGTTTTTATTATTCACAATTATAAATGAACAAAAATGTACAAATCCTTAAAATATTGTAATTTTTTAATACTTATATTTCAGAAAGTTTTCGAAATTACTGTAGATTCATTTTTGAATTTATACTCGTAAAGTTAATTTACTGAATGAAAGTTATTTAATACAGATATCTTTTTCTAAATTTATAATATTATTAAATTTAAGTGTAGTAAATGCAACAATTGCTACAAATGTATTTATATTATCTTATAATTATATATAATATATATAATCTTTGTGAAGTATAAAAAAATTCAATGTTAACAAATATTTTTATTAACATTTCAACGTTTTAGCATAAATTTTTTAATCTCGAATTTCTTAGTTATAAATCACGAATGTTAAAAATTCACAATAGCCCTTGTTCAGTAAATTAAAAAATTATATTTTTTAAATTTATATTTTTGGCACTGAAATTTTTTGTACAATATTTAATACAATATTTAATGATTTTTAACCTTTTTGTGCCTGAACATATGTAATTATTATAAATAACTCACAAATATATAAGTGCTTGTTATACAATTCATTTATATCAATCGCGCATCTATATTATGGATAAAAGAATATATATTATTTTTTTTTCTTTTATATAAATTTAGAAGTACTACCTATGCATATCTAATACATAGAAATTTTCTTATTTAATTTATTGGTGTTGAAATGTTACTTCAATTTTTATATATTTTATGTTTTAAAATTTAACCTTTTATTTATTATTATATGATTGGTGTAAATTCATAATTTTTTAATTTATATTATTTATTAAAAAAAATAATTGAAATAAAAATTATATTTGTATTATAAACATACCTTTTAACTGAGGCATACAGCATCATAGATAATAAATTATAAATTATATTCTCTGTATCAATAATTAAAATTTTGTAAATTATTTTATTACAAAATATCATTTACCAATAATTGCACATAGCCATAACGGCTCTCTACGATCATGTAATTAAATAGAGAGTTAAAATATTATATTAAAAGCCACTTATATAAAATCAAAAATAATTTAGTAATGCTTGTCATTGATACTAATTCATTTTCTTACAAATAATAATAAATAAGTATGAATAATCAAGATTGAAATTTTGAATTTTCCGATGTGGAACTATTTGTAAACCAACTAACAATTGTGTGTTCCTGAGTTATTGCAGCAAGTTCTTTTAACCACTCATCTAATATGACCGCACAAAGTATAATATTCTGCACGTGATCGAATTTTTTCGTTAGTTCCCATGAATCTTGATCGTAGTGCCTAGTACTAAAATTTTTATATTAGCTTTTTGATTAATAAATTTTTTAAAAATTATTATATTAAATTTCTGTATTATTTATATTTTATTTTTTATTTTTAATACATTTTTAGTGTATAAAATTTTTATTTTTTTTTATTAAATTACACTTATATAATCTCTAATTAATTCGATAAATAAAAAGTAATAATAAAATTAAAAAAAAATCAATTCTACAATTTTGAAAATAAAAGAAATATACATTTGAAGATAAGATAATCAAAAAACTGAAACTTGTAATTATAAATTCAGAAATGGTTAACTTACTTGTTTTTAGCATTGTTATTTTTTATTTCCTCTTCTGCAATAAATGAATCGTTGCTATTAACGGAATCTGTCACTATTTGTGACTCTATACTAGTGCTAGATTTTCTAAACATTTGTGTTAATGAGGACGTTAAACTTCTTTTTTTTGGCTCTATAACTGAAGAAATATACGTATATATGTAAATAATTAAAAGAAAAATAAATATTTAAAATTAATATATATGAGGAAAAAAATAAAAAAAAAAGTTATTTTTTTCATTAAAAAAATTTTTAAATATTGCCAAAAATAAAAAATGTTTCATGTAGGTAGTTATGTTAATTAAATCATACCTCTTGTTATTGGCATTGACTTCATAGTTGTATTCGTACCAACTAATTCACCATCCATATAATGCTTTTTTGAATTAATATTTTGACCAGCAGCATCAAGAATATTTTTTCTTGCATTTACTAATCTATTTTCACGCGAGATTAAAAAAACCCGTGCTTGTTCCACAAGAATACTAATATCGTCTTGTTGTTTTAAAATAAAACCATCAATTTTATGTTTCAATGAGGCAAGAACCTGTTAAAAATTTGTTGTTAGTTAAAATAAAGTTATAGATCCAATAAGGTGTAGGGTGAATAAAACTAGTTATTTTTAATTATTTTGCTCACGACAAAGTATCCCTTGTCCTTGTCAAGAATATTTGTTAAACAATTATTACAATTATTATATACATATGTTCAATGAATACAAAATTATTTAGTTTCATCGATGAACAGTCTTTACATTTAATTTTCGTACACAGCATTAGTTTTATCCTATTTTTCGGTTCTATCTTTGCCTTTTATTATAACTAAGTTTAGTTTATTGTTTGTGTTTAAAATTATATTTATTCCATATTTTTTAAACTTTAGTACATATTCAGATAAAAAATTTTCAGAATATAGTAAAGATATTAAAATATGGAATTTGTCAGTATTTTTATTATAACTATTTTCATGTAAAGTAATTAGGGTAATCATTTCCATTGAGGATGGATTTGATAATCTTCAAATTATTTTTGTGAAAACATTGATTTAATAATAAAATAGTTGTATTAATTAAATTAGAAACAATATTTCTTTTTTTGAGACAATATATGATTGAATTTTAAATTAAGTATGCTATTTGACTATGTAGATTTGTGATATCAATTCATAATAATTCTATTATTTAGAGTTTTAATAATTGAAAGGTCAAGAAAATTTATAGAATTATTTTCCATCTCATGTGTAAATTTTAAACAACTGTTATATTTATTTAAAATATTCAAGATCGCATCTAAATGATCTTTCTGAATACAAAAAATTGTGTCGTCTACATATTTATAATAAAATAATAGAAGGCAATAGTATTTAGTCTTAAGTGAATTTAGGCATTTAGACCCCAAATCATCACTGTGCCTGTAAATAAATATAATATTGGTGAGCCCATTGGGGTTACGAAAATCTATTAGAATTTTTTATCAAACACAAAATACGTGTTTTCGAAAAAAACAATAATTTTTAAAATGTTGTTGAATAAAATCTTACTAATATATTAAGATTCTTGACAGAGAAATTAATTTAAAAAAGACTGATTTTCGAAATGATTCATCAAAATTAATAATACGATTAACCATCAAGAGAACATATATAATATAAACATTAAATATCGTATGATCCTCAATAACATGACGAATAACAACATCATGACATAAAGCATGACGTATTTAAATAATATAAATTGAGGTAAAGTAAAAATTGTTTACAATCAAAATTGTAACGTTACCATTAATACGTCGTAAAATATCTACGTATTTCTGGGCCTTAATATTAGGTAATTACATTTGAAATAAATAACCATGTATCCATTAAACAGATGTATATATATGTATATAATAATTGTAATAATTGCTTAATAAATAGCCTTGACAAGGATAAGAGATACCTTGTCGAAACGTGAGCAAAATAATTAAGAATAACTAGTTTTATTCACCCTACACCTCATTGGATCCATAACTTTATTTTAATAAACAATATAGAAAGTGCTTCTTATCAAAGTTTACAATTTTTTGTTAACTTTTATAGATAAAATTAAAAACGATAAATACAATTACAAATATATGTTAAATTGTTAAATTAATACAGTATTTGTAAATAGTGGCTCAACATTACATAACAATTTTATATAAAACTATAAACTACACAAATTTAGTATGCAACTCAAAGAAGCCAAAAATTAAAGTTAAAATATAAAAAATCAAAGTAATTTGTGAAAAGTTTTTACCTGAAATAGTGATCTGATGCTTGGTTGAAAGACTAATGAGTGATTTAATAAAAAAGATTGTAAAAGAGGCTGTGGATAAATGGCAAGACGGCTGATTAGCCCTGTTAAATGCAAATTAACATATACATTATTATCTGTCATGCACTCTAATTTTTTCAAGATTACATCTAAAAATATGCCAACACTAGGTGGCTGAGCAATAACGAGGTCTTGCTGATAATTAAAAGTTGCATTTTTCATTATTGCAGTTCTTCTCTGCAGCCGTCTTCGCCTGTGTTGCATCTGTATTCGTCGATTATCACAGGTTTGCGCTGCTTTTTGTTGATATTGCAGTTGATATTGTTGTAGTTGCTGCTGCTGTTTTTCTTGTATTGCATTAATATTTTGGTATAACACATTTAGGCTTTCATTCTCTTTTGTAGTCACAGAGTTCAAAACTGTTTCAGAAATGCTCTTTGACTCACTGCAACCCTCCTCATCATAATCATCGTTTACAGGAGTGGATTCATTTGAACCCTTACAGGCAAAGCTTTCATAGCCACTACTCTCTCCACCACTGAGTGACAATTGCAAGGAATTTAGTGTTATATTAGATTCATCTACACTGCTACCGGGTAGCTTAGAATCTAAAATTTCAGAAGTTATAATAATTTTTTGCTTTTCAATCGTCTCTCCAAGTAATTCAGCAATATCTGCATCAAGTTTTTCTCTTTCGGATATTGTAAGTTGACTTATTACTTCATTAGAATCAATTTCATTTTCATGTTCAGGTACTGTTTTCAAATTATTTAACCGAATTTTACTACCATCTTCTTCAATATTATTTATTTTTGTTACTGAGTCCTGGTTTATTATAACGATTGCTAAGGAAAAAATTAATTATGTAATTATGTTTAATATAGTTAAAAAATTAAATTTGTACTATTTAATAGAATTATGAAAATGTAATTATTAAATGTCATAACCATAGTAATTATTTTATGATACATTGAATGAATCCATATTTAGAATATATTTATCAATAAATTTAAAAAAAAAAAAAAATTAGTTTTGATTGAACACGATATTGATTATCTTTTTTGTTATCCAGGCTTCATTGTTTAAAACGCATAAGCATTTATTTTATATACCTTAAAAATAATATTAAAGACTTATTATTATCAATTAAATTAAAGATATTGATTAATTTAAAGATTATATTTAATCATATATAAATTAGTTACTCTTGCAAATAATATTAGTTAACAAATCATACATTATCGAATCAATAAAAAAATTTTAATATTACCCTTTTCGTCACTGAATTGTTTACAGAGATCTATACCAATATCTTGACTATTAGAAACATTATTGTAGATATCAGATTCATTGTAATCTTCACAATATTCACCATAATTTCCATTTTCGTTATCCGAATCTTCAATTCCCTCTTCCTCTTTCTCATACTTTCTGGACCAACTTGTACAAGCTAGTTGACAAGTTGCAATCTTCTGTCTAGCATCTCGCAAATAAGCATAATAATTATTATAAAGACTATCTGTAGATATTGTACTTGATAATTTTGCATTTTTTAAAGTAGATGTCTGTTGCTGTAAAAAAATTGTTATATTCTATTAATATTTACGAAAATACAATTTTAAAAGATGAAATAATATTTATAAATTAATTTTAATTCTTTGTATAGTAATCTTGTAAATGTACAAAATATGTAAGAATATTAAATAATCAGATTTAATTACATAGTTAATTTTACATTGAATAATTTTTATGCTTAAACCTTAACTAAAATTCATTTGAAATTGAGACGAACAAACTAAAATTTATTTTATACCATACATTATAACTACACAAATATAATATTTTTCTAATAATACTTATTGTAAAAAATTATTTAAAAAATTTTTTAAAAGCTTATTTAAAAAATTTTTTAAAAGCTTATTTAACATTATATTAGTATGTGTAAAATAATTTTTAAATACCTGGAAGAATGACATAAAAAAGTTAGAGTTGTTACATTAAAAAGAACAATAATTCTTGACATTGTTTCAAAACATATCAATAGATAATTCTTTATAGGTTGTATTGTATAAATTAATTATAAATTAAAATCATATCAAGAAATCCTTAAGTTCAATTTGATATTATAGTTACATTATTTTTGAATTCATGAAACCAAGTTTCACCTGTAACGATTGTCCAACAGTGGTTGATGTACTGGCGTTTGATACTTGATGAAGATTTGCCGATGTAGTCGGCGAGACGGAAGCGATCGCTGCCGCAGCGATATATACAGATGGAGAAGCAATGGCGCAACAATTTGGAGTGAGTGAAAGGAACTTCTCAGCACATCGTCCGAAGGGGTCAAGGTCTCGCAAGAGCCTTCTTCTCTGAGATAACATGACGTGGGAACACGGTGCCAAGGCGCCAAGACACAATTCTAACATCACATCCTCGCAATTAAGGTCGACAAGAGTTTCAAATAACGCTAATGTCACCATACTTAGCTAAACTCAAAAAATGCTGTTTTTCATTTTGAATTTTATCACAAAATATAATATAATTTATACAATATTACTAAATGTTAATTTAACATAGTAATACTTTAATATTTTAATATTAATTAAAATATGTTAAAATATTATAAATTTTTATATGTACGTAGTTTAAATATTAGTTTTTAAAAACCATATAAATGACTAAATGTGATAATGCAATATTACAAGTATGCGTAATAAAAGAATTTATTGTTATTAATGCAACTTTTAACCTGTTTGATTATATATATATATTTAATAAATGATACACAATCATACTTTATATTGTAAATAAATTTATAAAATACTAAATATGCAAACAATTAATCAGATAATCTTATGATCAATCAAAATTAAATAATCTAATAGCTAAACAACATTTTTTACTATATTCATAGTAGTTTATTTGAAGTTTTATATAAATTGTATAAAATATGCATATTCGTCATACTCTAGATCTCTGAGAAGATATTCTTCGAATGAGATGATCCAGAATTCGATAATCATCGTAATTTTCTTCTAATAAAAATCGAATCAATGATCGAAGTAACCCGGGTTCGGTAACAGAACGAAGGAACAAATCGAAATATACTGTAGCTGCAACTAATTCATCCACAGATGTCTAAAGAAGAAAAATGATATTAACAAATTTATCATAAAATGTAATAAATTTATAAATGAAAAAGATCAAAAAACAAGCTTAAAAATTTTTCGTTATACATTTTTAATTGTTAAATATAAATCTTAACTCAGAATATGCGTATAAACGTGCATCCAGAACCAATTACAATTCTCTTGGAGACCAATTTATTTTTTCTGGAATAACATAATGCAGTGCTGTTTATCTTATAAAAATGTTTATTGAATTATTATCAAGAAAATCGGTTATTACACAAGATAATACGAAGAGGTTAAAAAATAATTCATGCATCTAAAGGATAAAATTCACAAATATACAGACGCAATAAATACAAACCCGATAAATTGCTGAGTCAAGTTCATCCAAGGTTAAACCAATAGACTCCTTAGAATGATAGAAAAAATTATGGGTCACTGATTAAAATGGTCACCATTTAAAAACATCACAACACCATCACCATTAAAAAAAAAGCAAGACACAAGTAAATGATTTTTTTTTAATAAAAATAAAAGTTCTAATAACGATAAATTTTTTTTAAATACAAAAATTATATAAATTTTTATATTTTTTATCTAAATATATTAGATTTCAATAGTGCAGAATATGATCTAGAATCTTTTTAACAACTCCAATTTAAATTCATTAGTTATATTTGAAAATAGTTTAATCACATATATAAAAATATATAAATAAAATATTTTAATATTAATTGATTTAATATACTTGTAATACAGTTAATTTAATGATTTTAATACATTTTAACATTAGAACTCTTAAAACATATTGATGATGTTAATTTATGAAAAATTTAATCTAATAAAAAAATTCAAACGATTCACACAACACACTACCTACTAAAATACCTGCAGAAGTGCCGGACCTATTACAGGTACTAAAAATCCTCGGTATAATAATTCTAATAGTTGTTTCTGCACTAAAGGGTGAACAACTTGTGTAACTGCATTGCAAAACTCTAAGGAATTCATTAATTGAGTCAAAGCTGGTAAATCATTGATATCATCCACTGTTAGCCTATGCCAATCTTCACTCTCAATATCAAGCATTGTTGGAAGTAAACAGTACAAACCACTGAGACCAGTTGCCAATACCTAAATTTCATGAATAAATATGTATGTAATCATTTTGAAATTTTTTATTTATAGTTTCTATATGTTTATTTTTTTTTTTTTATAATATAGAGTATATAGTACATTAAAGATTTGAAAAATTATTAAATATGAAAATTGATATTTCTCGTATAATATAATCATAAGCATCGCTATATAATGTTTTAAAATAAATTTAATTAATTTTCTATTTGTAAAATTACAATATATAAATATAACAATAAACAATGTACATAAAATACATAAAATAAAATTTAAATATAAAAAAAAAGTAAAAAGCAAAAATTGAATACTAAAAGCTTACTGAGCAAATATGAGATTCTTCTGCAATATAATTTCCAATTTCATCATTTTTCTTTGAAAGAGACATACATAATAACATTGCATCTCTTGCTTGTTGTCCAACGCTACCTTCTCGGTGTATGTAAGGAGTTAATAATGTAAATACAATAAAACTAAAAAATTAATATTCATTATTATTTATTAAATTTATCTATCGTATAAATAAAAAATAAAAATAATATAAGTATAAAATGTAAATGCTGATAAAAATTACATTGATAAATTTAATTAACCCTTTACTATTTATTAAAATGAATGATGTAAACATTCATTTAAATGTAAACTAATGAAAAGTTTTATTTATATTATTTAATATATGAGAACTATTATGTAGATCAACACAAACCGATTTTTTCCAGTTGCTGTTGGCCGAAAAAATAATCCCAAAAGTTCATTATTTTGAACAAGCGAAACACATACATGGTTCAATAATACAACTAATTTTTTTTGTACTTCTGGAAACATTATATCACCAGCACATTTATCTAATAAATGTAATAGTGGTCTTGTAACGGGTTCATGTGCCAGTAGAGAACTATCATGAGAAATTAATAATTCATAAAGTTTTAATTGCTTTAATCGAACTGCATCTCCAAATCTATAATTTAAAAATTTACATAAGAAAATTTTTATTATATTACATAAAGTTAATTTGATTATTGTACAATTAAATTATATCTGTAGATACCTTCCAGTATGATTACTCCATTCATATAACTTATCAAGAAGATTTTCACTCAATAAATATTCAAGACAAGGAGAGCAATAAGTATTGATTTGTGCAGCTGAAATCATGTTTCGCTGCTGTAAACGCTGATTTTGATGTCTCTGTTGAATAGAAAAGTCCCGAAGTTCCAAAAGTAATAACATGATCATTTGTTCGACATGATTAACAACACCCAAAACATCATCATGACTAGGAATACCCTTAGGAGGCTAAACAACAATAATTTACAATGTTACAATTAACTAAGCACCAAGAAACTGAATAATGCTATTCATACTTAAAAATTATTTACATGTCTTAATTATCTTTTATAATTTAACAACTCAATATTTTCCATTATCAAATAAAAATAATATTATTATTTTAAAGTGTAGTTGGTATCTGTAAGTTGATTATTTTAATTATTAGTATAAAACACATCGTTAAAATAGAATTGCTTTATGATTTAATAATTATAAAATACACGTTTTTCACTGCAAATAAAGACATTTAAAAATAAAGAATTATTACAGCAGCAACAATCTATTTATATTTTAATTTGTATAAATAGAGGTTATGTATAATTGTTCAACTTACGAGCGAGTGGGAAATAATATTATGACTTTGTTGCCAATGTTCTCGAAAGCTATCATAGCAAGCAACGGGATCCGCATCTTTGGGTGGTGAGTCTCTGGACCGCTGCTTCGTGAAGCTACTCCTGAGCGGAGTACCCCGAAGCCAACTCATTTTCACTGCTCACACCCCACGACTACGTTCCTAATATTTTCCGTTTTACGCATACATGTAAGATCATGCACTGTCTCTAGAGCACTCTGTACTTCATAATTGCGTTTTCAATTTCTTTGAATTGAATTAATTGCAGTGGCCTTAAAGTGTTGGCGATATCAGTGGCCAATAATGATGACGTTGTTTATATTAATTGCCATTTAAACACTATATATCACAGGCGATAATTATAAGCCACTGCGAATAGTCACAATCAGTAAACTCTATGAATAGAAAATAATACAATAATGTTCACATTATAAATACGAAGTTCCATTGTGGTTTCAGACGCACACGCCCAATAATCGCGTTGACATTTGCGTTGTCTCCCCCGAATGAATCCCCATTATCGGATCAAAAACAATTTTAAAACAATACGAGGATCCCCGCTGGTACCATAATTTCATGGCACCTGCCGTCGTTTACTTATATCGTTATTGTGGTTTGGCATAATTCAGGTAGTCAATGCCGTCAATTTACTCACGTTACTCAATGAAATCCGACAAAAGCGGAATTGACCATTTACTAAAGTCCTTCTACAATATGTTGTTTTTATTTCGCTTGACGCTCGCCGTCATTTCGATGCTTGCGATGCTGCTGTTTACACGAGAATTGCACGGCTGTTAACAAAGCCCGAGGGTGCAACGACGACAATAAAGAAATATTCTATAATAACTTGAAATACTTTTTTTTTTACTCTAATTTGGTAGATGTGCATGCATTTAATCACTATTCTTATTTTTTACATTCCTTATTATTCCAATGCAATATTAAAAATTCACCAAATCCTGCATATATAGCTACGTGATAAATTTAAACTTGTAGAGAGAATTAATTTGTACAAATATTAACGAAACAATTATTGCATCTCTACTGGCATTTTAAAGATTATTTCGGGCTTCATTGGATTATCCACCATTTCAAATTCAAACGACATATTATATTCAATAAGTACCTAGATTATAATTTTTGCCATTTCGTTTAACTTCATATGTTATGTTTATTCTGTGCAAGGCTTCATTTTATTCTTTCTTCTTGTTTTTTAATAAGCAATGTACGATTTACGAATTTTAAATTACTTTTATTGAAATCATAGGACTGCATTTATACTTAGTATTTGAATCAATTCACAAAAGTCCAAATTTATCTTTCCTTGACAACAAACAAATTCTTTGATTGAACAAAGTAAGACTCCAAGAGTGCGCCTTATTAAAGTGTATAATTAAATAAAATTTATCCAATGTCTTCATAAACGATTGGTTTTGAAGGTCTAAATTAGGAGGGGTCAACTCTAAATGGGAGAGCGGCGACAAACGCAGCAGACGAGCCACAGACAGGTTGTGACGCAAAAAAAAGTGACCACGACATAGTAATTTGAAAATTTTTAATTTTTTAATAATAGCATATACTTTTAGTTGAAATTATTATATTCAATTGAAAAACTAATTTTTCTTTTCTATTTTTAGTATTAGTAACAATTTCGACAAATTAAGCAAAATAAAATCGCCCCATATGGCCCTTTTCGTGTGTCGGTACTGATAACCCGGTACATGTGTTTACATTATTGTATTTCAAACGCTTGTAGACGAGAACAGATTTCAAGTTTTTAGTTGTTACAAAATTTCTTTGTAGATGAAGCTGAAAAATTCATTTATTCGGGTGCAACGGATATAAATTAATTTCTAAGTAAATATTAATGTAAATAAACATATTATTAATTAATGTTTGTCATAAAGATAGTGTGAATTAATTTTGAAGTGATTTTTATTTTATTCAATAAAAATAAGGAGTGATGCGAATCAACAAATTGTCAAATTAAGTAGTTGTATTTTCATGGTGGGAGAAATATGCTTTGTCTCTCTCGCACTTATAGGTTCTCTGACGACCTCTAAAGATGCTGTGTCCCGAGTTAAAAATTTGTATAAGTGCTTTTAAAATCTATTTAAAAAAAATGCTAAGTGTACATATACGAAGCTCGAGGGAATATATTCTTGCTTCGTACATGTAGTGGTAGCGTTTTTTTTTAATAGGTTTTAAGGCACTTATAAAAAATTTTAGTACGGGCCACGGCCTTTTCAGAGGTCGCTAGTGTTTCTATATGTGCGAGAGAGAGAGAAGATATTTCTGCCGCCACAGTTTAACACGGGACCTAGCGTTCTCTTAGTGTCTGTTCTGTGGTCATCGTGTTAGGCTTGTTCACGCATGCGCTTTGGCTTTAGTTCATGGCCTTAGAATTTTTATTGTTTTTTATTATAAATATTATTTAAATTAAAAATTTAGAGGGGGTGCAAATAATTTGGTCGTGGGTGCATTTGTTTAAAAATAAATTTGATCTAAATTATTAAGTATTGATCGAGTTATCGCGAGTAAAAAATTTTTATTTAAAATCTTTATGAATTTTTTTCTCAAAATCTAAGGGGGGTGCAATTAAAAAAAATAGTTTTTTCAGAGGGTGCAATTGCAGATCTACCCGTCCATATTTTTTTTTTGGAAATTCAAAAGTTCGTAGGCTGTGGTTTTTATTCTTTGATTTTATGTGCATTAAAAAAAATTCTTTATTCCATATTGCTCAACAATTCGTCCACGTAACAACATAATCAATGCAAACGAGTTATATTAGGGAAAAAAATCATTTATACAAAGATTAGACTTGGATAAAAAAAAATTCTTTTGTATTTGAAATGTCTTATAAAAGTATTATACTAAAATGTTTAAGTATTGATTATAAATAACTTATTAATTACTTCAAATTATATACAAGGCATTCATTATTATTATTAAGTAATGATTAAATATGAATAAATACTTTACGTGTAAAATGAAATAAATATTTATTTTTTCTGTAGTATTTTATTACATTTTTTCAACTGATCTTAATCCTAAAAGATTTAAACATTGTTCCAACATCATCGCTGTCGCTTCGGTCAATAATATACGACCCATGATTACATTTGTAATTTCTCCAACCTGATTTCTCTCAATACAATAACAACTATCGTAGAATTCTGTAAATGCAGAAGCAATCTCATAGCAGTATTCACATAAACTATGAAGACATAGATCTTTTGTAATCTTCATTAAAATATCTGTAAACTTGAGTAGTACTTTTGCTAATTGCCATTCTTTCTGATGATCTAATGAAATATCTGTAATTTTTAAAGTCTCCTTTATTTGATCTTGAGTTACATTTGCTGCTCGAGCAATAGAACGAATCCTTGTAAGAGCATAAAGCAAATAAACAGCAGTATTTCCCTTATCTTCAAGCATCTTATCAAATGAAAAGACGTACTCATGATTTCTATTATGACAAAGATCAGCATATTTTATGCAACCATAAGCAATGGACTCCTTTGCTGCGTTAAATTCTTGCTCTGTTAAAACTTTATCTCGTTGTTTTTCCTTTAATTTTTGTTCAGCCCTTTTAATACCTGATAATCATAAAATTCAATAATCATTTACATTAACAAATAATTCTTAATAATTTTTTTATTTAAACATTAATTATTAAATGTTTATACTACTTTTCTCAATTTTTGTAATTAAAAATATCTTTCAAATATTTTAATAATATACAACTATTTTAAAAAACTATGTTAGCAAATGATTTGCATACATTTTCTAATACACGTGATCATAATACAAATTATACCTTCATCTAATAATTCTCCAAGTTTTATTGTATCACCAGACCTAGTTTTAAATTTTTTTTTATCTTCTCCAAGAACAACACCAAAACCAACATGATCTATTTTATGAAAGCTTAAGACTATCCTTGCTCTCTTAGCACAACTTTCTATTACTTGAAAATGTGTTGCTTGACCTGCATCCGTAACGTATATTACCTACAAAAAAATATATTTATTATCTTTAAATAATTTGAATGATAATTTATAAAGTTAATTGCAATAGTTATTTAACAAACCCATTCAGCTCCTTCTTCCAAAATTCGTTGTTTCAATGCTGCTAAATCTGATGTATCATAAGTAAAACCTCCATCTTTCTTAATTACAGTTAATGGAATTCCAGTCTTATTTTCACCCCACATTATCTTACGACCCTCATCTTCTTCCAACAATTTTTTCTCTTCCAAATCTTTAACTAAGTCCTCCATATGCTTCTGATAGAAGGATTCACCTCTTTCAATCAATTTTATATCCAGACGATCATAAATACTTTGAAATTCTTATAACAAGAATATAATAAAAAAAGTTTATATTAACTTCAATCATAAGTTTAATTTTTAAATTATATCAATGTTTTTGTACCTTTCTTTGATACATCACATATTAATTTCCAAGCTTGAATGATTTTAGGTTCATGAGCTTGCAATTTTACAACATTTGCATATGCTCTTTTTTTGAATTCTTCATCATTATCAAATCGCACTTTAGATTCTTTATAAAAACTCTAAAAAACGAATTATATAAGAATAAATTTTTAAAATTTAATATATTATTAATGTATTACTTGAAGATCAGAAATTGGTGGAGACTCTGTAGAATAATTAGGAAATTTATCTTCGAGATGAGCAATCAACATTCCGAATTGTGTTCCCCAATCTCCAATGTGATTCAATCTTAAAACATCATGACCCATGAATTCTAATAAACGACAGATACTGTCTCCAATAATAGTAGAACGTAAATGACCAACATGCATTTCTTTTGCAACATTTGGACTTGAGAAGTCTACAACAATTTTATGTTTTCGAACTAACGGTGGAGCAGGAACTTTTCCAGCTTTTAGTAAATTTCCAAGTACAGTTTGAGCAAAGGAACGCTTTAAGCAAATATTTATGAATCCAGCTGGAGCAATTTCTAATGTTTCAATTAAACATGAACTAGGTACTTTGCTCACTATGTTATTAGCAATGTCTTTTGGTGAAATTTTTTGTATTTTTCCTAGTATAAATTATATAAATTATATAAAACTTTAAAAAAACACATACATATTTCAGAATTAGTGTTACTATGTCAACTTACCTCTAGAGTTAGTACTTGTAAGCAGCTTACAAAGAGGTAAAGCACTGTTGCATTGATAATCTCCAAATTTTTGGTTATTACTAGGTGTTATTATAATCGGTGGATTAATTAGATCTGGATATGCTTCGGTAATTGCTTCTTCAAATAAAGTATACAAAGTCAAAGAAATACTAGTCATGGTATTTATATCAGTGGCTAGAGCAATGTGTTTAGATTTTCGCTCTTGAAGTGTCTATAAATAAAATATTTCCTATTGATTAAAATGTAGGTTTCTAAAATTCTATAAAATATATTTTTAATATAATTGAAAATTATAATTAAATCCACTTACTCTTGTCAATACTTTGATTCGCATTTTAAGTTTTTCATTTTCTTTCTTAACATTTTCTAATTCAACTTTGCTTACAGTTTCATCTTTAAGTGATATTTTATCATTGTCTAAAAGTTCTTGTATATTTTCAAGTTCCTTTTTTAAAAATGCTATTTCTTCCTCCTGTAATAAATTATATTATAAAAAATCAAATTTTATAATGTATACAATTAACCTAATACGGTTTAATTTTTATCAATATATTATGTACATTAAGTAGTTCATTTGTGAAAAAAAGTAATATTTATAACATACCGCAGCTGCTGCACGGCTTTCGAAAAGTTTTAGCTCTGTAAACGACATTTTATTTGAAAAAAAAAAATTGTTTGAAAATATTCACGTGCTCAAATACAAAAATGCTTTGAAAACTATGATCACACACATACTGCTAATCAGAATCGCAAAATGTACTCTATGGTACATATATATGTACATACGCTCATGCGCATATTCTACATTTCCTACCAGATAATAAACTAGATACAATATGGTGCTTACAATTCGTTTTTTATATATATAAAAAAAAAACAAAAATTATTCTAATAATCTCTGAAAACAAATGTTTCTATGTATTATATAAATATAAATTTGTTCATATCACAAAATATTTAATTTAAATATTATTGTACATGTCCAATTAAAATTGATAAAATTAAAAATTTAGAGCTACTGAAGTTTTTTAGTTAAATACTAAAATTTATGTATAAAAAATGTTATTTTTTTCAAATTCATTTATATAAATAACTTCATCAAATTTAAAATTGCAAAATAACTTATATATTATATGTAAATAATATCAAACAATAAATTCAATGAACAATAAAAGTACATGTTAAGGAATACAAATTAATTTTTTTTTGAAAAATATAAATTATAAATATTTAAAATAAAAATCTACTTCTGGTGTTTTATGCAAAATTATCATAGTGTACTTATGTAAAATATGTTGAGGTAAATTAAACTAAACACAAAAAAAACAATTTAAACAATTTAATGCATTTTGTTAAGGTAAAAAACTTTTTTGTAACCATTACATAAATAAACCACAGACTCACCTGCAGTAAAAGTACCATTTTCATAAACACAAACAATGCATAATGATCATTGCATAATAGCAATATCAATAGTCAAGCGAAAATAAAAAATTATGCTTATAATGTAAGCATAAATTTTTATAAATACATACCTTCTTTTCTATAATTAAATAATAAAGATTCTTAATCATATATATTTAAAACTACAGGAGACTAAATAATAATAACTCGCATTGTATGTTCTTATAAAACGTTTACATGAAGATTTTTTTTATTTACAAAAATATGAATAGGACACAATGCACAATGCCTAGTATAGAAAAGGAAAATGAGAAAGATGAGCATGATGAAGCAATATAAAATGAGTGTTTTAATTGAGAGTTCCTCGACACTGAGGTGCTCCACACAAACAAGGTATTTTATCATCTTCAAGTGGAAATTTGTAGTCATATGTTATTTCTTCATTGACTCCAATTGGTTGTTTACTATAAATTACAATTTTTTTCTGGCTTTCAATTGTAATAACCTTAGCATAACAGTTGGGCTGTACAAAAAAGAGAGTGAATGATTATATAATTGTTAATAAAAAAAATTTTAATTTTTAGAATATTAATTTTTTATCTAAGAATTTACTCTAGAAAATGTATACTTATAAAATTTATATGAAAAATATTTCATATATTATTATTAATAAATCTAAAATAATTGATTTACATTTAAATTATTTTTAAAAGAATAAATTTTTATAAAATTTAACTTTAGTTAGTTTATTTTAAAAGTTAATAATACATTCTTACATTGCAACTGTGATTGATAAATCGAGCAAGATTTCCACATTTGGTCGCATCAATAATAGTATCTAAATCAATACGAAATAGATAGGAACTGCCAATACCCGTGGCTTCATATTGTGATTCACGTAGATCAGCAACAACTGGTCTAACCATTTGTCCGACGTATTCTATGACCATCTCGTCAGCTGCGATCGGCTCCATAGCAAATAATCCCCAATCGTGGATTCCAGATTTAGCAAACTTCAATTGCTTCTTTCGAAACTACAAAAAGAAAAAGGAAATTTTTTAATTAATGTACTATACAAAATTATAAAATAAATATTTATCAATATATTTGTTTAAGAAGAAAAATAATATCTTTATTTTATAAAGACATATTAATATGTTACTATTGATATTCTTAAATATTTATAAAAATTCTTGATGAAAAAATTCAAATACTTTTTTCGATTGTAACAAACAAGAAAACTTATTTCCTTAAAAATCAAAAATTTTTAATTGATACAAAGCTTTTGGATAATTTGATGAATAAATCAAATACTATTCCTTTTTTAATAAGTTACCTTTAGTTGATTGAATTTTAGTAAATCACTGTCAGTGTCAATACCGAACGCCGTGAGTAAACGTCTTTGATTACTCCTGGCTTCTCTTGATAATGCTTGCATTTTCCCAGTAAGAGCTTTCGAATTTGCTTTTGGTCCATTCATTGCTAATCCACCACAACTATCTAACCCACCAACTACACGATTGGTATTTCCAGAACTGTCTCTCACGTCTTCGTTTCTTTGAACACTTTGTGCATAATGATGCTGTGAATATAATTAAAAATTAATATTACAATATTTTTCTATAAGTAATAAAAATAAAGAATCATCAATTTTTCCTCAATGTTTAAATGCAAACGTTTATTATTGAATTTCATATAATTTAAAATATAGTAATAATATTATGTAGAAAACATTTAAATTTTTAAGAAGTAAAAAAATATTACATCAAAGTAAAAATATTTTATTTTGCTATTAAAATAGGTTAAATTTAGTATAAATAAATTGAGTAAAAGTTTAACAATAAATATTAATAATTAGTTACAATAACTGTACATTTAATTAAATTTTATTACTTTTTACTTTGCTTTTTTCTTCTTTTTTTTTTATACAAATATGTAGCCATTTTTTAAATTATTACAGTCTTATCTTTTCAATTTATTAAATTAATGAAGTTTATATATTTTTAACAAAGATAGATTGTAGTTTAATAAACATATTTTAAAGATATAAAAATGATTCTTATATGAATTTAAATGTTATTTTTTTAATATCAAAATTTTATTTTCATCAGTTAAATTTTAAAATAATTTTTTGGAATAATTGTTATTATTTTATAAAATAATTATAAAATTTTTTTAATATTCCATAGAGCTCTTTCTATTATTGATCTAATTTTCAGTGAAATTTATTTTTGATTACACAAAATTTTTATAAAACTTATAAAAAGATAAATAATTCGATGCCTCACCTTGTGCTTTAACTTTTCTCTCAAATCAACTTTGTAATAACCCTCGGTTCTAGCACAACCAGTCATGTGCAATCGCACTTCATCTCTCTTCCTTCTTTTGGCTGGGCTTGGCACATCTGTAGCTGGATGATCTACCCAATGCGTATCGTTTAGCCAATAACTTTGGGTATCATCAGCGAGTAAAGCTTCATAACTTCTACGTAAGTATTCAATATCTTCGTGGTCAATACCTCTTGTTAAAAATTCATAAAGGATTTCCATCTCAGATATGAGGTCACGTTCTTTGTATATCATCGGTGTTGCATAGTGATGGGCAGATGGTAATGAATCTTGCAATGAAGACGGAGGTACCATCCTATTATATTCGTATGATGGCAGTACACGAATATTTTCCTTCTCACGTTCACGATTGTTCTCAAGTAATATAGCATTATTATTGACCTTAAAATGATATATATATATAAATATATATATTTTGTATAACTATTATTATTTATGTTTTTATTAAATTATAAAAACAACTAGAAATTATTTCTATTATATTTAGATTAATTAAAAATGAAAAAAGTTACATTTACAACTGTTTTCATATGTAAATATATAGTTTTTGATACATATCAATCATTGTAATGTTTCTAGAAAATTTGTAATTTTTTAAATATTTCTTTTAAGTATAGTTTAAATCAATTAATTCAAAATTTGATATTATTAAAAATTTTGAAAACAAATCCAAGAATAAAGAAAAAATACATAAATAATACAATTAATTTGATATAATTTTATAGCAAAATAACAAATGAATTTGTAAACAAAATATTTTTATACTTAAATTATTATAAATTTAACTTTATAAATATTTACTTAAATTCTTCCTTTCTTAAAAATTAATATTAATAATTTACTAATTATAATTTAAATATATCATAAAGGCATAAAATATACCTTTGTATGTTTATTTTTTTTCTTCTCTACTCGCTCTTTTGTAGTAATACTAGAATTTTTCAAATCAATTTTCTCTGAATTTTTAACCACTAAACTAGATTTCACTGGTTGTTTTGTATTATCAGTAATACGAACTTTTGACGGTGTGAGTACCAAAGGTTTTTGTTGCATCGACATTTGTGATATTTGCTGTTGTAATTGTAGTTGTTGCTCAAGCAACGATTGTTGTATTGGTTGTTGTTGTTGTGCAACAGAAGGAGGTAAAGAGTAAGAATGTTCAAGATAAACTCGGGAAACTTGTAATCCAGAATGCGTTCCAATATTTTGTTGTAAACTTGCATCAACTTGAAATCTATGTATGAAATATAAATATTTAACAAAATTATGATATGTTTTGTGAAATTTAAAAAATATATTTGCTAAATATTCATTTCTTTAATAATTAAAAGCAATAAATACCATACAATATAATTTAAATCTACTGCTAATAAATTTAAAAAATAAAAATTAATAAAGTAAAAGAATTAAGAATAAAATTATTAAACTATAATAACAATAATTTAACAAAAATAATTTTTTCACAATTTAATGATTTTTTAAACATTAAAAATATTTTATTTTAGCAGTATAAAATGATTGTTCCTAACTTTTACATTCAATTTTCATATAGTAGTGCATGTTGTTTTTCTTTCCTTTTTAATATATTTGTATAAAAAAAATCTGTGTACCTTTTAATTTCCAAATTTTCTTCTTCAGAATCATCAGTAGGTATTTCACTGAACATTTCAATTTTTTCCGACTCCTTAAGAATCGGTTCATTATTGATATACCTATCAGACATTGTCTGTAACTTTCTTATGATATTGGATTCAACTGCTGGCGTTGTAGTAACAGCTGAACCGATGACTCTTGTGACAGTATTATCGTGACCTCCAAGGGATATAAGAGCTTCTATTGCTGAACTTTCCATGTTTTTAATATCATGTGTTGTATTCACTGTCATTAGCTCCTGTTTTACAAGAACGTTTTCAAGTGGAGAAGTTGTAGGTTGGCCAAGCTATTCAGAAAAATAATAATTATTTTACCACTTCCTCTATCACTTCTAATAAACCTATAATTACTGCAGTTTTAATTAAGTTATAACATTTATTATAATTGCTTATAAGATATATTCAGTTGACATATAAAAAGGATTCTTGAGTATTATAATGGTGTTCTACTGAAATTAAATTTTATGTTATAATAATCAGAAATTTTTCATAAAAACATATTGAGAACAAAGTATTTGTATGTTTATTTTTATTAGAGTACTATATTTAATTATGGAGAGAATCAGCGTTTATAATTACGATGTATTAAAGTAAATTACAATACTGTAATTATGATAAATTATCTTTTAAACAAGTTATATAAATTTTTTTTAATACTGAAAGTAAAAAAAAAATAATTCAAAAAACACCATAATGTAATACTTAAAATTAACATTTATTTATTTATTCATTTAGTTTACAGGCAATAAAATATTCATAATGTTTATTAAGAAAACAAATTACATAACTAATTTTCTCATATCTTACCCATTCTGAAGGTAATGGATGTCTTTGAATTTGAAGCTCATTCGCGTTTTTAATTTCTGTTTTAACATCTTTTAAGACCTCATCATTTATTTCCTTCTTAATGTAATCCTCTTTGGTTTTTTCGACGAAGTAAGCCTTTCGACAGCTGTCCTCGTCATTTTCATCATAATTATCAATCTGCGGGAAGTCATCTTGAAAGCTAATATCTAATATCTCTAGATCTGGCATGGGAGTTCGATCACCGTTCTGTGGCGTATGACAATTTAATGATCTTTGTACCTCCAGCTCCTTAAGAATATCAGGATTATGGCTGTTACGGGCCAGTGGTAGTCTCATATCGGATAACAAATCACCAACCTACACAAAATATAATATTGAATAAGTCTTGAATATAATAAATTAATACAAGTTTTATTATCTCAAAATTTCATAAAATATATGCTATTTGCAAATATAAAATATGTTTATTTTTTAAATTTTTATTAAGATATTAATTTTTATTTTATACTGTTTGAATTAAATAAGTGAGTTATGATTTAGATTAACAATTTCAAAAGTAAATTTTAAATCTATTTTTAAGCAAATGATCTGATGATTATTACTTCGTCATCTGAACTATCACTTGAAGTAGAAGAATCGCTGTTACTGCTACTGCTACTAGAACTACTTTGATCCTCTTCTGATGAAGAAGATGAAGATGAGGAGGATGAGCTGCTGGGAAGACTCGCGATTTGACGCTTTGTCGATGTTTTCTGTGTTACATGTAGTGATTCTATGTCACTATCACTGTCGATTGCTTCGGTATGTGTAGTGCTGTTATTATCAACCACTTGACCATCAATTGATTGTCTACTGTCTTCCTCATCTTGAGGTATAACTGGGCTTGGAGCCTTCATCTTCCTCTATAAATAAATTCATTGAATTTTTCTTTAAACACTATTTAATCTAATACACTGTCTTGTTTTTTAAAAAAATTTTAGTTTTAAAAATTATTTTAATTAAATATGCAATTAATTAAAATACTATACATATACCAATAAGTGGTAAAATCCATAAAAATCAATGAAATATTTAAAAATGAATGATTTATTCATGTTATTTTTTTTAAATTTAAGATAACTCACTCTGAATGATGGCATTTTTGGCATGCTAGCTCTTATTCCAAGGCCAAAACCATCATAATTCAAACCCAATGGTGCTGATGCCTGCTCTAAAAGTGAAGTAAGGCCATGATTCTTTGGCTCTTCTTTTACTACCACAGGACTACTATTTATTATGCTGGTTGGTGTAACCTCCGTACTAGCGACAGTGCTCGCAACAATATTGTTACTCATGGTACTAGCACCACTTCCAATGGTCAAACCTTTTTCGGTCTTCTTGTGCTCGTCCCACCAAACATCAAACAATTTAAATGCTGTACTTTCTACCATCTTTTTATTGAAATCCTTTTTTAGAATTTGTTTTAATTCATCTACAACTCTATTGAGCACACCATTGATTGTAGGACCCTATTAAAAAAAAAAATTACATATTTTTATCAATAAACTTCTGCTTTTTAGTATATACAATAAAATATTATACAATTGTATTTTCTTTTTCTTTAATCAAATAATATTTTTGTTACATTTATATCTTTTTATAACTATTAATTCTAGAATACTATCACAAATGTTAATAATTTAAAAAAAAAATAACAGTAGACATTTAATTGAACATATTACACTTAAAAGAAATTTGAATGTTTTTTAAAATATAATAAAAACTATTAAAAATTTTAATAAAAAAATTCATTTTAGAAAAATCAGTGGCTTATGAAAGTATTTTTTTTATTATTTCTCAAAATTACTATATTTGATTAACAAAGTTACAAAATATAATTCATTATTTTTTATATATCAATTTCATAATAATTTTACTCATATCATATTCAATATTTAAAATATTGTAGTGACAATAACATAAGTTGTACTACTTTAATAAAGTGCAAGATATTTTCAATTTGCTAACCTGTGGATTATCTTTAGTAATACTATGGTTGGCCATAGCCTGTAGTCTTGTTTGAAAGTTTGCATAATAACCAGTATTCTGAGCAGTTGGACCAAGACCAATGCTACTAGTTGGGGTTACATGTAAAGCTGTAGTAGTTCCAGAGGATTGATATTGATTAGGAATGTAAGCAGCGGCAGCAGCTGCAGCTGCAGCTGTTGCACCACCACAGTATGGATATGGATACTGTGCAGGCCTAGGCCAATGTTGCTGCTGTTGATGTTGGTGCTGGACATGATGCTGAACTTGCTGGTGGTGATGATGATGTGCTTGATAGACCTGGTGGTGATTGGTCGTCGCTACAGTAGCAGCAGCATAATGTTGAAGCTGAGCCACTGCTGAATAACTTGTGTATAAATGCTGGTTTACTGGTTCATGAGTGGCAATCTTTTAAGTAAGGAAGAAAAAGAAAACATTATAGATCTTTGTGAGACATATTACAAATAAATTATATAATTTAATATTATGCATATACTTTTATAGATCATATTATATATATATACAATTTTTAAATTATAATTTATCTTAAAATAGGAAACTTTATAACAATACCTTGAAATTTGTTGTAAATTTTAGGGGTTTGATCAATCTATTAATTTTACTTTTCAGTATTTTTTATTACATCACTTTAAAATCATTTAAAATTATTTTTATAATATGATTATATGTAAATATTTAATTATCTACTATTTATATAAATATAAAATTACATACAATGTTAAAATAAATATTACAGATTATTTATTTTTTTGCATTAACATTTTTAAGTAATATTAATAAAAAAATTATTCAAAATATTTTCAGCAATACATTTTGTATTAATTTTAAAATTAATTTATTATATATTTATGTTTTTTTTTTAAATACATAATAATATGAATACCATCTTAATTTAAAAATATACATATTAATAGCCAATAAATACAATATTAATAAATTCCTTAATCATTAATTTTCATAAACTATGAATTTGAACTAAATTCCTACTGAAATTAAATATATTTTAAAATAATATATTGATATTATCATAACCAATTTGACACTGTTTATAATTTATCAATAAATAAAATATTCATTTTTCAATACTAAGAAAAAGTAAAAAAATACATACTTCTTCAATCTTCTCATCACCGGAGCTTAAAGGACTTAAAGACATGCGGTCATCATCTAATGGTGGTGGAGGTGGAGGTGGATCTTTTGGTGGTTCTGGCATTGAGACTGAATTTTCAGGTATGGCAGATGTGGTCATAGGACTATAACTACCTAACAATGCTTCGTCCTCACTCGAGCTTATAAGACTACCTAGATCATCGTCTACTCTCGTTGATCTATTAAACTGCCCAAGACTGTTTTCACGTACTTTACGTCTTTCCCTGTTGCGTTGTAATGCCTTTTGAAAACTTGACTCATATAGATCATTCGTAAGGAATGGACTTGGTGGATTTGAAAGCATCTCTTCGTCAATGCCAGATTTTTTATCATCTTCAGAATCACTACCAAATTGTAAAAAAGGTGGTGCCATACCTCCCGCTTTATCTTTTAGTAGCATGGCTATTCTTGTATCCAGATCAAGAGTCTTACGAACTTCCACAGGTGAATCGCGTCGAAAATCTTTGGTTGGTGTATGAACAGCTGAAGTTTCTGAATCTGCTGGTGAACTCGATGACATAAAGGTTGATTCTTTTTTTTTTGATACCATCATGGATAATTTGTTAGAATTTGAAGACACAATTTCATTGTTGATGGTACTAGAACCACGAACAGTTACTCCTGGCATTACAATTAAAGGACTATCACCAGGTAAAACGTTTGAAGTTGGCCATGAGGCATTTGGAGGGTAAAGGCTACTGTGAGTTTCTGGTCCAACTGCATTGGACCACCAAACTCCAGCATTTGATTGATTTAATAAATTCTGTTGTTGCTGCTGTTGTTGCTGTGTTTGTTGCTGTTGTTGCTGTACAACTCCTTGAGTTAAATTTGAAATATAATTAGTTGTTTGATTCGTGCTCTGATGATGATGTGATTGTTGATGATGATGATGATGATAATTGCTATAATAGTAATCATAGTTGCTAGCAGGTGTTGAATTCTGTGAATAACTGCTAGGATAATTTAGTTCACTGGGTCCAGTACCATATCCTAAATCACTACTGCTGATACTAGTACTTCCAGGGGTTGAATAATCACCCCGATAAGATGTTACTTTACTAGAAAACCTTGAATTTTCTACATAAGAATCTCTACTCTTGTCAAGATTTGATTTTTTATTGTGTCTACTATACTCTTCTCTTTCATCTGTAGTTGAAGTTTTTTCAACAACCAAAGGAGTTTGCCCCCTTTTATTCTGTTCAACTTCAGTCTGTAAAATTTTAAATAGAATAGGAATAATTTAAAAATATATATCTTATATAGAATAAATGTTTACCTTAATTGATACTGTTGGTGGAACAGATGTTACTGGAGTTGGAGGATCTTCTTTTACTTTTTTTTCAATTTTTTTCTCAATTTTTTTTTCTATAGTTAATTCATCATAAAGTTTTCTACATTCATCTCCAAAAGCATCTAAGAAAACCCTTAACACCTTACCCATTACAGAGGTATTATTTAACTTTTCTACACATGCTTTGGAAGCCTTTGTAGTTTCAAAAACAACTCTCGCTATTCCAAGATGTTTATTTGTCACAGGATGATAATATATTGTAAGCTCTTCAGTGGCACCAAATTTTAAAACCATATCAGAAAGGAAAGTCCTATCAATATTATCATTTAAATGACAAAACGTTACTTCTAATGGAGGTGGTTCTCCACAATAATTAGCATCAATCTTAAACCTTGGTACAGGTAGATCAAGCTTGTCTAATCTAGTCCATATTCGGGTTAATTGAGAACGTGGATCTCTCACTTGAACTACAGCATAAGTTGGATCACCAGGTACAAGACCATCATACCTGTAAACTTTAGTTGCTCCCTTCTTCAAGAATGGATCTACTAATAATTTATAATTTCTCAGTTTTTGTGGTACTGTTGATGCACTAGCAGTGGAACTAGTACCACTACTTGATTCTTTTTGCACTTGCGATTGATTATGGTTATGTTTTGATAGCACCTGTTGTTGGTGCTGATGCTGCTGATGTCCCACGACATTTGAATTATGAGAGATATTTTGGGAATTGTTACTATGAGAGTGGTGATGATGTAAGGAACTACTACTACTTTGTGAATGATGATGGGAATGGTGGTGATGATGGTGATGATGATGATGAGAATGTGAATGCCCATGTCCATGCCCATGTCTCTCCATACCGTTCATTGCTAGCAAGCATCATCCATTTGTAATAAGTGCAATTTTTCAACTTGATAAGGTAGTTGTAATTCCAAACACTATTCCGACTACAAACTGCTTATTAATTTGCTGAATGCGAACATTTGTCAAAAACGTCGCTGTTACTGGGAGCAAAAGGTATTTAAATGCTGCGAGTTTCATTGAGCTACAAACGAGGAGAATACCTCGATTTTTCTTCTTTTCAAAATACGAAACAATCTGCTTTACTGGCAAACTATGTGATCGTTGTTTTTTTGTATATAACTATTCAATAGGAACAATATTTCTACAATTTATATCTCATGAATGTTCTTTAATGTATTAACTTACTGCGTTAATATCTTACGCTTTTTCTTTTTCTAGAAAATTTCTTTTTATGCAAAGAAATCCTCTGATTTGTTCATCACTTCGTCTAAATATATAATACTGAATTTATTAAAAAATCGGGATTTTGTGGGTGTAAGCGTTGTCAGCCGTTGTTAATGTCTATACGAATAAGAGCAACATAACCTGTACAAGATCGGCGCGCAGCAGAACCATCGATTTTTCATTAACCTTCGTCCTTTTCTTACTTAACAAGTTAAAAATCAGTAACTCTTCTTTAACTCGTATATAATACGATTGTTTGAATATCCTACGCGGTAGTTCTGGTTTCGAACTTTTTGCAGAGTGTCTCAGATCCAGATTCAATCCTCGCTGTTCCACACTTTGATATATATCGTTTTCTTCTTATGTATGTATCTAAAGAGTCGTGAATTGTGTTTTCTCTGTATGCGATGGCATGTATAATGCATCTACACATATGCACCCGAGTGTTATCCTATGAATGTGTAGGCAACACCAGTATAATTTTTTTCTTACATGTACGAGAATCGCTATATCCAACGTACACATTCGCATATGCTGTATAAATGTTCTATCTGCCCAGCTGTACGCACGCGCACATGTGTTTATTTCCTCAAAAGCATACGAAAATTATGAAAAAATGTAAAACATAATTATTACTGTAAAACGTAATTTATCTGAATCACATTTTCATTATTTTTCAAAATGCTTTCCTGTGCTCATTTATCCTCTCTATCAAAGCGTGCACTGTTTACATTAACAAATCTAAAATTCCTTGAATTTTTTTTATGATGCATTTCTGTAATTAGACTGTAGGATTATAAATAATTTTCTTATCACTGGAATAATAGCTTGTAAATGTTCTCACCGATGAGTGACAAGCATTTTCAAACTATTATAGCTTGATAATAAATCAGCAATTTAAAATATATAAATACCTACATATTTAATAAAATATACATCTATTCTTTTTTTATAGATAAATAACATATAAATAATCTATAAAAAAATCTATAAAAATACGTCGAAGTCTTAGGTTCAGATGTTCTTCAATTGTAAAATTAATAAAAAAAGTCAAAATCCTTGGATTTTAACATTAATTTTTGTAAATAACAAAATTGCTGATATTTGTGTTTTCAAATTATTTTACAAATAATTGAGTATAAATTATATTTCAATATTTAAATATGTTTTAAAACAGAATAGTCTAACGTACAAATTATTTAAACAAATCAAATATTAGCTTACAGAAAACGTCACAAATATGTAAATATTTTCATTATATTAAAATCAGAATGATAATCAGAAATATTAAAAAATTTTGCTCGACGATACTCCGTAATATTTGTGCGCATGCTTATAGAATATTATCTCATGTTTAGATCAAAAACACGCCAAAATTTGAACATGAAATATAAAAATTCTATACTTTAATTATTCCATTATCAATTGAATTGAGTATGTACATTTTAATTTATTTGTAAATATTCAATTTTCATTCATATAAAAAAATATCATACATTTGTATTTTCGAAATATTTCAAATACTATTGCAAATATTATATTTATTTCCAAATGCTGCGAAAAATTAACGGTATAATGTTGGAATTTGTAAAATCAGAGGTAAAATATTAAACAAATATTTTTATTTCGTAAAATCAATAATATATATAAATTTTAAATACATTGCTTATTCACATTTCTTTGGTAACTTTTTATTCGCTTTTAAATATAAATCTTGTATTTAAACAATACATGTTTTTAATTACATAGATAAATATCTTTATTTTGAAAATTTTTTTGAAACCATTTAGAAAATTATTTTTTCATATAATTCGATAAATAATAGGTATTAATAGCATTAATTAAATATTTTAAATATCGTTTCATAAAATAATATATTTAAGATTGACAACTTAAAAAAATTTTAAACTATTTATTTAATATTGGTACAAGTAGAAAATAAATGATTCTTCACATTTCTCACTTTTTTTACACATAATGCAAATACAAAATGTATAACTACAATACAAATAATTTTTTAAATTATTTAACATTTTTAATTTATGATGCTAATGTATATTTTCATTATGGTTTATTAATTTTTTTTTTTAACAGGTCTTGGGATTAAACTATTGTCTTCAAGAAATGTGTCCTTGAAGTGCTCAAATTACTTCTCCATTGTGTTATTCTCTTCTGATGAAAATTATCAAACCTTTTAACAATATTTTTTTAATTGCTTTAATAAAAATCAAAATTTTCCATTATCTTATTTTAATTTCTTTCTTATTCTTTAAATATTCAACTATTAACACATTTTTAAAATTATTTGACTAACCTATCAACCCAACATTTCTTATTTTAAACTTGAATATTTGTGCTTTATAGTATTGCGTAAAAATAGATCATACTTTATTTTGGTTTATCAGTGATTTTCATTATCTAGTCATTTTTTTAAATAACTCAAAATTCTTAGAAATATCAGTCAACTATTAATTTACAATTTTGAATAACTAAATAAATTTCTCATACTTAAGATCTTTCTATAGTTAACCACATAACTGATATTAAACTTAGTCAACTAAGTAATACAACTTTTTATATTTTTAACAATGGTAAAATATTTATTTAAATTAATTATATGTCATATTTTATTTGAGTATTCTCTTAAAATATTGTTGGTAACAATAAAATCATACAAATGTTTAAGTAAATATCTATTTGGAAAAATCTTAATCAGTCTTTTTTAAATTTTATTATTAAAATTAGGCAGCTATTGACAGAAAAAATTTTTTCATAAATTTTTAAACTTGTTAATAATTTTGTATAAATAAATACATAATGTACATCATGTTATAATCAAAGATTGTGATTAAAAAATAATAGATATATTTATTCTTTTTAAACATCATCAGTTATTTAAGGTACAACTTTAAATTTTACTAAATTCATATATTTATTTTGGTATAATTTATATTTAAATTTTAATAATAAACTTTTACAAATTTTCAAAATCTTTACAAATATATTGAATTGATTATAATATAATATAATATTTATAAAAGTAAAATAACTATCGTTAAATATAAAGTTCTACTACAATATCAATTCAACTGGTTTTCATGATAAATTTTAGAAGCAACATCTTCTATTGAAGTATGAGTTGTTAATAATTATTCTTTTTATTCAAATTCATTAATTTATTAATTAATAAATTAATAAATTTTTACATATTTATAAAATTAATTTTGTAAAAAGTATTTACAAATTAAATAAATACAATTCTACAACTAGTCATGACATTTTTTCAATAATTATATATATAATTAATATTATTTAATTTTAATAACAAGAATTTTATTAGTAATTCATCAATGATGATAATAATAATTTGTGTTTTTCATTAGAAGAAAACAATTATTAACTTTTAAACAAATTAAAATGAAAAATCAATTTGAAAAAATATAAAATTTTTAATAAAACATTTAAATATGCTAATACATCTTAAGTTTTATTTTACTTAAAACCAAAAAATAATTGTATGTCAAATGTTTTGATACATTGTAATAATTAAATAAAATCCTATAATTATTTTTTTAATCAGGAACCTATATAATTTGTAAAAAAAAACTAATAAAAATTTAAAAAATAATATAATTAAAATTTTTAATTTTAGCAATTGTAATAAAAAGTTGATTTTATTTAATTCATTCTTAAAATTTTTTTTTTATATTTATTTAAAAAAATTTAGAGCTCAAAAAATACTACATTAATATATTAACAAATGAATAGTTGACAAACATGCACAATTGAAAATTAAAAAAAAATATAGTTTAAAAAACTTTTAATTATCAAATAAATGTTAATACTATCAGTAAAATAATAAAATAAGTTTCTACTATTTGAATGTATTTCTATTACAATTTTATATTCATTACAGTATTGTATTAACAATTTTTAAATATCAATTAATACAAGATATAAAATAAAAATCAAATATTGAATTATTTTAAAGTTATATTTGTATTAAATAATATTTTACTCAATTGTTTAAATATTTTTTTTAACAATCTTTAAACTATTATATTTACAAACACTTACCACTTACAAATTAAATTAATAAATATTTGTGCCATTATAATTAAAATATTGATATTGTAGTTTCTGGAATATTTATATTATAATTCAAAATATAACATTATTACAATTACAAATAATAAATCATTCGTGTAAGACAAAACTATTTTTGGAATTATAGACAAATTAAATTAATAAAAAAAAATTTTTGTAGATATAATTGTATTGAATTTAAGAGTTAAATCCATTTACAACTTACTCTGAAAATTAATTAAATATATATTAAATGTTTTTATACAAATAAATATTTATAGCTCAATTTGCTTACATAATCTTTGCACATAACAAAAAAGATATCCTATATTATAGCTTATGCAACACTTGATAAAATGCAGAACTAAGAATAATAAAGTACAAAGGATGTTAAGATTATATTAAATGTATGTACATCCATAATTTCTGTGATTTTATGTGATTTTAATCAACTATTTAAACTGATCAATAAATAATAACATTCTTTCATTGTTAAAAGTAACTATTGTCACATTTTATGTCTTTCATGGATTTAATTTTGCAACTTCTTTTAAATATACAGAAAATTAGCTGTTTTTACTTTTATTACAATAATTTTATCGATTAAATTAATATAGTTTATTGAACTATTTTTTCATACATTCAACCGTTTTTTTACTTACGCGTCACAGACAGCCGTATATGTTTAAGCATTCTTTTACTATTTATTTTTTTAAGGATGTAAAATATACATAAAGCATAAAGCTTTGTATACGTCGATTCATACATTTTCTTATTATTATTATTATTGTTTCACTTTGCTTCGTTATTTTCTAATAGTCACGTACAGTCATTATTAGGCTAACCTGCATCACGTGTGACAATAATTTTACAGCACTTGTCTTTTAAATGGTTTAAAAATAACAATTAAGAAAACTTCATTGAGCTCAATAAATGTATATTCTTGCATTCAATAAGATTAGAATAATAGAATAATATAATATATCCATTTTGAAATGCGATTCTTCAATTTAATGCTTAAAGTATCAGTAACAATTATTTTAACGTCATCGACAATTCATAGTTGGACAAATCAGAGATAATAAAGCTTTCGCAACAATCCAAAGAAATTTAGGACTCCGATTTAAGGCAATCGAGGATATCGGATATTGTGCTGACCCAATAATCTGGTAAAATTACATTCTTCGAATTCTTCCTTTGAGCTTCAAGATCTTCTTCACTCGTTATGCCTGACATAACCATCAATGTCGTGAAACCACAACGTTTACCCAAAAGAATATCGGTATTCATGCTAAATAAATATTAGAATGGTTTCATGAATAGTAAATCTTAGCGTGTAAATTCATTTTTGTAATTACATGAGCTAATCAGATATCAAGTTTAGGTAAGCAAAATTATTGTGATATTAATAATTAAGTTTAATAAAGATATAATAGAATATATTCGACTTGATATAGATTATTATTGTTTCAACAATTATGTAGTACTATTGCTTACTTCAAATTTTTTAAAAATCCGAAAATACAGTACACAATTAGTATAAAATTTTAGTAATATTTTTCAAGAAATAAAGGAGAAGATGAAATAGTTTTCTTTACACTTTTTTTTACAATTGTTATAGGCCAATAATTTAATCTCTAAGATTCTTAAATATGTTTGTTTGATTTAAGTTTATTGTAAAATTAAATATAATCAAATCTTTTTTTTCAATTATATCAATTTTATTGTTTTGTAATAAAAAAATATTTTATATATTTAAATACCATGATTCTATTATCCCGTCAATAATTAAATTAATTAATACAAAAATTTGTTATTAAAATAAACTTACTTGTCTCCAATCATTAGTGTACGAGATGGATCAACATTATACTTCTTCTTTATGACCTCACTTACATAAGGCTCAGGTTTACCTAGAACTAGAGCTTTTCTTGCAGCAGCAGCTTCAATTGCAAGTAAGAAACATCCAGCACCTACAAAATTGTTAAATAATATCTAAGTATAAAAGATATAATGAAATACGTATATTGTCTATTGTAAAATGT
Source organism: Eupristina koningsbergeri (assembly GCA_018907245.1). Classification (NCBI taxonomy): domain Eukaryota; kingdom Metazoa; phylum Arthropoda; class Insecta; order Hymenoptera; family Agaonidae; genus Eupristina; species Eupristina koningsbergeri. Next base: position 3,549,059 of record JACCHV010002921.1, read on the forward strand.
TTATCCACAAATGTTATTTTGTGAAAGCAAACATATATAAAAAAAATTTCTTTCTTTCTCATAGTAATAATTTTAAATGTATAATATTTATTTAATATAAATTTTTTTTAAATTAATTATTGACATTATCAAAATTTTAATTACAGTAATATTGTTTTAAATTAATTTTTTAGTACTTTTAACTCTTGAGCATATATTTTTATAGATACTTTTAATAATATTATATTTTATTAATATAATTATTTGTACATGTAATTAGCACTGAAATTGAATAATTCATTAACCTGGAAAACGGGTACTATGATATGGCGAAGGTCTCTCTATATCCGGGTTTGTACCAAGAAAATGGATTTTTGGATCTTGAGCATAGGTCGCAGCCTTGACAATTTTCGGATAACTAATGTGTCTATCAAAGCCAACGATAACAGCACCAATTTCAGGGTCAAGTTGAAAACGCTTGTGCAAATCCAATTCATTACCCATCATTACATCTGGCTGAAAATTTATATTATATTATTTTTGAGTTTTTTAAATAAAAATTTCATTGTAGATAAAATAAATATTGAATATGCAAGTAAAGCTTTTTGAAATGAAAAAAATATATTACTATAAATTGAACGGTTTAGGTATTCGGTAGGGAAGTATTTATTCTTCTAATGCACAACATTCGTCTCGATTAAAGAAATAATTCAAATTGAACTTTTAATCAGGGACAAATATTCTTGTCCCCGATTCCGTTTTTCCCAAGAAAGATTGAATAGTTTTCGATGTGAAAAATCTACCATACAAATGTGTCAGCAGGTCGGTCGACAGCATTAAATTTTCTTACTCTTATAAATACATTTTAATATCCATAATTATTTTCGTTGTTTTGCAATTTTATCTCATTTATATAACAACTATACTATTTCTTGAACAATATAAGGAAATCACTCAGTACTGTTTATGATACAGTCATATATAAATAAATAAAATTAAGAGTTTATAAAAAAAAGCTTAATAATAATGTATAAAATATATTTAACTCAGTACAGATATATTATCAAATAAATGTACATCATCAATAATAAAATACATATTTATTTTGAAAAATACTTTAAAAAAACTTTAATATTTCTGAATCTTAATATTTATTTGACCCAATAATTGCTATTCCTAATTATGCTTTAATTATTGAATACTTATGCATTTGAATAAAATAAATTTTTTTAATTGATAGTAAAGGTTATTTATTAAATTACTGATAAATTTAATTAATTATTGATTATTATTAATAATAAAACACAAAACTGTTCTCATCATTACTAATTTACTGATTGATACCGAAATTTAAAAAAATTCTAAACTTATCAATTATAATATAATTTTTTTTTTTAAATATTTTTGAAACAGTATAAATGTATATTAAAAATATCACAATGAAATAACTCAAATTAAAGAAAATTTTTTTAATCATTGTAATTAAAATAATATGAAATATAAATATTCAAATCATTATGTACAGAAGATTTTTAAATTTTTTTACGCGTTTTTTTTTCTTTTTAAAAATACATGAAAATGAAATCAAAGATTAAATATATACTTAGACTTTATAACATATTAATAATTAATTAATGTCCTAGTATTAATACTAATATTAAACAATAGAATATAATTACTAAGTCTACAATTGTCGATTACTATATATTTTTTAAAAAATGTAAATAAAAACCAAAGTATTTAACGATCATTGAATGTTATTATAATTCGCATATTGGCAATAAAATAATAATAAAAACATAATTAAAGCAATTATGTGTAGTATATGATTATAGAATAATTATATCCTTTTTTAACTATTCGATCTTCTGTTCTCAAAAACAATATTTATTAAGTATTTGAATGTTTTATTTTGAAAATTTTATTTTAATTAAAGTACATAAATGAATAAAAATCTAATATTTTTAGAATCTTTTAAATTTTATTCGAAGTAAAAAAAAACATTATAAAATATGTCATAAAAAATTTTTAGTATCTATTAGTATTATTTAATAAAAAGTATTCTGTATTCGCAATATTATATTAAACAATATTAAAATTTGAACTTTTTCTATTAGAATTTATAAAATGATATTATAATATAAATAAAAATAAAGTCCAATAAAATAAAATTACAAATAGATTTTTCAATTTATTTATTCTTATAATAAATTTAAATATAAATACAAATTTATTAAAATAATTTTTCCTAATTTTTCATATACATTTTCATTTGTAATATTATAAATATCAAATTATGAATTCGAAAAATTCTTGAAACTATATGTTTGACAAGTTAGTTACTCAAACTTGTATTCGTACTCACCCCAACACCAAAATGTTTAATCCCTTGTGCATCTAATTCCTTAGCAATACCTTCACTACCGACAATGTAAACTTTTTTTTTGAAATTTTTTTCTTTTAAATACATAGCTGCTAAATATGCAGAACAAAGAATTTCTTCCTGTAAAAAAATTATTTTAAAGTATTCTTTAATATTTATGCAATATTTATTAAAAAATATTTTTTTTTACCAACTCAATTATATTTAAGTTTAGTTATAGTATGAATCCTCAGTGATTGAAAAGGGTATAAATAAATAATGTTTTTCATAAAATAAATTATATAATCGATTTTTTTTTATTTCTTTTTAATATTGTTTTAAAAAAGATTTATATATTTTTCAATATATCATAGATAGTAAACCCATACTGCAATTACATATCATTTAAAAGAATTTTTATTTAAGCAATATTTTATATTTAAATAATTTTTTAATATAATACACATAATATTGTAAGTGTTACTTCATAATTTATAAAAAAATAATATGTAAAATTTAGCCAATATAACTCGATATAATATAGTGCAATAAACTGAAAATTTGAAAAATAAACATTGCAGCTCAATGCAATTATCAATTCAAGTAACTATTAAAATACTTCAACCCAACATACATTATCAAACTAGAAGATTAAAACCATAATATACAATTATCAAAAAATAATTAAACTTACCACCGTAGCACCATAACCAAGATGTTTGCATTTTTCGGCTAGTTCTGCTCTTGTATTACCATTGTTATTCGTGATATAGAAAAATTTTTTACCTATTTCCTTGAATTTGGCAACTGTTTCTGGTGCACCTTTTATTACGTCCATTTCTCTCCATAAGACACCTATAAAAAATTTAATATGTTTAAAATAGTTATAAAAGTTATAAAAGCTTAGAATATTAAGTTTATCGTACTACATTTTCCTATTTTCACTTTTCGGCATTAATCAATTTGTTTTAACTTTACTTCATTATGTAACCATCTAAGAATATCTTTCCTTTGTATGGACCAAAAATTAAAATTAAAATTCAATTAAATGAAAAATTATTGTATTATAAAGTAAATGTTACATAATATAACATTTAAATTATAAAACTAATTTTAAATCGTATAATAAATCGTCAATCTATTAAATAAATAATCAAATGTCTAATTAAAAAGTTAATATCATAAAGTAATTGCCTCCTTCATTTAGTTATTTAGAATAAATTTATTATACCAAATATAAGTGATAGGTTTTAAATAAAATTCACAATTTTTTTAATACTAGTAAAGGCAATATTTTAAATATATTTTTATTATATTATCTTAAAGAAATAATATTTATCCTAAAAATTAAAACAGGATGACTGTAATACTAAAATATGTAAAACAAAAACAAAAAGAAGTAGGAAAATATTTTTAAATTTAGTCTTTAAATTATACCAAAATTAAAAACAAATTACTCATAACTACTCATAATTAGTAATTAACAAAGTTACACATGTAATTAATCGTAGTCCAACTCAAAAACTGAATGAATATGAATAAAATATGAATAAAAATATTTTTGATGGTTAAATGATACAATAAAAGCATTTTTTTAATTAATCAAACAAAAGTATTTTTCATTTAATTATTTTGAAGTTAGTTTATATCAATGTATTATATATACATGGTATATATCAAAAATGAAAAATTACCTTAATTTCATCAAATATCAAATAATTAATTTTTAATTTTATTACCTTTGATTTACATGAGAATGATAAGGCGAATAAAAGTATAAAAATAAAAGACGAATTTACGTTAATTTAAAATGATAATTAATAAAAATTATTGTAACTCAAATATTTTGATATTATGTAATTTTCCGTCAAAAAAAACACGGTCAATAGTACAATGGACTAAACCTCATTGTTAAGAGCTTTCGTGATAGTGATAATTAATTCGATGACAACAACAAAAAGTTAGAAATGTTTCATAATGAACCTTATGGTTTTGATACTTCTTCCTTATTTAATGCACACATTGTTTTTTGTAGTTTATACATATGGCGATATTAAAATGTACGTGTAGTTTAACAAACGGATTCTAATAATCAACAATAAAATACACAAAACCACTAGTAAAAAAGAAGAAATGTACAATAATAACTTTTTAAAAAACTATCAACAGTCATCAATACATATATCTAATAGTAGTTTACAACAACATGTTCAACGGTGTAGATATGCTTAAAATATTAGAGAGAAACAGTTGAAATAAAATTACAAATAATCATTATCTAATAATGTTTGAGAATCTATAAAAAGTACTAATTAAAAGACGCTATTTAACATTAATAAATAATTTAACACTAAATAGTACAGTAATATTAAAAAAAAAAAAAAAAAATAATTGCAGAGCTACTAAAATACCACTTTTTGCACTATGGCTTATATCTACACTTATATAAAGAAGTTTATTATTAATAAAAGCCGAATATTTTATATTATATTTATTATTATAAAATATTTATAAATTAATTTACAGTATTTAATATTTTCATATGACAATATTCATTGATAATAAATAAGCAAATAATAGTATCATAATATGCCTTTTATTAAAATTTATTATAATAAAAAATACAAGAAATTATTTTTTATTACTAATATAAAATTATAAATTAATAATAGAGAAAAAGTCATTGCACAATATAATATTAAACATAACTATTTTTCTAACCATTAAATGATCCAACACGTAAGAAGCTGACAGATAACAAGAATTCAATGCTACTCTCTTGTGACTAGCGATTATAAGCGCAATTTCAAATTAAGAATTAATTTGTATGTAAAAAACCGTTTTAATTAAAATAAAAAATATTAAAAAAAGTAAATTTAAAGAATTAGTTTATCTGGATTATTATTAAAAAAAAATGTTTGTATATAATTACTCAATATTGAAATGTATTTTTTTATGAATAAATTGTTGCTATTCCGATCTGACGAATCTGACAAACATTAATGATTATTGAGTTTTTAGTGATAGTCTATTTTAACGGATACGAATTAAAATTATTTTAATTATTTTAGTTAAACAATGATTTTTTTCAGACTTTTAAAAATATTAATTCAAAACTTAAAATTATTATTAATAAATCGACACGTATCTTTTTTGGATAATTTTAGTGTAAGGTGATTTTCTTTCAACCTACATGAAAACCAAAATATTTTATTTAAATTCATTCGTTGGAGATGTATAAAAAATACTCACAATTTCGTAGTAAAACATGCTGTGTGAAAAAGTTTTGAAGTTATTAAGGATATATTTGTTTCCAAGGATACTGGATCTTGCACGTACTTAATTGTAATTAAATAAATTGTAATTGAGAGTCGCAAAGAAACTTAATTTTTTATTCTAATAGGCATGCATGCGATATATAAAAGGAGATAAATGCTTCTTTGTTTTAATGCAATACAGAATTCTTTTATGTTGCAAAACGTTTTTGAAACTATTGCGAGGACTGATTAAATTTAATTACCTTTAAACTTTGAGGTTATGGCTCCAAATGTCAATAAAGCTTGCAATGAAAAGAACGAATGGGATGAAAAGTTTGTCGGAACAGAATTATAATCAATTTGAGATTCGCAGTAAGTTGGGTGACCCAGTGACGAGTTGCTCAAATTTATTGTGTACTAGATGCAGGGGTGGAAATAATTAAGAAACCACCAAAAATAAGCGGCAGAAAACTCGGTTTTAATTTGAGTCAAGCTTTAGCGAGTTACAGGAGAAAGAGAGGAAGGTAAGTCAATTAATAGTTTGACACGCACCATCGCAGTCGGAGAGGACGACATCGAAAGACTCGATGAACTCCTGAAGTTTCCTCTTGTCGAGTGATCTCAAGTCCACGGCGGCCATGTCTGGGGTGTTTACGCAAGACCTGGATACATTAGAGCCGCTCGAGTACGACTGAAGTGCCCGCTGACAGCAATTACAACCTCGGCGGCATTGGCGCTTTATACTCCTCGGTCTTCGATTTCCCGCGCGAGCTCCAAGTTCCGGGATACGCGTTTGGCACTCGACCACGCACTCGGCACATGCCGCTGACCTTCGTTACGAAACGTTATGCAAGTGCGTACAACCTCCGCGTGTGCGTGTGCGTGTGCGCGTTGCGTGCGTGGACGCGGTGAGTGTCGAGCGGGAATTCATCCTCAGCCGATCCATGCATGGGACATGACACCTCCCTCCCCCTCCAGCCCCAACGACACCTTCGCCAGCAGTTTTTTTTCCCCATCTCTCAAAGGAAATTCCCGCAGTTCGACGGTTGTTCAATTTAATTTTACTGCCTACGTTATTATCTTAATTGTACGTCACGTTTTATTTTATTTACCTGATTCACCCGATTATCTCCACAACAATCTACACAATCCAATCCCAGAATGCCTGGATAATTTATGTCATTCGTGCGAGTTTACATGAATGTACGTTTCACGAGTACATTTTTTTTTCTTAAACATCTATAAAAAAAATATGCACTTGCTTTGTCTGTTTTTATCACAAATTTATTATTGTAAAGTCACAATAAAGAAAAACTTCATCGGTGATTATAAGGAGTAATACTCATTCGATTTTTACTATTATGAGTAAATAGATTATTTACAATTTCAGATTATTGCATTTATCATTAAATATCACTCCCCTGTACTACAAAAACTATTATAATTCAAGAACATACCTTTCCTAATCCATCAAAACCTGTTCAAACAAATTTACCACGTTAAATATTATTTACGAATAAATAGAAATTTTTGATAGAAAAAAAATATCTTTGAATCTTTATCAATAGACGCCTTGTGCTCAATTCGATTAGTATCAAAATTGCATTATTCGCTATAAACAAGTGAACCAAACTCTTATTGATTTCTTATCCTAAATTCAAGCATAAATACAAATTTAATAATAATCGTATGTGATAAACTTATTTCATTACCCAAAATTCTACCTACGATGCACATGTGTCTACATTATGAATTTCAAATAAAATTTGAATACACAATAAATCCTCTTTCATTGCATACAATCCATAATGTATTAATAGGTTTTTAAACATGCTGGATTAAAAGATTAAACACCAAAAACTCCATCCTTTAATTTACACACTTTCAGATATTACATGATAAAGTTTTCCACGTGTAGCTTATATTTACTTCTTGAATTTATTCCTATTATTAATATTATTAAATATAAAACTATTGTTAAATCTCAGGATTCACAATATTTTAAGCACACCTGTATTTAATATACTTTAACCACTGGTAGGGATCAAATAATATTATAATTCATCGTAATTGAAAATATATATTCAATAAAAACTTAAAGTTCATTATTTATAAATAATATTTGTATTGATTTGATTATATTATTTCCTAAATTTTTCAAGGTTTTTGGAATTAGTATTTTAGAAATCGATTAAGATTTTATTAGCTCACATATTTGTTAATTTGGACATGTTCAAGGAATGTACAAATAGCCTCTATTAAAATATCAAGGAATTTATTGGTAAAATATTGTTCAAAGTAATTTATTTATTAAAACTTATTTATATTGTTATTTATACAAAAAAAGGAAAAATGAACAAATAAATTGAAATATTGACTCTTACGAATATAATGATGTAAAGATATGAATATTTTAATTTATTTTATTGTAAATCTAATTTATTATAAGTTTTCAAATTTTTTAAAATGAATGAAATTTAAAATACACATAATTTAAAAATATATAACAAAAACAATATAAACTCGTTTAACGTTTTCTCATATATTTTGTATTACATATTGTAGACTTTTTTAATCATGAAAATATTATTTGTTCAAATTGCATTAAAAAAATATATATATTTTTTATTACTATAATAAGATATAAAAATTAATAAATTATATTTTTTAAATATTTTCATATAATTAATGTAATATAATGACACTATGATTCAACAATTTATGTAAATTTATACTTTTACAGTTAATATAAATTTTTTAAAATGAATATTATTTAATATTATATTTATTATAATTGCAATTAATAAGCAATTATAATTTCCATAATTCTTATCGATATAATTTTAGTTATTTGAACAATTTTAATTATTCTTAAAGTCTTATTTAAATTTGAAGTGGTTAAATATACAATAGAAATAGTACTAAATAAAAAAAATAAACATTAAAATATTATTAGATTTATAATGTTCGTATAAAATTTGAAAAAATTGTCATTATTATAATATTCATTGTTTACTTAACAGCTTAAAAAAAAGATTAAATACTTTAGTATGTATTAAAGTATATAGATCTAAAAATGTGCATGATTAAAAATCAAACAGAAAACAATTAAAATTTACATTTCATATTAATTTACAAATAATTTTGTAAATATTACTATCGATTAAGATATTTAAAAATTAAATAAAACAATTCAACTAAAATGTATAAATAATTTTAAATAACATATAACTCCAATTGTGAATACAATTTAAATAGAAAAAATTTCTTAAATTAAAAAAAAAAATAAAACTAATTCTTTTAAACTTCAAAAAATGAAAAAATATTTTTGTATTTTAGAAAGTAAAATAATAGACATTCAATTTTTATTCGAATGCATAAAAAATAAATATTAAGTAACTTTTTATTATTGAACTTCAAAAGGTTTTAAAAACTATATTAGTATATATAAGAGAGACAGAGTTGTATTTGTTTTTCAAACAATTTAAATTAAGAATCAAAATAAAAATCGAGTTTTATTTATTATTAATTGCTGACATTTATTATGTTAAATGATTAAACCATATACTTGAAAATTATAATAAATAATAAAAGATACACATTTATAGAAGAATTGCATAAGGTTAAATATTATCCTGTTTTTAAAATTCATTATTGAATTGTAAAATAAAAAATATTTGTAAAAGAAAATCAATATTCTTTTATATATAGAATATTGTGTACCTTATTTTTTAATATATATTTTTCAACTTCAGACATGTACATATATAATTACAAAATCTTAAATTAATTGAATTCGTAGGTATCGTCCAAAAATTTTTTAATTCAAATTGCTATATATAATCGTTTAAATTAAATGAGATAATAATGGAATTATAAAAAGCTATTATTTTTATAAAATAACTGTATTTTTATTGAAAATGAATCATATATTCGCAATGAAAGATCATATAAATCTTTTATGTAAACAAATTTCTTAATGTAAATTCATAAACACAGTATACTCCTTCAAAGCACCATATCATTATACTACCATGAATTGATTAGTCTGTATTTTTAAGCGGTTTTTTTCCACACAAAAATAATTTTTTTATACACGTTATTTATAGAATACTCTTATTATTATGTTTTAAGTTATTTTATTTAAACTTAATAGTAATATTAATGAATATCTAATATTTGGTCAACTTTTTTATATATACATTTTTTAAAATTTAATAAAATCAAATTATAGTAATTAATAATTATTTTCATATTTATTTTACAATAATTAATTATTAATAAAAAATGAACTTAAATTATTCAAATTAAAAATTCATAATTATTAAAAAAATGTACGTTAAATTTGGAATTTTTATCAAATCCGGCTATGATCTATTTTAATAAAAAATAAAATTAGTTCTTATTAAAACATACGCTAATAATTATGTAATTAATAATAATTATTATATTATATTATAGAGTTTTCTTTTATCGAGATATTAATAATTATTTAAATTATAAACAATTTATTTATATTTATATACATGTATCTATTTGTATTATTTGATATAATATTGTGAATGATATGGTAATTATATATTTTTTAGAATTTATAGCTAACTTTATAATTTATTATATATATACATAGATGTAAATAAATTAAAGATAAATATTTATGTTCAAATTTATTTTTATTATTTCAGCTATTCAAATGCATATAGATAATTAAATCATATATTTATATATTATCAATATTATTCTAAAAATAAAATAATAATTAATTTAAAAATAGAAACTGAATTCTAAATCTGAATATACTAAGCTCTGCTGAATATTTTGACAGCTAATATTAATCTTCTGTATTTAACTATTTAAAATTTTTTCAAGAATATATCAAATAAAAGTACACAGCCTATTAATATTAATATCATAATATTTATTTAGATTTAATCATTTAAATAAATTATTTGTATCATTTTTTTTCTCAATAAAAATGAACATTTTTCTAGTTTAATTGAGTTAAGATAAAAAACGCTTTCTCGGATGCAAATAGTAATAATAATAAAAATATTATGGTTAAACTGTCATTTGGATGAGTGGCATTTTCTTTGCAATAGATAATAAATTAAAGATTTTTATAAACCATCTCAAAATGAATATTGTACAGTCAACGTTTATGAACTAATATTATGTATTTTACTGTATTTTATAAGCAAAAATTTACAATACTAATTTATAGTTTAATTTATAATGTACTTCATAATTAAAAGTATGCTATTATACAAAAGAAAATAATAAAATTCAAAAGATTAATATAATTTAAATTATTTTTAAAACAATTTCATTTTATGTTTCAAAATTTTTTAGTGTAATAAAATATTACTCAAAAATTTTTACACCGAAAATTTTGGTTCTATTTCTTAAAAATGTAAATAAATAAATGAATTAATACATAATTTTAGGCTTTTATAGTTTTCAATTCCAGGATAACAAAATTAACATAAAAATTCATATAAAAATCATATAAAATTTTGATATATGATTTAGAATTTGTTTGTATGTTTTTAATACATTTGACACATATGCACAAATATATTGAGGGCATAATTCTCAAATAAATACTATTCTATTTTGATATATTAAAAACTCTGGTTTTTTAATGATAAATTTAAAAAAATATTATTTCCTAAACATTAGATATTTATGAAAAATTAATATATTTATTACTTTTTATTTTGTTATATTTGTTATATATTCATTTTTATTTAAAACTTATATATTAAAATAATTTTATGATATTTATAATAAATATAATAACTTATAGTTCATGTGTTTAATACTAAACTTGAATAGATGAAATACAGTAATAGATTAATTTAAAAAAATTAATTTAATAAATTTGTTTAACTATTTAGCACTTAGACAAATTTTATTAAGAGACTAGTGGTTTTTATGTAATATAAAATTGAAAAAAAAATTTAATCATTAAATCAATATATTTTTCAATTAACTCGAAATATCAACTTCACTTGTTGATATAAATATATTATACTACTTACATGTTGTTTATTTGCTATATAAGATGTTATTAAAATAATATAAAAATAACATATATTATATATATAGTATACATACTTTTTTAATATATGCAACTTTTAAATTTAATTTATTTCTTATCCATCACCAATGATACAAAAATATATTATTAATTTAAAAAGTAACTGCTATATATATATAATATTACATGGTTTGTCCATAAAGTATTGACTTTTTTTGTTTTTGTTTTAAAGCCACTACTGGTCGTAACGATTTGGGAGAGATCTTAAAATGTAGGAGGAAATTTTTTCGATAATTATAATCTCTGTTCTGTGATTAGAAGCGATTGGATTTTATTTCGCGGGAAAGATGTTTTTCAGTTTTGTGATACGGTGTGATGGAACGATTGTTGAAACAGATTAACACGGTAAAAACTTGTTTGTGGTTTGGTAAAATGCTACAGACTTTTAAATATTAAAAAAAAATCTTTATGGATAAGTGTAAATTGCAATTAAAATTACATAAGGCTTTCATGAGATCACCGATAATATTTGTTCTCAGCACCTAAAAACAACCTGAATCGTTCCTAACGCCCAATCTGTGCACAAAATTTTGAGTTCAAACTGTCATTTAAGGATCAGGTTAATCGATGATACCCTGAATTTATCAACACATGCATATAGTCCCCTTAAAAATCATTTTAATACTAAAAAATTTCTATAGTATTTTTATCAAGCTTTAAGCCAAAATTTTAACGCATAGCGCTGTTATACTAGTCGCTCCATCGCGCAAAACTGAAAAACATTATTTACGCGATACAAAATCCTGCTGTTTCTAATTATTAAAAAAACAAAAGGACAAATAGAAAATATTCCTCCTCCTCTTCATTTTAAGACCTCTGCCAAATCGCTACTACAAATAGTGGTTTAAAAAAAAAAACTCAATACTTTATAGATGGACCATGTATATATTCATTATAGCATTAATAACGGTTTTTTTATTCAGTGTATTTGTTTTAAAAAATCAAAGAAACTCAAAATTAAAAAAAATACTAAAAATTACACAGTAGATAAAATGTCTTTTATGTACATTTTTTTAGAGTTGTAAAATCTTATAGCAATACAAAAAATGTATTTACGCGATGTTTCATTTAGTTGATTTTCATACAATACATACATGTATTTATTATGATTATTATTTTCTGTAAGATTTCATTTTATTTCTTCTTAATTTTTATTTATTAAAAAAATATGAAAAGCATCAATTATCATTTTTTAAAAAATATGTTCATTCTAATAATAAATTAACTTAAAAATAACTCACTAATTAAATTACATAAAATTCTAATGTAATAAACCAAATAAATAATTAAAATATCTAATATTCTTTAAATATTGAAAATGTAATTTTAAAATACAACTTTGGTTTATTAAAAAAATTTAAATATAAAAAATCTTATAAGTAAAAATAATAGTTTTCTTATATAAAAATTACATTAAATATTTATATCAATGATTTAGTTTTACAAGTAATTATAAAAAAGTATAATATTAATATGTACAACTTTAAGGCTATATTTGAATAAATAAAAAATATTAAAAACTCCCAAAATACAAATAGTTATTTAGAAGAAATTATTTTCCTAACTGAATAGTGTAAATATTAACATAAAATAATTGTCTTTTTGAAACAATAAAATCGGTATTTATATATTGATGGCACATAGATATTTTTTTTTCTCTTTTTTATCCCAGTTACTTATATAATCTTTTAATGTATAAAATATTTTTGTAAAATTTTTTATATCAATTTCATTTCATCAATTTTCAAATAGACTTATATTACACGTTATTGTGATATTTTAATTTATAATGAAGTATCTTTTTCAACAGAATCTGAAAATATAAAATTTTTGTCATATTTTAACCAAAAACGTATTCGTTATAAAAATCCATTTCTTTAAATATAATCTTTACCATTTGTCAAATAATAACTATTTCCAGCAACTGTTTGACTCGATATTGGTCTTATCAATGGCTCAACATTTTCATACAAAGAACTAGATGAACTCTTTAAATCGCTCTCATCCATACATTCTTTACTGCTTGTTGAAAAAGAATCTTTTCCTGATTCACAAATTGTATAGCCTTCACTATTATATTTTCCTAAATATAAAATAGAAAAAATCGCTAATATAATAAACAATTTTCGATTTATTTTATAAAACAATTAATTTTACCTATTCGATTATGATTTGATCTTGTATCAATTGCACTTGTTGATTTACAATATCTTAATCCTGCAAATAAAACTTTTTTTTCTATATATAATACCACTCAATATTTGTATTAAAAATAAAATATGAAATAATATTAAAAATACCGTTCATTTGAATTTTAGGAGTCGTCTGCGGTGAGGATTGACATAGAGGTTGCATTGAATCAACTGAAGTAGATAAACTATTTTTTCTGACTATAATTAAAATATTATTAATAAATACAAAAAAAGAAATATCAATTGTTATATAAAAAAAAATTTATAAAGTATTTTTGAAACAGATTAAAGCTAAATTAGCTAGACTGACAAAACATTTAAAAGCAGCAATAGCAAGGACATATTTTTATTAATTTCATACCTCAACTAATGTTAATAAGAAGTTTGTCACTTTCAATCCATAAAAGTAATACATGAGTAAAAAAATGTTATTATAATATTTATATGATGATTGTTAAAAGTTTTAGGTAGTTATTTATTGGTTTAATTATATTAGAAATAAAATTCTGTGAAATATTACATACGAGTATCAAAGCTGTCAACCAAATCTGTGTTAGAATCACTTTTCTCTTTTTTCATCTTGACTTTGGAATATATTGGGTCAATAGGAGGTGGTTTATCTAATAAAATTATTTTTTAAAATAAATTAATTAATTAATTATTTAAATATAAATATTGTAATTTGAAACATTTAATTATTTTTTAATTAATATTGCATACATGTTTTCAAAAAGTATGGATTCTTTAACACCTGTCTAATACAATTGTAGATATACGCATATTGACTCTAAAAAATTATATATTATTAAAAATAATTGAAAAACATATCGGATATTTTAAAATATAACTTTTAATAACTCACCTCTCTTTGTACCATATTTAAGCGATGCCGCCTTAATCTGTAAACGGTCCCAAAAACATCTAATTTACGATTATCTCTAATAGACTGAAGTAATATATCTATTGCTATAAGAGTTCCAGTTCTTCCAATCCCAGCACTAAAAGTAAATATTTTAATATTTGTAACATTGTTAATTATTTTTACAAAAGTGAATCATAAAAATAAACCTGCAATGAATAACAGATATTCCTTTAACAGTTACAGATTGTTTACGGAATATTTGACAAAAATGAATCATAGCATCAAAATCATCAGGAACATCATGATCAGGCCAGTCTTTAAAATGAAGATGGGTTATTGTACGTTTAAGATCTTCCTAAAAATAAAAAAAAATATATATTTATTTATATATATGTATATGTATATTTATTTATATGTATATGTATATTTATTTATTTATTTTCAAGTCTAAATTCATAGCTATAAAAAAGAATTATTTGATAATTAAATAATGTTTATACTTTTTGTAAAATTAAAGTACGTTGCGTATACGTTCGATAATCTAATTCATTTGTACATCTAATTGACAATTTTTCATAATTAAACGTTTCTCTTATCGTTGGAAAGTATTGATGACACTTTTCCTAAAAAAAAATTTAATTTTATAAACATATTATGAATTTAAAAATAGAAAGCGAAAAATAATTTTTATGTATAATAAATAATTATCTTACTTTTCCTCTTTCTATTAATTGTGTAAGCATTAAAATCATTTTTACATCATACTGATCAATCATTCTCCAAAAATCATAAGTCGTATCTTCCTTAGGTCCTTGACATGCAATGTATTCTTCATTTCCAGAATAACCCTAAAAATATTATAATCTATTAATAAGTAAAAGTAATATTAGAAATTAAGCACTGAGAATTTAAAGTTACCCGAATAAAAGACGCATTTATATAATCTGTATTTGGATCATTGTCAATAATATCAAGTTTAACTCTCGAAAAATCATCTGCAAAAAAATTTATTTTTGATAAAAAACTAATTATTTCAAAATATAACGGTCTTTGAAATTTATGAAATGTTTATTTTTTTATTATAAAACTAAAATGATAGTATAATTATAAACGTACTTAGTAAAGTAATTTTTAAAAATATCAAAATAAGTGATACATTTATAAAATAATGAAAAAATTAATTGGAAAAAAAATGGAAAACATATTTACAAATAATTATAAAATAATAATTTAATTTTAAGTAAATCGTTTTTACAATTCAATATAATTTCATAAGATTACAAAAGTACGAATAAAGAACAATTAAAAAGTTAAAACATTGTAATGTCATTAAAATCCTATTAAGCACATAAAATATTTTAGGTAATGATACTTTATTTACTTATTAAAAAAGTATTGTTTTAAATTTACTATAAAATCTTGTCTTGATAAAACAAATAACTTGTTACAAATTGTTTTAATTAATATAGAACTATATTGAATCTTTAAGTGTAATTATTAAGATTTTTACTTAAAATGAAATATTTATTATAATCAATGTTAAATTATTATACTTCTAAAATTAAAAAAAAAAAAAAAAAATTGTAGTATTTACATGGTAAAATATCGGAGTAGCGATTTTTTTTCCTATTTGCTTGCAAACATGCAGCATTACTAGGCATCTGCAAATCAATACTAAGAGTTTGTAGTAATTGAAATTCATTGCTAAGCTTTCCAGGATTTTCGGCTAACTGTTGGCAATGGTTTATAAATTTTCTACGCGTAAATGGATCAGGTACCGGAGATTCGGGAATACTTGATTGCAGAAATCTTTGTAATAAGCTGAAAAATGAATACATAAATCATACACTCTAAACTTTTTTAAATTGAATATGTAGTAAATATTTAATTTTTTAAAAAAATAAAACTAATATAGTACACATTTTAATTAATATTTTACTTTTAATTTATGTTCTCAATTTCTTCCAAAATTTCGTAGCATTTGAATACAAGTTCGTGTAAAAATAAAAAAAAAACTTTTATTTTCGAATTTAAATTGATATTAGATTAATGTTTACGATTTCTTTGATATATTAATATAATAACATTGTACTGTTTTACAATAAATTAGTTCAGTATACAGTCTAATTCAATAAATTTATCTCTTTTAACTTGTCAACACCTCAATAACGTAACAGCAGGTATTTTACTAATAAAATACTTGAATTTCCTGTTTCATAAAAAAACAATGTTTCCAATAACAATTCAAGTTCTTATTGAAATTTGATCGATTAAAGATGTATGTCAATTGAAACATAACTGTCATTTTTAATTAATACTTATACCATTACTCATAATAAATAATATAGTGATATAAATAAATATCACAATAATTGAAATGTAAACAAAAAATTCCATCTCTTTTGCAATTCCATAATGTCCACTCACAAAGTTATTTGAAATATAATCTCTGATTAATCGGTCTGTCCATATTTTTGTTTTTCCTAAACACTGTTCGAAGTTGTGTGTGCAAAAACGAATAAATCAACAGTACTCTCACACTTTCGCAACATTTTTTTTCCCCCCTTTACTCGAATCAGTCATTTTTTCGTGTTCACCTGCGGGTCCCATGTTTAAAAATATCCATGACACGAAAATAACTCTTGTTGCGTCGACACAACGTACACATTAGAGGCGGTTGGCGGTCTGCGCTCTGGGAGCCGGTGCAGTGATGAGTTAGCCCAGGGTCCGTCGGCAACTGCGAGGAGACGCGTCACCTGAATCTCGAGCCTCGAGTCGCCGGACCTCGCCCCTTCTACACTGACACAGACACAGTCAAGCCGCCTCCTGCCTGATCTGTACGAGCATTCTATCTATTTCTCGTGACTCACGAAATAAATGATAACTTTTTTTTTACTCTAAATACTTATTTGTTTTCCTCGATTCCACGAGCTCCCCGTAACCTACAGTTATACTTACAGTCTGAAGGAGCAACGTTTCACAAGCAACATCAGCGTCGTCAAAATCCCGATGAAGAGGATACCAAATACGATTCCTAAAACCAGGCCTACGTTCAGCTCCGCATCTGCAAAAATTAAAATCGAGCACGTGGTTATGATTAGAACTGTTTCCTCCTTGGCAAATATGTTTTCGATGATTACTTTAAAATTTTAAATAATCTTTAAAGTGTATTTGATCACGAAATTGTTAACATTTATAAGGTTTACTTGACACATGTTTCGTATCTCTTAATTAAACATTACTCACAGTTGTATAAGAATATACTACTATGCCAACAAAAAAGTAGAAAAGTTTATTTAACTTCCAATCAATAATTTTAATTTATCGTATTAATTAATAAAAATAATAAGTGGTATAAAAAATATATTTCAATTCTGTTTATTTCTTTGTAAAATACAACACAGTTTATAATTGTATATTTTTAATGCAAGTTCAGTGTATTATTATTATTATTATTATTATTATTATTATTATTATAAAAGTATTATTAAAAAATGTTATTAATTATAAACATTATTTATATATATACATAAAAATCCTTACTTTTAGTAAAAAAATACCTGTAATAAATACTTCTGTCCCGTACAATAAAGTACTCTGTACGTTTACTTTTTTGCTTCAGTTGATAGAATATGTATCTTTTATGCAGAAAATGTTGGATGATTACGCAAACAATTTTTTAAACAATTGATTAATTTTTGCACAAACTTTAATTTAAAAAATAAATTGGCCTATCATATCAAAGGGTGTGTTAAAGATAAAAAAAAAATTTATAAAGATAATATTTGAAATTTACTAGTTTTGATGATGAATGAAATTGAGTCGGCATAGCCCTTGTCAGTGAAAGCTCGCATCCGCACTTCGTACCAAGTGTCTGGTTTCAGAGGCCCATTGCAATAAGCACGAGTTTTCGTATTAGACGACACTTGGGGACAGGTTGTATCCTCACCTATCACGAACTTTACGGCTTTCATGTGGCCGTAATCCACTACGTAGCTTGCTGCAAATGAAAACGTTAAATTTGAACCAAATTTGCAAAAGTTGTTGACTCGAGAACAAGAACATTCTAGTAAAATTATCAAATATTTTAGCTAAGCATATTTACAGAATAGTGCAAAAGTTTTACAAGCTCGAGATCTAAAGCTTAATTTAGTGAAATATCATACAAATATCAAAGTTTATATTCGTTGATAAATTTATTTATACTAGCGTAGTTGATTGTTTGCTTTTATAACCGATATACGTGTGTTGTTCAGAGTTTTTACAATTATATTTTAGAAACGTACAAATTAGACACCAAATTTTTCGCATATTATATTTTTTAAGTAAAATATTGTGTAGTTTTATAATAAATACTTCTAACAAATCTATAAATAACTAAATTTTATTTTTAAATATTATTTAAGTTTTAGGTTTTCAATTTACTATGAACATTTTTTTTAACTAAGCAACATTTTATAATCATTATTATTAGTTTAATTATTTTCATTTAATTATTATATTAAATTTATGACATTTCAAAATAATACTTACGAAAAGGATTCCATAAAGGTTCGGTAGCTTGATACGGAATTTTAAAATCTTTTTCCATTGCTTCTTCCCAAGATGAAACATTGGGCCATTTTTCCTCTTTTATATCAAATCTAGACATTACAGATATATTACCAAAAGGTACACCAGATACCATTATTGCATAATATTTTATTTCGCCATTGTCAGTAGGAAATAACGGGAGTAAAATAGCTGCTGTAGATGTTGTTCGTTTGGCTTTTTGTGGATCAAGCATTATAGATTTCACGTATTCCATTTCTGGTTGTGGAGGTACTAGAAAAAAATGTATATTACTTAAAAAAAAAAAACTTGAAAATTTGTATTATAAATATAATTATCCATATTATATTCGTTCAATTTTATTAAAATAATTTATTTACGAATTACAAATAGTTTTAAATTAATTAATTAAAGAATATAAATATTTATATTATAAACTACATATAACATAAAATTATTGTATTTAACTTCATTTTTAAATTACTTCAATTTATTACTAACTCGATAAAATATTTTATTAATCTTATAGAAATACAGAATATTCTTACTTCCAGCTGGATATAAAACGGTCAAGTCAGCTATTTCTCCTGAATCTGTAGAACCTCGTAACGTTGCTGATACTTCAAATTTATAGTTATACAGTGGTTTTAGTTCTCCAAAATTTATACAAAACACATCATTTTTGTTAAAATCTTCAGTGACATTTACTACATCATTAATAGTATGATTTTCAAGACCCGCTTTTGTACCAACAACAGAAACTTCAAAAAAGTGAAGAAGTCCTCTTGAAGAGCAAGGTAATCCCCAACTCAATTCTGTATCTAAAGCATTTGAATTGTTTTTCTGATGTGTAATTGTACACGTTAGATTGACAACTTGATCAGGTACTAAAATAATAAGATAATTACGAAATAGTTTTAAATATTTAATACTCAATAATCAATTTTAATTTATAAATTAAAATCTTAAATTAATTATAATTAATATACCTCCTTCCGGTGTGCTATCAAATTCTATTGCAACCTCTTGACCCCAACCAGCACTAGTTCTTGCTGCAATTTTTGCAAAATAATGTGAATATGCTTCTTCGTTAGTCAAGATAATTTTGGTTAGTGATGGATCTATATTATCAATAACTAATATTCTATTTAATTTACATCCATCTGGTACTGGATAACGAGGATACCAAGTAAAATTTATTCTATAATTTTGTAACTTTCCAGGCCTGTACTTTGGAACCTCCCATATAAATGAAAGTTTTGAATTTTGATCTCTTCCAATGTTTTGAAAATTTTGCGGAATTGATGGTGTGTCTTCACTGGTTTCAACAGACACTGCATTACTCCAAGGACTTTCACCACCTTCGTTTATACTTTTAGCTCTGCATATATAGTGCGTAAATGGACTCAAACTTTTAATAGTCACTGAAACATTTGTTGGATTTTGCCCACTTGGTATATCAACTGTTGATGTACTATTAAGTAATTCAAAACCACTTCCATCAGTGAAATCATATTCACACTCACTAGTTATCGACTTCAAAGAACAATTGTTTTTTTTATTTAAAACATTCCAAATAATAGTTGTTGAATTTTTTGTTATATAAATAGATTCAATATCTGAAGCATTTAATGTAGGAGCAGTAGTAGCTGTGATTTAAAAATGTTAAGATTATAAAAATGAATAATTGAATATTTTAATTTATTTCAAAATTTTACCTGCAGGGAAAGTAGGCAAGGACTGGTTTGAAGTTAAAAATGTATCTCCATTTTCTATATCAATTGTAGTTACTGATACTAAATAAGAAAAGCACGGATATAAATCATTAAAAATATATTGTACATCACTGGTATATTCAGTTAAAATAATTCTATCATCATGACTTCCAGAGTCTACTGTAATTTGATAATTTTTTATACAATTACTCGCGATCTCGGGTTTTTGCCACAAAATATGTAATGAAGACGAATTTTTTGGTACAATTTCCAAAAATCTTGGTGGTCCAGGTGCTGTATTTTTTAAACAAATCAGTTAAAAAACTAATAAAACTACAAAAAAATTTGTTATAAAAAACTCACTTAAAAAAACAGTTGTAGCATTAATAAACCTACTACTATTTGCTGTTATTGGGAGGGGGCTCACTCCTATTTTGTACTCAGTGCAGGGCTCTAGATTTCTTATAGAGTAATTCAAGTGTGTTGTAGTATAACTATCTATCCTATCTTCATTCAAAAACAAATCTATTAAATATTCTGTATCATTGTCACCCGAAATAGTCCATGATATATTTATGAAAGTGGACTGTTGAATATTTACAGTTAGATTCTCAATAACAGTAATTGAGTCTGTTAAAACATAAATAATATGATTATAGCTACTCAAAAAATATATTTCATAAAATCTTCAATAAAAGAAAAAATTAAATATGGTTTTACCATCAGAAAATCTGAGATTGAAATCAGGCGTTAATGTTGTATATCCTAAAGAATCAAGAAAGACATCGTCATCTTTCAAGTCATAATTTAAAAAAGACTTTTCTGAGATGTTAGAGACTGTTTGTTCCTTCATGGATATGATTCTCTCATGAATAAAATGATCTACATGAGGTAGCTTTGTAGTATAAACAGGATTGTCAATAGCATTATCACTAACAATTAAACCTTCAGTTCCTGGATCTCCATCTCCAAATACATAAGAAATTTGTAAAATATACAAAAGTACTTGCAAACGTTTTCTTGGAATCATTGTGTCATTAAATCTGTAAAATAAAGATAAAGAGTAATTATATGAATTGATAAATTGAATAAAAACAGATTGAATGATATTTAAAAATTTATGTACAATTAATATGAGTTTCTTTTCAAATTATTAAATTTTTATATTTATATAATACATTAATGTGTTATTTTGCAAACTGCTTGCAATGTTTACCGAAAATCAAAGTGCACAATAACAAAAATATTAAAATTTTGATCGATTTTAACAGATATTTACTTGTTAGTTGAAAAAAAAGTTATAAGTTAATAAAAAAATCATTATTTTGAAAGTTAAAAAAAAGGTATTTATGCTATCGACAACATCTTGTAGGCCTTACGTGACAGTTCAAAATTACTGAATCGATCCTCACTCTGATAATAACATTTTACGATATCGCTATCAGAAATTCCAAACCTCTAAACAATTATCACATCGAATAAATGCACTCGGTCTTTAGTCCTCTCTTAAATTGTTCCAAACAACTTTTGCCAAAGACCTCGAAACGTAAAAATACAATAAATAACAAGTATTTAAGAGCGAATGGATTATGTGTGCCGGTAATGTGCGATTCAAAATAAGGAGCGTTCCGTCGTCTCATAAATATTTCGTTTGAATTGTAAAAAAGAGCGTTTGCGCTCGAATCATCGAGTCATTGTTTTGCGCGAATTCACAACGAACGACACCAACAACTGGCTTGAAAAATTAATGTAACCTCCGCGATTTCCTCGGGCGCTTTCTTTGGCACAGCACACATTACATTGGATTGCATTAGTCTACATTTAGTTGCGCGACGCCTGCACTTTGCAGATATTTGAATTGCTATGTTGTATTATAATTGTAATGTTGCCCGCTGTTCACTGTCCGCATTCGAAGAACTTTAAAGGACAAAGGGTTTTCCACTCTTTATCAATGAAAAAGGCGGAGAGGAGGATTTGATTTGATTTGATTTGATTTGATTTGAATTGGAGCGCAAAAAAAAGGAAGAAGTAACCGCGTTAAAAACACGAAGACTCAACAAGTAGATGTATTGGCATGGTTTTACAATTTTATAGGTTCCAGCGAGCGACACACGAACGATTATCGGAGGCATTTATCGAGCGCGTTATCGAAAGGGATAAGTTTCGCCCTCTTTTACGCTCGCGCGATTAACAAAAGAGCCACTCTGGCGACTTCCTGCTTCGAGCTCTGCCCCTCCCTCTCGCGCGCGCACACACACGCACACAGTCGGTCAGCAAAAGCGGGGAGCAGCAGTGAGATATCGTTGATAAGGCGGAACGGCACTTACGCGCGATTTAATAAACACGACGCGCCGACACAAAACTCTATATACAGCGAGCTATACCCACCGCAAAAAATACGAGTCCCCCACTAGCTCTAGCTCCGTCGCAACACGCGTGATCGCGTATAAATAATAAACAACTCCCGATCATAAATAACAACAGCAGCAACAACGAAGATGAGGACGATGACGCTTGTGCGAAATCCAGAGAAAGGCCCCTAACCGAGACAAAGGACTCGAGAGCACACAAATCCTGCGTATCTACCAGAGGCTGGCGAGTTTTTCCGAGTTATTGCCGAGTTCTTGCCGAGTCTTTCCTCTCCTTCACTGGGCCTCAGCGCCTCTAGCACCTGCACAAGCTGCACGCGACTCCGGGCATCGTTGTGGCGGCAGCTCCTGGAAGAAAGGGCCGAAAGCGGTGGAGGCGGAGGCGGAGGCACAGGCCCACTAAGGAGGAAGAGGGGGAGTAGAGGACACACATTGTGCACGAGAACCCCAAGCAGACGCTGAACTCCCACAAAGAAGAAGATGGAGAGACGACGCTTCCGCTCCCCTCCCGCTGCTGCTGCCGCCTCGCTTTTTCAGCAGCTCACGAGGCATGCATGTGCCAAGCTCGAAACCGAGGTCTCGGTGCACGCACTGGATCCCTTCCCCTCACCCTCCGCGCCTTTCGCAAACATCATCGCGCTTGATTTCTTCTCCAGTATTTACTTTTGAGAGGTACGCAGGCGCCAGAATGAGCGTGTATCCTCTCTCTCTCTCTCTCCTCTTACCCACCCCATCCTCCTCGTCCACCACTCCTTTCTTCCTTTCTTCCTCTTTCTCTCTTCTCTCGAGAGCACATGGAATTAAGGACGGGATGTGGGTTTTTACTACCGTATCCTACATGCAACATAACACATTGAGTCTGGAGTTTTCGGGACTCTTCCTGGACAGATGTGCGTTTGACAGCTTGAAATATAAATTCGTGTTTCGGCTTTAAATTTTTCCTCCGAATTCGTGACTTTAATTATTTAATTATTACAAGACTTGCAATATTTCACAGTTGCAAATTAATCGTTTGTACATTTTCCGTCGATTCACCATTATGGTTCATAAATAAACCAACATTAAAACTAACTTGTATTTCTGATTTCAGAATTAAGAATCAAAATTAACGATAAACCGTTAAACATCATCCGCTGGTTCTTCCAAATAAAAAAACATTATTCAAACTCGAAAATATTTTTTAATTTGTCAATGTATCATAATAAAATACTCTAACGACAGTATATATGCAGAATAAATGTAAATAACCATGTGCATTAAACAAATGCACATTTGTGACATATTCATGACTTTTTGATATTTATTTCAATAATTAAATTTTTTGAAGGAAAAGCAAAAACAAATTGAATAAATATTTTAAATAATTAATAAGATTTGAGCAAATTATTTATGTATTTTTCTGTTGAATAACTATTTTTTATTGTTTTTTTTTTTCATTCCATTTTATTATTTTCAAACAAATTTTTTTGTTTTAAATAAATACACCATTTTTTTTTTTTTTTTATCTAAAATTAATCAATAATTATATTCATATTCTTAGATTAAATTTTATGCTTTATAAAATTGAAAAATATTAAACCTAGTTGTACCCAATCATTGTTCTTAAAAATATAAGGTTTGGAATTTAATATTGAGATTATTTTACAATAAAAATTTTTGATGTAAGTACTTTTATAAATAAGTAATATTTAAAATATGTATATAAATAAAATATTTTTTGTTTTTATTTCCTTATAACTAATAACAGTACTCATTTGAGCAAATTACAAACACCTCTAAATATTAACAAGAGATAAAAATTTCGGAATATTGGAAATGTTTAAAAGGAAAAAAAAATTTAAGGCTTATTTTAATTTATTATTAATTCTTTTATTATAGTACTTTATCATTTTAAAAAGCTATCGAGAAAAAATACTCTTAAAGATTGTGAACAATTAAATACATATTATTGGTAGTAAACGGCTACAATATTATACCTCAAGGCTCAACATTGACCTCTTAATAAAATATTGTTACAACTGCTGAAATTAATTACAAAAAATCAATCACATACATGATATATTGGTAAAATATATATATTCAATTTAAAACTTATCTTGAAATGGATAATTCATCTAATTTAAATATTAGGATATTCAATGAAAATAAAAATATTAAAAAGTAAAGAACAATAAATAAAAAATTCATTTGCAGGAGAGTCGACCGACAAATGTTATCAGTATGTTAACATGTACTGATAAGTAAACTGATTAGAATCAAGTTAAGGATACATCAGAACATTGTGCAGTAATTTTAAACATTTTTTTTGGTAAAAAAAAATTTCTTTTCATTGTTTTTAATATAATTAAGCTTATTAAAAAAATATTTTAATCAAAATAATTTTTTATTGTATTTATTGTATTTTTAATTTTAACTTTGTCAAATTAAAATATTAAATCAAATATGCATATTATTATCAACTATAAAGCTCTTATCAAAATATGTATATTCTCTATTAATGAAAAGCAATTCCTATTGAAATGTAAGTCAATAGTTATTTAAAATTTATTACATAAGCCCTCAATTGTACTTATCAACATAGTAATGATATCACGAAAAATAAATTTCTAAATTTGTAATCATGGTCAGAATTATTATTAGTCTCACAAAATCATACAATTGATTTGTTTCAAAGAGACTGTTGAACCATTTTTACATAAAACTTATTCATTAATGTTTAAATACTTTTTGTATCTGATGTTCTGATTCGTTGATTAATGTTGTTACTTCTCCAGATTTATTTGTCATTTAAAGCCCCTTGACCACAGCTTCATTCACATAAGAAATGCTAAAGATGATTCGTATCCCTATTATTTTTATATATTATACGTCGTTTATTGTTGAAGAAAATATCCTAATAAAAATTTTGCAAATTAGGAAAATTATTATCCGAGTCTAAAATTGATCGAATTAACTGATGAATATGGCACAAAAATAACGACATTCTCGTTTGTCATCAGCACACGGCTTTTGTTATTGCACAGGATACAAGTTATGTATAACCAAAATAATTATATACAGCTATTGTTTACATCAATTATTAAAGTGTAGTGCGTTCAACAATTTATTGCAATAAAAAGCATTTCAATGTGACTAATATTGACATCGTATACCATAAAAATCTTTTCAATATCCCACTTCCAATAACAAAATTGATAATTGTACTGAATGTATCGATCACTGATTTGCTACTGACAACATGTGATAGAATCTCTTGTTAAGTGGCTTGCATATTTTTTTAGATCTTCTTAATCTTAGACAATTGCACGAATACTAAAAATTTACATTTAAATTTACGAATCGGTTATTAAATAGTTTTGGCTATATTTTTAAAATAATTTTATGGTTAATGGAGCGACGAAGGTGATAATATTTGTTTTCAATTATTTGTATATTGTATTTGTAAATGAAAATCTTTATTTGCATTTTAAGTTATAAAATATTAAAGCCCAATTGATTGATTAAAGTTAATTATTATTTAATCTATTTTTATTTGTTTAAGTACATCTGCAATCGATTAGTTCATTCAGTCTTCAGCATTGTCAAAATTATGATTTATTAAAAATTATGTTATTTTAATATACATCTTAAAATTTACTAAATTTAAATAAAATTAATAATATTTCATTATAACATATTATAGGTAATAAAACTTAATAATTTGGAAATAGAAAAATATAAGAATGTAATTTTTATCAGATACACATTTAATTGTATTAATATTCTCGTATGTCGATTATATTTTTTTAATTTTTTTTCTTAACTAAAAATATAATGGTATTTAAAAGTCAATATTAATTAAAATTTTACTTATGTTAATTGATCATTTCTGTTTATAATTAAATTCCTCGTCGTCTATTATAATTAAAATTTTATAATTTTTAATATAATTATCCCACTCAAAGTAATTGATGGATTTTTAATTTATTTTTTGATATTTAATGATGATAAGTAATAGTAACTGAATTTTTTAATTTGTGTTTATAATTGTTCATATTATTAATATATTTAAATGAAATGATTTATCGTCGTTGATGTACTATTGATATATAAAAAATTCGAAAATAAAACACAACTTTATTTAATTTTTTATAAAATATATCGATTATATGCCCTAATCATATATCGTTTTCATTATTTTTATAATTTTAAATAAAAATAGTAATTTGTAAATACCTATTTTATAAATTAATATCATAAATATGATGACCTTCAAATTTATTAGATAATTTTGCTTTAACAATATTTACACCTAAATGGAATTATTTTACTTTTAAATACTTTAAAATGTAGATCAATTATAATATTTTATGTTTATTTTATAACATTCATTTTTAAATAACAAATTTGATATTGTTAATGAAATAATTCTTTTTGTGTATATATAGCATTAAAGATAATGAGTTCATAATTAAAAATAAAATATTTTTCAGGTATAATAGAATTTTTTCTCGTTACTTTTAAAACATAAAAGTGATTTTTAAATCATTTTACAAATCAAGTTCAAACGTCACGTCATTGTTTTATAATTCTACTTTACGAAAATGTTCGACCATGCATACTAAATTCAAGCAAGCAATTTATGTTCTTTAGGATGATTACTTTTTATTACACCCTATTTGTTAACCTTAAGTATTTCGAATTGCCTTCGTTATTAGTAATACAAAATAATGGATCTCAAAATATTATTATTACTTTAAAAATTATAGATAAATCGAATGGTATTGTTAGGTTATAAAATTCAATGAGTATTTCAATTTAAAAAAGAAAAAATCAATAATTTTATTATAAACTAATGTTAACTAATAAATAGAAATAAAAAAAAAATTAAGAAATAATATAATTTAAAAAAAATGGTTTTTTTATATTTGAAATTTCTTTAAATAAGATAACTAAAAAATAATGAAAAAATTTCGACGTGTATGTGTATGAAACATTCACAATAAAAGATTTTTTTTTTTATGTAAATATACAGCATACTAAAAAACTTCAGATAAAATTATAACAATTTGTTTTATTATTAAATATCTTTTGTAAAATGTAATGAAAATTAACATCAATTTCGTAGATTAAATATATTTCCTATCCTCGACTGCATTAAAAAGTATAAATTATAATTAATAATATAATTATTTCTCTTTATATCAATATAAAAAACATTATAAATGTAATATAAAGATAATATTTAAATTATTATTTTTTATCAATTCAGATAACATTTAAAAATTAAATAAGAATTAATCAAATAAAATATATTTAAAATTTTAATTTCCAATTAACTAGTTCAATTTTGAAATAACTTTAAAAAATATTTTTAGAAAATTTCAATGGCTTCTTTAAAATAAATATTTTAAATTAAAAGAATTTTTTTTCGTTTATCAAATATTTACATTTCTATAAATTTAATCTTTGTAAATAAAACTTATATAATGTATATAATTATGAAATACATTTAGTCATAACATATTTTATTAATACACAACTTAAAAATCTATTTTGATAAAATATGATGTTAAAATACTTTAGTAAGAATTCATATTTAACTCATATTTTAGTTTAATTTCCTAATATTTTATAATGGAATAAGTATTTTACAATTGACTGATAATTTTATCTCTTCTAAGTAATGATAATAATGAAGGATTCAATAGAAAAGTAATAAAATAATTACTATGTAATGTTTAAATTCGACATAAAAAAAAAATATACATAATTATATGCAGAACTTTTTGATATTTTTTTCTAAAATTTAAGTACCAAATTATAATTATTTTTACAGAACATTATACATGGTGAATATGTGAATAAATAAATGATTTTGTTCAAAGCAGAGAAACATGCCTTATATTTTTTATCTGTATTATACATTTATATTAATACAGCCTCAAAGGCGCTCCCATTGATGATTTGATGTGTAAAGATCGAACATTTTGCCAATGTTTTTTTAGTAGTGATACAAGAAAGTTAATAGATAAATGTATATTTTGAACTAATTCATCTTGCGTCATCTCCACATGTCCTACCGCTACAGACAGACATAAGACCTGTGATAGAAAATTAAGAAAGGATTATTTATTAATTGCAGTTCAATAAATTAATGTTTATTTAAAAATGCAAAATCTATACCTTTTTCATTTGGAATTTAATAGTTGCTTTAACTTCATCAATTTTTCCAACCATTGATTCTTGATGAGAAAGAAGACCCGGGAATTTACCAGCTTTGTTCAAACCAGGACCCAAAAGTCGAGGAATTTGTTTGATCAATGATTCACTTGCTAAAAAAGCATCATATTTTTTGGCTGTAAAATATAAACAATTTAAACAAACAAATTATTAATTACAAAAGAATAAACAAATATTTAAAGTTATGTAAATTTTGTTTCTACACGGATTGAGGTACAAAGTGATTGCCACAATGTCCACACCTAGTGAAGAATTTAATATCCTTCCATTCGACAACCTTAATTATAATATAATTTATAATCGAGATGCTTTTTAGGAAGGAGAACTTTAATTTTTGTTGAGCACAAAAGAATAACTGACCTAGTTTCTTGACAAGTTTCTTATTTTTATTTAACTTTTTTAAAGCTTCAGCATCCATGTAAGGAATATTATTTGCTTTGGCTTCATCGCAGTGTTGCTGATCTCCAAGAACACATACTTGCATTTTTGGGCGAGGAATATTTTTTAGTCTGAAAAATTAATATTGTAGCTTTAAATTATCTAATTAAATTTTTTTTTCTATTTATTACAGAAATATGAATAGTTTTCAGTAATACACTTTTCATCAATTAATAATCTGTTAATACATGCAATTTATACCATCATTAATACAATGTATACAAAAAAAAAATTTAATTTATATGAATTTACCTCTAAAGTTGGTCAACAAATTGTACTTTCATCACAATATATTTAAAAATTTTTTTTAACAATTATTTGAATTTATATTCATTAAAGCTAAAATTTACAACTTTAAAACGTTCTACAGTTAAAATAAACATGGATAAATTTAAAAATAAATGCTATTTTCATTTCTGGTGTTTTAACCATTTTTATCATAAAATTTCCTAAAATAACTTACCAGTAGGATCATAAATTGACTATGACCCTGATATTTAAAAATTCGGTAATATTACCTCCCCAATTTTTTTAAGACCCTGGGTGCAGGTCCGCTAAGTTAAGCTTAGCTCCCTGATATACAAAGTTGCCCTGTTTGATTCTACATTTAACTTAAAGAACAAGAAACTACAAAATACTCAAACGGAACACTTTGACACAGGTAAAACATACTTGACGGTGCCAGAGAAACGTTTATCCTTCTGAGGATCATAGTTTTTTAAGCCAATTTGAAGTTCGACCGTTTCCAAAAACTTTCTCTTCTTCGCTTGTGCACCTTCTATGGTTTGATTGACACATTCGTACAATGTATCACGCGATACTTTTGACCTGATATCATATATACAAATTTAAAAATTGATCAATTATATCTATTCTACAAAAATTACTTTAATATGTAAATGGACAACTAAAAAAAAAAAGGATTCAACGTAACCTCATAACCACATGGCCCACTAATAGTAACAATTGAAACAAAAACCCACAAGATTTTTATAAAAAAATGTTTCATGAATTAAAAATAATTATAAATAAAACACATTTCACAAAAATACTTAAAAAATAAAAGATAACACAATTGCAAAAACATTTTATAATTCGATTTTTAATATAAATAAAATAATGTTTAAATATAAATAAAATATTATTTGAAAATAACTTCTTTAATTAAAAATAATTAATATATATTATAATTTTAATATTTTAATTTATGATTATAAATACATGAACAGATACAAAAAATATACTTACGCCATTAGATGAACGTCTTTATCCCTAATCTGCAACCGACAGAAAAGAAAGAAGTTAGCGTGTTATTTGCTACTTGCTTAAGCTAAATATGTTTTAGATAAGCATACGACATGTTAAAATTATAACGGAGATTTCTGCGACTGCGCATTTATATTTAAATCCAGTTTACAATTTAAAATGATTATGAAAAGCTGCGTATGAGGGCGTTCTTTCTACTGCACCCACGCAGCAATTTAAAAATTATACCAGTATCTTGATTTTTTACATGATAACGTGTATATAATAAGCTTTGTTTTTTCGTCCATTTTTTTAAATAACCACTATTAATCTTATTATTTTCAAAAATCGATTACAATAAATAAAACTCGAGTGACTCTTTTATATTATCGATTATCTTTATGAATTCGTAAAAAAAATATATTGGTGGAAGGTTTAAATGACATAAATTTGGTTTGCAAAGCAATGGGCTAATAAAACTATGACTACGTCATCTCGATTTGTAATAAATATTCGAGTTGTCTCTACTTGATAATTACAAAATTGTTTTGTAAGAATTCAAATAGTATCGGAAATGAGAAGATAGATTGCGCCTCAGCATAAGAATGATAGTCTTAAATTTTCGCTGTTCTCTATATCAGTCGAACTAAAAACATACAGAAGAAGCGGATTAGGGGTACCAAATTTCAGGAATGAGGGAAGCAAACGAATATTTGTTTGCCATTTTGCATTCACTTTTTTACATTTTTCCGGTTAAACATGTTATTGGTACTTCCAAAATCTACCAAGCTTACAACAATCTTCTCGTGTCTCCATTTTTAACTTGTAAAAAGTAATCACCTTTTCATCTCTCCTTTAAATATTAGAATTTGAATAAAGAAGCTGATTTCATTATTTACCTTGAACTTGATAGGGCAGTGCCTAATTTCAGTCCAGACTCTCCTTAATTCGACTACAAGAATGATTTAAATTATAAATTGTTTGCCGGTACAAAAGATTAACATTGGTATCAGTAATCCATCTGTTAATCTCTGATAATATATACATAATTTGATGTTAGGTCAGTTTTCAAAAATATATTACAGCTATATAGATTTTTTTCTCAACAAAAGATGGCATTAAGAATATCGGTTGTAGTATGAAAATACTAATCTCAACTATGACGTTAAATAAAGCTGAAACTGCTATCGCAGAACAGATATTAAGAGAAGATCAATTTCCATGTTAAGCGTTGACAAAAAACATACCAGGGAAATGTGTTCTTTCTCTCTCGCTTTTATAGCTACTACTGAAAAGTCCTTGGTTGATTTAATATTTTTTATAACTGAACTCTAAAAACTTCAAATTAAAATTGAAAACTTAACAAAAAGAGAGAAAAAATATATTTCTCCTGCTAGCAAAAATACTTCAATTTAATTTATGTTTTATAAATTTCTATAAATAAGTTCTAATAAATTAAATTATTTTACAATAAATAAAGTTTATTAACCACAGAACAGACACTAAAAGAATGCTAAAGTCCATGTTAAACTTTGGCGATAAACATGGTGGCAGAAATATCTTCTCTCTCTCTCGCACATATAGAAACACTAGCAACCTCTGAAGAGTCCGTATCCCGAACTAAAATTTTTTATAAGTGCTTTAAAATATATTGGAAAAAAACATTACCACTACATGTACGAAGCACGAGGGAATACACAAGCATATGTACAGAAGAACGCTTTTTCCAATATATTTTAAAGCACTTATAAAAAATTTTTGTTACGGCCACGGATTTTTCAGAGGTCGGCAGAGAAGTCATAAGTGCGAGAGAGACAGAGCATATTTCTCCCACCATGAAAATACAATTATTTAATTTAATATATTAATTTAATATACAAAATACACACACATATATATATATGTATATATTATACAATATTATATTTAAATTAATTTGTACTGTATTTGTAATTACTATAAATGAATATATAAAATATATTTTTTTTAAAAATAATATTATTTCAATTTTTAAAACAAGATTTTGTACAACTTTTATATAAAATATAATTTGTGAAACAGAGGGAAGAAAAAAAGTGTCCTAAAATATACAGTGAGGTGAAACATAAGCAAGGAGATATAAAAGAAAAGACGACGAGGGCCTAGAGGTGGAGGAAAAGAAAGATAAAAGTGTGCGAAAAAAGTGAGGTTAGTACCACAGCGGGAAGAAAAAGCCGGGAGCCGGGAAAAATATGGGCGCCATAGACGGTAGATACGCATTACGAAAGTGAAGCGGACAGCGCCAAGCACTGACGGCGGATAACCCACGAAGCTGAACGGCGATTGAGGGGAAGCTAGATAAAGTAAGGAAACAGTGATAAAATATAAAATAATAAAAGGCTAATACAAAAAATAAACAATAAAGAAAATAAACAATAGAAAACAACAGAATTTAATAATCAACAAAAATTAAACAGAAATAGAGACAAAAACAAATAAATAAACAAAAATAAAATAAAAATAAAAATTACTACCATAAGGATAATAACAGAACTCTACAACTTTTGCAACCTTTGAAAGAATTTACAAGGTTTTTTCACAATTTTTGAAAAATAAAAATTTTTTTTACACAATTTCAATTTGGAAAAAGCAATAAAACAAACCAATAATATAATATACCTAAAACAATAGAATAAAACACAGAACACAAAGCAGAATAAAATAAAATAAAATAAAATAAAATAAAATAAACAAATATAAAATAAAGATAATATATAAAATAACATAATAACATATAATAATATAATATAATATAAAAGATAACCTAAATTAAAATAAAATCAAAATAAAATAAAATGAGCCTAAGACAAGAAAAAACCAAAATGAGCAAAGGAAGAGGAACTAGCAACAAGAGGGAAAGCACTCAACTAACACTTGAATGCACAAAGAAGAAGGTAACATGGGAGGAGGAAACCGCAAGAGATGAGGAGAATAAAAGAAACAAAGAAGAGAAGAAACTTAGAGAGAGAGAGGTAACAGGGACAGAAAAAGAAAATAGTATAACCGAAATAATGGAAAAAATAGAAAAATTAGAGAAGAAATATGAGAAAGAAAGAAAAGAAATAAAGGAGATGATAAACAAATATGAAAAGAAACAAGAAAGAGAGATGGAGAAAATAAGGAATGAGCTCGAAGATTCAAGAAGATGGGCCAGAAACGCAGAGGGAAAGATGAAAGAAATGCAAGATAGGATAGATGAATTAGTAGATGAAAGGAAAGAAAATACTGAATGGAGATGGAACATAGAGAAATGGGCAAACAACCAATCAGAACAGGGAAAGAGGGACACAAGCAAGGGAGAAAGATCAGAAAAAACAAATACATCCAGGTCCAGCAGCAGAAACAGTGGCAGATCCAGTTCTAGAGCAAATAGTGACGAACAAAGAGGAAGCAGAACAGGGAGCACGATGTCGGACAAAGAAATACAGGAGTTCAGGAAGCTATTATGGGAACGAGAGAGAAAGGATAGAGAGGAGAACCTAGTGATAAAAGGAGCAAATAGAGAGGAAGTAAAAAAGACTGGCCTACACCAATGGGCAAAAAACCTTATCAAAGGAAGACTAGACTTAGATGTGGAGATAAGGGCAACATGGTGGAGCGGGAGAATGATAGTTATAAAAACGGAAAACAGGGACAAAAGAAATTTAATATGGGACGCTAGAAAAAAACTAATTGGAACGGATATATATATGGACTTCGACCTAACCTTCGAGGAGAGAAGAACGCAGGAAGAGATCAGGGGCTGGGTAAGGAGGGCGAGACAAGAAGGATTCTTCTCGAAGCTAGGTTTGAAGAAAGTATTTATAAGTGGAAAATGGAAAAGATGGGTAGGTAAGGAGATAATGGACAGGTTGCTGGAAAGCATGAAAAAAAAAGATGGACAAAGGAAAAACCAGAGAAAAAAAACAGAACGAGAAAGAAGAAGAAAAAGAGGAAACCACAGACACAAAAAAGACAGAGGAAACAAACAAGACAACACAAGACAACGAGAAAGAAATAGATGAAGAAGAGAGAAAAACAACAGATAAGGAAGTGGAAGAGAAAGGAGAAAACACAAAAAACAAAGAAAATAAAAATAAAAATTTAATGTAGAGAAGGGACGGGACAAAAACACAAACAAGAAGACGAAGAACAAACGTACAACAAAGAAAGACAGAAAAAAGATAAAATAAGACAGAACCAAGACAAAAAAACAGACAGACAAAAAGTATACACAAACAAAAGACAAGAGACAGAGAAGAACGAGAACAGAGATGACAATAAAACAAAAGAAAGAATAGACATAAATCAGAAGACGAAGAGAAACAAGAAAAGAAACAGACAAGATAAAGATAGACAAGAAATGAAAAATAAAAATACAGATAAGGAGACAAGGAAAATCCTCTTTTGGAACATGGCAGGGATATGGAGAAAAGACAGAGAATTTTGGGAATATATAGGGAAAATGGATTATGTCTGTATGGTAGAAACATGGGTAGAGCAGAAAGATATAGAAAAACTGAAAGATAAACTACCAGGACACATGAAATGGACCCTATATGGTGCGAGAAGGGAGAAGCGAAAAGGAAGAGCGAAAGGGTGTATAATAATAGGGATAGAAAAAAGCTGGTCAACAAAGCACAAGAGATAGGCAAAGACATGGGAGAAGGGATGGTGAAAACAAGAATAGAAATAGAAGATGGACGAAAAATGATGGATATATGGGGAATATATGTAAACCAGGGAAGAGATACAAAGAAGCAATGGAAAATAATAGAAGAGGAGAGCTACGGGGGAGAAAAAGAAAAACTTATTATGGGAGATTTTAACGCGAGGACAGGAGAGTGGGGAGCGAGAACACAAGACTATGGGGAAGGCAAAGAGAGTAAAAGGAAAAGCAAGGACAAAAAAGTTGACAGAAAAGGAAAAACTCTCATTGACAATATAACAAGAAATGGGCTAAATGTATTAAACGGAATGACGAGAGGAGAAGAGCAGGGGGAGTACACATTCATAGGCGCAAGAGGCAATACAGTAATAGACTTGGTAATAACGGACAGGGAAGTAAAAGAGAGAACAAAGCTAATGAGAATAGAAAAAAGAGTAGAGTCAGATCACCTACCACTGGTGGTGACACTGAAAACAGGAGAAAAGGAAAGGGAGAGAGAGAGAGAAGAAAGGGAAGAAGAAGAAAGAAAGATAATAAATAACTGGAACACGGAAAGCATAATGAAGTACAAAGAAAAAACAGAGGGAAGATATGAAAAAGCAAAAGAAGGAAAGGATATAGAAACTCTATGGAAAGAAATAAAGGAGAAAATAAAAGACAGTATGGAAAAAAGAGAGATAAGAAGGAAAAAATGGAGAATAGGAGACAGAAAGTGGTATGACAGGCAATGTAAGAGGCAAAAGAATGAAGCAAAAAAGGCGCTTAAAAAATGGAAGAAAGGAAGAACCGATAAAGAAGAATACCTAAGGAAAAGAAAGGAGTGGAAAGTAATATGTGAAAAGAAAAGGAAAGAACAAAAAGAAAGAGACAAAGAGGAGTTAAGGAAACTAAAGAACGAAGGACAGGTATGGGAATACTTGAACAGAGGGAGAAAACAAAAAATAGAAAATAAAAACAACATTAGTAAGGAAACATGGAGAAGACACTTTATGGACCTACTTGGAGGAAAAGAAAAGAGAACAGATGGAGAGCCAAAATCAAGAACAAAGAAAGATAGCCAAGAGGAGACAGAGGTATTGGAAGACTGGGAGATTACAAGAGTCTGGGAAAAACTCAAAAAGAAGAAGGCGACAGGAATTGATGAGATACCTAATGAAGCATGGATCCACGCAGGCGTAGAGATAAAAAGCAGGATAGGAGAAATCCTAAAGAAAATATCGAAAAATGGAACAATCCCGCAGGATTGGAAGACTGTAATTATCGTGCCGATCTATAAAAAAGGAGACGAAGAAGATCCAGGAAACTACAGAGGTCTATCCATGCTTACATCAGGGTATAAGATATACACAGGTATACTGAGGAACAGACTAGAGAAGGAAACGGAGGAAAGAGGAGTAATCCCGGAAGGACAAGCAGGGTTTAGGGCAGGAAGAGGAACCATGGACAACATATATATTCTAGACTATTTAATAAGAAGGAACATAAAAGAAAAAAAGAGATTATATATGATGTTTGTGGACATTAAAGCAGCCTTTGATATTGTATGTAGAAAGAAGCTCTGGCAGATAATGGAAAGGAAAGGTTATAACAAGAAACTAATCTACAGAATAAAGGAGATATACAGGGAAACGAGATGCAGGGTGAGAACGGAAGATGGACTAACAGAGGAGTTCTGGGTAAATAAAGGCTTGAGACAAGGCTGCAGCCTTAGCCCGATCCTGTTCAATATCTACATCTCGGAGCTAGAGGAAGAAATGGAAAAGAAAAAAACAGGAGGAACAAAAATAAAAGACAAAAGGATATGGTCGCTAGCATACGCTGACTATCTGGTAATCCTAGGTGAAAACAGAGAAGCCCTACAAGCCATGATGATAACCTTAAAAGCTTTTCTGGAACAGAGAAAACTAGAACTAAATACAGTGAAGACGAAAGTCATGGTAGCGAAAAGTGAAAGAAAAATGAAAGCTGAAGAATGGAAATGGAAGGGAAAGAAGATAGAAATGGTAAAAAGCTTCAGATACCTTGGCTTCGTCTTCAGAGATGATGGGAAATACGACGACCAGATAAGAGAGAGGATGAATAAAGGCAGAATCGCGGCAAGGAAAGCATGGGGCTTGGCAGAAAGAAGGTGTCAGGGAGACTTTAAGCTCAGGAAAATGATGTTCCAATACTTGGTCAAGAGTGTCATGGAATATGGTGTGGTGATATGGGGAATGGAAAATGCGGAGGAAATGGAGAGGATCAAGGTCGATTATTACAGGTGGACCTTGAGACTCGATTTTTGTACCCCTAGATATATAGTTTATGAGGAGACAGATGAATACAGGATGGATGGAGAACGGAAGATAAGAATTATAAAATTTGAGGAAAAGATAAAGAACATGGAGGGGCATAGATGGATAAAGAAATGCCTCGAGGAACAATGGGCAAGGAATAGGCAAGAAAAGAAAGACAACATAGAAACATGGCTAAACAAAATAGGTTTTAGCAGAGCACAATTAGAATACTGGAAGAGGAAAGAAAAGAATATCTATACAGAAATAAAAAGAAGAGACAGAGATATACAACTACAGGTAAGGAGGTGCAAAATGACAGAGGCAAGATATAACAGGACTTATGTAGAAATAAATAAGGATGGATTACCACTATACCTACAGAAAGAAGGCAACCTGAAAGAAATGAGAGAAATGGCCAGAATAAGATGTGGGAACATCACGACGGCGAATAAGTACTGGTTAAAACCAGAAGAAAGGAAATGCTAACTATGTGGGAAAGAAGATGGTAACTGGGGACATTGGATAGATAACTGCGAGGAGACAAAAGACCTGTATAAAAAGATAAGGGAGGAAAGAGAAAGAGGCAAGAGAGAAGGGGAAAATGAAATAATGAAAAGGTGTATAAAGAAAAATTTGGAAAAAGAGACACTTAAGGATACGATAGAATTAGAAAAAAGATTAGAAAGGAGAAAGTAGACGAAAAACAGCATCAAAAAGAAAATCTGAGGAACAGAAAAATAGTGCTAAAAAAACAGTGAAACGAAAAACAAAAATGTGATACTGTATATATACGATAAAGACTAATGTAAATATAATATAAGAACAAATATGTAATATAATATGTAAAATATGTAAAATATATGTAAAAACGGAACCCGTCCCTAGGCCTAGAGCTGGGATGTATATATAATAAATAATAATAAATATAAAATATAATTTAAAAATGTTATATTGTATAATATTATGTATAATTTTGATTTTAAAATAATTCAAACAATATTTTGTAATACTTTTGAATAAAATATAATTTAAAAATGAAATATTCTATAATATTATGTATAATTTTTGTTCGAGCACTAGTTAATTTTATATATTTATATATTTTTTAATAAAACTATAAGAAAATATTGTTAGAATTATTATAAAATCAAAATTATGGATAATATAATACAATATTTCATTTTTAAAGTTTATTTTATATAAAAGTTATACAAAATCTTGTTTTAAAAATTGAAATAATATTATTTTAAAAAAAACATTTACTATTAAACATAATAACTTACCAATGAAATTTGTGTAATAAATATTGATTTATGAAAGACCTCATTGAACCTCATCTGCATCACTCCTTATTTTTATTTCATAAAATAAAAATCACTTCAAAATTCATTCATACAAACTTTATAACAAACACTAATTAATAATATGTTTATTTACATTAATATTTACTTAGAAATTAATTTATGTCCGTTGCACCCGAATAAATGAATTTTGAATCTTCTTCTATGAAGAAATTTTTAAGAACTAAAAACTTAAAATCTGTTGTCGACTACAAACGTTTGAAATACTAGAATGTAAACACATGTACCGGGTTAACAGTACCGATACACGAAAAGGGACATATAAATTTTCAAATTATATTGGGGCAGGCACTTTCCTTTACGTCACAACCTGTCTGTGGCCCGTCTGTTACGTTTGCCGCCGCTCTCCCATTTACAGTTGACCTCCCTGCTTGCATATAATAATTTTATAAAGCTTTGCAATGTAACAAAATTAAATTTATACAAAATTTAATTAATGGATATCATATTATACTATTTATATGATAAAATCTACTTTTTTAGAGGGAATCTAATAGATGGTTTATTCCATTTTAAGAAAATATCAAAGATTTGAGTAATTATTCTAATAAAATGTATAATCAAATAAGGACCGCTTTTATGTTTGATTAAATTTATCAAAACTCATTAAATATAAGCCTTTTAGATTTAATATTTCTCTATTTTTTATACTGTAATCGAGGATTAACTTTGTATTAAATTTTTAACATAATATTTCTATAAATAAAAATATGAAAAATATTAAATAATAGTGTATAAAAAACAGCTATAAATATATAATAAAAATGTTTATTTTAAGAGTACTTTTAAATAATAATGATTCATCATAAATATTTGAAAAAATAAATAGTAATTGTAAAATGTTTCAATAGCTTTTTCCAATCCATTTTACAATTGATTATTTTTTTCTGGATTTTACAAAAAACGATTTCAGTTCTGTATTTATACAGTCTTCAATCACAAAACAGAGTAAGCGAATATTAAGTTTAAAATATTGGGTAAAATATCTTTTTTCCCTCTCGCACTTCTGAAACGATTATAGCGATCTTAGCGAGTACAAGAAAAACTAAAACAAATTTTTATGAGCGCTTCAAAACCTATTTAAGGATTTATAATGAGTACATTCTCATTCAAAAAATTATGTAAAAATAAAATTTTTATTTTTTATAATATGTAATATTACAAGATAAAATTAAGTTTACTACAATAAAATAATTGTTTTTAATAATTTTTACTTTAAAATTTTTAGTTTAAATATAATTATTTTCATTTTATAATTTATTATCATAAAATTTTGGACGTGATTATACAGACTTGTAATATAAGATAATAAAAATCATTAATTTTGTTGGTGTTTAAATAAAAAATATTAACAAAATTAATTATTTTATATCAACAAATTTTATATCATCATAAATATTCATTTATTTTATTTTTAAATTAATATTTTTAAGTTATTGTTTAAATTTCTTACGAAATGTTTATTCGTAAGAAAAAAAATGACAACGTTGCTTTTTATTTTTTAATATTGGTATTACTAAATTTAAAATATGACATGAATTCCCAGGTTCATATCATGTTTTGTTGATTGAACATATTCTGTACTGCTTTTCCATTTAATGTTATTATTATTTATAGATAATATCAATATCTTATTTATAATTTATTGTATTAAAATGTTTTTATATAAAATGTTAAACAATGATTTTGTTACTTTAGCCTGTACATTTACAAAAAAATTAAACAACTAATATTAATCATAAATTTAAAAAATTAGACTAAAGAAATTTAATTAATTTATGTAATTAATAATTAAAATAAACTTATTTATCCCAAAATGAAAGTACTTTATTTTTTATTAATATTTATTTTTTAGATATTAATAATTATGATAGTAAAATTTACATTAATAATAAGTCATTCATATAATTAAAATAAAAATTAATTCAATACACATATAAAAGTAGTTAGATGTATTTATGTATGTATAAGCTCATATCCACCCAGTCACACCTAATATAAAAAAATATGTGGTAATTCATAACCTACGCTGTAATGTTTTCTTACTCTTAAGTTAAGATATTATAAATCGTTTTAATATTTCTTTAATATTTTGTACAACAAGATTTCTAGAATTTTTAGTTATTAAACAAATATTTATGGGATATTTTTCTAAAAGTGTACAATAATTGAAGTTTTTTTCATTAGCAAAAATGAATTTTTTTTTATTTGAACTGTTCAAAAATCACTTTAATTCATCACTTTCCATAAAAATACGTTTTAAATAAAATTGTTATAAGTTTCATTAAAAGGATTTACGTGCTTTCAAATTTGAAACATGCTCTTTTTGTAACTAATTGGACTCAGTTTCAAAATTTAGAAAATATTTCATAGATTCGAGTTATACATGATATAACCTTAAAAAACGATAAATATGGATACATGAATTAGGAGTAAAAGAAATAGACATTTGATATATTTTGAGTATTGAAAGTAGCTTAGGACAACTAGAGATCATAAAGGAGATTGCTAACGATAAATAGGACATTTTGTCATGATTTCGAATAGCCGTACGCTACTGCTTCTAGCAGTTGAACCAATCGTTCCTCAGTAAGCAGATTAGGAGAACCGAAGTATACCGAGTGGGGTTGAATGTAGTCATGAGGGAAAATTGTACAGAGTGCAGCTGAGTATATTCATGAATGGAAATTGTAACGAGTGGGGTTGCATATATTTACGAAGAAAAAATATAAGGAGTGGAACTGAAAATACTTATGAGATGAAATTGTACGGATTGAAGAACAACGTCAAATGCACTTTACTTTATTTACTTTATTTTTCTTCTCTTCTTTTCTTCTCTTAAGAATTGTATGTGTCTCTAAATTACTACGTATGAAGATTTCTGAAAATACGTAGAAGAAATGGACTTCGTATGCCTAGCTGAAACTTGGGTAGAAAAGAAAGATATAGAAAAAGGCAAGAAAAGACTTCCAAAAAACATAAGATGGGAAATAATAGAAGCTACAAGAGACAAGAAGAAAGGAAGAGCAAAAGGAGGATTTATTGTCGGAATAAATAAAGAGTGGAACATAAACATAGCAGAAATGGGAACGATAAAACAAAAAGGATTGATTAAAACAAAGATTACACACATGGAAAAAAAGAAAAATTTATAAATATGGAATATATAAAATACCTCAGACCTAAGAAATTAGATATGATTGAAGAAGAGAATGATGAAAGTAAAGCGTATATTTTAATGATGGGAGACTATAATACAAGAATAGGACAGTTAGGAAACTATATGAGAAAGGATGGAGGCGGAACTATGAACAAGAGAAAAAGTGAAGATATAAAAGTAAAAAAGGAAGGAAAAGAATTAATAAAAAAGATAGAAGACAACGGCTGGACTATTTTCAACGGAACGACAAAAGGTGATGAGAAAAGAAGATATACTTATATAGGAGCAAGAGGTAATACTGTAATCGACGTAGCAATGGGAGTCGAAAAAACAAAAGAAATTACAGAAGAAATGAAAGTAGAAAATAGAATAGAGTCGGACCACCTTCCCATAAGAATTAAAATTATAATGGGACATTGCAGTAAGGAGAAGAACGGAGCTAAGACAGAAAATATAACAAAAATCATAGAACTATGGGACGAAGAGAACAGAAAGATATACAGCAAAAAAACAAACATCAAAGACACGAATGAAGAGACAGAAACAAATGTAGAAAACAGTTGGAAACACTAAAAGATAAGATTCACAACG
Organism: Eupristina koningsbergeri; assembly: GCA_018907245.1. NCBI lineage: Eukaryota > Metazoa > Arthropoda > Insecta > Hymenoptera > Agaonidae > Eupristina > Eupristina koningsbergeri. Next base: position 3,592,426 of record JACCHV010002921.1, read on the forward strand.
CAACACAAAGCAAGAAAATCAACATAAAGGAATGGAAAATTAGATAGAGAAGATGGTGAGATAAGGCACGCAAACAATTGAAGAGAAAAACGAAAATGATACTAGAAAAATAGAAAAACGGAAAAACAAAAAAGGGTAAATACATAGAGGCCAGAAAAAGGTGGAAAAACAGATGTGAAGAAAAAAATAAAGAGAAAAAAAGAAAAGAATACGAAGAACTAAGAAACCTAAAGAACGAAGAAGAGATATGCAAATACCTAAATAAGGAAAGAAAAGGAAAGGAGAAAATAGAAGATAGGATACCAATAGAAGAATGGAAACAACATTTCTGCAAACTACTAAACGGTCAAGAAAATAAAAGCATAGATACAATAAAGAAACAAGAATACAAAAAAGATACAATAGTAGAACTGAAGGAAATAGAATTTAACAAGATATGGAGCAAGCTTAAAAAGAAAAAGACAAAAGGAACCGATAGAATCTCGAACGAAGTATGGATATATGGCGGTTCGGATATTAAAACCAGATTAATAAAAATAATCAAAAAGATATGGAACGGTGAAAGCATCCCTGAGGACTAGAGAACTGCATTGATCATACCTATATATAAGAAAGGGAATCCAAGAGAAACTGAAAACTATAGGGGACTTTCCATGCTAAATTCAGCATATAAGATATATTCTGGAATCATAAGAGAAAGACTTAAGATGGAAATGGAAGAAAAGAATATAATACCAGAAGGATAAGCTGGATATAGAAAATATAGATCGGCTATAGATAATATATACATACTAGATCACATAATCAGAAGAACCATAAGAGAAAAAGAAAAACTGTATATACTGTTTGTAGACATCAAAGTAGCCTTTGATATGATAAACAGGGAAAAACTTTGGAAGATTTTAGAAGAACAAAAGATAAATACACATATAATAGACAGAACTAAAGATATATATACGACAATTAAAAGCAAGATATTAGTAAATAGAAAAACATCCAAAGAATTCTAGACCAAAAGAGGTTTAAGACAGGGCTGTCATATATTATTTAACTTATACACGGCAGAGTTGGAAGAAAGCTTTAGAAAAGAAAGAGTGAGAGGAGTGAAGATAGGAAACAAAAGGACAAGGGCACTTGCATATGCGGACGATCTCGTCATAGTGGCTAATAACAGAGAAGCTATACAAGTGATGATGGACACACTGAGAAGATTCTTGGATGATAAAAAAATGCAACTAAATTCAGAAAAAACGAAGATAATGATAATAAAGAATGGAAGAAGGAGCAAAGAAAGAGAATGGAAATGGAAAGGAAAAATAATCGAAACTGTAGAAAGCTTTAGATACTTGGGCTTCATATTTAATAGAAACGGCAATTATTTAGACCATTTAGGCGAGAGAAACAAGAAAGGTATAATTGCTGCCAAAAAAACGTCGGGACTAGGAAATAGAAGATACTCTAAAGACTATATTAGAAGGAAAAGACTCTTTGAGTATCTGGTATGTAGAGTACTAAGCTATGGAGTGGAAATTTGGGGTAAGCAAGACGCATAAGAAATGGAAGATGTAAAAATAAAATACCTCAGATGGACACTCGGCCTAGACTACTGTACACCAAAATACCTAATATATAAAGAAACAAAAGAAATGAAACTACAAAAAGAATGGAAAATAAGAACCCTGAAATATAAAGAAAAGATAGAGAAACTACGAAACGAAAGACTAGTATACAAATGCCTTGAAGAAAAAATAAGATTGGAAAAATAATTAAAATAAGTATCAAACAGAGAAACGGCTAAATGGACTAGAGCTCAGCAAAAAAACAAATAAATTATTGGAATGAAAAAGGTACTGACAAATTTATAAAAATAAGAAAAAGAGAGGAAGATATACATAGACAAAAACTGAAGGAAAAAATAAACCAAGCAAAATATAATGAAACGTACAAAGAAATTATCACGAATGACATAATGAAATATCTAAAGAAAGCCAGAAAAATAACAGATAGCAGAATGACAGCTAAAATTTATTGTGGAAACATTACTAACAACAATAAATATTGGCTAAAAGAAGAGGATAAGAAATTGATTTTGTGCAAAGAAGAAATAGGAGATTGGGAATACCTGATAAATAAATGTAACAAAAGATTTTACGAAAGAAATAAGACATATGAAGAAATGGAACAATAGAGAAGTAACAAAAGAATTTAAAGAAGATAAAATAAACTATAGTATAAGAAGAATATCCAAAGAGATAGAAGGAAGAAAAGCAAGAAATAAAATATAAACATATGAGATAAAAGATTTAAATGAATGTAAATAAAATATGTATAAATGTAAAAAAAAATTAACTATGTACAAAGTCCAGTTCCGGGTCGAAAGGCTAAAGTTTTAAATAAATAATAATAATAATAATAATATTTAAACATTAATGTTATAAAATTCATCATTATTATGAATACTATTTTATTAAATATTTTTTTTTAGGTTAATATAAGTTGAATTAATAAGTTTTTGGGGATTCCGTTATCGAACGTAGTTAGTGCCGCATTGCAAACATGAGACAGTACGATTTTGCATAGGTAGTTAGGGAAGTAAGGAGAGAACTGAAAAAGATTTTAAGAGAAAAGTGCAGTGAAAAGCGGAGATTAAAGTGTGATAAAAAGTAAACAACACCGAGTGGAAGACACACCGATACAAGGGTAAGAAAAAACAGTGGAAAAGTGTGGTTAGCTGGAAAGCGGGAAAAGGCGCAGAGCACGCAACGTGAGACGGGCGCTCCTGGCATCGAAATCGGACAGTGACAGCAGGGCGCGGACAGCGCCGCGGTATTGATCGGAACCACACCTTTAAGCAGAAGCGATTGAGCGGAGGTAGACAAGCGATCATTTACACGCCGAATAAACCCACACAATAGTAAGAGCACAGTTGCAATAGTAAGAAAACAAAATCAAATACAAATACAAATAAAGTAAATAAAAATATACTAAATATATAATATAATATTATAAAACAAATTAAACCAAAATAAATTATATTAAAAGAAGCTTAATTGAAATAGAATAAAAATAAATCAAACAAATAAAATAGAAACACAAATAATAGAACAGATAATTAATACCAACAAATAACAGACAACTAATAATAAATAAATAAATAAACAATAGCAATAAACAAATCAACAGAAATAACAACAAACAATAAACAACAAACAACAAACAAACAAAATAGACAATAAATAAGAATTGATAATAAGTATATAAAATACACATACTAAACAAACAAAAATTTAGATATATAATTGAAAATAACAATAATAGTAAAATTCGGCAAAAATGAGTGGCAAAGCAGAGAAGGTTAGATCTACCAGGGGAAGAGGAGGCAGTGGAAAGAAAGATGGTGGACAACTGACACTTGACGGCAGCAAAATGGAGACCAGCATAGGGAAGAAAAAAGTGACATTCAAGGAGGAAGACATATGGGAGAAAACACCGAGGTTAAGGAACGAGGAGAAGAAAAATAGGGAAGATGAAAAAAGGGAGAGAGAAAAATTCAGGGAAGAGATAAGAGATAGGTTAGTAAAAATAGAAAAAAAGTCTGAAGAGAGAGAGAAAGGAGATGAGAGAAAAGATCGAGAGGTTAGAAAAGAATTACACAAAGATGAAAGAAAAAATCAGGGAAAACGAAGCTAGTGTAAGAGAATAAGCCAGAAAAATCGAAGCGAAAACGAAGAAATTGGAAAAAAAGATCAATGAGATGCAAGAGGAAAGGATTTAGAACAATGAATGGAGAGCAGGGATAGAGAAATGTGCACAAAGCCAACAAGGGGTAGAACAGGGGACAGAAACGCGGAGCAGCGGGGACGAAAAAGAAAGCTCAGGGAGAAGATCCATACGTCCCAGTAGCAGAGCAACAGGGAGGATGGATCTCTCCAGATGGAATAGCGGGAGCATTGGAAGTGGAGGTACAGGGAAAAACATGATAGACAAAGAAATGGAAGATCTGAGAAAGATGATGAAAGAAAGGGAGAGAAAAGACAGGGAGGAAAACATAGTGGTGAAAGGAATGGACAGGGAGGAAGTAAGGAAAATGGGAGTGCAAGAATGAACCAGAGGATTTATTGATAAGAAGTTGGCTATAACGGAAAGTATCAGGAATGCTTGGTAGAGTGGACAGATGGTGGTTATAAAGACAGACTCCAAAGCACGAAGAGACAGGATATGGGGAGAGAGAAAAAAACTCATAGGAATAAGTATATATATGGATTTTGATCTAATCTTTGAAGAAAGACGCATACAGGAGGAAATAAGAGAATGGACGAGAGAAACAAGGAGAAAAGGGATAATGGCAAAGGTTGGACTGAAAAAAGTATATATAAACGGAAGATGGGAAAGATGGCAAGGTACAGAAAGGATGAACAGAATTATACAGCAGACAGAAAACAGACAAGACACAGAGAAAGGGAGAGATAGATCAAAAGAGAGAAGGCAGGAGAGCACAATAAGCAGACAGGAGGAGGAAGTGGAGAAAAAGAAAACACAAGGGGAAAAAGACAACGGAACAGAGGGAAATGATAGGAACACAGAGAGAAAGAATTTTGCATAGGTAGGGGACGGGAAAAGACAACACAACATAGGAAGAGAAAGGAGGGAACAATGATAGATTTGAGGAGACATGTAAGGACAAGGGAACATGAAGAGGAAAGAATAACAGAGGAGAAGAATAGGGGAGAACAGGAAACGAGAAAAATACTTTTTTTGGAAGGTGGCAGGGATATGGGAGAAGGAGAGAGATTTCTGGGAGTACATAGAAAAGATGGACTATGTATGCATGGTTGAAACATGGGTAGAGGACAGAAACACAGAAAATCTTAGAAAAAGACTACCCAAACACATGAAATGGACTATCATCGGAGCGAAAAGAGACAAGAAAAAAGGTAGAGCAAAAGGAGGAATATTAGTTGGAATGGACAGAGAATGGAACACAGAAGAATACGAACTGGGAAAAGTAATGGGAGAGGGGAAGGTTAAAACTAAGATAAAAATAGGTAAAGAGGATAGATGGTTAGATATATGGGGTGTCTACAACAGACAGGAAGAAGATCTAGAAAAGAAGTGGAAAACAATAGAGGAAGAAAGTTACAGCAGAGAGATAAAAAAACTTATCATGGGAGATTTCAACGTAAGAACAGGGGAGAAAGGCGAATACATGGGGGACACAGAAGACGGGGAAAATCTGGAAAAGAAAGAGCAAGGACAAGAGAGTAGACAAGGAAGGGAAGAAGCTGGTGAACAGAGTAACAAGAGATGGATGCTCCGTACTAAACAGAACAATCAAAGGGGATGAAGAAGGAGAATATACCTACATAGGCACCAGAGGAAATACAGTGATCGACCTAGCGATAGTGGACAGGAACGCGAGGGACAGAGTAGCAGACTTCATGGTAGAGAAAAGGGTGGAATCGGACCACCTACCCTTGGTCACAACAGGAAAAGGACAAGTTAAAAAAAGGGAGACACTGGAAAAGAAGGAGAGCAGAGACATAGTAGTATGGAATGAAAACAGTATAGAAGAATACAGGCAGAAAACACATGAGGTATATGCAGAGAGGGATAGAGACAGGGAGATCCAGGAAGATTGGAAAGAGTTGAAAGATAAAATACACCGGTTCATGCAGAGGAAAGAGATAAAACAGAAGACATGAAGGATAGGTGAAAAAAAGTAGTATGACAAGGAATGTAACAGAGGAAAAAATAGGGCGAAGAAAGCATGAAAGAACTGGAAAAAAGGGAAGGACACAAAGGAAGGGTATCTAATAAGAAGAAGGGAATGGAAAGTAATATGTAATAGGAAAAGGATAGAGCAGAGAGAAAAAGAGCTAGAGGAGCTAAGAAAGATGAAGAATGAGGGACAAGTGTAGAGATATTTAAACAAAGGCAGGAAAGAAAGACAGACTGGAGTGGACAACATAGACAGGGCTGAATGGAGGAAACACTTCATGAAGCTACTAGATGGAAGCGAACAGAGAAACATAAATGAATGGCACATAGAGGTACAGGAAGAGCAGAAGAAAGAGATCGAAGACTGGGAAATATGGAAGGTATGGAGGAGACTTAAGAAAAAGAAGACAACAGGGATTGATGATATACCAAACGAGGCATGGGTGTACGCAGGGGGTGATGTCAGACAGAGAATGTCAGATATGATAAAGAAGATATTGAGAGAGGGAACAATTCCACAAGACTGGAATTTAGCAGTGATAGTACCAATACATAAAAAAGGAGAGAAGGAAAATCCGGAGAACTACAGGGGGTTGGCAATGCTTACATCAGGGTATAAAATATACACGGGGATTATAAAAAACAGGTTGGAGAGAGAGACAGAGGAAAGAAGGATACTCCCAGAGGCACAAGCTGGATTCAGAGTAGGGAGAAGAACCACAGACAACATGTACATACTAGACCACCTGATAAAGAAAACACCAAAGGAAAGGAAAAGTCTGTACATGATGTTCGTGGACATAAAGGCCGCCTTCGACACTGTAAACAGAGGAAAGTTATGGGAGATAATTGAGAAGAAAGGAATTAACAGAGAACTGATAGCTAACATAAGTAAGATATATAAAGAGACTGAATGCAAGGTCAGAACAGCGGAAGGGCTAACGAATGCATTTTGGACAAAGAAAGGGCTGAGGCAAGGATGTTGCCTCAGCCCCCTTTTGTTTAATATATACATTGCAGAGATAGAAGAGGAAATGAAGAAAAAGAACATAGGAGGAACAAAGATAAAGGATAAAAGGATATGGACATTAGCGTACGGTGATGATCTAGTAATAATGGGAGAAAATAGAGAAGCATTACAGGGAATGATGGCGACCTTGAAGAACTTTTTGAGACTAAGGGAACTGAAACTGAATGCAGAAAAAACGAAAATCATGATGGTGAACAGGAAGAAAAAGAGGAAGACAGAAGATTGGAGTTGGAATGGGAAGAGAATTGAGGAAGTGAGCAGTTTCAGGTACTTGGGATTCGTTTTCAGAAGAGACGGAAAGTACGATGACCAGATAAAAGAAAAAATTAACAAAGGCAGGATAGCTGTGAAAAAACATGGGGATTAGCAGAGAGAAGATGTCCAGGGGATTTCAGCTTAAGGAAAACTATGTTCCAGTATCTGGTGAGAAGTGTAATTGAGTACGGAGTCGAGATATGGGGGACAGAGGAAGTGGAAAAAATGGAAAAAATCAAGGTAGATTATTACAGGTGGACCTTAAAACTCAACTTCTGTACTCCGAGATACATAGTGCAAGAAGAGATAAACGAATATAGAATGAGCGGCGAATGAAAAATCAGAGTATTGAAACACGAGCAGAAGATAAAACACATGGAAGAACACAGATGGATTAGGATATGTTACGTAGAGAAAAATGAATGGGCCACGGAAAAAGATAATACAGAAGACAGAACATGGTTAAACAAGTTAGGACTAAGTAAAGCACAAATTGAATTCTGGGGAAACACAGGGAAAAATATATATGCAGAGATAAGGAGAAGAGACAGGGACAGACAATTACAGGAAAGGAGAAGCAAAATGGATAGTGCAAAATATAACAGAGTATACAGAGACATAAATGTCACAGGACTGCCGGAATACCTCAGAAAGGAAATAAAAGTAAAAGAAATGAGAGCAATGGCGAGAGCAAGGTGCGGAAACATAACCGCGGGAAACAAATACTGGATGGAGACAGAGGAAAGGAGATGCCAATTGTGCAAGAGAGAAGAGGGAGATTGAGGACACTGGGTCAACGAATGCACTGAAACTACTTACATGTTCAGAAAACTTAGAGAAGAAATGGGCAATGAACAAACAAAGAGAGAGATAATGAATAAATTAAGAGGGAAAACAGAGGACAGAGATATAATAAAGGAAATCATAGAGATAGAAAAAAGGATTGAAAAAACAACAGTGAAGTGAAAATAACAGTGAAGTAAAAATATAAAGAGACTGACTGTAAAAAAATGTAAATAAGTGTGACATATGTAGAAAAGGAATGAAATGTAAATATTGAAAGGAAATGTGATAAATGTATATAGCGGAACCCGTCCCCAGGCCTGGAGCCGGGACGTAATTGTTAATAAATAAATAAAATAAATGAATACATTTTTGTGTTTATCAGATAATGTGTGTATAAGTTTACACGTTGAACTAATAAATGTATATGCTTCAAAAATTAAATTATTATAAATATTTTTTAAATTACTTATGAACTGTTTACATTAAAGAATATATACAAATATAATCTAATGTTAAATAAATAAATACAACAAAATATTTACAAAAATACACATAGAAATATTAGAATATACTTAAATATACAAATACAAATAATTTTATCCATAATATTGTAAAAATAATATAATGCATATTTTTAAATTACTTAAAATCTGATTAAAGAATTTTTTAAATTAAAGAATAATTTACATATTATTTCATTTATATTAGCAATTATGTTCTGTATTACACCATTATGGAAATTTAACATTTACAATTTCTTCTACTTTATAGGATAAATTTTTTAACATATTATTTTGTGTCCAAAACGTTTTATGATATAGCATAAAATTCTCAAATTTACAATTTATTATATCTATGCGTATATGTGTGAGAAATATTAAAAATGTAGAGTGAGACATTTTCTCATTAGAATGCGGAAATTCTCCTTATGATTGTAACGAGACGACTCCATTCACCCTTCAGTGTTGAAGGGCGAGTCGAGCGTTTGTTTAAAAAAAATAGAGAGCAATGACGGAAATAGCGGCAACCGGTCTGCCAGGGATCGAGGTTCGATAAATAAGAAATAATGAATTAAATAAATAATAAATTTATTAAATTTATAAAATAATAGTGACACCAAGGTGAAGCCCTTTAATGTCGGCAATTCTAAAAAAATTCAAATAATTACAAGATTAATCCACCGGCAACAATTCTAGCTTGGTGTTCGGTTAAATTTCTCGTTTATTAGAAATAATAACAGTCGATCGATTTTTCTTTACTTTAATTTAAATTTATTTAATTTATATTAGAATTATTGACCTTCGGATCGGTCAATAAACTTTACAATAATAATTATCGAACACACTTCGGTTAATTGAACATTAACGAAATATACACAGTTTTACCAATATAAATAATCTCGCAATTTATCGACGGTTATTCCAGATTAACTTTATTTTAAATTTATTGTACAAGAAAAATACTCTCGAAAACGGGACAATTGGACGGAAATAGTTTTTGAGCGCGATCTCACATGCTGAACGGCAAAACGGGGAGCAGTTGGAGGCGGTGCAATAAATAAAAATATTTATTGGTCAGGAAGCTCACCCGGAGTCAAAGACGGGGCAAACACCTAATTACAGCGTACGTAATTAGAGCTTGTTATAAAACTCGCTCTCAGATTGAAGGAAATAGCCTTACATGGAAGCGAGTCTCGACAAATGATGAAAAGCGTGGCCCTAAAGCACACTTTTCAGGAAGAGCGGAAGGAAAACGTAAGGGGATTGGTACTACCGAAAATGATCCCGAATCTATCACCTGCTAGGTGTTTTATAGATTCAGTTCGAGGGTACGTGAGATTAGCATGGATGCTGATGCGTACATCATGAAGGATGGCAATTGGTTAGGAAAGGAAAAGAGGAAACGGATAGGGCGAAACACTGGCAGTCCGCGCAGACTGATCGGGTCCAATGCGTGCCTATTCGAGAGTTTCCCCTTTCGCGGTGGTTCGCGCTGTCACTCACCTGCGGGGTCAACGTGCCGTGAAACCTAAACCAGTCCACATGCACAGGCACACACTTCCTTTACACGTAATACATAATATACATAATACGATACAAATAGATAATTACATACTGTATACAAAGGATAATACACAAAAATACAAAGGAAGGCGAAAAAACACATACATAAAAACAAAGGGCTATGTGGGTAAGGAGGGAGTGCGGGAGGGGGGATTTACGCGAGTTTGTTACTCCGGATGTGTTAGGAGGTACGTCTCCTAGGCATGGCCAGGGAGCAGTCAGAGCGCCGTCCGGATGTGTCAAGAGTCGTGACCCGACTGGCCTCAACGGAAGCGCGCATCCCTAGATGTTCCCTCCGGTGGGAGCGACGGTGTAGGTGAGCGCCAAGCGGAGCTGTGATGGGGCGGGCACCAGGCTCGGCGTGGGAGCCATTCCGGTGATGAACGGCCAGTTGCGCAGCAGTGGGGCAAGAGTGATATCGGGTCCGTAGTGGAGGGGCTAACGGGACCGTAGCCGTAGTGCCGCTTTCTAGGCACTGCAAAACTTGGTGACGGAGGGGCCGTCACAGTCCAAATGCTAATACTTGGTGTCACTGATTTTTCTTATATAAATCGTCAACACAAAAAAGCAACTCGTGTTTTGCAACATTGCGAGTTCTCGTACTCGATCCCATATCTACGAGACCTTCAATAGCATCAGATTTTTTTTTAATATTCCTCATTACTGTTAATTAACATTTCATAAAATTTAAGGCCACATATCGTTTCATCATAAGGCAGCCCATTTAAAAAAATCTTTTAAATTATTAAATATGCTTTAATTTCCAGCACAACATCCAATTCTGCAACCCAACTACGAACTGTTGATTCGTGTGGAAGGTGCAAATCAGAGAATTTTAATTTACTATACATGCAGCCGAGTAATACTACAATTGCTTTCCCAAATTTTTCTCGGTTCTATTTTTTTCTATTGTGCATTTTCTAAACAATTTTAAAACCGACATTCTTCTGTTTTTATATTTCAATTGTTTTTTCAGCTGCTTCACTTTTTTTCTAATAACTTAATATTTTTAATGATATTAGTTAATATATATGTTATTTTAATTTTTTTGTTTTCAACGAGATACATTTGGATAAATTTTTTTGTTTTTATTTCCTCCGGCGCTTTATTACATGATTTTGTACTTTTATTTATTTCACTTAAATGGCCATTTTCCGGCGTGTTGTCCATTATATCTTCATATATCATTGATTCAATTGACTAATAAATAAATAAATTTGATAATATATATTAAATCATATATTAAATATTATAATTGTTTATAAGAAATCAATATAAATAATAAATAAATGAAGAAGGAGGTGAGGGAACGGATGATTGCTGTCAGGTATTGTAAATGAAACAAATGATTTCGCGGGTTCAACAATTAACAAATTCAATTTATTCGACGCAGGCAAAAAACCCCCTTCGCTAAGGGGGAAAAGGCCTATCGGTGCGTCCGCAAAATTAAAAATACACTTACATGTGCAACTGCACTCGCAGGATTATCAGCGCTCGCAGGCGCTCTCGATCGGCGGCTTACTCGCGTGGAAGCCGCAGCGTGGGCGTCGGATGACGCGCAGAACCAGCGGTGGCAGTCCTGGAGCAAGTATGCGCCCGTTCAGGAATCGATCGCTGAACGCTGCCGAGAATGTAGGCGGGATCGAGGAACCCCGTAGATGACAGGATCGAATGGTCCTGAGTCTTCCTGATTCACAGGAAACACCACACGTGCACGCCGCTCAAAGCACAACGCCGAGAAAATCGCAAAGAAAGAACACAAAACGAAGAAAAACGCAGTCGAGGCGAACAGGCAAAATGCAACCAGTGCACGCGACGCGCAGTTCAAGATTGCTTGAACTTTTCGGTTTCGGACCCACGCAGGTCAAGTTTCCTTCCGGGTTCGCCCCTTCCCCCGGACTTTTCATGCCGAAATCAGAAATTTTCGCCCGCTTTCCCTTTTACAACTTTGAAGACAAAACTGCCCCGAACAATAATGCACATTACAAATTAAATTATATATTAAATATTTGTACACATTTAATATTACATTGAATTATCAATTGCTTAATTTTATAGAATTGAATTAATAATACAATATATACCTGTTTATCTGTAATTATTTGTGGTTCCGTCTAAGGGATTTATTTTTTTTCCTTAATAGGAGTCTATTTTCTCCATGATAATAATCCAACTTTCGAAAATGATTACAGAACAATTCGAAGTTTCTTAATGTTCGTCAAGACCATGTTTTAATCAGTGTGTTATCTAAAAAAAGATAATAAATTGTAATTAAAACATATTGTACAAATACAATAGTTGATAGAGCTAATCATAAGAATATTTAGATATTTCTATAATATTCGATTTGTAATCGTGTATAAGCAACATTTACGCATAATTATTTAAATTGAATTTACTTTTTGTCTTGTTTCTAAATTAAAAAAATAAATTGATCTTCATTATAAATTTTTTCTATTAATAACATTTTCGAAATCATTTATTTAATATAAACAAATTTGTACCATTTTATAATAAAGAAAACTATTTAAGTAATTTTTAAAATTGAAATAATTTTAAATGATTAGTATTAAAAATATTTATTTTATTAAAAAATGATTGCTTAATATTGTACCTAAATATAATATTAATCAATAAGTAATATTTATTGTTATTTATTTTAATACTAACTGTTGTTAATTAAAGTATAATCATTTAAATTACATATTTAATTTATATGTCCATTTTTGTTTTTAAAACAAAATTATAGTTTATGGAAGCATTATAGAAAAAATGCACATTCATTAATAATTTATTAATAATATTTTATTTATATATATAATAATATTATAAATTCTTATATTCATTTTATGATAATATGTCGTAATCATACTAAATTAATTTAAAAATAATATTGTTTATATAATAAAACATACATTAAATATATAAAAAAACTATATATTATATTATAATTGAATTTAAATAAAAAAATTAATTTTTAAAGAAAAAAAAATTATTAATAATTTAATTTATAAATAATTAAAAATAAAATAATATTTATAATTTTTTCTTGTTTTAAAACTTTTATGTTAAAAATATTATATTGCAAAAAAAAAAATTTTATGATAAAAACATTTTTATGCTAAAATCATTTTTTATATATATGATTATAATAATTATTATAAATCTTTGTATTAATATAAATTTGAAAATAAAAGTACAGAAAAATAAACAATAATCCTGTATTAAAAACAAATGCAAAATAATATTTTAATTTTCATATATATGATGCTTTCAGAATATTTTAATTTTTATAAGTAATCGTATAATTTATAAATAACAATAATTGTTATAGTTATATATTCTACTGATATATTAATATCAATAATAACAATAATAAATACAACAAAAAACTTTCTATTTTTAAATTAATATGCTATTAACCGTTCATAATTATATTTATTTCAAACTAAACATTTAAAGGATTACAATGCTTTTATCGTGTAGATATAGAATTCAAGATCCAGCCTACGAAGATTTATGTTGATTCATCGATTTATTCAGATTTTTTTTGAAAAAATATATATTAAATTTTTGAAAATAATATTTCTAAATCCTGCGTCAGTCTCGCGAATTTGGTATGCTTTATATCATTTAAAATATTTTTTTCATTTCCTATAAATTATTAATTAATTATTTGCATAATTTTTATTTTATCTTTAGTTAATTTTATTTTTATTTTAATTTTAAGTTCTTTTTCGTCTTGTTAACCTTGTTTACGCATGCACTATGTCTTTAGTTCATGGCCTAAGAATTTTTATAGTTTTTTATTGTAAATATTATTTTAATTAAAATTTTAGCAAGGGTATAGTTAATTTTGGCGAGAGTGCAGCTGTTTAAATAAAGCATTGAATGGAATTATTAAGTATTGTTCGAGTTATCGTATTTACAAAATTCATATTGTTCATATCATTAATATTTTTTTTTTTAAACTGAGGAGGGTGCAGTCAGAGATGAATTGGGAGATTGCGTGGTAGTATAGGGAAGCATGTCCAAAAAATTCGGTGCTGCTTCTTACGGATGCCCATGGATATGCCCATTGGAAGTATGGTGGGGATAAGAAAAGGCATAATGGGGTTCTTCGTATGACCAGAGATGAAAATTAAATACGAATTTGTAGAACAAAAATGAAAGACGATCGGTCGACCAGAAGCAGCTTTTTCAACTCAAACCCATACGCAACGTTATGTGCATATATTTACGAATACAATGAATGCTTATAGCTATGCTAAGTTCACTACGACCAAATTCTAACATTATAATTCATTTGTATAATATTGAGAATAATTGTAAATTTACATAAATAAAAAAAAATAATCGTAATTGTATCAATTATTAAATTAAAATTTATTTATTTAAATTTACGAGTAATTTTTTGAAATACTTTATTAAAACTTATACTTTCTTATTTTTCAAATAATAAATTAAATTTAAAAAGTTATTATCTGATAAATTGTTTTTTGCAAGATAAATACACATGCATATATATGTATTAGTATCCCTTTACTTCACTATTTATATATTCATTTAATACCAATTTTTTGCAGTACTTTATTTACAATTAATATTCGAACCATATTTTAATGACATGTCTATCTTTCTCACTCTTACAAGTCTTCGTCTTCTTTCTCACTCTCATGCTGTCGAACTATCATGTGTCTGTCTCTCATTCTCATGTCCTCTCATTCATTCTCGTATGATTTCTCTCTCTCTCTCTCTCTCTCTTTCATATTCACTCATAAAGTTTTTTCTCTCTTTTATTAGTATTAGTAAATAATTATTGGTTAGTAAATAATTTTATTGATTTAATACTGTATAATTGTAGTATTAGTTTTTATTTTTCACAATTGTAATTTTTTTTAGCATCTCGTGTATAATTTGAATATGATAATATAGACATTATTGATATATTTTATACTAATATAATAATAAGATCTTGTTTGTCAAATTTTAGAATGAAGCAAATTATAGCTCTAAATACATGTTTAATTTTTTGTGTAATACTTTATATAATTTTTAAATTATCTTATCAATGTAACTATGTATTTACAATTTATGTGCATGTTTTTTTTAAGCGGATGTCAAATATAAGAAATATAATGTATACAATGTAAATTATTTTATTTTTTAAATATAATCATCGTTTACAGATAAATATATACAATATATTAAATAAAAAATGTTGTTCATAAAAGTTTCTTAACATAATCACACCACAATACTTAATATATAAATGTCACAAATAACACAACATTTCTTGCAGTAATTTTGAATATATACACATTAGGATTTTATAATAATTATTTAGAAACTTAAATATTTTTATTTAATTATTTATTTTCAATAATATTAAGATAATCTATATAATGTACAGTGTAAAAAATCATTTATGTACATTCGTGGACACATTTGTTTATCAATGAAAAGGTTAAAGACGTACATAAAGAAATGTATATTGAAACTGCCTTCTTCTCCTATTCTTAATATAAAGTTGTGGTGGAGATTATGCCCATCATTTCATTCATTTTTTACGGGCATTTCCTTTAGTACATTTTAAATCAACCAGGTTTGCAACGATCGCCTCGTGTACGCATTTTTAACACGTAAGGCTCGATCTCCCTTTTCATCTCTGGTGCAATTAAGAAAAATAATTTTTTCAGAGAGTGCATTTAAAGATATACCCTTCTATATGTATATATATATTTTTTTTAATTCAAAAGTTTATTCGGTGGCGTCGGGATGGTGTCATCAGTAATCTCTCTAATAATCTCTGGTCTATAATTATTACGCATTCGATGTTTTCTGGAGTAATATAATACTACACCAGTATAGTTATTTGCTATTTTCAATGTACTCAACGAAATTAGTGACTAGAATATAGCACTGAGTTTCAAAAAAATATATAAAAGCAATATTTTAAGAGTGAGCGTCATTAGATTCAAATATTTAAGTAAGAAATTTATTAATTTCTTGTAGTAAATTTATTTTAACTTGTATTCAATAATAATTTAATAATTTTAATTTAAATAGTAAATATTAAAATAAACGAGAATGTCGATCGGAGTACCAATAAAAGTGTTGCATGAAGCTGAAGGGCATATCATAACCTGTGAAACAAACACCGGTGAGGTGTATCGTGGTAAACTTATTGAGGCAGAAGATAATATGAACTGTCAAATGCAAAATATAACAGTTACCTATAGAGATGGACGAGTGGCTCAATTGGAAAATGTCTACATTCGTGGATCAAAAATTGGGTTTCTTATATTACCAGATATGTTAAAAAATGCACCAATGTTTAAAAGGCCTGGTGGAAAAGGTTCTGGAACAGCGGGTAGAGGAAAATCCGCCATTTTACGTGCACAAGGTATCAAAAGAGTTATAAAACTATAAATATAAAATTAATATTGAATATTGAATACAATATAATAAAATCTATTTATTTGTAGCAAGAGGTAGAGGAAGAGGACAAAATCAACGTGGTAGAGGGACTGGTACTGCTCCATGGCTCAATCAACAAAATCAAACAAGTGGAGCTCAAACTGGTCGAGGAAGAGGCTAATTGTATTATAAATACTATTTATTTAATAATAAGAAATTAAATCTATATGTCATATTTACTACTTTAGATTACTTTTCCACTTCTTAAATAAATCTTTAAAATTTTTACTCATTTCTTATTTTTATCCTTTGTACATTTTTCAATAATTAATAATATTAGTAATTATTTGTTCTTAAAGTTACCCTAGACTAAGTTATTGTAAAATAATTATGATAGCTTATATTTTTTAGTTTATATTATAAAAATATTTATATACAAAATTTTTAATATTAATAAAATGTGATTTATTTGTAATAACGTGAAAATACATGTACATTGCACTATACATTAATAATAATTTATTAATGTTCATAATAAAAATGTATGATTATTTACAAAAAAAGTAATTATTATTAATCAATAAATTTTTATTTTTCTATAGTTAAATTTTTTACTGATTTTTGCTTTCTGTAAAATATTAAATAAATAAAAAATTATTAATAAGTATTATAATAATAATAATAATTGAATATATTATTTTATGTATTCATTTATTATTCTTTTTAAATATATTTCATAAATTATTTTACCTATTGGTGATTAATAAGTTTCATTGACTTTGTTAATGTAAATATAATAATGCTATGGATAAAGTTGAAAGTAGAAAAAAGGATAATTGAAATAAATGAATTAATATATTCTTTGTTCTATATACATGCATAATTAAATAAATATACTAAGCAATATACTTATAAATTTTTTACATTTAGTGATATAATTGAAATTTATGGAAATAAATATATTTATTTGGAAAATAAATTATTTTTATGCCTAAGATACTTATTTTTTAATTTTATGATATTAAAACTTGAAGATTCTGCAGAATAGTATTTCATAGAGTGTGTTCATGATAGTGTTTAAATGCAGAATTAGTTATTGAAATAATTTTATATAAATTGTCCTATTACCTATCAAAAATTCCTAGAAGGTTTAAGAAATTTTCATTCTTGACATATTATATATACAAAATTTAATTCATTATTCAAATTAAAGTAATTTTTTAATATATAATATACATTTAATATATATTTTTTTTAAAAAATATTAAGCTACATATTTTGTCTATGTATTACTATAAACTAATAATAGTTCAAAACATTTTATAGTGTAAACACAGGTAAAGGTAAAGTGTAAATTTATTTAACTCATTAAAATTATTAATGGTCATTCATTAAAATAAATTACTCTAATAATATAAATATTATAAAAATAATTTTATATTCTAGCTTTAATGCATTGAACGGTAAAAATATATTCCAGATGTTACCAACATAAATAACATAAATGTTAACTGTAGAAGTGCATTTATATGAAATATTTTACTAGAGTATTTATTAACGTTATTAATTATGAACAAGAAATTTCTGTATTTTTAATTTTTAAGATTGAAACTAGAAAACTAAGCGATTAAAAATTGTAAAAATGTTATATTAATATAAATAGATGACGAATGTTTTTAATTACAAATTTTTATAATTACTTTGCAACTTACTTGTAACAATTTGAGGTTAAAATGTATAAATTTAAAATATTAAAAAGTTTAAAATAAAATATTAACTGAAACTGTAAATTTCATATTAAAATTAAAATGTTTAAAAAATTAATAAATAATATTAAAAAATAAGTTAAATATGTTGAATTATAATTTTGCTATATCTTTAACGTTAATTTAGATCATTATTTAATCAGTTTTAGAATTTAAATTTTTGAAAATTCAATATTATAACAAGAAACTTTATATTCTAATAAATATTGTTTAATTTAATAACATTTACAATGAATAAATTGTTTAATATTGCGCTAATCTACCGGTAATTTTTAATAATTAATATTTAAGAAAAGCGAAAAATATCGTAATTTCAATCATGATTAAGAACTCATTTTAATATTTTTATTTTTTGAATAATCATTATTGTATTCTCAGTAAAATTATCATATATTAACAATATATTGATAAGACTCACTGCACAAGTAATTCGAAAAAGTTTTTTTAATTATTCGTGTAAGAGTCAGCACTATCTAAATGTAATACATATTGCCACATTAAATACTAAATTGTAATAATTATTGTTAAATGAAGCTTGATTCATTTTTTTTAAACTAAGAATTGTTTATCTTTATTATTTCTTCAATTTTAGAGGTAATATTATTAAGATGGATATTAAATTGAGCGAATGGTACATTACTTACTCATAAAACATAGGCCACTCATTTATCAACGATTACATTTATGCACATAAATCGTTTTTTAAAGCAAACAATTGTTACTTTCTAAAACTCATATTTGTTTACATAATAATAAATGAAATTGAATAATGGAAAAATATAGCTTCCATGTTAATTGTTTGTTTGTCAATCAAGTAGATTTTATAAAAATGCAGCAAACAATTTAAAATGCAAATTTTACTAAAAAACATATTTTAATATTGTGAATATTAATGACGCTAAAATAGTGAGAATTATAAATTAAACTCTATTATTTGAACGTTTGATTATGAGATAATTATGAAAAGGGAAATGCATCGTCTATTTTGACTTTATTTAATTAACTGAAAGCGAAAACAAATCTTAAAAATCATAAAGTAAAAGCAAAGTAAAGGTTGATTCTGTGACATACAATATTAAAATTAAGGAGTTTAGTGCTAATTCAAACGAATAATTTAGTGTTCATCTCGGATTTTTTGTGGATAATGCATTAACGCACAACTTGTCAGCTTCGAGCCAAAAGTCAAATCCGAGGATGCCAACATGCAGAGGCACCGGAATAGGTAAATCGTAAGTTGGATCGAATTCTGATTCATTTATAATGTAATTTTGAACAAATTGCAGAAACTTTAAAAAGTGGGAAGTAGGTGTCATTTAATAGATAATAGTCATTTAATTATAGCGTCGAGCATGGACATATAAAAGGATTGCCTTCCGGATTGATTCATTATTGATACTAAGAGTTTTTCGCAAAAAACTCTAGTTTCTCTCTGGCAATGATTGTTTGGAAGTAAAGTAAGTTTGGCGGAGGATTCCGGGACCGAGCGAGTTTCGTCGAAGGGCGCAAAGGGCGATTCGCCGACGCGTGCGGGTGTGTTCCGCTCTTCTCCTGCTCTTGCGTCAATATAGCGGAGTGGCCCGGCAATCAGTGATGCTGTGTGAAGCACTCGAGTATGCATTGTAGGAGCTCAGGGAGGACGCGGAGGACTTGACCGAGCACTAATCTAACCTTATAGCCATCGATTGGATATACGCGCAACGCACTAGCCGCCGAGGCCGCCGCTGCCGCCGCAGCTCGATGGTCAATTGCCCCTCGGACCCGAGCGACTACCTTCCACCTTCCCTCCGCCACCCCCCTCCCTTAATCCCACGCACCTATCATCCTGCTCTAACGCAAATGCAATGTTATTTATTTGTCAACCCGCTGAAATGTCCTCTGGTGCCCCCAACGACATATATGACTTAAACTTTTATATTATTGTACTCGCACTCGTTTCAAACTCTTTTAAGGAGCGGGCGCTCAACAGGACTTTTTTAAAGCGAAAATTGCCGAGCAGCCGTAAACGCGAGGCGGGTGAGCAAAAAGTAAACAAATGAAAAGAATAAAAAAGCACTTCTTCTCGTCTTGTCCACCACATACACGAGGCTACTTCTTACATTTCCTTAATCGTATTTGGGCCAATATCTAGTTAAAACGCACTCAGTTAAAGACTTTACACGGGTCCCTCCCACTTTAGAAGAAGAATTCCATTCTGCAAATATCGACTGTTACCGATGATTTCAAGTTTGCTGCACAGTAATAATAATTGGGTATAGTTATCAATACATTCGAGCATTTAATTATTTTAAATGAGTCGACTCGTTCGTTACATTACTCGTGATGACTTTCGATTACAAGTGGTATTTTTTATAAGTTATAATAATTTATTTGATTCGTATTTAATATTGTTTTTAAAAATTGAGATTCTACTGAAATATTTAAAAATTTAACAGAAGTATGTTTTTTTTTTATTTTTATTTACGAATGTTTAAATTCTCAATTTATTAGTGCTAGTTTATACTTTATGAATTTTATAATCATCGATGAACCTTATTAAAACAGCTTAAAATATAATAGCGAAAAAATAACTTTTATATTCACGAAGAATTCGTTTCTTTTTTTTCAAATCATTCGCATTAAATGTCACAATTGTAGATACATTTTAATGCATGCATTTGATTTAGTCTGACGCGTGTTGTTTTCTTTGTTATTTGTTTTCATTTTTAAAATATTAATAATGATTGTGATTGATATTGTATATTATATAATATCGGAAAGATGATAAACCGACGAGTAGGCCAAATATCATATACATATCGTATACAGTTTGCCATGGAAAAGAGTAAAATTGTAAATTTTAGATACAAATAAGGTTTATTTATACAGTGCCCTGTACTTTAAAGGTGTATTGTGCAAGAGCAATACATTTCGCTTGGTTAAAGTACAAAAAAATCATTAAGCTTCTCATTGTTCGTGTCGTCCTTGGTTTCATCCTTCGGAGAATGGAGTTGCCGTGAGTCCTTTGCGCATTTCCATGGAGGTTGGGCAATAAAGTACAGCTCTGTTTGCACTGTCAACTTCGGAACACACTCTTATCTAAAAGAACCAATTCGACTCTACTCCTTTGCACCGACACCTTCGATCAAAAAAAAGTTTGCGGTCTGGTGTGGATATCGAAACTACCAGTGTATTGTACCGATGAAATTCGGCGAGCATATTTAGATTTTTGCACACATTCTGACCGGCCTCCCTGTCTTTTTAATCACGGGTGCGACAACAATTCCTTAAAAACGAATTCAATTTTTATTTAATTAGTTTATCTTTTTATTTGCACTATCCCTACATTATTCTAAATTCATTATTACATATATCTAATAATAAGTGAAATGAAACAAATGTTGGGTACAATTTGAAAATGTAAATAGTATTTCCTTTAAAGACCAGAAGTCGTGATTGTAAAATGAAAACTAGAGGTATATTCGAATGTGAAATTTATCGTTATGTATTTATCTTAGTTATATTTTTCAAAGTGATTACCCTATTTTTCAATGAAAACAGTAATATTATTATGTTTTACACAAATCTGTTTGTTTTTCTGATATTTGTAATATTATTATTATTATTTTTTGCACACCAATCTTCGAATTGATAATTAGCAGATACAGAGTTAAGACATCATTGAATAATATTCTTATGATAGACTGTTCTTTTTATAAACACTGTTTACATAATTTGTAAGGGAATATATTTTTGTTGTTTTATCATGAAAATAATAATGAAAACGAAACAAAATATTAAGATTATTTACATGATCCCAGATTAAGCAATTTAAGTTATCCGTTCAAAAATGTGTGATAAAATTCCTAACTATGGAGAAATGATTAAGTCGTTAATGACAAAAAAAAAAAAATATATATCAATAATAATATCATTTAAAGCAATTAAGCAAGTGTATTACAACTAGTATTTATTATAGATGATCCTTTTATTCAACTAATTTAATCTACTTTAATTTGCTACTAAATATAATGCATCAGGTGGTTAGAATTTGATTTTATATGATGCTGAAAACCATTGTAAAAAATCAAGTATTTGAAATATATAACAAATAGATTTTTCTATTCAATTTTAAATATATGTATATAATTTATTCAATAATTTACATGCATTTGTTTTAAAGTGATTTATGATTTTATATTTTATAATAATATATAATTTTATGATATACTCAAGTATGGTACAAGTTTAAAAAAATTTCTATTATTTATAGTATATAAAATACTTCACCAAATTCACGAATAATAATGATCAGCGTTAATAGATTTAAACCCACTTTGAAAGATCTATTTTTCAATTCTTTTCAAACATATAGAATAATTTATGTAATTATATTTTAAAATCTAAACAAAGCTATATGTAAAACGCAGAACAGAAAAGGATGTTTGCGTATTTTATTTTTGTAATCTAGTTAACAAGTAAATGTTTTAACATAACAAGTTCCAGCGCTACTCTAAGCCTATTTATAATTCTATAAATGGTGTTTCTTATTTTTAGTAAATTTAGAGCGAACAATCATATTTAAACGGCGAAAGGATATTTGGAAGCTGGTGTTGGTTGTAAAAAATATAAAATGGAAAATGGAAAATTGCGCTTTGTAACCCTATGATATGTGCGTGGATATAGATGTATATTCCTTTGCAATGTGGAACTAAAATTATTCGCGCTCGCTCTCTCTCTTTCTCTCTCTCTCTCTATTTCTCAGTCTATCTATTTTCCTTCCTGCCTCTACCCGTGTCGAGTTTCCCTTCAGCCCAGCGCTCGCAGCGAATTTTTCTTCATTAAATACACGTCCGATAAGATGTATGTATGCGTGCATGCCTAGTGGATTATTTTAGATTCTGCGCAGAATTTCTATCCGTAATTTATGTGCGAACGGATCTGACTGCGCAGAATAGTGGAGGAAAATGCAACACAACTATACATGCGTAGTGTCGCCTCGTAAAATCAATATTGTTCTAAGCAAGATGTGCAAGCAACAATCAAAAGCTCCTCCGCAAGTTTGCGGATAGGGTTTTGTCCCGGGGCGGCAGGGTTCGGATTTCAAGGGCAGAGGTGCAACCGCGGCCTTTGAAAAAAGTCTTCCCGGTCATTTTCAAATTGGCGGGAATTCGTAAAATTGCGAGAGGTGCGCAGAGAAGGAAAGCCGCGGAGGTTCGCGGCGAATTCGCTGCTCTTCCTTAAACTCAGGCTGAGCCTCGGCCTCCCTCTTGCCCCTGCGCCGCCAAGATAGTGGCTCGTAGGTGCAGTGTAGTGTGCGTGACGGTGTGTGCTGGACGCATGCGCCCGACCACGAGCCAACGGCACACTCTCTTGCACTCGCTCCCCCTGGCTCCGTCTCTGTCGAGCGAACAGTGTCGAGGCCGCGCAAGACTGCGGCGACGAGCGTCCGTCTTTATCTAGTTCGCGTTTGCATTTTAGCATGAGCAATTACCAAGGGTGAGATATCGCGTCGGCGTCACCCACAAGATCAATTCCTCTCCTGTTGTACGGGACGGCGTCACCGGTGCTCTCCATAAACAAAGAGCCTTGATTAGCCGAGGAAGCAGCGAGTCTCGAAGCGAAATATTATCCCCCGCCTATAGACATTACGGTATGCATATAGATGTAATAGTAGTAATTCTTGCCGCCAGAATAAAGAATAAAACGTGCGTGCGCTGTTGAGCGATACGTCCGTCTCTGTTCGAGCAAAGAGCAGCTCGATTGGGCCGCGCGAAAGAAAGAACGAAAGTGGGAGTAGGAATAGGTCGTCTCGACGTCGCTCAAAACTCGCATTTTTGGTTATCTTGCGCACTCCGGGCAAAAGAACCAAGGTCTAGCTCCGCGTACTCCTTTGCGAATCCGACTCATGGGTACGCAAATCTGCGGCTTCGGCCCATTTCAAGAGCCTTCGCTCGCTATCTCCTTTATCTTTATGTTTCGCATCCCTTTTCACCCGGACAATACCTTTTATCTTTATCCATTATTAATTTGAGCAAACATTTTTTGTCCTTGTACTCTTCGATGCTTTGTCGTTCTTTTTTCTTTTTTTTTGCACAACTTTATTCGTAAATGCATTCAACAATTTTTTAAAAATCTATCTATGAGTTTCTGCACTGTTGTCACATATGCGCTACCTTCAATAATTTATTGAATTACAAATTTCAGACTGACAGTGAACATTGGAACCACTCGCAAGCTCATCAAGCACAAGTGGAACTCGCTTTATTCTTCAAACTACTACAAAACAAAGTTCGTGAATTTTTTTACAATATTCACTCGTATGTATGTGCAATTTAACTAAACATTCTTTTTTTATTTTTTTAGCCATGTCAAATGTGTTGTAAAAATGCAAATGCTATTTTTTAATTCACAAATATTATATATGAAGAACGATAGCATTAAAGATACTATAACTTTAATAAACATCTCAAGCTGTACAAAGTAAATTTAAAATTTGAAATATTAAAAAATCTTTTTCAGCATAGATTTAAATCAATATTTGAATTTCAGTTTTACCTTAATTCAATATTGAATTTGACAATTTAATCAAAACATTATGGCTGCAAAACATAGGTAAAGAAATGTTTTATTATAAATAGTTCTAACATTTCCCCCTGTAATTCTTAAAATGTATTTAGATATTTTTATAATTTTTCATTAATATTTATGGTAAAGGGATGATGCTCAAAGTGAAAGACTTGATATATCATATGATTTTTTATTTTATTTTTATTAAATTTTTTTTTTTTTATTTTTTAATTTGATAAAAAGTTCATAATTCAAATACTAATTGTTACTTAAATTATTAAATTAATTAACATTTTTTTTTATTTTAATACAAATCTCTCATGTTTTATGAAGAAACTGGCAAAAATTTTTTTTTTTTTTACCTGTAGTGCATTTTCATGCATATTATCTTCCGCTTTTTAAATATTTATGTAGTTTTTAACAATCTTTATTTTTTAATTTTTTAAACACTTGAATTATAAACTTGGTTGTTGCATTGAATAAAAAAAACAAATTAATAATTTCAATTTAATTCATCAAGAAATTAACAAATTTGATGGACTTTTTTGTGAACATTTAAAATATTATTAGAATAAAATTGAGAAAAATCGTTTGAGTTGAACTTCTTCATCAAGAACGGTGGGTCGATAAGACACATGTCAAGATGGAAAAAGTTACAGAAGCAAGAGTGTTGTGATTTTGAAGAGCGAGTAGAAAATATGCATGATTGCAATACAAAAACAAAGTGGTACTTGATAGAAAGTAAAGTATCTTGGACATTGATACTTTGTTTCAGAAACACTAACTGGAAAGATCGGAAAAAAACTACTGATGATGATAATAATACTAGTGATGAAGATATTTTCATTCCAAAATTAAAGTCCATAGGTCAGTACAAAAAAATAAAAAAAAAAAAATTGGAAAGATCAAATGATGAAAGTACTGTTAGTCATGATAGTAGTACAAATAGTGGTAAAACAATTTCTTCCCAAACACTTACAAAATATTTTTGTACCAGTAGCTCTGATAATTCAAATTCTGTTATAGACATACATAGCTTGAAAACAAATAAATTTAAAGCTTCAAATTCAAAATTAAATACTTCATGTTCTAAAGCATCTAAACAAATGATTAAAAATTTATCAGAATCTGATTTAGAATATGAACCATCATGTAAAAGACATAAAAAAAAAATTGATTTACAAAAAAAAAAACCTAGTATCAATAAGAAGCAAAGCAAATCAAAATCAACTGAAAATCTCTTGGTTATAAATTTTAATGAAAAATTTGAACAATCTAAGCAAAAAAAAAAAAGGAAATTAATGCCTGGGTATCTTGAAGATCCATATATGGATGATTATTCTCGTATAGGTACTCCAAGTAGATCAGATGATGAAGATATACAAGTTGACACAAAACAAGTAATTAAATTAAAACATTGCATACTTGAAGAAATTGATAAAATGAAATTTTTAACTGATGAATTAAAAAATAATTTAATAGTCCAAAGCGATTATCTTATTGAAAAGAAAATAAACGTTGTTAGGGATTCTAAATTTATTGCACATAAAATATTAAGGTTATACGATTCTATTTATGATAAACTTAGAGCAAACAGAATAAATTTTGTTAATATTTATAAGTCATGGATTGATACATGCACTAATAATAACTTGAGTTATAAAAGCATTGTAAAGGAAAACCATACAGATTCTATTGAAATTGAAGATAATACAAATAAAAAAAAGATAGATTTTAATTGTGAAAATTGGGTAAATATACCTAGAAAAAGTTCAAGAACTAAAGATGAAATACATAGCTCAGATGAAACCGAAATAAATGAAGATTTGCAACATAGATATTATGATAATAGTCAAGATATACATTGTTTAAAAGAACATACCTTAAATATGTCATCAACAAAGGATTTGGACTTTAAAAAACATAATAAATCAATTTCGAAATCTAGTGCTGAATTAAATTTTAAAAAATCAGATACTGACTCATCTACAAGTACTGTAAAAATGAGTCGTCATAAATTAAAGAAAAATGTAAATAAAAAGAATCTGAGGTATAGATATGATTGTGCAACTAAAATATCAGACTGTGATAGCAATGAAATCTTTTCTGAAACTGAAGATAAGAATAACAAAAAGAAAAAGATTAATAAAAAAAAAATAAATTTAGAAGATGATGATAGTGAAACAGAAATAGAAAAATGTAAACAAGTAAAAGAAAATGAAAAAACAGTAAAAAACGCAAAAGAAAGTACTGACACTAACAAACGTAAAAATGTATTGAAGAATTTAATAAAATCATCAAAAAAGTTATTATCAGATTCTGATAACAATGATATATTTATCAGCAGTATCTCTGAAATAGACAATACACCACAAAAATCTTCAGTTTCAAACTCTAAAAGAATGCTTAGCAAAACACTATTATCTCCAAATAATAAATGCAATTCAAGTGACAATGAGTTGAATAAGAATAGCCATTCAAAAAATAAAAAATTATCATCATCCCTAGAGATGAATATGAATGAATCAGAACTTAAGGCTAGGGATAATTTGTTAAATAGTAATGATGAAGACAGCTTGTCTGATACAAGTGGGCATGAATGTATGAAAAATACTTCGAGTTCTGTATTAGAAAAGGATAGTGAAGATGATGAAGAACCGTCACTGCGAAAATCAAATAATTTCTTGAAAAAAAATACAAAGTTACTAATGCAGACTAAAAAACAAAATTCAATTTCTTCCGATAGCTCATCGGACTCTGCGGGGGGACACAACGGACAGAAGATTTTACGTCAGGCAAACGATGACGACTTGCCGCCGAGATATCGACGACGGCAAGCCTTCAACGTGCAGAAAAACCGACACTACAAAGCAGACAAGAAACTTCGTATGGAATGTCGAGTTACGCTGGAACAATTGTCGCAAAATGTCCTTGATAAGTACTCAAGGGCCTTGGATAAATCCAAGAAATATGTTGCGAACAAAAAGTTTCACAGGTATCCAGACTAACTACGACATTATGTAAAAAAAATGATTTTTTTATTTTTTTCTATATTAAAGGCTTGAAGATATATGAACATTATTATTAAAATAATTTATTAAACTAAAAACTCCCTCACTTATATGTTTTACAATTTTGTATTTCATTTTTGTTATTATTAAACTAATATACAAATTCTATTCATATTTTTTTATTTTTATAATATATGTTGTGTATTCTTATTCGTTGTATTATATACAAAATAAGTAAGATGTATGAAGAAGATGAGTAATAATTGTATCAAGCATCTATTATAATCTAATCTTATGTTTAACTTAGAAAAAAAAGTAATTTCATGATTGTAAAAACACTTTACTTTACAATAACGTTAATAAATTAATTTTATAAAAATAAGCATAGTCAACCTTTCATTTTAAAGAGATGAAAACCGTTTTCAGTATAACCAATTTAGATGGCCTCGAAATGAAGAAAAAATCTAAAAAAACTACTGCTTCAGATGAATTCACTTCATCACACAATAGTTCAATAAATTCTAAAACAAAAAAGAAAAGTAAAAGTGAAAAGGAAGCATCAATCGAAAATTTCGATGACGATAATGAAATTGATGATACTGAAACAAATAAAATATTATCTGATGCTTCTAACGAAAAAGAAATAATCAAGGAAGCTGAACGTAAAGCAAAAGAGGCTTTATTAGAAACTTGTTCCGATTCAAGCAATGGTAATATTTGTCTAAAGATCCTTTTCATTTTTATTTTAATAAAATAAATATTACATTCATTTTATATATATTATTTTTTAATATATCTAATATTAATAGCAATAAATATTTGTCACTACTAGCAATTTTTTTATTTTTCAACTGAATATCCTTATGATTGTTGGTATAAAATATACTTTATTAAGTAATTGTTCAAAAATATATAAAATATATTTTCAAACAATTATGCATGATGAAAATGTAAAAAATTCCTAGTTCTTTTACGTTATTTAATATTTTTTAATAATTAACTTTTAGAATTTGATACTACAATCCAAAGTGAACAAAATGATATAATTATATCAAAAAATTCAAATACAGAAAAAAATATGGGTATTGTAGCTGAAGTATCAGATGACACTACAGTTGATAAACAAAAAAGTACTTGGAAAAACGACAGTTTACTAAACTTTCGTTTAACAGATTCTGAAGCAGAGGGAGAGAAAGTAAACGAATTAAATGATAAGATGGAACCTGTTGAAGAGAAAAACGATAAAAAGTAATTTAATCTCATTAAATTTATAAAATAATTAAAATTATTTGATAATTAATAAAAAATATAATCCAGAATTGAAGAGCGAACTACGAATCAACATGATTCCACTATTGCTTCTCCAGTTAAGAAAAATAAGAAACAGCGAAATACCAGAGTTTTTGATTCTGATTCAGAAGCAAAAATTGATTCGAGTAATGAAGAATCAGATGATTCAGAACTCGAATGTGATGAAGAAAATGATGAAAAAGAAGAAAAGAAGAAGAAACGTCGAAAACGTGAAAAATCTTCCGGTTCAGATACTTCGTCTAAAGAAAAAAAGTAAGTTATTAAAATTTTTTATTATTAGTTGATTATTTACATATAATTTTTATTGTTAATAGACAAAAGTCAAAAAGAAGACGAATCAAGAAAGTGGCAACTGATAGTGAAAGTGATGACCAAGATTCACCAGGCAAGGGTAGAAAAAATATTCGTAAGGTTTTAAAAGATAAACATGTTGCTGATGATACAAAAATAGCTGCACAAAATGAAGAGCAACGTTTAAAGCGTATTGCTGAACGTCAAAGATTGGTTAGTAAAGAGATTATTTTTAAAAAAAGAATTTTTTTTATCTTTTTTTTTTACAATTTCAAAAACAATTTTTTATACATTTATATTTATATTATTAAGGAAATTAAGTTTTAAAAATATAATATTTTGAATATTATTACCATATAATACTAAACAATAAAATTTCAATCTCATAATTTATAAAGAATTAATTAAGTGTTCAAATTTTTAATATATATTTTTGGCAAAATTTAGTTTTATAAATAATTTATATATTTTTTAGTTCAATGAAATGTATGATGCAAGGTTAGCAGGAGAGGCGAAAGTAGATAAATTGGTATTAGATTTCGATGAAGAAACGAAAAAAGAACTTGTGATTGTAGATAAAGAATTAGTGAAACGTTTAAAACCTCATCAAGCTAAAGGTATTAAATTTATGTGGGATGCATGTTTTGAATCCTTGAAGCAAATAGAAAAGTCAGAGGGTTCAGGGTGCATTATAGCTCATTGTATGGGACTTGGTAAAACTTTCCAAGTTGTCACTTTATCCCATACTCTATTAAGTCACGAGGAAACAAAAGTCAAAACTGTGATGGTGGTGTGTCCTTTAAGTACAGTATTAAATTGGGTTAATGAATTTAAAATGTGGTTAAAACACGTAAAAAATGGTGATGAAATTGAAATTTATGAATTAACTAAGTAAGTCAATAGGAAATATAAAAAAATATTAATATTTGGTCAGATTTTATGAATATTTACTTTTTATTTGTTTATTATAATGCTTTTAGAATGAAAAAAAATATTGAAAGAAAGTATCAATTAGAAAGTTGGCAGAGAACTGGAGGTGTTTTAATCATTGGTTACGAAATGTTTCGTAATTTAACTAGTACTGGGAAAAAAATGAGGAAAGCCATGCAAGAATCTATTATGAGATCCCTTGTTGATCCAGGGGCTGATCTTGTAGTTTGTGATGAAGGTCATTTACTTAAAAACGAAGATTCTGCTCTGAGCAAAGCGATGAAACTTGTAAAGACATTAAGAAGGATTGTATTAACTGGAACACCTCTTCAAAATAATTTAAAAGAATGTAATGATTGATTTTTTTATATACATATGTATCTATATATATTTAATATATTTACACATATATTTTTTTAAAAATTGTATTATAAAATAATTGTTTCAAAAAAAATTCTAATAAATGTACTTTCAAAAATTTTTTTAACGTTTTAAATTATATAATTATTAAATTTTGAACAAATAAAAATGATATATTGATTTTTAGTTATTTTTTAATTAATGTTAACATTAATTTATTTTATTTTTATTAATTTCAAATAATTATTAAGTACTGTTTACACTTTTTTTTTGTATATTTTTTATAATTACTACATAAATTAAAAGATATTATTTTTACAGATCATTGCATGGTTCAATTTGTTAAACCTAATTTACTTGGTTCAAAAAAAGAATTTTTGAACAGGTTTGTCAATCCCATTACAAATGGTCAATTTGATGATTCAACGCCTTACGATGTCAAATTAATGAAAAAAAGAGCCCATGTTTTACATAAAATGTTGGAGGGTAGTGTTCAAAGATTTGATTATTCTGTTTTAACACCTTTCCTACCACCAAAGCAAGAATATGTCATTTTTGTACGTTTAACTGAAGTGCAAATCAACATGTATAGACATTATTTAGATAATTTTGCCAGGTACATAAGTTATTATTTTAAGTCATTTAAAGCTCTGAAAGAATGCATCAATTTATCAATTTTTTAATTATTATAATAATAGTACAAAAAATAGTAATAAAATATTATAATAGTGTTGTTTAAAAAATATTATATTCTTTAAATATTAATTATTATTTTCATGTAAGAAATAATATTTTTAAGTAAACTACATTAATAATTAAAAAAAAATTGGTAATATTATTGAAAGTTACTAAAATATTTATTAAACATATGTATATACTTATCTTACATCATATTTATTATTTATTTTTATATTATGTTTAATAATATAATAAAATAGATAGTATGATCAATATTTTATTTAAATGTTCATTTTTATTTATACTTTACAGTTTTCTAATTTCAAAATACAATTTATTATATTGTTATTAATTCTGTCTTACTAAAGTTTATTTTTTTTCTATTTGCAGGCGTTTTGGTCAACGTAATGGATCGTTATTTGCTGATTTTCAAGAGTTACAACGCATTTGGACACATCCTTATGTATTGCGTTTAAATGCCGAAAAGGTTGAAAAAGCTAATGAAAAGAAGCGCTTTGAAGCTAGTGATTCTGAAGGTTCCCTAAAAGATTTTATTGATGATGAAAGTGAGTCAGATAGTAGTCCTATTTCTAGTTCTGGAAGTGGAAGTAACAGTGATATTCAGAGTATTCATTCTGACAATGAAAAACCTGTTAAAGTAACTCGTAGTACCAGACTGAATATAAAAGGTAAATAAATTTATTTTGTTATATTCATTATAAAAAAAGTTATTTATTAAACAAATATTTAAAGAAATTTTGTATTTATTAAATATTTTTTTTTTCAACTTTATCAATATTTAGTGAAATCTATTTGGTAATTTTAAAACAAAATAATATATTTATAAATTCAATTAAATATAATTAATTATAAATAAATTTTTTTAATAAGTATATTAATAAATACTATGTAATAAACGTATTGTATAATATTCATATTACTTACATATAATACAGTTAAAAAAGAAAACTTCGTGTAATAAACAAATTTTTTTTCAATAAATAGAAGAGTTAGAAAATGTAGTTCCTATTCAAGAAACTGTTGAAGAGGCTGCATGGTGGTCAAAATTTATTGAAAAAGAACATTTTGAAGATTTACGTATTTCGACAAAACTTGTTCTTCTTTTTGGTATTCTTAAGGAAAGTGAACAAATTGGTGATAAAGTGTAAGTTTGTAAATTTACTATAAACTCAATTACTTAAACAATCAATTAAATAAAACTATGATATTATTTTTCTTCAATTTTATTCAATAATAATTTTATAAAAAAATAAAATTAATAATAAATTTTTTAGTATATTGTACAAGTTGTTACAAATATAATAACAAAATTTTTTTTTTAATTATTATGTTTATTAATTCTGCTATTTAGAGTAATTTTATGATTTTTTTTTTTAGGCTTGTATTTTCTCAATCCTTGTATTCATTGACACTCATTGAATATTTTTTAAACTTAATTGATCAAGAAACTCAAAGTAATATAGAATCTGAACATTTGGATAAGCACTCTGGTAGTTGGGCTCTTGGTTTAGATTATTTTAGATTGGATGGTTCAACTTCTGCTGAAAATCGTAGTGCATGGTGCAAAATATTCAACAATCCTAGTAATACTCGAGCTAGACTTTTTTTAATATCTACTAGAGCTGGTGGTTTAGGAATAAATTTAACTGCTGCTAATAGAGTTATAATTTTTGATGCAAGTTGGAACCCATCTCATGATGTACAAAGTATTTTTAGAATATACAGGTAAAACGTTAAAATATTTATTTTACATACAAAAATTTCATATTACTTACTACAATAATTTGTATATATATTTAATAGATTTGGACAAAAGAAACCATGCTATGTTTATCGTTTCTTAGCTGCTGGAACAATGGAAGAAAAAATTTACAATCGTCAAGTAACAAAACTATCACTAGCATGTCGGGTTGTGGACGAGCAACAAATTGAACGTCATTATAGTAATAATGATTTGGCAGAGTTATATCAGTTTGAATCCTATGAAGGTAAATCTGCAACGTTAAATTTACCTAAAGATCGATTGTTAGCTGAAATTTTTTTAAAGTATAAGGATGCTGTGTATAACTATCATGAGCACGATTCTTTACTTGAAAATAAGGTAAAGAAGTGTTGAAATAATATATTTTTAGTTGACTGCAATAAATATTGATATTATTTATTTATTTTTAAATTCAGCAAGAAGAAGAGCTGGATGAAGAGGAACGAAAACAGGCTTGGCTTGAGTATGAAGAAGAAAAGCAAGGAAAACGTCAAGCAAATACTATGAATAATACTTTTGGTTTCAACCAAATGATGATGAACATGAACTCATTCCCCGAATTGGAGAACATTAAGCTTTTAATACAAAAAGATGTATTTTTTTATTATTTATTATCGTTTTATAATTATAATTCATTAACAACTATTAAAATTGTAATATTTTATGATTTTAGTATCCGAATGTACCACCTGATCATCTTGAAAGAGTTGCACGACAAGCTGTGTACGATATGTACCGTTATGTTGATCAACAAGCTGTCAATCAAACATTGAATCCTTTTGTAATGCAACCAAATATGTTTGGCGCCCCTATGGTACTTTTCTATTTAAATAAATTCTACATAATTTTCAATGTTCATATTTAATCATATTCTTAAGTTTTAAACAAATATTTTACTACTAATTTAAATTAATGATATTTTCTATTATTCCAATTCCTTAATTTTACTTTAGCCGCAAGTAAATCAGCAGCAACAATACAATCCACAAAGTCAATTAATGAATATGCTCAGTCAACCGCAAGTGAATTATCCAGGAGTTAATCATATGCCAGTTTATTCTGGCAGAGGGCGACCACCCAAGCATATGTCGATGAATAATCAAATGCAAAATATGAGATCCATGCAAGTTCCTCCAATACATTTACAACAGCCTCAAATTCCAACTATGAGCAATAATGATGAAATAGAGGTATTTAATTTTACTTTCTAAAAATAGATTTTTAATGATTAAAGTTTTTACGTATTATTCAAATTAATTAAAAAAATTATGTTTACATTCATTAAATTTATATTTTTTACAGATTCTCACTACTCAAAAAATAACATCACCGAATGTCGACTCTGTTTCTAATACTAAGAATACAAAATGAATGAATGTAAAGCAAATATATTAATGCTCATTTTTTTATTCCTATTAAATAATATGAATAATTCCATTATTGTAAATAGTAATTAAATTATGTAAGTAGATGTAGAATAAATTGTGTTTTGCTAAATTTATAAATTGTTAAGTTAGTAAAACAAAACAGGATGTTCATCAGAGTAAATAGTTTTCAATCAAAAAATATTTTATACTGACTAATATATCTTTTAAAATGAAATTTAAAAAATAAAACTTCTCAAAATAATGGATAAAAATTAGTCGGATAATATTTGCAAAATTTTGTTATCAGTATTTTCTTCTGATGTATATAGGAAATGATATTTTCAGCTCACTAAGAGTAATTGTTTTATAATTTTTAATTTTAGGTAGTAAGATCGAATTCTCTTAAAAAACTATAATACAAAAACATCCTGAATAATAATAAAAAATTTATATATTTTTTCTTAGCTTGAACAATTAGGTGTTTTACATTTTGTTAAGTAATTTTGTATGTACATGCTCAGTTATATATATTTACATGTGTGTATGCATATATATTATACACATACACACATATATATTAATACATGTACTTTCTATTTTCAAAAAATTGTAGTGTGTTTAATTCACATATAAATTATCAGTTAATGATTTAAATTAAAATGACCGTGTATCTAAAAGTCTGTAAAAGAAATGAAATAACTGCATAATAAACATCATTTCTTTACTCTTATTTACTTTAAGAATATTTTTTAAATATCCTATTTAATCTTTTTATTCAAATATTAAAGTAATGATTTAAAGTATTTTTCATATAAACAATATTTTATACACATTGCAACGTTTCTGAATCTATTCATTTCAAAATTATATACAAGAATCTTTGTCATTATTTGAAACTTCACTGTATGCAATTGTATAAGTAACAAATTATGATTGACTTTTTATCTCTTTATGCTCATTAATTTTTTATTAGCATTTTAATATAAATATTTTCGCCTGTAATTTTTAATTTATTGATTACTTAAAATAATTAAATTATTTTATAAGTAGCAATTGCACATATTTTGGTGAAAAAATATTTAATAGCGTGATGAACAAACCATCCCTAAAGATTCGAGACTCCGACTACGCGTCGTAGTGGGATTCAGCTCCATTAGCTCCACTCTAGCCGGCCCTACTCTAACACTAATTCTATCACCACGCAGCCACTCAGCATGACAACTACCGTGCGAAGCCTGGCACCTTCGGTTGTCCACATACGTCGCTAGGAAATAGACCTAGGTCCTCATCCCTGCCAAGATCACCCTTCGACATGACTTGGTACGCTACCCCAGTGATTTTAAGACTAAATAATTTTTGGTGAGCAGATAGGGCTTCTGCATGTTGCGGATTTGTTGACACTTCTACTACCCTCCTATCTTCCTTTCCTAACCTTGATTCTGAGTGCAATGAAACTAACCCAGTGTGCAGACTGGAACTCCTGACGCTACCTCCTCGTAATGTATAGAAACTAGTCTATCACGAGTATCAGCACTTCCTAAAGTAACGTACATTCGGGGTGATGGGAACTGATACCTTGTGTTCAGGTCCTCCTACCAGCTCTACCGTCCTGTCAGGTCAAAAAGCGGGAGGTCTTTTTGCGACTCCTTTTCCTTCGCATCAGTTATAAATTTCTTGTAATATCAACGTTTGTTTTCTTATTATAAATGTTCATTTGTTTTCTTAATGTATATATTCGTTTCTTTTTTTCTTAGACTAATAATATGTACTCTTTATGAACCACGCCATTTTTTGTAGACCATTTCTTTATGTTTCATTAAAATATATATAATAATATGTAATCCTTATGAATCATGTCGTTTATGCAAACCGTTTTTTATGTTTAATTAAAAATATACATATCTAAGTATCGATTAAATAATTTTCCTCACCCTAGCTACTCCGGTACGATATTTAGTAGAATACCGTATCGTAACAATAGCTTCACCGCCTGATGTGTAATCATGTGACGTCTACGCTTCTATTTGAATATGCTAAGAGCTGGTGTTGCATCCGCTTTCACGTAGATAACCTTTACCAGATTCTTTGAATATGAGAATTCTACATATCTTTGTTTATTGCCTGCGATATGATCTGTTTACTTCTCCTTCGTACCTTGTTATTGTTTTACTGATGAGTTTTTGACTCATTCATATACTGGTGATGGATTACTCATCTTCAATTAACAATGTCAGGAAAGGATATCTTCGACGATCAATACATTAATGAGTGCTCGAAGATGTAAAATTTAAATTGTATCATGAAGTGGGGAGTCATTAGCATTTCTTTCTCAATCGCGTTATACTAAAATTTTACTGTAGCTAGTACATAACTCGCGAATGCGATAAAGAGATCTATTTCTTTGAATTTTTGCCATAAAATACTGCTTATCAAGAGGTTCGAGACATTGGTGGTCATATAGAATGTTTCCTTATGCATGGGAAATTAAAATATTGATTTAGTGATCAAGCTTGCATTTTACGTTTTAAAAGAAGTTTGGCGCGATTCTCTCCACCTGAATGAAAATTATTTCTTTAATAGGTTTATCAGATGTTTGTAGATTCGGAGAGCCTGGGACAAATCGATGGTAATATGTGCAAAGCTCGAAGAACTGTTTCATATTTCACAGGTTCCAGGACATTTAGTGCTCACCCACTGTCTTGACTTTGACAGGATCTTGTCTTTCGTGGACCTTAGTCTTTGCTGTACGTAAATTATTCGTAAATGCTTTAACCCGGTTTCCAATTACTCTACATTCAAGATGCAGAGAAGAAAATTATGTACAAACGCAAATATATTTCTTCGTTTCCAGTCCAGGCTATTTTTTCGATACAGAAAAGTTGCAAATTCTTTTTTAGCCTGAACATTTGTACAATCTGCATATTCATACTTTGTACCAAAACACGTTCTTATTTCTGATCTTCCATCCTTATTTCTATTTAAAAAAAATCTGATACCATATTCCGGACGATGAACTCGCGAGCTTCACCAAAATTTGACATCGGATTCGCGTACAGTTGATATTTCTATTTCATTTTCGGAAGATCACCACGACGGGTTATTACTTATTGCCCTCCTAGTTTTTTTTTTTTTTTTTTTGACAATCCAGATGGATATTTTAGTGTTTTTACTTTGTTTAATTACATTAGTCTTAATTAACTTCCTTATTTTGGAATTACAAAAATACGTATCAGGTAAAAATTTTCCGGTGAGGGGAAAACATCTCTTGTCTGCATGATATATTTCATCGTGTCTTCAGCGCGCTCATACATATCTCACTCATAACCATCTAAGCCATGTTTTCTCACCATATTATACCCTCGCCTGTGGTCTTTAACGTAGAAAAATCCATAGTCCATGCAAGATTTGTTTACGATAACGACTAAAAAAGGATCTATCCTCTAAATAGTTTAAATTTTGAAAAACTGATAGATAATTAATAATATAATTCAATATAAAAATGGAATTAATGATGCTATTATAACCAAATGTTGTAAATTTGCGTATAAATTAAACGACGTCTGGTCGTGAACTGATTGATGGTGAAAATTTTACACAGCAATAGCGCTTCTGAACATAGTAGCTTTATTATTTTTATAATAATCGTTTATAATTATGTTTATAATTTTATAATTATTGTTTTTTATTGATGGATAAGCGTGACCCTTTAAATTTTGTCAATTTTAAATATTTACAATAAAAAAAAATTATTAATTAAATATTAAAGAATTCATTTCTATATCAGTTCATGAGCTGTCAAATTTCGAAAAAAAATATGGAAATATTATCATCGCTTGTATTTTTATAAAAAACACCTTTTTTTAATTTGATCTTCGCCTTAAAATTTAGAGAGAAAATATTTATAAAAATTTTTAAAACACTATACATGATGTGTAGTAAATGTATGAGTAACTTTTTCTGCCTTGAATATTTATTCCGACTCTCTCGAAATCGCTACGACAAATAGTTGTGTCAAAAAATTCATTGCTATTATTGTACATTATGTATCTTGTAAAATATTTAATATTTTCTGCTAATTTTTTTATAACTACCCCTTCTTATGTATTTTTTCCCTCAAAATCTAAGGAAGTAGATAAAGATACAATTAATGAAAGAATACTTTAGAGGATTTCATATTTTTTTTCCTCAAAATTTAAACAGCTGATTATCTAGTACGAAAATAGTAAGAATAAGAATCGTTATGACAACAGAGTCTGGTAAATTTTTACAAACTAATTAATTAAAATTAAGTCGTGAAGTGCGTCATAACATCTCTATTCTAGCCTAAAATTTGTTGAATTTTGAAAAAAATGTAGGAAAGGATATATCATTATTTGCATTTTTAAAAAAATCCGTTTTTTCATTTATAATATTATCAAGCTTTAGCGATATACTCCTTTATATTTTTCAAAAAATTTACAGTTTATAACACAGAACATCAGTAAAAGAAGTGTAAGCCCTATGTTAAATAGGAGAGACAAACATGGCGACCAAAAAAGTCTTCTTTCTCTCTCGCACTTACACATTGCCACTAGCGCCTCTGGCGAGTGCATGTGAACTATAAAAAAATTTTTTTTGGCATGCTTTAAAATCCATTGAAAAAAATTATATATATATATATATATATATATATATGTATATATATGTATAATTTTTTTTCAATGGATTTTTTAGCATGCCAAAAAAAATATAAAATTTTTATGCTAAATTATGAATATAAATTTAAAAAAAACACATCCTGTAATGTGTTTAATATATATTAAATTATAATTAAAAAATCATAATTTTTTTTAATAAAACAATAATTATAATTAAAAACTTGTACGCATAAAATTGACAACTATTTAAATCATATATATATTGTAACGCGGGTCGCGTTAATACTCGATTCGGAAGGGTAAGGGGCCCGAATCGGAAAGTTTCGGCCATTGGTCGGAAGAGGGGGAACTCGCGGGTAGCGACCCGCGAGTTTCCCAGATTGATTTGGAGACTCACTCGAGCTTGATCGAGCCTTCAATTTTTTGAGCTTCTTCGAAAGGTAATCCTTTACGGAAACGTGAATTTTGACGAGAGATCTTCACGCGAGGATGATTGTTACTGTGAGTGCCCCGTGGAAGTGTGAAGCAGGAGTAACTTAGCAGGGAACAGCAAGGTGTGAGAGAGAGGAGCCAGGGAGCCCAGCGAGCTGTTAGCAACACATCCGAGCTTCAAGATCCTCGAGAGCGAGGGAGGCATTTTGTTGTAAAAGGGCGCAATAGCTGTAAGTAGTTTTAAGTTCCTTTGTAACTAGCGAGCGAGCCCCGCGACGAGCGTTGTATGTAGTGCGTGAGTAACGTAATAAAGTCGTTAATTATATCGTAAACTGTTGTGTGCTAATTACGCGACCCTTATTCTGCTTCCCGATCCCCTCGAAAAGAAAACTTCGCGTACGTTTGCAGGGATAGAAAAGAAGAATCCTGATAGCCCGAACCCCGCCGCCTCCGCGG
Organism: Eupristina koningsbergeri; assembly: GCA_018907245.1. Lineage (NCBI taxonomy): Eukaryota > Metazoa > Arthropoda > Insecta > Hymenoptera > Agaonidae > Eupristina > Eupristina koningsbergeri. The sequence continues at coordinate 3,632,266 of JACCHV010002921.1, forward strand.
GCAAAGTTGATGGATTTTGCGATCTGAGCGGCCGTCACAGGTAAGGGTACCTGTGAGCAAGGTGAGTGGGTGATAAAAGAAAAAATAAAATAATTATTGTAACGGAAAAGCCCGTTACAATATATATAATAGTATAAATAATATTATGATTTAAATAGTTGTCAATTTTATGCGTACAAGTTTTTAATTATAATTATTGTTTTATTAAAAAAAATTATGATTTTTTAATTATAATTTAATATATATTAAACACATTACAGGATATATTTTTTTAAAATAAAGTATAAAAAAAAATATAAATAAAATGTATACATTTTTATATGTAAAGATAATTGTAAAATATATTTTAATCTTTTAATTACAAAATACATTATAGATTGTTTACAGTTGTTGTTTCCTCCTTTATATTATATATGAAATTTTTTGTAGTAGTTTTGGTTTCCATCTGAAAATAAAAAATATATTATATAACCTATAATTACAAATTATAATTATATTTATATAAAAAAAAATTTATTTCTAAATATTTAATTAAGTTAAAATATTTATACGTACCTTAAGCACTTTGACAACTATTTATTTAGTTATTATAAAATAGTCAGCAAAAATCTTTATTAAAAACATTCACAATTCTTTTAAAAAATCACGCCTTGTAAACATAATTTCACCACATAACTTTTCTACGAACTGTGAAAAGAATAGAATGAACATATGCGCTAGTCATCAGGACCGGCTTATAAAAAGGGATGTATGAGGAATACAGTACTGTATAAGAAAATAAGTGCAGGGCTCTTATATTATATGAGTCGTATGCATGTAAGTTTGTCGCCACTTCTCCCATTTAAGGCTTCACCCCCCTGGTTTATAAGCTGAAGTAGAAATGATATAGAATATACAATAAGCAAAGATGCAAAGAGAGATTGTGCCTTATATATTAAAAATGCGTATATGAGGAGGTCGCTGCAAACCTGGTGGATTTCAAATGTACCAATAGAAATACCCATCAGAAATAAATGACACAATACGCATTTAGCCCACAACTACCTAACTTTCAGAATAGGGGAAGAAGGCAATTTCGATATATATTTTTTTATGTACATCTCTGACCTTTTTATACATAAAGAGATGTATTTAGTACTAATACACATAAATGCTTTTTTCATAATGTACAATGTATAGTTTATCATAATTTTATTGAAAATAAATAATTAAATGAAAAATATTTTAGTATTAAAGTAATTATTATAAACATATAAATTTTACGTCTAAATTAATTTAAAAAATGTTGTTTTAATTGTGTCATTTATTTAGCATATGTTTTGTGGTGTGATTATATTTAAAAATTATCATGATTAATAGTTTTTTTTTAATATGTTATATTTTGTTTACAAGAATTTTGTAATTATTGTTGTTTTACTTCATATAATAATATAATATTATTATTAGGATTATCAGAAGTATTATTTTAATTTAATAAAATTTATAATTTATAATACTGTTTAAATTACGTAACATATAAAATATATTTTTTTTAAATTACATTTATTACAATATATTTAATGAACAATAAATATTATAGTAAAATAAGTATAAACAATAAATATTTAATAATTTAATAATTGTAAACAAATTGTATAATATTTTTATTAATAAATTTATATATTAAATACTTAAATATTGTTAAAAAATTTGATATAAAGGCTAATGTAAATGCAAAGTAATATTAGATTATATTTTATATAAATTAAATAATTTATTTAATAAAAAGTGACCTATAACTATATTAACTATAAATATTAGTTTAAAATTATTTTACTACTATATTATTAATACTACTTTAATTCATATCAATAAATTTTGACTACTATATTTTAAAAATTTTTAAATTAAATTTAAATTAAAAATTTTCTCACTTTATGTATTAAAACTTCACATAATAAATACATACAATAGATTTTAATATTATATTTATTATAAAACATATTAATATTGCTTATATAATCACTTCTAAATTACACATGAGATATTAAAAAAAATGTTCCAATTATTAAAATACAAAGTAATATTACATATATATAATATTAAATAAATTAAACAATTTACAAATATAACAACATTACAAAAATATTACAAAAATGATATCTTATTTATTTTACATAATATTAAAAAAAAGAATTTATATTAGATATATTATATTTTTTATATTTAATACCAGTTTAAAAAGAAAAAAACGCACGACAATGAGCGAACTCGAGGATAAGACCGAGAGAGATAGACACAACATAGCTTGATATCTTGATAGTGAGAAAGAGGGAACGAGAATGAGTGAACACGGGTGAGAGCTTGTAAAAGTGAGAGATATAGGTAAGTTATTAAAATATAATCTTAATATTAATAGTAAACAAAGTATTAAAAAAAATTGTTATTAAATGAATATTTAAATAGTGAAATAAATGGATGCCTATACATATGTATTATATACATCAATTACTTTTTTAATTTAATTTATTATTTGAAAAATATTAAAATACAAGTTTTATACAATATTTTAATAAATTATAAATATATTATTAAAATATAAATTATGAAAAGAATGTGATTTAAATAAATAAATTTTAATTTAATAATTGATTTTTACAATCAGAATTATTTTTTTTTTTTATTATTGGGGCGTCATGCGATATACGTCGGTGAGGTTTCAATGAGGCGTCGTGCGAGTTTGAAACCTCGGCGCGATGCAAGGCGGTATCGCGTCTATAGACAAATATAGACGTATATTTATCTAAAGAAAAATCGGGGAAAAGGATAACGTTTCAGCGATAAGGCATGAACGTTATGAGGAAACTCATTTGAATAATCTTGTAATATTTAACAAGGAGAATGTGTTAATTATAATTGAATTGTAACTTGTTTTGTAATGTTAGATATAAAGGCTTTTTCCTTCCGAAACCCAGACGGGAGGTTTTTATGCCGTGTAGCATTAAGTTATCGTATATCAATATTTAAGCGAGCATTTTAAGATTTTAGACAATAATAATAAAACAAAATTTACAAGGAGTAGGGGAAAATTTCGACCGAGATCGAAGTTAAAATTTTTTTGAGGGCATTCGTCTTTGAGCACGCGCTAAAGAAAGTTTTCCGCTACTCTTTATTTGAAATTTATAAATTCATAAGAATACTCATATATATATCTATTTGATTGTATAAATAAATAAACTGTCTGGGAAGTATAATTAATTTACTTATATTTTATTTAAACTTAACAATTATTTTATTTTATAATAATCTTAATCACAGGGAAAAGCACAGCTTCGGATTGATATTTTACATAGTTATTATAAATCTAAAATATAAAAACAAGATAACTATATGTATTTCAATGATCAGAAAAACTTTCAAATGTTTCAAATGAGATTTTATATTTTAAATGGTATAAGATGAAATTATATTTATTATAGTATTGTATTTTTAATTTCTAATTATGATTTATTTAAAATGCATAAACTTAAAATTTAAATTTATAAATTATATAAAAAATACATATGGTAAATAAATCATGACTTTAATAAATTGATATGTAGTCCTTTTATTAAAATATTAAATTTGTCTAAATTGTTATTAATATAAAAAAATATTAATTTTTAAATTGAATACAATAATATAGTTATTATTAACTTATATTAATTATTAACATTTGACAGAATTACATAATATAATTGTACAAAATATTTAATGAATATAAAAATTAGTTTATCGGGTATGAAAATTTAATCAATGTGTATGAAATATATATATGAGGCTTTCTAGAGTCAATTGTTTCTTTAATTTCCAAATATTATCTTTTAATTTTGAAAATGCTCTTGAAAAAATCATTTAAATTTAAATTAGGTACCAATAAACGATTTTAAAAACTTGTTAAACATACTCTTACTCTTTATTTGTATATTTTTCATAAAAAATATAAATATAAAAATTTTTCCCCTATTATAATTTTTAATTAGATTTATTATAAGTTATTATTTCTTATAAAAAATATTTTTAATTTTAGGATTTTTATTTATGAAATTTTATAAAATTAAAAAATTTATGTTATTTAAATTATAAACCTACAAAGTTTATAATATATAAATTATATATAAATTTTATTAATTGAAGTCAAAATAAGAGCATACTATTGTTAATAATAGAATTAAGTAAAATTACTTCAATTAAGAATTTTAGTACTAATAATGTTGTGAAGTTCAAATTCATCAAATAAATAATTAAAATTTATTTTTAGTTCTTAATAGTAATATGTCTGATAAAAAGTAATAAACTGTAAATTTATTTATAGAAATTAAAATTTTTTTGTTACTATAATAATATTTTTGGATTAATTATGAAAATTTTATTTATTGAATAAATAGAGAGATATAATAATTAATATTTAAGTTTAAAATATTAACATTTTTAAATTTGCAATTTATTGTTTTTTTGAAACTATTAAATATTTATAAATATTTAATTATTTATTATATATTTATGTAAATATATTATTATTTAAATCATGATAATGCTCCTTCATATCATTCTGCTAATAGACCAATTAATAAAATAATTATAATTAACATTATAGTTAAAGATGCATAATATGCAAATAAATTTAAATTTCTAATGGAATAATTAATGCAATTTCTACATCAAAAATTAAAAATATTGATGCAATTAAATAAAATTGCATAGAAAATGGTATTCGGTTTTTTGATATTGGATCAAATCCATGTTCAAAAGTAGATGATTTTTGAATTTCATTGTATATTTTTTTTTGATAAAATATAATTTACCAATATTATAATAATAATTAAAATTATAAAAAATAAAATTATTAAAATTATTTTTATTTATAATCTTATTTAATTAAAAAATATTTTTATAAGAAATAGATACTACTAAGTTATTAAGATTATTTATGTCATTAATTTTAATATATATGTATAAACATTTTTCAAAATAAAAATTACATAATTGTGTTTACTCAACTAATAATTGTTTGATATTAATATAAAATTATTTTTAGAACAAAATTATTTTGAAGCAGATATTTATATATTTATAAATGCAATATTTATATATATACATATATATTGTTAACATATATTTACAAATATTTTAAAAAGTTACAAATCAGTCTTTTAATTTTGAAGGTGAAAATTATTTCATATACAAGAAAAGGGCAAGATAATAAATTTCTTACTTTACCTGTGACCAAGTTCACTTTATTTGTTTATAAGTATATTTAATTATTTAATTAAAAATGTTATTTATTAATTAAATGAAATAAATACAAGTCTTTATTTCTTTGCATCATACTTTTATTATCATTAAGCTACACAAAATGAATTTTCATCCATGTTAAACAAATACAATTATCTTATATACTCTAGTAACTTTTATGAGACATAAGCAATAACATAAGATAAAATACACTTACAAAATTTAACAATTAAGCAAAACCAATATCTTTCCACACAAAAGATTTCCATAAAGATGTCCTATATAATAACTTCTTAGAATGACTTGAATATTTGTATTAAACACAATATTTTTAATAACAACACCATTTTTAACTAACACAAAAATATAAATCATATTTTTAAAAATAATAAGTTCATTCACCGGTAATGTAGACTTTATTGAATTAAATATGTTTATTTTTTAACCATCACAAATAAATAAAAGATTTTAAAATATAAATTCATTTTATATAATAATAAATGTTTTCACTGGTAAGTTTAAATTGTATTTAAAGAAATATTTTTTTTAACTAACACAAAAATATAAATGTATTTTTAAAAAAAATAATAAGTTTATTTGCTGCTAATTAACACTTTTATTAAACTTTTTGGTTAATTATTAAGCGACCGCGGATTCTTGTTGAAAGAACTTTCTTACTGTTCAAAAATTTTAAGAAATGAGAAGTAAACACATATGCCAGATTATCACTGCCGGCTCACAAAAAAGGACACATGGGGTTATAGAAAGTGTAGGGTTCTGTATTTTCTTGATACTTGTACATGGGTATTTGTTTCTAGTCTTCCCATTTACAGTTGGAACCCCCTGGCTTGTCTACTCCATTTGTTGCCAGTTCTCTCATATAGAGTTGAACATCCCTATAGTTGCACCTCATGGCTTATTTTAAAGTAAAATTAGTTTTTATAAAATCCACCAGGTATTAGTAATGTAATGGGTTAACATAGTATTCGTGTTATTGTTATTTATCTTCAACTGTAGTCATAGTTATAAAAGACAAAACGTCATTTCCGACTTCCGAAGTTGTTCTCGGCGCCATTTTATACATCGAAGAATTACCAGAAGTTATAGAAAGTGATTCCATGGTAGTGCTGTCCTTTGCTTTGCTTTTTGTTTCTAACAATTATTTCTTACTTAAGTTAAATATAATAGTTAATAGTGGGGTTTTTTCAAGTTAATATAGTAAAAATATTACTTCTGTATTTTCTTAACTGAGTAAGTACCATAATATATAATTAAAAATGTTTTATAATAGTACAATAACTGGAAATGTAAAGGTGTTGTAACGGACGCCACTCTTATATTAATATAATTTAATAACTTTTTGGGTTAAATAATTACATGTTCATTACAAATACATTGTTATTTTAATAGATATTTATTTTTTATTATTTTTTAATAATTATAAAAATTATTAATGTTATGTAATTTTTTGTTTCTTTTGTATTTTTTTTAGATTAAAGAGCTACCTTGTAGTCTTATTATTTTTATATTTATTAGATTTATCATACGTAATTCATCATGGCAAATGGGAATGATCATGATGAAGAAGGATATGTGGTAAAAGTTAGAGGTCTGCCATGGTCAACAACTGTTGATGAAATTATGAAATTTTTTGGAGACTGCAGTATTTCTCATGGTAAGGCAGGAATTCATATGACAATGTCTCGAGAAGGACGGCCAAGTGGAGAAGCTTACATCGAAATGGATTCTGAAGAAGATATTGAGAAAGCTTGTAAACGAGATAGAGATCACATGGGTCATCGATACATTGAAGGTTATTAATAATTTTTAATAAATAAATCAATTAATTTGAGTAGTTGAGTTTGATATTACAAAATTGAAAAAGATATACAATATTCAAATAAAAATATAAAAAGTATATAATTGTACTACTTTTGAATAAGGATATAATTATATAAAAATATATAATTTTGTTTATTATTTCTCAAAGTAAATAAACTATGTAATCAATGTAAAAATATCTTGATGAAGAAGTTAAAGATAGAATTTTTTTTTGTATATAATTTTTATTTATATTTCATTTTCTTTATTTTTCTTATTTTTTATTTTTCCTAATATTTTATTAGTTGAAAAAGAATTATAATAAAAAATAATGTTTAAATTAGTAGGAATATAAATCAAAGCATTTTTTGATATTAATTATTTATTAAAGCTTTCTGATATTTACAACTTTTATAATTGATTTATTTTTTATATATTTATTGCATACAGAAATAGGAATAATTCCATATAATATACTTATTTAAATATATTAAAAAAAACATACAATGTTCATTTTCATAAAAAATTTTGTGAATAAATTTTAATATCATACTTTAAATATGTTTTTTCAACATAGTTTTGCACATATAGTTTTTATAATTTATTTAAATATTAACAATAAAAGTTAATTAATACTGCAGTTGTGAAAAGTAAAAAGTTAATTAATATTGCAGTTGTGAAAAGTAAAAAGTTAAAAATACTGTATAAAAATAATTTATTTTTAACATTTACAGTTTTTAAAGCAAAAAGAGGAGAGATGGAATGGGTTATAAAAAGAAGTGGTTTAAATCTCGAAAATGCAATGGATGATGGATGTGTTAGACTAAGGGGTTTACCATTTGGTTGTTCAAAAGAAGAAATTGCGCAGTTTTTTTCAGGTATATTTACATATCTAAATTATTAATATATTTTTATTTTATGTATAAAAATTAATTTACTTCACAAAAAACAAAGTTCATAATATGAATAATTTTTGAATGTTTTATCAAATATTCAGACTTACAAGAAATATTTTTTTTTTTAAATAAAAAAATAAATACCTTCTATAGTTATTAATTATTTTAATTCAATTAAAAATAACTTATTACTGCAATGTACCAAATGTATTAGGAAGTGTAAATTATACTACTTTGTAAATAACTATTTAAATTATTAAAAATTGTCATTTAATTAAAATTAATTATAATTATTATGTACTAAAATATACAAAATATTGCCAGTTTAAAAAAATTATATTTTTTATAATTTTACACAATACAATTTTAAAAATTTAATTTTTTAAATAAAAGTATTACAAATTAAAATTAAATTTTGATTACATGTAAATTCGGAATGATATAAGGTTTAATAATATTTTTTATTTTATGATAGTAAATTTGTATTTTTTGGGATACTTTAATATAACTTATAAAACATTGCATATTAAAAGTATTAGACAATATAATCATTTTTCCATAAGTATTTCGTATTCAATTTTTTTAATTTACTCAATAAAAAGTAATTATAAAAGTAGCATATAAATGTTATAATTATACAAAAAGTATTCATAAAAAGATATATTGAAAAAGAATATTGTTAATGCATTAATAAAAATTTAATAGAATTATTATTCTTTTAGTTTTACTGGAAATGTTTAAATTTAAACTTAGTGTTCAAAATTTATTTTTTTTTTTTTTTAGTTTTTAGTTTTTAGTTTTTTTTAATAAATATTTTGAAATAATTTGCATGATGTAATATCGATATAATAAAATACTAAAAAAAAATAATTTCAAGTTTTTATCTATATTGCAGTAATTAATATTAAAGTATTTTTCCATACCCAAGAATACTATAAAATAGCCTATTTGATTTTAATTTACAAGGGTATTTTAATTATATTATCGAATATTACAAAACTTAAATAAAATTTGAAATTAGAAAAGGAACAAATTTAATGGGCGCTAAGCTACAATTCGTTGTTTGATTATGTGTGGGTCAGGGTTGGAGATATTGCCGAACGGGATTTCACTACCGACAGACTACACGGGCCGCAGTACTGGGGAGGCTTACGTTCAATTTGTTAACAAAGATGTTGCGGAGCGCGCTCTGCAGAAACACAAGGAAAAGATAGGACACAGGTGGGGCACTGAGCTCGGTTCGGGTATACTTATGATTTTTTTCTATCATTTTACGATAAGTAGCCACACATACTTATCGACTTCCTTATAGTTGATGAAGTAGGAAGAAAAATTTTAATTTTAAATAGTTTCTTTGCAAAATTTATAAAATTCATTATTAAGATAATAGACGATGCCTTAAAAATATATAAATAATAATATGTAGTATTTCTTACTTACTTACAAAATTTATGTATTATATGTAATTAAGTTTTTGTGCTTCATGTTGTTTATGTAAAACCATTATTTTCATTATTAAAGATTGATATAATTATTTTGCATAAATGTAAAGAAACTGTTTAATTAAAATTCCATCACAGAAGAAAAAAAGAGTCATATGTAAAGAAAAGTACTGTTGGCCCGAGCAAAACCAGTGGGTAGGGGCTCCGGGCGGGAGGTACCCCTTTACATCGACTTCAATATCCATGGGAGGTGGGTAGGGCTGCCCCGAGGCAATACACCGTAGAAGGGTGGGCTCTCGGAGGTAGTAAACATTGTAATTATATTTATATTTATTTTTTAAATGTAAATAAATCATGTTATAAAACAAAACCATTAATTTCATATGATAAATGAAAATATGTACATGTTTTATAAGAAATTAATACAATAATGTCAATCTTTTATTTTACATTATATTCATTAAATTTATTTATGTGTAACATATATAACAATGTATTCGTGGTTCCTTATATGAAAATTTTAATTAAGAAATTATATTGAATGTAATTTATAAATTTGTCTAGACATGGTTTATTTGCAATTATTTGAATACATAATGAGGTGACAAATTTAATTAATAAAATAAAACATTGAATAAAGATAATTATTGTTTAATAAATTATTAATGACATACTATTAAGATATTGTATCTAACATTAAAACAATGTTTCGTTGATCATTACTTTGTTTTTAAAATATATTTTTTGGATAAAATATAGATAATTTTTTATATAATTTAAATACTTTAATTTCATAAAATATTAGAATAATTTGTCTAGGTCACCATCATTTATTTAAAAAAAACTTTATTTATAACAAAAATTAATTATTTTTAAAAAAAAAAAATTTATGAATAAAAAATTATTATACACATGTTTTTAATTCTTTTATTAATAATGACCAATAGATACATTGAAATCTTCAGAAGTAGTTTATCAGAAGTTCGAGCTAGCATTGGACCTAAGATGCGAGGTGGTCCAATGGGTGGATTTAATCAAAGACCAGCTCCATATGATCGTGGAAGTAGGTTTGGAGGAATGAACAGATTCAACAATAATGGTAGAGGAAATAGAGGAAACAGAGGTAAAATTATTTTATTTACATTAAACACATTATTAAATTGATGATAAGAAATTATAATTATAGAGTTAAAAAATAAATATAAGTATTTTATTATAAATTATAAGTAATTATAATTTTAATTACAAATTTATTAAAAATATAAATATCAGAATTTAACAAAAAGGAAAAAATATTTATAATTAATTTTTAAAAATAATTATGATAATTTTAACCATTATTTTGCGTAAGTCTTATTAATTATATCTTATTAGTTATATCATAAATGAGATTCCATTTTATAAATTGATAAGTTATGTAATTTAATATAATAAAGTTAGCATTCACAAGCAATAGAACTTTTAAAAATTAAAAATTAAATTAGTATTTGACAAATTTTTTGATTCATGAATATTAATGTTATGAAATTTTTAATTATTGTATGTGCAATTTATTTTACAGATTCAATTTTTGAAAAAATTTTTATTTCTTAAACATTCTTTAACATAAAACTTTTTACTTGCATAAAAATTATATTTGTATAAAAAAAATTTAATTATGATCTATGTATTGTAAATAGTTAAATAATTACTAATACTTAAAAAATAATTTTGGTTTGAAATGTAAGTTAAGAAGTATTGTAAAGAGAAAATTTACAAATGTAGATAATTTATTTAAAATTTTATTTATTTTTTTTAATTAGATTTTGACAATGGTCTGGGATGGAATAGTGGTAATAACTTCCAATCACGTGGAAATAATATGGGAGGTGGAATGAGAGGTGGCATGGACATGAAAGGAAGTGGAAATTTTAGAGGCAATGACAACTGGAACAGTAATAATACCGGAATTCATTGCGTGCATATGAGAGGTTTACCTTTTAGAGCAACAGAACAAGATATAGCTGATGTAAATATTTTGTTATACATTATTCAATCATTTAAAACATTTCCGTGGTATGGTGTGTTATAAGAATATTTAGGCTGATTTTTTTGTTTGCCGCGATTATTTGTCGTAGTAACTTCGGGAAAGACAGTAAATGTGCGAAAGAATTTTTTCTATTTTTCCTTTTTTTGTTTTTGTTTTAATATCAGTAAGAGTAATAGGATTTGTTTTCATATAAAGCATGTTTTTGAATTTTGTAACACGGCACGATGGATTTTGTTTGCGATTTGGTCAAAACAGTATGGAGACGTTTAAATGTTAATAAGGGTCTTTAGGGGAAACTGGATACAAATAATAAATTGATAAATTCAGAGTATCATCAATTGCCCAAATATTTAAATGATGGTTTAAACTCAAAATTTTGTGTATGGATTCAGGATTAGAATCAATTCGATGTATATTCTTTAAAATAATTTTTCTCAAATTTGATTACAATGTAAAAATAATCATTTGAGTAGATAAAAAAGACGTTGATAAAGATAATAATAATATGAATAAAGTAGTAATGTGTAGATAAATAATTAGTAGAACTATTCTCTAAAAAATTATTTATGCAATTGTAATTGTTATTATAACTATTGTTTTAATGAATTATTAATTGACAATATGCTTAAAAAAAGATTAAACATCACAAAATATGAAATATAATTTTAAATACATAAATTTTTGTTTGAACAAAATTTTATAATTATTTCATAATTATATAAAAATTATTAAAAACCTTTTGAAATCTAGATTTTATTAATTTTGTTGATAAGTTTTGTTCTGTGTATTCTTCTTTGAAGATAGTTAATGATGCATCTTTGAAGGAATCAATATAATGTTAAAAAATAGTTATACCATCATTTGGTCTCCAAATTACCATTTTAATCTATTTTTAAAAAAAATATTTCATAAAATACTAAATTCTTCAATCAATAAATAATATGGTTTAGTAAAATTTAAATAGGTAAAATAATAAAAAAATTGATAGTCTTTAATATTTTACTTTTTATAATTTTTTTGAAATATTAAATTATTAATTGTATACAGTAATTAATTTATTATAATGATTTAATTATTCATTTATTATTAAATTCTGTTAATTTAGATTATTTTTAAATTCAAATATGCTATAAAAGTTTGAGAATATTTATTTTTTCTTTTAATTAAATGATCATGCTTTTGGGTATACAGAATTATTAGTTATATAAAACTATTATTATAAAAAAAATGAATTATATTTATAAATTTAAAAAATTTATTGATGTTAATTAGTTTGTTTTTTATGTATATTTTTATATATACAATGATGGTTAAAATATTATGAAAAATTTTTGAAATAAAATTAATAATCATTTTTCAATTTGTCTTTTAAAAAAAAATTTCAACTAATAAAATATATCAAAAAATTCATTTTTATTTATTTTAATACTTTTTGATATAACTTAATACTCAACTTTATAATAATTCTAATGAAATATTACTATTTAAAATTATATAAATAATTAGCCTCTATGTTTGTATAATGAAAATAAATTTAGTATTTCGATTTTTATTGGTGGTAAAAGTGAATACTGAAAAAAAATCATATAAATTAAATTATCAAATGTTTGAAAATTAGCATTATGTTTCTACAGCTTAATGTCATCCTTAGCAGGTGTCGAAACGTAGTGGTAATTCTAAAAAATTTGGTGTTTTTAGAAATATAACTCATTTGGTAAGTCTAAAATTAATTTTTTTATGATATAGTTTTTTAGACCTCTTGTGCCACTAAACATAAGAATAATTCTTGAAAGTGGTGGTAGAGCATCTGGTGAAGCTGATGTTGAATTTGTAACTCATGAAGAAGCATTAAAAGCCATGTCAAAAGATAAAAGTCATATGTCTCACAGATATATAGAACTATTTCTAAACTCTTCTCCTGGACCTAATTCAGGTGGAAATTCTAGTGGAATGCTTGGTGGAATTGGAAATTTCTGTGGAGGTTTGTTATTTTTATTTTATTATACTTTAATTGATTTTAAATAGCCTAAATATATGAATTGTTTATTTATTACAGGTATTGGTAATAACTTTAGGCCTGGATATTCTCCAAATAATAGAGGATATGGAAATAGTCAACTTAGTGGTAGCAATTATAATAGTTTTTAATCATTAGAGTTGATTAATAAATAACATTCGAAATCACATCACTCATACATCAATTTTGGCAACATCGTCATGCAGCAATCTATTACCAAAATACAATCATCTTACATTTCATTTTATGATACTTAACAAAATATACATAAACATTAATCATAAGATAAATTTTAGTATGTAAAATCGTTACATAATAATTAGTATTGTAACTGTAACAAAATACATTTCTCACTTAGTTTAATGTTACAAATTTGTAACATTGCAACTTTTTAAGTTATCAATAAATGCTCTGCTTTTAATTTTTGTAATTGTAGAGGAAAATTATTGATTATAGAGTAGATTCATTCCAAAAAAAAAACATAAGTAAATATTTTCATATCAATAAGATTATTAAAGGAATCAATATAAAACTTAATATTTTTTATTTTTCCTAAGATATATTAAGACTTATTTTTAAAAATGAATAAATTTATGTTAGTTTTATCAAATTTTAAACGAAAAATATTCTTATTAAAAAAAGAAAAAAAAAAAGATTATTGTATCAAATTTTTTAAAACTTTGTAAATTACACGAAGACTTATATATCTAAATAACAGATAGCTTAAGAAAAATCTTTCCGAAGTAATTAATGAATATTATTGTTAAAATAAAATTTATTTGATTTATTAATAAACTTCAACTCTGTATAATAGTTAATTCAATATAAAATTTATTTTAGTTTCTTTATTAATCATAAGTTTTAATTTTAATAAAAAAATTATTAACTATTTCTACATAGTTTGAATGATTATATCAATAAGAAAAATACATCAATTAGTATATTCATATTTATTACTATGCAATTAAAACAAAATTGAAATACATATTGTAGTAAAAAAGTTATATAAAGAGTAGAAATCGTATTAACAAAAAAAAAAAAATTATTTAGTTTTTTTTTAATATTACTTTATTTTTGTATAATTGAAAATTACTTATTATGTCTTAATGAAAAAAAATTTCATTTAGATGGAAATATAGCCTAAAAATATGTATTAATTATTCCAAAATTTATATTTATTGTACTGAAATTTCAATATGTATGGGATTAATTATGCAAACATATTTCATACATTTAATTAAATTACTGAAGACTAATATTAAAAATAAAATATATGTAAGTTTGATAGTAAATTTAATAATTTGTTTTGTAATATAAATCTGATTTAAAGAATTTTAATAATTTAATATGTAAAAGTGTATTTTAAGTTTTTTTTTTATTTTTCATTATTTAATGATAAATTAAAAATTAATAAGTGTGAAAAAATAAATTTTTATTCATATTTTTAATATCTAAAGAAAATAAAACACTTATTTGTTTATAGTAAAGTAATGAGAAAATGAATTTAAATATATAATTTTTAGTTTTTGAATGATTAGATCTTAAAACATTTATGTTTAAATTTTATTAAACATAAATGTTAATAGAAAAAAAGTATTATTTAATTACACCACACAATATATAATTGTGAAATAATTTTAATATCAATTCTTATAATTGGTTTTTATCAGATTTTCAGAGATAAAATTTTTAATAATTTGTGAATATTAATGTTGTTTGAATAAACGTATTAATTTTGATTTTGATTTTATAATTTGTTAAATAGGATTAGAAAAAACTAAAATTACATATATTTATCATGTTTTTATATAAATTTGAATAATTTATGTAAAACTATAAATTCTGAAATGTCATGGTAATGACATTTTAAAAATATTTAATATTGAATTTTTTTTATATTTGATATATATGTAAGGCAGTATTCTTTAATATTTCTAATTTTTTGTAAGTTATTTATTATTAATTTTCATTTAAAAACTAAATTTAAGCTTATAGGGGAGTATTTACAATAGTCAGTTTAGCAGAATTAAATATGCAATTTTTGTCACGTTATTATTCGCATACGCAACAACAAATATTCATAGCTAACGCAATTTATGACCACAATGTCGCATCGCCTCAGCGTCGTACACTTAATGCTTGTGAAGGTCGAAATAAATAAACTTTAACCGAAAATGTAGCAATTGTGAACAATCAACGACAAACACACTACCAGAGAGAAGAGATTTACACAATATCGCAAATTAAGGCCTCCACAAACTTATTCAAACGACTATTTGCAATACTTGGAGTTTCCGGTGCGAAAGGATTATATCAATCCGGTCTCTATCGACACTAAATCGGAATTCTATTTATTTTGGTTGCCTTTTGACAGTCGTATCCGGTTTTTGCTCCCCCCCTCTCTCTCTGTCTCGTGTTGTCTCGCTCATGTAACGAGCAATATCATTGGAATGTATTATTTAGATAATAGAAAGATAAATGTAATTTTAAAACATTTTATTTAAGACTAGTTTCTATTGATTAACTACAAATAACGTAAATTTATCACATGATTATAAGAAATTATATAACAATAAAATTTTCGAAAGTTAAAACATTTTACGATTATGATATTAAGCGTATATTAATTTTTTCTTAATTGTAAATTTATTTAGAAAACTGGTTAATTAAACTTTTGAACTGTGGCATAAATTTTTATTTATAAAATTTTCATATTCATTTAAGATTATTCTGTGCCGTAAAAAATTATAACACACTAAATTCAAATCGGGAATATACACACGAACTAAATTCAAAAACATTTCGGATTTTATATTTAAAGAAAAATAGAAAAATGCAATAAATATTTTTGCAATAAACACGCTTTGCACGATGTAAAATCCTGCCGTTTCTAATGATCGAAAAAAAGGGTCAAATGGAAAAAAATTATTCTGTATATTTTCCAATATCCTGGAAGTTGTTACGATAAATAGCGGCTTAAAAAAAGAAATAACTCTTTATACTGTGACGAGACGGCTCCATTCGCTCTCCACGGGTGAATGGCAGACTCGAGCTCTCGCCGGAAAATTAGGAAGATAATTTCGCCGGGATTAACCGGCAGCCGATTTTCCCAGGATTTGGATCGGTGGCAGGCGGAAATAATAAAGAAAAACTCAGAAAAGAATTTTGGTAAATAATTTATCACCGGGGCGGCGAATCCGTTTATTCAAATTTTCTAAAAAAATAAAAAAAAAAGACAATATTAGTTGATATGCGAATCGCCTGAATTAAAATTATCGCTACGATATGTGTTCGGGGCAGTTTGCCTTCAAGAGTGTAAATGTGAAAGCGGGCGAAAAACTGTGATTTCGGCGTGAAAAGTCCGGGGGTGGGGGCGAACCCGGAAGAAAACTTGACCTGCGTGGGGCCCAAGCCGGAAAAGTTCAAGCAATCTTGAACTGCGCGTCTCGTGTACTGGTTGCACTTTGCCTGTTCGCCTCGACTGTGTTTTCTGCGTTTTTTGTTTGCGATTTCTCTGCGTTGAGCATTGAGCGGCGTGCGCGCGTGTTGTTTCCTGTGAGCCAGGAAGATCCAGGACCACTCGATCCTGTCCTCTACGGGGTCCCTCGATCCCGCCTACCTACTCGGCAGCGTTCAGCGATTCATTCCTGAATGGGCGCATATTTGCTCCAGGAATGCCACCGTTGGTTCAGCGCGTCATCCGACGCCCACGCTGCGGCTTTCACGCGAGTAAACCGCCGATCGAGAGCGCCTGTGAGCGCTGATAATCCTGCGAGTGCAGTTGCACATGTAAGTGTATAATTTGTTTTGCGGACGCACCGATAGGCCTTTTCCTCCTAAGCGAAAGGGGGTTTTTTGCCTGCGTCAAATAAATCGAATTTATTAATTGTCCAAATCGCGAAATCACTTGTTTTATTTGCAATACTCGACAGCAATCATCCGCTCCCTCACCTCCTTCTTAATTCATTATACTTGTATTAATATCATATAAACAATATGCGACACCGAATATATTCGAAAATTTTACTTACAAAATTTAATTTCTTCACTACAAACTTCCTACTACTCATTATTTCCCGGCAATATTTATCTCGTCGAAACGTCTACTTGGTGCGCGATCTTACGGAGGTCGCCGACAATAACAATGACGCCGAACGTAAACACACGTCCGACCTTTGCTTAGCTTCCGAGTAATTATTGAAAATAATTACTTTACAATATTTTTCGTAACGCTTATATTTCACAATTTTTCACTTACAGAAACTTTATACAAATAGAAAAGAAAAAAAAAATTATGCGCGATTAAGATATTAATTATGAAATGACAAATGGTTATTAACGCGACGCGAATAAAGAGAACAGTCGAATTCGGGGAATTTTCTTAACTTTTACGACCGTCAACGAAATCTTCACGGCAATGACAAAAAGGGAAGGAATAATTGAGAAAAGACACGGTCGGTGTATCAAGGGCGGTTAAATAAGATACCTTTGATACGTGAGGAAGTTCCCGCGGAGCTAGGGTTCGGAACTTGGTGTCTCTGGATAATTGAAGCGGACGCAATTACCAGAAACCGCAGACTTTCTGACTCAGATAAGGAGGAATTGAAATCGCAGGCGATTTTCAATTTTTTTTAAGGAGTTGAAACAGATGGAATCGTCACAGTTTCAGATTATTTTGTTGCCACGGAATCGTGCACAACAGAAGCGGATAAATTTAGAGTGTTGCCATGGTATCGTGAACAACAGGATAGTCGGAAGGGAAGGGTAGATCGGGAGCGAGGCCAGAACGAGCTACCCCGAGGCTAATGCCGCGGCTACCACATAGTCTCGGTTTTGCGGCCGTTCGCGGTCACGAGGGGGTCCGGGCACGTGCCGTACACGCGCAAGTGGGTGGACCCCGATGCGGAACTTGGAGCGTCAAGGGGGTCGCCGCGGCATGAACTTAGCAACCAGCATGTCTTGTTGCAATACTTTTCAGATAGGACATATATAATCTATTAAGTGTAATAATACGGTGTGATGAGACAGAAAATTATTCCTTAATCCGTGTTTATTTTGATTGGTTTGAATCAGTATTTGGGAGAAACAGAACTTCAATAGACTATTTAATAAAAACAAATAAATAACAAAATTAGTTTTAAATGATTATTTATTCCTTGCCTTTCCAGATTTTTGAAAAAAAAAAATTGCACAATGTAAAAAATATGCTTATAAATATTTGGAACTAAGTGATAAACACATAAATTTATTATAATAGGTATTGTATGTGGAAGTTTAATATATATGTAAATGTATGTTGGATATGGATGCAATAATGTAGAATTTGATTTAAGTGCTATTATTGACGCAAGTGTAAGAGCAGTTGATTTTAATCAGTAAAAGATAAGTATCAAAAATATGTAAGTGTATGTAAAAGTTCCTTCCATATAAAACAGTTTCAATTAGGTAATATAAATTAAACTTACGTGTACATGTAAGTGGTATTTAGGCAATAGAAGTGTATACAGTAAAATAAAAAATAAAAGTAATAACAACAATTATGTATATACATAAAATAGGACGATTCGACTTGGTTAAATTTGAGTTCGGTTGGTGGACAGCGTAGAAGGTCGAGCGCATAGAAAATTCACATTTGATATTCGAGGTAAAATATAATTTTTATGTGTAATAAATCTTAATATGGGGAAAAGTAAGAGCAATTTTTATCGATATTTCAAGAATTTAGACTATTACTGCTTCCAAGAAATATAAGTACTGATAAGTACTGATTTATGAGATAGGAAGGAAAATTAATTTTTCGTTTGAGCACCATGACGTTGCTCGCAATTTTCATAAAGAATTGGATTATACCGGAAGCACTACTCACGTAACGCGTGACTTTAAACTTCAATCAACGAATTGGTCTCATGACAACAGTACACAACAGTATGAAAATACTATTTATTCTTAAGTCTCTAAATAAATGTACAATATAAATATAAATTTAATTTAAGTGAGTGATAAATAAAAAATTTACTAATAATTTTTCTCCAAATAGGTATTTAAAAAATGATGAAAAATATAAATATATTAAAAGTGCCCTCATAACAAATACTTCTTGTAAAGATATGTCAATTGATAAAAAGAACACTATATAATGTAATATAATAAAATATAACTATTATTATAAATAACTATTATAAAATATAAGTATTAAAAAAAATATTGTATAAAAAAAAAAAAGTAAAGTAAAAAGTTAAAAGTAGGTAACTCTAATATGGTACCGTTATGTTCGGAGGTCGAGAGAAAATTGAAGCTGGAAAATTTTTAAATTACAAAGGTTTGGTAAAAAGGCAGGAAACGTGCATTTGCAGTTTAAAAAGTTTTAGATAAACAATAAATTTTGCAATTTTAATTCAAGTGTTTACTTATGTAAACGTACGGTACACTTTCGGAATTATGCAAGGAACGCCTTCGCATCTGGGAGCCGCTTGACTATATAACATTGCTACAGTTAGATAAAAAAAAGGTCATGATAGGAAGCAAAGTATAATTCAAAAGTAGCACAGCAACGAAAATTATTTTAAAGTAAAAATATTTTAAAAATTTTTTTACACATATATATGTAAATACTAAAAATAAATTGATATATTTGTAAAGCACATTGCAATATATTAAACAATTGTAACTTATACATAAGAATATTATATTTTATTTTTGAATATATAAATATATTCCAAACGAGTTATGGTATATATGTAAAGAATATTAAATAATTTTTAATTTGAATTTTTTAATGTAAATAATTTATGTAAAAAAAATTTTATTTATTATTTATTCAAACAAAGCTTTAAATTATATTTAAATAATATTCAATATCCTATTGTTTTAATAATAATATATAAACTTTTACTTTAATCACATATATCTGTATCAATTATATTGTTTTTATCGTTTTTTTTATTATTTTCATTCAATAAATTGAATTTAAATAAAATATAAATAT
Source organism: Eupristina koningsbergeri (assembly GCA_018907245.1). NCBI lineage: Eukaryota > Metazoa > Arthropoda > Insecta > Hymenoptera > Agaonidae > Eupristina > Eupristina koningsbergeri. Next base: position 3,652,709 of record JACCHV010002921.1, read on the forward strand.
CGATTAATATTTTATTCTTTTATTCGCTATATTTTTATATTAAAAGTCTCATTATCCATTTTTATTTTTAAAAAATTCATAATAAACGATAATTTTACTTTGTGATTAAATAAAAATTTAAATAATGCTTGATTATTTCGTTCAACAATGTATATTATTAAATTTTAATACATTGCTGTTATAATGTAAAAAGGTGCTTATAAAAATATTTACCAGCAGATTTTTTAACTAATCATGTTAAAAGTATTTAATAGAGGGTAGTACTGAATAAGACGAGAAAAGCCAACTAGGTACGAAAGGCGATTGCGCACTGTATCAAATACGTGATCAATGTTCAGTGAATAATAACTCAGAGTTAAATTTAAGATTGTAAAAGTGATTTTTTGAGATGTTGCTAAGAGTAACATTTACCCTAGCATTTTTGTTAAACGGCTCAAGACCATGCAGATATTTAATCATTTAGAAATCTAACACAAAGCTTTGAGGATGTTAAGATTTGCTTTGATTTCTTTTCTCTTTTTTTTTCAACTGTGCAAGAATTGGAAAGATTTAGCATTAAATTGATAGGTAAATTGAGACCGATCAATAATATTTACCGACTATTATTTATTAATTTATAAAAAATCAATTTTGTTTACAAATACCAAATTTTTTTTTATGAAAATTATTATACGAATTATAAATGCACAATTAATTATAATTATGTATATATGATTTAAAAAAGTATACATACTTACATATATTACACATAACCAAATAATATAAATCCATCAATGGATAAAAAATGTTGATGATACATCAGAAATACTAAATCAGAATACATAAAAAAGCGCACACGCGTATTCGTTAGTACATGTATATCTATCCACATAAAAAATGTAATGTATAAAAATAATAATTAAAACTACAATTATACAATTAATATAATCAATATCCTTTTTTTTAATATTTAGAATTTTTTCTGTGTTTTTTAATAACTTTTATTATTTAAACCAAAAGAAACATTAAATATAAAATTTCGAAAGTTCTTTCAATAATTTTTTTAATATAAATTTTAATACTTATATAACTAATATAAATAATTTAATATAACATTTTTTTATTTTTATTTATTTATAATTACAATTTACAACTAACATAATAATATAAAAAAGGTGAAATAATACGAGAAACGTTTTTAGCATGTGTATTGTTTTTAATGTAGATCTACTTAGTATGATTTTTTGGTAGCTACCTACATTTAAAGGTGATTAAATTTTTTATCATTAATTTTAATCGTACATTATTATAAATGTATCTTTAGATATGCAGTTTAATAATTGAAATATATTATAAGTATATATCTGTATTACATTTATTAATAACTCTTCTTCAATAATTTCTTTTATATTATTGTGTGAATCTATATAACTACTATGAAATTATTTACAGAATAAATTAAATATATTGGCTATATTTAATTACAGTTCTCGTTGCATACATAATTCTCATATATTGATGCTGGGTCGAAAACAGAGCTTGAAAGGGGAGCCCGTTTTAGCCGATTATGGACCAGAAGAGTCTCTCAATGAAAATGCTGATATCGAATGGGTGAACAAAGTAAAATCATCTGAAATATCATTATAATTCATCTATCTTTTTTTAATATCTGAGTTGATTTTTTAAAGTCCAATTTATTAATATTATAATGCTCTATAATAATGTAAAAAAGTCTAAGTCTGCTTAAAAAATCTAATGCTGTTTTGTTTAATATAAACAATATGGTTTGCAGTTATGTATTCATAAACTATTAATAAATACATTTTTTTTTTTTTTTTTTAAAAAGAAATATTTCAATATAATTGTTACTTTTAAAATATTTTATAAATAATTTTCTTAATAATATAAGTTTATAATATACAATACAGTTAACTGTTTTCTACAATATAAATAAAAAATAAATAAAATGTGTTAGATATATTTTAATACGACTGAATTGTTCGAGATTCTTCGAACACAGTTTAAATTTCAAAGAATCAAGAATTTAGTCTTTGTTCTCGGAACTTCGAAAATCCTCGCTTTTCGAAGATCCAAGAGCAAAGCTTGTCAACTAAAATGTATATATATATATATATATATATATATATATATATATATATGTATATGTATATGTATATGTGTATAAAATTGGTCATTTTCTCCTTTTGACCAATCGAGTGTAGGATTCTCTGGTTAAGATGTCGTGACGTCATATTAGTTCTCTTTTTACACAGTACTGTGACAGTTAATAAAATTACATGACGACCACGTTTTGGGCTTTTTCTTTCTTTTGCTACTGGTGAGAATAGTTCTTATGTCTTCTGGACAACTTTAACTTTTTTATCTCTTGAATTAGCTCAAGCGTTCTCTCGTTTCGATCAAGAGCTTGTTTGCTGTTCGCGTAGAGCTCAGTCTATCATAATGAACGCTTCAACACGTTCGGCAATTGCTTTATCCCTTTTCTTGATCACCGAGAACCTTGAAGCTATGGTTTTGTCCAGCTCCAACATCTTTCTCCGCACAATACTGTTCCTCTATGACGAACGCGAATTATTCCTGTTAGGCATCTCTCTCAACAAATAATGCGATGTCCTCTAAAACTTTTGTCTTTTCTGGTCAATGTGTTATAGGTTTATTTGAATACGCACAATACGCTCATCCAACAAGCGGAGGATCTGGTCATTGAAGGAGAGGTGTCCAACTTCTTCCGTGACAACTCGCGCTTGGTTTCCGAATATTTACTCCTTGCTAGATCGGCTACATATCACAAACAGATTTTTCTATATCGACGCACATCGGGTTGGTCAATGATTGGTCGCCATACGATAACTGCAACCCACTGTACTTCATTCGGAAAGATGTACTCATTTACTTCGGTGCCTGCTTGATTTATTTATAGCTCGAGAGTATACTTTCTCAGGGGTTTTATCCGCAGCCTTGCAGACTTGTACCAGTCTTCCTAACTTTTATAGGTAAGCACCACATTGCCGACTTTTGTATTGTGACACATTCGTTTCCTTGATCGAAGTACAAATGTAAGGACAGTCCATTTATCTACACATCAAAAAATGCACCGCTTAGCTCGGATTTTTCCGATGATCATTATTTTCTTTTCTTGGATATTCTTTTTCCTATTCTTGCATTCACGTGCATATTGACCTTTTCGGTTGCATACATAACAATAACAATAGCGACCTCTGCCTTTTAGTTCCTCTCATGCATCAATTCAGCGAGAGCCGTTGCTTTGCGAGCTTGATTAAATCCTCTGTTGTCACTTTCCTCGGGTTTATTACGATATGCTGGGTTTGGGGATGTGTCGAGTAATACTTTGCCAGTAACTCTTACAGCTTACTGACTTTTTTGTAATTCGCCATCCTTCTTCAACTTATTCCAGCTAGTGTTGATCCTCCTAGCCGATTATATCATGTAAGAACGGTTCTATATAGTTTGTCCATCATATACATCGGAAATATCGTAGTTCCACGTGTACCTCATCTGGATCGCATCCACTCTTCTTATTCACACATCAACCGATTGGTCATTGTCGTCGGGATCTAACTGGTGAATTAATTATTGTTCATCATGCGAACAAGATTTCGACTATCATCCGGTTGTCTATATTTCGTTAATCGGTAATGTACAAGTTGATACGTAGGCGTTCGAAAGTTAAACCCGACTACCTTACCTTTTCATACCCAACAGTTCGAAAATCGCTAGGGTGACCATCGGCCACTCCTTGTCCAGATGCTTTGTAGAATTAACTCGCGTATTCTACTTAAGACCTTCGGTTGGAGATGATTTATGACTTTTACTTCGTCATACAAGGAATTGCATGAGAGCGAAATTTACATTTTAAATTTACTTGGAATAATATTTTATCTCTACTGCCCCTCCCTCTATTATATGTAGAAAGAATCAACCCTGGGTCTGGTAAGCCACTATTCTGACCAATAAGTAGAGTAGCTACAGTCAATGGAAAGCTGCTATATTGCAAAACTCGTTTAATTATAACAAATGTATAAATAAATGTCATTCTTACTCAGGTAAATAATAAAAGTACTCACATGAATTTCTATAATTGTAAAAATAAACGTAGTATGTAAATCTTATTTATATGTCGAAAATCTAAATAAATGCTGGATACGCTATTTTCTAAAACAAAATAATAATACAACATTCATCATTCATTTACCTTCTCGTGAACACTGATTCGGCTAATGACTTCGGAAGGAGGTAATACTGTTATACATGATGTATTCGGAAAGTAATGCATATTTCTTTTTTGAAGTCATTATTTGTCGTAGCGATTTTGGAGAGGTTGGGAAATGTGCGAGCAATTTGTTTTACTTGTCTTTTTTTTTCGATTATTAGAAGCGGCAAGATTTGTATTCGCATAAGTGTTTTTCAGTTTTGCAACACAGCGCGATGAATCGTCTAGTGGAATAGCACTATGCGGTAAAATTTTCAATTACTATTTGGTAAAAACACAGATGATTGAATATTAAAAAAGGTTTTTAAGAGTAACTGTATACATATGTTAATAAATTCAGGGTGTCATTGATTACCCTTATACTAAAATAATAGATTGAACTCAAAATTCTGTAAAAATGCTCAGCAATCGAATGAATTCGAGCTGTTTTTTATAGAAGATCTAAGAACGGGACTCATCGATGATCTTCCTGAAAGCTTTATGCGATTTTTCTAATTGCAATTTACATGTAATTTTATCTTTAAAAACTTTTTTAACATTTAAAACTCTCTGTAGAATTTTATCGAGTCGTAAACAAATTTTTACTATATTAAAATTGGTTTATCAGTCATTCAATGAGGCCATGTTACAAAACTAAAATCATCCATCTCATTGTTGAAAAAAAAATAACAAATATAAAAAACTCCACCGCATATTTTCCGATCTCTTCTAAATCACTACAATAAATAATGACTTAAAAAAAGGTATTACTTTGCGGACACACTATATATATATTTAATAAAATAATCTTTTGCAAATATAAATCCTTCATTCATGTTATATACGTAAATAATAATAATAATTATTAGTATTATTATTGTATGTGCGTTTTCTCTTTTCCGTGTACAGAGGGAAAAATTTATTAATATAAATTAATTAAGAAAATACTGAAGAAACAAAATAGCTCTAATTGATTAGTGTCATAGAGCTCACGGCATGAAAGGGCCATGATAAAAGATAATACGACAATCACAGCACGACATACTGGTGATACCAAATCACCCAAACATGTCTTGTTTCTATTAATTGAATATAAACCCAAAATACCCAAATACCAAATATGAATTTTGCGGTCACAAAGTCGATTAAATCAAAAGGCAAAATAATTGTCAAAATAATTATTATACATTTAAAATTAATTTCTTAAAAGAAATTTTGTAAATAAAAAATTCAGAATTGATTGGTAATAAATAATTTTAAATAATTATAGAACAGATATTAAATAATAATATTGATGATTAATTATGCGATGTTGTTCTTATGTTCAGATTGTATTGAAAATATAGATTTATAATACGCATAAGTAAATATTTTGAAATAATTTATTCTATCAGACACATTATGCTAGGTACAGATTGGGAATTATCCCAAAGATGTGCGACCAGGATTTCGCATAGCAGGGACACCCACGGCGACGATAAGTTAGGGATATTAAAATGCGCAATTTGAATGCGGTGTCTTTAACCAGGATATAGAGTAATACTCAAAGGACGCAAATTAGGCAAAATTTATGAGAGGGGGTTGTGTAAGAATGGATAAAATGTGTATGTGTAAGCGGGAAAAGACGGCCGCGTCAATGTCTCCAACTTCCCTCTCTCTCTCTCTCCCACTCTAGCACGTATCGGCCAAATCTCATTCTCTCTGTCTCTCTCTCTCTCTATCGCTCGTTGCTTGAGGCGATATCTTTCCTCTCTTTCTCTCGCCCAAAAGGGTTTTCCTATAAATAAAGACGTCCGTCGAAGGTCGCATGAGAAGTTTAAACGGTTAGACCGATAAGCTCAACCGTCCTTTAATTATTGGAAAAACATATGAAAATCGATTTGCGAAGGGGGGGGGTAGAAAGCGATTAGCGGCGAATTGCGCGCAAGAAGATTTTGTGATAAGATTCTCTCTGACGCTTCGTGACTGTGCACTGGTAAAAATTTTTTTTGTCTGAATAAAGTGCAATCTTGCCGAAGAAGAAGCTTGTGTACATATTTTATATCCCAAATCTAATTGAGAAATTTACACATTACAAATAACATACCTATTTAGATTGTAATTTCTTAATCAAATTTACATGATATATCTTTTTTCTCTGTCAATTTTATTTTTGCTAGGTACATAATCAAGAGAAATAATAAAAATTAATACTTGAATTTATAATTATTGTAAAAATTATATAAATAAAAAAAAATAAAAAATTTTTAAATAGATTTTGTATATTAATTTAGTACCTTCACAGTTATTCTTTATAGATGTAATGGTAAAATAAAATATAATAATAATATTAAATAATTTGTTACAGCTATGGGTAAGAAGATTGATGAGATTTTGTGCCTTGGTTTCGTTAGCATCAGTATGTCTCAATACACCCAAAACATTCGAAAAAGTACCACCTCTTCAATATGTAACGTTTATTTGCGATCTTATTGTAACATTTTTATTTACTGCAGAAATGATTGCTAAAATGCATATTCGAGGTATACTGCAAGTAAGATAATTAATATTTTTTCAATAAAAATTTTTTTTTTTAATGCAATAAATTAAAGAATGTATATTTACAGAATGAAAAATCGTATTTGAAAGATCATTGGTGTCAATTTGATGCTAGTATGGTATTTTTCCTTTGGCTCTCCGTAATTCTTCAAATGTTCGAGATGTTGGGATTTGTGTTGAAATTCAGTTACGCTTCTATTTTGCGAGCACCTCGTCCACTCATTATGATTCGTTTTCTTCGTGTTTTTTTAAAGTTTTCAATGCCTAAAGCAAGAATTAATCAAATTTTCAAGTAAGTCTTCTATAATTCTATTAATTTTTGTATATTTCTGGAACAATATTTCTAACATATATTTAATTATTTATGAAAAATAATAAAATTTGTTTTTAAAAAATATTTATTAAATTATCAGAAAGTTTTGATTTATGTTACTGTATGTTTCCATGTATATGTTGTAACGAAGTAACCGGAATTCCTTCCATCGGCTTCATTGGTTACCAAAAGCTGGGTTGTCTTCAAGGGCGACAGGAACAAAAAGTGAAGAATAATTCGTGTTTAAAAATGATGAAGCTTAAAAATATAAACGTTGATTTGACATTAATTTAATATATTTTGTATAGTTTTTATGTATATATATATATAACATTTTTTTTTAAAGTAATGAGGCTGAATTTTTTCTGACTAGACTATTTATCGCATCGTTTTGGAAAATATTGAAAAATATATTTCGGAGTTACCCTTATTTTTTATGATTAGTAGGACTCATAGGATTTATCTTTGCGAGAAGCAATATTTTTTAAAGTTGTATGTATCATATGCAACTGTATTGCCTGGTAAAATTTTGTATGTGGCTTAGAGAAAACATTGGGGAAGCTTTTAAATATTAGAAAAGATCTTTAAGGATAATTGTATGTATAAATCGCATTAGAAAAATCACAATGTTTTCAGAACGGCCAGGATGATGTTGCTGACAGAATCCGCTATGGATACCCAAAAATATCTCCAAAAAGCTGAGTCTTTAAGTTTTTTCTAGAAATTTTTTTGCGCTAATCGTTGATTGTTTAACTTCTGGCGGGAAAGCTCTGCCGCGCCAACCAGATGATACCTGCCGATTCAAACTATTATTCGCTATATCAGCGTTGATCGATGTATCGGAGTCTGCACGAAATTGGCACAAGTATATAATATTTGCGAGCATCAATATATTTCCATTTTTTTGTTTGTCGAGTCATTGTTATAATTACAACGCTGCATTTTAAAAAGCATTTTGTAAACTACAATTGTTAGTAATATTTGAAATTAGCTTACAAAGAAGATCACAGTTAATCAGTACATAAGAAGCCTTTCTGTCAAATGATATTCTTTCAATCAAAATTATTTCAATAAGATCAATGTAATATAGATTAAAAAAGATATAAAACAACTTTCTCAATATTTTTGTATATAATAATTTAATTTTAATAATCCTCTTTTAAGTTTTCTAAGCTACTATTTATACCATTACTCATATTTATATACTGGTAAATTTTTTTCCTTTTTCTTTCCTTATTAATATACTGATTTTTTTTTACTTTTGCAAGTGTAAATGTAAATATCGGTAGTATATAAAAGGTAGTGTTAAGTTATGAATATATAAGTATTATAAGTAAAATAATGTATAAGTATTTATTCTATAGAGATTCTGACTTGTCTAATTTTATTTTATTTGTTAAAAGGAAATAAGCCATATGTTACTAACGTCTTACATTATTTTTTTATTCATTTGTACATATTCTTGAAATAAACTTTGATTCCACCTGAGAAAAATCTATAATTTATGGACGGAAAGCAATACCAGCGATTACATATTTACAATTTATACAATTTATTTCATTATAATTTGATCTTCGTATAATTTTGTATAACTCTGCTTAATACATCACTGTACATACGTTTCTCTAAAATTATAGTGCATAAATTTTTTTACTACTATTTATTTGGTCAATCGTAAGACGACATAATGTTTATTTTGCGTTAATATTCGGTATTTCTGATTCTGACCAATATCGAATTTTCTCCTTGTGTTCATTACGAATTTCACTTTCACAACTACTTTAAGCTTGCTACAATTGGTGTGGTTATTCCATATAGGGATATTTATTCATTTTCGCAATTTACTCATATAGTTAATGTCTTCTAAATATCGAATAATGTCTCATAAAATAATAGAATATATTGATTATAATCACTTCTAAAAATAATTAAACTGTAGGAAATCTTGTTCGGTAAATTCTTTTAAATAACAATTAAGTTTTTTATTATAGTTATGAGTATTCATTTTTTTTAAATATCTTAATATAAATATATGTATTATCTTTACAGACGATCAAGCCAACAGATTTATAATGTGACACTTTTTTTTTTATTCTTTATGTCCTTATATGGTTTACTTGGAGTACAATTTTTTGGTGAACTTAAAAATCATTGCGTTCTGAATACTACTGATCCGCGTCATATTACTATCAATAGTCTTGCGATTCCGGATACATTTTGTTCAACGGATCCAAAGTCTGGCTACCAATGTCCTGAAGGCATGAAGTGTTTAAAATTAGAATTATCAAAATACATTATGGGTTTTAATGGATTCGACGAGTTTGGTACGCTAATATTTTATACATTTAAATTTAGATAATAAATTAAAATTTTTTTTGTATACAGTGCTTTTATTAAATATATTAGTGAAAAATTTATACTTTACAAAAAAGTTGATTATAGTTTTTGTTTTTTCCAAATGAAAAATAATTATTGCTATCGATATGTGTAATAAATGAAATGTAAACATAATTGATTTTCGATGTAAATGAGATATATGTGAGATTTATATGAGAAAGTAAGTATTATAGGTGTAATATACAAGCTTTATCAAAACAAAGCTATATACACAGCTTAACTCTGTAATGACTTAAGTATAAGAAATGTATTCACTTCTCAGAAACGCCTATATCAATAGGGTTACCTTTTAATTTTGATCACTTATAAACAAAATTAAATGCTAAGCTGACTGACAGTCAAAATTAGAATTAAATTGTAAGCACGAAGCTCTCAAATAGGTGAACGGTGCGACCTACTTTCTAATAATTAAGAAAAGAAATTATGTTGAGATATTTTCTTTTTTTTAACAATGATATTCTACAATAATCTTCAATTTAAATTAATTAACATATAATAAAATATCTGCTTAATTTGACGTTTTAATTTAGTATTTAATTATATTATATTAAGGATAGAAGAATGTACGATTTAAAAAATTAAATTATAATATAAGAAAGAAATAGCTCTAATTTATTGACTCGAAATCTGTGCAAAAAAAGTTGTTATTTTATATTAATGATTTAAAATGCTATTTTTGAGTTATATTAAATAATTTTATTTAAATTTGACATGGATAAATTAGATAATGAAGAATTGAAAGTACTATTCGTTCATTGAATATAACTTCCAATACTTTATCATCCAACTTTCCTTTGTATAATAATATAAGATTATATAAGAGGGTATAAGTATTTATGTAAATACCATAGGTTATAATGAGGATTGTAAGTTGAATATGTCAATTAGTATCAATAAATTATATAAGCCATACACAAAAACCATTGAGTCACATTGTGACAAAATCTATGTGTGTAAATAATGACGATTAACTATTTAGTATATCCGTTTATCATCGCCTTTATGCATTTGCCCTTATTTTCGTTTGTTATGTAGAGATACGACTATCTACAGTAAAGGAAATTTCATTAGAAATGTCCATTTTCTAAGTATCCACACCTGTGAAATATTCCTTTTTAGATCTATTTAAATGATACCTGTATGGTCAAATTAATATTTGATATATTTTGTCATTTAGAAAAAATATTGATTCTAAAAAATTTGAGTTTCATTGATCTTGATTTTAACAAAATTATTCCTATAGATGTTTTGTTTATAGAAGATATAACTTTAATGTATTTTTGCACTAGGCAAGTAAAGTTAAAAATGAAAATTATGATTATAAACATAAAAGACTATTATTGATTGAATTATTAAGTTTTATAAAAAATTAATAAAAAAAAAAATTAAAATATATTTTAATTGAATTTAAATTAGATTTAAATATTATTTTAAATATTGAAAAATGTTTATCATCGAATAAATATCAGTTGAAGAATTTTGGCGGGAAGAATGATTCTATAAGAAATATAACAAAAAATTCTTTGGGATGATTTGCAATCTCAAGGTATATCCATTTACTTAAAAATATTCAAAAAACAGTTTTTAATCAATATTATTCACTTTAAGAAAAATGCGAAAGAATTAATAGTCTTATAAAAGATTATCAGTTTATTATAGAATAATATATTTCAAATTAAATGCCAAATTAAGGGAAGAATTGACAATCAGCAACATAACATTCTACACCGTAATGATCGAAAAATCATTTAGTTGTCACATTTTATGCTGCAGTTATCTACTTGTTCTGATATTCTTTGAGAAATTATGGTAAAATCATTCAGATATCATATGAAAAAGTAGTGGTCATCATTTATTATGCTTCGAAGAATTTAACAGCTTTGTGATTAAAATCGAAGCCATTTTAAATCTGTTAAACCTATCTCCAAGTCCTTTTACACCTATCCCCAATCCTGATAACCATTATAATAACTACATGGTTTGTCCACGAAGTATCGAGATTTTGCTTTTCATTTTGCGGCTATTGATCGAAAATTTTTTGAAGGAGTCTTAAAATGTCGACAAAACCTTTTCATATTAGTCTTTTTTTTTTGTTTTTTCAATAATTAAGTGCAGGAGAATTTAACTTTGTGTGAAGGGTACTTTTCGAATTTTTGACATGGCGTGCTGAAGCGATTAGTGGAAAAGCGCTGCGCGAGAATGCTTCGTTTAAAAATTATAAAAAAAGAATACATTTACCTTTTTATGAAAGATCATTTATTGGTGGATTTTTGGACTGAATGAAACATAATTTAAAACTCCTCAAAATAATTTCCACCTACATCAACACATTTACGAAGACGAGCTTTCCAAATTTCAAAGGCAGCCTGAAACTCTTCTGTTTTCATGTTTTTCAAAAATTTTTGTGCGCCCACGTCGAGGCTCGTCAATGATCTTTTTCTGGCCCTCTTTAAAAGCTTTATACCATTTTACACATTGTCATTTTGACAAACAATTATGTTTATACGTTTCTTTTAACATTCTAAATGTTTCCGCACCGTTTTTTTTAATTGCAAACAAAATTTTATCGCGTAACGCTGTTCGAGTAGTCACTCCAACGCACAGTGTCAAAATACTGAAAAATACCCTTTGTGCGAAGTAAAATTCTGTAATTTAAAATTATCAAAAAAACAAAACAAAGGGACTAATAGAAAAAAGTTTTGTCGACATTTTAAGACCCCTTCCAATACCAATAGTCGCAAAATGAAAGGCAAAATCTCGATACTTCGTGGACAAACCAAATATACTGTTTTTACTTTTATTTATTTTCTTATAAATGAATCTCTTATGACCTTTCTTTAATGTAATTTAAAAAATATATCAATAACGAAAAATTAGAAAATATTAATGATAAGAGACAACATTACAAAAAAAGACAAAATAGATAGTTCGAAAACTTATCAAGAAGTCTGTTTTCTTATTTTAAAACAAAGAATAATCCTCTCTCATAATGGCCAGTAGTACACGCCAATCCAAAGTTCCCATAATTTGAGCCTGATGCAGCCGATGGCGCATATTGAGTTACAATCTAAAATTAATATAAGATTTTTAATTTTTTTTTTATTTTTCATCATATATATATACATGTTAAATATATTAATCTAATTTCTACTATAATTTATAGCAACTAGTATTTTCACAGTATATCAAGCAGCATCACAAGAAGGTTGGGTATTCATTATGTATCGAGCTATAGACAGCTTGCCAGCTTGGCGTCCTATATTGTACTTTAGCACAATGATTTTCTTTCTTGCTTGGCTCGTGAAGAATGTATTTATAGCTGTTATTACAGAAACATTTAATGAAATCAGAGTTCAGTTTCAACAAATGTGGGGTGTTCGAAGTACAATAAGCAATAGTTCAGCATCTCAAATATTGACATCAGATGAAAATGGTTGGAAGTTAATAACACTTGACGAAAACAAACATGGTAGTTTAGCTTCACCTATGTGTCAAACCATTCTACGTTCACCACAATTTCGTATGGTAGTGATGTGTATTATTTTAGCTAATGGTATTACTACAGCTACTATGAATTTTAAGCACGATGAGCGGCCGAGACATTTATTTTATGATAAATACTATTATACTGAAATTGCTTTTACTATGCTTCTTGATCTGGAGACACTTTTTAAGATATGTTGTCTTGGATTTCGGAATTATTATAAACATTCTATACATAAATTTGAGTTACTACTTGCTATTGGTACTACAATACACATCATACCGTTTTTTTATCTTTCTGCCTTCACTTACTTTCAGGTTTGTATATTATCGATCGTAACACATGATTTTTTTTATAAATAAAACGTCCATGTTAATTACAATTTTTATTTAATTATAATTACAAACCCCTATAAGACTCACTAATTTATCAACATTAATATTTTTATATATACTTCTTTATTAATTTTTTTTAATGCTCTGTTAATACATCTCAAAAGTTTAATAAATAATAAATTATTTTTAAACATTAACATTATTGTATGTATGTCACTATAAAGATCATAAAAATTATCAATTATTATTATCCTTATTTATTATTATAATTTATTTATTATAAATCATTGAAAAATAAAAATTTTAACCTTTTTAATATAAAAACTAAAAATGAAAAAATATAAAAAAATAAAAAAAATAATATACATGCATATGTAATTGATTTATTTGAATTATTTTAATATACTAAACAATTTTAAACAAACGAAAAAAAAATTTTTTAATGTATGGAGTTAAATTTTATATAACCAATAATTATAATTATCAGATAAGTATTATTTCATATATTTCTTTATTTACAAAATTTTTCGTTCTTAGTTTCCCTTTTTTCTCTAATAAATTCTACTTAAATGAATATAATTTTCCGATGACTTTTTATTTATTTTATTTTTTTTATAATTTTTTGAAATATTAGTTTTAATTACAAAGAGAAGAATACCATTATCAAATGAACATACCTTACGTATTTTGATTATTCTATTTTTTTTGTTTTTGATATTAGAAAAAAATGAAACTTCAAATATTATATAAATATTATCAAAATGTTTTTTAGGTACTTCGAATAGTTCGTTTAATTAAAGCTTCACCAATGTTAGAGGATTTTGTTTATAAAATATTTGGACCTGGAAAAAAATTAGGTAGTCTAATAATTTTCACAATGTGTCTATTAGTTATATCCTCCAGTATTTCAATGCAACTTTTCTGTTTTTTATGTGATTTTACTAAATTTGAGACATTTCCTGAAGTAAGAATCTCTTCCAACATCTATATACACTTTTATTATAATTTAAATTTTGGAGAATAAATATTCAGAATTGATAATTATGTTTGGTATTTTATTTGTAGGCCTTTATGTCTATGTTTCAAATTTTAACTCAGGAAGCCTGGGTTGAAGTTATGGATGAAACTATGGTAAGAACACATGAATCTATTGCTCCTTTAGTTGCGGTTTACTTCATTCTTTACCATCTTTTTGTAACTTTGGTAAGTTTTTATTAATTAAAAAAAATTTTTATATATAAAATAAGTATAATTATTTCAAATCAAAATGTATCTATTATATATTGTAACGAGGAAATTTTTAAGTTATAATTATTTAAAAATTCTATATACGTTGTTTAATTGTGATTTAGGAAAGTACTAATTTTAGAAGCGTAGAGTATTTTATAAAACTATATTTATATTATAATTAACTTACATACATTTAATATAATTAAAATTTATTGTAATGAATATTTAATTTAATATATCATAACGTAACAATGGTGGTATAATACTTAGTAGATGTTTCTCTACAATAATAATCTCGACTTTCTTTATACACCTTTACACGGGCTTGACTATTCTTTATACGGGCCTAACCGGCTGTAATGAATATAAAAGAATGACGAGCTTACGCGCGCATAGGCATATGCCCGTGTACACGTACGGGCGTATCGATGCGGGCCCTGATGCGTCATGTTCTCGCCGATTGTTCGGCAGGGGTTTTTCCCGCCGAGGCCCCTGATTGACGTGGCGGAGCATTACCGATAAGATAAAAGGGCCTGGAGTGGCCGGCAATGGACACAAAGGACCAGCAGGCCGCATCGGCAAGTGCACCGACCGTTTCTCTCCCCTCCCCAAAAAATCAATGAGGTTCTTTTGACTTTTTCTTTATTTCCTGTTAGAACACGACATCAAACCGTCCTTGTCAGGACGCATCCTTTCATAACGTAGACCTCTAAGACCAAACTCGCCCTTCTAAAGACGTCGATGTAGAAACGGAATTTCGCTTGTCCTTCTCAGGACAGCCAGGGTTTGCCCATACCCGCCTTTTCCCAGCGACCAATCTGAGGGCCAGGCTCCTTTCAAGCTATTGGGGGAGGTCGTCTCTAACAGATCAACCATTCTAACCAGCAGGTGACATACGTGGACTTTTAGTTTTTTAAATACATAACAAAAGGGCTTAAGTAGTGTGTGTGAGTTCTAAGTCATTCTTTGATTGAAAAAGACTTAGGCAGTATGTGTGAATTCTATATAATACACACTTTAATTATTTGATTTTAACTAATTTTTATGTATTTTTTTATTGTTAGGTACATGAATAAATCAAGGAGATTAATTTTGTTACTTAAAATTACTTTTGTTTATTTAAATTACTTTTGTTTATTTAAATTCATGTACCAGGATTAACTCTTTAGGTTTTAATTAATTAAATGAATAATTAATAGTTACAACTTTAAAAAATAACAATAAAAAACATGGTAAAAATTTAGTGGAAAATTATAGAGCAAACATAAACTAAATATATATTTTAAAGTGAAGGACATACAAATATTTATCGAGTAGATAAAAAAGTCCATGACAGCAACTAGCACAATCAATTATTGAAAGAGTGCATAAGATTATGCAAACGGTAACTCTTAACTAATATTGGAATTAAAACCAATATAAAATTTGAAAAGAATTTGAAGTCAAGTTATATAATTACTATATATCAGAGTTCTCTCATTTCTAAAAGTCTTCAAAGTGACCGTTTCAGTATTGTTACTTTTGTATGATTTATAAGAATACTATTAAAGATGTGAAAGAAAGCGACGTTCAAGCTGCGATTGTTGCGGTAAATACTGTAAATTTTGCATAGCATTTAATAAAGATGACATCCTTACAAAACGATGTCACAAATCCCCCCCCTCCCCCTGAAAATGGCAATTGGGCCAAACACATAAATCTAATCCGAGAAACAGACGTCCAACCTCGTATACACGTCGACATAAGTGGAGGGAAAATTTAGATCACTAAAAAATATCAGAGCAAAAATTTCATTAGTAAATAAAAATATAGTTGCTTGGTGAAAACAAAACTGCTAAGAAATAAAGAAGATAAATTTTATTATAATAATACGGAATGCGGTAGCCTTGAAAAACCTTTGTAGGAAAATTTAATATCAACAACTACTGTCTACAAAATCTCGCAATTTAAAATATTGTGGAATAGAAAGTCAAGAACATACTCTACAAGAAAATTATAGACGCCTCTAGTAAACCATTCCCTAGTAGTGATAGCATATGAGAGATAAAGAATATCGATTTTGTATCAATTATCGACCTCTTAATAATGTGAAAAACAACGATGTTGACCTCTTACCAAGGATACAAGCTATATTGGATAAGCTACTAGGTGCCGTTTATTTTTTAATGACAGATTTAAAAAACGATATCAAGGGGAGTAAACTTTAATCGATACCAGCCTCCATCGTATCTTCATGCGGACTCGTACATTGAGGTCATGTTACTTAGGTTGCATTCAGCTGTTTTCTATAATCTAATTAATTGTCATCTGCCTATCTTAGGATTGCTATGTAGCTATACTGCTTCTCTGATACATCATAATCATCAATTATAGTATTAAAACATTTATATGAAATTAAGGTACGTCTCAATTGTAAGAAGTTCCATTTTGGAAGGAATCGTCTGATCTTCAAATCATATTATCTAAAATTTCTACAATCTGTTTATTGTATGTATCTAGAAAAAATGCCTATTTACCTGAGACGATAGACAGTCTAATACTTAAAAATCCATGATACATGATTTAGGAAAACTTCTTATAACACTCACTCACATGTACTTATATTTCAGTAGTGTAATTTACAGTAGTACAAAAAAGGTGTGGAACAAAAAAATGAAATGAAAATAATTCCACTGTTATGAAAATTTAAATATAATCGCAATATAAAACAAAATCATACTCAAAAGAATAAAAAAGAAAGAAAAAAAAGGAAAGTATATTATGATAAAAAAGGTACATGCATATTTAAGAATTGACTGATCGAACACATTTACTAGAATTAACATACAAGCAATTATATTCTTTTTTGAACAATAACCAATCTTTCGCCCATTTTATATGTCCGTAATAATAATAATTGTTATTATTTATTTATCATTATCATTATCATCATTATAATTACTATTATTATTATTTTAAATTATAAACAAAAATTTTATTCTTCTTTCAGATTGTATTGAGTCTTTTCGTTGCTGTAATTTTGGACAATCTTGAATTAGATGAAGATATTAAGAAATTAAAACAGTTAAAATTTCGTGAACAAAGTGCCGAAATAAAAGAAACATTACCATTTAGATTAAGAATTTTTGAAAAATTTCCTGATAGTCCTCAAATGACATGCCTACATAAGGTTCCTTCAGATTTTAATCTTCCAAAAGTAAATATATCTTAATTTTTTGTTAAATTTGAAGAATACTTTAAATTATATTAATTCAAATGTTATATATCTATCCAAATTTTATATATCTTATATTTTATAGATAAATTAATTTGAATAAAATTTTTTATTATGTATATATTATAATTTTATGTTAATTTTAAATATTTTCATTAATATATTTCTTTAAAATTACTTAGCATAATGTATAATAAAAAAAAGATATTAAAAAAATGGTATCAGTAGTGTGAACAAATCTGAAGTGTCAGCCAATGCAAAATGATACGGTTTCTAAATTTTTCATTGACCTACAACCAGAATTCCATTTGTATTTTACATTACGGTTATACTTCTCTATATAGCAATCAATAATGCACTTGCAAAAATTTTGGCGCGTACATAAAATATTAGAGCACAAAAATTGACGTTGTCAATTTCCGATATTTCAAGATTCATGAATTTAAAATAAGTCATTGAATAAAAAGAGCTTCTATTAACATTTTTAAATAAATGCTGTATAGTTCACCTATGAATAGTACCGGGTTTTATAGTGGATAAAAACTAACCACTAATGTAGCCGCCAAAGTAATAAAAAATGCGAACTATAAGGTGTTGAGACAGCAAAAAAATTAAGTTTCAAGTTTGCTGGAAGGAATATTCTTGACCGAGATGTTTACTTTTGTACAAAAGAAGTAATTTTATCTTAAAATCTAGATTTTAAACTAACTTTATATCATGAAATCAGTGTTATCTTTAGCCTCGATTAAATACAATTTTAACTTAATTTTAATTTCAAAGTCTGACACTACATCTGAAATATATAGATTGTTCGAGGCTTCTCTAAATCATTCCACTTTTCCTGTAACATTTTTATAATACTTATAAGTCTGTATTTATTACAGAGTTCATGATAATTACAAATCTACACATATTTTAGAATACGAGATACTTAATTGCACGTCTGTATTTATCATACTTTGACATATTACCTCTGTACATCGTGTCAAAAATCGAAATCAACCACTTATTAATTATATATCCGTAATACTGTTTTATATGATATTAGTATAATTAATATTAATATACATTACGTATCATATAATGTGTAACAAAAGGATATATTCAATAAAAACCTACTTGCTATAAATGTAGCTGTTTATTCGATTTATACATATGTTTTTAATTTTTTTGTTTTGTTCAAGAATTTTATATTCTCTTATTGAATTAGAATAAAATTTTAATAAAAATAATTTTAGTATAAATAGAAAAATATGATTATGTTACAAATTTATAAGTTATATTTTTTATTATTATTTAGGTACGGGAAAGTTTTATGAGACAATTTGTTTATGAAGTGGAAGATGATGAGAATGAAGGAAATAAGAAAGTAAATGAAACTTTTGATTCAAAAATGATATATCGAAAACAACGTCCAGTTCAAATTCTAAATAAACCTTTAAAAGTTAGGACTGTTCAGACAAATTTAAAAAAGGCTGCAGTTACATATATTATAAAGTAATATTCTACCAATGAGTTTACTTTATAAAGTAATATAAATAAATTATATTTAAAAAATAAAGTTTTCTTATATATAATTTATTATTTTAGTGATTCAAACAATCAAAGATTAATGTTAGGTGATTCGGCCATGATACCAGTGCCTGGTAAAGGACTAATAAAACCACAAGGAACAGTTAATAGTACAAAGCAGCTACGTATAGATCAGAAAAAGTAATTATCTTTAATATAATGTAAATAAATTATTATTTATATATTATTTATTCATGTTATTATTTATATTTAAATATCTAAAGAAAATTTATATTTTATAAAATTATTTAATTTCTCATTTTTAAGATCAATTCGGAGAAGTGTTCGAAGTGGTTCAATAAAATTAAAACAAACATATGAACATCTTATGGAAAATGGTGATATTGGAACTATAAATCGCGTAAGTTCATCTCGTAGTAGACCTCATGATTTAGACATTAAACTTTTACAAGCAAAAAGACAGCAGGCTGAAATGCGAAGGTGAAAACTATGTTTTTGTATTATTTAAAATTTAAAATGTAAATAAAATAAAGTTCTAATTTAATACTTAAGAAATCAACGAGAAGAAGATTTAAGAGAAAATCATCCTTTCTTTGATACACCTTTATTTGTAGTACCTAGAGAAAGTAAATTTCGAAAAATTTGTCAATTGTTAGTGTATGCTAGATATGATGCTAGATTAAAAGATCCTTTAACAGGAAAGGAACGAAAAGTTAAATATAAAAGTTTGCAGTAAGTACAAGATAATTACATTTGAATAATCAAAATAAAATATTCTAAAATATAAATAAAAAAGGCTTGTTATGATGAAACGAGGTGTAGGGTAAATAAAGCACAAAGTTTATTTTTAATTAATACGTCTACGTTTCTATAAAGAATCCCTATTCATTCTTAAGGTTATTTATTAGTAAAATTGTAAAATAAATATATTACATTCTGTACGATATTTTGCTCTGTTTATCTCGATCGGTGAAAATAAAACAATCAATTATTATATAAAGGAAAGGGGTGAGGCGTATTAAGTCAAAACAGAGATTTTTTTTTACTTTAATTATATTTATTCTACTTTATCCTCGGCATAAAAATCCCCTTATCCATAAAGGGAAAAAAGCCTTTCGTGCATTCCGTGTGGTTTATTGATAGTCCCGCTTATACCACGTCAGGCGGCAAAACTATGATAATTTCGCAGGGTGAGTCACTCACGCGCAGCGCAGACCTTTACCAAATCAAGAAAATCCGCTCATGAAATTAGATGCCGCCGTATTCAAGAGTTCTTCCATTGTGTGGAATATTTAAAGAAGTATTGACTTTCACCGATTCAAGATTATCCGCGATTAGAGGTGGATGACGATCTATATAAGCTATTTTCCTTCTGTCATAACGCTCAAACTCGATGTGTCAAGAAGTTGCGTTGGGATCAACTACCGCGAATCACCTTTTTACTACATAAAAAACATGGGTTACGCGCAATAATCTACAAACCGCCGTTTTAATAGATTGATTTACAAATTAAAGAGTAAAGTAAAGTATTTCTGATATAAAATCATTATTTATTATTTAAGTGTTATAATTTTTTTAATAATTTAATATATGCGTACGCAATATATTAATTTTATTAATAAACATCCTTGAGAAGCAAAAGGGGTTCTTTGTCAAAACATAGGTACATTAATTAAAAATAAATTTTGTTTTATTCGCCCTGCACCTTGTTAAATCATAATTATCTTTTCTATTATCAATATTTTTTATTATCAGAAGCTGCTTGATACGATATTTTACATTATAAAATATATTTTATTGTTATAAATATTTATAAATGGACAGCAATTTTCTCGGACTTGTTACTTATTTGGATTGGGTGATGATTTGTGCAACAACTTTTTCTTGCATCTCTATGATGTTTGAAACTCCTAAATATCGTGTAATGGAAGTTCCAGCATTACAAATAGCCGAATATGGTTTTGTAATTTTTATGAGTATTGAATTGACATTAAAAATATTAGCAGATGGATTATTTTTTACTCCTAAAGCATATATCAAAGACGTTGCTTCTATTCTTGATGTTTTCATTTATGTGGTAAGATTTAATCATTTAAATATAAAGTAATTCATTAATAATATAATTCATATAATATAACGTGGAATAATGATAACTAATATTCACATGTTAAAAAAGGTGAGCCTTGTATTTTTATGTTGGATGCCTCGTAGTGTAGCACCTAATTCTGGAGCTCAACTTTTAATGATATTACGCTGCGTTCGACCACTGCGGATTTTTACTCTCGTACCACATATGCGCAAAGTAGTTTACGAATTATGCCGTGGATTTAAGGAAATTCTTCTTGTTTCAATTCTACTTATTCTTCTCATGTTTGTTTTCGCCAGTTACGGCGTTCAATTATATGGTGGGAGATTAGCACGCTGTAATGATCCAACTATTAAAAAACGGGAAGAATGTGTTGGCGTATTTATGCGACGAGTATTTGTTACAAAAATGAAGCTACAACCTGGTCATAATGAGAGCTATCCTTCTATTCTTGTGCCACGTGTATGGTTAGTATTATCTTAATATTAATTTCTATAGTATATAATTTAAACAAAATTTATGTAGAATTTTATTATACTATTGTAATTAGATGCTTATCCCATATTCGCGCATGAGAGAAGCGTCGAAGAAGGTGTATATTCGTGATTTATTTAAGATGTGTATTGAATCAGCAATAACCTGTTATCAAAAATACCAAGAACATTTACATAAAAAATCCATAATTGTGCTTTGTTGATATCTTGAAAAAAATTACAAAAAAGCATATAAAAATTATTGTTATGAACAAAAATAATATTTTTGATTTATTGTATTTATGGTTGTGAGAGGAGAGAGAAAATTAAAGAATATGAAATTATTTGATATCTTGATATGAACATAATAAATAAAGGGTTGATATAATTGACCATTCATTTCTTACCGAATTGAATAGTAATTAGTATTTTATTTCTATAATCTTACAACTTAATTGATATTGATCTCTGTTATTTCTCTCTTCCTCTCTCATTTATATTAATAAAAATATAAAATCGTAATTAATTATAAAACTAAATTGTATACTCCATCAATTGTACAACTTTTTATACATAAATGATTAAAAAATATCTATCTATCTATTTCTGGTAGATCACGTGAGTACTACTTGTATTACATTCGTTCACTTTTTTACAGTATTTTTTTATTGCAAAATTGCTCACGGGCATTTTTGTCGTAGGTAGTGTCATGCACATTTTTGCAACTTTCAGCCTGATATATTGTGAATTAGAGATTATTTTCTTCTTTTATAATATTTTTCTGGAGTTCAACTATTACTATTTTCTAACCTCATTCATTCCGGGCATGTTTTTCGACGCTTACTGCTTGAGGAAATTGCTGTTGAGGTAAATTTCATCTAGTAGTTTATTGGGAACTACTATTCTGCTTATAAAAACGCCAACTTACTACCTGCTAGTAAAATAGGTTTTACGTCATGTAGTTTTATGCTTTATCATAGAATAATTTTTCTTACCATGCCTTCTCTACATAATGATTCCGAAGATAAATACGATTTATGTAACTACTGGAAATTAGTTATTAATTATAAAACACTTAAATGTTGCGATGTTTGAAAGAAATTTTTCTATATAAAGTTCATAACCCCTATAGTATCTAAGTATAAAGTTCAGCAAATATCTTGTCGAAGTATTTAAAAGTATACAAAAATAAAACAGATCCTACGATTACGACCACCATTACCACACTATTGTTTTTACCTTCACTATCGCTTTTTCTGGTGGATTTTTTTCACCTCCAATTATGCCAGTACACTTAATATTGGAGACACGAAGTCAGCTGATTTATCAGATTCTGAAGATGCCTCTTCTATTGCCTTCTAGCAGATTCTCGAAACTTTTAATTAATTCTCGAGGGATGCCAAGTAGAAGAAGTACTTAAAAGGAATTAAAAATAAGGTGGATGTGGTAGATAAGTGCTTGTCGTTAATACCTATCCCATGTATTGAACTCGCTGAGAAGAATATCATTAAACTTCAAGAAATGGCGAAGAATTTTATTCAAAAGGTTCAGGATAATACTCTTTCTGTAACGACTATTAATGACGCAATGTGTGAGGCAGACAAAAACAACATCGTAGAGATCTTGAAGTTCAAAAGCTAGTTGGTTCGCTATGAAGGGGTACACGATAAGCTAACCAACAAACTTGTATTCTCTAGATTTATGATCAAGCAATCCACGGGTTTCCGTAAACTATCATATTGTTCCTTTTATTCATTCGAGGGGCTTAAATCTACGTCCGAAAGAAGAAGGAGAGTCATGTTGTATTGATATCATCCACCGAAGATCTTAATTTTTTAAGTGATGATTAACTACTATCACGTCTGTAAAACATTTTCATCTCATTCCTGTTTACCCTCCATCTGTCATTTCATTCGTGCTGTCTCTTCGCTCCTCCATGGATCTAGATAAAAAGTCTAAGAATTTGTACGACTTCCATTAAGGGTCCCACTAAAATCATCAAACTCTTTCTGTCTACTCGCTTTTTCTAGCTTGTAACAGCTATTATCGAGACATGGCTTATTTATGGAGCTAGTTATATGTTTGCCCTCTTCGGCTGCACACTTTTTAGAAAAGACAGGAACAAATTACACAAAAACTCTACTAAGGAACTTCAACGCTGATCAGTTATTCACGAGTGATGGTGATATTTATATCACCAATTTCATTATTAATAACTCGCTCGAAGCTGTACCTTTTGGTACTACTCGTCATTGCTCTCGTAGAGGGTGATTTTGGGATGCCTGGCTTGATCTTTGTTTATATGTTGAGCATGTGTTCTTGTTATCAAACTGGAATACTGACCAATTTTTCATCAATAGATACAACTTTATATCTGCCACGTTTGATATTGCGATGCCACAGCGCATTGCTAATAACACTACATTTATATACAGAGGCCACAAACGAATCTGTCAGAATAAGTTGACAGAGTTCCTTAAATACATTATTAGTCATCTTACACCAATTCATCACTCGACAATTGCATCATTATAATTAACCGTCATCGATCATCTTGCACCACATGTAATTACTACACCGTAAATATTATCCTTAATTTTCAAAGGATATTTGTTACCTTATTATTAAGAGAGATTGATTATACATACATTTTTGCAAATCTAGGCTGGCCTCTGACCCTTACATCCATACGGTTACCACATTTAGCACATCAAAGGGTTGAGGATACAAAATAGAATTATTATTATTAGTACTTATCATCTTTAAGAGGTGTTAACAAAATCTGGAGGGAGCTTAATAGATTTGGCATAACAGTTACCAAAAAAAGTAATATTGACTCTCGTTTTTCAAGCAATGATCTTAATAATTTCGTAGCTGTCTGCACCTATCTTCTCTTTCCATCAATGAATGCATGTTTTTTTTTAGATTCAAACAATGACTTTTTCAGAGCATTTTTTTTCGGAGTAAATTCACAGGTAAATGTGATTTCATTCATGGCGCATTTTAACATACAGGTAAAGGGAAGTGTAGTAAAGGCATTCCACAGTCAGTGATTCAGAAGTCATTATCTGTATTACCTCATTTTTTTAGTACGTATTTTTAATTGTTCATTGAATGAGTCCTGTTTCCCGGAGGGCTGAAAAAAATTTATTATTCGCGCGCAGGCTGAACTTATTCTCTTATGGCCTTATCGAATTATCGTCCGATTTCACTCCACTACTTTTTCTCCAAAATGCTCGAATGGCTAGTACATCAGCAAATTTCTCTATATCTCGAAACCAGACATTATCTTGACAACTTTTAATTTCGCATGGGCGATACTGTTAGGTTCGGCTTATTAAAGCTCCCTGATGATGCGAGGCTTAGCATTGCACGCAAGAGGGTGATAATTCTTCTATTTTTTTATTTCAGCAAAGTATTTGATAAGGTTAGTCATTCTAGGCTACTTAGTAAGGTAACGTTCTTTTGTCTTTAGAAGTAGGTCATCCGATGCTTTGCATTCTATCTAGTAGTTAGGAGTCAAACTATCATTGACAAAAAGGGAAACTTATCTTAATTCAAACAACCAAGTACTTGAGTCCCTCAGGAATATGTCGTTGAACCCTTACTTTTTTCCCTTTGCGTAAATAACATACAATATTATGTAAATAGTGACGTATTGCATAACATGTATGCGGATGATCTGCAAACTTATAGGCTAATGTACTATTCAATGGCTTAACAGACTTTCTTCTGTACTGTCTGCTAATACTGAAAAAAATTTTAGACTGGGTTTAAAACAACGGCATGCAGCTGAATGTTTCAAAAACCAAATCAGTTGTTCTTGACTTACCTTATTATACCAATAATCTTTCAAATAACTTTAACAATTTTGTAGTCATTGACGATGCGAGAATCTGTTATATATCTTCCGTGAGTAGTTTGTGTATTGCACTTAACTCTATATTGACTTGTACAGAACACATTATGTATATGTGTAAGCGTGCTAGTACGCTAATATATAGACTAATCTATTTCAGAAAGACCACCAGTTTCCAACTGATTTCAATGTTGTTGTTTCCCATCATCGATTACTGTTCATTAGTTTACTGCGACCTATCGAATGAACTCGATACAAAACTTCAAAGACTAGTCAATACTGAAATTCGGTATATCTATGGTGTGAGAAGAAGTGAGTACATCACTTTTTCTAAACTAAACTAACTTACAACCATCGGTTATTGTAGATATTTTTCCACATGTTTGTTAGGAAACTGCTCAAGGCAGTTGTACCTGGGGACCTGCTGTTTTACTTTCAGGTACAAGTTCCGATTCGGCCTATTAGAGGTCCTGTGACTCCTACTGACATTTCTCCCTTCATCTCGGAGATGTGAAGGAACTAATTTCATGCCTCTTCTACTCCGCTCTAAAACTCACTCCATCTCACAAAATAGCGAATCATTCATCTATTTTAAAGCAACCATTTTTAAAAATTTATTTGAGCAAGAGAAATCATAATGATCTATCATCTCATTTCATGCTTTTCATTTTCAACTTTTGTCAACTTATCTTCATTAAAATCTTTCGTGACTTCCAAACCCATTTTATTACTATAAATTAATTTATTATTAATAATAATTGTATTTTACAACACATTATGTAATTAATAAACAGTTTAATCGATCAATCAATACTTGTTATGCGTATTAGTTTACACGAGAAATAGAAAAAATGGATAAAGAACAGAATTAAAATTTAATTTTATAAATATAGTTTTCAAATTTTTATGACTATAAATATTAATATGAAGTTAAAAATAATAATAATTATGTAAAATTTTTAGGGCTAATCCAAGACGTTTCAATTTTGATAATATTGGTGATGCAATCTTGGCATTATTTGAAGTTTTATCATTCAAAGGCTGGCTTGATGTTCGAGATGTATTAATTAAAGCTCTAGGACCAGTGAGTAAATTCATTCATTATATATTTTATGTTTTTAAATATATAAAGATATTTGTATTGTATAAAGATATTGAAAAAGTTAACATATTAATAAGGTTTACTAATTTATTAACTAGTTGTACTCATATTAATAAAATTAAAACATTATATTATTGTATGAAAAATAGTTGGAATAATAATTAATCAATTATAAAAAATAATAATAAAAAATGGGTTGAAACAATTATCGTCAAAGGGTAGATAGTGTTCTACTTGCATCTCGTTTCCTTGTGTCTGATGGCTCGAACATTAGTGCACGGCTCAGCCACTCAACCACTTGTATTTTAACGTTGAAGGAAAAGCCAATTAGATCTTCCTAGACTTCTGAGTTTTAATCAATCCAAACCTGCTTTATTCCAACCACAATTAATACTACTTATACAATTCTACACTACTTATTTGAAAAATTTAACAATACTCCATATTGTTTTTTATCAAATGATCATTTTATATAAAAGCAACTCACATACGTTTCATACATTGTTCCTATAATAATATTTGTAATTTTTAACTTTTTCTTACTTATTTATTTTATATTTTATTTAATAAATCCTTGGAAATTTTTTAAAATAAATGATATCAATTCCCAAGACTAAGACTATAAACTATAATGAATCGTAATATATTTTTAAAATAATTTTCAATGTTTGTAAGCTTTAATTATTTATTTTATTATATACTTATATTATATTTTACTTATATTCATTTTTCAGGTTCATGCCATATATATTCATATTTATATTTTTCTTGGTTGTATGATTGGCTTAACACTATTCGTCGGAGTAGTTATTGCGAATTACTCTGAAAATAAAGGAACTGCATTACTTACTGTCGATCAAAGACGATGGTAGATATATTTTACTGAATGTAAACCAAAATATAAAATTGATAATACTTTAATTTTGTTGTTTTGATTATTGAAATTGAATATTCAGTATTTATGCTGAGTAAAAAATCTTATTTCATTACACAACATAGATATAATTTATATTTAAGTATGTTTTTCTGATGAAGATAAAAAGAACTCACCAAAACATTAACTACAATAATATTATAGTTCTATATTTGTTTAAATGTTGTTTCATATTTTATTGAAGATCCTTATTTTTATATTTTCAAATATATAATGTTTACAAGCTTGTTACATCTGACGAAGTAACACGGTAGTATAAATTAAACTAATATATGTTGAAATGTGATCTAAAATATTAATGATAAAAACATTAAATTAAATTGAAATAAATTTAACGGAAAATTTTTAGACAAAATTTATTGCGTTTGTATATAATTTAGATAGAAAATTGCAAGATTCAGATGTCAATATTATTTTTTGATCTTGTTCCAATCATCACTG
This sequence comes from Eupristina koningsbergeri, assembly GCA_018907245.1. Taxonomy (NCBI): domain Eukaryota; kingdom Metazoa; phylum Arthropoda; class Insecta; order Hymenoptera; family Agaonidae; genus Eupristina; species Eupristina koningsbergeri. Next base: position 3,680,855 of record JACCHV010002921.1, read on the forward strand.
ACATTTTTTTATGTTTCACTCAAAACTTTTTTTGACATTTACAAATTTTACTTGTATATTTTATTGATCAAATAAAACAAAAATGTATACTTGGAAAAAATATTTTATTTTTTTTAATTTTAACGGTAAAAAGTATAATTTTATACAAATACTAATTTCAATTAAATATATCTTGTTTAAGGTGCGATTTAAAAAAAAGACTAAAAATTGCTCAACCCTTACATTTACCACCAAGACCAGATGGCAAAAAGTTTCGTGCTTTTATTTATGATATTACACAAAATATTTATTTCAAACGCTTTATTGCAGTAATAGTTCTCATCAATAGTGCTTTATTATGCGTTTCGGTAAGAACATATTTATTGACTTTAATTAAAAAAAAAAAAAAATTTTATTTTATGTCTTGAAAATTATTTATAAACCAAATATAATATTTTAATAAGCATCTTTAATATTTATATTTTATTATTGTATTTAAAAAGTTTTAAAATTGTACATAATTAATTTTGCAGTGGAGAATTGAAGAAAAACATACCGAACCTTTAGTAATAGTTTCTACTATGTTCACTTTAATATTTTTAATTGAAGTCTTTATGAAAAATATAGCGTTTACACCACGTGGGTATTGGCAATCAAGAAGAAATCGTTACGATCTGTTTGTCACAGTTTTGGGAGTTATTTGGATTGTTACACATGCAACGATGAAGGTATTTAAGTTAGCTTACAATTTAAAAATAAAGTATTCATTAATTAAAGTACATAGTTTTAAAAATATGATCACTACAAATATTTTTAATTTCCAGAACGATGGAACACATATTATGGGTTTTGTAGTAGTGATTTTGAGATTCTTTACAATCACAGGAAAACATACTACCTTAAAAATGTTAATGTTAACAGTTGGTGTGTCTGTATGTAAGAGCTTCTTCATCATTTTTGGAATGTTTCTTCTTGTATTTTTTTATGCCTTAGCTGGTACAATAATATTTGGAACTGTTAAATATGGTGAAGGAATTGGAAGGTATATTATTCATAAATATTATATAGTATAGTACAGGTAGCTTAATCTCCACCTTCCGGGTTGGAGATGAATTCAGGTTTATATTGTATTTATATCTCATAGCTCTTTAAACGTCTTTTATCGCTTTGCCTCTCTACCTTTTTCTCACTTCACTTTCACTTCACTTAACTTTTTTTTTCTCTTTCTCTTATTTCTATGTATTCACATTTCATCCTTTTCACTTTTTTTTTCTTTCGTTAACTTCCTCTTCAATTTCCATACTGCTTTCAGAACTTCATGATTACTTCTGTTTTCTGTAACTGCTTCCCATGAATTTTCTATTTTTAGTCCACTTATTTTTGTCGAAAAATGAGATGATTCGGATATTGTCCGAAATATCTGGTTTTTTAAAATTATATTATCATTAATAAAAAATATAGTTATTTTTAGTAGGATCAATAATTTAAAAATGTTTTATTTTATCTTTCGTCCAAACAATAGAGTACTTTTTAGATCATGAAAAAAAACTAGTAATACATATTAAATTTTGTAAGATAATCAATAGATTTTTTTTTTCTAAGAGGCCACTTATCTAATTCAGGGGTTTTTTTATTAATAATTTTAATGATAAAATGCATTTTTTTAACTTTGTTATAAAATGAAAAGTCTTAATTTTAACACTATAACATCAATGGTAACTAATAAAATTGTGAAGAAAATTAATTTTTTTATAAACCGATCGAAAAATTAGTAGCTGAAAAATTTTTAAAAATTCGAAAAACTTTTAAATTAATTAAAACATTTGTGATATTTTTATATTTAAAACTTTAGTTTTGGGAAATTAAAGCGATTTGTTTAGATTTTGTTTATTATTATAGGAATTAAGAGGAGTGCGGGGGAACAGGCAGATTATTTAATAAAATACACAAATGAGGCTGACAAATGTATTTATTGGCTCTGCGATAAAAGAAATAAAAACCCCCTCGCGATGAGAAGGAAAAGCCATGCTAAACTTACAGTAATAGGAGGCGATGCATTGGTAAACGCCGCGGAGACGCTCGCTGTAGCCTCGCTTGATAGTCGTCCTTCGCGTCGGCCGATATCTCACACAGGTTATAGGAGAAGCGTTTCGTTGCTGCCTGAGGATCTTTTCCGCCGGGTGAGCCGCTGAAGTTGTGCTCGGATTAGTGACTAGGCCAAGTAGATCCTGGGGAGCGACCCCGAACAACTCGAGAGCATCCTCGTCGAGCAGGAAATTTACGTGAATCGTGTATTCATGCAACTCTCGCAATGCACACATACACACACACTAACACACGCGCATTCGATTTGTTATCACACACGGTTGATTGCGAGGATCAACAAGCCATCAGTGACAAGATTATTCGCACATGAAAAATTGCACGACAAGCGAGCAAGAAATCTTGCAGAGAAATTAAGCACAAAATTAGCGTCCCTTCCAGCGTCTTCTTCCCTCGCGCGCTACTCCGGACCGCAATAAAATTTGGGTTTGCCCTCGCAAATAATTTCCTGATACAAGGCACTTTCTCTTGCCGTCGGAAAACGGACGGTAAAAGAAAATTTATGACGTTATTTCCAGCTCAATGCACCTAAAAAATTTTAGTTTTTTCAACCGTTTTAAGAAATATAATTGTTGTACAATAAATTCTGTATCTTACATTTCATTTAAATATTTCGGATTTCCTAAAAATGAAGATAAAGTTGATCAAAATCGGGCGAGTGCGCAAAATTTTACTAGGAGTGAGGATAGCTGAATAATTGATTGCACTTTAAAATGTTATAAAAATAATCAAATTCTGTAAAATGTTTAAGAAAGGTATTTTGATGTATTTATTAATGAATAAATTTTTTTTTTTAAATATATTAATATTTTAAATTGAAAATACATTTCTTATTTAAATATGAAACTTTCAAAAAAAATGTAAAGGTGTTCTAAAATTGAAACTTTTTTGATAAATTTTATTTTTTAATGTTGTAAAGAACTTAAAAAATAGTTGTGCATATTTTACGGCTTCGATTATAAAAATATTATATAATGTTAATGATTTTCAGATATTGTTGATTAACAATTGAGTCGTGAGTATTGTATTTGCCGTACTGATTTTGGATTTACAAATTTATTTTAAAAATTAGATCAGCTATTCATCGGCTCAATATAATTAATATTTCTTAATATTGAGTTTGTGTAAATATACATTAAGTAACGACATTGATTTTTGTAAACTTTACTCTTTTTACAATGAAAAAAATGAAATTTTACTTTTAACAATTTTAAAAGTTTTATAACAAACATAATTGAATTAGTGAAATTTCTTCATCTGACGCTTAGTTTTCTTACACAATAGATGAATAATTTAATTATTATACCTGAAAATTAAAAAAGGATAGAAGAAACTGATGGGATAAAATATCAACATTGAACCAAATTATACTTTACCAGATAAGGTTTATTTCAAATTTACACACAGACTTTCCCTGGATTTGTGAAAGCGAAGGACAGTGTTGACTGTAAGAGTGCTCGATGTCCAGTGAATCTTTTTTAATTTTACTCCTTCCTAACAGTCAACGATAGTTTATCCTTCTCAAATCGCACAATAATTGATTTATTATATCAAACTTATCCATTATTGCTCATCGTTTTTACTCTTAAACTTAACGCGCATAATACAATATTAATAAATCTTATAAATTATTATTTATTTAAATATACGGCATAAAAAACCTCCCGCTGGCATTCGAGAGGAAAAAGCCTCGCATTGTTACAATCATGCTCGAGTATTCGCCCGGCATACAAACTAATTTTAAATTATCTCGTTGCTAAAGAAAAGAAACGAAAAATAATACAGAAAACTAATCCCCGTCCTCAGTTTAGATGGCATTACGGCCCGCCAAACTATCAGTTTTCATTCGCTTACTTTTCAGGTGATTGTACTCTTTCAATCATCTTACTTTGACGCGACACCACTTTGTATCACGCCGGAATTTTGACTCATACGACGCCCCATCAAAACTTCACCAGACGCGTATCGCATGACGATCCTACGCGCTGAATTTCCGTGAAGGAAATTTTTACAAGGGCCGGATCAGATTTTTGAAAATACTCATTCAAAAATACAACAAATTTATCAAATATATAACGCACTAATTGTTAGATATTTTTTCCCATGTCTAATATACCTTAAAATAATTTTGGACCTTTACGTGAGTAACAAGCTATATAGGGATTTTTTGGGAAATAACAGAAAATTCTTTATTTAACGTTAGTTTAAACAGTTTTCCGCTATTAGTTCGCACGTAGCATACTGATATTCTTTATCTGAGCACCTCAATTTACCGATTGCAAAAAATCTTGTATACTTTGTGCAACATCCACTTTTTGGCTAAAATGACTGGACTATTTCCGGTTTTTTTCCTTCCTCAATTCTCCCATTATATCCTCTGTTCTTTTGCACACTTTCATTAGTTGTCTCATTGACAGTTCCTATTTCTGACATATTTTGCATTTACTTTCATCCTTTTTTAATCAATATTTCCCTTTCTTTGTGATGTTCACACATCTTCTTTTGGCAATCTTTTTTATCTTTATATTCTCCTCCCCCTTGAGGTAACTTAGCATCCTTTCTTATATAATTTCTTTATACATTACGTTATATCTTACCTTCTGAATCTTATTGTAGATTTTCTCTCAATCCACTGTTACTTCCTCTCCAATTCTTCCATTATTTTGCTCCCATTATATCTCGTTATCTTAACCTTTTTCTCACTCTAACCTAGGCTATTTAGCCATTTTTATACTCTTCTCTCACTCCTTTCTCTTTCTTATCCTTTCTTTTTTCGTCCTAACATGTTTTCGTTAGCCTTTTTTCCCCATATTCCTCAGTTTTTCTTTTTTTTCCTTTGAACTTGCTTCCTCTTATACTCTACTTTAAATTCATTCTAAGACATTCCGTCTTTCTCTAAACTATATATCTGGATGTACAGAAGTCCAGCTCCATCTATAATAATCCATTTTTATTTCTTCCAGGGTTTTCCATTCCTTCCAACCCAATATTTCCAAATATATAAAAAAATTATATAATATAATATAATATAATAGTTTGTTTAGTTAAAGTTCAGTGATTAAATTTGCGATATTATTCTCCTTTAACGCACGGTATTATGGTGTTTCAAAATTAATTCATCAATATATCAACACAAACCAAATATATTTATAAAAAAGGTATTATAAAGAACTTTACAATAAGAGAAAAAATTCTTAAAAAGAAAACAAAACGAAAACGTAACAATATAATCACGCATTGAGCTTACAAATTAGGGGCTCAATAATATAAGTATTATTCGATCGAACAAGAAACACTTTCGGATCTAAATCTCTTCGAAAAATAACGAATAAATATTTGAGTAGGAATTTGGTAGAACAGAATACTTGTATATTAAAAATTACTTGAAAAACAACGAGAATTTCTTATGAGATTAATGTAATGTCGGGAAATAAACAAACAATGGTGAGAAAATTGTACTATTACACCTTTAGCTCAAATTTGTATATGTTAGGTCACAGGGATATAAATTAAATTTCAATTAAAGATTATTACTTTTATTCGTGAATATTATAAAATTATTGAAATTTACAAGTTAAATTCAACATTTTAATTATTGTTTAACTGAGAGAAGTAAGAGTAAATAATAAAATTACAAAATTTAAAGGTTAAATGCTAGCTTACAAATATCGATTACAATAGTAACGATTTACTTGAATATAGATCATGAGCTGATTTGTCGATGAGATGATCTTTAGAGTTTTCGAATGTCCGAAAGGCCGATTCAGGTGTAGAATTTCAATTAGCAACGTACTATTACCATTTCAAAATATTCGAATTTGGAGATCCCAGTTATGATATTGAATGAATATTCGTATTGAAGAAATAAGAGTTGTATAAGTACTAATTTTGAAAGTATTTAATGAACGAATTATTTCAGACGATTTTCAGAAGACCAAAAGCTGATCTCATCCCTTTTGCACGACTATTATAGTCTTTTAGTTTTATTCCCACGATAACACACTTCGTGTAGACTCGGAATAAGCAAATGCTTTACTTTTAATTAATAATCTTCGCAATTGTTGTTTGTAGAATTTTATGAATTATCGTGGTTTGACAGAAGCCAAAGTTTTAAATTTTATATAATACTACGGCTAAATTTGATTTTCATTCAATCTATTTATCGATGCATTGTTTTTTATTTATTTCCATTGAAGAGTACTAAAGTATTTAAAATTAATCTTATACGAAATACATTATATACATCTATGATATCGATAATTTCATCACAAATTTTTATTTTGTAATTTATGAAAAATTTTGAGACATAAAACGTGTTTTTACTGAATAATAATATTTCATATTTCATAAATATATTAGGTTTAATTATTTTTATCATTAAATATTTTTTGAGTAATTTAATTACGTAATAAAAGTGTATATTACAAATACAAAGAAAACTTTGTACCTAAATAAATATAAAATATATTTTTAATTTTACATCTTTAAATGGTATTTGGTAATATAAAATAAATTGTATCAAATCTTTAGTTTAGAAAACAATTTTAATATGTAAGAATTGCTTCACACGAACAAATATCCTCTTAGATTATACCGAGTTTCTAGTTACAAATAATGCGATGATCCGAGAGATCTTGAAGGTAGAAGAAAGTGGCGCAATATCTAGGCTGGTACCAGACCGATGGTCAGGCTGCATTTGTTGGATGATTGGAAAGATTAACTGACTTATTAGTTTGTGATATTGGTGTAAATTGCTTGATGATATCCTTTCCCTGCGGATTAAATACCTTTATCTTTAGAAAATGAATATTCTTAAAGATGCACATAAGAAAATAGAAATAAAATTACAGCTTCAATCATATATAATTAATATTAGAATCCTCTTGTAAAATCAAAGTTTTTTTTTATTATATTCAGTTAAATTACTTTAAAATAGTAATTTGTCAATTTTACATTATTTTTAAGGCGAGCAAATTTTGAATCACCAGTCACGGGAGTGGCAATGCTTTTTCGAATAGTCACAGGGGAAGATTGGAATAAAATTATGCACGATTGCATGGTGCAACCCCCTTATTGTACTCCAGCTAGTAATTATTGGGAAACTGATTGTGGAAACTTCCATGCATCATTGATTTACTTCTGTACTTTTTACGTCATTATTACATATATAGTTCTTAATCTTTTAGTAGGTAAGAATTAAACTTGCTACTATATTAATAACATAGATAAATTATTTGTTAAGTTTTTAATAAATATATAATTTTCAATTAATAATTAAATATTTGAATATTTTTCTGAATAATTTATTATAATATATATTATAATATATTATTCAATTTTATTTTTTCTCATAAAATAAAGTTGTATTACTAATAATTAAACTTTAGTATGTGATGGTTATACCGATAGTAAGACTTCCTTGTGATACCCCGAAAATGCGCCGCACCAGGCCCCAACCGAATTCTTTATTCTCACCAACAAGCTCCCACAACCACCTATGCGGCTCCATCGTTATCCTTAAATAAGGATGCGACGCCTTTATTCTGGAAGTCAATCCCACCTTCAATCCAATATCTGGTATCCGGAGAAAGGAATAATATGTGCTGGAGGCAAACATATGTTTGCGCTCGCACATACGTCGAACAAACAGATGTTCGCTGATGACGTCGACGCGGAGCCCCTGGGTGAGCTCCTCGTCGCGTCACCTCAAACGTAGATCCCCCCCCCCCGATTCGAAGACCAAAGATCAAGGATACCCTCTCGTCGTCGCAACTGGTCGTGCCTCCACAGTGCCGTTGACTGATGCCGTAAATACGTGACAGAATCTGATATATGGACCATCACGGGAGCACAGTGGAAGCACGTGCGATCATGGAAAACGCTGGTTGGCTGATCTCTCAGACGCGAAGAACGTTACTCGCGGTGATGACCCCTGGTGCCACCGGGCGAACTTTTGGCAAATTTTGGGAAAATTATTGATCAATTTTTTCAACAAATTTTTTTTTGTATAATCTTCTATATTATTTCAAATTGTATTGAGTCACGAATTGTTTTCTTGATCTCCCGAATTATTATTTTACAAATTGTATCGTGTGACCGCTAATTATCGTTTTGATTTTCTGAGTTATTGTTTCATAAAAATTGTATCGGGCCTTTGCGAGCTATTTTGTAACCAATCGTATTATTTTGTAAGTCAACATTTTGTAATTCAGGTTTTATTTCTGTAAGAAATTGCTTGGGTTTACACTTCCGTCGGCAATGTAATCGCGCGCAAGGGGGTGGTAATCTCGATAAATAATTTAACACGGAGTTTAGCAACGTAATGATTATCCGTTTATTGAAAAACTATACAACGTCGGCAACTATCGTTGCCTCAAGACAGACTGTCATCCCTTTTCGCTGCATTCGTCGTCCAAGCTCCGTGCGGCTCAGGTAGATTTCCCGACGAGTTCGCACAGATGCAAACTTTCTCTTTTATTGCCGTCGGTTTGTCTAGGCGACGGTGTTGAAAATTCCGTCGCTTACATTTCTAAAATTTTTTACCTATTAAACTTATTTTTAAAGTTCAAAAGTGCGTATTAATTTACTCACCTGAAAGACAAACCTCACCCTGAAATCCGACGCGAATAAAAGAACTCTGGATGCCCACGAGTTTTATCTCGGCACAGAAATTAAGTAATTAATTAAATTAATTAACAAGTATATTAATTAAAATTAAAGATAATAATATAGTAATTAAGGTAATATATTAAATATTGGTAAATAATATAATTATTTATTTTATTCAGCTATTATTATGGAGAATTTTTCTCTTTTTTATTCAAATGAAGAAGATGCTTTATTATCATATGCAGATATAAGAAATTTTCAAAATACATGGAACGTTGTAGATATTTATCAAAAAGGAGTGATACCAGTGCGAAGGGTACATATTATATTATATTCTTGTACTTTTTAATCTATGATAATTAATTTCACAGTACTTTACAGGTTAAATTTATTTTAAGATTATTGAAAGGGCGACTAGAAACTGATCCGCAAAAAGATAGACTACTTTTTAAATACATGTGCTATGAACTTGAAAGATTACACAATGGTGAAGATGTCACTTTTCACGATGTCATAAAGTAAACATTGTATTTTTATTAATATCAACTAATAAATTTCTTTTTTATATATTATTCATATTTATTATTCCATACATTATTATAAGTAATATATAAAAAAATTTTTAACAAATAATTATTAATCAATTACATATTATTTTGAAAAAATTTATTTAAACCGAACGTTGATTATTATTATTTTATTAATCATTAATCAAATTGAAGAAAATGTTATATTAAATAATAGTATAATTTGTTTATTAAAAATTTATATTGCAAAAAAATAAATTTTTATTTTTTCGTATTTGTGAAATGAATCAAAATTTAATTATTATATATTTATTTTTTTACTGAAAATATTTAGTATGTTATCCTATCGATCAGTGGATATAAGAAAAGCTTTACAGTTAGAGGAACTCTTGGCTCGAGAAGAATTTGAATATATAATAGAAGAAGAAGTTGCAAAGCAAACAATAAGAACATGGTTAGAAGGATGTCTAAAAAAAATTCGAGCAGTTGGTGTAAGTTAAAATTTATGGACATTTATTTATGATGATTTAAAATTATAATTTTGTTGGATATTGGAGATTTCTTTTGTAGGCAAGCCGCAATGTAGAACATTTTACTCACCAAAGCACAATTTTGTCACAATCGCACACTTTCATGGTGTCAGAGCGTCTGACTTTACAAATTTTTCTTTCGAGTAATTAGGCCGCTAAACTTTGCCCCTCCTCTCGCGACTTGATTTTCATTTGTCTTTTCCCCGAATGAAGGGACGGTTGGTCTTATTGTTTCAACCGTAACAGCATCTCGAACATTCTGATCACACAAATTTCCTGGCCCCCGCGTCCGCGTACACACACACTTCACATATTACCCCTGGCGTAAAAAACTTTCGATTCGCAGGCTGAAGGAATATTCAAAACAATCTAAGCGCATCACCCTTTATATAATATTGTAGTATAAACGGCGGTACGTTTTCATCTCCGGAAAATTTTAGAAAAAGCCAGAAAAGATAGTGTAACATGCGGCGCGGGTGAGAGAGAGAGAGAAAGGATATGGAGACGTCCACACCGCCTCTCCGCTCACACACACGCATTTTTCACACATGCCGACCCCCTCTTTGTTCACACAATTGGCGGGGCTTTACGTGTGTCCATATGACTTTCCAGCCCTACATGGTCAAGCGCTTTGCAAAAATTGCACAATTTGATGACCCCCAAATGTCCATTGCGGGCGTCCCCACATCCTGGACACACGCCCAACTGGGATCAATCTCTCAGTTCCGTTCCTAACAAAAATTTTATATTAATCGTAACAAATAAATTTTTTTTATTATAAATTCATTAATTATTATATTTATGTAATATATAGTATTAAAAGTTTTTTAAACTAAAATATAATGTTATTAATAATTACATTCGTTATTAAATGCATCACGAATCGTATACGATGTGTTAAAAAGATCAGGTATCTCTGTACCTACGCGGCTGATACTTAGCCTTATTAGATCGGCTGATATCACGGCAGATGCGGGGTCGCAAGGTTGTGTTATAGAATTCGCGGGAAGAAATCGTATAAATGACCGGCAGGTTGAGCGGGAGGTTAAAGGATGACCGTGAACCAGAATCCATGTATCTGAGTTTTTTTAAAGAGCCCTGACTCAATGAACCCCAAAAAATTGAGCAGATGGGAATGGCTAAAACTCATTATCCATGACAAGTTAACTTAAGAGACCACTCGTAGTGGTAACGCGTGAACTCAGGTCCTGATTACTTATATGAAACTAATTCAGGAAAGCCTGAAGAAATGAAGGGCAGTAGCCATTTTACCTTTTTGTTTGAGAGGTCCGATATCACTGAATCGCAATTCACGATTATTTCAAGCAGTTCTTCATTAGCCCTTAAAGGAACTTTGCGAAAGCTGATCTTCCAGGAACACTGGCGTGAGATGGTGGAATGCCGCTGAACTATAGCCGGTATGCTCGTCGATTTACTCGACGATGGTACCGTTGTTGCAAATAAAATAAATTATTGTTATAAATAAATATTACAATGCATTTAATAAATATTTTAAAAAATAATATATTTTTTTAACTTAGAAACAACAGAATAGTTTAATTGCTGGATTAAGAGCTACTAATGACACAGCAGTTACAACTATGCAGGAAGTGATCGAAGAAAAGAAAGAAACAATATTAGATCGTGAAGAAGAAACAGAAAATAAGGTATATTATTTAATTGAACTAAAATTTAGTAAAAAAAATAATAAACTTAATACAAATTTTCGTAATAGAATTTACTCGTATAAATACAAATATTATATTTTATACGGATTGAAATTTAATATAAATTATATATTGATAGTATACTATCTAATTATTCTTTAAAAAAATTATTTTATCCTATTTCTTATAATATTATTACAGGATTTAGAGGGATTACGACATAGAAATAAAAAACCAATAGGCCTACCTAGATCCGATAGTATAGGTAGTGGATCAGGCAGAAAATATTTAGCGCCAACATTATCAGATCCAGCGTCTATTAGATCAGAAAAGGAAAAAATTGCAGCTTCCAAAAAGAGAAGTAATAGATCATCCAGTATGTATTGCTAAATGTCAATATCAATCAAATCCTTTTTATTAATATTATTACAACTTATTTATAATTATTTTTTTCAAAAAGAATTTTTAATACATATTATTTACATATATATTATATTTTTTGTTTGTCATCTTACAATGAATCAATTTATCATTATAATAACTTTTATTATTTTATTTTTTATTAAACCAAGAAATTTGAACCTTGAAGCAATAATTTTTTAATGAGTTAATTTAAAAATTAAATTTATTCTTAATTATAATTTATGTAAACATAAAAACCATGTAGTTTTTTACGTATGTAAATAAAAATCATTAAAAAACTGTTAGAAATAAAGAGTAATGGTAAAAAATGCATAGGTTGACATCATTATACATCGATTATGAGAACATTTCTATTTATTGATCTATAAATACAGTATGATTAAGCCAGACTGTTTAATATTTGTACGTACTTTTTCAACTAGGCCTCGGTTGTCACGAAGCATTAAAATTCTTTGCTTCGAGTAATATATTAACCTGTGTAGATTTTAATATATTATATATTTTCAATTGTATATAAAATATATAAAATATGAATATACTATTATATGTTACGAATTATTTTTGCCGATCTTGTAAATTTTGGGCGAAAGATTACATGGCCATATTAGAATTTAAGGATCTTCAAAACCGACAAACCAAGTACTCAATTCCTGAGGCTCATAAATAAAAGACATGCAAAGAACAGATAATGACCATTGTCGTATATCCACATACCTAACGTAGTTCGCCTTTTTCAAAGTGTTTTTAGACAAGACTAAGTCTACGATTTACATACTTTTTACTCCTGAAAAATATTTATCCAATATTATTTTATTGATAAAATACATTAATAAGAGGAATTAAAGGTTTGTATATCATTTGGTGACTCAAAGTAAGCTGAAAATATCGAGGGAAATATTCTATCATATACATATTAAGATAAGGATATCTCGGAATTGTAACGTGAACAGTAAACTTTACATAGCATAATTAGGTAAGAATGAGAACGAAAGAAATATATTGAAAGTAAAATTTATTTAATTTCTAATTATTAATCTAAAAAAGAGAAGCATAAATAGAAAAAAACAAGATAATTTTTATTCTGGTCAACTTAAAAGCAAAATATATATTGATTACATATATATATATATTAAGATATATGAAATGACTAATTATTTTGCTGTTTTTATTGTTTTATCATAATTACATAATTTTTTTAATTATGTACATAAAGATTATTTTTATGTAAATATAAATATTTACATATACAAAAATGCAAAGGTGAATAACAAAAGATGTAAAATCAATTAATGTACCTAAAATATCAATTTCTAAAATAAATTTGTATACACTTACAGTTTGAAGAGCGTATATGGCACTATTTCAAAATAGTAGAAACCTAAAATTTTGTCAATAAATAGACATAATCTCTGCCCTTAATACAGTTATAAAAAAGTTATATTTGAAACTAAAACTTTATCAGAAAAGTCCGTGAAGCAAGCACCTATTCAGAACAACCAAAAACGTCCTATGTAGCGGCAATAAAGTATTTTAAAAAGGCTTTGACTTTTATTCAGATATGGATGCAATACTTTAAAGAATAAAAAAATGTCGATGACCTTGCCGATCATAGTATAATTAGGATAGTATAATAGGAAATCTTGAAAAAGCGTTTCGGCATTTTGAACCTTTTTTTTGAGAACCTAAATACTACTGGAATAGTTAAAATTTATTAAAAAAGTTTGTTATTGACTTCTAAATACCAAATTATCAACTCAACTATACTTTAAAACATATTTTCCAAGAAATTTCGAACACATATATATGTACATATACAGGCATATACGCATACTTTACAATAAAATAATTACGAATATATTTAATAAATACATGTGTATTGAAAAATATTTACACCTACCTTAATAAATAAATCATTATTAGTATTAATACAGATTTACTTTTAATTGTTGAAGATGAGGAATTTATACTGTATTATTGATGTATGTTACAATATTAGAAATTAATCAATGAACATTCAAAATATTATAAGTATAAAGGTTATTCTTTAGAATATTTTGTGAGGTACAAAATTGAAAATCTCATTATTCAAATTTCACTAATTGATCACTACGTAAATGCATATTATATTTCTGGTAAATTTCACGTCAGATTGTCAAATAATCTACTGTCAAGGCGATCAAAAGATCAGTTATCCATATTTCCCGATTTAAATTAACTTATTATCAAGCTTTGAATATTGATACTACGATCATAGATGGTTCATCCACGAAGTATCGAGTTTATTTTTTATTTTGCAGCTATTGGTCGTAGAAATTTGGGAGGAGTCTGAAAATGTTGAAAAACTCTTTCCTCATTTATCGCTTTTTTTTTGTTTTTTTCGATAATTAGATGCGGCAGGATTTTACTTTACGCGAAGGGTGTTTTTCAAATTTTTGACACGGCGCGCTGAAGCGATTAGTGGAAAACCACTACACGAGAATGTTTTGTTCAAAGATTAAAAAAAAAAAAAAATTCTTACCTTTCTTTTTTGAAAAATGATTTATTAGTGGACTTATAAACAGGGTAAAATAAAAATTTAAAATTTTTCAAAATAATTTCCTCCTACATCAACATAATTTTGAAAGCGTGTTTTCCAAATTTCAAATGCATCTTCAAACTCGTCAGCTTTGATGTTTTCAAAAAAATTTTAGCATTTTTAAATGTTTTTGCACTATATTGTGCACCATAGATAGCGTTAAATTCAGTTTTTCTATGATTATTCTAATCGTTAATCTGAAGGTCTGAATTTAAAATTTCCAACACGTGACGGGTGTTCCTAGCCATTCGAAAACTTTTTGGGCACTTAGATCGAGGCTCGTCGATGATTCTTTCTCGGCCTTTTTTAAAAGCTCTGTACCATTTTCCATTTTGCGATTTTGACATGCAATTATGTCTATATGCTTCTTGCAACATTTTATACGTTTCCATACTGTTTTTTTAATTGCAAACAGAACTTTATTGCCTAACGCTATTCATGTAGTTGCTCCATCGCGCCATGTCAAAAAACTGAAAAACACTCTTCGCGCGAAGTAGAATCCTGCCTCTTCAAATTATCAAAAAATCAAAAAAAAAATGGATAAATGAGGAAAGAGTTTGTCAACATTTTAAAAGCCCTCTCAAATTTCTACGACGAATAGGCGCAAAATAAAAAAAAAAACGCGATACTTCGTGGATGAACTATGTATGTTACTTATTAATTGTAAGTAACCGTGGTATATATTTTATGATCTTTATGTTAATATGTGAATTTTTCAACAATTTATTTTAATGACTTGTGAGACTCAAATTTATGACTAATCATTAATGAACTAATGAACATTAGCACATGTATATTATGTCATTTGGTATTACTCCTCGAACTTTATATATTATTCACATTTGTCAATTAAAAATTTATTTTATTTGTAAAACTAATATTTAGAACATAATTTTATAATTCTACATTTTTATATTATTTAATAATTTTATAAATTTCAGCTACAGTTGTAAAAAATAATTTGCCATATGTAACGGAAGGTAGTGAGCAACCCCGATTAAGAGAAAGTCTTGCAATGAAAATGTCACCTCCAAAAATACCGAGTGTTATGGTTGAAATTCGTGATTGGTGGCGAGAGCAACTGGCATACAGTAGTGACTCTAGTGATAACGATTTTTGAAAAATGTATTATACATATTACTTATTTTATTTTGTTTTTAAAGACTGAATGAATGTAAAATCTAATTGTATTATATTATAAAAAATAAATATGGCTGAAATATACTTACTAACAGCTGATATAATATATTAATATCTGTACATATGGTATACATTTATGTTCACTGGATATTCAAGCACGCTCGACAAATGCATCAACACAATTGAATGTCTCACTTTTGATATTGTAAGAAAAGTTAATCGTACTAAGGAAGAAACTTTAAATACTCAAGTGAATACAAATATATCCATTGTTTAAAGATTATGGTTTAGAAAATGAAATTTTAATCAATGAACGTTAGAGACAAAGTTTTCATTTCCTTTTCGTGTCTTTTCCTTAAAAAAAAGGTTTTTTTCGACTTCATGTTTATGACAATATCTTGTTTTATATTTGTTCTTAATAAAATCTACACCAAGCTTTCTTCGGTAAAGCCGTGAATAATTTTACTTTTCACACACACACACATACACACACACACACACATATATATATATATATTGTAACACAGTGAATTTCATAATTTCCTGAAACATCCCATAACCATGTAACAAATTTATAGAAAATTTGAAATAATTTCACAATGTACTACACTTTATTAACAATTAACACTTCATAATTTATAAGGTTTGTTTTTTATATGAGAGTAGCGCTAGATAAAATATGAATCGTCAAGTTGACAAATCTCAAATACAAGGTCAATACTAATGTTACGTATGTCACAAAATTAAAAAAAAAAAAAAAAAAATATAAAATATACAAAAGGAACTCACAAGGTGTGCTTCGCACACGTGAGAAATTAGCGCTTACAGGTGCTCACAAAGGTCAGCTCTCATTCGAGCAAGCAGCAGTGGGGGTGTCGGGAGATGCGTTGCGAAAGCGGAGCGGAACTGGTGCTTATCAGCACCCACCCTGAAGAAAATCGCCAGCCGCCGCCGAAGAGAAGCTAGGGAACAATAGCTTCCGGCAGCGTCTGGATCCACCAGAAGTTTCACAAGAAACCGCACACACACATTCACGCAAACGCTAGAACAGAGATCGTACCCTCACGAGAGTAAAAACAGCAAGAATCGGAAGAATCGGAACTGCAAGTGTATTTAGCGCGAGGTTGCAAGGAAGATTGTCGATTCTCCCCCGCGCCGGACCCCACGCAAGTCAAATTCTCTTCCAGGCTCGTCCCCACTCCAGAAGCTTTACGATTTTCGGGAATTTTCCGTGCACTTTCACTTTTAAAATGAAGAAAACGCACTCAAACGGAAAATGCAGCGAACAGTGGGAGAATCTGAAAAGTTAATAGTTTCTCCTAAAAATCTGTAGAAGATTCATTATTAAGAGATTCAAGATTTGGTTTCATTGTAAGTAAGAGACGGAGTAAAGTCGATTCGGCGAAATAATACGAAGTAAATCGATCCCGGTCAAGAACTCTCGTCCGTCAACAACGCGACACTTACACAATCAAGTAAAGTCATGGTAAAGCGATAATTGTAATAATTTACGGACATACGTAGAAACTAGAATTGTATCACGGGCCATAATAACACACTAAAATCTCTCTTCCGATTTATTACCAATAAATCCGTATTTTATCGCGAATTAATCGATTGTATTTTATTTAAATCCTAAATCCTCACCAATGCTGAAACGCTTCGACCGATTCAGCTACAGCAGCAAAAGAATCAGGTAATGCTAATTGTTTGAAAAAGAGAAGAGTTAATACAACTCTAATGCGAAAATCAATACAATTGCGATATTCAAACTCAGCGCACTAAGTAGTATCGCTCGAAGCCACTAGGTGACGTACTCCTAAGTTTTAGCTTTCCCTATATGAAAAAGTTAGGTTAGGTGATATATACAAGTCTTTCGGTACACACCTCATTATATTGTTTTCTATATAATACATAAATCTATACTCACTGTTCGGCGCAGTTCATGAAGAACCATGAAAATTAGAAAACAAGCAGTTTAGTTTTTCCAGGATAGTGGTAAGGGGGATGACCCGGAAAGAAAAACTGATTCCCGTGAGCCCGAAGGGCAGGGAAGAACTTTACTTTTCGTATTTTCACGACTTTGTAGTGCGAAAATTGATTTGCGAACATTTGGGTGTTGTAATTTTGTAGAGCATTTTATTTTGTATGAATCGTACGATAGTTTTTAGTGCATCGCTGTGACACAGAGTATATGGTCGTGTTCCTATGTCTGACAACTGACCTCCGTGTTGTATTTTATGTTGATGAATACGGGGTCTCTGGACCATCTGCATCTATCCCAACACCTCTTGACACCTCACTTGCGCCTCAATGCTTAGGAGATGCTGAGGTACGAGCGTGCCCCTCCGACGGACGCAGCAACACGTTGCGAGTGGGGAACTAGCAGACAGTGTATTTGTAACTTGACTTGTAATTGTACTTTTTGACCACACCGAAGACTTTTCCCCTTGATTAACAGGGGCTTTTTATACCGTGATAATATAGGTATCGTATTCAATTGATTAGTATATATTGCATATCGAGAATTTAGTTTTTCTTATCATGATTAACCCTCTCCTCACCCCTTATTTTATATTAGTTATTTCTCACATTTACTCACTGCACTTCGTATAAATTTCAATACAATTAGGAATAAAAACAGTAAATTACAACACCTCTGCTACCGGCACTTCATTTATAAATGCAAAGAGAAATTATTTTATATGCTTTTATTATAAAGGGTAATATAAAACTGAGAAAATTTCCTTCATGAAGAAAGTCCCACCAGATCAAAGTGTTAATCCAATCCGTAAATATATAATCTATATATACCGGCCATCTCGCAGCGGCACTCTAATATTATTTTCAGCATCACTATACTTGTACCGTGAATGCACATTAGTATATTTATAAAGCTACACCAACATAGATATTGCCCTTTCACTCTAATTCACTGACTTGGATGCACACAAAGTGTTATCTACATCGGCAAGACATTCGGTCATATATAAAAGTATAATGGTAGCCTCGTATTGACATTTTATCAAAAAACTTTTTCTTTTACAAACTTCCACGAGGATAATGGATCTTCGTTACTTGAACTTATTTCAAGACATTATAATTTTATTAATTTCACTATTCTAATGTATTACTGTATTTACATCGTATTTATTCTCTTTATATCATTTCAAGGTTAACTTGGTATATTTAAGTAATGCAGAAATTATTAATAACCAAATCATAGCATCAAAATATATATAAAAGATTATTTTAATAGCTATTCATAATAAATAAACTAGCTGATTATTACTAAGCTAGAAAGACGTTATTCTTTTTAAAATACAGCTGTGTTCATCGACACATAAACAGGATTATTTTTAATAAATATTATCAAATTACTTTTGATAGGCATATTATTATAAATATATAGAAAGAGAAAGAGAGAGACTAACTCTTTTATATTTATATTTTATAAGACTTTTAATACAACTTATTAAAATATATCAAAATTTTTTTCAAAGTACAGCTACAATACAATCATATGCTTACGCTTGTAAATTTCTACAATATAATTTTCATCTGTCATTTAAATTTTGCATATTGAGTAAAGCCCAGGGTCACATAGAAGAGGAAGAGTAGGCGCAAACTGATCCTGAGTTTGCGGTCCACGTCTGATGCTGTCACACGACGTCGTAATGTACTTGGTAACCTAAAGGGTGATTCAAAATAAACAAGAGAGATTTGTATTGGGATTTTTTGACGAGGAATTACTCTGGTGATCACACGAGAGTAAAGTCTCCGAAGGAAGTCCAAGGAAAGAAAATTTAAAATAAATTCGTGATTACACAGGTTATACATTAAATTTTCTGCCGAATTATATGGATATTAAAATCTCGTGCTTACACGAATTTTAATTATTCTGATTACCTTCAATCTAGAAGTGCATTCATCTATGCATACTTTGTCATAACAAAAGTATTGCATTTGACATAAATGTTAAAGGCCGTTGACCATATTATCCTGTCATAACAAGGAGGTCATTAACCCAGTAGTGAACTCGAATTAAGAAATATAATTAATTGTTTCTTATAGGTCGAGATCCACGAGCCAAATACACTTCACGACAATAAAGCAGAAAGAAACGGGGAGAAAAATCATTGATCTGCGGAGTAGGGAAAAATTCAAAATCTACTCCGAGAAATAGTTTCATTATTGTTAAAGAAAAAGAAAAAAAATAAATAAATTACAATAAAACAAATTTTTTTTTGTTTAATTTTTTTTACGTACAACACGGTGGTGTGCTTCCTTTTAAACACAATCGAGTAATCAGCTTCTAATTGCACACGACGAAGGTCGTGTCATTACAAAGTTAACTACTTATTTGAATTTAAATATATAATGAAACTTTAATTATTTATATATTTTTTAAATCTTTTTGTTCAGTGCTTTCTCTCATACCTGCATTTCTCGAGATACAAGAGAAAGAAAGAGCATCGTGCAGAAACAATATGGGTGAACCTTAATTTTATTGCGGGTTCGTAGACTTGAGTGAGAGGAAAATCCCTTCCAGCAGAAAATACACGTTACTTCGCCCTGGTATTTCAAGCGACAAACTCAGCGTATTTTGTATTGTCTTTACGTTTCTCCGATTTTCGCCACGATTTGGCGTGAATTTCTGTAAGTGTGTGTGTGTGTGTGTATTGGTGTGCATCCACGGTATTAATCTGGATTCGTGCTCCATCAAGGCCTATGCTTTGGGAGCAATCCGACTCCAGCAGCCGCGACTACCCTCCGGTCAGCATATCTAGCAGTGAGTTGCACCACGAGACGCGGAGGACGCCGACTAAATGAAACCGCAGCGAGCATTCCCTCCCCGCGACAAATAAGCGTAAATATAAGTAATTTAAGTAAGCGAAGGCTTTTTCCTCCTCATTCGCGAGGGTTTTTTTTATGTATTCACAAAGCTAATAAAAGAATAATTGTAATGCTCAATTGAAACATATAATTTACCCAGTAAATCTCCTATCTTGCCTTCACTCCTCTTTATTTATATAATTTAATTTTTAATTTTAATTTATTTTGACTTTTTTTATTTTATATACTTGAATTATATCTTGTATAATTAAAAAAAATATTCTACTTTCCTTTTATCAAATCATGCATTTTATAACTTAACATTTTCAAAATATTTATATCTTTATAAATCTATTGTAAGTGTAGAGATTATGTCTACACTTATAATTTTTTTATTTAATGTATTTCCTCTAACATTTGTTTCAAGTAATTTATTACTCTTTACTTAACTAAGTAACTTTTATATGTACAATAAATTATTAAAATAAACACATATGTACAATAAAATTAGTATAATAAAATTTCTTAATTTTCCTGTATTTAACTTAGTATTGAAAACATATATCTTTATTAATCTTAAATTATTTATTATAGTACAAAATATGATATTTTTAATAGGAGAAAATATTTTTAGTGAATACTATACATTTTAATATTAGATTAAAATAAAAAATTGGAATTGTTATGTCTCAGGATTAAAGCAAATATTTTATTTGGAATAAATAAACGGTGTATATATTTAGATGTTACAATAGGTTATATTACTTATAAAATTTAAAAATATAAATTATATTATAGACTTATTATTAGAACATTTAAACCCAATAATATAAACTTCAACATAATCTAATATAATATACTTATAATATTAAATAATATAAAATATTTCAGTTTAATGGTATAAAATTACAATAAAAACAATTAAACTTAATGTAAAATTAATGTAAGCTTAAATTAGATATCATAAACTTTTCACAAAATTAAAATATTGTCCCTTTTTTTTATTATTTATATAGTGTACAAGCATAGGATTTTCTTGCTCCCTCTTCCATTTTCTCATCATTATTACAAATCGTTCACCAAATTTATTTTGAATCATCGGGTGGCTCCCATATTTTCCCGCGCTGCAGTTCGTCATTTCAATCTCGGTTATCTAGGCGTTTAAATTGTGTTGAATTTTGGATTTTATTTTTTAGAACCCGGGTGACTTGATAGATGATCTTATTATTCCGAAAAATATGGCGGGCAATTTTATGATTTCTTGAGAACTTTAGTTTTCTTATGTCTACACTATTCTTATCCTTTTGAAAATCAAATATTACCAGAATTTTTATAATGGCGTTAAAATCTAAGCCATTTGAGTTAATATTTCCGAAATTATAAAACATTTTCACTTTGTTCAAAATTAAATCTTTTGTGTTGTATCTACAGTAACTGTTACAGTGATACTTAAATGGATTTAAATTTTCTTTTAAGAGGAATCTTATACAAAATTTATACTTCTTTATTTAGTTTTATTTCACGAGTGGAAATATCAAGAGCATTGATGTTATTATTAGGTATCAATGGTAACTCTTCATTTTGCAGTATTTTGTTTTCTACATCTTCTTTTGTTTTAGTTGAATCATTTCTTCAACGTATCATAAAATTTATAATTGTTCTCCAGAAATCTGCAAGAAATCTAACGCTAAAGCCGTATATATTGTAGAGTATATATCCGTGTATAATTGTATTGATTGCTTGTTTGATGAAGGTCCAGATCATGCTTATCATTAAAAATCCGACACTGACAAAGCGATTCCATATATTATTCAGAGTATTTTCAGTTAATTTTTTAATTGAAGATTCAATTAATAAATTCATAAAATTTAAGGGTACTTCCATGTCACCCTCTTCGGTTATTACTCGTATTCAGAATAAATTCCGTTAACTGTTAAGGTTCCTGAATTTACATAAAATCAAGTTAATCTGTTAAGCGGTTGCAATATTTGAGGTTCATCTGCTTTATTGATTTTGGGTATAATTTTATAAAATTTTTCATCTCATTTAAACGTAGTAGGTAAAATTTTACTTCATCCTCTTTGTATACCTATCATGATTAAAATTAAACATTTGAGTGTTAAAAAGTATGATTGATTTTTATAAATTACTGGTAATTCATTAAAGCATGTAAAATTAGAATCTCTGAATTTTACTGGAACGGGAGTGCATTGAATTATATATAATTATATTATATAATTATATGAGAAATTTCTCCTGCAAATACCGCCATATATCCAGGATTTTTTATTATAATATAAGGAAATTCATCAAGGTCATTTAAACTTCTAGAAAGACTATTTTTTATTACTCGTTATTCTAAAATACACCTTTGCATAGCTATATCTAGATAAATTGCATTCATTTCTCTTTTCATGTGTTGAGAGGAATAAGCAAGTTTTGTATTAAAGTATGCAGCTAAGAAGACGTTTTGAGAATCTAGAATTTTATTTTTTGTGGAAAATTCATTATTGATTTTAGTTTCAAAAATAAATAGTCTCATCTCTTCAGTTTTTTGTATATGTAGACGACATATAACTTCAAACCCTGTTTCTGTGAAGGCTAAATTCATGTTATCTGTGTTATTTCAAAAATGCCTTTTCTTTATCAATAATTTTTGTTGAATAATCTTGAAAGAGAATATTAAAAGAGTTAAAAACGCATTCTTTCTTATCAATGCTTTTTCAATAAATATAACTTCTTTTATGATCGATGCAAAAAGTATCTATTAAATTGCATTCTGTTTTTGATTTTGTAGTTAAAACATTTCTTTCTTTATTTATAATGCCGAAATAGGATTCAATAAGATTTAATCTCTAAGTCAACTTCGACTTCATGTTCGGCGTTCTTTTGTAAGTTTCTTCCTGGCAGTTCGAATTTAATTCAACTAAGCCACGTACATGAACAGAAATGTAATTTGTAGTATTGGCGTTAATATTTTCGATTTGTGTATCACCAAATTTGTAAAATCCATATTTTAACATTTCATCAAATGTATCTCAAGGAATTTTCTGATTGTAAATTTTATCGACATCTTTTATGAGTGAAATGTGAGAGGAAGCTCCACAGTAAAATGCTCTCGGTATAACTTTGATTTTACATTGTTTAATAAAAATAGTTCCGAATTCAATTTTTTGTAATATGTTTATATGTACTTTTTCTTCTAAAGACGAATATCTTCATAATTGCATTCGTAATTCATAATTAATTTCGGCGAACCATATACGTTTATTAAATCATTAAATATGGCTGTGTCAATTTTGAAGCATTGAGTTTTTTAAAGGGCTTAATATTTATTTTGATAATAAACATTGTATAGTTAAAATATTTTTATTTCTATTATATGTAACTGGTAAAGGATCGACAATGTCCAATGCTATTTTGTCGAAAGCTTCCCTTGGCGTATCTGTAATTACCATTGGTTGATGTATTTTCATCCCGTTAATTTTCATACTTGACAAATTTCACAGATTTCTATTATTTTTAGAACGTTATATTTAACATGGACCAATAATAATCTTGGCGTAATAATCTTAAATAAGTTTTTGTAATGTCTTTATGACCGTTCACAGGTAATTTATGAATTTATCTTATTATGTTTTCGCGATCATTCTGAGGAGGACAAATAATTGTGTTTTGCAAATTCATATTTTTAAGTCAGGTTTCAAATGACTAAACCCAATTAAAGTATTTTCGAAAATATGAAAATCTATATTATGAATTTTTCACCTGAGAATCTAATTGTTTTAATTTCAAAGAAAAAATTTTTTATAGTTAATTTAAAATGTTCATATTCTATTCTTGATCCAGAGTCTTGGGTAATACATAGAGCATACATTTTTCGATCGTGTATGTAAGATTTTACGTCTCCAATTTTTAAATTTTCGAAATTTTTCCATGACTTTTGTTTCATCAATGTTTTTCTCGTAGTGTCTAAAGGTTCACCTTGTTCTGAGATAAAAAATCCGATGTTGCCTTTAAACATAAATATTGAATCTCTAACTAGAATAATATTATTTTTTTATCGTATATTCAAATCATAATTTACTCTAAACTCCTCAGTTTCATCGTTGTAGGTCAATGAATTTTCGATCTCTGTATCATCATCTCTAGTGTCTTCTTCACTTTTATGAGTTATAGTGTCAACATTAATATTGTAGTGATTGGAATTACACTCGGGAGGATTTTTATTGCATTCCGTTGCTTTATTACGTGTAATCTGCTTCGACCTTATCACGACCGTTACTTGAAGGGCAGGGGGGTTGCGCGATAAGGCGTCAGGTACATAATTCGTCTTTCCTTCTTTATATATCACTTAATATTCAAATTCATGTAAATTTAAATGAAAATTTTGCAATCGAGACGTGGGATCTTTGAAATTATGAGCCCACATTAATGATTTATGCTCGGTATTAAAAGTGAATTTTTTCCCGTAAAGAAAGTAACTAAATTGATAAATAGCACTTATCATGGCTAATAATTCTTTCTCTATTGTAGAATAATTTATTTCAGCATTTTTTAAATTTTTAGAATAGTATGCAATTAGTTTGTCATAATTATCATGTTCTTGACTAAGAGCATCTCCAATTGCAAAATTTGACGCATCTGTCATTACTATGAATAACTTATTTAAATCTGGATAATATAATACTGATTCTGATGTTAAACAATTTTTTTAATTTAAAAATGTATTTTCTTGGGCTGTTGTATATTCAAATTTTCCTTCTTTACATAAGAGTTTGGTTAATGGTTTCATTATTTTTGCAAAATTCGGTATGAATTTTCTGTAATATCCGGCTAATCCTAGTAATTATTTAATATTTTATTTTTTTTATTGGTATAAGGAAATTTTGCATCGCTGAAATTTTTGTTTTATCAGGTCGCACTCCGTCGACACTAATTTCACGTTCAAGATGTATGATAGATGTTTTATAAAATTCGTAATTTTCGGGAAAGAGCATCATGTTAGCATTTCTCAAGCGTTAAGCAACTTTTTTGAATTTGATATCATGTTCTATGATTTAGCATCGTTCCCGTTTCATGAGTTCATCCATTTGCATCTGAAGTTCTTCAGGATTTAATCAGTCCATTCTTTAAATTTTATTCAAGCAAACAATTTTTTCTTCAGTTTTGAAATGTTTTATTTTTATTTATTTCTAAAGAATTTATTAAATCGTAAGTTAACATTTGGTTTGATAAGTTTTAATTTTTCGTATACCACCTCTGTCACCAATTTTATTATTATTATTATTCTTACTATTATGTCTCAGGATTAAAGAAAATACTTTATTTGTATAATTGAAAAAATTTCTTTTATTCCGCGATTATTTACAAATTATAAAAATTTACAATATAAATTTAACGCTTTAATTATTATTTGACTGAGGTAAGTAAGATATATAATAAAATTACAATTATTTAAAGTTCGAACGCTAACTTAAAAATATAGAATATAATGAATACGGTTTACTTGAGCGAAGATTTCGAGTTATTTTACTGATGAGGTGAGGTTTAGAGTTTTCTATTGTCAAAAAGGCCGACTTGGGTGTAAAAATTTCAGTAAGCAGCGTGCTGTCACCACATCAAAATATTCGGGTTTGGAGATACTAGTTATGATTTTGAATGAATATTCGTATTGAAGAAATAAGAATCGATACAAGTACAAATTTTGAGAGTATTTAGTGCATTAATTAATTCAGCTAATTTTCAAAACACCAAAAGCTGATCTCCCTTTTGTACGACTTTTATAGTCTTTTGGTTTTATTTCCATCATAACACCATTCATGCTGACTTGGGTAAGGACATGCCCTTTTTTTTTATTAATAATCTTGTCTAGAGAATTTTATCAATTATTGGGGTTTGACGGAAGTAAAAGTTTCAAATGAGATACTACAATGTGGCTAGGTTTGGTTCCCTTCGAATTAATCTTTCGATGCATTTTTCCTATTTATTTCTATTGATGAGTAATTGGACTTCTGAAAATTATCTTATGAGAGAAGTGCTACTTGTAATTATATTATCGGCGATATTATAGAGATTTTTCTATTTTTTTTATAATTATATATCTTAAAAAAATTTGAGACATAACAAAAATAAATTATAAAAATCAATTACAAATTATTATTAAATATAAATTATTAAAATTAAATCACATCATTAGAAAATGTATAATAGCAGCAATCAATTTTAACAATATTTCAAGATTTTATTATCAATTTAAATAAGTTTTTATTTCATTAATATACTTAATGAATAATTAATAAGATTGATCTTTTTTGTAACTTTTAGCTTAATCAAGTGATATTTTAATTTATTTTAAATGAAACTTTCTATAACTATATTATTAAAATTGATATTAGTCATTTTTTCAATATTATATTTCAATAATAAGTAATAAGAATAATTTTATTTGTAATTTTTACTTTCATTTGAATTTTAAATTAACATCCACCTTTTATTAACTGCATTATAAAAATTGATATTAAAATCAGTTGTTTCAATGAGATATTTCAAAAATAATTATTAAAATTGATTTTATTTGTATTTATTATTTTTATCGAATAATGTTTTAATTAAAACTCAAAGTTTATTTGCTTATATTAATAATAATAAAATTAATAATAAAATCACATATTTTAAATATATATTTAAAAAATAACTAATAAAATAATGAGTTCATAAAATATATATGTATTGTATGTATATAAAGATGTATCAAAGTAAATTGAAAATGGTCAATTGTTCTTGAAAATTTGTGAATTGGAATAATTAATTATTATAAAAACATATGTAATTTTTCAAACAATCATCTAATTAATAAAAAAGTTATAGCAACTTTTAATTAACATATATTCTCATTGAGATAGATGCTTTAAACAGGTGTTAGAGTATTGAAAATGAGCCAAAATTTATAAAAATCGGTCATAAAAACATAATTTTTTGTATAATTATAAAAAAAATATCTGAATAATAAATATTTAAAATTTTACATTTTTTAGCTACTAATTACAAAAGTTATGAATGAAAAATTAAACTATCTTTGGAATATCAGATTTTAAATATGGCAATATCCTATATCAAACTAAATGTATATACATACGAATACATAGATTAAAAATTTCTAAACACAAACATGAAAAGTCAAATAAAACTGAATTTTAATTATTTCATGAATATTATTTACGAATAAATATTGTTTAGAAAAACACAATTTATTGGTACAATTAAAAAAAAATTAAATAAATAAAAGTCTATGTCATAGAAAAAATAAATGGCATTAATACTTATGTTTGAAAAATAAGTGTTAAATAAACTAATGCGAAAATCATTATAATATAATGTTTAATATTTATTTATTACATATTTATGAATAAATATAACATTATAATCATATGAAAATTAAAAATGTTTTGTTGTTTTACTAAATTAAGTACGTCTAAGTATATTAATATGTTTTTCACGTACCCGTAGTCTATATATCTATAAATATTATTTATTTTTTTAATAAATAATAAATAAGTTTTATAGCACTAACAATTTTTTTTATGAGTTGAAGTCACTGTTACGTATCTAAGCAGTCGCAATTATATATATTCTTTGTTGATTGAATCGCGTATTTTCTCCAGGATTCGTTCTGCTCTAGCCGATTCGGTGAAAGCGTTTCGGCCTTTGTAAGGTTCGGAATTATCAATAAATAAATGCGAGTTAATGAATATTGTACTTTTTATTATATCTCTTAATGAACGAGAGAGAGAGAGAGAGTGAGATGATTTTTATTACAATGTTTCGCGAGAAAAAAAAGTCCCGATTATATAAAACAAATAGTGATGATTATTAAAACCCGAACCGAAGTATGACTTCAGAAGAAATCGAACCGAATGCCCTTATGTTTCTTTCGATTCAACTCATTACCTGCGGTGTATGGAGAATTTCAAAATCCGCAAATTCTCCCTCCGAGTGTTCCTGCTTGATTATCGTTCGATCAGCTGTCTCCGGTGTTGTCTTTCGATTAACCCCTTCGTATTCATTGTCGCCTTCGATCTTGAATTTTCACAATTTAGCGAATTCAGAAGTTCTTATTACTCGCGGGTTTCGTTACTCGCGATTCAGTTCGATTCCCTCATTGGTAATTTTCTAATGTTTTGTCTACATTTACTGACGCGAGTACAACTTATTCGTCGCGTATGCGATTGCAATATTACATACGTGACATTACCAAAAATACAATGAATGAAAATGAATTATTTCTTCCGCCATAAGCTTTTAAATTAATTAACATACCTGAAATTGTTGTTCCGTAACACTTTAACTTTTAATTTTAATTTTTATATGTGCACTAATGCATTTTACACATTTTTTGGGAAAGAGCCTTTTAAACTGTTGTAAGCATTCGAAGAACAATAACATAATCATATGTACCGGATTATCAATATCGACTGATTAAAAAGGACATAGCGGGTTTTTTTTGTTTTCCTTTATATGTCTGTATATTTTCATAATTTTAAAGGAACAAAACGTATTTTAATTGAATATAAATATATGTAATAAAATTATGTATAATTAAAGAAAAATTAAAATATTATCAAATATTGAAGGTATAGAGCGCTAATTTTGATAGTTCAGATCACAGAAGAGATACTTAGAGAATGCTAAAGTCCATGTTAAATTTTGGAAATAAACATGGTGGGAGAAATATCCTCTTTCTCTGTCGCACATATAGATATACTAGCGACCTCTGAAGAGTCCTCTGAAGGCCCGAACTAAAAATTTTTATAAGTGCTTTAAAATATTTTAACTCGGAGCAGATTCTTCAGAGTTTGGCAGAGAAGCTATAAGTGCAAGAGAGATAGAGCATATTTCTCCCACCATCAAAATATTTATATTCAATTAAAACAAGATAATTAGTTATGCGAATTTAATATATACAAACATGTAAAATGTACTTTTATGTGTTACATTAATTTATAATTATATTACAAATCACACTTACTATTAAATTTAATAATTTACCTATAAATGTTGTGTTATTGATCTCCTTCTTATATTTGTAATAAGCACCAGTCTTTATTTTTATTACTTAAAATAAAAATCACTTTTCAATTCTCACAGTCACTGTACGGTAGAATCACACAAGCAAATTAGATATACTAGCTATGTATGCATTCCAGGTAATTATCCACCTCACTTGACCCTCCTCCCGCAGATAGGTGCACCTTCCGTTATGCTGGTCGCATGATGAGTATTATCGTAGGGGGTGGTAGGAATTTTAGTGATAAAATAAAGGAGATACCTGTGTAAATAGTCGAAATTTTACAAAATTAAAGATTTTGCGGAATTGAATTTTAATGATTTAAGCTATCGTATATGAATAGAATTTCGGCTGAGTGGTAATGAGTCTTGACCACGCCCCTCTAATAAAATAACCGTCATATCTATTGTTTAAATTTTCCTATATAATTTAGCACAAGAAAAATCAAAAAATGATGCGTTTTAAATTTGTAAAGGATACTAGTCTCACGAGAATCTTTTCGCTGTGCACTTCATGTAAATAGAGTGAATAAATTTATATAATACTTACAATTTTGTTATTAATTAATTCACTATACATCAATAAATTATATTCTATTATCTAGAATATAAGGTTTTGCGTGGAGATTAATTAATTGCTATCAAACCGCATAAAAAAGGGAGCAGCAATTGAAACAAAAACGTGCAATTCTAAACAGTCACTTTAACACTAATTAACAATATTTATATTCACAATATAAATATTATAACAATATTATATTATAATTAATATTTACATTCGCTAAGCAATTCATTTATATAATGCGTGTATAAATGAATTATTCACATTCTTCTTCAAAGATTTTTTAAAACTGTTATAAGCTTAAAGTCTATTCTTTGGATACAATTCTTTGTAAAACAATAAAGTAAACACATAAATCGGCTTAATAGTGCCGGCACACGAAAAGGGGCATACGGGATATCATTCTATTAATTTTGTCTAAATTGTCACTAGCATTGAAAAAATATTAATTTTTGTATTGAATACAATAATATGGTCTATAATTATGTCTAATTATTATAAAATTTAAGAAATTTCCAATTATATTGGAGCGGGTACTTTTTTTACGTCACAACCTTTCTGTGGCCCATCTGCTACATTTGTCGCCAGTTTTCTCATATACAGTTGACCTCCCCTCCTGGTTTAGATTGTACCAGGTATATTTGCTTCCACTTTTCCAATTTGAACTTAGATCTACCTGATATAATACGAATTAAATTGAATTTTTATACAGCCATGTGCATATATTTCACAAATATGCACATGGATATTACCAGGGGGGTCCAACTGTAAATGGGAAGGCTGGAAACAAATACCCATGTACAAGTATCAAGAAAATACAGAACCCTACACTTTTTATAACCCCATGTGCCCTTTTTCATGAGCCGGCACTGATAATCTGGCACATGTGTTTACTTCAAATTTCTTAAAGTTTTTGAACAGTAAGAAAAGTTCTTTCAACAAGAATACGCGTTCGCTTAATAATATACCAAAAACTTTGATAAAAGTATTAATTAGCAGCAAATAAACTTATTATTTTTTTTAAAAATACATTTATATTTTTGTGTTAAAAAAAATATTTTTTTTAATACAGTTTAACTTACTAGTGATAAAATTTATTATTATTAAAATGATTTAATATTTTAAAATGTTTTATTTATTTGTGGCGGCTTAAAAAAACATATTTAGTTCCACAAAGTGTTCATTACCTGTGAATAAACTTATTATTATTTTTAAAGATAAGTTTTATATATTAGTGAATATTTTGTTACGTATCTAAGAGGTCACGACTATGTTTATTTTTTAATGATCGAATCGCGACAATATTCTCTCTTCAGGTATCGTTCTGCCCTAGCCAAATCGGTCGAAGCGTTTTGGCCTTTGTGAGGTTCGGAAATCGTCAATTAATAAAACGCGAGATAATTAATATAATACTTTTGTTTTATTATATTTCTCTTTATGAACGAGAGAGATAAGTATCGCAATGTGTAAGACAACTTTCTTTTGTGTCACGAAGCTAAGTCCCGATTGTGTAAAACAAATAAGTATTAATGAACCCGAACCGAAGTACGACCGAATCTAATAGTCCCAATTTGAAGTCCAATTCTGAAGTGCCCCTACGTGTTTTTCGATTTGACTTATTACCTCCGTTGTATGGAGAAATTGCCAAATTCGTGATTTCTCCCACCGGGTGCCTCTACTTGATTATAGTTCGGTCAGCTTTCTTCGATTTTACCTTTTGATTGACCTCTGTGTATTCATCGTCGCCTCTGATCTTGAACTTTCGCAATTTGGCGAGCTCAGAAGTTCTTATTACTCGCGACTCCGGTCGATTGCCTCGATGTCAATTTCTCAATGTTCCGTCTTTGTTTTTGCTGATATTAATATATCAAATCGTCGCGTATGCATATGCAATTTTACATACGTGACAATTTAAAAAATGTGTTATTAAAAATATTATGTTCAATACAAATGTTCAACTCTTGCAAAGAAATTATTGTATAGGACAACTTTATGGAAATCTTTTGTGTCGAAAGATATTGGGTTTGCTTAATTGTTAGATTTTGTAAGTGTATTTTTTAAGTTATTACTACACATTTTTTAATATAAATTCAATATTACATTGTAAAAAAGAAAAATAAAAAATAGGAAAATGAAATCTATAATATTAAAAAATGAAATTAATGTATGTAATAACGTATGTAATAGAATATAAAATATAATAATGAATATTATACTTTTGGCTTTTAGTGTTCAATAATACATTGAAGAACACTGTAACATAGTAGATGTATAAACATAATATATATAATAATTTTATTAGAAAAGATTTGCATCGAATAATTTAAATTAATAATAGAAAGAAATAGATAGAATTATTAGAATAATTTGGTTTTAAAATATTACTTATTTATTTAAAATTTATCAATGTTATTTATCCCTTATTGCTGATATCATAATCATGGTATTTTAAGAAATGGAAAAGGTGCATTTAAAGAAATTTTGAAACAAAATTTTAGTAAGACAGAACTTTTCGCACGTGTTTGGTATTTCGTGCAATTGGTCACACAGATGTTTGACGAATATTTTCATTTCTACGGGAAAAAAATTTTACTGCAATTACATTTTCGTTTTCCTGAACAAAATTTTTAAAGATTCTTTGATAATAAAGCTAAAACATTATATTGAATGTATTAGAATTATTTCAAATAATGAATCGAATTTTTTAGTAAAACTTTTAGTAATATATAAATTTTTTTTTTTTCATAAAATAATTTTTAAAATTGTTCTAATTGTTAAAAATTAATATTTTCAACAATTTTTTATAATTTTCAAAATTAACAAAATTTTTCAAAAATTTTTCTTTTTCATCATCTAATTTTTAAAATTGTTCTAATTGTTAAAAATTAATATTTTCAACAATTTTTTATAATTTTCAAAATTAACAAATTTTTTCAAAAATTTTTTTTTTCATCAAATAATTTTTAAAATTGGTAAAAGTGTCTACAAAAAACATTTTCATCTCTGTTTTTAATATTAAGAATAAGAAAAATTCTTCATGCACTAGTAAAACTAGTAGATAATAAATTTATTGCTTTACCTGCGCCGAAGTTCAAAATCTGCAAACGGCACAGATGAAATAATAAAAGTATTAGTTTATATTCTCACTATTGTATGTAAATCTCATCGTATACAATTGATAGAGCAGGCGAATTTACTGTACTCATACATCACTTTTAAAAATTCTAAGCACATAAAGATTTATATTATTTCATAATATTTTAAAGACAATATATATTTTTATATTGTTTTGAAAATAATTTGTTAACATTTTTTTTCTACTTTTATTTAATGTTATTTTTAATTTGTAAGTTTCAAGTTTATTTACGGCGGCTGAATTATCTTCTTGCTCTATAAAACAAAAATTTTTTATAAGCACTTCGAAACTTATTTAAAAAAAAAGGTATATACAGCTATACGAACTACGAGTAAAAAAAAGAGACATCTGAAATATTTCGAACTTTGAAAATAATTTAATATAACTGAAAACATTTTTATTAATAATTTTATGATTATCATTTACATGTCAATAAGAAATTGAAATAATCATAACATTATTAATAAAAATGTTTTCAGTTATATTAAATTATTTTCAAAGCTCGAAATATTTCAGATGTCTCTTTTTTTTACTCGTAGTTCATCGAGCTGAATATATCTTTTTTTTAAATAGGTTTCGAAGTGCTTATAAAAAATTTTTCTTAATTTCCCATGTGTCCACCCGGAGCGCTAAAATCGCTTCGGAGAGAGAAAAAATATTTTAATCACCATGTTTGTTTCTTATGTAAAGCATTGAACCACGGGGGGTCAACTCTAAATGGGAGAGCTGGCGACAAACGTAGCAGACGGACCACTTTCATGTCGTGACGCAAAAAAAAAGTGCCCATGATATAATAATTTGAAAATTTTTTTATTTTATATTAACAACGTATACTTTTGTTTAAAATTCTTTTGTTCAATTTAAAAACTAATTTTTATTTACTATCATTACTATTAGTAACAATTTAGACAAATGTAGCAAAATAAAGTCACCCCATATGTCCCTTTTCGTGTGCCGATGCTGGTAACCCGGTACATGTGTTTACATTATTGTTTTTCAAACTCTTGTAGTCGAGAACAGATTTCGAGTTTTTAGTAGTTACAAAATTTCTTTGTAGATGAAGCTGAAAAATTCATTTATTCGGGTGCAACGGATATAAATTAATTTCTAAGTAAATATTAATGTAAATAAACATATTATTAATTAATGTTTGTCATAATGATAGTGTGAATTAATTTTGAAGTGATTTTTATTTTATTCAATAAAAATAAGGAGTGATGCGAATCAACAAATTGTCAAATTAAGTAGTTGTATTTTCATGGTGGGAGAAATATGCTCTGTCTCTCTCGCACTTATAGGTTCTCTGACGACCTCTAAAGATGCTGTGTCCCGAGTTAAAAATTTGTATAAGTGCTTTAAAATCTATTTAAAAAAAATGCTAAGTGTACATATACGAAGCTTGAGGGAATATATTCTTGTTTCGTATATGTAGTGGTAGCGTTTTTTTTAAATAGGTTTTAAGGCACTTATAAAAAATTTTAGTACGGGCCACGGCCTTTTCAGAGGTCGCTGGTGTTTCTATATGTGCGAGAGAAAGAGAAGATATTTCTGCCGCCATGTTTGTCGCCACAGTTTAACACGGGACCTAGCGTCAGAGATGAATTGGGAGATTGCGCAGTAGCATAGGGAAGGGTGTCCACAAAATTCGGTGGCAAGAAGGTGCTGCCTCTTACGGATGCCCATAGATATGCCCATTGGAAGCATGGTGGGGATAAGAAAAGGCATAGCGGGCTTCGTCGTATGACCAGAGATGAAAATTAAATACGAATTTGTAAAAATGAAAGACGATCGGCCGAGCAGAAGCAGCTTTTTCAAATCAAACACATACGCAACGTTATTTACATGTATTTACTATTACAATGAATGCTTATAGCTATGCTAGGTTCTCTACGACCAACTTCTAACATTATAATTCATTTGTATAATATTGAGAATAATTATAAATAAAATTGATTTATATATACCGCTTTTATTCTTTTCTCATCCAATCTTATTAAAAACTAATACAATTATCTTTAACACTTATTTTTTTAAAAGTAAAATTTATTTATTTAAATTTATGAGTAATTTTTTAAAATACTTTATTAAAAATTATATTTTATTATTTTTCAAATAATAAATTAAATTTGAAAAGTTATTATTTGATAAATTGTTTTTTGCAATATAAATACACATGCATATGTATGTATTAGCATCCATTTACTTCACTATTTACATATTCATTTAATAACAAATTTTTGTAGTACTTTATTTACAATTAATATTCGAACCATATTTTAATGACATTTCTATCTTTCTCACTCTTACAAGCTCTCGCCTTCTTTTTCACTCTCAATCTGTCAAGCTATATTGTGTCTGTCTCTCTCATTCTCATGGTCTCTCATTCTCGTGCGTGCGCCCTCTCTGTCTTCGTCAATCTCAATATATAGCATATCAATCTCTCTCGCTCTCATTCCCGAATCCACTCATTCATCTCGTACGATTTCTTTCTCCCTCTCTCTCTTTCTCTCTCACTCTCACTCTCTCCTACTCTATCTCTCTCTCTCTGATATTCACGAATCAAGTTTTTCTCTCTCATTCTTAAAAGCTCTTACCTGTATCAACCCATTCTTGCAGCTTCATACTCTATCTCTCTCTATCTCTCTATCTTTCTCTCTCTCTCTATCTATCTTTCTCTCTCTCTCTCTCTCTCTCATGCTAAGGATATACAAGGCGTTATAATTTAAATTTTTTACTTCTTATACAATGATACATGGCTAAAAATACTATTTTAAAAATGCAATTGGTAAGTTGACAAATAATTTTATATCTAGTATGTTTTAGAAAAAGTTTTAGCAATTTTTCAGCAATTGAAACATTTGAATTTTTAAACACAAATTAAAAAAATTCGTGTATTTATAAGTATGTGAGAATCACAAACCCAACCGATATTGTTTAAAAAAACAACGCTGTACATGATTTCTGCATCTTTTTATTTCTTATATCATAATTTAAAAATGTTATTAAAATCTAAAAAACAATTACAAATTTTCAGATATAATATCCTTTAATTTGTTAAGTGCAGTTTCAAAAAATGCAGATATGTATAAAGGTATGGGAGCCCTCCGCGATTATTTTAATAATAAATTATATCAGACGTGGATTCTGACACTTTTTATAATATGTATATGAATATGATGACTATTTTAAGTATATAATATTTTATATATCATTTAGATTTCATCCACATTACTATTAATTTGGTTTTATCCTTACTAAATAGTTGACCGCTAATAAATAATCATCAGGTACAATTCATGTATGTTTTGAAATAAATATTGTTATACATTTTTTTCACATAAATATTTATGTTTTTTATTTATCGTACATAATTGTCCCTTTAAATAACTTTCAACTATTGCTTCGCGTTTTGGAAATATGATATAGCTGTCCCTTTAAATTTTTTTCAATTAGTATATGTAATTTGTGTATGTTTTTATATATATGTATAAATCATGTGTAAATAAAACAAAAAAATTTTTGTCAAATTTTAGAATGATGTAAATTTTAAATGTAAATCCATATTTAATTTTTTATGTAATACATTTTATAATTTATAAAATAGCTTATCAATGTAACTATGTAGTCACAATTTATGTACATGTTTTTTTTTAAGCGGATGTCAATTATAAGATTAATAATGTATAAATGTAAATTATTTTATTTTTTAAATATTATGTAAAATAAAAATGATATTCTCTTTATAATATTATTGTAATGTTTTAAGTTTGTAAATAATTGTATTTATTTAATACTGTATAATTGTAATATTAGTTTTTAATTTTCACAATTGTAATTTTTTTAATATCTGATGTATAATTTGATAGTGATTATATATACATTATTAATATGTTTTATAATAAATGTAATAATAAAATCTTGTTTGTCAAATCTTAGAATGATGTAAATTATAAATGTAAATTCATGTTTAATTTTTTATGTAATACATTTTATAATTTATAAAATAGCTTATCAATGTATCTGTAATCACAATTTATGTACATGTTTTTTTTTAAGCGGATGTCAAATATAAGATTAATAATGTATAAATGTAAATTATTTTATTTTTTAAATATTATGTAAAATAAAAATGATATTCTCTTTATAATATTATTGTAATGTTTTAAGTTTGTAAATAATTGTATTTATTTAATACTGTATAAATATAGTATTACTTTGTATTTTTCATAAGTGTAATTTTTTTTAATATCTCATGTATAATTTGATAGTGATTATATGTACATTATTAATATGTTTTATAATAAATGTAATAAGAAAATCTATTGTACATATATGTTAAATGAAATTGTGATAAATAGAGTAGTAAAATTGTTTGTATACAAATATTAATTAGTATTGTATGAATGTATCAGTAAAATAAGTTAGAACTATAATCGTGTCACTTTTGCTATTAAATAAATTATTTTATTTCTTATGACCATCGCTTACAGAATATATAGTGTTATAATATTTTCAAAACTTTTGTAAAAAACAACATATTAAACAAAAAATATTGTTCTTAAAAGATTTTAAACATAATTACACCACAAAACTTAATATATAAATGTCACAAATATATAACTGTCACACATTTCTGAAATTAATTTCAGTCATAATATTTATAATTTTATAATAATTATTTAGGCACTTAATAAAACTTAAACTTAATGTATTTGATGTAATTATTTTTCTTCAATAAAATGAAAATAATTTTTTATAATTGTAAAATAATTGTAAAAAATCATTTATGTAAATTCGTGGGCACATTTGATTATGAAAGAAAAGGTTATAAACGTACATAAAGAAATGAATATAGAAACTGCCTTCTTTCCCTATTCTTAATATAAAGTTGTGGTGGGGATTATGCCCATGGTTTCATTCATTTCTTACGGGCATTTCCGTTAGTACATTTTAAATCAACCAGGTTTGCAGCGATCGCCTCGTGTACACATTTTTAACACGTAAGGCTCAATCTCCCTTTTCATCTCTGCTAGCGTTCTCTTGGTGTCTGTTCTGTGCATTGAAGTTAACATTCTCTTATTTACTCTTCTGTGGATATTACATTCATAACCCATACCATTTATTACAGTTGTAATATACATGTGTAGCGATAATGTCAAAAGAGAGCGCAATTGGATTTATTACGTACTTTCTATTTTTATTAATATTCCGTCAAGAATCGAAGAAAAACCGAGTATTTTAATTTAATAATTTTAGAAAAACATTATGATATTTATAGTGTTTATATATTCTGCTTGAATCATACATAATTTAATAGAGGTCTAAAAAGTAAATATATTGTAATTCATAATGTGTAGTTTTATACATTTTTGATGTTCAAATATTTAAATTTTCAAATAATAATGTTTAGTGTCTGTTTATTAGTTATTTAGTGAATTTTTATGGTTAATATTATATATTTAAGTGCTAAATTTATATATTTTATTTAAGGAAATATGGGTGTAAGAGGTCTTATGAGTTACATTCAGAACAATTCAGATTTATTTCTACGAGATTATAATTTGTATGATACATATTTAGTTGTAGATGGTAATTCATTAGCTGTACAATTATATATTGAGGGAGTAAAATGCAATTATTGTTTTGGAGGGGATTATGATAAGTATGCTAATTATGTGACAAAATTTTTTGATGATTTACTAAAATGTAATATAACACCTTTGATATTAATTGATGGAGCAATGGAGAACAAAAAAATGAGCACATGCTATAAAAGAATGAAAGAAAAGATTAATATTACAATAGATCCAGTAAGGCAGGAAAGAACAAGTTTGCTGCCTTTATTATTGTTGGATGTATTTCAACAAGTTGTACAAAAAAAAAATTTGAAATTGGTACAGTGCTTATTTGAAGCAGACTTTCACGTTGCTTCATTAGGAAGAATCTTAGATTGTCCTGTATTAAGTTATGATTCTGATTTTTTTATATTTGATATAAAATACGTACCAATTAATACTTTACGTTATGGTACTGTTAGAGATGGAAATCATTTTGTCAAAATTTGCAAAATGTATAAAACTGAATATATCTTAGATTTTTATAAAGGTATGGATAGATTATTAATGCCAATTGCTGCAGTACTTTTAGGAAATGATTATATCAATAGAACTACATTTGAATCTTTTTTATCAACATTAAAGTTAAGTAACAGTAAAATACCTAAAAAAAGAAATGTATATCAACAGCAGATAGATGCAATATTTACTTGGCTTAAGCAAGAAACTTTAGATAGTGCTATTAAAACCATATTAAGTAAAATAAAACCTGAAAATTCTGAAAATATTATTGAAAGTATAGAAATGATTATAAACGGATATTTTTACATGTCACCTTTAATGCTCTTTTCATTTGATTTTTCAAAAACATTTTTTACTTCTATGAAAAGCTTTCATGTTGTATCCTATAAATTTCAAGAATTTACCAAAATAAAAGTAATTGAACCAATTAATAACTTTGATTGTGATTTAAAAAATAGTCAGTTTAAATGTTTATTGTTAAAAGATGAATTTTATTTTTATAAATTATTGCCTTCATGGTTTTTAAAACAATATACTCAAGGTAAAATTAGTTCTTCTTGTTTAAATTTAATAAAAAATCAGATGTATATGAGTTTTGTACAAGTAGAAGATTTTTCTCAGCCTTCATCAATTCATATTTGCTTGAAAATTATTGATATAATTTTTACTATATTAACAATGGATATACTTGAGCCTAAACCTATTTTAAAATATATTGCAAGAGGAAAAGGAAATAATATTATTACATTTGAATCAAAATGTGACATTACTTCAAATATTAAGTTACCTACCCTTTTTCAAATACCAAATCTTTCAGTCATAGAGAAAAAAGAAATTTTTAATCAAATATTTGGACTTACAGATGCTTTATTAGATAATTTTCCATCTGAATGGAAACTGTACATGGGAGTTATAAAGTATTGGATGCATGAAGCAAAAACACAATTTCGTACAAAATACCATCTATATTCAATATTGTTTAGTATGATGTATCATATTGTAGATCAAAAAATAGAATTTTTTTGCCGAAAAGAATTAAGTTTTGAAAAAAAGTATGGTGATTTTAAAAAGAATTCATCATCAAATAAAAAAATTAAATCAAATCCAGTAATTAATATGTCTATTCATGATGCTCTTCATAATGTAAATAAACAAGATTGTATATTCGCTATGCCATATTTTTTAAATAATTTTAATAAAAGTAAAGCTATTGTAAAAAATCCTAACAAATTTTCTGCAACTATAGTTCATGCATTTTCTTTATTTCAATATTGCTTGAAGCAAGCTTTGTGTGTAAATGGGTTACTTAATTGTCCTTATGAAAACCCAAATGTTGCTGAGCTATTTAATGGTACTTTATTGTATAATTTATTTTGCAACTTTAGACGTCGTTATGAAATCAATGATTATATAAGTACCATTTTAGAAAATTCACCTAGTCTATTGCAATTGTTCACTTCAATTTTGATATCAACTAAGAGTCTGTGTCCACTAGAATCTGACTGTGAAATTAATAATGAAAAAAGCATAAGTGTTTCAACAATATTGAATAATAAACATTCAATTGATATTTACAATATATCTAAAATTACAAAGCGAGTAAAGTATAAAAGAAAAAAAATTTTACAAGATTGTAATGATAACATTGAAAATGAAAATTTAGAGATTAATGTTCCATATTGTGATCTTAATAATAAATTTACTTTACTAAACATTAATAATTGTAATTAATAAATATATATTGTTATATTAAATAAATATTTTATTATTTATACATGAGTTTATTAATTATTAAGTTTCCTGGAGTTTATTTAAAAATAATTGATTAATTGTAAACAATACAATATATCATAGATATTATTTTAGAATATTTTATATAATTATTCAATAAATTAAAAACTTTACAGAAATTCTTGAGACTTACAACAATTTTTATAGATATTTAAATTTAAATAAATATCACAGAACAGGGTAATAACAGAGATAAAAAGGGAAATCAGGGAGATCAACTTTAAATGGGAGAACTGGCGACAAACGTGCCACTAGTACTACTTAAAATTTTAAGCGCCCTGTTCCTTACTATTGCCCTGATGCCTTTTTTCATGAGCCGATCCTGATGAAACGAAACACGTGATGATATTGTTCTCTAACACAACGTAAACCGTTGTGACGGTCAGGTCACGTTAAAAATAAGCTTAAGGACAAATTAGCGTATGCGATACCAATGTAAATAATAGCTTTAGACTAAGACCAGAGATTATTAGAGAGATTGCTGATGACCGTGTTAAACATTTGTTCCCAAAAACCTAGCGGCTGTTTAACAAAGTACATTTCTTGTTCGAGCAGCAGTTAAGGGGAGTACAGAGTGAAGTTAAGCACTCTCCCTACTGCATTCAATGTGAAATGCAATGAAGTTAGCCTTAATATTTGAATTCAAAAATATAATATAAGTTTTCTTTTTTCTTTTCTTTTTCTTCAAAAATCTTTCTTTATTTTATATATTAACATTTTATCTTTTTTAATTTAAAAAATATATCTACCACCTTCATATAATTAGGAATTTTTTAATTTAAGTTTTTAAAAGTATTTTTATGTGTAAATGTATCTGTTTATATAACATGGACTTAAAATTTTTCTTTTTATGTGTGTCCTGTCAAATTTGTGTCACATAACCTCCATTATTATATACATAATTTACTATATTATATATGTGTAAGAAAATTATTAAAATAAATCATATGTACATTTAAAATATTAAAATAAATAATTTATAAAATAAAATGAATACAATAACATTTCTTTCATTATATAAAATGAATAATAACAATATAAATCTTGATATTTAATTATCAATTTTAATAAAATCACTTATTTCAAGAATATACTGAAACAATAACTAAAAAGCTTACATTTATAACAAAAATATTAAAATTAAATTATTAAATTTATTCAATAATAAAAAAGTTATTTAAATTGGAAATTTTATTCAATGTAATTGTAAATGACTCCAGTAACACTATAATTTTTGTTAATTGTAGTATTATAATTGATAATAAAATAATTCATCTTAGTGCTATTTTTCATGAATAGTTATAAATATTGATTTTATTTGAACAAATTACTTCTATCGAGTAAATTGTGAGTGATTGCAAATAAAACTATTACTTTTATTAAATGTATGGATAAATTAAATTATAATTATTCGTCTCAATGTTATTTGCTATAAATAACTACAATCATTGATGTTAAGAGTTCGTATAACTTTCTTCAAGTAAATTTTTAGTGATTGCAAGCTATATTATTATTTTTGTAAATGTATTACAAAAATTGATATCAAAATTATTCCTTTAATAAGATATTGGAAAAATAACTAATAATAATAATTTATTTTGTATTTTTAACTTTATGAAATAAAATTGTAATTGATTTTAAATAAATCTAAACATTCATTATTTGTCTTATTATAAATGATGTTCAATTATATATTTAATGATGAACATTTAAAATACCAAATTTATATGTAGTATTCAATTTCACAGAGTAATATCTTGAGTAATTTGAGTAAAACTATAACTTTTATTAACTGTATTATCAAAATTGAAATTAAAATCATGCATGTTAATGATGTTTGTTAAAAATTGTTACAAACATTTATTCTAATAATGTTTTTAACTTTCATCGAGTAAGATATTATTGATTTTAGCAAAAACTAGACATTTTTTCCAATGTATCATTAAAATTGATATTCAAATCATATATAAGAATGA
Organism: Eupristina koningsbergeri; assembly: GCA_018907245.1. Taxonomy (NCBI): domain Eukaryota; kingdom Metazoa; phylum Arthropoda; class Insecta; order Hymenoptera; family Agaonidae; genus Eupristina; species Eupristina koningsbergeri. The sequence goes on from JACCHV010002921.1 coordinate 3,723,852, forward strand.
TAAAAATTTTAAATTATCATTTTTATGAATAATTTAGTTCTATTCAATGAAATTGTAAATTATATAAAGTATAACTTTAAGTACTATTAACTATATTATCAAAATTGAAATTAAAATCATGCATGTTAATGATGTTTGTTAAAAATTGTTACAAACATTAATTCTAATAGTGTTTTTAACTTTCATCGAGTAATGATTATTGATGAATGCTATTATGATTATATGATGATTAATGATTATTACATTCAATAAAAAATCTATAGAAAATTAAATTAATTTAATATATTAATATCAAATGAAATTAAATAAATAACAAATTTTAATTGCAAGACAATACATATATTTGATTCGTGTATAAAGATCAAAATTTTTTATGAATTACATTTTATTATTTCGCCGTCGGCTAGTCGGTAAATTGCCGATTACATTTATTTTTAACCAAGTAGAATCGCATATTAAACATTATATTTTTTACCCTATTTCAGCCTTCGCAGAAAGCTTACTTTCTCGGCATAAAAAACCGTCCACTTGCTATCAGACGGAAAAAGCCAATACATGCTATCTAAAGTTATTTAAATTATATTTACATTTTGAATTTTATACAATTAAATACATAAATTACATTATATTAATGATTAATAAATTATATTTTTACAATATATTTACAATAATATTTACGAAAAAACATGAAAAATATACATGCTTTTTACATTATTTTAATTACATTATGCATCTTTAATGTAATTAAATTTTAATTACATTAAAGATGCATAATATTCTTTAATTTACGATTGTTTTGTTTTAAATATCGTTTACTAAAAATTTTTGTACTCTTATTATGTTCCCGAGCAGTAGCATGAATTTTAACAATTAATAAACATTGTAGAGCATAAATTCGATGCTCATAGCAATTATGTTCGCGATCAAACCATTTTGGAAACTTTAATGAAGTCGTTTCTTCTATTACTTCTTTTAATTCCGATAAAATATTTTTATTTTGCCATATTTGCTCGTGAATGAGTACAAAATTTTTTAGCTGGCAATTTATTATTTCAGTTAACGCTTCTGACGGTCTTGTCAAAAACGTTAAATGTGGTATTTCCTCATTGGAATGCATATAATCTCTATTGAATAAATATTGTTCATCTACTGAGAAAGGATCATTTGCATTTTTAATGAAGAAATTCTCACATTCAGAGCAGGGATATTTCAATAAACATTTTCGGGCAACGTAACCGGCAAAGAATACAATAGCATTTTTTCAAATAAATGTTTATTTGAAATATCTCCTGCACTGTTTTTATTAATATCTGCATGCATCTCCAGAAACTGAAGTGCTTTTATCTCATTGTTGTATTCATTTAATTCATTCCTTTCACATTCATAAAAGGAATTATTTGTAAACTCTATACTATTATATTTTTCGAAACATATATTTTCTTCATTACTATTTGAGTATGTATTACAATTTGTGCTTATTTGTATATACGCGGTACTAAGAATGAGTCGAATTGATAATCTATACATTCTACAAGTCGGGTTGACGTTAAATCCACCTCTACCGCGTATTTTTGCATGAGCATGTTCAACTGAATCCTGATTACAGAGTTCAGTTGTAAGCTCAAAATTTACAAATGTTTTTTTAATATTATTATATAAATCTAAAATTCCGCGTATCGTTAAAATAATACCATCAAAACAAGGTGGACGTTTAAATTTATTATTAATTTTTAAAGACCAATTAACCGACCAATGAATAAAACTTTTTAAAAGCAATTCAATTTCTGGATTATTATTAGATAATGGTCGCTTCTGCTTCTTATTGGTTCTTAAATTCCGTGAATTACATGCATCAATCACGGAATCTAATTTTTCTACAAAAGAAGCAGATTGCTTCCATGTCGGCGAATTCGCCAAAGCAACTTCATCTTCACCAGCTAATTTTATTGCGCTTGACATACGCCGACTAAGAAGTTGGAAAGCTCTTTTTACCTTAAAGTTAAAAACATTATTAGAATCAATGTTTGTAACAATTTTTAACAAACATCATTAATATGCATGATTTTAATTTCAATTTTGATAATACAGTTAATAAAAGTTATAGTTTTACTCAAATTACTCAAGATATTACTCTGTGAAATTGAATACTACATATAAATTTGGTATTTTAAATGTTCATCATTAAATATATAATTGAACATCATTTATAATAAGACAAATAATGAATGTTTAGATTTATTTAAAATCAATTACAATTTTATTTCATAAAGTTAAAAATACAAAATAAATTATTATTATTAGTTATTTTTCCAATATCTTATTAAAGGAATAATTTTGATATCAATTTTTGTAATACATTTACAAAAATAATAATATAGCTTGCAATCACTAAAAATTTACTTATCCATACATTTAATAAAAGTAATAGTTTTATTTGCAATCACTCACAATTTACTCGATAGAAGTAATTTGTTCAAATAAAATCAATATTTATAACTATTCATGAAAAATAGCATTAAGATAAATTATTTTTTATGTTATTAATGTAAGCTTTTTAGTTATTGTTTTAGTATATTCTTGAAATAATTGATTTTATTAAAATTAATAATTAAATATCAAGATTTATATTGTTATTATTCATTTTATATAATGAAAGAAATGTTATTGTATTTATTTTATTTTATAAATTATTTATTTTAATATTTTAAATGTACATATGATTTATTTTAATAATTTTCTTGCACGTATATAATATAATAAGTGATGTAAATAATAATGGAAGTTATGTGATACAATTTGAACGGACACACATAAGATAAAAATTTGTTTAAGTCCATGTTATGTAAACATATGCATTTACACACGTTCAAAAATTTAAATAAAAATATATTATTATATGAAGGTGGTAGATATTTTTTTAAAATTATACATATAAAATTTTGGTTTTTGTTTTTTCTAAATTCTGACGATTCAATTTTAACACCGTCTTATTCTTATATTTTATATAAATAGAATACTCGTAACATAATTGATAAACAAAAATATTCTTTATATTTCTAAATTTAAGGAAATACTTTATTTCTATTACTTTGTAATTAAAAATAAAAGTTAGAGCAAAAAAGAATTAAACTACAAACAGAAAACATGTTATTTAATATATTAAGTTTCTAAGGAACATTCTTTTGTACATAATGATAAGCTAATTAGTGTAAGTGACGGATTTTCGAGTCCCGTCGCTCGACAGAAAATCACCGCAATAAAAGAGAAAGTGAGGCAACTGCAGAGGTAATGACGGCAAAACAACCCCGACGGACGGAAAAGGATGCGTCGCAACGCGAGTGAGCAGGGTAGATTTTACCTAGAGCTCGAAGACGACGGGTGTATATAAAGAATATTAGAAATAAATATCTTCTTTTAATCGGATAATTTGTGTTAGAGTTATTTGTCGAGTTTACCTCACCATATCATAGACATTTTAAATAAAATTAATTAAAATTGGCTTGAATTTAAAATTATTTACTTATAATAAGTTACTTAACATAACATATGTGCCATTACATAATTTTTATTAAAATTAAAAATATCGCGCTTGGAATATCAAATGTTGAAAAATTAATTCTATTATAATCAAGCTTATATAACAATAATATTGCATTATTATTTTATAAAAATATGTAATAAAGACAGTTATGATCATTTTTTGTACATAAATACTTTTGAATAAAAATATTATTTAAACAAAATTTAATACAAGTATTGCATATATATTAGATAAATTAATTACTGGGGATAGTTAATACTTTAATAAGTGACTATTTATAAACAAAATTTCGATATATTTATTAAATTATTTTAAATTATTTAAAATGCGTGTCAAAAATAATAAATAAAGTGTTTTTGTATTAAATACCAAACGAAAGTTTGCGTGAAATTCACAGGTTTCCTGAGATTAGCAATTAATTTCAACATACAAGTTTTTCATAACTATATTACGAAATTAATTATAAAATTTCTTTCATATATAAAAAGAATTTTAAGAATGGATTTTGTAAATTTTTTAAGATAAGAATCAATTTGATCCTCACCCCGTAAAAGATAGCGTTAATTTATCAACATACCCGAATTTTCGATCCAAATTTTTTGTTTCTCCAAATTGGATGGGAATCTAAAAAGATGATGATTATTGTGTTTCCCATTGGCACAGTTGATGTACTTGCATCTTTCGTAAACCGTGTAGCCTCGATTAGATTCCATTTGTGAACTTATATATTAAAAAAAAAAAAAAACCAACGCGACGACTCTATTGCAAAAAACCGAATTGCAATTTTTATTATTGCGCAAAAATCAAGGAATAATAGATGAACAACTAATCCGAAATATGAATATTAAAAAAATATCTATAAAGATAATTTTTTTAATTAAATACAAAAAAAATAAATATATTATTAAAACTTCCGTACGAACATGTAATCCTATCGAATTATCATGAGAAACTAAATTAATATTTTCAATTGTTTTAACTGACAAAAACACACATATTGAATTTAAACATAAATTTAAATAGCTAAATATATTGTGTTTGTAAATACGAAGAAAACCACCAACATCATTCTCTAACGTTTAAAGATCCCATAATATTGACGAAAACAAATCACATGTCGTTGTTTAAAGGGAAAAAACCTATATGCTTAAAGGAATACAAGAAATAAAATCACAAGGATACATGCTGTATTTCGATATTCATATAAAAATCACTTGATAATGGATCGATACCAACAGATTACATTATCTCCCTATTTCATCTAAACAATGATATATAAAAAATTCATCTATGAATCTGAAATATGAAAAAAACAAACGACAAAGTCTAGCTTTTGCATTAGCGTATTAGCCGTTTTGGATTAAAAAAAAGTTAAATTTTATAATCAAAACCATTTCTAGTAATTTTAAACTAATTTTTCAAGTAACAGATACATTCCACTACTCATTTAAACAATAATACTTACCGAAATCATCTATGAATCTGAAATATGAAAAAAACATACGACAAAGTTTAGCTTTCGCATTAGCGTATTAGCCGTTTTGGATTAAAAAAAAGTTAAATTTTATAATCAAAACCATTTCTAGTAATTTTAAACTAATTTTTCAAGTAACAGATACATTCCACTACTCATTTAAATAATAATACTTACCGAAATCATCTATGAATCTGAAATATGAAAAAAACATACGACAAAGTTTAGCTTTCGCATTAGCGTATTAGCCGTTTTGGATTAAAAAAAAGTTAAATTTTATAATCAAAACCATTTCTAGTAATTTTAAACTAAATTTTCAAGTAACAGATACATTCCACTACTCATTTAAACAATAATACTTACTGAAACCATCTATGACAAGTTTTAAGCGAAATACCTTAAATCATAAAATTTAACTTTTTTTTAATACAAAACGGCTAATACGCTAATGCGAAAGCTAGACTTTGTCGTATATTTTTTTGATATTTCAGATTCATAGATGAATTTTGTAAATATTATTGTTTAAATTAATAAGGGGATGTATCTGTTACTTGAAAAAAGAAATTTCAATTGAAAAAATCAATTCTAACAAATTGTAGTTCGTTGGCATCATATGTTTAAGAAAAATCGGGAGTTGATGTTATCCGTCGGTCGGACCATTCATAGGGAAAATTGTACAAGCAAACGAAATCAAACCCGTGAAGGCATTCATATTTTCAAATTCATTTAAAAAGATATGGCAATATTGCTTTTGAATTGTAGATGTTGCAACATTGTATGCGACGAAAAACAAAAATATAAGAAAATAGTCAAATTGCGAAGCTTTGATTTCTGGCTTGGGCAGAATATTCCGATGTTTTGATGTAACAAGAAACAAGTGTACCTTTTATCTCTGTCTCTCTCTATCTCACATCTCATATTTTGTTTCTCTCACGCTTCTTATTATGTTATGGCTTCGTTCATTTATTTGTTTTACTCTGTCTGTCTGTCTCTCTCTCTCTCTCTCTCTCTATGTCATACCATATGATGTATTCGGTGCATCTGTGCTATAGTAGACGAAGTCTTTCTTGCTTTATGCTTTCTCTCTCTTGCTCGTACTTACCCTGTGCGTCTTTTCTACGATAGCGGCTCTCTCTCCCTCTGTTTCTTTTACACAAATTTTAATTACTTTAAAAAATATTAATTAATATGAAAATGTGTAATTTATACATTTATATCTTTAAGAATAATAAATCTAAAATCTTCAAAGATTAAAACAACTTCATAAGTCGCGTTCAGTAAAATAATAATATTGTAATACAAACAAATTTATTGTTATTAACATTATTAGTGTAAGTCAAGTGTGATATCAGAAAATATATATCAAATTGATTGCATAATATTTTATGAAACTACATATATATCATTATAATAAAATTAATAAAATAATAATAAATATTTGAATGTAATTATGAAATTATGATTTTATCAATAGAAAATTAAATAATACGTATTAAAGTTAAAGCGAAAAATCTTTATATTGCATCAGGAATATAATTAAGAAATATATCATCTAAAATGATTAAAATTGTGTTTTATCTATACAAATCGTTGTTAATAACATGTATCTAATTTAACATTATTTTATTTTCATGATTTCTTAGTAAAGATTAAATAAAGTCTTTTTATTCATTTCAATTTAAATTTTTTTGATTTTTTTTATATTGTAATGATTATACACTTACAAATATATAAATAATGAATTTATGAAATAAATGTGCACTAGCAAATGTATTTAATTAAAGTTAATTTATTTTAATAATATATACATTTGATATTTAAAATTTTTTTTATTTACCAATATAATAGAAATACAAATATTAAATAGAAATTATAATATTATATATATATATAATCATACTAATGATCTTGTAATTGATAATAGCGATTTTTAATTTTTCATCAAAACTGAATTCAATTTGATGTTTATAGCAGCCGTGTACATGTACTTCAACACATGGGACATGGATATGTGTGGTGTAGTTGATCATATGGTTTGTAGAATTTCCCGTTACGAGTATACGTCATCATCTACCCTCACTCCATTATTTCCCCTTAAGTTCCGTCTCGAATATGAAGTTAGTTGAATCTGGTCCGCTAGAGGCAGCACTATTTTTCCAGCATAACTCGTAGCTTACCCCCACTCCTCATTTTTGGTACCCCTAATCTCCTCCTCGAACAAGAAGATAGTTCAACCGCTAGAGGCAGTAGCGTACAGCTTTTGAATTTTGGAACAAACGCCCCATTTGTCATCAGCAATCTCTCTAATAATCTCTGCTAAGACCGTAAAAACAGGTCACGTTTTTGTATGACGACAATGTGCTGTCAGAGAAAATGTAAAAATACATGCATTAGAATTTATTTAAATATAGATAGCAAGGAAATATTAAAATAAATAACAAACAAAATAATGGTCACTAATATGTCGTTTATTTGGTTAAAATTATATAATTATGTAAACAATGTAGTCCTGCGCATCTGTAAAATGTGCAGAACAATAAAATAATAAAATGTATAAAAGGAGAGACGCGGCGTTTGAGGCACGCAAGCAGAATCCTGCTCAGAGTGACGCTATCCTCCGTGGTGTAAACTACAATCTGAATAAAGTCACTTTTATCTAAAATTAACACTTAGAGTTTTACCTTGTATTAATAATCCTTATTCTTCTTCTTCCCAACATTTGAAGCTCGCGTCGCGATCAAGCTCCAAGTTATTTTACAACAGATCTTTAACTCCGGTACTAATCTTATTAAATTGTTCCAAGGTATTGTGAGCTGTTACACCGTATTCAAAACTTTTTTTCTGAGAATCTTTCAGTTTTGAAATTGCTTGAGTTTTAATTTTATTAAATAATGATAATTTATATAAAACAATCGATGGTCAATGAATGTATACAAATAAAAAAGTGATGGTAAATTCATACGTGTGAAATCGAAATAAGAAATTTAAATGAATAAAAAGGAACATAGGAGGAAAAAAGTTTTATGAAGAAAAAGAAGACGAATAAAAATTTTAGGTATGTATGTTGATAGATTTAATTTAAATAAGATTTTAATAATTATATTATTAAGTACATTTTATATGTAATAAATATTTACTATCACATAAAAATTATAGTTTATTAATACAATATTTTTTACCTTACTGTTATTAATAATAAATATTTATTATTTTATAATAACCATATTATTGGTTTATATATTTTATAGTCATAGTATAATATTTTATAATGATGTACATTTTTAAATTATAAATTATTTTCTTTTTCTTATATTGTTCTAATATTAACAATAAGTCTTTTATTTTACATAATAAGCACCTTTGTAATTTAATTTTAATTATATAAAATGTACGCATGTTTTTTCAATAATGATATAATGCACACTGTTCTTACAAATTAATGTTAAAATGATACTTAATTTAAAAACTTAAAATGTCTAAATTATGAATACAGATGTATAATTTAAATATTATAAGTAAACTTTATTATCATTCAATATATGTATTATCTATTACATTATATTTTTTTTATTAATTCATTATTAAAATTGCACATTGATATTTATATTTGCAAACATTATAAATATTATAAATGCTGAAATAATTATATATACTAAGCTACAAATCATTGCATTTTATTCGCATACAATTTAATGTTAAAATGATACTTAATTTAAAAACTTAAAATATCTAAATTATGAATACATATGTATAATTTAAATATTATAAGTAAACTTTATAACTCTCTCTTTCTCTCTCTCTATCTATCTTTTTCGCTTTCTCTCTCCTACACCACTTCTTAATATAATATATTTAAATCCTCTTAACTGTGGAAAATTCATTCACAGGAAGGTATCATAAACCCCATGCAGGTCAAACTATAAATTTGACTAGTAAGTTATGAAATTTGGTGCTTTAAAATCTATTTTAAAAAAATGTTAGGTACAGATATACGAAGACTGGGTAAACGTTGTGGCATTTTAAATTTCGCGCTTAAAATATTTTTAAATGCTATGACGTTTACCCAGTCTTCATATATCTGTACCTAACATTTTTTTTAAATGGATTTTAAAGTGCAAAAAAAATTTTTTTTAAGTGTCACTAGCTCACCAGAGGCGCTGGTAGTTATCCATATGTGTGAGAGAGAAGAAAGATAAAGATTTTGTCGCCAATGGTTAACATACAATTTGACCTTCTCTTAATCTCTGTTCTGTGAGGGAGATCGAGCATTACGTGTTAAAAATGCGTACATGAGGCGATTGCTGCAAACCTGGTTGATTTCAAATGTACTAAAAAAATGCCCCTAAGAAACGAATCAAACGATGGGTATAATCCCCACCACAACTTTACATTAAGAATAGGGGAAAAAAGCAGTTTCAATGTGCATTTGTTTATGTACATCTCTAATCTTTTCATTCATAAACAAATATTCCCACGAATGTATATAAATGATTTTTTACACTGTACATTGTATAGGTTATTTTCATTTTATTCAAGATAAATAATTAAAACAGAAACATTTAAGTGCCTAAATAATTTTTATAAAATCATAAATATTATGAATAAAATTAATTTAAGAAATGTTGTATTATTTGTGACACTTAAAAATTAAATATTGTGTGATTATGTTTAAAAACTTTTATGAACAATATTTTTTGTGTAATATGTTGTATTTTTTTTATAAAATTATTGAAAATATTATAACACTATATATCAGAGATTATAAGAGAGACTGCTGATGACCAATGGGGCGTTTATTCCAAATTTGAAAAGCTGTACGCTACTGCCTCTAACGGTTCAACTAGTCCGTTTGATTATTGAAATTCAAAACAAAACATCGGCATATGCTATACTAGCGAGAAAACAAAACGTTTTAATTTTGTTATTTCTTATATTTTGATTTTTTATCGCATACAATGTTGCAACATCTATATTCAAAAGCAAAATTGCCATATCTTTTTAAATGAATTTGAATGTCTTGACGGGTTTGTTTTCGTTTACTCGTATAATTCTTCCTATGAATGGTCTGACCGACAAATAACATTAAGTCTCGATTTTTTTTAAACACAACAGATCGAGAATATATTATTTGCTTCAACTTAATAATGATTATAAATGTGAAATAGATAATAATTTACAAGTTGTCTAAATTATTGCTTCAGCCTTTATTTTTCAATTATACATTGATAATTTTTGGATTCGAGTTAAATAATACTTATGAGACCATTGCATCTTATCATAAATATTTCCAATACTTTAAATTCATTTATATATTTATATTATATAACTTTTAAAATAATTGTATTATTTTTTAATAAGATTGGATGTGAAAAAATTAAAAGCGATATAAATAAACAAATTTTAATTTAATAATTGATACAATTACGATTATTTTCTTGTATTTATATAAATTTACAATTATTCTTAATATTATAAAAATGAATTATAATGTTAGAATTTGGTCGTAGTAAACCTAGCATAGCTATAAGAATTAATTGTGTTTGTAAATACATGTACATAACGTTCCGTATGTGTTTGTGTTGAAGAAGCTGCTTTTGCTCCACCAATTGTCTTTCATTTTTTTTCTACAAATTCGTGTTTAATTTTTTTCTCTGGTAATACGAAGAACCCTGCTGTGCCTTTTCTTATCCCCACCATGCTTCCAATGGGCATATCATTGGGTATCCGTAAAAAGCAGCACCTTCTTGCCACCGAATCTTCTGTAAACGCTTTCATATGATAAGGAGCAATCTCCCAATTCATCTCTGCTAATAATATTAATGATCAATTATTATGATTTATTATAATTATTATAATTTTGGTATTTCACAAAATTTAATTAAAAAGTCACATCTATTCTATTGATTTTCTTGATAAAATAATCATGTAAATTGAGTAATTCGTTAATAAAATATTGAAATTGTAAAAATTAATAAAATTGACTTTATTAACATCATATAGTTTCTAACAGTCTGAGAACACCACTAACACTGAGAATCAATTAACAACACATTAACAGACATGTAAATCCCATGTTAAGTAGGTGAAACAAACACGACGTACAAAAATCTTCTTTGACCACCTACCATCCTGCCCAAATTCATTTTTTTTACAGTACCATGATAAAAACAATGAACTCCGATGTATTTTTTATTGTTCGAATTTGATCCACCAAAATATTAATTAGATACTTAGCCCATTCCTTATAAATATATAAAAATCATCCCGATTTAACAAATTCTCCAATCATGGATAATGCATTAAAAAAACGAATTTCCGGCCATAAAACTAGTATAAATTAATAGTATAATAAAATTCGAGCAACAAAAAAAATACATCGATATTCATTGTTTTTAAAGTGGGACTATAAAAAAAAAATTTGGGCTAGATGGTAGGTGGTTCTTCTTTGTCTTTTGCATGTATATATAGCCACTACCTCCTCTGGCGGTACATGTAAACTATTAAAAAAAAATTTTTTTCTCGTTATTGTATTTAAAATTTATTATACAAAATTAAAAATATTAATATAAAAAAAACACATTCATATTATCAAATATAATATTAATTATGATAAAACAATATAAATAAAAACAATAAAATATAAGATATTGTATTATATATGTATTAGACATAAATAGATATTACCCGTATAAAATAATACATAAAAAAATATCTATATAAATATAAAACAATAAAATATAAATATAAACAGCAATAACAAAACTTTTTTTTTGAAATAATAACTTGGGTTATTAATATCTCCTACATTTTTTTATAAAAATTTATTGTATTTAAATTTATACATACATATATTTATATATATATATAATAAATAGTATTAGAATTGTATATTAATTAAAAAATTTGTGTATATGCTTACAATGTTTGTATAAGGTAAAATAAGTAACTGTATATAAAATATGATTCAAATAAAGTATTTATACTAAAAACATTATATACTTGTTAGGGATGGAACTGAGAGACTGCTCTCAGTAGGCGTGCGTTCAGGATTCCGGGGACACCCACATGTGAAATTTTTGTTTTGAGGGCTATTAAAATGCTATTTGTTATTGTTGAGCACTTAGCCAGGATAGGTAAAAATTTATTCACGTAAAGCTTCGCCGTTTTTGTGAAAAGGAAGGGATGTGGGTGTGTGTAAAGAATGCGTGTGTTTGAGCGAGAAAGACGGTCTTGTCGACGTCTCCATTCTCTCTCTCTCTCTCTCTCTCTCTCTCTCTCTCTCTCTCTTTCTCTCTCAAGCATGTCTCGGCCGAGTCTTGCGACCTCTCTTCTCTCTCACTCTCTCTCCTGTACTCTAAGTTAAGAGATATACATGGCATTATAATTTAAATTTTTAACAACATTTTATACAATCATAAATGCCTAGAAATATGATTTTAAAAATGCAATTAATAAGTCGATAAATATTTTTCTAATTAGTATTTTTTAAAAAAACTCTTAATCATTATCCAGATACTTAATAATTTGAATTTTCATATACAAAAATCCGTACATGTATAAGCATATGAAAACCCCAAATGCAACTGCTTATTGTTTAGAAGAACAGTATTGTACAAAATTTCTGCATATTTTTAATACTTGCACAATAATTTAAAAATATTAGTAATACATAAAAGAAGATTTATTCATTTTCAAATTTATATTCTTTGATTTTTTAAAGGCAGTTTCGAAAAATGTTCTGGACGAATACTTTAATACTAAACTATGTTAGACATGAATTCTGCCACTTTTTCTAATCCAAATATCAATATGGTTCTTTTAACTTTATAACATTTGACATATCACGTAAATTTTATCTGGAGAATAATCCATTTGATTTAATTCTTATTAAATAATTGAGTACAAATATATAAAAAATAATAAGGTATAATGATTTTATGTTTTGAAATTAATGTTTTTGTATATTTTCTTCGCAAAAATACTTATGTTTTTTTATTAATTATACATAATTGTTCCTTTAAATTACTTTCAATTATTGTTTCGTATTTTGGAAATATAAAATCACTGTCTTTTTATATTTGTGTAATTAGTATATTGAATGTATGTGTAGTATTATATTTTCATTTTCAAGATCGCGGCTACTCGAATTACATTTAATACGACCAATACTCTCTTAAATCGTATATTTTCATGTTTTAAATGTTTTTATATTATTTAATTTATTTAATACTATTTAAATATAATATTATTTGTATTTTAATGATTGTATTTTCTTTGTAATATCTCATATATAATTTAAAAGTGAATATATATACAATGTCAATACGTTTTATAATAAATTTAATACTAAAATCTATTGTTCGGGAATTGATGGAATCACAAATGAAGCATGGATTTATGGAGGAGAGGAAATTAGAGCCCGCCTGATGGAAATAATTAGCAGGATCTGGGAAGAAGAGGGAATACCCAAGGATTGGAAAACAACAGTAATTATGTCAATATATAAAAAAAGGAGATACATCAAACCCAGCCAACTATAGAGGCCTATCACTGTTATCAACAGGATACAAGATATATACTGGGATACTTAGAGAAAAATTAGAGGAAGAAGTAGAAAAGTTAGAAATAATACCCGAAGATCAAGCTGGGTTCCGGAAGGGACGATCTACAATGGATCATATATACATATTGAAACATATAACAGATAGACCGATAAAAGAGAGGAAATACATGTAATGTTTGTAGATATTAAAGCGACATACAATTCTGTAGAGAGAAAAATTATGGGAAATAATGAGAGGAAAAAACATATAAAGACACCTGACAAATAAAATAAAAGAAATATACAAGGAAACGAGGATCAAGATCAAGACTAGGGAAGGTGTAATAGATGAAATCAAAGTAAACAGAGAACTGAGATAGGGCTGCTGCCTTAGCCCACTCCTTTTTGATATCTACATAGCTGGACTAGAGGAAGAAATAGCAAAGCAATATATAGGACGCACAAAAATAGACGGAGAAAGGATATGGTTGCTAGCCTACGCTGACGACATTGCAGTAATAGCGGAAAATCAAGAAGCAATGGAACAAATGATGTTAACCTTGAAAAAATTTTTGCAAAGCAGGAACCTGGAATTAACTACGGAAAAACGAAAATAATGTCCTTTAAAAAAGACAGAAAATGGAAGAAAAGAAGGATAGAAGAAGTGGAAAAATTTTGCTATTTGGGATTTACATTTAGTAAAAATGGGGGATACAAGAAGCACATCAAGGAAAGAATCAGAAAAGAGAAAATTTCTATAAAAAAAACATAGAGTCTAGCTGAGAGAATAAGCTATGAAGACTTCGAAATTAAAAAGATGTTATTCAATTACTTGGTGAAAGGTGTAATTGAATATGGAGTAGAAATATGAGGACACGAGGAAAAAGAAGAACTGGAAAAAATAAAAACGGACTATTACCAATGGTGCCTTGGTTTAGATTTTTGCATGCCAAGGTACATAGTGTATGAAGAGGTAAATGAGAATAAAATGGAAATAGAGTGGAAAATAAAGCAAGAAAATTTGAGGACAAAATAGTAGCACTGACTAATACAAGATGAACAAAAAAACGTTTGGAAGAGAAAAAGAAAGACTAAAGACGGGAAATGACCCAGTGGAAAAATGGCTGAATGAACTAGGGATAAGCAAGATACAGATGGAAATTTGGGAAAGATAAAGGAAAAGCAGAAATGAAATGATCAAAAGAAAGAGGATAGATATTATGAAGCAGGAAAGAACCAATAGTATATAAGGTGCAAAATACAACAAGTGATACGCGAACTTCAGAGAAAAGGAAATACCTAAGTATATGAAAGAAAATTATCAGGCAACAGCTATGAAAACCATAGCAAAAGTAAGGTGTGGAGATATTATGATAGGGAATAAATATTGGGCGGAAGAGCAGGAAAAAATGCCAATTATGCAAATAGGATAGAGAAGACTGGACACACATGATAATGAAATGTAAGGAAACGGAAAATGATACAAGAGAAATACGAAAGAAAAAAGAGTGGACCACAGAAAAGGTGATGATGAACTTTAAAGAAAGAGTAAAAGATAAAGTATTACTAGGTAAAAATATAGAAAAAATAAGAGAGAAAGAAAGGTTATTTAAAAAATGAAGATACGAACAAAGGAAAGGTTAAAAACAAAAACGAAAGGGAAGAAGAAAGAAAAGTCGAACCAAAAGTAATACAAATTTAATGGAAATTATAAATATGAAAATATTAATAAAAATGAAAAAAGCTAAAATGTAAGTTAAAATGTAATTATATAAAAACTATTTCTAATGTAAAACTAAAATGATTAAAATGTACAGAGATACGGAAGACCATTCCTAGGCCGAAAGACTGGAAGTGTATATAATAAATAATACTAAAATCTATTGTTGTAAATTTTAAATGAAATTGTAATAAATGTTGTAACATGTTATATCTCATTACAATTGGTATTGTAATAATTTAGTAGTAAAATAAGTTTGAACTATAAATATATGTTACTTTTGTTATTAAATAAATTAATTTATATAAAACTATAAATATAATATTGCTTTCTATTTATATTTTATGTAAAATTTTATTTACAATTACAATTACAATTATTGTACATGTAATATATAGATCAATAAATGTAATTATTTATGTATTTATTTTGAACTATTTAAGTATTTATTTATAAATTTATTAATAATAATATATTTAGACAATTTAATTTTATAATTTATTATAATTTTATCAAATATTTATTGGTTAAATTTATTTTACTTTTAGATTTATTGTTCATTATGTAATTCAAAAAACATATATTTTATGTATATATAGTAATAATATGTAATTTAAACAGTATTATAAATTAATAGTATTATAAAATTAGGTATATATATATTTATGATTTTGTAATAATTATTTTAATACTTCGATATTTTGATCGAATTATGTATTTTCAACAAATTTATGATGACCTATATAAAATACATTATGAAAAAAGTATTTATGTACATTACTACTGGGCACATCTCTTTATGAATGAAAAGGCCTGAGATGTACAACGAAACTACCTTCTTCCCCTATTCATATTTTCGAGATGTAGTGGGGGAAATGCCTATCGTTTTATTCATTTTTATAGGTATTTCTTTTAGTACATTTGAAATCCACCAGGTGTGTAGCGATAGCCTTGTGTACGCATTTTTAACACGTAAGATGCAATCTCCCTTTTCATCATTAGCGATACATTTGTTACTAGTTCTCCTATTTAAAGTTAATCCTCCTGGTAACCTTCTAGTCCAACTTTACCTTAAAGTTGGATTTCTTCAATTAAAATGTGATTGACTTTTTTTAATATATTTTTTTGGTTTGAATAATGTGTAAATGCTTAAAATTTTTAACTAGTGTTTTTTATAAAAATATAATAAAATGTCACTTTTTCCTGCATATTCTGGTAAAATAAATAAAGAAATCAATGATTCAACAGATTCAAACAAAGACTTGGAATGGCTAAAAAATTCTAGTTGCCAAACAATTTCATTATACTTAAACTCTTCTGTAAAGAATAAAATTTGGAAGGATAGTTCTGATAAAGATGTTATTATAAACTCTTTTAATGAAAGTAAACAAGAGAGTTCTTGTAAAAGAAAAAAACATAAAAAAAAAATTAATTATTCCGAAATTTATTTGTACAAGTGTAGTGAATTGAAGAAAAATATTAAGGTTATAAAAAAAAAAACTTTTACAGAAAAATATGAAACAGATATAAAAAATGTTTATTTTGAAGATAGAGATAGAAACAAAAGGTTTTTGAATGTGGAAACTCTAGAATTATCTATGAGACCAAAATATAATGTATGGAGTAAAAAATTAGTTTTATATTGTAATAAAAATATAAAAGAAAAATATTTTAGAAGATATCATGCAATTAATTTAGATAATCCAAAAAAAATTAAAAAAAAAATAATATCTAAATATATTACAGAAAAAAATATGGAAGAAATTGATG
Organism: Eupristina koningsbergeri; assembly: GCA_018907245.1. NCBI lineage: Eukaryota > Metazoa > Arthropoda > Insecta > Hymenoptera > Agaonidae > Eupristina > Eupristina koningsbergeri. Next base: position 3,740,899 of record JACCHV010002921.1, read on the forward strand.
ATTCAAACAAATTAATATGTTTTAATGAGCAAAAACAAAAAATTGAAGAATTTAATAAAAAACTTACAGAATTTCCTAAAGATATTAATATATGGCTTGAATATGTACAATATCAAGATAACATTCAATTGCCTTTATTTTCTCCTACATTAGAAAATATTAAACAAGTTATAAACCAAAAGAAATTATCTATTGTTGAAAAAGGATTGGAAATAAATTGTAATTCTATTGAGCTTTTAGATTTGAAGTTGAAATTAATGTCAAAACTTTTACCTATTGATCAATTTTCAAAAGAAATTGAAGCAATGATTAAACAAGATGTAAATAATATTCTTTTAAGGCAAACTTTGGTAACAACGATTCAAACTTCTTGTGTCCTTTGTAAAGTCTCAAAAGTATTAAATCTGTATGTGAAATATTTTTCAGTTTTAAAACAAAAGTCTAAAACGAATTCTAAATTTTATGATAAACAAATTTTGCAATTGTTATATCAATGTTTGATATTCTTACGTCATGCAGGATTGTGGGAACAAATGTGGGAAATTCTCAAAATTAACCTATGCTTAAATCTTAATTTAGACCTTACAATTCTGAAAAATATAAATATAATTGATGAAAAAATTCTTATGGAAATGGAAGAAATTATTTTAACTTCAAAACTTCCATTAAATCAGTTATGGTTACGCATTGAATTACTCCGTGAAAGGTGTCATTGGATAGGTATTGACATTGAGCAAGTTGATATTAATCTTATAGGAGATGAAAAACGATTAGTTTCTGCTGAAGAAACAAATGATTTTATTTATCCAACAATTTCAGTAGAATCAAATTTTCGATTGATAATTCTATCTCTTCTTTGTCTTAAAGTACCATTATTACCAAGTCGGCACTGCACTTTGCAAGATTTTAAAGAAAAATATTTATGGACAATAGATTCTTTGGAAACAATACTACCAATGATATATTCAACAGTTTCAATAGGCCCAGTGGATAAGTATTTAGGTAATAAAACTATGATAACTTCATTACTTGAAGGAGAATTAACATCTGGACCACAGTTTTTAAAATTCCATCCTGCTCAAGAATCATATTTAGATTTTATAAGATTAATCTTTCATACAACAGCCGAAAAACTATCACCAACTCAGAAAATTAGTATTTATATTTGGTGGTTACGATTTGAAAGACTATTACTATTTTTTACTAAATATGATCCATTAAAAGATCAAAATAGGAATAAAAAAGTTAAGAATATGATAAAAAATTTTTTAAAAAAACCAGAAAATAGAAATAATCTCCATTTTTATAGAGAATTCGCTTTGTTTGAACATGAACTTGGTTATTTTGAAAATTCTATTGAAACGTTGAAAAAAGTTATTGAATCTCAAGATATTAAATTTATAAACTATGAAAACAAAGTAGCAATCTTTAGTTTATACAGAACAATTTTTGAAATTCTATTAGATTTAAAAACTTATAAAGATTCAAATTTAGAAATTTTTCACACAATGGTTGAGTCTTTAAAAAATTATATGTGTGCTTATTTAAATTATAATCATAATATAGCAATAGAAGATATATTATTTAATGAAATTCAAAATTTTTTTGTGAATTCCATTACAAAAGAACCTGAAGATATGTTCATGTTACCAAATATACATTGTGATATATTAATTTGTTATGCTTACTTATTAGTTAATAAAAATAATGGAGCTTCAGTTATAAATGATATTTTAAATTTATTTAATAGATGTTTAATACATTGTCATAATTGTTTCCATTTACAGGAAAGATTTTTTGAAGCTAAAATTACATTCTTGAAATTTTGTCGTGATAAATGTCAAGAATATGAAAATATTTTAATTCAAAATGTAAATGAAGCCATAAAAAAATTTCCAAATAATTCATTTTTTTTATCAATAAATGCTTTGAGTGAAATTAAACAACCATGTTGGAAATTAAAAACAAGTAACAAAAGATTTAACATTTTATCAATTTTAGCAAATTGTTTGGCTGGAAGGGCTCGAATTATATATTTAAATAATTTAAAATGTGAAGAAGCTTCTACTGCAATGATTAATAAAATGCTTTCTTTCCATAAAACAATATCCAAAATTGAAGGTGTTCAAAATTGTCCATTAATTTGGAGATTTTATATGCTATTAATACAAGAACATGATTTATGTAAAAAAAAAGGAGAAGATTTATACTATGAAGCTGTTACTCAGTGTCCATGGGCCAGAAGTGTATATATAAGTGCAGCTGAAATTGCACCTCAAAATTTGTCTCAAATTCAAGATTTGATTAAAGAGAGAGAATTGAGAATGCATGTCACACCAGAAGAATTAGATATTTTAAGAGAATAATGCATGTGTGAATGCTTTTAAATTAAGCAGGTACAAAATATTTCATATGTATTTTTCATAAAATATTATTTATGTGAAATTTTATTAAAATACTTTTTGAATTGTTAACATAAAATTTTTAATAAAATTAGGATAATATCATTAGAAAAATACCAATAAATAGAATAAATGACAATGTAAATATTTATAATTTCTAAATATTTATTCTTTTAAGTTTACTCAACTCGCACTAACATGAATACATATATACATACTTATATCAATTACATGGTTACATTAAATATTTAAATAATAAATTTAAAATATTTGTAAGAGAAATTGTGATCTTTAATTATAGTTTCATATTTTTACATAATGGTTCTCCTATTCACGAAATTTTTTAATAAATTCACAATAATCAATATATTTTATTGAAAACATTCTTAAATTTTAAAAATATGAAATAAAACTAATATTATTTTATTACATTGATTTTTTACTTAATGATGATATAAGTATTCTAAATCTAATATATATTTAATTATATTTCAAATATATAAATCAAAATATTAATCTTAATAAAAATTGAATCATTACAATGTAAAATTTATATATCAAATTTACGAATGCAGAAAAAAATTAACAAAGTATTGTTTATATAAATGCTAAATTTCTAAATGCTTTAGTTCTAATTAATAAAACTTTCAGAAACGCATCATCATTTACAATTGAATTTTAAAAAACAAACAGGTTGACTTGAGCGAATGCTAAACTCAAATAATGATTCAACCATCTATACTTCTAGTGGTTTAGTGTAACCGCAAGCAAAGATCAAAAAATCATCGTACATTTTACAAGGCACGAGTTCCAAAAATCATGAGAAAACTAAACGATCCCAGAGAAAGAGTATGGGTTACGGGTTATTCATTCAATAAAGTAATACTTAAGGGTGTATCAGAGTATAATAAAAACACTTTGCTATTTATGAAACTTTGTAAATAAGTACAATTAGTCACTATAAAAACATGTATAAAATTTCAAAACGATCGTCTAATTAATAAAAAAAGTTATAGCAAATTTTAATTAACATTGATTTTTATGGAGATAAATGCTTTAAAGTAGTTTTAGAGCGTTAATAAAATAAAAATAAACGTAACAAAAAACATAACTTTTTTTATAACTATAAAAAAATATCTCATAAATATATCTTTAAAATTTAATAATTTTTGTCTATTTATTAAAAAATTTATTAATAAAAAACTAAATCAATTTTTAATGTTTTAGAGTATAAGTAGTTAAATATGGTAACGTCATATATCAATCTAGATGTAAATACATACGAAACATATGGTTGTTATTTGGGTACATGAACATGTAAAGATGAATAAAAATCAATTTAAATTCAGGAATATTATTCGTGAAAAATATTATTGAAAAGTATAAAAATTCTTATATCTTATTAAAAAAATAGGTTAATAATGTAAAATTTAAGTTAGATTAATACTATAAATATATAAATATTATACAAAAAATTAAATTATTAGAATAAAAAATTTTTTCAATGTAATACGTAATTTTTAAATAATACAGCAACGTTCCGATCATTTAAACTATACTTCCTCGTCTAATTCCAAAACTGTTGCGTTATAAATTATTTAAGTTCATGACTGTGAATTGTAACCAGAATTAAATAATATAATGCAGATGAAACACTGTTTCATCATAATCCAAAACTAACGATTGCGAAAAAGGTCAAGTGTACGCAAGTACGAACCATACTTAGAAATAAAATAGAAAATCAATATTCTATTTCATCATAAGATAACACAGGAGACTACAAAAGAGCATGATCATAAACAAAATCGTATGTTCGGCTCAGGTCACCTATGAACCGAGGTTAATAATTAAAAATTAATATGGAAGGGATAAATAACTATAATGTATGAAACTTATAAACTAACTAAAATATTAAATAAACAAATAATTGTTAAGTGAATAAATATCTTAAATATTCATTTATTTATTCATTACATTCTGAGACGTAACAATACCAATAGAAATATTAACAAACAAAAATACAAAAATTAAAATATTTTCATTAAAATAGTATTAAAATACCTAAAATATAAACATTAGAATAATAATCAAGATTATACTACAATATTAATAATACAATAATAAATTGATTAATATTACAAATATATAAATATATAGATAATAAATAAATATAATAAATCAATATAAGAATAATATATGTAAATCAACAACATTATTAATATTATAATTAATGTATTAATACTATTAATAAAACCACTACAATAAAAATACAAATTCTAGTAATGTAAATATATTTTAAAATTACAAATAAGATTATGCTAAAATATTAATATACACTCAACAATAATAAAAACGGAAACACCAAATACAGTAACATTAATAAATAAATAATGCTTACGATAAATTACAAATTATTTATGCATAATAAAATTTCACAAATTATAAATGTAAATGCAAGAATAACAATAATTTATACACATTGTTAATAAATTACTGTTAATATATTGTAAAATTTAACTCAGAAATTATAACAACAAAAATCAATTCGCAAAGACAAAGCTCGTCAGACGTATTTGGTGGCTGGCTCGCTGTATGAGTTGCTCGTCCAAATTGTGTCTGGTCTACAATTCGACACATTTTTACATCTTACGTGCGGCCCAGCAGTAACTTCTGTTTTTATTAAAATAAGTACTTTATTGGACCAAGCTCAAGAGCAATGAAGCAGTGGCTTCTCTCCATCCTCGTCCATGCAAGTGACGAAGTGTACTAGGGCGACCAAGAGAAAGAGTGACGTTCTCCCAGCCGGCTGTTCTTATCACGGCGCTTGAGTTGTATCGCCGCTGTCCGTGCGCGACGAAAACGGTAAATGCCCGAGAGAGCTGCAGGTTCCCTCTTCACGTGAATTCACTGAGTTCCGTGGGAGGAGAGGGCACGTATCTCTTTTTCTCACTCTCTTATGCGGCTGAGTTCCACGAACCCGGATATTTCGTGAAAATTTCCTCACAATACTATATGCAATTCTATCTATATACTTTTTAACCAATCAATTATTTTATTAATTACTTTATTTACTATTTTTTATTACTAAGTACAGATTTAATGTTATGTTTTTTTGTTAAGAAGTTAAAAACTCTTACACTATCCTTGTTTGAACTATTGTTCAACTTATCGTCAATGCAAACAGCGAGCAGCAAGATTAATTCAAATCAATAAAATAGAAGGGTAAGAAAGGAATAAGAAATGAATAAAAGAGGAGAGATAGTCTATTCTTCCACGTTTATTTTATATTAAATTGTTTTATCAATCCTGAAGTAAAAACCCCAGCTTAGGAGGACAAGCCGTCCTTCTATTCCTGGTGGTTGTTTTCGTGTACTCCACAGAGGCTATTCTAAAAGGAAAGCCGCTTTTTTCCCCCGTTGATATCGTGTTGAGGTGACGTAGATCACCGCCACTTGAAGTAAGTCTGCTGAAGAAGACGGACGCCTCCAAGAGAGACGTAATCTCGATGCGACGTTCATGCGTCGTTTGAAACTAAGTTGAATTTCACTCTTTTCACAGCTACGCCTTTTTGCCACATAAAGAATTGGATTGTGAACGCCGCTGTATTACAGAATTATGAAATTCATACAACGTAGGAATACAAGAAAATTTCAAAGCAAAATCACGTCGAAATGTGCAGTCATTGCTCGAAAGCAAGTGACGCAACTATAAAATTTTGTCGCCAAATGTTCTCCGTTCGGATCGTCGATTATAAACAAATAAATCATCACCGTGTCGTCGACCCTTTCCGAGGAGGTCAATTGAGCCTAGCACACGCAAGTATATTCTCTCCGACTCCAACAACCCTCATTTTTATAAATAGTTTTTAAATTTTCTAAACTAATCCCTGCTCGTATCAGCCTTTTTCTAGTTTCTGTACTAGAGTTTTCAATTAATGGATTGAAAGAAGAAAAATTATGTTAATTTTCTTATCCATTGACCACTTATTAACATAATTATGAAAATTATTGCATATTCTATTAATTTATAATCATTAATATTTAATTTTTTATATTATTTTTATAATAATGAAATCTTCTAAAACATGAGTATTGAGAATATCAATTTTTCAAAAGTTTTCCAATCCTGTCATTATATATTCAACTCTTTTTTTCTATCAGTATATACTTGAATCACCTGTAATATACCTATAAAGTCAATCACGGACTGTGAATAATCTTCAATTAAACTGCACATATATATTGCATCCAACAATCTAGGTCCATCAAATTTAAAATTTGTGCAGCAGTATAACATTTTTTTTTTATTGTCCTAAAATATTCTAATAATTTATATATATTAATTCTTATTGGATCAGCATAGACTACATTACCATGTACTGTTGAAGTATTATTTAAAAATTTTATTTCATGGATTACTTTAGCCCTTAGTCGGTCCAATGTCATGCATTGGTTTTACATAAACATTAAATTAAGATTGATTATACTTTGCTGAAATACGGGACTTTTGTATATGTATTGAAGTTTGTAAGTATGCCGAAATACGTCTCCATAAAAATTAGAAATTACAGTGAAATTAAAGTTGCGGAAAAAAGTGAAATTGTAAGGTAAGCAAATAAAATAAGAAAGGAACCTAAAGCTGAAAAAGAAAAAACGAGAAACAAAAGTGTGTAAGAGAAAAAAGTGAAAAGAAAAAATTGTGTGAGGAAGAAGGTTAGGGAATTCCAAGAATTAGAAATGTACGGGCGGGAAGCTTTTCAGTGGCAAAATATATGCAGGACATAGACGGCGCAATCATAACGACCGATAGCGTAACACACCAGCTAAACTCCCCTACTACGCCTTCGAACACCAAGGCAACGAAGGATGCCTCAAACGCTGGGAATGGTAAAAGAGACGGTTGGGGCGCTAAGAAAGACTACCAAATGAAGCTGTATTTGATGTAGAGAGAGAAAAAAAAGGTAACATTTGATAATAAAGAGAAAGACATAGAAGAAAGGACAGTCAAAAATAAAGAACAAAATGACTGGAACAAGGCAAGGAATAATCTAAGAGAGGAATTAAAAGAGGATATAAAGACACTTATTGATTAGGTAGAAAAAAAATAGATAGAATAATTAACAGAACGGACAAACTAAAACTCTAAGATAGGAAAGTAGAGAAATTAGAAAGAAATTCGATAAGGCAAACAAAAGAATAAAGGATATAGAAAAAATAATAAAAAAGATAGAAGAGAAACAAAATGAACCAGAGTGGAGAACGGTAATGGAGGAGAGAATTAGCTGCATAGAGAAAATAGAAAGTGACATGGAGGGCATAATAGAAACAGGAAAGAAAAGGAGAGAAATAAAAGCAACAAATAACAATAGAGCCAGCAGCCAATTGAACATATTGGGGCAAAACATAAGCCGCATCAAATCGACGTTATCAGAAAGAGATGTGCAAAATATTAAGAGATTGGTCAAAGAAAAGGAAAAAAAAAGAAAGGAGAACATAGTTATAAAAAGAGTAAGAAGACAGAAAAGGTACAAAAAAAAGGTAAAATGGGAAAATGTACGGAGGAATTTATGAAAGAAAGGTTAAAAATTGATGTGAAGACAAGAATCGTATTGTGGAGTGATAATGTTATAATCGTGAAATTTTACACCTTGGAAGAGAAAACAGAGGCATATCTAACGAGGAATTAACTATATGGAATACAAGTATACTTTGAATATGACCTTACATACGAAGATCGAAAGATACAAGAGGAAATAAATTGCTGGGTTAAGAAAGTAAAGGCAAAGGGCATACAGGCGAGAATAGGCTCCAAAAAAGTGTAGTTTGAAGGCAAATGTGTGATGTGGAGATAAAAAAGCGATGAACTAGATGATGAAGGAAGTAGAAGAGACAATAGCTATAAATAATAACAATAAAGAAAGGCAGGAAAGAACAGAGAAGCATACCGAAAACAGAAAGCAGGACAGTGCAGCACAAAAAGGGAAAGAACAGAGAAAGGAAGCAGAAAACAAAAAAGAGGATTTAGAATAAGAGAGGAGTAGATGAATAAAGAAGAGAGGAAAAGAGAGCAACAACAAAGAGATAAATAGGAGGTGATGGCAACAAATAGATACGTATGGAAAGAACACAAAAAAAAAATGAAATTAAAAGTATAACTAGAGATAAAAAGACAGTAAAAAGGCATCCAGAAGTGATGGAGAAAAAAAGACAAACTTGGAAAGTTAGGCAGAATAAAGAAAGAAAAGAAAAGAAAGTGACAGGAAATAGAGACCAAGGATAAAAGAGAAATACTGGAAGATAACATTGAAAAAATAAGAAATATAATGTATTGGAATGTGGCAGGGATATGGAACAAAGAGAGTTTTGGGAATATGTAGAGAAAATGGATTCTGTATGCTTGGCTAAGACATGGATAGAAGACAAAGATACAGATAATGCAAGAAGAAACTACCGAAGCAAATGAAATGGGAGATAATAGAAGCGGAGAGGGAAAAGAATAAAGGAAGAGCAAGAGGTGGTTTTCTCATAGGAATAAACAGAGAACGGGACATAATAATGGATGAGCTGGAAATTAAAAAAGAAGAACTGATAAAGACGAAACTTACAACAGAAAATAAAGACTTAGAAATAGAGATTTTGAATATATATAAAGAAATTAAAAAGAAATTGGATAGGATAGAGAAAGAAAATGATGGAAGTAAAGCAAACAGGAGGAAGAAACAGGAAAAGAGGAAGTACAAAAGCAACAAATAGAAGATAACACTCTACAAAAGATAGTTAAGATGACCAAAGCCCAAAAGAGAGGAGAATGACTGACTATGATAAAACGGTACTACACAAACGAGGATGGAACAATTGCAAGAACAATAGGGGAAGAAAGAGAATAAGTAAGAACAAAGACAACTATAATAATAAAATATATACTTCTGTAAATATACAATATACAAAGATCCACTCCTGAGCCGAAAGGCCAGAGTCATGTAAATAAATAATAAATACTTTACTCAAATATTTTTCTAATATTTTATTTTTTCTTGATAATCCAGACATTTCTAAATCTATATATATTATTGGAAATTTTTCATTTATTATTGTTTGATTTTTGTTTTCAATGGGATGGGCCATATTTATATCATCAGATTCCAGTAATAAGGAATGATTACTTCTATATCAAATCCTTTCTGAATTTTCTTTCTTATATCTTAATAATTGTTTTTTTTAAATCCAACCTTTTTATTATGTTCTGAAATATTAATAATTTCTTTGCTAAGAATCTTAATATTCGGTGCTTTCTCTCGTACCTGCGCTCTCATAGATACAAGAGAGGGAGAGAAGAGTCACGCCGAAACAATACCTGAGTTGGACCCTAATTTAATTACCGATTCATAGACCGAGAGAAATTTCTTCTCGCACGCAAAAACTACGCGTCACGTCGTCCTGGGATTTCGAGCGAAAAACCCAACCTTTTTGTATTTGTGATTCTCAATATTCAACCCAATTTGGCGTGCGTTTCATGTGAGTGTGCCTGTGTGTATATTGTCTTATCTGCGGCATTAATCCGGATTCGCCTCCACGAGCGCTCGGCTCGTGTTCGATCAAGGCCCAGATCCTTTGGAAGTAACGCGGCACTCTTCGATTAAAGCATGAAGTCCGGAGCAGCATCACGAGATTCAGAGAACGCCGACTGAGAGAAGTGTCAACAAGCGTTCCCTCCAGCAATAAACAGCGTAATTATAATTATTTTAACATAACGCAGGCTTTTCTCCTCCTAAACCGCGAGGAGTTTTTTTACGCCTTATTGTAAACGCGGAGCAATAAACATGTATCTGTTGTGTTCAATCGAAATAGATCATTTATCCGTTGAATCTCCTATCTAGTCCTCACTCTTCTTCATTTAAACAATTTGATTTTAATTAATTCAGAACACTTGGATCTCTCAGATTTATTAATATATTGAACAAGTTTTATAGTAGGATTTATATTGATATTATTTAATATATTTAACACATAAGAATGTCCCAAATTTTTTGTACTACTACTGCAGCAAAACGATAATCGGCGTATGCCATTAAACTTGGGCATTTAGAGTTTGGAGCTTTCGATACCATGCCTTCATGTACGCTTTCATTAACATTACTCGATATGTTCATATAAAATTTATCGGTATTTGCCAATTTGTTAAAAATTTCTATTGAATATATATATAATAATATATGGTAATAATTTTCTTTTTGATTAATATATTTATACCTTTTACAAGAATTTTCATACATATTAAATGAATGATAAGGAATATGCCTGATGACCTGCATATCGAATACTTCATCCCATATCATTAGAAGTAATTTATTTTTCTTCATTATTATATGATATTGAGGAATTAGGAAGTGGAATATGATTTTCAATGTTTAAATTGAATTGGTTCATAAAAAACGTGAAACTTTCAGGTCTAAAAAAAATTAAAAGAATTAATTCACACATCTAACTATCTATTACTTTATTCATCGATCTATGTTTCATTTATTAAAGAAACGTTGGGATTCATTTTATGGCCGCAATAGGGTAAACACCGCTTGTGAGTGCGACATAAAAAGTATAAGAGAGAAGCTGAGTAAAGATTGGAAGCAAGAAAATTGCAGAGAGTGAAGGAGCAAGTCAAAATCGGGAAACTGGGAAGATTCATGCAAGAGGATTTGAAGATGGAACAGAGAAAGAGTAAAGACAGGAGGATAGACAAGGAAGGAAAAAACATGGTAGAGAGAATTGAAAGCAATGGATGGAGTATTATAAACGGGACTACGAACGAAGACAAACAGGGGGAATATACATACGCGGGGGTTAGAGGACTAATTTTGGCCATTGCCGACAGTGAATGCAGAAAAAGAGTCAAAGAATTCACAGTGGATAACAGAGTGGAGTCGGACCACTTCCCGATCATCACATGGATATAAGAAGAAGACGGGGGTAGCACGGTAAAAAAACACAGATAAGGAGAGAAGGGAGGACGATTACGATATGGAGCGAAGAAAGTATAAAGAAGTTTAAAGAAAGCACGGAGGGGAGATATAACAGGAGGAAAAAGCTAGTGACATAGAAACCCAATTGTCCGAATTAAAGGAAATAGTGATGAGAAACACAATAAAGAAGGTGATAAAGACCAGGGAAACAAACTGGGGGATCGGAAATGGTGGGATCACGAGTGCAAAGAGGAAAAAAACAGGGCAAAAAAACTGTTAAAAAATGGAAAGAAGGAAAAAGAAGAAACGATTACACAGGACAGAGAAGAAGATGGAGAAATATATGCAAGGAGAAGAAACAGAGGTGAAAGGAGAAGCAGATCGAAGAACTCAAAGGTCTGAAGAATGAGAAAGATATATGGGAGTATATAAACAGAGGAAGGAAAAGAATATGCAACGTAAGGCAGGAAATATATAAACAGGAATGGAAAAAGCACTTCATAAAACTATTCAGGGGAAGCAGAGATATTAGAATAACTAGAAGGAAAGAAATAGAATATAAGGAAGCAAAGGGGTACGACAAGGAACTGACTCAAGAAGAGATAAAAAGAGAATGGATGAAGTTGAAAAAGAAGGCAGCAGGAATTGATGGGATAGGTAACGAAGCGTGGATCTACGGAGGCGCGAAAATTAAAGAAAGACTGAAGACGATAATCAACAGGGTATAAAAAGAAATGAGAATCCCGGAAGAATAGAAGACGGCCATGATAACACCAATATACTAAAAAGGAGACTACACAAAATCGGAAAACTACAAAGGCTTGGCGATGCTATCAACTGCGTATAAAATATACACAGGTATCGTCAAGAGAAGACTTGAGAGAGAGAGACAAAAAAAAAGAAATACAACCAGAGGGACAGGCGGGATTCAGGAGCGGGAGAGGCACCATGGATAACATTTTCATACATAATCACATTATACAGAGAGCAGTGCAAGGAAGAAAAAAGCTACATGTGCTGTTCGTGGACCTCAACGCTGCGTTCGACACAGTAGACAGATAAATACTATGGAAAACCATGGCAAGAAAAGGATACAGCAAGGGATTAATAGAGAGAATTAGGATGATATACCAAGAGACGAAGTGCAGAATCAGAACTATCGAAGGGCTATCGGATTAATTTTGGATCACGAAAGGACTCAGGCAGGGGTGTTGCTTAAGTCCTACGCTATTCAACATCTATATATCAGAGCTGACGGACTACATGGAAACCAGAAACATAGGAGGCACAAGGATAGCGGACAAAAGAATATGGACGCTGACATACGCCGATGACATTGCGATGATCGGAGAAAACAGAGAAGTAATACACGACATGATGGGGAGATTAAAGGAATTCTTGGACAACAAGAAATTGCAACTTAACACAGGGAAGACGAAGATGATGACGATAAAAAAAGGGAAAAAGGCAAAAGCAGAGAAGTGGACAAGGATGAAGAAAAAAATCGAGGAAGTAGACAAATTCTGCTACCTATGCTTCGTGCTATGCAGAGACGGAAAATTGAAAGAACAAGTGAAGGAAAAAGTGCATAAGGGAAGAATCGCGGCAAAGAGCACATGGGGACACGGAGAAAGACGCTGTGCGGGGGATTTCTGTCTCAGGAAATTAATGTTCGACTACCTGGTTAAAGGAATAATGGGGTACAGGTCAGAGATCTGGGGAAACGAAGAGACGTAGGAGTTGGACAGTCTAACTAGTCTACTATATATGGATCCTCAGATTGAACTACTGCACACCCAGATACATCGTACTGGAAGAGATAAATGAATGGGAAATGAAATATGAGTGGAAGACAAGAGCTATGAAATGCGAGGATAAAGGAAGGATCAAGGGAGTGACAGAGAAAAGATGGGTGAAAAAATACTTTGAGGAAAAGCACAAACAAAAGGAGGATAATGAGAGAGACAGACAGGAAAAGTGTCTCAAGAGCCTCGGATTCAGTAGAAAGTAGATTGAGATATGGGAAGCACAAGGAATATATAAATATGATAAGATAAAAAAAGAGACATAGAAGTACAAATCCAGAGAAAGCCAGTTAAGATAGAAAAGTCAAGATATAATAGCGTATACGAGATTATTTAGATTTTGTTTATTATTATAGAAATTAAGAGAAGTGCGGGGAAGCAGGCAGATTATTTAATAAAACACACAAATGAGCCTGACAAATGTATTTATTGGTTCTGCGATAAAAGACATAAAAACCCCCTCGCGATGAGAAGGAAACTTACAGTAATAGTAGGCGATGCATTGGTAAACGCCGCGGAGACGCTCGCTGTAGCTTCGCTTGATAGTCGTCCTCCGCATCAGCCAGTATCTCACACAGGTAATAGGAGAAACGTTTCGTTGCCGCCTGGGAATTTTCTCCGCCGGGTGAGCCGCTGAAGTGTGCTCGGGTTGGTGACTAGGCCAAGTAGATCCTGGGGAGCGACTCTGAACAACTCGAGAGGGAAATTTACGTGAATCGTGTATTCACGCAACTCTCGCAATTCACACACACACACTAATACACGCGCAATTGATTTGCTATCACACACGGTTGATTGCGGGGATCAACAAGCCATCAGTGATAAGATTATTCGCATACGCAAAATTGCACGGCAAGCGAGCAAGAAATCTTGCGGAGAAATGACACAAAATTAACGTCCCTTGCAGCATCTTCTTCCCTCGCGCGCTACTCCGGGCCGCAATAAAATTTGGGTCTGCCCTCGCAAATAATTTCCTGATACAAGGCACTTTCTCTTGCCGTCGGAAAACTATAATATATAATATATAATATATAATCATGGAAAGTGGTCTACCGATCTAGTTAAAAAAAAGAGAAGGGGCCAGAGAAAATCAGAATTACTGCAAGAATAATATGCAAGAATGTCATAGAGGGAAATAAATACTGGCTGAGGGCAGAAAAAAAGAAGTACAGACTATGCGAAGAGAAAACAGAGACGTGAAACCACTGGATAATAAACTGCAAAGAAACACAAGAAAGCTTCAAAGGCTACAGAGAAAACAGAGGACGAGAATGGACAAACGCAGAAGTGTTGCAGAGTTTCCAGGGAGGAAAGGAGGACCTACAACTACTGAACAAAATACAGGAAGTTGAGAAGATGCAAAGAAAAAGGAATAACCAAAAATAGAGTGAAAAGAGAATATGCAACAAAATGATAGGATAGAGCGGTAATAGTAGAAGTTTAAGATGAGAACAAATAAAAGTACAAAAGACAGATAGCAAAGAAAAATAAATAGAAAATAAAGTGTGATCACCTACAATGTAAATATGTAAATATATAAAAGCGGCTGTATTAAGGAATTCGTTCTTAGACCAATAGGACGGAATGTATATGAATAAATAAATAATAAATAAATATTAAAGAAACGTCTATTCTTAATTATTATAAATCGATATTTAAATAACTATTATTGAATATATAACCAACACTAATTACATAAATGTTTTAAAATAATAATAAATCATTGTTTTAGAGACTAAAAAAATTCAATCATCTTCAGTGGAGCGATATATCATCTAAGTTCACAAAGTCGCGTGAAACTCAAACGAACCAAGTTCTAAAAGCACAGTCTAAATGTAGAGTAGAAGATTTTATATCAAGCTTACGTGGTTGAAGAATTCTAAATGTATTTATTTATATACAGAAATATAAAAAATAATTTTACGAAAACTAATCACTCAATATGTATTAATCTATTTTTTACCATTCATTATTAAATCTTGTAATGGAAATAATTAATCAAATAATTGCACAAAAAAAATTAAAGGCAAGTTTTTAATTATCTAAAATAAAATTCATAATTAATAATGTATCTTTCTAATACAAAAAGCAGATACGGTGAAATCATTAACGTACAATAATATAATTCAAGATAATAATTTTAATGATAAACATCTTTGGTTTTAAGTAGAAATAATAAAAACCATCAAATATTTATTCTTTATATTAGAAATGGAAGATGATTAAAAAATTGTTGTCTAACATTTATATTGTAGCTAGAATAGCTTATAAGTAAAAATTTAGCATTTAATTTTTTAAAATAAAAAAATTATTAAAGCATTAAATATAATACAAAAATTGGTTATGAATGTTATAAAATAAAAAATTTAAACAACATATAACTGTTATTACGTTTAACTTGTTTATTAAATAAGTAACATTTTATCAAATTATTTATTTTCATTTTTTATTGCAGATGATTAAAATTCACAGTAATAAAATTGACGCGATATATTTATATTACTATAAACAAATATTAATAGTATAAAATTTAGTATAGATAAATATATCAATAATATAAGCTAATTCAAAACATACATTATTATAAGAGAAATCACATCAGAATTGATAAAATTTGTATCCAGAAACAAAGAAAGTAATTTATTGTACTAATTTAAATATTCCAGATATAAATAATAATACTAACAATACAATAAGTGATCTTACATAAGAAATAAGTGTTCAATAATTAAAACAATATTTTAAAAAATCATTTTAAATTATTATGACTAAATATATTAAATTATCATCAAAATTTAATATTTACGTTGATAGATATATTGTAATAAAAATAAATGATAATAATAAATACATATTTTTTATATTTTATAAGGGGACCAAATTAAATATAAATCTTCTGTTTAATCAAACGTTTAGCAAAAATCTTTTTACTGTTAGAATAAACTTACAAATTTTATTTATTCTTTAAATAATTTAATAATTATTAATAATTAGTATGAATGAATTATCAAATTTTATATTGATGTAAAATATAATACATCATTTCTTAAATACAAGCGACTTGGAGATTATACACGTATACAAATAAAGTAGCATTAATTGTATACTACTACCTCCGCTAAGATCAACTTTATGCTGAAATCTTCGAATTATATCTTAGTATACTTCATAATATTCAATATGTATTATTGGTCACATATAATAATACATAAAAATATTTGAATTTCACAAAAATAAAAATTTAATAAAATTTTTTAATAAAACTTTAAATTTAATTTCTTTTTTAAATTTAAAAATAAAATTATTCATTTCAAACTGGCTTATTAATATATAATAAATGATTTATACTTATTGGTTGAAGCATTACTCAAGAAACCATAACAAATAAAATTTAAATAGCAGGTATGCATAGTATTGAATATTTAATTTTCCAAAGTAAAAGTGGATCACCAGGGTAAATAAATTTGCTATTTACAATTTCTTATAAAAATTTAATCAAGATTAAATCACGTTTAAGCTTCTCTGGGTAAATTTATACTGAAACAAATGAATTAATTTTTAGATATCGCTATTAAACAAGTTAAATTTTTATTAAGAAAGATAATGAATAAAATAAGATAAAAAAGGTCGTTTAAAATAAGAATAAAGCATTTATGAGATTTAACATGAATGTTTAATAACAAGTAAAATTAAACTATTTAACGATATTACAAAAACCTGTTCTGTAGCTCTTAATTATAGTCGCAACAATTGAAAATAGGGAAAGCCACCGAAGTTGAATGCAGTATGATACACAGAAACCAATGAATTATTCAATGGCGACTTTCTTCTTGTAAGCTGTTAAAGTTATATTTCTTTTTCTGGCGTCAAAAGTAAAAAATTATGGTTATATGTGGAAAATAACAATGATTCTTATTGTTGCGTAAAAAGAATTTTATTTAAACGTAAATTAATATGATCATACACCATTTATAGATACATAATTTAAGATAAGTAATTTTAATATAAAAAGAGTTTAAAGATGTTTAAGAATATGGAAACGTAATGAAATTTATCTATAAGATCTTTTATTAATTCTTCTGTAAATAAATTTTTTTTTGGAACAATTAGTTTTATGAAATCGTTAAATTTAAATCGGAAAATTTTTGGAGAAATGAATTCACTATTCCACTACACGTGTATTGGTAGAACTTAATGCATGGATGGAGTTATGTCCACAAGAGAGAATAGATAGGGGGTAATCTGAGATAGTGCGAAATTTCAAAGTAGAAAAATTTTGCTTATTAGGTATATAAATTGCTCTACTGCATATAGATTTAAGTAGACAGTAAAAAAAAGAAGAGTAATAATCCTCGAAATTGTTTTGAAAAATTAGCATGAATATTAGTTACTTAGTTAAGTTAGGTACGAGATAGGCTTATTTTCTTACGTGCTCAGGTTAGGCCCATTGTGCGCAATTTCTTTTATTATTTCACACATGTGGTCACCCGTGACCTCGTTCAGTCTTTCCTTAACAGCGAAAAGCTGTCGACGATACAAGTTGAGATCTGCGCCAATATGCGTTAATGCTTTAACCCTATTTCATAATCTCAGTATCAACTACTCATCGCTGTGTCTTGGTGCCATAACCCAGATGGGCGGTGTATATGTAACCAAAAGATTAATTACTACTTTCTGTTATTGTCCTTTGTTCGTGCTTGTAAGTACCATTTCCTCAGCTTATCCGAGAGTATGGTTTCCCCACGGCTGTCACTCTGACGAGGTGGACCCAAATTTCATAAACCACCATGGAGTTCAAGGAACTTGTCCCAGCTTCGACCGCTTTCAATGTCCTTCCGTATAACCAAGTCAGTGGTTCGGCTTTAGCTTGCTTCCGGCAAATTTCTAATTTTTCTTCACGTCTACAGTCCATCCAGCCATATGATTGAATTCATAATGGCTATCCCTATTTATTATTTTCGTACAGAGTCTGTTACCATTTGTTCTTAGCATTATGCCCATATTACATTTTCTCGTCAATCTACCTGCCTTTGCATTATCTACGTAGCCCTGCTGTTCTGGTATCCATGCCTGGAAATATTGATGACCTTTTGACACTTAACCTTAATGTGTGTATTCTATTTTAATTTATTATCCCATATTACTGCCAGGTATTTGACCTTGGCACTAGCTTGGACTAGACAGCTATTGAGCTGAAATACGCTTATTACGCTTACGTATGTAACGAAATTCACATAATTAATTAAATAAATAATAAATGTTGTATAAAGTAAGTAAAAATGGGAGCAAGACGCAGCATAAAGAGAAATACGGGTGAGCGTAAATTGAGAAATGATATCGATAATGCTTCTTCATTAAACAATATATGGCGAAATATAAACAAAAGTCAAGGTAATAAGCCTAAAAATGAGAACACCTCCATGGTGGGAGGGCTTAAAGGAGTTCACAGTTGTCTCTATAAAATAAGGAACATGAGTGATGTTCGGGGTTCAGTTATTATTGTGTGATTATTATCTTGAGACGTGCTTCGGAATTCGACAATTTTGAAGTAATAAGAGGTGCGAAGTAACTCGGAGTAATATAATCCCAGTCGGTGACTCTCGTCGAAAACCAACGCGACACTCACACGTAATAAATGTAACATTGGTGCCGTGACCAGGATTTCTGTCGAGGTAAGGAAAATTAATTAAACGAAAAATTCGCGACATTAAAATAATAGTGAAAAAAAATACAATTACAAGAGAATACTACAATCCAGAAAGAAGTGATGACCTGGAAACTACTGACCTTTTTAGCAGTCATATTTATGTAAGTAAAGATTAATTATATAATAAGAAAAAGAAAATTCAATATTATATGATTCATATGTGTATGTATATATACTTGCTAAGTAAATTGTGAGGATAGAGACCCGAACCGGGATTAAGGAAATTAAATTGGATATTTTTGATTAATTACTCGTGTTGTACTATCAATTTTAAAATTGATATTATTATTTTTGATAATTAGTTGGGTAATGTTTAAAAAAATTAATTTATTCAATAAAAATAAATTAGAAAAGGAAAGTTTAAAACCGCATATTGTAACATCTTCAGTAAACGAGTTAGGCAAGTGGGACCTTGAAAACGAAACTGACATAACATTCGAAACAGCTCATAAAATGCTGACTAGTGCTGCAAAATCCGAGGAACAACTAAGAGTATGCGGAAATAATGTTGACAAATTAATAGTAGAATTCGATTCTTTACAAAATAAACAAGTTAGAGAAATTGTTGATAATAGAATAGAACAAAAAACGATGGAAAATTCCAACCAGGACTCCATGTTAATGGGATACCATAAAAGAAACGACCAACGTGATGCAATTGACGATCCTATAATAAAAATACACGAGGAAGGATTAGAACAAATGCAATCACAACCAAAAGCGACTACAGATAATATAGAAACAAATTCTAAAGATATGAATGAACAGGCATATATTAATAGAAAATTATTAAGGGGATTAGAAACATTAATTGACATGGCTAGATTACAAAATGGGGGTATTAAATCAATTAATAAACCACATATAGAGGACAGAAATAAGGAATATGAAAATCCGAGAGAAAAAATGAAAACGAACATTCAAAATGAATTATTACCTGAAATTTTAAAATTAAGAAATGAAATTAAAAATTTAAAAGGTGAACTTGACGATATCAAAATGATTAAAGGTAAGAATCAGGATCAATATCAACGAGATGTAAATAGTGTCGAATACGGGTCATTTTAGAATACAAATCATTGGGATCCAATAGTGAATACGAGACAATGTTATAATCAGTATTCGGAATTAAATTATAGACCTCAACTTGAGATTGTACGAGAAATGCCGACATGCTCCGGAGAGATTAGTGAAATAGTTAATTTAGTGAATTGGATAAAGAAAACCATGCAATATGGGGGACCGGAAGTAAAAAAACACATTTTATGTGCGCTAGTCAATAAAATAACGGGCAACGCGAGACGAATGTTGGGATCAAATTTGGGGAGTTATACTTCAGTAGATCAATTCATTACTGATATAGGTGAAAGATTTGGTGCTCCAGGATTGGTAAAAAGGTTATTAACACAAATAAAGGAATGCACACAAGGAAAAAGTGAATCAGTTTTAGATTTTGGGAATAGAATTAGGATGTTAAGAGAGGATTTATATTCTGCACTCAAATTAGAATCTATAACAAAAAGAAATTACCCTCCCCTCCATTAATTATGAAGATTTTGATAGGAAAATTGTGAGGAAATTTATTTTGGGATTAAAAGGAGAAATATCATTCCGGATAAATTCGGTATTACCTCTATCGTTGGAAGAAGCTATTACTTTAGGAGTTGAATACGAGGAAGAAGCAAGGGAATATAGGCTTTATAAGGATGATACCGAATTAATAAAGAATGAATAAGAACCAAAATATTGCAAATATTGTAATAAAGGGGGTCATGAGTGGAGTTCTCTCATTTAATTTAATAATTTAATTTAATTTAATTTAATTTAATTTAATTTAATGTCACAGGTTACAAATAAATATAGAACAAGGAAGGGGAATGATAAATAATAATAATCAAGTTCATCAGGGATCGAATTATCAAGGACCGTCGAATGGACTTATTGAAGGAAATAGAAGCAATAACAATCGATATAATGGTAATAATAATTATAGAGGACCAATAAATCCCAATTTTTACAATAATTATACAAGAAATAATCCGGGACCTTTTAGGTATCCAAATAATGATAGAGGCGAATATATTAATAGGGGGAGGAATAATCATAATCATAATGGAAGCAATAATTATAATAATAATAATAATCATCAGGGGTTTTCAAGTAATCAAGTAAATCAGAGACCAAATTACTCCCAGGATACACGAGTTAACCTTATAAAAGAACAACCTTTACTTCAACCGTCAGTAACTTTTAACAATGCTGATAATTTAAACTAATAAGATGCTCATCACAAACTCTCGGTGATGAGCATGATATCTCCAGGGTAGATATATATTCCCCAAAAATAAGAATAGCGAGAGTAAATGCAATAAAAAAAGCGAGCGATTTACCAGTAATATTGGTATACGCCGAAGAATTTACACAAGGAAAAGCAACCTTTTATATAGATGCAGGAGCAGAAATATCGGTAATAAAAAAAAATAAAATATTAGCACAAGACAAAATATGTAAGGTGTCTCAGATAATGATTCACGGATTCACAGAGGGAAAATGCTTAACGGAGGGAGTAATCATAGCAAAAATATATGATTCCCAATGTGAATTCCATCTTGTCCAAAATAATCATCCGATTGACACAGACGGAATCCGTGGATGGGATATGATTACGAAATATAACGGCACTGTCAAGAGAAAATATTAAAACTAGGTAATACATGGATTACTTTCGCACGAGACAATATGATAGAAATTCCGGGTAAAACAAAAAAGGCTATATTTGCTCGGGTAAAAGGAAATTATGATATAGGATTTGTACCGCCACAGGATTTAGCTCCGGGTGTTGAATTTGGGAACTTTTTAACAATAAGACAAAATGGCGTTGTAATTGCCTATTGTAGTAACACCAATGATGAAGCAGTTACTATACCACTTCCGGAGGTGGAATTGATACCATGTGATATTGTAGACGAAAAATATAATATGGAAATTGGAGATCTTTACAATAAGAATAATTCAAATATTAATGATAAAATTATAAATAATATAACCATGGGAGAAATTAAGGAAAAAAATAATGATGAAATAATAACTGATATAATTAAATTTAATCGTTGGTTAAATAACAATCCTAAAATTCAAGAAGAACGATTGGAAAAATGTATGACCTTAGTAGATCTTGAGGGGAGTAATCAAGAAGAAAAAGATTTGATTCGTGAAACTATTAGACCTTATGTAGGGGGTTTTGGCTTAGATAATGAACCTCTGCGAGCAACACATTTAATTACTTATAAAATTGAGTTAACGTCTAAAGAACCTCTAAAAAATAAACAATATAGATACTCAGCTGCATTGAAAGAGGTGTTAAAAAAGGAAATAGACAAATTAAAGGAACAAAATATTATTAAATCGTCTATATCACCCTTTTGTTCTCCCACATGGATTGTACCAAAACATCCCGATGCTAAAGGTAATAAAAGATGGAGATTAGTAACCGATTTTCGGCAATTAAATGAAAAAACATTAGGAAGCTGTTACCCATTACCTTTTACTAATGAAATAATAGAAAAATTAGCAGGATCAAATTATATATCAATTATGTACTTAAGAATGGGATTTTTCCAAATAAAAATGGATCCAAAATCCGCTGCATTGACTGCTTCATCAGGGCCGCAAAGTAGTTTTCAATACGAACGAATGGCTATGGGACTGAAGGAAGCACCAACAACCTTCATGAAGGCTATGGAGTTAGCATTGGAAGGGTTATCAAGGGAGGAAATAGAGGTTTATTTAGACAACATCATGATATTCTCTGAAACCATAGAGGAGCATTTAATTCGGTTGGAAAGGGTTCTTAGAAAATTAGAAAGAGCTAACCTAATTATTGAGCCTAAGAAATGTCAATTCCTTAAAAACGAGGCTAAAGTATTAGGTCATATTGCGGGAGCAGGGAAAATACGGATGAATCCTGATAAAATATCAGCAGTAAAAGATTATCCGACACCATCAACATCAAAGAAAATAAAACAATTTTTAGGTCTCGCGGGTTATTATCGTAAGTTTATTCAAAATTATGCCAAATTAACATTACCCTTATTAGAAGTTATGAAAGGGGAAAAGCAATTTTATTGGGGAGATAAACAACAAGAGGCATTTAATAAAATAAAGGAAGTATTATGTAGTGAATCTTTTTTGTAAGCACCTGATTTATCAAAACCGTTTATTGTTACAACGGACGCATCGGATTACGCGCTCGGAGCCATCTTGAGTCAAGGTGAACTAGGGAAAGACCGACCTTGCACCTACGCGTCACGATGTTTGAGAGGGCCGGAGTTAAGATACTCAACATATGACAAGGAATTATTAGCAGTGGTTTTGCAAAAGAACAATTTCAGCATTATTTGTATGGTACAAAATTTACGGTTATAACGGATCATGAACCTTTAAAACATTTTTACACTACTAAACATTTAGATACTCGTTTTAATAGAATGAAGGTATCATTACAGGGTTATTCATTTGATATTATATATAGGCCGGGTATAAAAAATGCGAATGCAGATGCACTGTCAAGAAACCCGATACTGAAAGACGGGGAGGTGAATCCAGAAATGCCTAGAAAAGATTTATATATATTAGCAGATGAGCAAGAAAAGGAGGAAATAAGTAAAAATGAACACAAAACAATAAGGATCATAAGGGAAGAAAATCGAGATAACTAAACAGATGATACAGAATCAGAAGAAAGGGACAGTGGAAGTGAAAGCGAGGAATGGAAACCATACCATAAAGAAGATCCATGGAAGCGAAAAAAAAAGAAAACCAACATTAAAAAAGAAAGAAAAAAGAAATCGATTACAAATAAGATTGATTATTCATCAATAGACAGCGAATCAGAAGAAGATAATGATGCATCAAGCACAAATTGTGAAATAAATAAAAAAGCAGTATCAAGTACACCTAATGATAGTTTTAAAATAATAAAAGTAGAAAAATCGATAAACCCTCATGATCTATCAGTAGACGATGATGATGATAGTTCATTGGAAATATTGGAAGTTATAGATATAAAATATGATGACAAAACAAAAAATAAAAATATTCAAAATTCTAATAATAATAAAATAATAAATAATACATTAAGTAACAGCGATAATATACAAAATCTTAATAGAGAGAGAGATAATGTGATAAATATTCAAGAAATTCTAACAATGCCAAATAATAAATATATTATAGAAATAGCTTCTAAAAACACTCGAGAATGTAAGGGATGGGATATACATGTTAGAGAGCAAGGTAAAATAACAAATGATGAATCTGAATTACGTAATGAAGATAGTTTTGGGGAAAATAGATTATCTACGTTTATAATAAATAATAAAAAATTATCAACCGGTAAGGAGGTAATAGACGATAAGAATGGCGAAAAGACGGGTTTCATAAGTGATATAATTAATAATTCTTATAGTGTAGATGTAGCATTATACAATCAAAGGAAACAATGTATTGAGCCAGATGCAAATATAATACATGAGTGCCTAAAATTAATAGAACTACCAGGAAATTATCTATTCCAAAGTCTAATAATAGCAGCAAATCTAGCAATATCTTCTTTAGATTTAAGAAATAAATTACTAAACTCGAAATACTTAAAATTATGCCAAGATCCAGTAGAAATGAGTAAAATATTAAGTTCATATAATGAATGGGGAAATGACGACTGCATTTTTATATTTAGTCAGGAATTTAAATATAATATATGCGTGCATTTCCAAATACTCGATAATAAAACGGAATTCTGTCATTTTATTAATAATCTACGAGATCCAATTATACATCTGCATTTACAAGACAATCACTATACTCCATATATAAAAACAAAGAGACGATATATAAGCTGTGAGTCAACTGAAATCGACACAGACGACAATGAAAGTAATGACCCTGAAATTCAAAATAATAAGGTTACTAAACACAAGATGGAATTTCCAAACGTAAGCGGAAATTCAAGTGTTGAGTCCATAGCGCAAGACGGGATAACACCAAGCGATAACAAGGCGAAGGCCGGAAATATAACCTCGAGGACGCTCACAAAATATCGCGCAAGAAGAGCCCATGTACCAAAGGATCGACCCCCTTGGATATTAAATAACCATCAAAAATTCGCAAAAGTAAGAGTAGTAAATGAGCATCCGTTTAAATATCACGAAAATATGGTATTTTTTATGACATCAGAAGTTACATGGAATACTGATATTATGGAAGCATTAGTAGAAAGGGGATATATTAATGTCAATCCATGGTCAAACATTATTTTAAAGGCGAAATAAATTTAAAACAATTACAAGACATATTTATAATAGGAATTACAATTAAAAACAATATTAATTATTCAGCTATAAAAAAGGATATAGAAAAAAGCATTAATGATTTGAAATTATTATGTAAAGCAAATCAAATTAAGATTTTAGCTATTATAAAAGATTTACAGATACTGAAAGAAACAGAGTGGGATCATTGGAAAATGCAATGAAATATTTGAAAATAAGAATATTGTAATAGTTTTATTAAAAGATAATTTACTCATACCAAATTTTCATGATAGATATTCGATAATAAAAGAATATCATGAATCGTCAATAGAGGGCCATAAGGGGATAAGGAAAACTTATAAGAAATTAGCAGCTAATTACTATTGGAAAACAATGCGATCAGAGGTAGAATTATTCGTCAAAAGCTGTAAATTATGCCTAACACACAAATTAATAAGGGTTAAAACGAAAATGCCAATGATTGTAATAGACACTCCTACATGCTCTTTCGAGAAAATTTTTATGGATTTTTATGGACCGTTACCAAAAACAAAAAATAATAATAGATACATTTTAACAATACAAGATTTATTAACAAAGTATTATATACTTATACCAGTCAAAAGAGCTACAGCAAAGGAAGTGGCAAGAAAATTAACGAATCATATGATATGTGTTTTTGGTCCACCTACAGCTATCTTAACAGATCAGGGTACACATTTTCAAAATAAAACTATGAGCGAGCTCGCGGAAATATTCGGAATTAATAAATTCAATACTACAACCTATCATCCGCAATCTAATGGTAGTATCGAGAGAATGCATCATACTGTAACAGAGTATTTAAAAAGCTATGTAGAAAAATATGACGAATGGGATGAACGGGTAAGTTTATGTCAACACGCATACAATTGCACCGAACATGATGCCACGGGTTATACACCACATGAACTTGTATTTGGTCAAAAGGCTAGGATTTCGTCGGAATTCAATATCAGCAAGAAATTCGATAATTATAGCGAAGCTCATCAGAAACTTATTTCAGTTTTGAGTCAATTACAAACGATAGCAGGCATGAATCTTATACAATCAAAAATTAGGTCAAAATATTATTATGATAGAAAACTAAATTCAAAACATTTTAGGGAGGGGAGTTAGTTTACAGACTTAAAGAGCCAAAATTAGGGAAATTTCATAAACAATATGTAGGTCCATATGAAATAATAAACATTGACTACAAAAGTAATAATGTAACGTTAAAGCATAAAAAAGGGTCAAGGATAGTGCACATGGATAAAATCAATTGATGAATTAAAAAACGAATCAATTTAGATAAAGTAATAAATTAAAATTAGATAATAACTGTTAAAAGATAGATATATACATGTATGAATTATGTTAATATATAATTATTTTTAAAATAAGTTAAGTTTTCTCAAAATATATTGATAATGAGACATAAATTAAGATGATGGAAACGCCATTGACACGGTATTCTTGCTAATATACTTAAGCAACATCCACATAAAATGTATATATAAACACTTAATGAGTATTATAAATAATCGTATGGAATACACCAATCATTAAGGACGACAATTCAAAAACATTAATTGGGGTACCTCCCACCATCATGTAATACGTAATATGGATCACAATACACTCATCGATTGCAGATACATTCTTGAAAAACGTGAATTGTAGCCATATTAAAAGACAAAATTAATACAAATTTAACTCTCATAAATCATTTATTAATAAATTATAGTAATATTTTAATTTTGGGGAAAAACAATAAAAAAAATTATGATAATAATCAAATTCGTTAAAATTAATACTAATAAGCAATAAAATTAAGGAAAAGATGGAAAAAAAATATATAATTTATTGATTATTATAATAAAATTTTTATAATTAATTATTGGTTAAAACATTAAATTAACAACTTTTTTTTTATCTTAAATTTAGAATTAAGAAAGAAAAAAAATCGGGTCCGAGCGGATTCAAACCCGGAGCCGCGAGGGCGGGAGGACACGGGTTTACCAATCGGCCATATAGACCAATACTAAGGAATCATAAATTCATATATATTAAGAATCACTAATTGAATCATGACGAAACAGCTGTGATGAAATTATTCGTACGATAAATTCGGGTCAACCTCATTTAATTTCAGCAATTTTTTTTTTGTATACTCATCAAAAGTACATAAAATAAGAGGGGAATTAAGAATTTTTCGCGTCGAAGGAATTATTTTATTCAATTGAATATCAGAAGTCAGTAAAGATAAACCTAAGGAAAAAAATAATGGATAAGTTAAATGTAAATTTTGGAATAATAGAAGGCATGGGGCTAAGTTGGAACAGAATATTTAAGCTACTTTGGATTATAAGCATAAGGAAGGATCTGGGAATGGAGATTTATAAAGGCATGGGAAATAACAGGGATTTTTTATTAACTTATGAAATATTTTGGAATTTACCGTATATGAAGAATACGGTAATACAATTACAGAGGAAGCTGAGGAACGACACCGTCCTCAAGCGAATGGATTTAAGGGAGAACAACGACAGTAATCAGTACGACTGGGCATGGGAGGAACCAGAAGGGGCACAAGCAGTCAAATACGCTATATGGAACAACGAGTATGAGAAGAATGAGGAAGCAGGACGAACATATGGTTGGAGATAATACGGGGATGAGGATCCCGATAGAATTTATTGGCCCCTTCCTAAATAAAATTCCCATTTTTTTTTGTTTGTTTTCCTGTAAAAAAAAAAAAAAAAAAAAAATAAATAATTATAACAACTATGGAAATAAATAATAAATAAATAATTAATAGCATGACAGCGAAAAAAAAAAAATTTTTTTTTTCGAGATTCAAACTCGGAGCCACGGGACCAAGAGTCCGCGACGTACCAATGAGCCAACAAGCTCATTACGATATATCGTACATTTTGTAAATTTATTGTAATCCTTCATAACATTACAAAAACATTTAATTCAGGTCACAATAATAATTTTAAAATTAAATAAATATTAGAATAATAATTATAAATAAGAATCATCATCATATTATTTCCCTAAGAAACCCTTCATTGAGGAAAAAAAAGAATTGCATAAGTTGATAAGAGGCACCACCCGAAAATAAGAGAATTCCTTTAGGGCATGATAGTGCAGATATCGCATCGACATGCAAAATTTTTTAACGGCAATAATAATTAAAAAAAAGATAAGTAATAAGTATTAAAATATATAATATATGTATGTTAATATATATATATGTAATTCAAATAGTTATATTGCTGTGTTTGTAATATATAACAAATTCCTCAAATATAACAATAACATTTTTCTCCATTGACTAACAACATCAATAAGGAAATTATATTTCCCTTCATGCATCATGATAAAAAAAAAAGAGAGAATAGAAATAATATTATATATATATTATTATTGTGAATTGAAATTTTGTAATGTGTAATTGCAGGATACCTGAATACAGTAACACATAAGAATTTATAAACACTATAAGTAACAATCCGGGACTATTCATAGAGGGCATACAGGAAGTAAGGGAATCAAAAATAAGTTGGAAATTGATTCAATATTTAGATATAAACGAAAATAAGGATAAAAGTCATCAGGTTTTCACGTTAATGATAGAGTTACGTGAAAAATGCATTAAATTAAATTAAATTAAATGTGACACTGGTGCAGACTGCTCTGGGAACAGCTTACGACTCGCAGCACCGCGAACTATCGTTACAAATGACGAGTTCGTCGCCTAGTGGGCGAGAAAAGCGCGAAGGCACTTATCAGGTGACTGATGGGCGAGATAAAAGGAAAGTTTTTTTTTATTTGTTTCAGAAACCAGTCCAACCCAGGGTGAACTTCCACGAGGACGCAAAATAATCAGGATGGTTGAGTGTAAGCGTCGGCGTTTCGGCTAAGCGAGCCGATGGGCGATGAAACCGTATTCACCCGAAAAGAGAAAGTTTTCACAGCTGCGGTGCAGACAACCAACGGTCAAGCCTGTCTATGGAGGAGGATACGCTACAGCGTGAAAAAAGAGAGTTTTGGCAATTGTAGCACAGCGCTCGATCTGTAAATTTCGTTTTGGAAAAATTAAAGGCTTGCTGCGTAAATAATTTACTTCGGGGTTGTTTTATTTTAACCCTCACCCGTGAAAAATTATAGAGTAGCACTCGTGCTATTGTATGAGCGTTAGTTCTTTCTTACAGTTGAGCTTTTTCTGATCGACTGATGGACACATAAGTCCAAGCCTTTACCTTAAAAAAAAGCCCATTACACAATACCCGTCAACACGTCGTAGTCAACCCCTCTTATTATTATTGATTAATAAATCGTTTACATTTTTGTATCTATATCACGGGAATTATCATTGGCAAGAAAAAGAAAAACTGCACTAGTATGCCTCAGGGATATTTACTTAAGTAAGAAGAGATACTAGTCTGCTCCGCTGTTTTTCTTCTTTATCTTTTTCTTTGTCCAGAAATGAAAAGAGGTGAGGGTATCGAGGACAAAAATTAGCTTATTAACATCCACAAATAAAGTAGTAGGTAGTGAAAGATTCACCAATCCCGTACAAGATTCAACCTCATTGATATAGAAATAGTGGGAGCAGTATTGTAAAAAAAGATGCAAAGGATATACCAACCCTAAAATTCTTGTTTTCCAGAAGACTACATAAAATGAGATGTATCGGGAGGAGCAGTCGTAGTATTTGTTGAAGAGAAGTGTAGAGTAAAAATGAGACTATGGGAGCTAAAAATGTAAAGTAATTCGTAGTAATGATAGGATCAAAATGCGAAAAATTGCGGGTTTTCGCAGACTTAAGATTTTTTATATTATAATATAGTATAAAACTTGATTTCATACATACTTTGTAATCATATCAATTATATAAGTTTTATACTTAAATAAAAAAAATTATTAAGATTATTACATTATTTTCGAGTGTTACGTACGCTATGTAGCTGCATCCGCTGCATGGCGACGTATAACCTTTTATTCTTGGTAAAACACCGCGATCCCGCGAGAACATCGATAAGAGCGTGTCCTAGGCGCTCGGCAGCCCACATGCCGAATTTCGCTAAGTGCGCGAATTCCGCCCAACTGGGAGCAGAGGCGCCTCACAGGGCCGGACGCCGTCGAACAGATAACGCGGGCTGTCGACGAGCGCCCGAGGAATCTGCCAACGCAGCACCTGGACCGTGGGATCGTGGGACCGGAGTTGCTCTCGCGGATGATTCCTAAATCGGGGAGAACTTATCCTCCGCGGCTCTCGCGAGCTGACTTGGAAATCATTCGTGACGGACCCGCGGATCGTGCAACATCTATTACAACCCTAAAATTCAGTCGGGATTTACTATCTTGTCGCGACGCGAATATTTACAAGAATCCTAAATATCAGTATTTTAGAAAAAACATAAGCGCCGCGACTCCTCTTAATAGATCTTTTTAAATAATAATAATACGCAGTGACCTAAATATTGAAGTGTTTTCTTTCTTTCTGTTTTTTTGCAACCTTCACCTTCCGCCGAGGAGTTAGCGATAACTCCGGATAGCCATACGGGACTCGACATCGGATTTTATATCCGGATACATTTCACTTTTATATGTTCGTAACACAAGTATATATTGTTATTAAGTTTTTGTTTGACAATTTAGGAAAAATAGAATATTTCATTTGTGCATTTTTATTTTATAGGTATATTGATGCAGATTAAAAGTTCTCAACTATAGATTTTATTTTAGAAATATAGAATACAATATAAATTTGAATATTGCATAAGTGTTACTTTATAGTTTATAATCTTTAATTTAATATATATGTATATTTTATAAATTTCACTTTTTAATTTTCCTTTTACTTTATCCTTTTTTCATTTAATTGTGATATTTTTAATACAAATATTTATTTAAGTTATGAAAAAAATGAATTTTAATTAAAAAATGAAAGTTCAAATAACGTGCATCCAAACATATGTATATATAAACAAATATTAACAGGTAATTTTCAGATTAAATATTGGCAGAAACATAGCGGTGAAATATCTTCTTTCTTTCTCTCGCACTTAATCATACACGAGCGCCCTCTAAACATTATTAAGTGCTTTAAAACATATTTTAAAAGCAGTTAATTACAGATATAAGAATATTAATTTGATTTTTCCTTTGTACTTTAAACTCTGAAAACTAAAAATTAAAATTGAAGACAACATTATATAAATATTCAAAGTACCGAAAAAGTCAGGTTAATATTCACTCATCATTCGTGTATCTATAGTTATATTTTATTTTAAATAAATTTTAAAGCACTTATAAGAAATGCTAACTCTGACCACGAACTCTTCAGAGCTCGCCAGTATACCTATAAGTGTGAGAGAGACAACAAATATTTCTCCGCCACGTTTGTTGCCAACAGTTAACGTGGAAATTGACCTTCTGTTAGAGTCTGTTCTGTACTTATCAAGATTACTCGAGGAAACAATGGACAATCTTTGCGTAAGTTTATTGAAAAGTTAGAAGAGTTTTGATAGTTACCTAAATGGAAATAAAACCTTAAAATCTTTTTTGTTTGTAAGAAAAGCGACTCGACACTTAGGTACCGCATTAGTGTACTATATGTTTCTTTTAATAAGAAAGGTAAGTAAAGTATTTAATTTTTTTTTTACTGTGGTTGGAAAGTTCCTCTGATGAGCTTGTAATTATGTATTTGTTTTCGGGATTGATTGACTTCAACCCATCTTTTTTACTTTCAATAACTGAATACGTTCGTTTCACGGACTTTCCCCGTTGCTCACAACTTCGAATTGTCTCTGGATTTCTAGATCTGTTCCAAAGGAATGTTTTAAATCCGAAAATATCTATTGAATTAAAGAGTGAAAGATGACCATATCGCGGCGAAAACATGTCATTCTGTGAACGTTTAAGGTTCACCAGAGCACAATTGGAATGTGCAACCTTCTGAGTAAGACTGTTGACATACTTTTGCGAAAAGGCCTTAGCTAAAATACCCCACAGTCTGAAAGAAAGAAGGCTAGTAGGTTGAATATTTATTCCTGATAAACACCATCTGAACATCAACTGCCGCGATCTACAAATGTGGAGGATTAGTAGTGGGGCTTCGTTAGACTACAACCGGTAGATGCGTAAAGACGAGCAATGGCAATGAAAGGATCCTTAGGAAATTCGGGGGGTGTATGGCTCTATGGACCTGCTTAGGTCCTATGCCTATCAGGCTCAATTTCCCTGTTCATCTCTGACGATAGAGGTAGCAGAAAATGCCTTAAGAAAATTTACTATCCACATTCTCTCTATTCAACTCTACAAAGTTTAAATAATTATTTATTTAATTCAATAATCTTGTTATTTAAATTCTTAGAATAGAATATTAATAAATTTAATGTATGTAAAAATTACAAAATTATTTTGAAAAATAAAGTTATTGCATAAATATTAAAAGATAGTTTTTAATAAACAAATATTTAATAGTTTTTATTTCGAAGATTATTTAAGAAATTACAATATATAAATTTATTTTATTACAATATATAATCTTACTCGAGGAAAGCACGAGTGTATTCCCTCGTGCTTCGTACATGTACAGTTAGCGTTTTTTTCAATAGGTTTTAAGGCACTTTTAAAATATTTTAACCCACGGGTTCTTGTAAGGTTGGCAAAGAAGCAAGAAGTGCGAGAGAGAAAGAGAATATTTCTCTCACCATGAAAATACTTTTATTAAATTAGACCATTACGATGTACTATGTTGTTGATCTTCCAATAATCTCCTCCTTATATATATTATTTGCACCATTTTTTATTTTTATTTCTAAAAATAAAAGTGACTTTTCAATTTTCTCACAGTCACTTTAACACTAATTAACAATATATAGATTTTTCTTAACAGTCACTTAGCTATTCATTTATAGTATACGTGTATAAATGAATTATTCATATTCTTCTTGAAAGAGTTTTTGAAAATGCTGTAAACTAAAAATCTGTTCTGTGGCTAGAATTCTTTGAATAACAATAAAGTAAACACAAGAACCAGCTTAACAGTACCGGCACATGAAAAAGGACTTACGGGGTGATTTCTTTTTACTAAGTTTGAAATTTCACTAACATTGAAGAAAAATTAATTTTTATATTCAATCCAATAATATGGTTTATAATTATGTATAATAATTATAAAATTTAAGAAATTTTAGATTATATTGGATTATATTGGACACTTTCTTTTACGTCACAAACCTTCCTTGGCCCGTCTGCTGTGTTTGTCGCCAGTTTTCTCATATACAGTTGACTCCCTTGCTCTACCTCATCATAACTTTCTCTAACGATAGCGCACTGGAGAAATAAAAACATATAATAAAAACATCGATTATAATAAGTAATTAAATAATAACCTTATTATGTTATTACTGCTATTATTTTTACTATCATTATTTTATATCTATGTACATTTTAATTTTTATATTTTATCATGCTGCAAAAAACTATTAATAGTTAAGTGTTAAATTTAAGCTTATGTACAATTTCATTTACATAAATAAATTTTTATCTATCTTTTTTTATATTTATCTCATTTATTTTTCCATATAACTCTCTTGAGAATGATTTTTGTTTATAATAATTTGATAAACAAAACATAATTTGTCATTTATCCTACTCCTAATATTCAAATACTTCTCAATACTTCCATGAAGATAATTTTAGTTCAACCACTAAAAACACCAGGGAGTAGTTAGAAAATTTGTTATAATTGTTTCTATTCACGTTCTCTCTGGATTTATCTCAGATATCACGCTAAATAAAATAGTAACTGTTATATCTTCTACAAGAATTTTGTAATCAATGATGTTCTTGTCTGCTATTTTAAAAACTGAGAAAAATTTGATCGGTTAAAATTAGTCTTTAGTGTATAAAATTTATTGTTATAGCATATAAAGATAATTATCATTAAAATGGAAGGATTAACTCTTAAGGGACTTAAAAAACATCCTGCTGTAATATATAACATTATTTTGGATTCAAACTTTGTTTGCCAGTACAAACATTAAATAAAAATGATGTAATTGTTTTTATAAATATTTCAGCTTATTCCCTTATATGTTTGTCTTGCTCTTGGTGTAGCAGGTGCAACCTTTTATACCATAAGACTAGCAACAAGGAATCCTGATGTATCTTGGAACAAGAAAAAACAACCTGAACCCTGGAATGAATTCTCCGATAAACAATATAAGGTGCTTTGTACTTAGTATATATACATTTTTATTTAAAATACTTATTTATTGTTTTGTTTCATTTTAGTTCTTCAATCCAAGTGGTCTAGATGTTCCAAAATCACCAGCTCCAAAATTTTAGATTCTTGTATTGATTTCAACTTAAAATAGTACTTGTTTAATAGTAAAACAAGAATCTAATTTGTTGGCAGAACAACTATTATACAACAATTTTTGCAATAAATCAAAAATGAATTTATTACATAAATTAAAATGAAAAAACTTTGTATCTGTTACTGTCATTTGTAAATATACAGATTCTTGTTAAAATAGTATAACACAAAAATTCAAAATAAAAATTTAAGTTACAATTTTAATTAATAATAATGCTACTATGATATTATTTGTTTTCCTTAAAAAAAATGAAATTAGTATTTTTTGGTACTTTTTTATAACTTGATACATATATAAATTTAGTTTATAGAATTAAATGTTAGTTATATAAATAATTTTAATTCAGTTATACTATTTTTTAAAAATTTTTAAATTTAGTGAAAAACTGATTTGAATATACTTTTGATTAGAAAATATTTATTGGAACATGAAAATATTAACCTATAATTTTAAAATTTATTATATTTTTTTTTTATTTATTAACATTTAAATACTTTGTTTAGTTTTATAATATATTTTAATTTAATTATTGAAAAATTTATATACAAATTATAAACTGTTTTTGTCATCTGAACATTAAAGGTGGGTTCTAATTAAGGTTATATGTTATATAATATTTATATAATGTTATAAAATTGAAGTTTTAATCTATGTAAGAAATCAATGAAATTTATTATAAAATATCACCATAAAAAAAATCCATTATTTTTTGTAAAAATAATAAAACATTTTACTTTTTTCTCTTTTATTTAATATTTTTAATGTAATTTTATTTACAGGATAAAATTAAATATTAATTTAAAAACTGTGGTTTTATTATTTATTGATCTAATACAATATAATTGCTTATATTACAATTTATACTTAAATAAATTTTATTAGTTTTTATTTTAAAATACAATGTCATCAACGTGGGAAGAATTTTATGCTAGAACCCCAAAACCATTAAATCTTGATGAAAATGAAAAACTTTTAAAAAAATTTACACAAGAACATATTCAAAAAAATAATAAAATTGTTTTAGTCACAGTGAGTATATTATTAATGATCTTAATATAATCTGTTATGATAATAAATGAAGTAATTAGTTAAGTAGCTTTCCATTTTTATAGAGTGGAGGTACAACTGTTCCATTGGAGCATAATACAGTGAGGTTTGTTGACAATTTTAGTGCAGGAAATCGTGGTTCAATTTCTGCAGAATATTTTTTAGATCATGGGTATGCAGTTATATTTATGCATAGGTAATTAAAAATTAATTTTAGTCTCTTAAAACTAAATTTTAACCAATGAATTTCATTTTAATATTTATTATAGAGTTAAGTCTTTAGAACCTTTTTCTCGACATTTTTCTGGACATAAACTTTTAGATATGATGGACTTAGTAACAGTAAATGACACTACTTCAATATCAGGTATGGTTATAATTTATTATTAAGTGATGTTTTGATAATTATTTAGTAATTTGTTGTAAACAGTTGCTCCGCAATATTTGAATAAGATATCAAACATTCTTAAAAAATACAAAGAAACTCTAAAACAAAATAAACTTCTACAAATATGTTTTACTACTCTTTCTGAATATCTTTGGCTTCTTAGAAGTGCTTGTAAAGCATTAACTACCTTAAATAATAATGCCGTTTTATATTTGGCTGCTGCTGTATCTGATTTCTATATTCCTTCAAATGAAATGGCAAGTATTTTTTTAATGCTTAAAATTTAGTAAATAATAATGTTTTAAAAAAATATTTAGTTTTATAGATACTTATAAGTCAATTATTATAAATACACAAATAATATAATTTGAATATTATTTAATGTACAGCAATTTAGAAAATATTATTCCTTGCTTCTATATTTATTAACTTAATTAAGAATAATTTTTAAATAGTTTTTTTTATACTGTATTATATATCATAAAACAAATCATATTATTTATTAAATCATTAAAAATGATTATTTGTAGTTATAGAAGAATTATGTTTTTATACAATTTATTAAATTTGTTGATGTCCTATATATATATAAATTTTTTAGGCTGTACATAAAATTTCTTCAAGTGGACCTCCATCAATTCATCTCCAATTAGTTCCAAAAGTATTGGAACCCCTTGTTAATCTTTGGGTTCCTAAAGCTTTTGTTGTATCATTTAAATTGGAAACTGATGAAAATATTCTAATTTCTAAAGCTCGAGAAGCTTTAAAAAAATACCATCATAATGTATGTAAAATATTAAAATTACTATCTGCTGTAATATTAAAAATTAAAATGAAAAATATTATTCCATTTTATTGTAGTTAGTAATAGCAAATGTATTGCAAACACGTAAACAACAAGTTGTTTTTGTTAGTCAAAAAAATAATTATACCTTATCGCTTACAATTGAACAGATACAAAATGGAGAAGAAATCGAAAAGTTAATAGTTGAAAATCTTGTAGAAAAACATAAATGTTGGATAAGTTCTCAAAAATCTAATAAATGAATATTTAAAAAAACTGGTAAAATTAAGATTTGGTGATTAAATAAAAAATTTTATCAATGAAACATAAAAAAGTTCAGAAGTAATATAAGAAATCAATTTTTTATGATGAAAATTATATAAATATTTTTTTTATATTTTTAGAATTCATTTACTAATTAATAATTATAAAAATGTACGTAATAAAATTAATTACAAAAATATATACAAACGTATTAATTTAAAATAAAATTTATGTCTTTGTACTATATTTTTTATCTTTATATTTTATCGATTTTCTTTCACAATCACTTTTGAAAAACTTTTTTCCTCTGAAATCATCTTTACTGAGAGACATCGGACACACCAATGAGAATCCATAGGAAAGAATATTCTTACAACACATTCAGCTAATTACTCATAAATTATGATAGCGCTCCAATATAATTTACTGGGATCCGCTATTTTTTATCTTTATATTATAGTGATAAATTAAAATTATATTTTGATTTTTCTTTATTTTTAATCGTATTATTTTTTTTTAATAAACTAAAACTAAAAGAAATATAAATAAACGTAAATTTTTTAATATATAATCTACTTTCCATTTTTAAGACTTGCAATCATTGTAGTAATTTTTTCTTGCAGTCTTTTTTCATCACATCTAGATAATACATGCGTAATAGCAGTCAAATCTTTCTGCTCTAAAGCAGTTTGAGCAGCTTCTAACAACATACTAAACAGTTATTTAATTATTTTTTTTATATTGTAATAAATTTTAAAATAATATATATATACATACTTTAATTTTACCAAATATTTAACTTTTAATTCGTCTTTAACACGGAGAAGATATTTTTTGGCTTCTATTTCTTTTTTATACTTTAAACACTCATCTATAAATGGCTGTAAAAACATTTATTTTATTTAAAATTATTTACTTAACATTCTTTTTATTATATTAAGTAATTACCTCATATCCAATTGGCGATTTTTTGCTTTTTGAAAATTTTTCTAATTCACTCCACAACCCCTGTTCAGCTAAGCATTGTATTCGTAACCACCAGTATCTTTTAAATATTATATTAATAAATTAGATTTAAACCAATAAAATTTTATAAAATAAATTAATAAGAATTTAGAATTTCTTAAAAAATTATTTTTTGTAAATAATAAAACACATGTTTATAAGTGATATAAATTTAAAAATATCAAATATAAAATTAATAAAATATAATGACTTAAATGAAAATATTATTTTTTATACAAACTACATACAAAAAAAAGAACAATACCCACAAAAATTCATACAATTGATTATAAAATGGAAAATACAGTGAATTAAATAAAAAATAAAAAATTTATAAATTTGAATCTTACCTTCTATCAGAGAATTTATATTCCGATCTTAATTTATCAGCTAATTTAATTTCATTGTGTAAAAGTAAAATTTTCACAGTATTATGAAGTGGTTTTCCGACTACAGGCTCATGTAGAGTTTCTTCTAAAGAACGCTGATATCTTAATAATTTTATTTGTTCATCTGTTAAATTAGCATTTGTATCATATTTTCCTAATTTAAAGTTGTCAAATGCAGATTGCAACATTGCATCCCTTGAAGTTGAATTCTTAATACAAAAATATACATTTTTTTTAAATAACAAAAGCAGTAATGCAAAAGAAAATTATTAATAGGTATTACCTGGTAACTTTCTTTGACAAACCATAAAGCTTGTGAATAATAATCATCATACTGATTATAAATATCACGTAGAGTTTCTCGGTTATGATTATGACAATATTTAATATATAATGTCATTGCCAATGAACAATGCATAATAGACATCTAGAAATAAGTTAATGAAAGAAAACTTAAATATTTAAACATTTTTTAAATAATTATTTATTATAAATTTATTTTTTATATTAAAAATTTAGCCAATTCATGATTTGAAATACCTTATTTGATTTTAATAATATATTACTATTTTAAATTTCATCAATTTATTTAAAAAGTTATTTAAAATAAATTTTCATTAATGAATTCATTTTAAAGTAAATAAAATATTTTTATATTGATATTTATAAATTTAATAATATTTAATCTACTTGTTAATAATTAATGTTCAACTGTGCCATCAATAGCTCACATTTTCAAATTTATTATATATATAAAAAAAAACTATAATTTTATGTATTAAGAATAAAAAATAGTATATTTCATGTTTTATTAGATTTCATAAAATATTCATAAAATATATGATTATTCAGACATGTATGAATGTTTTGTAAAACAAAAAAAAAAAGAAAATAAAATAGAATATTAAAAATTAAAAATGAAAGCTAAATAAAAAAAAAAGTTTTATTAATATATGATACATATAATACTGTTTTGTGTACAATAAAAAATAGGATAATATAATCAAATATCTTAAAAAATAAAAAATAGAATACATACAATCTTTTAAGGTAAAATCAAGAAAAATATATATATTATGTTTACTACAAATTAATATATATATAAATTAATTTAAGAAATTTTAAAGAGAAAACCTATATCATAAGGTATAGAAAAATAATTATGATAGATAAAAGAGGTAATATAATGTTTAAATTTTTATTTTACCTGAAAATCCGATAATGGCATATGTTCTCTTAAATGAAGAATAACTGTATAAACCAAATCTGTGTTACCACTTTCAACTGCTTTATTAAGTGCAGCTTGCTCTTCTCCTAATCTTAAAAGTAATGGAACTTGTAATTGTGCTTTTGGTTCATAATCAATTAACTAAAAATTATAATATATATATATATATGTAATATAGTTTGATATTAATTTAGTTATAATTTTCAATAAATATATACCTTTATAGCAAGCTGTTTTCTTCCACAATCTGTAGCTCTCATTGCAATTTCACTATAAGAGACACCTGGAGTATATCCTAATTTATCAGCAATTTCTTCTGCTATTTGTTCTTTATCAAGTTGAGTTTGCTTCACCTAAAATATTTGTGTGGTAAAATATAATTTTTTTCAATAATAAATTTAAACATTTCAAATATAATGTGAAAATTTATGAAACATTTTATTTTATTTTTAATTTTTATAAATTTACTCTTGATAAATATTTTATAAAATTTAGTTTTTTTTGGTATGAAAAAAAATCAAGAATTAAAGTTTATATAATATATTTTGTTAAAATTATATTTATTTTTTTGCAGTTAATAAATTTAGAAATTAAATGAATCTACCTTATTTTTATCTGTTGTAATTATAGATGTTTATTTATTTTTTATATAAAATATAATTATTTATTGAGATATATCTAAATACAAACCTTATAACACGCCCAATGGGCTAAAATTCGACTTTCGCCATCAATTTCAGACAATTGAAGATGCCTAGCTATTTGAATACTGAGATAGTAATGTCGTCTGGCTACTAATCGATCTAGTATTACCTGGTATGATAATGTATTCAATCTAATAAAAATATGAAAAATATATAATATACAAAATAATCAATAAAAAATAAATAATTATTTGTTATTCACATATAGTGCAACAGTGAAATTATACAATATTAATATATTAATTAATTTTAGTATTACATCAATATATCTATAAATTAATACAATATATTTATATTTATATTAATTTAATGTTTATTATTTTCAGAAAGAAACTTAAAATAATTTACACCAATTAATATTTACTTTTACAACTGATCAAAATGTTTTCTTTTAAAAATTACTAAGTAAATTCAATTTATAAAAAAGTTTTTCATTTTTAATAATACTTTTAAATAAAAAACTTACTGTAAATATGTTAAAGGCATACCAATATTAGGATGTCTTACAGCATTTAAAACTCTTAATGTTCTACACATGTTTACATAATAATCAGGATTTATATTTCTACTGAATCCTTTTCCAAACTTTGCTGCCTTAAAAAATTAAATATTTGCGAATAAATTATTGTTAATATAAATGAAATATTTCTATAATTT
Source organism: Eupristina koningsbergeri (assembly GCA_018907245.1). Lineage (NCBI taxonomy): Eukaryota > Metazoa > Arthropoda > Insecta > Hymenoptera > Agaonidae > Eupristina > Eupristina koningsbergeri. Next base: position 3,781,971 of record JACCHV010002921.1, read on the forward strand.
GATTTTTATTGAAAGCAACTATATTTACTCGCATAAGAAGCTTTTGAGTTTGAAAATCGAATTCATGACTTGCAGCAGTAATACAATTTTTTACTGCTGATTCTAATTTATCCTTTACTAGATCAATATAACTATCAGATTTATGACTTCTTTTTTGAAATTGCTTTGAAGCTTCTAAAAGATAAGAGGCAGCATCTGTAGAGTTAATCCTAAATATTTTTTGTACAACTTGAGGAACTTTTTGAATCATTTCATGAGAATAAGCTGAAAGAACTCTAACACAGTCTATTTCAGTCATTAAATGAATTGGTCCATCATAGGAATAAGATATTATTTCTCCACCTTTTAATCCAAATATCATCATAGTTTTGTCCCAACAGCAAACTACTGCTTCTGAACCACACCTGTATAACAAAATTAAATAACAAAAATTATAATGAATATAATGGTTATAGATATTTACGAGTATTTTACAATCCTTTATTATATATTATATATTATTATATATATACATTATAGGTGTGTAGAAAATATTAATACATAATTATAATCTATACGATCACGTTGGTTGTTCTTATCAACTTTACAATTTATTGATAAATTAATTACTTACAATTACTTTTTAAAATTTTTAATACTTAGATAAAAAAAATTTTTTTATTATAATTGATAAATTATTGGAATCCTCCTATCGATTATGTAAAATTTACAATTACAAAGTTATAATAGAAATCTATATTACGAAATGACAGTAGTGTAGAATAGTAACAACATTTCTCATAAAATTTTACAATTTTTTAATTAATTAATTGAGTTAAAAATTGTAAAAAAAATTGTAAGTAATTAATTAATTTATCAACAAATTATAGGCCTTGATAAGGACAACCAATGTTGTTGAAAAGTTGACTTATACATTATAATTGTATGATAATATTTTTAATACACCTATAAAGGATCATAAAAAAATTTCTATTTTATAAAATTATAATATTATCAATACGTAAAATTAATGGAACTATAAATGATTATAATTAAATAATTTAATTAAAATTATAAAATTTACGAACCATGCAATATCAGTTATAGGGTCTTTCATATTTGTAGAATATTCATAATATTTTTCTTTTAGATTAACTGATCCGAGGAATAAATATCCAGAATCAGTATATAAAGCAATATGTTGACTATTGCCTGAAACTGCCATTGTACTAATCATATTTACTTTATTATTAAAAAGTTTATTCTGTAAAATATTATTACTTAATAAAAATTCACAATAAATAAGGAATTACAATCAGAATCTTGAATTTAAATTAAATATATATTTTTTCTAGGCTATTTACATTATTATATTATGTTGGGTTCCAGAAGTGTCTAAATATGCTTAAGCCGTTTATATTTTTAATAACTGTTCAAATTTTATATATAATTTTATATGTGAAAACCAAAGTATGTTTGCAACATTTATAAAATTTGTAATTAATATATGATTTACAATTATAAAACAAAATTTTGAGAATTGAGTTTTTTAAAAATTATATTAAATATTTTATAATATTAAGTATGAGTTAATATTTCTTATTAAAAATTACATCCCCTAATAAAATCAATAATAACATTGAATAAATTATGTATTCTAAATTTAAACGCTTTACCATTCTTTATTTCAGCTAAATATTATGTTTATATTTTTATTTAAAACACACACAAATCATTGTATAAATATCATATTAAATTTTCAAAATATTTTTTCTTTTTATTTAATTACATATTCAAGATTTGATTAATTTAATAATTATTGATTTTTGACAATATTACAAGCTTTAAATTCATCATTTAAATTCAGTTGTTATAAAAATATTGACATTGAATTCTTAAACTTTCTGTTCACTTATTTGCTTTCAACATTTTCTTGATTACTTTTAAAAAATTAAAATTAATTATTGATTTAAAAATAAGAAAAACATACTGTAAACATACAAATGATATTGAAATAGGCATTTGAAATGAATGATGCAATTGATGAATACCGTCTTGATTGGCTAATATTATTTGACTTTCTCGTTCTTGTCGTACTACACACCAACAGTCAATTATTCCTCCAAATTCTAAATAAAATTCAGAAATGATAAACTTAAATTTAATTAAATATATTGACCATATTAGATATTTTATCAATTTACTTGGAATATCTGTAAACTTTCGAACTTTTGGCTCTCCAACATTATTCACAAGAAAAATACGATTAGCTGATGTTAAAATCGCTACACCTGTACCACTAACGCTTGGAAAAAATTTAGCTTCTTTAATTTTTGTTTCTTTTGCTTCCTTATAAATAAAAAAATCAATTATTAATATGAACATTGATATTAAATAAAAATTAATATAAAATGAAAATGCAAAATTTACTTCTCCCATGCTGAATGTATGTTGATAATGGCCAAACATATCATATATTAAAACCATTCCATCTTCTTGTATACATAATAATTCTTCTTGATGAGACCAACCCATTGCAACTAATTGCCCACTGTTCCACTAATGTTTAATAAACAAGTTAATAAATTTTTTATATTTAACTATGATTACAGAACAATCAATTATATATTAAATTGAATTAATTTTATTTATGATGTATTCAATAACAAATAATGTTAAAATATTAAATAATTATAATTTCATTAAAACAATGAATTTATAATATATTATTATAAACTTTACAGAAGTTATAAAATTAATAAATAAAAAAAATATCAATGATCAATAAAAACATTTTTCTAATAAGTTCTATATTCTTAAAAAATGTGACTATATCTAAAAAAAAAAATTGGACTATTTATGATAACAAAATAAGTTGGAAATAACATCTAGAAACATCAAAGCTAATTTTTAATACTTAAAAGACTTTTATTTTAAGAATACATACTTATTTTATATTCCAAAAAACAGTAATTGTAATAAAAATATATCATACTTGCATTTTTGCCATTATGCGTCCAGATGAAGAATACAATGAAATAACACTTTTAGTTGATCCTTGAATTTTTACAAATTTTTTTGGGTTTCTTCCAATAGCTATTGATCCTCCATAAGGAGCAGAAACTATCAAATTATCTGAACTAGTTTCATCACGAAACGATACAGGATAGATTTCGAATTTTCTAAATTATATAAAATGTATTTTAATATAAATTATATAAATTGTAAATAATAAATATTATAATATAATTATGAATATCTACTTATACACACCTAAAATAATTATCTCGTTCTAAAGAAAACCAATCTGCTGTTAACATAACAGACATTTTGTTTTTGTTATTTAAAGGAAATTGAAAATTAAATTTAATTTATTTACATAAATTTATCAATTATTAATTAAATGAAATTCTTATTTTTTTGTACTATGAATACATATTTATATATATAACAGAAGCTTAACATTGTTTAATAAAAGTTAATAAAAGAACATAAATATAAATTTATATATTGTAATTTCTTAAATAATCTTCGAAATAAAAACTATTAAATATTTGTTTATTAAAAACTATCTTTTAATATTTATGCAATAACTTTATTTTTCAAAATAATTTTGTAATTTTTACATACATTAAATTTATTAATATTCTATTCTAAGAATTTAAATAACAAGATTATTGAATTAAATAAATAATTATTTAAACTTTGTAGAGTTGAATAGAGAGAATGTGGATAGTAAATTTTCTTAAGGCATTTTCTGCTACCTCTATCGTCAGAGATGAACAGGGAAATTGAGCCTGATAGGCATAGGACCTAAGCAGGTCCATAGAGCCATACACCCCCCGAATTTCCTAAGGATCCTTTCATTGCCATTGCTCGTCTTTACGCATCTACCGGTTGTAGTCTAACGAAGCCCCACTACTAATCCTCCACATTTGTAGATCGCGGCAGTTGATGTTCAGATGGTGTTTATCAGGAATAAATATTCAACCTACTAGCCTTCTTTCTTTCAGACTGTGGGGTATTTTAGCTAAGGCCTTTTCGCAAAAGTATGTCAACAGTCTTACTCAGAAGGTTGCACATTCCAATTGTGCTCTGGTGAACCTTAAACGTTCACAGAATGACATGTTTTCGCCGCGATATGGTCATCTTTCACTCTTTAATTCAATAGATATTTTCGGATTTAAAACATTCCTTTGGAACAGATCTAGAAATCCAGAGACAATTCGAAGTTGTGAGCAACGGGGAAAGTCCGTGAAACGAACGTATTCAGTTATTGAAAGTAAAAAAGATGGGTTGAAGTCAATCAATCCCGAAAACAAATACATAATTACAAGCTCATCAGAGGAACTTTCCAACCACAGTAAAAAAAAAATTAAATACTTTACTTACCTTTCTTATTAAAAGAAACATATAGTACACTAATGCGGTACCTAAGTGTCGAGTCGCTTTTCTTACAAACAAAAAAGATTTTAAGGTTTTATTTCCATTTAGGTAACTATCAAAACTCTTCTAACTTTTCAATAAACTTACGCAAAGATTGTCCATTGTTTCCTCGAGTAATCTTGATAAGTACAGAACAGACTCTAACAGAAGGTCAATTTCCACGTTAACTGTTGGCAACAAACGTGGCGGAGAAATATTTGTTGTCTCTCTCACACTTATAGGTATACTGGCGAGCTCTGAAGAGTTCGTGGTCAGAGTTAGCATTTCTTATAAGTGCTTTAAAATTTATTTAAAATAAAATATAACTATAGATACACGAATGATGAGTGAATATTAACCTGACTTTTTCGGTACTTTGAATATTTATATAATGTTGTCTTCAATTTTAATTTTTAGTTTTCAGAGTTTAAAGTACAAAGGAAAAATCAAATTAATATTCTTATATCTGTAATTAACTGCTTTTAAAATATGTTTTAAAGCACTTAATAATGTTTAGAGGGCGCTCGTGTATGATTAAGTGCGAGAGAAAGAAAGAAGATATTTCACCGCTATGTTTCTGCCAATATTTAATCTGAAAATTACCTGTTAATATTTGTTTATATATACATATGTTTGGATGCACGTTATTTGAACTTTCATTTTTTAATTAAAATTCATTTTTTTCATAACTTAAATAAATATTTGTATTAAAAATATCACAATTAAATGAAAAAAGGATAAAGTAAAAGGAAAATTAAAAAGTGAAATTTATAAAATATACATATATATTAAATTAAAGATTATAAACTATAAAGTAACACTTATGCAATATTCAAATTTATATTGTATTCTATATTTCTAAAATAAAATCTATAGTTGAGAACTTTTAATCTGCATCAATATACCTATAAAATAAAAATGCACAAATGAAATATTCTATTTTTCCTAAATTGTCAAACAAAAACTTAATAACAATATATACTTGTGTTACGAACATATAAAAGTGAAATGTATCCGGATATAAAATCCGATGTCGAGTCCCGTATGGCTATCCGGAGTTATCGCTAACTCCTCGGCGGAAGGTGAAGGTTGCAAAAAAACAGAAAGAAAGAAAACACTTCAATATTTAGGTCACTGCGTATTATTATTATTTAAAAAGATCTATTAAGAGGAGTCGCGGCGCTTATGTTTTTTCTAAAATACTGATATTTAGGATTCTTGTAAATATTCGCGTCGCGACAAGATAGTAAATCCCGACTGAATTTTAGGGTTGTAATAGATGTTGCACGATCCGCGGGTCCGTCACGAATGATTTCCAAGTCAGCTCGCGAGAGCCGCGGAGGATAAGTTCTCCCCGATTTAGGAATCATCCGCGAGAGCAACTCCGGTCCCACGATCCCACGGTCCAGGTGCTGCGTTGGCAGATTCCTCGGGCGCTCGTCGACAGCCCGCGTTATCTGTTCGACGGCGTCCGGCCCTGTGAGGCGCCTCTGCTCCCAGTTGGGCGGAATTCGCGCACTTAGCGAAATTCGGCATGTGGGCTGCCGAGCGCCTAGGACACGCTCTTATCGATGTTCTCGCGGGATCGCGGTGTTTTACCAAGAATAAAAGGTTATACGTCGCCATGCAGCGGATGCAGCTACATAGCGTACGTAACACTCGAAAATAATGTAATAATCTTAATAATTTTTTTTATTTAAGTATAAAACTTATATAATTGATATGATTACAAAGTATGTATGAAATCAAGTTTTATACTATATTATAATATAAAAAATCTTAAGTCTGCGAAAACCCGCAATTTTTCGCATTTTGATCCTATCATTACTACGAATTACTTTACATTTTTAGCTCCCATAGTCTCATTTTTACTCTACACTTCTCTTCAACAAATACTACGACTGCTCCTCCCGATACATCTCATTTTATGTAGTCTTCTGGAAAACAAGAATTTTAGGGTTGGTATATCCTTTGCATCTTTTTTTACAATACTGCTCCCACTATTTCTATATCAATGAGGTTGAATCTTGTACGGGATTGGTGAATCTTTCACTACCTACTACTTTATTTGTGGATGTTAATAAGCTAATTTTTGTCCTCGATACCCTCACCTCTTTTCATTTCTGGACAAAGAAAAAGATAAAGAAGAAAAACAGCGGAGCAGACTAGTATCTCTTCTTACTTAAGTAAATATCCCTGAGGCATACTAGTGCAGTTTTTCTTTTTCTTGCCAATGATAATTCCCGTGATATAGATACAAAAATGTAAACGATTTATTAATCAATAATAATAAGAGGGGTTGACTACGACGTGTTGACGGGTATTGTGTAATGGGCTTTTTTTTAAGGTAAAGGCTTGGACTTATGTGTCCATCAGTCGATCAGAAAAAGCTCAACTGTAAGAAAGAACTAACGCTCATACAATAGCACGAGTGCTACTCTATAATTTTTCACGGGTGAGGGTTAAAATAAAACAACCCCGAAGTAAATTATTTACGCAGCAAGCCTTTAATTTTTCCAAAACGAAATTTACAGATCGAGCGCTGTGCTACAATTGCCAAAACTCTCTTTTTTCACGCTGTAGCGTATCCTCCTCCATAGACAGGCTTGACCGTTGGTTGTCTGCACCGCAGCTGTGAAAACTTTCTCTTTTCGGGTGAATACGGTTTCATCGCCCATCGGCTCGCTTAGCCGAAACGCCGACGCTTACACTCAACCATCCTGATTATTTTGCGTCCTCGTGGAAGTTCACCCTGGGTTGGACTGGTTTCTGAAACAAATAAAAAAAAACTTTCCTTTTATCTCGCCCATCAGTCACCTGATAAGTGCCTTCGCGCTTTTCTCGCCCACTAGGCGACGAACTCGTCATTTGTAACGATAGTTCGCGGTGCTGCGAGTCGTAAGCTGTTCCCAGAGCAGTCTGCACCAGTGTCCGGGCCGTCCCGGACGTTCATCCGCTCCCCAGCAGATGATGGTCTCCGATACAGCGTCCCAGACGCTCACTTCGTTCCTAAAACGACCGGGGCACGCATCTCCTCCAGTATCCCTGATACTCGTCTAGCTCCCATAGGTAGGCGCACGAGACCCAGACCCAGAGTACCCGCATCCCTGTCCTCTCCCTTTGGGGCCTCCAGCACCCAAAGTCATCTGTTTTTTAACCTGGGACATACCTGCTCCCGACTCGCTTAGTCCTCTGACGTGGATTCGTCACTGCTGACGTTCGTCTTTCATCGCTTAAGTTGCTCTCCAGCAAACGTCCCATTGTAGGGCTTCTACGACCGGGGCGCTACTTCAACGTCGCCGACAACATAGCGATCCCCTAGAGCACCCTTTTGACCTCGTAAGATCCCGCGTATTTTGGGAGAAGCTTAGAGTTTGTGCTGTCACTCGAGGCTCGAGCACGCAGTACTCCGACCGCGTCCCCCTCGTGAAACATCCTTTCGGGCGCCCGTCTCAGATCAAACCGCCGTTTATTTTCTCGTTGTGCGATGTCAATTGCTTCCGCGGCTGGCTTTCCCTGTTCTCTCTTAATACCGTCCACTGCATTCAATAATCTAGCCTCGTCCCGGTGTCTAGGCGCGTATCCTAGAAACACTACCGCGGGAGTCGCACAGATGACCTTGTTGTGCGTATTATTCAGGCCCCATCGCACTCGTGGAAGGGCTTTGTCCCATTACCTCTGTTCCTTTGAGCTGCGCGCTAGCGCATCTAGGATGGTGTGATGATACCGTTCGACCTGGCCATTTCCTCGTGGTAGACCGACCGCAGTAAGTACATGTTTGACTCCCGATTCTGCGCAGAAATCTTTGAAATGTCGGCTAGTAAATGAGCTTCCCCGTTCGCTCACTATCCTGCTAGGGTAGCCGAACTCGTTTGCGATTTCATTGACAAAACGAGTCACAAGAATCGTCTTGGTGCTTACTATGGCCTTGGCAAATACGTATTTCGTATATGCGTCGACCGCTACGATTATCTACGCATTTGTCCCCGAACTTTTCACAATCGGTCCCAGATGATCGATGTGTAACGTGTCCATCGGTTCTTTGACTACATCCACCAGGTTAAGGTAGCCTGGTTTCCTTCTCGCTGGCTCCTTATGGAAGAAACACTTCTCGCAGGCGACGATGTATCTCCGTACGTACTGATACATGCGTGGAAACCAATATTCCTTCCGCATCCTTATCAGCGTTCGTTCACGCCCCACCTACCCTACTCCCTTATGATACAATTGCATAACCTTATGGATCCTGATCTCATTTGCATGAGTCGGTGCCCGGTTAAGTACCTCCCTAATAAGCTGCAGCTTCGCACTTTGTTTTTGCGCAAGGAGAAAGACGTTTTCGATTTCGATTCGCATCATCCCGATTTCTTGAATTTCCACCGTATTGACTTCTTCGACTAATGCGTTTCGGCTTAATGCATCCACATGCATTATACTTCCTCCCGCCCGATACTCGAAGGTGCAGTTGTACTCCTGCAGATGGATCCACCACCGACCGATCCGCGGAGTAAGATCTCGTTTTATAAATGTCGCTCTCAATGCGCTTTAGTCGCTTCTTGAATGGAATCCCGATCAAGTAAATCGGAAACGTCGCTAAACTACTAATTACTGCCAGAGTTTCCAACGCATAGGAGTGATAACGCTGCTCCTCCTTCGTTGACTGTCTGCTGAAGTAGGCAACCAGATGCAGACATCCCTTGTCGTCGCCCTGTATCAGGATGTCGCCAAAGTCCCATTTGCTAGCATTCGTATGCAGCTCTGTGGCCGTTCATCTCCGATACAGGGTTAGCATCGGACGCGACACGAGGATCCTCTTTAGTTCCTCGAACGCGGACGATTGGTCCAATCCCATTCCCATACAGCATTCTTCTTTATTAATTTAGTGAGGGGATGGGCTATCACTGCAAAGTTCCTCACGAACTTGCGGAAATAGCTGGCCAGCCCCACAAACTGTCTCCCTTCATGTACATTGCGTGGTTGTGCAAATTTCTCGACGACCTGGATTTTCGTTGGCCCTGGGCGAATACCCCCAGCATCGATCTCATACCATAGGTAATCGATTCTCTCCGATAAGAAAAGACATTTATCTAGCCTCAGCGTCAGTCCCACCTTTCTGAAGTGTTCTAGCATCTTCCCCAGTGCTGCCAGTGCAGCTTCCTCGTCGCGCGATCCAATCACGTAGTCGTCTACATACGCCTCTACAATCATTTGGTCTCGAAGTGGCTTTATCACCTTTTGTGCCAACTTGGAGCACTCCACTGGTGCGTTGGCCAGACCAAATGGTTGGTACAGAAACTCGAACTGCCTGTCCGGAATCACAAATGCAGTTTTCTCTACATCTCTTTTCGCCATCGGCATTTGATAATACCCTGACGCTAAGTCGAGAGTGGAGAATATTCGCGCCCTTAAAGATTATTAACTTGATCCTCAATCATCGGGAGAGGATAGCAGTAACGTTTAATTATCGCGTTCAATGCCCGATAATCCACGCACATATGCGTTTCCTCGTTTTTCTTCTTGACTAGAAGAACTGGACTCGCGTATGGGGAATCAGAGTCACGTATGATTCCACTCTGTTTAAGATTCTCGACGATTCCTCGGAGTTTCTCCTGCTCCGAGTATGGCAAGCGATACGGCTTATAAGAAGCCGGAGCTTCGCTCGTCAGCTCTATGAATATCTCTGCCAAGTTAGTTTTCTCTAACTCGCGGGAGTCTAGCATGAAACAATCACGATACTCGCGTAGAGGTTCGAGTACGTGCTCCCTTATTCTCGGGCTTACCGTTCCTGCCAGCCTCAGTTTTCGACCGGCAACTCGCTAAGTTGCTCTCGCGCGATCGCCATTACTTTAAATTTGCGCTCCGACGCCTCACGAACCGCCTCAGCCCGTGCTAATAATTGATTAGCATTAACCAAAATTGGCGCGTCCGATACATTAATAACAGGAATCATCCCTGCGGCCGTACTTGCGACGCAACGTGGAATACAATACTCCGCTCCCGGGCTCGAATGCACGTTCAAGACGATGAAAAAATTGTCTTGCTAGTCTCCACATATTACCTCCACAAGCGTCGTCTGATTGGGGGAAACCACCACAGCCTCTTTAGCTCACACTGATACTTTCCGCTGCAGAAGTTCTTTCATCTCAGGTACGGCCACCTGGTCAGAGTTGAACAGCCGTAGTTCCCCTCCGCGCTGCACTATAATCAGAGTCGGTTGATCCGTAAAGGTTGCCCCACAATGACAGCAACCTGCTGCACACGGTCCGGCACCACGAACGCCGCGACGTTTGCAACCGCCTGGTCGACTTGTAGCCCCAGGTTGCACTCTCCCAGGGGCTGAATGGTTGCCCCCCGAAGCCCTGCAGCACTACACTCGAGCGCCTCACCTCCACAGATAATGAGCACGCTTTGCCATCCCGAATCGCCATGCACTCACTTCCCTTGTCCACGCAAGCCGATATTGTTGCTCCGTTTACCCCCGCATCGAAAAAGCTAGTGTCATTCCTCGGGCGGCCTCCTCCGGTGCTCATGATCTTCTTCTTTCCCTTCTCCTTTTTCACCTGCTTGCATTTCCGGGCATAGTGGCCTTCTGTCCCGCAATCGAAGCATGTGACATCAGCCTTTGGCCGAGTCTTCGGTGACTTCTTCATGCCCCCCTAGGTTGGTATTCCACTGATCACTGCACTTTCCTTGGTAATTGTCGCGTAGCTGTCATACCTAGCCAGAAATTCTATCAGCTGCGATACCTTTCGGTAATCCGCTGCTCGAATAGCAGCCTGTATAGACTCATTATTTATGCCGACGGCTATTAGCTCGACGGCCCGTCTCCCCTCAAACTCGCAGGCATTCACTAACCCCGCTTTCTCGCATCAATATTTCGGCTCCCATCCTCCTTATTACTTTCAGGAGGACTAAAAACATTCTGGCTTTGGCGAGCCAAATTCGAGAGGGAGCTCAGACAGCAGAAAGAAGGCTGCTACGTAACAAGTTTATCTTACCGAAATCCTCATATGTTACCGAAGTCTTTCTTACACATCTAGGAAATATTGATGACCTTTTGACACTTTCCCTTATGTGAGTGTTCTATTTTAACTTATTATCCCATATTCCCCAGGTATTTGGCCTTGGCAGTAGTTTGGACTGGACAGCTATTGAGCTTCAATACGCTTATTGTCTTCATCTGGTATGTATCTGGTTGTAAACAATAGTATATTGGACTTTTTCTAATTGACTGACGGACACAGGAGTCCATGTATCATATATTTGGTTGTAAACAGTAGTACGTTGTGTAAACGTAGGCGTTTCGGCTAAACGAGCCGACGGGCGACGAAACTATATTCACCCGAAAAGAGAAAATTTTCACAGCTGCGGCGCAGACGACCGACGGTCAGGTAATTTTTGTGTTTCGTTTTATATTTCTTTATATTTTTCCAATTTTAAATGCATAATAATTTTTTTAATTGAATATTAATATATGTATTAAAATTACGTATAATTAAAGAAAAATTAAAATATTATAAAATATTGAAGATTGCAGCATGATAATATTTTTAGTTCAGATTATACCAGGTTCGTTTGTTGCCACTTGTTCAATTTAAACTTGGACCCCTCCTGATGATAATTAAAAAAGAATCTGATAAAAATGATATTACATTATCAAAACTAGATTCCGAAGTAAAAATCAAATAGAAAAAGTTTAAAGAAAAAAAAGGAAAAAGCTTGGCTCCAGGGGGGATCGAACCCACGACCTTCGCGTTATTAGCACGACGCTCTAACCAACTGAGCTATGGAGCCAACTATTTATCGCTATTTATAATAGAAATTTTTTAAGTATTGAGGAATATAAATATGAATATAAATACTTAAAAATAATTTTTTTTAATTATAATAAAAAAAAGATAAAAGTAAATTTAATAGATAATCATTAATTTATAATAATTGAAATATATAAATGTCATAAATAATGTAATAATTTCGGTAAATAAAGGTTTTTTATTAACTAATTAAAATGTTTAGTGGGCCATTTATACTGAATAAAAAATAGAGTAACTTATTTCATTAGAAATAGTTTCTATTTATTATTTTAAAAAATTATAAAAAAACTTTAAAATTAGTCTAAGCGTCTTTTTAGAATGTTTGTGTTAAGTAATTTCTCTTTTTTTTTTGTATTGTTCACCACAATCAGCATTTAATAAAGCCATAATACATAAGCAATATATACTTTAAAATAAAATATTCTTTCTATATAAAGAAAATTATGAATATTAATGCAATGTTTTTTTAATACAGTTAATTTTTATAAATTGATAAACTTAAATAAACCAAAAATCATACATAATAATTTTCATATTTTAATATATATATACATAAGTACATTGTGTTTTATATTAAGTGAAAATGAAGGTTGGTTAGAGATAATAAAATTTACAATGAAGTCATTGTAGAGAATTTGATATGTAAATAATGTATTTAATGTGTAATAACTTCTGAAAAGTTTTTTGTATGTATAATATTTATAAATAAATATAATGTAATATAATAAAGTATATATAACTTGATCTCTACTCTGTGAGATGCAATACCTTTTGCAGTTTTGAATTAATTATAGATAAACAATTTGATTTTTAATTTATAATACTTGAAACTCTAGTACATTTGTATTTACAATATACTATTTAAATATTTTATAATATAATTTATGTTTGACCTATTATAATTTAAATAAATATATATTTGTAAAAATATTTAAAAAAGAAAACTTACATTTATTTTATATTAATACATCTTTAAGTTGGTCATTTATATTTTAATTTGTATTTAATATTATATCAATATCTCATTTTTATTTTATTTTTGTTGGATATTTTTACTTCAATTAAAAAATAATTTACATTTAATAAGATTATGTCTATGTATCTATCCATAGAAATATAAAAAGCATAAATGTGTCTAGTTGTATAATTTGATTTAATTTTAAAATAAAGATTTCTTACACTAGATACTACGTTAATACCAGAGTTTCAATAAAACAGTATAATATATAACAATATATTCTAAATTAATATATATAATGAAATATATACATTAAAAAAATTCTTTAAAAAATGATAAATATTCCAAATATAAAAAAATAATAAAATAATTTTTTCCATAATAAATTATGTTGGAGTTTTCTAATTTAAATTTATACTTGTATTATTCTTTACATAACAGTTTATTTATATAAATAAAATATGTATAACAAAATTATGTAAAAGTAGTTTATTAAATTCAAAATCATTAGAAATATAAAAGTATGTTGAAACATAATCTCTTTTTTCATTTCTAATAAAAGCTTATAATTATTTAACGCCTATAACAAACATCTATTTTATATAATATAATAATTTAATAAAGTCACTGTTATTTAAGTAAATCTTAAGTTGTTCTAAATGCTGTTGAAATTCAGTATTTATTAAGTAAGTTTGATTTCTTAATATAAATAAAATATCTTCCTTATTTTAACAACATAAATAAATTTAAAATAAAATATTTTCTATATTTTTTAATTATATAATAAAAAATTTCACCTAAAAATTTTATCTAATTATAAAGAAATTTTTTTAATGTTAATAAAAAAAATATGTCATATTGAAATAGAAAAATATTTATTTATTTAATTCTAAATTATAAAAAATAGTTTTAATTGCCTTATCAATTTCCCAATAATATATCACTTAAATAAACATTTTTTTTACATTTTCAAGGAAATACCAAAAACATTTATTTTTTAAATTCTTCTATAGTAAATAAAAAAAAATTTTAAAATCAAAGATACATTTTTATATACAATATTTAATCATATAAATATTACTTAATATTTACTAAAACTATGATATATTCTATAAATTTCAACATAATGTATTGTATATAAATATTTTTTTATTAACACAGTATTGTGAATATAAACGTTTTAGGTATGTACAAAATTATGGTTATATATTTAATGTAATTAAATGATATGTAGTTAAAAAAAAAATAATTATCACCTAATTGTCTAATAAATGTAATATTTAGTGTAGAATTTATAATACTTATTACACAAATTTATTGTATAATTAAATATGTAGATTTATGTACAGTAAAAAGTGGGATTACTTTTTATTTGTTGTGGATATAATGTTTGACTATTAAAAACAAAATTAATTCTTAATCATTAATATTTTGTAAATAAATGGAACAAAAATATTTCTAGTTATATTTACATAAATAATATTTAATTTTAACTATAAGTATATAAATATTGTATTTTAAAATGAGTTTTAATATAAACAATCAATTTCTTATATTTTTATTGATAACGAGTAAATAATTACTCATTGATAAAACAAAATTTTCAATAACACAGATACCAACGTCAACTCTTTTTATAAACATTTATATAATATTTAAAATTTTTATAAATTTATTATGCTATGATTCGTAAATCATGAAGCATATTCAAAATTTTTATTTATTAGCTTAAAGAATTTTACCAATTAAAAATACGATATTTCATTCATTTATAACTTTAATTATCAAATTAAAATTATTAAATTTACTGATTGTACCTTTTGTTAATCTTATTTTAATATTTTATATATATTAAGATATATTCTGTTTTAATTGATATGTAATATAATACCTAATCTGATAATGATAAATTTTTATTCTAGATCTGAGAGTTAAAATTACAAAAGTACAAATTTACAATATACTAAATTAAATAATAATATTACTACAAAAAAAGATTTTCTTCATATTCCTTTTCAAAGACTTAAATTAGTTTTTCTTTTTTTTTTAATTTAATATATAGGTACAGTGAAGATAAATGATGGTTACGTAATTACTGTATTGCTATTGTTTGGCAGCAAGTCAGAAGTAATAATGTCAATAGTGTCTGCTAAGCATTCATTAGAAGCAGAAAGCTGTCCAGTTTCACTGGCATGGAAATCTGAAAATGAGATAGCTGGGGCACTTTTTGCCATAGTAATCAATGCTTCTGGAAGTAAGGAGGTTCTCTCATTTGCACTGTTCCATGTTTGTTGGTATGATCCACGACCACGTATTCGTCGACTTAGAGAAGAACCAACTACGCCTAAATGTTCTTTAATATCGTTATGCACATCAGAAACATCCCACATTTGCCTGTAAAATATTGTATATGAATGTATTTGATAGCATAAAAATGAAAATTTTAAATGATTTCACTAAATAATTTGTGTCAAATTATATTAATATTATACTTAATCCCAAATTTTTTCCTTTTGAAAATTGAAAATAGTTTTTTATCATTCATTGAGTCAATCAATAAAAAAATTCAATTTATTATAATAATAAAGTTTTGTATATTTCTTATTGCATTACAATGTTATAGTATTGCATTAACTTTACTATTTATTTCTTAGATTCTATAGAATTATTTAATAATATATATAAATATAAAACAATAAAATTAACAATTTTTCTAATATAAATCATATGCTAATATACTTAAAATATTTTTAATAAATCTTTATTATATTGAAATTTATTTTATTTATCTTTTTAAATAATATAACTTATTATATCTATAAATAATAAAGGAAAATATTGTATAATTTGTGTTGTTAATTTGATGTAATTCAGTAATGAATTTTTTTTTTTTAAATCTAAAAATAAAGAAAATTATATTGTAAAAAAAAAAAATATAACATTCATTTTTTTATAATTTTGTATATTTTAATTTATTAGTAATATACAAGTTTGGAAAGAAATGAATATTTTATATAATTTTTAGCTTTATACATAAAATGATATACAAAAAAAATATAAAGATTTTTAATTGATTATAAAAATATTAAAATACAATTAAAACATAGAATTATATCTCAAAAATATTTTATAGATTTTATAGATATTTTATAGATCAAAAATTTTTACAGATATATACAAGTAAACAAAAAAATTATAATTAGTCTAACATAAATTTTATATGTACATAAAAATATTTACCTAAATGCATCCCACCAAGCTTGACTTTGAGCTAAATTAACAAAAGGCTTATAACTAAAGCTATAATGATGCGCAACAGCAGCTAAGAACATTTCTATGCAAATCAAGAAATCTTGTAATTTTGATGATATATGTCTAATATCAGCTGTATTATCCGTATCAAATATATTTGATATAACATCAAAATACACAAGTACTGCTATTAACACACCTTGGCTGAAAAATTAAAATTATTTATAATTTTTTTTAATTATTATAATAATTTACAATTTATAAAATATATTGTTAAAATGAATTTATAATTAATGAATTTAAATGTATAATATTTGAATAAGAAAATATATATAATGGTAGAAATTAAGAGTAAATATACTTTTAGTAGTATAATTTGAAGTAATAGAAAACATTGTATTACATTGCTTATGATTTTGGATTATTCATTTTTAAACAATTTTTATATTTTGCATAAAATAATAAAATATATTCATATACTATTTACACTTAAAAATTTATTATTTTTATCAAACTTATGCGTTTACATTTCATAATTACAACATAATTTTGAGAAATTTTAACTGAATTCAAATAATTTGTTTTTGTTCATAATTTTAAATCCATTTTTTTAATCTTAAGTAATTTTGAGAATTTTATTTTTTTCATTTAAATAAATTTTGTTTTAATTTATTCTGTAATATTAAAAAATATATATAATAAATATTTTCTTACAAAAATGAGAAGAAAACAACAGCTTTAATGCACAAAAATTTTCCTATAGGTTTCATAGGTTTGAGTGTTTCTGCATTGGCTCGATAAAATAAAACTAAACAATACATAGCAACAAATTGGGACAAATTATTTAAAGCTATCATGTAAGGAAAAGCTACACCAGCTTTGAATTCTCCCTCTCCATATAAATCATTTAATTCACAAATACTGCAAAGAAAGATAATTAGTCAAAAGATTATATTTTATGATAAAAATAATATATGGGAAAGTAAGTATATTACAAAGAAACTAATGTTGAAATGGGTCGAACTGCAGTATATTGTAGAATTCCATGTTTACACATGTGAACAAATTCACATCCCATTTCCCAATCAGGAAGACAACATAATGGAAACATATGATGAACTTGAGGTGCAATTTCTAATCTATGTTCTAATTGATGATCAGCGTTAAGATAGGCAAATAAATACATCATAAAATTATAAATAACATAAGCTTCATAACATTCTCGTATACTATCCACATATATACTCCCTTCAGGATACACCAAGCCAAGCCACTAAAATACAAATTTAGAATTTAAAATTTATTTATTTAATTTTATTACATAAACTAATTAAAAAATAATAACTTACAGCATTAACTGCATAAATAGGTACCATCCACAAAATACTAAAATAAAAAAAATAATAAATACCAATAAATTTATAGAATATAATTTGTTTTTCTTTTATATTTTTAAATATTTATATTTTATTTACCATTTAAAAATGTCAAAACTTTTTACATTTAATATTATTGAATTTTTTAACTAACTAAAAAAGATTTGACTTTAAATATTAAAATTTTCAATTATTTACAATTGAAATTACTAATTAAGAAAACATTTAATATAACATTTAATGATGGAAAAATATTCAATCAACTGTTAATTTAATTTGATATCAAAAAATATTTTTATATACAATAAAAATAAGAATATTTATAAATCTACCGTATTATATATTTTTGTAATCTTGGTTGAGTATAGTAAATCATATGTTGAACAATTTCATAAAATGCAATAGGAAGTGCTAAAAGAACAAATGCTCCTCCAACCAAAGCACCTTGATCTTGTTTTTTGAATCCATTTTTTATAGAATTAGCTAACAAAATGGGTACAAGTATAACAATAAGAAGCCCATACAGACATGTTAATATTGGCAATATCCATAGTCGCCAATGTCGACAAAAAGTAGCCATAGTACTTTAAAAATTTACAAAGATGTCACATTATTTTTTTTATTTATAACAAATTTAGGTTTGCTGTATTATGTGTAAAAAAAACTGCAAATAATATAAATAATACCATTTTAATAAAATTTATCTTATTAATAAGTATCTTAATATAAAACTTCAAATTATTAAAAATATTCATAAAATGAATTTTATAGAAATTAAATTAATATATTAGAAATAAATATACATTTATGATAGATAATATTCAATTGTTTAACTTGAAAACATTCTTTTAATAAGCAATTAATATTTGTATATTTATGTATATAAATTGTAATATATTTATAAGAATTTGTTTTTACAAAATAAATAAATCATATATGTAAATTATTTTTAAGCCATTAAAGATTTTTATGAATTACAAGCAGCAATACATACTTAATTCATGATAAATAACTTGAAAAATACACTAAAATTTGCCATTAAAAATATGTTTATTTAAATTGTTAATTATAAATTTCTTCAATAATATTGTATCTTAAAAATATGAATTGATTTACAATTGGAAAATTTTTATAAATGTAAATTACTATATTTTACAAAACTAATTAATAATCAAATAACTCAACGAAAATAAGTATTGCACACGCATATAAATGGAGCAATATATGTATACACACATGCATATATATATATACTCAAATGTGATTTGCTTCTTGTCTAAAAAAACAGAACATATTCACATTAAAATATTTAATATAAATTATATAAAATGCAAACACGTACGAGAATTATTTTTAATATTTAATAAATGTAAAAACTATACAGTGATATATTATTTAATCCAATATAAAAATTTGTAAGTAATAATAATTAAAATATGTATTATAAAATATAATGTATTTATACTATCTAATTATATATGATAAATGTTTTATATAAATACCAATTAAAATAATAAAAATATTAAATATAGAAGTTTTTAGGTTATTTTATTTGCGCATGCTTAAGAATTAACATTCGATTAATAATGTAATGACATGATTGGAAATTCCAAGCAAGCATTATAGATAGCTGAAAACTAAGATTATGTAATTAGTTTTTATTATTTATTCAAAATAATATATTTTTATTTTATTTCAAATTCAATACATAATATTTGAGTAAAAAATGTATATTATATATTACTTTTTTATTAAACAATTTTTAAATAGTCATCAACAAACTTAATTATTAAAAATTTAAAAAAAATTGAATATCTGAAATTTTTTCATATATTAAATAGAGGAATGTTACTTTTTATATAAGAAAAAGGTAATCGGTAAAAAAAAACTGATGTCAAGGTCATAAATCTGTACTTAATCTCTGTTTTTTGTTTCTATAGCTAATAAAAGTAAATAAAATATATAAATTACGCATGCGCATTCTAATCAGCTTAACGTGTTTAAATGTACATATATTTCTTATTACACATCTTAACGTTACTTTTCATCAATTCACCAATTATTTTTAATATATAAAATTTAAAATATCATAATCAATAATGATAATTTATATATAATTAAAATTAATTACTAAAAATAATTATTTTGATCCCAAAATATATTAACCAAAAAATTTAATTATTGTTATTACAATATCATTATATAAGAAATAAAAAGACTTGAACAAACCATTACTCCGTTGCGTTAAATAATAAATGGTTCCCTAAAAATGTCTTAAAACTATGAAAGTCATTATTAAGTTGCAATAAAATACTAACATTAACTTTCATCATTTATAAATTTATTTTCAGTTAAAAATAAAAGGATATAACCATTTAAAACAAAAATATCAGGTAAAAATACTTATCACCTATGCATTTCTACGCTCTAATGGATTTTGAGCAAACTGATTATTGGATATAATTTTTAATAAGTAAGAAAAAAAAATATTATGTATAAATATACCACTAAATAAATAAAACTTGTTTTCGTTTATCTTATAAAATAGATAAATGACATAACACTATTTTTTAAAAGTGCTGTTTTATCATAATATCAGAGATGTGTTGGGAGATTTCGTCTTAGCATAAGGAAATTTATACAGGATTCGGTAACATGAATATGCCTCTTACGGTTGCCTATTGGAAGCATGGTGGAACAGAACAGATGCTAAAAGAAGGTTAATCTCTGTGTTAAGTGTGGAAAACAAGCGTGACGGGGGAAATGTCTTTATTCTCTCTCACACTTATAGGTACAATAGCGACCTCTAAAGTGTGCGTGTTCCGAGTTAAAACATTTTATAAGTGCGTTAAAATCTATTTCAAAAAATAATAACTACAGATACATGAATAATGAGTGAATCACAGAAGACATACTAAGAGAATGTTAAGGTGCATGTTAAATTTTGGAAACAAACATGGTGGAGGATATTTGCTCTTTCTCTCTCGCACATATAGAAACACTTGCGACCTCTTAAAAGTCTGTGGCCCGAATTAAAATTTTTTGTAAGTGCTTTAAAACCTATTGAAAAAAAGCTACTAATACACTCGTGCTTCGTACATGTACAGTTAGCGTTTTTTTCAACAGGTTTTAAAGCACATCTAAAATATTTTAACCCACCTCACGGGCTCTTGTGAGGTTGGCAAAAAACCTACAGGTACGAGAGAGAAAGAGATTATTTCTCTCACCATGAAAATACTTTTATTAAATTAGACCATTACAATGTACTATGTTGTTGATCTCCCAATAATCTCCTTCTTATAAATATTATTTGCACCATTTTTTATTTTTATTTCTAAAAATAAAAGTCACTTTTCTATTTTCTCACAGTCACTTTAACACTAATTAACAATATATATATAATTATATATCTATTGAGATAAAAATATATGAAAGCAACTTATTTATTCTGGATATCAAAAAAATACTAAAATAATATCAATTGGCATTATAAATATATTTTTAAAAAAATAAATGTTTTTAATTCAAATATATTAGTCAATATTGTAGTAAGTTAATTTTTTTTGATTACTATATTTCTTTCTAAAATTTTACTGTAAATGTAATGTATCTTACCAATATTATTGTACTTTTAGCATATGCATTTATGTATTTTTGAAAACATTTAAAATATTTCATTCCAACATTATTTTTTTTATTACAGTACTGTTTTCAAATACTATTTTGTTTTCTATTTCGATCTTTTTATTTATCTCGTACTGTATTTGGTCATATCAACGATACACAGTCATACGGTATCGCGTTGCAAGGGTAGTCCTGTGTAATTTCGAAATGTATTCTGCGTGTATTTAAATAAATATTTTAACTAAAATTCACAGCCTTTTAATTTTCCAAAAAATTTTTATTTATTGCCCTTTTTACCAAACTTTGTTACTTTGTAAATTTTCCAATTTCAGTCCTCTCTCGATCATCAAACATATCGTTTCAAAACTAGCGTTACGTACTTTTAAGAAGCATGGTATTATTGGATACACTTATTAATTTAATTTAATTTGTTTTTTAATTTTTACGACATGTATATAAATATTTTAGTATAATATAAATACTTAGATATATAATATAAATACTTAGAAACATATACACTTATTAATTTATAAACATAAAATTATTAATTTTATTTATATATATATAAAATTTAATAATAATATGTAAATATATAGGTTATATATAATAAATTCGACAAGAAGCACTTAAAAAAAGTAAATTGTAAATTGTTTTTTCACTCCTTGCCTGTAATTAATATATTCAAATATGAATGAAAAAATTGTTTGTTAGATTTTTTGGTCAAAAAGTTTAACAGGGAGTTTAGTAATCTCTCATATAATTTCTGATTGTATATTTTGAATAAAATTATATTTTTACTTTAATTAAAAATAACATGTCACGTTTTTTAATCACCATGCCTTTACATAATATCTAGAAGAATTTATGTGAATACTATTTTAATTCATGACAGATAATTTATATATCTTAGATTAGTTGGTGAACAGAACAGTAAACAAGAAAGAAAGGCTGTATGTACTCTTCATAACATTAACGCAGCATTTATAGGAATAAATTCTGTGGGGTTATGAGAAGAAATAATATAAGCTCATACCTAGTGGAGAAGATAAACACAATATATAAAGAAATAAAGACAAGGGTGTGAAATAACTCTCAAAAGAATTTAAGACTGTATGAAAGTTAAGATAGAGAGTAGTCTCAGTCCTATATTAATTAACATATATATCGTGGGGCTTGAAAACGAAATGAAGAGAGGAAGTATAGGGGAAGTTTTTGAGAAATAAAAATTACTTCAATTGTAATGCGATTGTTAGATATTTCATTGAATTGTCAATTTTTTGCCATTGAGCAACATCCACTCTATCTTGTAATTATTTTACAGGGAATAATGATAAACGGAATCAGGGTATGGTCACTAGAAGATGCGAATGACTTCGTACTGATAGGGAAGAACAGATGCAGATGATAATAGGAATACTGAAGCGGTTCTTGGAGGGAAATAAAACTACAACTAAACGCATAAAACTAAGATAACGATTTTGAAGACAGAAAGGACGAGTAATGAAGAAAGAAAGGTTAAAATATAAAGGCAGAAGGTTGCAGCTTTAGATATCTAGGATTCGTGTTTATTAGAAAGCGAGGATAGTATGAATATATAGACGAAATAAATAACAAAGGAAGAATAGCTGTAAAGAAAGCATGAGAATAGGGAAAATTGAAATGTGGGAGGAGACATCAAGAGAAGAAAAATGCTCTTCTACTATCTAGTCAGAGGAGTAATAGAATACAGAGTAAAATATGGATGGAAGAAACATAGGAGATAGACATAATTAATGCACATTACTAAAGATGGACACTAGGACTAGATTTATGTACCCCTAAATATATAGTGTAGAAAAAGTGGAGGAAATAAAAATAAAAGGGAAGCAAATAATCAGAGTGTAGAAATACGAGGAATAAGTGGAAAAATACACGGAGCAGAAATTGACAAGGAAATATTTGGAAGAGAAAAGAAAAAGTGAAAAAGTTAAAGAAGTAGACTCCAGAGAGAAATGGTTGAATAGCTTAGGGTCGGGGGGTTCCAACTGTAAATGGGAAGACTGGAAACAAATACCCATGTACAAGTATCAAGAAAATACAGAACCCTACACTTTCTATAACCCCATCTGTCCTTTTCCGTGAGCCAGCACTGATAGTCTGGCACATGTGTTTACTTCAAATTTCATAAAATTTTTGAACAGTAAGAAAAGTTCTTTCAACAAGAATGCGCGTTCGCTTAATAATATACCAAAAACTTTAATAAAAGTATTAATTAGCAACAAATAAACTTATTATTTTTTTTAAAAATACATTTATATTTTTGTGTTAAAAAAAATATTTTTTTTAATACAGTTTAACTTACTAGTGACAAAATTTATTATTATTAAAATGATTTAATATTTTAAAATGTTTTATTTATTTGTGGTAGTTTACAAAAAAAACATATTTAGTTCAATAAAGTGTAAATTACCTGTGAATAAACTTATTATAATTTTTAAAGATATGTTTTATATATTAGTGAACATTTAAAAAATGTGTTATTAAAAATATTGTGTTCAATACAAATATTCAAGTCTTTCAAAGAAATTATTATATAGAACATCTTTATGGAAATCTTTTGTGTCGAAAGATATTGGGTTTGCTTAATTGTTAGATTTTGTAAGTGTATTTTTTATGTTGTCACGTATGTAAAATTGCATATCCATACGCTACGACTTATTTATATATATCAGCGAAAGCAAAGACGAAACATCGGGAAATTGACATCAAGACAATCGACCGGAGTCGCGAGTAACACAAAACCCGCGAGTAATACGAACCTCCAAACTCGACAAATTACGGAAAGTAAAGATCAGAGGTGACAATAAATGTACAAAGGTCAATTGAAAGACGTTAAAGGAGAAAGCTGACAGAACGATTATCAAAGCAGAGGCACCCAGTGGGAGAAACCGCGGATTTTGCAATTTCTCCATACAACGGAGGTAATAAGTCAAATCGAAAAACACGTAGGGGCACTTCTGAATTGGACTTCAAATTGGGACTATTAGATTCGGTCGTACTTCGGTTCGGGTTCTTTAATACTTATACGTTTTACACAATCGGGACTTAGTTTTGAGACACAAAGTAAAGTTGTATTACACACTGCGATACTTATCTCTCTCGTTTATCAAGAAAAATATAATAAAAAAGATATTATATTAATTATCTCGCGTTTTATTAAATTACGATTTCCGAACCTCACAAAGGCCAGAACGCTTTGACCGATCTGGCTAGGGCAGAACGAAACCTGGAGAGAAAATATTATCGCGATTTAATTATTAAAGAATAAACATAGTCGTGACCTCTTAGATACGTAACAGGTAAATTTTGGTGCCGTGACCAGGATACTTTTTTCTGTCGAGGAATCGGAAATTTTTTTTGCGAGTGATTTATCGGAAGAGACAGCTCGAGAACAAGACTTATCAAAAGTAAACTGATACAATACAAGGAAGGCCATGACGAGCTATGGAGTCGCAACAATCATAGCTGTCGTCTTAATGTAAGTACAAATAAAAATATATCTTTTTTTTCCATATTTCTTTTGCATCATTTATAAAATTATATGCATGCTGCGTACTTTATCTAAGGAAAATATTGATTGATTGATTTGTGAAATTTGTGACCCGAACCGAAGGTTAGAACTCGACCCGACGTAATTAATGAAATTTTCTTTTTTTTCTTTTTTTTCGGAATTATTAAAATCAAATAAATAACTTTTCCCCAGTAATGTTGAAAGGATTTAAGTTATTCACACGTAGTAAGTCATACGAACGTGAGCATAAAACGCGTCTAATATCGTCTAATCTAACAGCGTCCGGTGAGTGGAATTCCGCGAACGAAAAGGAGATAACGTTCGAATTTGCTCATCGCCTTCTCGTCGAAGTAGAAACTCCGGAAGAACAACTACGAGTCTGTGGAGATAATATCCGGAAATTAAAATCAGTGGGAACCGCGGGGTTAGATAAGCGAGATTCCGAAAAAACAAGTTTAAAGATGGCCAACGAACAAAACATTATCGACCTAGGCGGATGGCCGAGCGTAGATACCGTGTCTCCCGATACCAATATTGACGAAAGGGACCGCCGGTTGGAGGAACTGATGGCTGAAATGAAAGCCATGAGAGAAGAAATAGATCGGTTTCGAAAAGAAAAAGAAAGGTCGCCATGCGAATCGCAGACAACAGCTGTAAATACGCCTAGAATGAACGCGGCCGGACAAATATCCTCGCCTCAAACAACACCCTTGCGATCTCGCGAGCCTCATGCGCCTGTCGAAGTTGTTCGACAATCTGAATATATGCCGGAATTCTATATGAGATCGAGTATGCCACCCTACAAAGTAGCAGATCAAATGCCGAAATGTTCGGGCGAACCGGACGAAATATTGAATTTAATAAACTGGATAAATAAAACTTTAGACGACGAAGGACCTCAAGTGGAGCGGTTCATCTTACGTGCTTTAAGTAATAAGATGATCGGGAAAGCAAAGAGATTTATGGGATCTAAATTAAGCAATTATGATTCGATTGAGCATTTCATCGCTGATTTGGGAGCAGTTTTCGGAGCTCCTGGGGCCGTGGAAGACGCAGTGGATAAAATCAAAAGATGCGTGCAAAGGGACGGAGAACCCGTATTTGAGTTCGGGAATCGTATGAGAATCCTACACGAAGAATTAAACGCGGCAACGGAATTGGACTGCCTTACTAGACATATCGGTCGTCATCCGGATCGCCGACAACACGAGGAGCTAGTTATCAGGAGGTTTATCGTAGGGTTAACCGACTCGATTTCTATCCGGGTAGATGCAAGAAGTCCTGGGACCCTCGAGGAAGCCATCAACCTCGCGACGAGATTCGATAAAGAACTTTACGAAGTCCGAACTGAGAGAGGCGGCGAGCGCGACAACAATGGGCGTGGCCCGCGCTATGATAGACCTTACCAGCCGCCGATGTGGTGTAAATATTGTGAAAAAAGGGGCATGATACTGCTGACTGCCGGAATTTGTTAAGGGAGATGGATCAACGAAGAATGCGGTTAGGGTCCCAACAAAGTGCGCCAAGGCCCCAGTATACAGGACCGCCCGTCGGGGAACGAAATAACGTGCCCTATCTTAATAATCCAAATAACAATAATAGAGCATCCCTGAATTACGATCGCCGAAGTAATTATAATAACGATCCATATACGAATCAACGAAGCCAAAATAATTATCGTGGAAGGCCGAACGATCGTCGTGGCTATAACAACGACTATAATGGATATTATAATCAAAATAATGGATACAAAGAAAATAGTTATCGAGATAGGGGAAGATATGACAATAATAATGATAATAGGGCTAATTACGCTAACATCGGTCCCGCGAATAATGGCGGCCCTCCCCCCGACCGATTCCACTACGAGAGGCCTCCGTTAGAGAACGCGCCACGATCACAGGACGCGAGAGTCAATCTGATTCAAGAAAACCCAATTGAAAATGTCACAACCATCGATAACAGCAACCAACATTTAAACTAAACACTTGTTCAACAAATCCCCTCATTGTTGAGCAGGAAAACACGGAAACTAAAGAAAAAAAATTCCCCGAAATAAGAGTAGCCAGAGTTAATTATATGGAAGCCGGAAGAAAATTGCCCGTTATAGAAATCCATGCGATAGAATTTGTAAACAACAAAGCCTCTTTTTTCGTAGACTCAGGAGCAGAGGTATCTATAATTAAAGGAAAAAAAATCAAAATGAGCGAATTAATCGACAAGAATGTCATGATAATGGTACACGGCTTCGCCTCAGGAAAATGTCTGACGGTGGGAAGCTTACCGATCGCGATACATGACGTCAAATGCGAATTTCATGTAGTCCTCGAGGATATACCGATTAAGGTAGACGGAATCCTAGGTTGGGACATAATAGGAAAATATAAAGGAATGCTTAATGCTGAGCACCGATATTTAAAATTAGGGGATATAATAATACCCTTCGCTCGAGACAATAATATTGAGATACCTGCGAAAACGAGAAAGAGAGTCTGCGCGCGTGTAAAAGGAGATACGAAAATTGGTTGGGTGCCACCTCAAAACTTGGCACCAGGAGTTCTACTTGGCAATTTTTTATCCGTTTCAAATAAAGGGGTAATATTCATAGAATGTACAAACACCAACGAGATGCCTGTTTCCATATCAATACCGGAAATTGAATTACTACCGTGCTACGTAATGGAAGACAAAGGGGAAGTAGACGTAGGAACAACATATAATGAGAGGGGCGGTGAAATAAATCAATTGACCATTAACAATTTATTCACCGAAAAATTAAATTATGATGATTATGAAAATGATGATTGCGCGGAGCCAATCACGGATATTAAAAGATTTAACAATTACCTAAATGACAACCCAGAACAACGGGAAGAAAGACTTAATATGATTATGTCCCCCGTGGATGTTGAGGGAAGAAATACCGAAGAGATAACATTACTCAGAAATTTATTACGGAAATACATGGGAAGCTTCGGTCTAGATGACGAGCCGCTTGCCGCAACACACTTATTGACTCATAAGATAGAACTAACATCCGAAAGACCACTAAAAACAAAGCAATACAGGTATCCACCAGTGTTGAAGGAAATATTGCAACAAGAAATAATTAAATTAGAAGAAAAAGGCGTCATTGAACCATCGATGTCCCTGTACTGCTCACCAACATGGATTGTCCCGAAACAACCAGATGCGCAAGGCAATCAGAGATGGAGGTTGGTGACGGATTTTCGACAGCTAAACGAGATCACCTTGGGGGATTGTTATCCCATACCGTTCGCGAACGAACTCATTGATAAGCTCGCAGGGTCAAATTACATATCCATCATGGACCTTAAAATGGGCTTTTTTCAAGTAAAAATGGACCCAATCTCAGCACCGTTAACAGCATCATCGGGGCCAAGAGGTAGCTTCCAGTATAACCGGATGGCTATGGATCTGAAGGGAGCCCCCACCACCTTCATGCGAGCAATGGAGTTAGCGCTAGCTGGAATATCAAGGGAAGAGATAGAGGTATATCTCGATGACATCATGATTTTCTCGGATACAATTGAAGAACACCTAATTCGATTAGAAAGGGTCTTACGCAAACTGGAGACCGCCAACTTAACCATCGAGCCAAAAAAATGTCAATTCTTGAAAAATGAAGCCAAAGTCCTGGGACACATCGCTGGATCAGGAAAAATATACATGAATCCAAATAAAATAGCCGCGGTTAAAGATTATCCTGTACCGACCACAGCAAGAAAGATAAAACAATTTCTCGGATTTTCCGGATATTATAGAAAATTTATTCAAAATTATGCGAAAATAACGCTGCCATTATTGGAGGTCATTAAAAGTACAAGAGCATTCTACTGGGAAGAGAAACAGCAAGAAGCATTTGATAAGATTAAAAACATACTGTGCAGTGAATCGTTTCTTCAAGCACCTGACTTGGCAAGGCCGTTTATCGTAACAACAGACGCATCAGATTACGCGCTCGGAGCCATCTTGAGCCAAGGCGAATTGGGAAAAGACCGACCATGCGCCTACGCGTCACGATGTTTGAGAGGCCCAGAATTGAGATATTCGACATATGATAAAGAACTACTAGCAGTTGCTTTCGCAAAAGAGCAATTTTGACACTATCTATACGGAACAAAATTCACTATCATAACAGATCATGAACCACTAAAACATTTTCACACAACTAAACACCTCGATACTCGGTTTAATAGAATGAAAGCGTCATTACAGGGTTACGACTTTGAAATTATATATAGACCCGGAATAAAGAATGCAAACGCGGATGCATTATCACGAAACCCGATACTTCAGGAGGGCGAAGTGAACCCAGAATTGCCCAGAGACAAATTATATGCCTTAGCGGAGTCCCAAGAACAGAGACAGTTAGAAAATCTCAAAGATGGATACATCGGTATGGTAGAGAAACGAAAACGCGTGAGTGATTCTGAAAGCGAAATAGGATCGGAGGTGGAATCGATACAGCCCACAAGCGAAACTGAGAGCGAGGACTGGAAACCATATGAAAAACGGGACCCTTGGAAAGGAAAAAAGAAAAAGAACAAACGGAAAAGAGGCTTCCACAAGCGAAATAAGTTATGCGAGTCGAAAATATCAGACCCGGAAACAGCGACAACTAGTGATATTAATGTACCAGCCCAGTCCACACGAAAGAATTCGGAAAAAATAGGGAACGTATCAGCGAGCACACCTCTTGAGAAATCGGGCTTAATTAATGCGAAACAGAAGATCAGTTTTCACGGTTCTAGTGACGACGAAGATAGCTCTCTCGAACATCTAGAAGTCATAGAGAACAAGGAAAGTAACGAGATCACGGTAAGAGAGATAAGTAAAGAAAAAGATCACGAATATAACCATGAAGAACCGAAAGAGATAAAAAATGAATCAAAGAAATACACCGTGGAAATAATAACAATAGATGCAAAAAATCACGAAGGATGGGACGTAAGAATTCGAAGAGAAACGGCAGGACATATAGAGATTCGAGAAGAGCGAAAGAATGAAAGCCACGAGTCGAGTCGGTTATCAAATTTTGTATTCGATGAAATAATAACATCACCGAAAGCCAATCCGGATGATGAACAGAGCGAAATCCCCAGTAACACCGATCAATTAACAAATAAGACCATTAAAGATATAAGCTTTGAAGAAGAAAACAATAAAAATATATCTACCTTTATACAATCAGGGCCTGCAATGCATAGAACCGGATATAAACATCGTACGGGAAATAATACCAATAGAACCACCTGGAGACTGTCTGTTCCAAAGTCTCAAAATTGCTTCTAATATATCTATTTCATCTATAGAGTTAAGAGAAAAATTATTAACTTCAAAATTTCTAGAGGATTGCCAAGAGCCGAAAGAAGCGGTCCGAATTTTATCTTCTCATAATGAATGGGGAAATGATGACTGCGTATACATATTTTGCCGAGAATTCAATTTTAACATTTGCATACATTTTCAAATTACAAAAGATAAATTAATTTATTGTCATTTTATCGATAAAATTCGTAACCCTATTATACATTTGCATTTAGAAAATAACCATTATACACCATACGTAAAAGCAAATAGACGACAGATAACATGTGAATCCACGGAATTCGAATCGGAATCCAGCAAAAATGATAGTGTAAACAGTGATAACACCGATCACGAGGCCAGCAACGCGGTTATAGAGTCACCCGAAACCGAGACCGGAGGAAAAGAAACGGCCTTGACCGAGAGCGAAGAAGATCAAATAACGCGAGGCCCAACTGCATTGGAACGACACAGAGTAACGCGATTACACCTCCCACCACTAACACCGCCGTGGAGAGAAGACCCTAACTCGAAATTCACAAGGGTTAAGCTAATAAACGAACACCCTTTTAAATATCGCGAAAATATTGTATTTCTGATGACCGCCGATATAAGTTTTAACACCGAAATCTTAGAAGCTTTAATCGAGAGAGAATATATACTTCTCAACTCCTGGGAAAACAGGGAATATATTATTGGCGAGATAAACCTAAAGAGAATTCAAGATATAGCAGTTATAGGGGTAACCATCAAAGGTCACGTAAATGATACAATATTGCGAACCGATATAATCAAAAGTTAGAAATTTAAAAATCATGTGTCGTAATAACAACATTAAGAGCATTGCAGTAATAAAAGATTTACAGCTGATGAAAGAAACGGAATGGAATTATTTCGTGGAATGTTGCAACGAGTTATTTGATAACGAAAACATCGGGATAGTGTTACTCAAGGATAATCTCCCCACGCCGAGAGTGCAGGATAGATACACAATAATTCGAGAATATCATGAATCACCCATGGGGGGCCACCGCGGAATAAATAAAACATACAAAAAAATCGCGGCCGATTACTATTGGAAAACCATGCGACCCGAGGTAGAACAATTTGTAAAATCATGTGTAAAATGTCAAACGAATAAGTTAGTAAGAAAAAAAACAAAAATGCCAATGATTATTACGGACACACCATCTCACGCTTTTGAGAAAATATCATTAGACTTTTACGGCCCCTTAATAAAAACAAAAAACGGCAACGTGTATATTTTGACGATACAAGATCTATTAACGAAATACTGCATACTAACACCAGTAAAGCGAGCTACAGCAATTGAAGTCGCAAGGACAATGATAGGTAAGATGATATGCTATTTTGGACCACCAGCGGCAATATTAACGGATCAAGGTACCCACTTCATCAATAAGTCTCTGGAAGAATTCGCTAAAATATTCGGCATCGAAAAATTCAACACCACTGAATATCATCCTCAATCGAACGGGAGTATTGAACGAATGCATCATACAGTCATGGAATACCTAAAGATCTACGTAGAAAAATATAGAGAATGGGACGAATGGATCTGTCTATGCCAGCACGCCTACAATTGTACAGAGCATGATGCTACGGGATATACCCCGCATGAATTGATTTTCGGCCGAAAAGCGCGGACACCATCAAGCTTCAAAATATCAAATGAGTGCGCGACTTATAATGAATTCCATCAAGAAGTAATTGAAAAGCTGAGTCAATTGCAAACGTTAGCGGCAATGAATTTAATTCAATCAAAATACCGATCCAAATTTTATTATGATAGAGCTATATGTACACGAAATTTCAGAGAAGGTGAAATGGTTTACAGACTAAAAGAACCACAATTAGGAAAAATGGCAAAACAATATGTGGGCCCCTATGAAATCACCGGCATAAATTATAAAACACATAACGTTACGTTGAAAAATCGAAAAGGGACGAGAGTAGTTCACATGGACAAGCTAAAAAGATCAAATGAATTGAAACGTGAAAAACCATAAGTGATAAAAAAAATGCACAATTTCAACAAAAAAAAATCATTCAATCGATATTCCTTATTCATAATTATAAAATATTTTCCCATCACTAACACTCATGTATAATTCTTACTAATAATGAGATACGTATATTAATCTCCATATTAATGATTATCTAATAAATTAACACTAATAATATTAAATATATAATCGCATATAGAAATAAGGAATAATTGTAAGTACAATAGAATAAAATAAAATATATACTTGATTATTATTATTACGAATGAGTATAAGAAAAAACCATGATTACTCTTATGGGGATAGAACAGAGGAAAAAACCATCTGAGAGTTATCGATACGCCATTAATGCGGTACTCAGTACGTATAAGTAGGACACCTCCCACATAAAAAATCGAACGGATATAATTGGCGAAAAATAATAAACAAGGAGTGACCCTCCCCCACACACAGTTACACTTCACCCGAGCAGTCGACATACAAGTAAATACAGTACAAAACTTGAACTCCACAGTCCACTAAAATCGACGAAAATACACATCGAAATAGATATTGTCGGGAATAAAATCGGTAAATGAAGTATATGATTCCTTATTTTCTCTTAAAAATTCATTTTCTTACTAATTCACATGAAATTTTATTTCGAAAAACCGCAAAATTAAAATATTCCTCAATTTTGATGATATTAAGCCCCAAATTTTACCAAAAAAATGGAATTCAAAATTTCAAAAAAAAAACTTTTAATTTATTTATTTTTCAAATTTTATTGGTTAATAATGTTAATTAATAATGGATTCATAAATCATGAACGGTAAATATAAGATTGACAGAAAAAAAAATTTTTGAGTCACCGGGATTCGAACTCGTGCGGCCAAAGCGGCAGGCAGCAGCCTTAACGCATGAGCCACACGACACATATAACCTTCCATAATGATTTTGGGGATTATAAAGTCAACACAAGAAAAACAAGTTATTAATCGAATCAAACAAAGACAACAGACAAGACAAACAGAAAAAACCTATAAATAAATAAATAATTTAATAAATAAACGAAATTATTAAAAAAAAAAAATAATAAGAAAAAAATTATTTGGAATTACAAAAGAAATTTTTTTATACGATTAACATGCATCATTCGCCTTAAATAAATAAAAGAGGGAAGGAACAATGAATTTCTTCATCATAATAAATAAATAAATAAATAAACCTCCAAAATTCAGTGACAAGAGGCACGACCCAGGAATAAAAGGACATGAAAGTGCAGGTATCACACTGAACAGTAGGTTTGTATACAGCAAAAGCTGTATTGAATTTAATTATACAAAATGGAAAAAATGTATAATATATGAAGGAAATTTCTTTCCCCACCCCGCCTACCCTTATTACCCCAATTCCTTTTGTTAATCGCATAGAAAAAACGCATTAAGAAATAAGAAAATTATGTGGATATTACAGGACGATGGACCAAACGAAAACAGATGACTTTATAATGCCTACAAAAAGTAATGCCGGAATATTTATAGAATTCAATATTTAGACGCTAATGATAACCTCTTGCATAGACTAGGCACTTATTATATAAGTAATAACGACATTCGACAATACTAAAACAATTGATACCATAATATGTTAATATGTAATAATATAATAACTATTCAAAAGGGGTTGCATATGGGAAAAATATATACAATCATTCGTAATAATAGTAATAAATTAAGATATATCATAAACATTAATTATAAACTATAATACTAATACAGAGTATGTTTCAGAACAACAAAATATTTACGGGGGGATAAGAAAGGGAAAATAATCTATATATATATTAAATATAACTAATAAAAGGAAAGGACAAATCATCAAAGAAATGCTGAGTCGAAGAAAGTATAAATATGCCACTAACTGCAACATGGAATAAGCATAATGAAGAGAAAGAAAATAATGTAATATGTATAACCATTGTAATAATTTGTATATTTTAGTTCATAAGAAATTTAAAGTTTAAAACATTATATGAACGAGAGAGATCGACAAAAACAATTGTAGCAACACGAAAGAGAAAATGAAATCACGTACACAGACATCTACACGAACACAAACAAACACGAAATTTTGAATACAGAGAAAGAGTAACAAAGTTATTATTGTTTCTAATCGACGAGGACGTCGACACAGGGCCCCCGGACGTGTCACGTATGTAAAATTGCATATCCATACGCGACGACTTATTTATATATATCAGCGAAAGCAAAGACGAAACATCGGGAAATTGACATCAAGACAATCGACCGGAGTCGCGAGTAACACAAAACCCGCGAGTAATACGAACCTCTTGAGAATAATAAATGCAATATATTTCATATATTGTATTTATATGAAATATATTGTATTTATTATTCTGTTTTGGGATTACGTATATGTAATACAATCATTTTTATATAATACACAAAATTGTTTAATAAAATGTATAGGTATTTTTTAATATTATGTATATTGTGTTTAATACGTTATTGGTTTTAAAAATACAAATTAATATATCAAACTTATCAATTATGAAATAACATTTTTATTTGAATAATTGAGTATACTTATAGACTAGTAATTATTGTTATATTAAATATAAAATTATTTTCAGCTATAATCTTATTTAATAAAAAGTTTTTTTTTTATAAGAAATAGATACAACTAACTTATTAAGATTATTTATATCAGTTATTGTATTATATATGTACAAATCAGTCTTTGAATTTTGAAGAAAATGAAAATCATTTCATAGACAAGAAAAGGGCAAGATAATAAATTTCTTACTTTACCTGTGACCAAGTTCAAAATTTACAACTGCTCACAGGTAAATATTATTTAAAAATTTAAAGGTAAATAAAGCAATTGAACATTTTGAACTTGGTCACAGGTAAAGTAAGAAATTTATTATCTTGCCCTTTTCTTGTCTATGAAATGATTTTCATTTTCTTCAAAATTCAAAGACTAATTTGAAACTTTCCAAAATATTTGTACATATATAATACAATAACTGATATAAATAATCTTGATAAGTTAGTAGTATCTATTTCTTATAAAAAAAAACTTTTTATTAAATAAGATTATATCTGAAAATAATTTTAATAATTTTATTTTTTATAATTGTATCTATTGTTATAATATTAGTAAATTATATTTTATCAAAAAAAAATATAAAAAGAAAATGAAAAATCATCTACTTTTGTATTTATATTTTCTTTGAAAAATATACAAATAAAGAGTATGTTGAACAAGTTTTTAAAATCGTTTATTGGTACTTAATTTAAATTAATTAAAAAATCATAATTTATTAATAATGTTATGATTATTTCAATTTCTTATTGAAATGTAAATGATAATCATAACATTATTAATAAAAATGTTTTTCAGTTATACTAAATTATTTTCAAAGTTCAAAATATTTCAGATGTCTCTATTTTTTACTCGTAGTTCATATAGCTGTACATATCTTTTTTTTTAAATAGGTTTCGAAGTGCTTATAAAAATTTTTTTTAATTTCCCCTGTGTCTACCCGAAGGACTAAAATCGCTTCGGAAGTGCGAGAGAGAAAAAAGATATTTTAACCACCATGTTTGTTTCTTATGTAAAGCATTGAGCTTAACATTCTCTTATTTACTCTTCTGTGGCTTAGGGTTGAGCAGAAAACAAATTTAAAACTGGGAAAAAAGAAAAAAATACGAAGAAATAAGAAGAGAAAAAAACATATATAAGAAGAAAAGGAGGATTAGGCACTCTTAATAGAGAGATGCAAGGAGATTGACGACTTAATGAAAGAAATAAAGGACGAAAAGGAATGGACAAACCAAAGGTTAATGAAGGAAAAAGACGGAAAAGAAAGAAGAGTGGCAAGGAGAGAATAAAGAATGAGAATAAACTAAATGATAAAACGAAAGAACTGTAAAATAATTGTAAACAATGGTTAAAATGTAAAAATATTAATATGTAACAAATTTTGTAGCAAAGCCCATTCCCAGGCTGAGAGGCTGGATTGGAATAAATAAATTAATAAATACTATTTTAATTTAGATTATTTTTGTATAATAATTTTTAATTTATTGTTTTTTTTTATTAGTTTTGTAACATAAAAAAAACTTATTTTATAAAAATAACTTTTTTATTTCTCGTATCATTATAATTTGATATAATTAATTTTTTTTAAATAATTATATCTTTGAAATTACACAAAGTTTATATTAGATATAATTATCAGTAAAAATTACCTATTCAACATTCACGTATCGCTTCATTACATTACACCATAAAGTTTTTTTTATGTTCTATAATTTTCTTTCACGTCTTTATATTATATGTACTACAAAGCTGTAAATTGATTATTCTTTTTCCACTAATTTTATCGCTATATGAATCATTGTTGATTCTACATTTAGCAAATAATTCATACCACAACAAATCTCGAATCGAGAATAATAAGTAAATAAACAATGTGCTACAAATCTTTAATGTTATATGAATATTATTTTTTTGCACAATGATAATAGAAAATCCGTTTACAATGTTAATCAACATTGTTCAAAGTTTTCATACATTAGAAGTTGCATTTTATTAGACTATTGTTGTAATAATAAATAAATCAAACCACAAGTAATTGACACCAATAATGTTTTACTTTCAATGTCAGGAATGGCTAAGTTACCTATTCTATACTGGCGTAAAGAGTTTAATAAAAACTTATGGTTCTTTGTTCTTTTTCATTTAGAATTTTCACTCAGTATTAAAACGATCACTACGAAGAATTGCTTATTACATCATCATCGTGATTGCATCTGCATAGTACGATCATCATAGAGCTGAAGTATTTTAACTGTAGATAACACTAGTAGTTCTAGATGTACGTAAGCTATCTATCGTCTCTGGGTTTTCTAGTTCTTTTCATTTAATAGATGTTTGTTTTAGTTGAATATAGAATCTATTTTTTATCTTATTTTTCTTTGTTTTGAAGCTGATAAGCGTTACCGAGAGTCGGGTAATATCATTAATGATTACCTATATTCCTCTTCATTTATCATTTTTACTTATCATAAATCATGATAATACATAGTTCTTTTGGTGTTCTTTAATCCTTCTTACTGTATAATTTTTGCAATATAGATCTAAAAAACCTTTCATATGTAGAAACAAATCGATTGAAAATATAAAATTTAAATATTGAGACTTCTAATTCTCTCGTTGACATTTCTAAGGGTATATGAGTATATAAATTATGATGTATTTAGTTTTCATATATTCCTCTTCAATATTATTGATTTAAATGTCTTCCAAGTATTTTCTACTAATCATTTCTACAAGTAATTGATATAGATATTATCTTTTTTGTGTCTATTATGAACTACATAAAAATGTATTAGTTGCACCTTGAATACTTGTTACATTTTTTTCTCTCATAAACGTTTGATACTCAAACTCTCCGAGAAAATAAATCAAACACTTGCTGGATACATATTGAAAAATGCTAAAAAAACTACTCCCCCAAATCCTACCTATGTCATTAGCGAGTTTAGTTTATTATATTGCTGTATATTGTTTTCCTGATTTATAAAAAAATGTGTATCAAAAACTCTTAGCAAAAGCTGTGAATACACTGTCAAAAAATTACTTTACTTTCTAACCAAATTTTCTTAAAAAATTTTAAATTAAAGTGAATGAAGCAACAAACGATTACTTTTAAGAAAATGCACTAATTTTGTTTAAGAAATAGTACAGTTTCTTTGAAATTATTATTCAATTTATTCCTTTTTATTATAAATAATTTTACAATCCATTCTAATGGAATCTAAGAGGAAGCAAAAATACTTTCAGAAAACATCAAAAAGCAATATTTTCTCATCTTTTCTGTTGTCAAGACATTAAATTTCCTATGAACATACTAGTTTCCTTTTAAATTTTAGATAAATATTTTGAACATATTCAATTCTGTTATATAAAACCTACAATCCTTTGACCATTAATTCACTAATTTCAATAATAAAATAGTCAAAATTGTTTTGCTTCTGTTTGTGGTTTTGATATTATTGATTACAAACGATGCATCAACTCCTTCACATTATCAATCATTAATACACCGAACTTAAAAATTTCATGCAATTGTTTTATATACTCATTATATTTTTGGTTCCACTTGGTAAATAAATTTAATATATAAACTCATGTGCTATTATTTTCTTCTTTATTTTATCATTATTTGATTGTTTTATTTAATAATTTCTTCATTATAAATATAAAGTTGTTTTCAGGGCAAAAAGTGATTTTTTATTTGTACTTTATCTTTTAATACTTATAGCTGTTATTTTAATTTGTCATAAATTTATATTCATATTAGGCACTTATGTAAATTCTCTGGTTCCATAACTTATCATTTTTGTGTTATTTTCATTTCACAACATCATATAGTAATTATGAATTTTTTTGAATGCATTTTAATATTAAACAAATTAAGTATACTTATCACGTTACATATTATGATATTAATATAATTTTAAAGCATAAATTGAAATTGTAACTATTGAAATTTATAAAATTGTAATTATTATCAATTACAAAAATTTTTTTAAAGATTTTAAATATAATATTATCTTTGTAAACTATAAAGTACTTTAATGAGATAAAAATTATAGATCCTAATTAGATAACAATATTGTAAAAACTTTTTTATAATTTTTATAGGAGCTTTTTATGTTCCATAAATTTTTAGATTAAAATAAATAACATTAGAGTTTAAAAGTTTAAGATTTTAAAATATATTCAATGTAGGATTTAATTCATTGTTATTTTTATTTTATAACTTTTGTAATTTCAATTTTTCAATTATATTTGTTTGTGTTCTTTATGTTACATTTTAATTTTAAAAAAATACAATATATTTTATCAAGCATTAATAATGATATATTATTAAATAATAATATAGGTTTCTTAAATATTTTAAAAATTGTATCACAATATTATTCAACTCGTGTAAATATTTGTAATCTAAGAATTTTTATCTATCTCTTAAGCATTTTTAAATATTCTTATTAGGTGAAACATTTTGTACATTTTTATATTTCTTGTTATTGAATTTACAATTTTACTGTATACATAAATTCATTATTGATAAACCAAATTCATCAAACATTTTTGAAATATAATTTGTAATCGCTTTATTATAAATACAATATAATATTACTTGTTTCTATATTGTCTATCTCTTATCTCTTTTATCCATGTATATTATCTTGATAGATATCTATTTATCTTGATAAATATCTCTATTAAAAAATAATACTTTTTTTTTTTAATGAAATTTGTAAATTGTTAAAGGAAATACATGTGTAAATTTTTTTTTACCTGCTATTTGGGTACTCTTCAATTTTTCAGTTTGGGATTATTTAGTGAAATTACATTTTTTATAAATTTCGTTATAAATATCTTTTTATATATAGTTTAATAAATATGTTCAAATTATATTACATTATATATTTATCATATTAATTATGATGAAATTTGAATTTTAATTAACATATATTTGTAATTTTAAATACAAAGATTTTTCACGTCATTTGCATTTAACTTGTATAGTTATATAAATTGTTAAGTACGAATTTGAATTAAAGGTATTCCTTGTATCTAGAATTATAAAAAAAAAAAAAAAAAAATACTTAGTAATCTAATCAATATTTAATTCCAATTTTCAATATAATTCATTATAAAATTTGTACCTTTAATCAATCAAAACAATATGTTTATTTTATAAAACTAATATGGTTTATCGTATAACATTTTTATATTTTAAAAGAATTATGTTACAATTAGTTTTTTTTTCGTTTTTTACATTTTATTTCATTCTCTAATTTCCAACTAATTGTTCTTTATTTTCCTATTTCCCTGCCAATATTTACTTTCTGTTTGAATTTATTCTTTCTTCAGTTGTATCACGAAAAAAACAGATAAAGTGAAAATTTCAAAAATGTAATTATAAGATAATTATGATGAATAACGAAAAAAAAATCCACGAGTTAGATGAAAGAGTTGAAAAAATGTATAGAGGAATAACTTTGTTAATCTAGTCTCGTAATAGACAGTTGAAGTACTTTTGTGCTTTGCCTGTGCTGCCCTTTGGTAGGATTACCTTCAAATTCTTAAAAGAACAATTGGTATTAATTTAATTGCGTTTCAATGATTGATAATGAAACTTGGCACGTGTCCGTGACATTGTAAACGAATGCATATACCTTAGTGCCCGAGCGAATAAGAATAAAAAATTCAATTTAAAAAAAACACTCGTTGTTTTTCTGTCTCTTTCCATCCGAGCACTTAATATACTTTGGAGAGATGGAAAGAAAAAGTCACGAATGCGCTTTGCTTGTCTGTGCTGCGGAGCGCTGCATAGTCTCGTGTATGTCCCCGAACGCAGGGAAAACGTATGTACGTGCGGAGTGAAACTCAGAAATGAATTTCCGCGAAGATTTTGTTTAATTATTTATTTATTTGCGTTTTGTCGTTTTGATATGCTTATCGTAATTTATACAATACGCAGATACGGTTGTATGTAGTGTTTTGGAACGAGGAGAGAGGCGAGAAATCACAAAACAATCAGTAAGGAACACCTATCGAGTGTGTGTGCTGACACATATGTACATGCACATGTATATATATAAGAATCCATGCTCAAATGCATATGTATATATGTATACATACATCGTGCATGAAACTTCATAATGGACGTGAATGAGCTGGATCAGGATTTGCTGCATCAGTTCAGTTGCCTTGGGACAACGGATAAGGATGATCTCGTAAAGCAATTACAGAAGGTGTTAGCTGGGTCCCAGCTTAATGAGACAACAGCCGCCTTCTTCCTGGACATGAATAACTGGTACACTAACCTCGTCAAAAGCTTTGTTTTCAAATAGGTTCTAAGTTTGTGTATGAACTTGTATAAACGTGTGTGTACATATATGAAAACAACATAACCTTCATTTATCAACAAATTTGCGTTCTTAATTCAATATTAAACATTTTCATTTGAAAAGATTTATTTATTTATACTATAAAATATCAAGGTGTAGAAGTAAAATTTAAGAAGAAATGGTACAATGTAAAATCTTCTTTCTTTTTTTTTAATAATTGTGTTAGCTTAAATTATTATTTATATTATGTGTTCTTATGTTATTTTAATTATTTAGCAAATGATACAATGGTAATTATTCATTATTAGTGCTTTAGGATTATAAAATGTATTGATAAGTCCATTTACATATAATCAGTAGTATTTTGTTATTGTGGTATTAACTGTAATTTGTACAATAAATAATTCATTGTATCAATATGAGTGTCTGATTTCACAATGTAATATATTGTATACAACGAATTAAATAGATCTAAGAATCGTTTGTCATTTGCTATTTTTGCTTGTTGCTTAATATTTTACTAGATTAAAATTCTTTTTTTCTGTACAAGGTCCTTTTACTTAAATTATGTCTATTTTTTAGTTAAAATCAATAATAACTTTTGTTTCACTGGCAATATAGAAGTGATTTAAATCATACCTTATTCTTTAAATTAAAATAATTTATTTGAATATTTAATTGAATTAAAAAATATTAAATTTGTGAATATAAAATAGAAATAAAAATGAGTATGCATGAATGTAACATGTATACCAGTGTGTTTATGTGTAACCTAAACTGAAAATAATTTTATTAATTTTCTTAATACTTGGATTTAAATTGTATAAATTAATCATATTTTATTATAACAATATTTTGAATTTCAATTATTTAAGATGAAGAATTTATTTTTGGAATAAGATTTGAATAGGAAAAACTAATATTATAAGTTGTCAGTCCATTACATTTAAAAAATATTTGTTTCAAATAAATGCACATGTATACTACTTTATATATGTATATAACAATCTTTAGAAATTTAATTAATGAACAAATTGTGATATTTTTTATTTAAGGAATTTACAAGCAGCAATATGTAGTTACTTTGACTTTGAAACAACGTGTAATAAACTTCCATGTATGACATTAATATGTGATTCCACAATTGGTGAAGGAGAATCTGTACCACCAAATACTAAATTTAGAAAATCATGGAGAGTAGAAAATAGTGGCACAGAACCATGGCCAGAAGGAGTTTGTTTAAATTATACAAGTGGTGAACAAATGGGAGAATGCACAAGAGTGCCAGTCCCATGTTTACCTGCCAAAGAAATAATAGAGCTTAGCGTTGATTTAACAAGTCCTTCAGATTTAGGTGTTTTTCAAAGTAAATGGAGGATGATGACGTCAAATGGCTCCTTTTTTGGAGGTAATCTTCGTATTCCTTTTTTACCATTTTAAATTTCTATTTATTATTTGTAAATTAAGAATTAACTTTAATTACAATTAATAAAACAAACACAATTTTCTTATTTTATTTATATTTCATTTATTTTCATGAATTAAATGGTATCCTGAAATTTCTAAACAGTATTTACAGGTAACTCATATAAATGCAATTTTTTATGAGTTAATTTTTAATATAAATTATATTAAATGATATTTTTAAAAAATTGATTAAAACAAATTGTCTAATATTTCTTATTTTGAATATCTAATAGATAAGATAATATTTAACGTTATTTTCAGATATAATATGGGTGATAATATCTGTAAGCGAAACTGGTACTTTAGCAGTTACTCAACAACTTCACCAATTAAGTACTTCTCAATCGAATGATGATCAGATGTGGTAGCCTTAATTTTCAACAACTCATTGCGTGATAAGAAATTTCTTTTTTAATATAATAAAACAAAAAAAAACAAATTTTGTTATTCTTTACACATAAATTTTTATTCTTTTATTTTTTTTAATCATTTTATTTAAGAAAACCTTATTTGTTTTAAAATACAATAGTAAAAACATTTTTTTTTTTTAAATATAATGGGTTTATATATATAAATATATGTAATCTAAATAAAGATACGTTATAGACTATATTTATAAATAATATTAGTAATATATAAATATATTTATTTTGTATCATTATCGAAATTTATAGTTTAAAACAAATACAATTTACCATAAAAATGATTTACTAATATTACTTTTTTAAAAAGATTATTAATTTCTTTAAATATCATGTAGATAAAATTAATTATAAGTTTGCTTACTTAAATCATAAAGGAAATTTAGAATAATTAGAATAAAAATACATTATATTGTATATTTTTATTAATATATTTTTTGTTATGCTTGAATCTAAAAATCTCTGATGTAATGTTTTAACTATTACTTTGTAAACAATGATTAAAATTCATACGTATAACATAAATATTAAAATTTGGGCTTATTACAAAAATAATTATTATTATAAAATAAAATTTTAGTTATTTCTAACAAACCTTGTAATGTTTGAATTCCTAATAATCTTTCAGGTATTAAACTGCCATAGGCATAGAAATTTTAGCATGTGGATGATAAGCATCTAAATTGAAATCATTGAATTTAAAATCATCTATATTTTCAATTTTATTTTTTATATATAATTTTGGAAATTCTTTTGGAATGCGATTAATTTGTTCTTTTAAGGCTGATATATGATTAAGATATACATGACAATCACCCATGGTAAGTATGAAATCTCCAGGCTGTAACAATATTCATTAAGTAAATAATTAAATGTATATATCACCATATTTATATTCATAAATAACTATATTTACTATATTTTAATCAATTGATATTAGTTTAAAAATTTCACGTTATTTATATTTTTACTATCTAGCATAGTTGTTTAACTAGCTTAGTTACCTTTAAATTTGTTACATGAGCAATCATGTATGTTAGCAAAGAATAAGAGGCAATATTAAATGGTACACCAAGTCCTAAATCAGCACTTCTTTGATAAAGTTGACATGATAGTTCATCATTTGCTACATAAAACTGAACCAGAGCATGACAAGGAGGAAGAGCCATTAGAGGAATATCAACAGGGTTCCATGCAGACATTAGTATTCGTCTGTCATTAGGAGTATTTTTAATTTTGTTAATTATATTTTGTAGTTGGTCAATACCTAAAAGCATTTTAAAATACTTACAACCATAAAAAAAATATAAATAATTATAATTTAAAATATAAGTTTACTAAATGAAACTTGAATACTTGAAGGT
Organism: Eupristina koningsbergeri; assembly: GCA_018907245.1. NCBI lineage: Eukaryota > Metazoa > Arthropoda > Insecta > Hymenoptera > Agaonidae > Eupristina > Eupristina koningsbergeri. The sequence goes on from JACCHV010002921.1 coordinate 3,826,499, forward strand.
ACACAATGTTTAAATTAAAAAAAAAAAGGGAAGATTTTTATAAAGTACTGGTGACCTATCACTAGGTCAAATTTCCCATTTTCATCAGGCTTTTCATAAAATGAACATAAATTCTGCTATTTAATTTTCATCATTTTGACCTTCAAAGAACTAAATTATAATTTCAATAAAACAAAAAATTGTATTAACAATAGTACATTAAATATAAAAATTTAAAAACACTTAAAATAAATTACTATTAAAATTGAGTTTTAAAATAATTTATGTAAATAATGTACGTATACATTTAACATCTTATATTTCAAGTTTAATTTAATAATAACAACCTAGAAGAAGAAAAATAAAAAACAATAGTAATATGAAATATCATCATTTCAGTTAATAATAAACTTTTATATCAAGACGTTAATTATTACAGATTAAAAATAAAAATGAATTTTTTCAAATTTTTAAAAAAATTATTTTTAAATGTACTTTTGTAAGTCTAAAATAGTTTACAAACTTCTTTTAACAGTTTATCATGAATAATTTATTTAAAGTGCATATTTATATAAAGAATTTATACCTTGACCCTCATAATCTGTATGCATATTTATGTATTTGGCTCCAAAGTGTCTCCATTGGAAACCATACACAGGACCTAAATCTCCTTCTTCTCTATCAGTAAATCCACAAGAATCCAAAAATTCACGTGAACTATTAGCATCCCAAATATGTATATCCTTTTCAGACAAATCTTTTGCATTAGTTGATCCTCTAATAAACCATAATAATTCTTCAACTACTCCACGCCAAAATACACGCTTTGTTGTTAATAATGGAAATACTCCTACATAAATGTATAACATATATATTGCAAAAAATAATTATTTTATACTACAGAAAAACATTAATATTTTCTCTACTATATTTAATTTTTATAATTGATTAGTTAGATTAATTAATTATTAATTAATTGTATTAATCTATACAAAAATGATTTAATGTAGCATATGTGGATGTTAACAATAAAATTTAAGAAATTAATTTTTTACGGTAAAAGTTGAGGCATTAGTTAAACATATATTGTAAAAATTCTGAAATAATAATAACTTTTATTAGTTGAAATATTTATTAATTTTAAAAATATAAATATGAGTTTATTCAATTATTATAATATAATTATTATAATATTTATAACTAATAATAAAAAATATTTAATAAATATTAAAGTTTACTATTAAAATAATTGATTGTATATAAATATTGACACATGCAATTTTAAACCATTCACTTAAATATTTTCTTTTTTAATTACGCTTAAAAAAAAAATAATAATATACTTTGGTGACCAAAATGTATATTGTTTGTACTGCAATTCACATCATTAATATTTATTATTATAGTTAATTATTATTAATTTAATTATTATTAATAATTCAATTCAATTTTTTTTTATGTAAATATTGTTTTTTCTAAAAATCATATTTGAAATTTATATTATCTTTTTGTGAATTTGTAATATTAATCATTTATAATATAATTAATTATAAAAAATGAATTATAGAAAATTAAATTTAAAATTGTAATTATACGTTACATAAAAGCAAAATATAATAAATACAATGATATACCAAATTCAAAATATTAAAAAACTATTAAACATTATGATGACAAAGAATGATTTAAATTACTAAGAATTGTATAGAATTATAAAATATTTTTAATAAAATTTTAACCGACATTATTTTTTTAATTATATAAAAATACATAAAATTTAACATAAATATTATCTCTATTACAGTTTAAATGAAATTAAATTTAAGGTAAAAATAAAATACATTAAAATTGAAAATAAATGAATACTACAAATAAAATAAAATTTACCTTCTCTTAAGTTGAAACGCATCTGAGTACCAAAAATTGAACAGGTTCCAACACCAGTTCGATCTATTTTTTCAACACCCTTTTCCATTACTTGTTTTATAAGATTTAGATATTGATATTCTTCGTGATTTTGTAATTCCATTTTAAAATTTTTTATTTGAAACAATTTAATTCAATTCCCGCCAAACAAATTATTTTTATATTGTGGAAGAGCCCGGTAATACCCTAGACAATACAAAGGTAGATAAGAACCCAACACCTTGAATTATTCCAAAATATATTGGTAGAGATTATTATCATAGATAAAAAGAGAGGTAGAGCTTTGAGTGTTAAAAATCGCTGAAATTCTTGTGAATTACAGATGTACTAAATGTAGAAATTATTAGAAAGATTGCTAATGGCCATGTTAAACGATTGTTCTTAAATATCTAGCGGATATTTAACAAACTAGATTTCATATTCGAACAGCAGTTAAGGGGAATACAGAGTGAAATTAAATACTCTCCCTACTGTACTGAATGTGAAATGGAATAAAGTTCACTCTTTATTTGAATTCAAACATATAATAAAACTTAGCTTTTTTGTATATTTCTTAAATCATTCCTTATTTTATATACTTAAATTTTAATTTTATTTTATAACATTTAAAAAAATTACATATACTTTCATCATTTTTTAATATATCTTTTTTTAACATATTTATCTATATAAATACAGCTGTGTATATAACATGGACTTTTAATTTTTTTACTGCTCTTCCGTTCAAATTTGTGTTACATAATTATTTACATAACTTAATAGATTACATATATGCAAAAAAATTATTAAAATAAATCACATGTAAATTTAAAATATTAAAATAAATAATTTATAAAATAAAATTAATACAATAAAGTTTCTTTCATTGTATAAAATTCATGATAACAATATAGTTTACCAAAATATTCATATTTAATTATCAATTATAATAAAATTATTTATTTCTATAATGTCTTTAAACAATAACAAAAAAGCTTATATTTATTTATTTATTTATTTATTTATTTATTTATTTATTTATTAAATACAGACACTAGCCTTTCGGCCCGGGAGCGGACATTGTACATGTTTTTTATACAGTTTTGTTTGCCTTATAATTAACATTATGTTTGTTTTTGAATTTACCAATAGTATGCAAATTAATTGAACTAATTTTGTTAAGGAGTGAGGGAAGGGAAATTATTGCTGCAGGTTTGAAAACTTGAATAAAACACAACAATACCGGGACAACAATTATAAGAATTTATTGGACGCGGCATAAAAACCCCCTGCGTCAGGGGGAAAAGCCTTGGTGCGTCGAGAAACAAATTACAAAACTTACAGATAGTGCTCACGCACTCGGTGAAGTTACGCACACAGGCGCTCGCAATCGGCGGCTCACGCTCGAGCAGCAGAGCAGCGGAGGCGTCGGAAGACGCGCTGCGAGATGCGGGGCGGTCCTGGTGCTCGTCAGCACCCACCCTGGCGTGGATCGTCGGGCGCCGCCGTAGAGAACAGGGGAGCGATTGGTCCCGGGCTTCTGGTTCCACCAGACGTCTCACACGAGACACTACACACACAATACATGCACGCAAACGCAAGATAAGAACGAGAGAAGCTCTCACAAACGAGAGCGCGAAAATACAGCGAGAAAATACGGCGAAAAAATCGAGAAAAATGCACTACAAGTGCATTAAGCGCAACGTCGCAAGAAGAATTGAATTTCTCCCCCGCGTCGGACCCCACGCAGGTCAAAATCGTTTCCGGGCCTGCCCCCCCTTACTAGTATTTACAAAATTCGGCATTTTCCGTGACTTTCCCTTTTTCACGAAGTGCAAAGGCACTGCACGGAAAACTGCCCCAACAATGTTATATACATCCTTTACATCATTATATGTTCTAATCATCTTATTTTGTACAACCAGTCTTCTTGTTCTCTCGTTTCTTATTATCATCTTTAACACCTTATTTATATTTTCCTTTTTCTCTTATTATTTCTTTGACTATTTTCCTGATCGCCTGGTTCTCTCTTCCATTCTTGAATTCTCTTATTACCTTTTCGTCATTCCATCCTCTCTGCACTCCTACCTTGTCTATTTTTCCTTTTACCATTTTACATCGCTCCAGTAGGTGCGCTCAGTCCCCCTCTTCCTCTTTGCATAGTTTGCATGTCCTTTTTTCTTCTTTTAACCAATACTTGTTATTTTCCGTGATGTTACCACACCTTATCTTCGCCACTGCTCTAATATCTTTTATCTTCTTTTCTTTTTTCAGGTATTCTTGTAGTTCTAAGGTCATTATCTTCTTGTATGGTTTGTATCTTGCTTGTTCTATTCTCCTATATCTCTTCTCTTTCTATGTCTTCTTTTCTTCTTTTAATTTCCCCCCATTTATCTTTCCCTTTTTCGTTCCATATCTCTATTTGTCTGCGGCTGAGCCCAATACTGTTCAGCCATTTTTCGGTCCAGTCTGTTGTGCTTCTTTCGTTCCATTCCTGTTTTTTCCTCGAGGCAACATCTTATCAATCTATTCTCGTCCAATCTCTCTATTTTTCCTGTAGCTTTAAGGCTCTAATTTTCCAATATTCCTACATTTTTCTTTCTTTCGTCTCTTCGTATATAATATACTCCGGGGTACAGTAATCTAGGCCTAGCGTCCATGTGAGGTAACTTGTCTTTATTTTTTCCAAATCTTTTGTCTCCTCCATAACCCAGATTTCTGCACCGTAGCTTATTACCCCTCCGACTAGGTAATCGAAGAGTTTTTTTCTTCTGCGGTAATGACCCGCGCATTTTCTTTTCCCCAGACTCCATGTTTTCTTTGCAGCGATCATTTCCTTCTGTTTCCTATCTTCTAAATGCTCTCTGTAGTTCCCTTTTCTATTGAATAAAAAGCCCAGATATCTGAAACTTTCCACACTTTCTATAATTCTTTCTTTCCACTTCCACTCTTATTCTTTGTCTCTTTTACCTCTCTTAAATATCATCATCTTCGTCTTATCTGTGTTCATAATCATTTCTTTTCTTTCTAGGGACCCTTTCAGCGTGTGCATCATTATTTGCATTGCCTCTTTGTTCTCAGCTAGCATCACCACATCAGCCGCGTAAACCAATTACCAAAGTCTTCTTTTTCCCATTTGTATACCTCCTACCCTGCCTTTCTCCAGCATATCTTCAAGCCTAGCACTGTATATATTGAAGAGGGTGGGGCTTAGGCAGCATCCCTGCCTAGGTCCTCTATTAGTGTTAAATTTCTCTGAATATTCTTCATTTGTCTTCACTATACATTTCGTATCTCTGTAAATATCCTTAATTCTGTCTATGACTTGCGAATTTATCTTTTCCTTCTCCATTATACTCCATAACTTCTCCTTATTTACCATATCAAATGCCGCCTTTAGATCTATAAACATTGCATGTAGTTTCTTGTTCTTTTTCAATGTTCTTTTGACTATATGATCCAGTATGTAAATATTGTTTATTGTAGACCTATTAACTCTAAACCCAGCCTGTGTTTCCGGCACCACACCTTTCTCTACTATTTCTCTATCCAATTTGCCTTTTATATATCCTGAATATATTTTATATGCTGATGTTAACATTGAAAGGCTTCTATAATTATTCAGTTCCTTCTCATCCCCTTTCTTGAATATTGGTACTATTACCGCTGTTCTCCATTCTTCGGGCATGTCTTCCCCCATCCATATCCTTCTTATTATTTCCGTTAGTTCTTTTTTTAGTTCTTCACCTCCGTACATCCACGCCTCATTTGCAATACCGTCTATGCCTTTTGCCTTTCTTTTTTTTAGTTCTATCCAGTTTTTTTTTAAATCTGCCTTGTCTAAGTCCTTCATCTCTTCTCTACTTATGTTTGTTTTCTGTGTCACCTCTCTTGCTACCCCTTTTACTCTGCCTTTATCTTCGCCCAATAGTTTCTTAAAATGCTCTTTCCATTTCTCTATTCCTAGCGATTCATCTGTTTTTTTTTTACGTTTTCTATCCCTATTTAGGTATCTCCATATCTCTCCTTCATCCTTTAAATTACTTAGTATTTCCTGTTCTTTCTTCTCGTTCTCTTTCTTTTTGTTTTCACATGTGGCTTTCCATTCTCTTTTAGCTTTTATGTATGCCTCTTTTGTTCCTTTCCCTTTCTTCCATTTCTCCAGTAGATTTGTTGCTTTTCTTTTTAATGCTTTACATTCTTTATGCCACCATTTTCTATGCCCCATTTGCCTTTCTTTAACCTTTATTTCTTTCTTTTCTACTGCTTCGTTGATCATATTTTTTAGTGCTTCCCATTTCTTCTCCAATTCATTCTCACTTTCTTTTTCTCTCCTATTTGTTTTGCTTCTGTATATTTCCTTATTTTCTTCGTCCCACAGTTCAATCTATCTTTTTTTAGTATCTTTCTCTCATTTCAGTTTCTCTATTCTCCCCTTATCTATTCGCACTCCCATTCTGACTGGCGTGTGGTCCGATTCGATCCTTTTCTCAATTTCCATTTCTTCTGTTGTTTCTCTTATTATCTCGTCCCCAATGATTAGGTCTATTACCGAATTGCCACGTGCCCCCATGTATGTGAATTCCCCTCTCTCGTCCCCCATCATTGTTCCAATAAATATGGTCCATCCATTTCCCTCTATTATTTTTACCAGTTGTTTTCCTTTTTTGTCTATATTCGTGTCCTCACTTTTCCTTTTCTCCATTTTTCCATCACCCTCTGTGCTCATGAATTTTCCTAATTGTCCTGTTCTCATATTCATATCTCCCATTATTATGCTGTTTGCTTTACTCTCGTTGTTTTCTTGCTCTGTTATTTCCCATTTTTCTTCAATATTCTCCGTGTTATATATATTCCATATCTTTAATTCCATAGCCTCCTCTTTCGTTTTTATTTTTGTTTTAACTAGCCCTTCTAGTTTGCTAGTGCCAAACTCTTCTATCTTAATGTCCCAATCTTTCTTGATTCCTATAATGAATCTTCCTCTCGTCCTTCCTCTCTTTTTTTCTCTTTTAGCTTCAATGATTTCCCATGTCATCTCCTTCGATAGTCTTTTCTTACATTTCTCCTTATCTTTTCCTTCAACGATGTCTCCGCCAGGCATACAAAATCATTCTTCTTTATGTATTCCCAAAAGCCTTTATCTTTATTCCATAAACCTGCCGTGTTCAAAAAAACCATGTTTCTCACTTTTTTCTTCCTGTCTTTTCTATCTGCATTTTTCTCCGCTTTTCTTGTTTCTCTCTCTTCCCACTCTGTTCCACCCTTTTTCTATTTCTTTCTGTGTTGTTTTGACATTCTTTGTCTTTTTCCTTAGTTTGTTCCTTTCTTCTATCTCCTCCTTCTCCTTAGTTCACTCCCATTCTATTCTAAATTCGCCTCTATTCTCTCTTTTCTTATTGCCTTTTCTTTACCTTTCCTGCTCCTTTTTATTGGCCTTATGTTCTATCTCTTTCATGATTCTGTCTATAGTTTTAAAGTCTACCCATCTTATCCACTGTCCCTGATATTTCACTTTCCTATATCCTATCTTCGCTTCGATTCCTTTTGCTCTCACCTTTTTTGCCCATTCTTTTATTTCTCCTTGCGTTTTCCTTTCTTCGAGCGTTAGATTGAATTCTATAAAAATGTCTGTACCTATTAAATGTCTCCTGGCATTATACACCTCAATTTTATCCTCCCTGTTAATGAACCTCACTATTATCAACCTCCCAGTCCACCAAGTATCTTTTATTTTCTTCTCTTTTCTTAATCTGTCCTTTAGAAAATCTTCTATCCATGCTTTTAGCCCCTCCCTCCTATCTCTGTTCTATTTATTACTTTTATAACTAAATTGTCTTCTCTTTCTCTCTTTTCTTTCTCTCATACTATATTTCTCATCTCCGTTACCTCTTTTTCTGATAATCTTGACCTTATTGATGAGCTGGTTCTGCTTCCTCCAGACTTACTGGACCCTGTCTCGATGCCTTTGTCTCCTTGTTCTATGCCTCCATAGTCACTTCCCAGTCTTTCATTCGCCAGCCAACATATCTTGGTTTCCACCTCCACTTTCCAATCCTTAACTTTTCTACAGATTCCTCTAACTCTTTAATTCTATTCGATGCTCTTTCTAATTCTTTGCTCGTCTTCGCTCTCTTCCTTTTCATGTTCTCGATTTTTGCTTCCACCCAGCTTATCAACGCCTCCCTGTCCTCTTTTAACTCTTCCCTTATCTTTTGTAAATCTTTATCTTTTTTCATCTCTTTTTCTGCAATTTCTAATTTTTCCACTCTATTTTTTTCAAAGGTTACCTTTTTTCAGTTCCAATAGAGTTTGCGTGTTTTGTTTTGCTCTCCTACCTCTCCTGGTTATTCTCGCAGAATTTCCGCCCCTCTCCGCCTTTTCGTGAGCCGGCGTGGATGGGCTGAGCTGCCGCGCGGCGGCGCTGCTCGTCGGTTCGAGTTCCCTATCTTGTTCCATTTCTTCTATGCTCCCGGGTTCCCGCGCACAGCTTTCTGAATTCTTGGAAATTGCCTTCTAACCTTCACTTTGCACTTTTCACTTATTCAGCGCTTTCTGACCACCTTCACTTTTTATCACTTTTCTTTATGTCTTATCTTATTCCTTTCTTAAAATCCTTTCTTTTAATATATCTTTTTCTTCACTTCTATCAAATCTAAGCCAGCACTTTTGTATATTTCGCGGAGCTCGTAATGGCATGTCACTCGCTTTCGAATCACGATACAAAGTCAACTAAAAAGCTTATATTAAAAATAAAAATATTAAAATTTAATACTTAAATTTATTTAACAATCAAAAGATTTTATTTGTAATTTAAAAATTCATTGAATGTAATTGTAAATTATTCTAAGTAAAACTATAAGTTTTATTAACGGAATTATTATAATTAATATTAAAATAATTCATCTTAATGATATTTTTTATAAACAATTAAGAAACCTCAATTTTATTTGTATATATTATTTTTTTCTAGTAATTTATTAGTGATTTTAAGTAAAATTTCTATTATTATTAACTGTATTAATGATTAAAATTAATATTTTAATCATTTATTGGAATGACATATTACGAAGACAAGTAATAATAATAATTTTATTTGTAACTTTTAATTTCATTATTTAAAATTGAAGCAAAACTGAAAGTCCCTTTGACTATATTAATAAAATTCATAATAAAATAATTTATTCTAATAATATGTTTTATAAACAAAATTATAATAATTTTATTTGTAATTTTAATTTCATCTAATAATCTTTTTATGTGTTTTAACTGAATTAAAAATTATTTTCCTATAATATTAATTCATAATATATAATACATAAATTGGATATAAAATATATCTAAAATAAAATAAAATTTTATATATTAAAACAAACAATTTGATGCGCTATCCACAGCCCATTTGAACAAACGCACATCGAAAGCCAGTTTAATGATTGTAAATCAAACAATTTAAATAAATCGGCACAAGCGCGGTAGATTTCGCATCTGCTTGACAACTGCAAATTATACAAACTCGCGAAAATTAATCATTTATCGTAAAAATTCTAACAATAATCACTTTATACAAGAATATGCGGATTTCAATCAAAACACTTGCTCGTTCCCTCACCCAGGGCACCAAAATTTTTTTAAATAAATGAACACTTTATCATTAAATTATAAATTCAAGGAGAAAAAAGGGAAAGCAGGTGAGAGATAACAAGTTGGGTGTTTTAATTGAAATCATAGGTCCATATAAATGAAAATATAGGTCCATACTTTAGCTCTAAGGAGCTTCCTTAAGATATCGTCCCTTTTTCTGCCCATATAGTTGTATTAGCGCAAAGGGCGCATTTAGAATTTATATATATATACCGATACGCGGTTTTTTTTGTTTTCTTTTTTTCTTGCATCGCGATTAATTCCATCTTCCGAAAAGGCTGAATCGCTTAATTGTAAATTTTATTAAATAGAAAAATTTAAATTACTTAAATTAAAGATATATTTTATAGCTGCGTTAGAGTGTTTAATCGAAATCTCAATTTCTACGTAGAAAATATTGTAAAGTAATTATTTCATATAATTACTCGAGATTTCATTGCCGTGCGTATTTACTTTCGACGTTTTGTTATTGTCAGCGATCTCCATAGCGGTCGCGCCCGAGTAAGCTTTCGATGAGCTAAATATTGTCGATAAATAATATAAGACAATATTAGGCTGTACAGTTGAAAGTTTATTGAGTAAAATTTAAATATTATATATCCGCGATCGCCGATTAAACCTACGATTTAGATTTATATGTAATAACATAAATTTATATATAATTATGGCAATAACATAAATTTTATATAATTTTTGTTTGTTTATTATAGAGTAATCAATAGATTGATTTGTGGTGATTTAAAATTAATTATTGCGCTCGACTCTCCTTTCACCCGTGAAGGGCGAACGGAACCGTCTCGTCACAAGTTATTTAAAATTAATTAAATCATCAAATTTTACTTTTTTTGAATCGAAAGCTGTATACACGCTAATGAAAATGCTGTACTTTACCGTATTTTTGTTTGATATTTCAGACTTTTACATGAATTCGGCATATGTTATTGTTTGGATGAGTAAGGAGTGTATCAGTTGAGAAAAACATGTTTTAATTAAAACAAATTGTAGTTCGTTGGTCTAGTATGTTTAAGAAAAATCGGGAGTTAATGTTATTCTTCGTTCCGACATTTACTGGAAGAATTTTATGTGTAAACGAAAACAGACCCGTAATAACATTCAAATTCATCAAAAAATATATGGTAATATTGCTTTTGAATATAGATGTTGCAATAATGTCTGCAACGAAAAACAAAAATATAAGAAAATAGTAAAATTCTAATGCTTTGATTTCTGGTTCGCACAGTTTATGCCAATGTTTTGATATAACAAGCAACTAGTATACAACTCATATCTTTCTATCTTTCTTATTCTCACATCTCAAACTTTCTGTTTCGCTTATGTCTCTTATTCTGTTACTACTGCATTCATTAAATTTTTTTATTCTCTCTGTCTCTCTCTGTCTCTGTGTTTATTCAAGAATATTTCTCTCACTCGCTTCATGCTTTCTCTTTCTCTCCTTATGTCATTTAATTCTATGCTCTTGTTGCTTCCGTGCTATGCTACACAATCTTTTTTGTTTGTTTTATGCTTTTTCTCTCTGTCACATACTCAGTGCATCTATTCTGTACTAGCTGCTCACTCTCTCTTTCTATTACATATTTTATTTAAATAAACTAAAAAAATATTAATTAATGTGAATATGTATATAATTTATACGTTTTTAATTTGTAGAATCATAATACAACTATAAAGATTAAACCAACTTCATAATAAGTCATTGTTCAGTAAAACAATTCTTTTTTAATATAACCAAATTTATTGTTTTTAACATTACTACAGAAATTCATGAGTCAAAATTAAAAAGTAGATGTCAAATTGATTGCACAATTTTTTTTATCAAGCTACATATATATTAATATGTATGTTCTTACCTTACGTTCCGATAGTTCTCTAATAAATTTTAATGTAGAAATGAATTTATTAAATGATGAAATAAATAAAGGGAGTGAGGAGAATGCGGGGGGCTTCAATCAAATTCAGTTAATTTGGAGTCGGTAGATCATACAATTTATTGACTCACCGCTTACATCGGTATAAAAACCCTTCGGTGAGGGGAAAAGCCACGCTAAACTACAAAGATATCTATATAATTACCGCTATACAGTGGACGGGAGACGCTCACAGTAGCCGTATAGTTGCTGGCGTTCTCGGCGGAGCTCAATACCTCGTGTTTGTGCGGGGAGACGCTACTCGTCGCCGCCATGGGCCGTGTCCTCCACCTGGTGAGCTGTGAATATAAGCCGCCGTGGGCCCTGGCGACTCAGCCACATACGGTGGAACCTCGCGAAAACGGCGCCTGCACCGATTTAGCAGTGCGCGGAACCAGACATCCGCGAACGTGAATCAACACATACACACACATACACGTAGACGAAGAAGAGTCGCTGACAATCCCGGCGGATCTCCCGTGTAACAAGATGCGATCGCACACTAGAAAACACAAATCGATTACAAGCGGAATAGAAGTAAAACAAGAAGTCGCACACCAAGGATTCCTGCTGCAGGAGTGACGCGCCAAGCGTCGCAACGCTGCATATTATCCCCCGGGTGCGGCATTGCGGCCCATCGTAAATTTTGGGTCCGCCCTAGTCATTGTTTTTCATTTCGATACACTCTCCATTGCCGTCGGAAAGCGGACGGCAAGGGAAAGCGCTGAACAATGTTAAATAGCATATTCACTTAAAATATTAAAATGTAAGCGTAATAAAATTATTTAAATAATAATAAAAGTATTTGAATGTAATTATGAAATTATGATTTTATCAATAGAAAATTAAACAATATGTATTCAAGTTGAAGTGAAGAATTTTTATATTTCTTCAATAATATAATAAAGATATATATCATCTAAAATGATTAAAATTTTATTATATCATTACAAATCGTTGTTATTAATATGTATCTAATTTAACATCATTTTATTTTTATGATTTAAAGGTAAAGATTAAATAAAGTCTTTTTATTTATTCAAAATAAAATTTTTTTGATTTTTTTTATATTGTAATGTTTTTTACATACATAAATATATATATAAGTTTAGAAAATAAATATGTACCAAGAAATGTATGTACTTAAAGATAATTTATTTTAGTAGTATATATATTTGATACTTTCATTTATGCTTTATTTTTACAATGTAATTTAAATACTAATAATAAATATAAATTTTAATATTATGTAGATATAAAATATTTATCGAGTAATTTAATAAAAAAATTTTTAATGAAAAATACTTTTTTTACATTTTTTGATATAAAACAAAAATTTGCAATTTTTACACTATAGTATTCATGAATAAAATAAATCAATTGACAATTTTAGTTAATTTAAATGTCGAATTTTTCGGATACATTATACTGCCTAAAAATTCTATAAAATACATACCTTCGTGTGTACATTACTTTTGCAATAAATTAATTTAGAATAAATTTATTACTTTTTTCTTTTAATTGTTTATGAAAGGTTTGTCTTAACCCTTCAAAATTTAAAGATTGATTTGGATCATTTTGAAATACTTGTAATACAATATATATATATATATATATATATATATATTGCATTGAAAGATATGTTAACAATTAATATAAAGGTATGGCTATATATACATGATTCATCCACAAAGAATCGAGTTTTTTTTATTTTGCGACTATTGGTCGTAGAAATTTAGGAGAGGTTTTACAATGTTGACAAACTCTTTCCTCATTTGTCCCTTTTTTTTTGTTTTTTCGATAATTTGAAGCGACAGAATTCTACTTTGCGCGAAGAGTGTTTTTCAGTTTATTGACACGGCGCGATAGAGCGACGGCTTGAATAGCGTTACGCGATAAATTTTATTTGCAATTAAAAAAAACTTTTTTTTGCATAAATTATATGCATATAAAATAATACTTTTGCATTTGTAATTATAAGGACTTATTGTTTTGAAATACTAATGTATATACATATTAAACAGAAAAAAAAAATTTTTTGTGTGGATTTTGTTATACAAATTTTTAATTTTATATAAACAAAATTATATGAATTTGGTTAATACAGCTTTAATAAAATAATATACAAAATCACATTAATCGGAAAAGGACATTAACCCTACACAAAAACTACAATTACATGAGTTTTAATACCAATTATTACCAATTTTCCAAATGACAAATCAATATTGAGAAATTAATATTAGTCTTTGTAAAAAAAAAATAAAATACGTAATATTGGTGTCAGCTTTTAATAAACTCCTGAGGCATTTATAATTAGTCCGAGATTATAGGGGCTATTACCTGAGACTCGAGATCAGAAGTCAGTTCATCTTATACTCATCAAAAAAATTATTATATAAACATATACAGTTTATTTAATTGGAGTTATCTTTTAAATAATAATTAGTAGTACAAAATAAATTTTAAAAAAATGTACAACTATTTATGGACAAGTATTTGTTTTATTTACATATTGAAAAAAAGTACAACTAATTAATACTTGTTAAAAAATAAAAATATTATATTTAACAGTGAATATTTGTTTTAACAATAGTAGTTTTGAATTAAAAATTATTTAACGTTGAAATTATCTATATCTTACTTGAAAGATAAATTAATACTAATAATAGTTTGAAAAACAATAGAATCTATTTGTGAAATACCATTGGAAGGAATGTAGTTTCAATATTTGTATCACTTTCCTTATTACTTAATTTTTTAAAGAAATATATAAATAAAAACTGTTTTGAAATAAAAAGTTATTTTTAAAATTATAAGTTTTTTCGCTGATAATATACACTTTTATCAAACTTTTTAGCTAATTTTTTAAGCGAACACACATTGATTATACATTTTTTTTTTAAACAACTTTTCATAATACTTCATAATTTGAAGTAATAATCATTCAAACACGTGTACCAGATAATCATTGCTGGCTCACGAAAAAGGACATACGGAGCAGCATAAAGTGTAGGACGCTATTTTGCGTGATATAAATAACTCGGGAAACATGGCACTGTTTGTTTCCAGTCTTTCCATTTAAGGTTGAACCCCCCTGGACAATACATATGTGGTGCTAGAAATTCTCTTTATTAATAATACTGTTAGACGTTTTCTCCGAGAGATAGATGAAGACTTTCTTATATTAAATAAATACCTCCATATTTATATACTTTCGAGCAGTTCTTGCGAAGACAGTCCAGTTTTTCAACTTCCTAGTTACCCATATTTGTCTTCCTGGCAGCTACAGTTCACGATAAATGCGATATAACAAAAGCCAACTGATTTGAAAATTCGATACGTCTTTGCATTCTGAAGAACTCTTCCGTAACCTTTATCTTGTTCGCTAACTCGACCGTGAACTCGATCTAGAGGTAATCCACAGGAATGATCGCCACCTTAAAAGAATATATACATTTATAAATATATATATATATATATATATATATATAGAGAGAGAGAGAGAGAGAGAGAGTTTATTTCATTTACAAAAAGAGTTTGAATTAGAATACAAAAACCATTGCTGTAGAGATTTTACATTACAATTTTATGTAAAAAATGAATGAAAATAGTGAAATTAATGAAAACGCAAAATTAAATGAAGCAAGTATATTTAATTACCAATCATACAATGAATAATAACGATGATTGTTTAAATTAAATACAAGAAAATAAAATAAATCATAAAAGTATTAAAAAAAAAAGAAAACCTTTGTGTCAGTTATTTTGAAGATTCAAAAGAAGCAAATATAAAATAAGATTATATAATTATAATTTTAGATAGATGAAATATAAAAAGTTTAGGATACATTATAATAAAATCTTCGATGAAATACTTTAATAATTTTTTTCAGGTAATATTTTATAATGATATATATTTTTTACATTATTTCATCTTAAATTATAATAGTAATTGTACTGTATTTATTCATAATAAATTTATGATAAAATAGAATTTTAAATTAAATGAAAAATTGAATACAGAATAAATTTGTTTAGTGTAAAAGAATAATAAATTTTTTGTATTAGTTTTTATTAAGTTGTAATCAAAATATTAGTAAATACACATTTTGTAAATAATCGTATTAAAGATAGAATTAAAATTAAGCATTTATTTTCATTCGAAATTTTTGTAGTTTAATGATTTATAATTGTAAATATTATTTACAATCTTTTAATATTTTATTGTCAAATTTATTTAAATTTAACCGTAATCTTATTTTATTGTGAAATTTTATTTATTTTTTTGTATAGTTAATAATCCGCGGGAATAAATTGACCAATGATCATAAATCGTATCTACGCATTATGAATATGTAGAGGAATCATTCCTTTAATTTTATACCTTCGGTTTAAACATAATGGTGAGTAAGTTTCTCATGTCAAAATCTAATAATTGTTTGGTGATCTTAACAGAAAAAATTATAAAACTAAGTAATTATTACATGTAAATATTAGCAAATATTTTTTTTAAATATATTTTTTCATTTTAAACAAATCTTAAATAAAATATGTTTATATGTTATACATAACCTACTAGAAAATTTATATTACATTTAAATTTTCATTTTTATGTTCAAATTTAAAAATACATAATTTTTTTTGTTATCTTTCAAAAAAAGCAGTTAATATTTTATAAATTTAATCTAAAAATTTAAAATAAATTTTATTTCCGAATTTATGTTTCACAGTCAACGCATAAAAAGAAAACCAGAAAACTTCGTGGACACGTGAGTCATGGCCATGGACGAATTGGTAATTATAATAATTAAATACTAATAATTTAAAATTATTTTTACAGAAATTTTGAAGATTGTGTTCAAGACCATTTTTTATAATTATAATATTTATTAAAATAATTTTTTAAATTACTAATTTTACCTAGTTTTCTTTTAAATTTTGTAAGTAATTCTGTTATTTAAGAGTTAAACATTTTCATTTATACATAAACATAAATAATAATTTAACCTATATTAAAAGATATTTGAGGTAGTCGTTTTTGAATTTGAAATTTTAATTAAATTTTTAATTTTAGGTAAGCACAGAAAGCATCCTGGTGGACGTGGTAATGCTGGTGGAATGCATCACCATCGTATAAATTTTGATAAATACCATCCAGGATATTTTGGAAAAGTATATATTTTTTATTTAAAATTTATTTTATTACAATTCAAATTATATTATTAATTGCTTTAAATATATGGATTCAAAATAATTTTATGATGTAAAAATTTATAATTTCACTGGCGAACTGAAGATTGCTGACTGAATGATATATTTATCTGATGATTATTTTTTAGATTTTTTCATAATTACGTTTATTATGTACAACTAAAAGTATTCTATATTAATGTTTTTAGCTTGGTATGAGAAATTATCACTTGCGTAAAAATACAAAATGGTGTCCAGCTCTCAATTTAGATAAACTATGGACATTAGTGTCAGAACAAACAAGGTTAAAATATAAAGATGCAACACCTGATGGCAAAGTACCAATTATTGATTTGATCAGAGCAGTAAGTTTTTATTATTTTTGTATTTTGAACAGTATCCATGTATAAATATTAATATAATAAATACATATTGTTAATATATAAAGCTTATTAGTAGTTACGATAAATTATTTACTATATTTCTTACATTGCCAAGTTTTTGTTTTTGTTTTTTTTTTTTTTTAACAAATAAAAAAAAATAAACAGATTAATAAATTTAATTTTTTGTATAAATTTCTAAATTTAAATTATAAAATTAATTGAATGAAATATAATCATTTTTAAAAATGTAATTGTTTTTATATAAAGAACACTACATGAAGAAATATTAATTTTGTTTAAGATTGTTTAATATATTTAAAATTTAATAATTGATTTGCCATGCAAATAGTAAAGTTTACTATCACAATTAAAAAGTTTGCTGTATATAGACAAATCTTTAATCCTTTCTTAGTGGAAAAATTAATTAAATATTTATACACAAATTTATATTGCATAAATTATTTCACATTAACTAATATCGAAATTCATTTAGAAAACAAAAATAACACAGTACTTAATAATCATGACATTGCATCATTTTTTCAATGAACATGTAAGTGATATAAATGTATTTTTTAGGGATACTATAAATTATTAGGAAAAGGAAGATTGCCAAAACAACCAGTTATTGTTAAAGCAAAATTCTTTAGTAAACAAGCAGAAGATAAGATCAAGGCAGTTGGTGGAACTTGCATTTTAAGTGCATAAATTATTTGGTATGTATAATGTTATAACTTTACATTACAAAAGAATAAACTTTTAAAATGATGATAATTGAACGGGCGGTCTGAAAGAGTCTGTACAAAACTCAAAGCCCTTGTTGAATGTTCTATACTGAATTATAATAATTATTAAATTAAAATTATTAATTTTTCAATATTTATTTTAATGATTTTTTTTTTTTTTTAGGTAACCAAAATTTATTTTACATATACATATAGGAAAAATAGGAAAAGTTTAATTGGATTTGTTATCTTCTTTCAGAAAACTAAGGATTTCAATATAAGATTACATCATTGTGTATAATTTCTTTTAATAATAAGACTGCAAATATCTTACAAAATTTATATTGTTTGTTTTTTTATTATAAAATTTATAAATAAAAATAGTAAATTAACCCATATGAGGAGGTGGTGGAGGTATAGGCATTCCTGGAGTTAAAAGAGTAGGTGGTGGTGGTACAGGGTTAAATATGGGTGGCCTTGGAGGGGGTGGAGGAACAGGCATCATTGAAGGTCCTAGTCCTGGACGAATAAGTGGTACTGGTGGTGGTGGAACTTTTCCAATTGATGGTTTTTCATTTTTAAAAGCAAATTGTAAAAAAAATTGTTTTGTGTCTTTATTCCAATGTGTCCAAAATTTTCCTTCTGCTTTTTCAACTTCTCTACTTGGTACCTACCAATTTAATAAATTAGAACAAAAACTATTAAAATGTTATGAGTATAAATGATAAATATAATTAAATTTTTTAAGGAAGAAATTTATCTTTAACAAATATGTACCTTAAAAGCAATAGTCTCATAAGGTTCAGCTGCAAATAATAAATATTGCCATTTACGATCTGGAGGTTCTACCCTCTGTTCATAAGCTGACATAAATCTATGTCTAGGAACTATATTATCAGCAACCTCTGGGTAATCTACTTGAAATAATAAGCTTTGTTGTCCAGATTCTGGATCTCTTTGCTTTGTTACCCTATAACCAGGTCGACCAATTTTCACAAATTTTTTAGGTTCAACTCTTGGTTTTTCTGGAGCAAGTGTTTGCGGTGCTTCTTTTGCTTCTTTAGCAGCTCTTCTAGCTAAATTAGCCTGATGTTTTTTCCCTTGTGTATGAGCAAGGTAACTTCCTTCATTATTATGAAGAGTGAGACATAATTTACATTCATAAGAACCAAGATGATTTTTCATAAAATATGGATCTTTATTAAGATCAATTGTTTCTAAAGCTAACTGTCGAAGACGTTCTCTTCTATCTCTATTGCTCTCCGACCAAGAAGCCACACCTCCTCCACCTGTTTTTCCACCTGGACGATTTTGATAATCCATATTATTTAATTATTATCTAGAATAAATATAATAAATAATTTATGAATTCTCATAATTATAAATATTAATAAAGTAACATGGTACACTAATTTTGTTTTTTTTAAAAAGTATATATAAGCATTTATAAAGTTATACTATATAATTCTTACCTTTTGACAATATTTATGTGCAATGAAAAATTATGCCAAAATATTTTTTGATTTTATTATTCAATTTTAATTCTTGAAATCAAGTTATTGTAAAATCACGTCTAATAATAAACTTCTTAGTTTAATAGATTAAAAAAATATTAACATTTTTATTTTTTGACAAAACACATCTATAATATGAGTTCCAGTTTCATGGTTTGGTTATATTTATTTGATTTTTTGTTGAGTTATACACCGTCGGATACGTAGTAATGAAAACGAATAATATAATATTGAACATTACATTATTCATCTTTTCAATACCGCAATCTGGTGGATTTTATACAAATTTATTTGAATTAATCGTTCAAAAGAATGTAAATGTAAATATAATTCACCATTCTATTTATTTATTTCGACTCAAGTTTTACTTAAAAATGAAATTAACTTTTGTATATTTAAAATTACTTAATTTTTTAATAATGACCCGTAAAATTATTACATACATTTATATTCAGCAGAGATGAATTTGGTGATTGTGCGGTAGCATAGGGAAACGTTTCCAAAAAATTCGGTGCTGCCTCTTACGGATGGATACGGATGGATATGCCTATTGAAAGCATGGTGGGGATAAGAAAAGGCATAGCGGGGTTTTTCGTATGACCAGAGATGAAAATTAAATACGAATTTTTAAAATTAAAGACGATCGGTCGAGCAGAAGCAGCTTTTTCAACTCAAACACATGCGCAACGTTATGTGCATGTATTTACGAATACAATGAATGCTTATAGCTATTCTAAGTTCACTATGACCAAATTCTAACATTATAATTCATTTGTATAATATTGAGAATAATTGTAAATTTACATAAATAAAAAAAAATAATCGTAATTGTATCAATTATTAAATTAAAATTTATTTATTTAAATTTACGAGTAATTTTTTTAAATACTTTATTAAAACTTATATTTTATTATTTTTCAAATAATAAATTAAATTAAAAAAGTTATTATTTGATAAATCGTTTTTTGCAATATAAATACACATGCATATATATGTATTAGTATCCCTTTACTTCACTATTTATATATTCATTTAATACCAATTTTTTGCAGTACTTTATTTACAATTAATATTCGAACCATATTTTAATGACATGTCTATCTTTCTCACTCTTACAAGTCTTCGTCTTCTTTCTCATTCTCATGCTCTCAAACTATCTTGTATCTGTCTCTCTCATTCTCATGTCCTCTCATTTATTTTCGTATGATTTCTCTCTCTCTCTCTCTCTCTCTTTCATATTCACGCATAGAGTTTTTTCTCTCTTTTATTAGTATTAGTAAATAATTATTGGTTAGTAAATAATTTTATTGATTTAATAGTGTATAATTGTAGTATTAGTTTTTATTTTTCACAATTGTAATTTTTTTTAGCATCTCGTGTATAATTTGAATATGATAATATAGACATTATTGATATGTTTTATACTAATATAATAATAAGATCTTGTTTATCAAATTTTAGAATGAAGCAAATTATAGCTCTAAATACATGTTTAATTTTTTGTGTAATACTTTATATAATTTATAAAATATCTTATAAATGTAACTATGTATTTACAATTTATGTGCATATTTTTTTAAAGCGGATGTCAAATATAAGAAATATAATGTATACAATGTAAATTATTTTATTTTTTAAATATAATCATTGTTTACAGATAAATATATACAATATATTAAACAAAAAATATTGTTCATAAAAGTTTCTTAACATAATCACACCACAATACTTAATATATAAGTGTCACAAATAATACAACATTTCTTAAATTAATTTTATTCATAATATTTATGATTTTATAAAAATTATTTAAGCACTTTAATGTTTTTGCTTTAATTATTTATTTTGAATAAAATGAAAATAATCTATATAATATACAATGTAAAAAATCATTTATGTACATTTGTGGAAAAATTTGTTTATGAATGAAAAGGTTAGAGATGTACATAAAGAAATGTATATTGAAACTGTCTTCTTCCCATATTCAGAATATAAAGTTGTGATGGTGATTATGCCCATCATTTCATTCGTTTTTACGGGTATTTCCTATAGTACATTTGAAATCAACCAGGTTTACACCGATCGCCTCGTGTACACATTTTTAACACGTAAGGCTCAATCTCTCTTTTCATCTCTATATTCAGTTTAAAGCCTTATTTTTCATTATTACAATCATAGAACAGAGAATAAGAGAATGTTAAGTTTGATATTATACATAAGAAAAAAAAATGCCAGTTAAAATATTTTCTTTTTCTCTAGCACCAGAGATTATTAGAGAGATTGCTGATGACAAATGCGGCGTTGTTCCAAATTTGAAAAGCTGTACGCTACTGCTTCTAGAGGTTGAACTATCTTCTTGTTCGAGGAGAAGTTTAGGGGTACCAAAAATGAGGAGTGGGGTAAGCTACGAGTTATGCTGGAAAAATAGTGCTGCCTCTAGCGGACCAGATTCAACTAACTTCATATTCGAGACGGAACTTAAGGGGAAATAATGGAGTGAGAGTAGATGATGACGTATACTCGTAAGGGGAAATTCTACAAACCATATGATCAACTACACAACATATATCCATGTCCCATGTGTTGAAGTACATGTACACGGCTGCTATAAACATCAAATTGAATTCAGCTTTGATGAAAAATTAAAAATCGCTATTATCAATTACAGGACCATTAGTATGATTATATATATATAATATTATATTTAATATAATATTTAATACATAAAATTTATATTTAATATTTGTATTTATATTATATTGTTAAATAAAAAAAAATTAAAATATCAAATATATATATTACTAAAATAAATTAACCTTAAATAAATACATTTTTTAATGCATATTTATTTCATAAATTCATTATTTATATATTTGTGAGTGCATAAACATTATAATATAAAAAAATCCAACAAATTTAACATTAAATAAACAAAAAGAATTTATTTAATCTTTACCATGAAATCATGAAAATAAAATGATGTTAAATTAGATACATTTTATTAACAACGTTTTGTAATGATAAAACAAAGTTTTAATCATTTTAGATGATATATTTCTTAATTATATTCCTGATAAAATATAAAGATTCTTTGCTTAAACTTTAATACGTATTATTTAATTTTCTATTGATAAAATCATAATTTCATAATTATATTCAAATATTTATTATTATTTTATTAATTTTATTATAATGATATATATGTAGCTTGATAAAATATTATGCAGTGAATTTGATATATATTTTCTTATATCACTCCTGACTTACACTAATAATGTTAATAACAATAAATTTGTTTGTATTACAATATTATTATTTTACTGAACGCGACTTATGAAGTTGTTTTAATTTTTGTAGATTTTAGATTTACTATTCTTAAAGTTATAAATGTATAAATTACACACATTTTCATATTAATTAATATTTTTTAATGTAAATAAATATTAAGTAAAAGAAAGAGAGGGAGAGAGAGCGGCTATCGTAGCACAGAGTAAGTAAGAGCAAGAGAAAGCATAAAACAAAAAAGACTTCGTCTACTATAGCACGGATGCACCGAATACATCATATGGAATGACATAGTGAGAGAGAGAGAGAGACAGACAGACAGAGTAAAACAAATGAACGAAGCCATAACATAATAAAAAGCGTAAGCGAAACAAAATATGAGATTTGAGATAGAGAGAGACAGAGATGAAAGGTACACTTGTTTTTTGTTACATCAAAACATCGGCATGTTCTGCGTGAGTCAAAAATTAAAGCTTCGCAATTTGACTATTTTCTTATATTTTTGTTTTTCGCCGCACACAATGTTGCAACATCTACATTCAAAAGCAATATTTCCATATCTTTTTAAATGAATTTGAATGCCTTTATGAGTTTGATTTCATTTGCTTTTACAATTTTCCTATGAATGGTCTGACCGACGGATAACATTAACTCCCGATTTTTCATAAACATATGATGCCAACGAATTACAATTTGTTATAATTGATTTTTTCCATTGACATTTTTTTGAGACTTATTTTAATAATTTTCTTACACATATATAATATAATAAGTGATGTAAATAATAATGGAGGTTATATGACACAAATTTTACAGGACACATAAAAAGAAAAATTGTAAGTCCATGTTATACAAACAGATTTTTCTTACATATATAAATACTTTCAAAAACTTAAATTAAAAAATGCCAAACTATATGAAGGTGGTAGATATATTTTTTAAATTGTAAAAGATAAAATTTTAATATATAAAATAAAGAAAGATTTTTGAAATATCCAAAAAGAAAAGTTGTATTATATTTTTGAATTCAAATATAGAGTCTTACTTCATTGCATTTCACATTGAATGCGGTAGGGAGAGTGCTTAACTTCACTCTGTACTCCCCTTAACTGCTTCTCGAACAAGAAATGTACTTTGTTAAACAGCCGCTAAGTTTTTGGGAACAAATATTTAACACGGTCATCATCAATCTCTCTAATAATCTCTGCTAGCACTTCTAAAGTGAATTTAGCGATCCCAACGGACACACGGAAAACTAGAATAAATTTTTTATAAGCGCTGTAAAACCTATATTAACAAAACGATAAATAGAGATATAGGAACTCCAGGTAAAGTAAATAGACACCTGAGATATTTTGAGTATTGAAATTCTTTTTTAAATTATTTACTTATTTTATAGAAACAAAATAGTATAACTATATAACCGACCTAAAATAACATTAATAAAAATCCTTTTTTTTTTAGAAAAATATGTCCTAAAAAACTAGTTGATATAATGTACTTTTTAATTTTATTCAAATACATGTATTGCTTATGTAGAATAGCAATATTTCGGTACTTTTGATCAAATATAAAATTTATATTAATGAAAAAAATGGGAATCTTTAGTAAATTTAATTTAATTTCATACGGTTCATTTATTATTTATGTTATGAATAAAAATGTACTATTATTAATTTAAATTGTTGTTTTTTATTTTTTAAAACATATATACTTATTAATTTAAAGAGACATAAAATTCTTAAGGCAAGAAAAGCAGGGTAGAAAAATTGTGTGTGTAAAGCGCATTTGAGGTTATTCATTCAATCCGTACAATTTTCCCTCATGAGTATTATTTATACATATTATTTGGCCACATTCAGTATTTTAGTTCCCCTAATCTATTCCCTACTCGAGGAATGTCTTGTTCAACCAAAGATTATAAGAGAAATTGCTAATGGCCATGTTAAGTGTTTGTTCCCAAAAATCTAGCGGATGTTTCACAAAGTACATTTTTTGTTCGAAAAGTAGTTTATGGGAGTACAGAGTGAAGTTCATCATTCTCCCTACTGCGTCGAATGTAAAATGCAATGAAGTAAAACTCTATATTTTAATTCAAACATATAATAAAAATTTTTTTTTTGTATAATTTAAAAAAAATTATCTATTTCCTTTATAAAATGATGCATTCTTTAATTTAAGTTTTCAACATATTTATATATATATATATATATATATATAAATGCATCTGTTTCTATAACATGGACTTAAAGCTTTTTTTAATGTGTTTCCGTTCAAATTTGTGTCACATAACCCCCATTATTATTTACATAACTTTTTATATATGCAAAAAAATTTTTGAAATAAATCATATATACATTTTAAAATATTAAAATTTATAAAATAAAATATTAAAATAAATAATTTATAAAATAAAATAATAATTAATACAATAAAATTTCTTTAATTATATAAAATTCATTATAACAATATAAATCTTGATATTTAATTATTCATTTTAATAAAATAATTTATTTCAACAATACATTTAAAGAATAATTAAAAAGTTTATATTAGTAATTAAAATATTAACATTTAATTATTAAATTTATTTAATAATAAAAAAGTTATTTAAATTTTAAATTTCATTGAATAAAATTGTAAATGATTCATGTAAAACTGTAACTTTTGTTAATTGTGCTACTGTAATTGATAATAAAATAATTCATCTTAATTATATTTCTCATGAATAATTATATATATTAATTTTATTTGAATATATTACTTCTATAGAGTAATTTATTAATGATTGCAAATTAAACTATTACTTTTATTAAATATATTACAAAAATTGAAATTAAAATCATTAATCTCAATGATATTGGCTATAAATTATTACAATCATTGATTCTTTTAGTATTTATAACTTTCATCAAGTAATTTATTAGTGATTTTAACAAAAACTACGAATTTTATTATATGTCTTAATAAAATTGATATTTAAATCATGCGTATTAATGATAAACATTTAAAAATACCACTTTTATTTATAATTGTTAATTCTATTGAATAAAATTGTAAATTATTTAAAGTAAAACTGTAAGTATTATTAAGTGTATTATTATAATTGAAATTAAAATCTTTAATCTCAATGATAATTACAATCATTGATTCTATTAGTATTTATAACTTTCACCAATTAATTTATTAGTGATTTTAAGTAAACTATTTCTTTTAGTTTATTTATTGCTAAGCTTTATATAAAAATCATGTTGTTTAAATCTTAAATTAAAAAATCATTCATAATAATAAGATTATTTGTTATTTTTAATTTATTTGAGTAAAGTTCAAAGTGATTTTAAGTAAAAGTGTGAGTTCTATTATCTTTATTACTAAATTTAAAATTTAATTGATTAATATTTTTCCATAATCATTGTTTTATTTTTAATTTTAACTTTTATATGATAATATATTTAATTTTTTTTCAGTGAAATTAAATACTCATTCACATTTATTTAGTAATATATAATACGATTTTTTATAATAATGATATATATTATGAATAAATTATAAGATTGATTATAAATATTTATATAATTACGACTTTTTATTGACGATAATTTTGTTTACACAAGCATAGTTTCTTGGTATGCGATATTTAAGGAAAATTAGAAATAATAATTCATTACACTCAATTTGTTTCTTTTTTCGCTTTAATTCATTCATTAATGTTTTTTCATTATTTTTCGTTATTTATTAAAATAAATTGAAATAAATAACAAATTGGATGTGCAAGACAAATTTATATATTTTTTGGTTTTTTGAAATTAAAAGCCGTTGAAGACTAGTACTTACTCTAGCTTATACGTTTAGATTGAATATTTTCTTTTTTTATAAATTTATGAAGAAAGCGGTCGCCTTCAAGGTCTCTTAATTGTTGTGTATTACATTTTTAATATTTTCACCTCAGTTACGCATATTTAACCCATTATAATTATTATATTATTAAAAAAATCACATACATTATGTGCTACCCCTATTTCAGCTTTCGCAGTAAGCTTACATTCTAGGCATAAAAAACCGCCTGCTTATTATACGACGGAAAAAGCCGATACACGTTATCTAAATTAATTTACACCTTTGTGTCATTGGCCCTTTACATTTAGCTTTCAGAGTTTTGGTGACACAATCACACAAATTACATACAATTCTTATTTACAATATGTATTTACAATATTAATTTTTTTACAAAAAAAAAATCAATCAATACTTACTTATTTCCTTTTAAATTTACAATATGTTGCAATATATACCTAATATATACAATATAATATATACAATACACAATACTGAATTAATTAAATAAAAAAAAGTTTCAAGTTATTTGAAATACATTAGATCATAAAATTTTACTTTTTTGATTTATTGGGAGAATTTTACGAGTACTCGAAAACAAACCCATAAAGACATTAAAATTCATTAAAAAAGATATGGTACTATTGCTTTTGAATGTAGATGTTGCAACAGTGTATATCATGAAAAATCAAAAATATATGAAAATAGTAAAATTGCGATCTGAAATATATAAAGATTAAAACAAATTCATAAGTCGTTCTTCAATAAAATAATTCTTCTTTAATATAAACAATTTTATTTTTATTAACATTTTTAGTGTAATTCATGAGTGAAATCAGAAATATATATATATATATATTCATATATATTAAATTGATTGCATAATTTTTTTATTAAGCTACATATATATTAATATATATTATATATAAGCATATTCATTTTAACTATTAAAATATAAGGAATTATAATAAAATTATTAAAATAATAATAAATATTTGAATTTGATTATTAAATTATGATATTATCAATAGAAGATTAAACAGTACGTATTAAAGTATAAGCGAAGAATCTTTATATTTCATCAGGAATATAATTAAGAAATATATCATCTAAAATAATTAAAACTTTATTATATCGTTACAAATCATTGTTTATAACATGTATCTAATTTAATATCATTTTATTTTTATGCTTTAAAGGTAAAAATAAAAGAAAGTCTCTTTATTCAGAGTTAAATTTTTTTGATTTTTATTTTATATTGTAATGTTTTTTACACACACAAATAAATAAATAATGAGTTTATAAAATAAATTGTGATGAAGAGTTATTTTTATTTCATCTATAATATTTCTTGCATCACTACTAACCTGTAAATAAATATGTTGTATTAGTATTGTTGGAAATTTCAAATTTGAGAAACAAAAGGGACAGTGGGGAAATAATGTAAAAGATAAAATAATAAATAGTTACGAGTCCTCCTCGGGAATATTCGTGCTTTGGAGAGAATTGTCGTGCAGTTGAAAAAAGAAGTCGTGTTGTTTACTAACTGTCACGCGGCCGGCCGGCATTTTGAATATGACCGGAATTCTTTTCGACCGACGCGCTTTCTATACCCAGTAGTGTAAGTTAGAGTGAGAGAGAGATAGATAGCATGTAGTGTTGAAATATACATATATATCGGGTTATACTAAGATTTTTATGTAGTAGTAAGTCGTGAATTAATTTGTGTACCTCCGCGAGATGATCGATAATGCCAATCCCGGAATTACCGGCATGATATAGAAGTTTTAAATCGTAAATGAGGTCGTGTAATTTTTGCGGCAGTTTTTGAACAGCCAATAGGATTTCATGATTTCGAAAAGCACAGGACCAGGGGGGGAGCTTGACGGGGTGTAACCAATCAAGGCAAGGGTTACACACGTAAGCTCATGTGTAATTATACAAAAATTTCAAAAAGTTAAAGTAGTGTGGATTTGGAAATTTGGCTTCCTTTCGAGAAGAAAGGAAAGCCATTTTTCAGTTAAATTATTGCCTTTGAGTGATATACAGTGAATCTGCTTTAGTGCAAAGTTTATAATTTTGAAAGTAAGTGAATTATTTCAATATAATTAAGATATTATTTTGGGAGTTACTAATATCATTGGAGAGAAAGAGGAAGAGAGGATCATGGAAGGATCTGGAATAAAATACCCTAATAATTAATAATTATATTCGAATTGACACGTGGGAAAAGCCAAGCAGCAAGTGGCCATTTTAATATTATATTGTATCTATTTTATTATAAAACATTTCAACGGAATTGGTAAGAATTTTCCATTATAATTTGTTACGCATCTAAGAGGTCACGACTATGTTTATTCTTTAATAATTAAAGCGCGATAATATTTTCTCTCCAGGTTTCGTTCTGCCCTAGCCAAATCGGCCAAAGCGTTTTGGCCTTTGTGAGGTTCGGAAATCGTCAATGAATAAAACGCAAGATAATTAATATAATACCTTTTTTATTATATTTCTCTTAATGAACGAGAGAGAGAAGAGTAACGTAATGTGTAATACAACTTTTCGTGTCAAGAAGCTAAGTCCTGATTGTATAAAACAAATAAATATTAAAGAACCTGAACCGAAGTACGACTTAAGAAGGAATCGAACTGAATCCCAGATCAAGACCGAATCGAATAATAAGTTGAAGTAGAAGTGCCCCTACGTGTTTTTCGATTTTACTCATTACCTCCATTGTTATGGAGAAATTGCAAAATCCGCGAATTCTCCCTCCGGGTGCCTCTGCTTGATTATCGTTCTGTCAGCTTTCTCCGGTACTGTCTTTCGATTGACCTCTGTATATTCATCGTCGCCTCTGATCTTGAATTTTTGCAATTCGGCGAGTTCAGAAGTTCTTATTACTCGCGGGTTTCACGTTACTCACGACTCCATTTGATTCCCACAATGTACAATAATGTGAGTACAATTTAATTCGTCGCGTATGCATATGCAATTTTACATACGTGACAAATTATAATAAAATAATTTATATACATATATATATTTTTATGATCTTGTATTTTAATATATATATATATAATTTAAGATATATTATAAATCAATTGAGTGTGTGGTAGTGATAAGTAATTTTAAAGTGATTTTCTTTGGTAGTGAAGACCACGAGATTTTTGTCGGCCCGACGGCAAATCGATCAGCGACGGAACTTGTCCCGATTTTAATAAAATATTTACTAATAAGTGTGTGCGGGAAATTAATTAAAATTGTGAAAATTATTTATATAAGTAGTGTTGAAATTAAAATAAAAATTTGTCAACACCGTTCGAGGGTTTTTCATAAAGAGAAATTCGCGGTGTTACAAAATATGGACTAATAAATGCATGTATTTAAAGGTAATTTATTTCAGTAATATATATATATTTGATATTTTAATTTTT